>OX941080.1:80719500-82016000 GCA_954870635.1 Arctium minus | reverse complement strand
TTCTTCCTCTCCTTGATTTTTCAGAAAAATATTTTGCATTTTCTCTTTTATAAACAAAAGAAATTTCATTTTTCTTGTTATTCATCCTTTTCTCATTTCCTAGTTCTAACACTTGCTTTTCACTAGTCCAATGAAACTTAAACCGAGGAGCATAGTGTGCAAAAGTTAGATAATCATATTTATATAAAGTAGGAACTTTGTTTATCACTTTGTTTAAACAATGAGGATTGTCAAAACCATGTCCCCACCTTTGTTTTAAAGCTTCTTCACTCCTTGGTTTATTCATAAAAATTGTTTGTTCAGATTGGTTCCTTCGATAAAGCTTTTCTTCTAATTTATTTATTTTATCTGAAAATTCATCTTTTAAATTAGTCATAGCAGTCAAAGACTCAAAATAAGTCTTATTTGAATTTTCCAAATCATCCAATTTCTTTTGAAAGATTTCTTTTGTGTTTTCCAGACTAGATTTTTCATCTTTCAAAGAAGTTTTCAATTTGTCAATCAAATCTGACTTTTCATAATTTAAACGCTTTGCAGATAAGAGTTTGAAACGTAAATCAAATAAAGCAGTTATCATGATATTCATCTAAAAGATAATGAAATTATGATCAAACTCTGAATATACCTCATCTTCATCAGATTCAGAATTGTCTGACTGATCATCTCCGATCAAGCACATCTGAGCAATCTCTACGTTTGCAGCTTCATCGTCAGAGTGATCTAGCCAGAATTCTTCTTCTGCTAGCAAAGCAGTTTCGTTCTCTCTTTTCTCAGCCAGTTCCAGTTTCTTCCAGTAGTAAGCTGAGTCCCTAACCTTCTTTGCTCGATACTCCTTTGAAATGTGCCCCGACTTTCCACAGTTGTAGCAAGAAGCAGTCTTTGGCTCGGGTACTTTGGCTCTAGACACAGAAGTGAAGCGAGAAGAGTTGGAACCAGTTCTAGGTTGGAACTTTTTCTGGTAATGTTGAGAGAGAAGGACCATCGATTTCTGCAGAGCCTCATCATCATCATCAGTTGACCCGTTGTAAGCGTTATCAGACAACGCTTGTTCAACCAGTTGGATCGTGAGGAGTGCAACCGGGTCTACTGACTTCTTGTTCTTTTTCTCCAGTTTGGCCTTCTTCTCTAGCACCAAGCTCTCATCAGTCATCAGAATCTCGTATAGTTCCTGAATCTGCATTGTGGAAATCCGAACATCGTTCCTCAGTCTGTGACATGATTTGTTCCATTAAGGCTGAAGAGCATTAAGAAATTTCAGATTCGTCTCAAGCTCTGTCTTGTTTACATTTATCTTTCGCAGATCATTCAGCACTGCACATAATCTATCGAAAACACTCTTTATAGACTCACTTTCTTTGGCCTTGAACTCCTCAAAGTTGTTCATGAACCGAGTATGTCGGAGCTGAGTTGCGATCGAAGAACCAAGCATGATTTTTTCCAATTGTGCCCACAACAGATTTGGATAATCCTTGTAATGATCAACCCGGTTGTAGACAGAGTTTGGTAAAGCTAGAATCAGTTTAGCTTTCAGCTCTTGATCAACTTTCATTCGTGAAGCCTCTTCAGATGTTGGAGGAGTCTCTTTATTAGGCTTTACGAAAGGTCCTTCAGTTAGAGACTTCATCATGTTCTCTCCATTAGCTTGACGCTCGATGAAGTTCATAAATCGATCTTGCCATTGAGTGAATTCGTTTTCATCAACAAGAACTGGAGGACGAGTTTCAGATCCCAAGGACATCATCAGATCGCTTGTATAGAACTTAGCTTGAAAAGCAAACTTCGCAGAATCCATATTTCAGAAAATCAGAAATATTCTAAGTCTGAGACTTGCGCAAACTTGAGCTTTTCGCAAGCAGTATGAAACGCAAACGATGCTTTGCGTGAACAGGCTGAGGCGCAAAGTAGCTTTGCGTTATGCGAAGGAAACGTAAACCAAACTTCTCGTAACCAATGAGAGACGCAAACGAGATTTGCGTAAACCAAGTGATACGCAAAATGAGCTTTGCGTAAGCCTAGTGATACGCAAACTGAACTTCTCGTGAGTTGTTGTAGACGCAAACCTTGCTTTGCGTGACACACGGGATACGCAAAGTTAGCTTTGCGTGAGCTGAGTGAAACGCAAAGTTTACTTCTCGCTAAAAGAAGGATACGCAAACTTAACTTTGCGTAATTAACACAAAGTGAAAAGCACAACTTCTCGAGAAAACACCCTGAAGACGCAGATGCAAAGGATGAACTTGCCCAAAGTCCCTGATGAACTTGCGCAAACCGTGAAGAACTTGCGCAAACTCAATCTAGCGCAAACCTGTTGAAAAACAGAAAAATCACCAACAATCGATTATATCCAAGAAATTAATACAACTAAATCACATAGAAATGATCTAAAACAAGTTTCTAACACCTTTTAAACAACAAAATCGATTAAAAACCACAAAATCAAACTTTCGATAATGAAACAGTACGTCTAAACCGAATTTTCAGAAACTTCAAAAATCTCAAAATTGACAATCAAAACTTGTTTTTCTTGAAATTTGATTTGAAACAAAAATGTTTAGCATGTAAAAACGGATCCAACAAACCAATTTTCAAAGAAATTTGTTCAAAAACAAAGCCGAATTTGATGAAAAATTCGAAAACGAGATTTTCTTGAAAAATTCAAGAAAATCGATCAAATTTTCGATTTAATCCACAAAATCAGTAACGAAAAAGCAATCTCTCAATCCTCTCAAGATTCAGATTGGCTCTGATACCAATTGATAGTCCAAGATCAATGAATCTTTTGAGAGAGAAAGTAGAGAGAGCATGAAGCGCAAAGTATGAGAATGTATTGAATATGCGTGAAGTTCTTTCAAAGACACAAGACCAAAGGGACTTAAATACTTGAGAGTCCAAGATCAATGAATCCTAGAGAGAGAAAGTAGAGAGAGAGCAATTGAAGCGCAAAGTAAGTAATCTGATTAATGTGCGTGTGTTTCTTACAACAAACCAAGACCAAAGGGACTTAAATACCCTTGGTCAGATACAACACAGTATGACTCAAAACACAGTATTTGACCAAGCCCTATAAATACAATGATTACTATAAAATCAGACCTAACAATCTCCCCCTTAGTAATCATTGGCGCTTTGGTCTTCAAAAATTATCTTCTATAACAGCACAGACGAACAAAGAGACTTTGTCAAGCTTTCTGACTTTTTAAGAAAAAATTATTCTCAGCATCTTTCAGATTAAGTTGTCTTTACTGTCTTGAGCTCTAGACGATACACCTCTTTTGAATGATCTTGAATGAATTGTGGTGTTCGGAGCAGAAACAGCAAAACAATTTATTGTAGCTGAGAGTATAGAATCTTTGAGCGAATCTCGATCAACAAATAAACATTTGAGCTCTTTGTCTCTTTAACATCTCCTTGACTTCTCCCCCTCATGACCTTGATGATCTTGATCAACTTGGTCATGCAAATGTTGGAGACGAGACAGCGTAAGATCTGCAAAAACAAAGAAACAGAGAAAATAGAGGAGGTTTGTGCTTCATGTTCGATGCGCAAACTAAGATTTGCGTTTCATGTTGGACGCGCAAACCAAGGTTTTCGTTTCATGAAGGAAGTGCAAATCAAAGTTTGTGTGTCATGCTGGAAGCGCAAAGCTGACTTGGACAAAGTTTACCTTTTTAAGCTCTTTGACTCCCCCTATACAAATGCACTAGATATGACATTTTGAGTTAGCATTCATATAAAGAAAATCAGATACTCCCCCTCAAAAACTGATATAATCTTTGAAAAATATTCTCTTTGTTCACTCCCCCTTGAATAATACATAAACCCATTAAAATATATTTATGAGAACACAATGATCAAATATTAATGTAGAAAGAAAAATAAACTGAATGTAAATTTTGAAACAACTAAACATATAAAATTTTAAACACTAAACAAATAAAAGTCTACTTAGTAAAATATCACAGATTTATCAATCATTTGAAATCAAACATATGATGTTGGATACAAGAACAAGTTTCATTGCATATCAAGTTAAAACATGTTCAGTTTCAAAAACTTCCATCAATCTATTTAGTGTGCTCACATGCGAATCTTCGATTAGCTTCAAGAAAATGAAATTCTAAAAATATTATAGAGAACTTTGCATATACTCACACTAAGCCATCAAGAATTAAGATATTCATAAATTTACAGATTTATCGCAACTCAAACATATCACCAAGTATCATGAGATGTGTGCTCATTGGCATCTTTTAGCATTGTGCACATTGGCATGTTAACATGAGTGTGCTCTTTGGCATCTTTTAAGCGCGTGCACTTTGGCATCTTTTGATCAAAAAGTTTATTAAGTAAAGAACATGTCGTAAACGTAACTTTCTATCTGACCCTATTGCAGGATTTGGGTCAGCCACTCCTAGACCAGTTGGCCTTAGGGGACTAGGTGTCAAGCACCCCTTGGAACTTACTTTCCCGGATCAGAAAGGCTACATCGGAAAATCCTAAACCCATTCATACCAGTAAAACATGACTTTCGATCTGGTTCTATAGAAGGATTTATGTTCGATCACTCCTAGACCAAATGACCTTAGGGACCAGATGACGAGCATCCCATGGAACTTACTTTCCCAAACCAGAAAGGTCACAGGTACAAACTTTTAAACTTAGAGATTTCTGTATTTTATGAAATTAATATTCATCTCAAACACAAGGATCTACATCTAAGTACTTAGCCCATATTTTTATTCCAATCTATAATTCTGATTAATTAGGAAGTCTAAGCAAAGTGAACTATAAAAATTCCGAATCACACAACTTTTAAGTAGTAATAAAAGTTTCAAACATGTTGCTGGATTTTCGACTTTTGTAAGACTTGAAATTTGATCATATAAAAACTTTAATATAAACAAAAGAACTTGAAAATTTATCCTAGACACATATTTTATTCAAAAGAAAGAAAAAATGTAAAACTTTACTTTATAGAATAAAATTTGTAAAGATTTAAACTTTTAAACTCAATATGCTGAAGTTAAAAATTTTTCCTTAAAGACAAAATGTAAAGAATTCGGTAAATTGATATTTAGTTGGAACAAAATAAAATTCAATTATTTCATCTTTCACATTATAAAAAATAATTTGTGTCTCAAATTAAAAAAAAAAATGGGTTATACAAAATTATGAAAAAGTTGAACAAACTCAGATTCTTGAAAAATAATGAGAAAAACTGGAACACATCATAATCAGAGATAAAATGCAGCGGAATTAAAAATGATGTACTCATATTATCTCATATAGTTAGAAGCTTAAAAGCTTTGAAGAACGAGTTCTAAACTGATTTGTTTAGAAGTTGTAGTCTGTGAAGTACGGGTCCTGAGCTGAATTACTCAGAAGCAAAAGTTCTATTACTCCCCCTTAACATGTGATGCCTGCAACTTTGAATCAGATAAAGATTTGGGTACCCACTTGAATTTGGGCCCATGTTTGTTAGTTGCAGTTCTTGTGGGGAAATAATGAGCAGATTTGAAACGAGAAGCATGAGAAATATCATCAGAATAATAAGCACAATTATCAGAAGAGAAAGCATAATCATCTGAACTAGAATCTGAGGAAGAACATGAGACATGTTTTGAAATTCGAATCATTTGCTTTATAGAGTATTTTGAAATTTTATTACATTTAGCAAATGAATCACCGTTATAAAGTTTTTATACACATTTATCCCCATCAACAATATGTTCATCAGATGTCCGCCTCGCTCTCCAGATCTACTTCTTTGATCGAGCGCTCAAAGCCCTATCTGTAAGAATTGAATCGGAAGAATTAGAACTGTCAGTAAGAACTGTATCTCGTTTCTTCGACTTCTTTGACCGTCTTCTTTTACGCTTAGGTTTATAATATTGATCATTGAGCGTAAAAGAATCATCAAGAATTTTAGACTTAATATTTAAATCAGAAGAAATAAATTTATCCAAGCAACCAATCTGATCAACTAATAAATCTGAATTTGCCTCGGAGTCTAAAGAATTTTGAGAAAAGATTTTAAAATTAGAAATTTCCTTTTGGTTTTCCTTAGAATCAGAAGAAAGGCTAGAAATAGAATCCGATTTTTGAGAAAATAATTTTTCTTCAAGACTTGACGTCATGAAAGAAAGAAAAATATCAGATTCAATTTTCTCCAAAATATTTTGATCTTCTATCTGATCTTCAAGATCTATGATTTTTCCTTCTAATACTAACGGAGGAGTATATTTCTTCGAATCATAAATGATTGGAGAAATATTTTCCTTATCAGAATCAGGGGCATAAGAAGGAACAAAATCATCAGACACTGAAGATTTGACGGGAGATATATCATTTAAAACTCTTCTTCCTCTTCTTGATTTATCAGGAAAATATTTTGCATTTTCAGACGTATAAACAAAAGAAATTTCATTTTTCTTGTTATTTGTCCTTTTCTCATGTTCGATTTCTAACACTTGCTTCTCATTCATCAAATCAATTTTAAATTGAGGAGCATAATGAGCAAGAGCCAAATAATCGTATTTATATAAAGTTGGGGATTTTTCAATCGCATTGTTTAAACAATGAGGATTTTCAAAACCAAGTCCCCACCTTTGTTTTAAAGACTCTTCACTCATCGGTTTGTTCATATAAATTGTTTGTTCAGATTGGTCTCTTCGATAAAGTTTTTCTTCTAACTTATTTATTTTATCTGAAAATTCATCTTTTAAATTAGTCATAGCCGTCAAAGATTCAAGATAAGTCTTATTTGAATTTTCCAAATCATCCAATTTCTTTTGAAAGATGTCTTTAGTATTTTCTAAAATAGATTTTTTATTTTTCAAAGAGATTTTCAATTTGTCAATCAAATATGACTTTTCGGAATTTAAATTCTTTTCAGATAAGAGTTTTGAACGTAGATCAGATAAAGCAGTAATTCTAATATTCATCTAAGAAGAAATGAAATTAAAATCAAGTTCAGAGTATACCTCATCAGCATCAGTATCAGAATCATCTGACTGATCATCTCCGATCAAGCACATCTGAGCGATCTCGACGTTTGAAGCTTCATCATCGGAATAATCCAGCCAGAATTCTTCCTCGACCAGCAGAGCAGTTTCGTTCTCTCTCTTTTCAGCCAGTTCCATTTTCTTGCGGTAGTAAGCTGAGTCCCTAACTTTCTTTGCTCGACACTCCTTTGAGTAGTGGCCCGACTTTCCACAGTTATAACAAGATGCAGTCTTAGGCTCGGGCACTTTGACTGTAGAAGCAGAAGTGAAGCGCGAAGAGTTAGAACCCGATCTAGGTTGGAACTTCTTATGGTAATGCTGAGAGAGAAGGATCATAGCTTTTTGCAGTGCCTCACCATCATCATCAGTTAACCCGTTGTAAGTGTTATCAGACAACGCTTGTTGAGACAATTGCTTTGTGATTAGTGCAACCGGGTCTACTGACTTCTTCTTTTTTCCATCCAGTTTGGCCTTTTTCTCAAGTACAAAGTTCTCATCAGTCATTAGAATCTCATATAATTCCTGGATCTGCATTGTGGAAATCCGAACATCGTTCCTCAGTCTATGACAAGTTTTGTTCCATTCAGGCTGAAGAGCATTAAGGAATTTCAGATTTGTCTCAAGATCTGTCTTGATCACATTTATCTTTCGGAGATCATTCAGCACTGCGCAGAATCTGTCGAAAACACTCTTTATAGACTCACTGTCTTTGTCCTTAAACTCCTCGAAGTTGTTCATGAATCGAGTATGTCATAGCTGAGTTGCGACCGAAGAACCAAGCATTATCTTTTCCAATTGTGTCCACAACAGAATTGGATAATCCTTGCAATGATCAAACCGGTTGTAGACAGAGTTTGGTAAGGCAAGCAGCAGATTAGCTTTCAGCTCTCGATCAGCTTTCATTCGAGAAGCCTCTTCAGGTGTTGGAGGAGTTTCTTTATTAGGCTTTATGAAAGGTCCTTCAGATAAAGACTTCATCATGTTTTCTCCATTGGCTTGACGCTCGATGAAGTTCAGGAACCTATCTTGCCATTGAGTGAATTCGTTTTTGTCGACTAGGACCGGAGGACGAGTTTCTGTGCCCAGTGACATCATGAGGTCACTCATGTAGAACTTAGCTTGAAAAGCAAACTTTGAAGAATCCATAGGTAAAAAAAAAATTCCCAGACTCTTTTTTTTTTTTGAAAGTTTGCGTTTGAAGAGAGAACCACAAACTGAACTGAACCGTGAACTGTAGGTTTGCGTTTGCTTAGAGAGACGCAAAGTGAACTTTGTGTTTGCTTTGAGAAACGCAAAGTGAACTTTGCGTTTGCTTTGAGAAACGCAAATTGTTACTTTACGGGTGAAAGACTTTGCGGGTGATGCACGAAGACTTGAAGAGAGAAACGCAAACTGATGGTTTGCGTATTAGACTAGAACCGAAAACTTGAAACTTTGCGTTTCCAATGTGAACCGCAAACTTGAAAAATACACTAACACAAGAGTTAGACACGCAAAATATATGAATGACACGCAAACATATATGAATGACACGCAAAAACTATGAATGAGGCGCAAACCTTATATGAATGAAACGCAAAGTGTGGATCTTGCGCAAACCGATGTAAAAACATAAAAACTTCTAAAAAACTCGATTTCAACACCGAATTTGATGAAATTTCCTTTTACAAATAAGATCGAAAACACCTTTTCAAATCAAATCAACCAAAAATTTCGATTAAAAACCATAAAAACGAGATTTCGACGATAGAACAGTAACCAAACTCGTTTTTCCAGAAAACTTTTAAAACTCAAAATCGATGATCTAACACTGTTTTTCTTGAAAAACAACCTGAAACAAATGTGATCGATTATTAATAATGAATCTAATGAAACCAAAATCAATACAATTCGACCAGAAACACTTCCAAATTTGGTGAGAAATCAAGAAAACGAGATTTTCTTAAAAAAATCAAGAAAATCGATCAAATTTTCGATTTCAATCACCAATTCAGATACAGAAAAACAATCTCTCAATCCTCTCAAGATTCAGATGGCTCTGATACCAATTGAGAGTCCAAGATCAATGAATCCTAGAGAGAGAAAGTAGAGAGAGAGAGCAATTGAAGCGCAAAGTAAGTAATCTGATTAATGTGCGTGTGTTTCTTACAACAAACCAAGACCAAAGGGACTTAAATACCCTTGGTCAGATACAACACAATATGACTTAAAACACAGTATTTGACCAAGCCCTATAAATACAATGATTACTATAAAATCAGACCTAACAATACTCTTGGTCAATACAACACAGTATTTCACTTTAGACACAGTATTTGAACAAGCCTATAAATACAATGATCACTATAAAATCAGACTTAACAGAGTCGTACTCTGTAATCGTACACATCAAGGTACCAAGAACAATCACACTAGTTTTCATTGATTAATCAAGGGATTGTGGTATGTTATTCTGATCTGTTTATCTCTTGATCTTTATTGTGTTGTGTGATTGTTATCAACTAGTTCTGGGTTTAACAAGTGGTATCAGAGCCTAAGAATCAAGCTTTTTGGATTAACACTGTGTTTATCGACACATTACTGTGTGATAATCGATTTCTCGAATTAGTGTGTTTTTATGCTTAAAATCAATCTGATTAGGTGTGTTTTATGTTATTGAGTATCATCTGATTGCCTAATTGCATTTAAATTCATAAATCGATTGACTTTTGTTGATTTTTGAGAATTTTGCCCTTGAAATAGTCGAATACTGTTCATAGATATCCATATATGTTCTTGACTTTTTGAGTGAAATATGATAAGAAACTAATTGGGTTGTGTTCGAAATCAGTGTTAAATTGATTCTGAATTGATTAAATTCAATATTACACTTAAATCGATTGGTATTTTTGGTGATTTTGAAGTTTTGGTTTTCACGAGTCAAGTCACTGTTCGATTAATCGATTCTTCTTAGAGTGGTTGATACTGAAATTAATTGGTTGCAATTTGTTCTGGAAGTGTTTATTGCCTTATTATCAATGTTTGGGACTGTTAATCGACGTCCAGATAGGTTGTTGGGATTTTCTGTGTCTTTTTTTTTTTTTTTGCAGGTGATGAACTAGCGAGGTAGTTAAAGGATTCCCAGTTTTGCGCCAGTTCATCGTGAACTGTGCGCCAGTCCCTCTTCGCACAAAGTTTTCTTTTGCACCACATAACACTGATTTGCGCCATAAGCTCTTCGCGAAAATCTCTAATTTGCGCCATCAGTGCTTCGCACAAACCTATCTTTGCGCTACCTTCTCTTCGCGCAAAGTTTTACTTTGCGCCACTTGTTATTCGCGCAAAACCTAATTCTCGCGACATTCTTCTCACGCAAAACCAGTGACTGCTTCCAGAGCGAATTTCAGGAATTTGCGCCAACTTCTCTGAGAGCAAGTTGACCTTTGCGTCAGATTCTTTTAGCGCAAATCGTCATTTGCGCCAATCTTGATTAGCGCAAGTTGATCTTTCGTGCCAACTTCTCTTAGCGTGAGTTGACTTTTGCGCCATTTGTTCTTCGCGCGTATCTATACTTTGCGCCAACTACTGTTCGCGAAAAACTCTATCTTGCGCGACCTATCTCTAGCGCAAAACTCTTCTTGCGCCACCATCTTCTCGCGCAAAGTCGCCTTTTGCGCCACTGTCCTTTAGCGCAAACCTTACTTTTGCGCCATATTTTCTGTGATTAATTTATTTTTGTTTTAATACTGTTTGCGATATCTGCATTGGATTATTTTTGGAAATTTATTTTTCTGAAAATTTTTTAGTGTAGTTTTTATCCAATTGTTGATTCTAAAGATCTTACAAGTTGATTTAAGTGGTACAGATATCATTATGCCTTACATAGATGAGAAGGGAAATAAAGTGTTGACCAAGAGAGACTGTGCTTTAGCATATATGCCAGAGATTCCAGCACTAGAAGCTGAGAATGAAAATCTAAAGATTCAAAACTCATCTCTTCTAGAACAGATTGACAGATTGAAAAATGATAAGGACACAGAGAAAGATTTTGTTTGCTCAGAATGCATTAATGATTCTAAAATTAATTTTGCAGGAATAATTGAGTCTAAAGAAAAAGAGATCTTACATCTTCAAGCAAAGCTGAAAAAATCTAAAAGTATGAATTCTAGCTCAAGCTGGTCAAAGAAGGAATCAATGCAAAGAGAGCTAGATGAAATGAGAAGAAGAGCAAACATTGCTTGTGAGACATCTGAAGGGCTTAGAAAGATAAACTCTCGAATTGTTGCTGAAAGAGACTCTTTGAAAGATAAAGTTTTCAGTCTTGAGGTTGAGAATAATATGTTGAAAGAAAAGACAACCCAAGACAGAAACAACACAAAAGCCCAAGATGAGATGTTGAAGATTGAGAAAGAAAGAAAAGAATCTGCTAAGAAATTCTCTGATTTCTCAAGAAAAGAAGTTGAAGAGAAGAAATCATTAGAGCTTAAATGTGTTAAGCTTTCTCAACAAGTTTCAGACTTTGAGAAAGTTATCATTCTGGAGAGAGACAAGGCTGAGAATGAGAAGAAGAAAGTTGAGCAGAAGGATGTAAATAAAGACTTTTCTAAAGAAAAGAAAGATTTAGAGACTGAGATATCTAAGCTGACAAGAAAGTTATCTGAGTTGTCAATAAACATCTTGAAGGAGAAGAATGCAAAATGTGAGTTGCATAAGAAGTTTTATCTGATTGCAAAGGAAAGAAACAGTTTGTCGTCAAAGATAAAGGAACTTGAAGAGATCGTATTCAAAGTGAAGCTGACTAAGCACAAGACGCCAGAGTCAATAGCTCAATCAATGAGAGATGATCTAACTGCATTCAAATGCTCATTCAATTCAGCAGCAAGTTTAAGCTTTACTAATGTTTCTAATAACCCTTTATTTGATGTAATTAATGATCATACTTCTGAACATAAAGATCAAATTTGTCCTTCTAACATTTTCTATGACAAAGATGTTGATGGTCCAGGTAACTTCAAGAAGAACAAGTCTCGGAAGAAAAGGTTCTGGAGAAGGGAAGATGAGAAAGACTGAGGAAATTGGATCTGGAGAGTTAAAGGATCGTCAGAGGAAAAGAAGAAAGAAAAATCATTTGTGCATACATCAAATGATAAAAGGAACAATGCTCCGAAAGGTAAAACTTTTGGAAAACCTGATCTGGTTTACACAATCAATCAATTGATCAGGTTAGCACAAAAGAAAATTAGTTGTTCCTACTGTGGCTCGAATGATTTTGTAAGAAAATATTATGTGAATAACTGGTATGGTTCTTACTTTATATCTCCCACTAGAACTGCAACTAACCCATTAGGACCCAACTACCAGTGGGTACCAAAAGCTAAATCTGTGTTGCAGGCACCCAAAGTTTAAGGGGGAGAAAGAACAATGACTTCTGATTACTACAGATCAGAACTCTTGCCTCATTGCCAAAAAGATGAGTTCTAAGTACAACATCTTAGGACTCGGACTTCAATGTCAAAGAGTTTGATTTCTGAATTTACTTTAATCCTAGTAATTCAGAACTTGGTTTCATGATTAAGAATTATGCACATAATAAGGGGGAGCTTATATGCTTTATACTTTTACTGATGTGTTTTCTGATGTTCAAGAAAAGATTAAATACTATTCTCACAGGAGAATATGTATAATGGCTCTTGAATAATTCAGTTCAAGACCCGTTCTTCAAGGATAAAGTAACTATGGCTTCTAATCGCATCTGATTAGAACCCGCACTTCAGTGCTTTATTTTTCGTTTGTTTTCTATTTATTAAAAAAATTATTATTATTAAGTTGAGGGGGAGCTTATTAGACAATGAGCTTAATTGCCAACCAACTTTAGTTTGAGGGGGAGAATTGTATTGTCAAACATCTTATGTTTTGACTTCTCCAAAATTTTATTCTTCGTGTTTTTATTCCTTTGTGCCTACATGTACAAAAGGATGTTGAATAGCACGTTCTTTTAGGAAAATACAAGGGATTCAGTGTGTGAGATTAACAGAACTTCCATGGATTCACGATAACAAGTTTTTCCTACCCCAGAAGTATTCTCTAAGTGATTGAGGGGAGAGGGGTCAAAAGAATTGAGTGATGGTGTGTGAAGAGGTAAAATGGAAAAGAGAGATTGGTTAGAAGTGAGAATTAAAAGAAAGAGGGTGAGAGAACAGAGTAAAAGAATATCAGACTCTGCACCAAACTTCTTTCTGAGTCGGGCAACCACATTATCTGTTGTTTCACATTTCTTCATGAATGACATTGAAAAAGGCACCTAGCCCATGCCATCTCTTGCATTACAACCCCACCAGCTACTCATTCTTTTCTCAAAAAGAGAATGTTTCACATTTTCTAGGGAAGCAGCACATATGCTATTGGTTCTTCATTTGGAAGATACAAATATTGAAAAAGAAGGAAAGTTGCCCCACCTTCGAACCCTTTCTCATGCACATTGAGTCTTTGTATAATTTGTTGTTGTCTCAACAAGTTTACATACTTTGAGCCTATATTGAAAAGCAATCATCTATGCTTAATTCTTTCATACACATGCAAAAGCACACAGAAATTTGTTTTCTGTCAAAACGTTCATAGATAACCATGTGTTATTCGATGATTGAATGGAAGTCCTGGTAAGCCAACATCAAAACCAACTCCTTATATAGTAACTTTGTGTTACTCAGTAACTTTGTGTTACTGACAGGCATTTCAACTGAGTCATTTGTTGATTAAGGGTTACCATTTTTTATTATTTGAATCTGAAAAGATTGAAATAATCACTCTTTCCATTTGGGAAGACTGCTCTTATTTCCACACAGGGATCTATACATGAAGACAGTACTTAATTGATGACTATACAAAAAGGGGAAGATTGTTTTGCTATGTTTTGATGATGCTGATTCTCACCAATCCTCAAAAAGGGGGAGAATACAAAAAGAGGAAGATATATACAAGAATTTTTGAAGTTTTGAAGTAAAGACTGCTGAAGTATTAAAAAATTCTTGTATATATCTTCCTCTGTTTGTATTCTCCCCCTTTTTAGGATTGGTGAGAATCAGCATCATCAAAACATAGCAAAACAATCTTCCCCTTTTTGTATAGTCATCAATTAAGCACTGTCTTCATTCATGTATAGATCCCTGTGTGGAAATAAGAGCAGTCTTCCCAAATGGAAAGAGTGTCAAAATGTCTGAACTTATTTTTTCTATCAAAATCCTGACTGAAGATGATCGTCAGAAGGACACTTCATTTAAAGAAAGAGAAAGATGAAGATTGTATCTGAAGTTTTCAAGAAAACTGAAGACCCGAAGACAATTATCAATTTTTTTTTAATCTTGAATCCAAAGGGGGAGATTGTTGGATCATAAATTGTATTCAAGATTAAAGTTAATTAGGGGGTCTAATTTGTACTTAGTTGAAAGTTATTTGTTATTGGGCCTCAAGCCCATTAGGCCTATACGGGTTAGTATTTATTTTGTTTTAGTAATTGGGTTTTAGGTTAATCATTAATTATTATCATAATTCTATAGAGAGGGAGTCGTACTCTGTAATCGTACACATCAAGGTACCAAGAACACTCACACTGGTTTTTATTGATTATTAAAGGGATCGTGGTATGTTATTCTAATCTGTTTATCTCTTGATCTTTATTGTGTTGTGTGATTGTTATCAACTAGTTCTGGGTTCAACAGGTTCTATTCTGGGTTGAATAGAAGCTTTGTTCTTAAGTCCGAGTTCTAAACAGTTGTATCCAGAAGTCCGAGTAGAATTCTCATCAAAAGATACATTCATGCTTTCAACAATCGTCTTGGTTAGAATAATGTAGATTCAATAAGCTTTGGATGTCAGGGAGTATCCAACTAGATATCCTTCATCCGCTTTCTTATCAAATTTTGATAGACCTTTACGCTCACGTAGAATGTAACACCTGCAACCAAAAACACGAAGGAATTTGATATTAGGTTTACGATTGTTGATCAACTCATACGCTGTTTTATCAAACCGTTTAACCACAATGGTACGATTCTGAGTGAAGCAAGCTGTCACGGCTGCCTCAGCCCAAAGATACATGGGTAGATCAGAATATGCAGGCATAGTACGAGCAACTTCAACAAGAGTGTGGTTCTTCCGTTCAACAATGTCATTCTGCTGTGGAGTGTAGGCTGCGGAGAAGTTATGGGAGATTCCCACAGAGATAAGATAACTCTGCAGGGTGTCATTCTTGAACTCCGTGTCGTTGTCACTGTGAAGAGTTCAGACTGGAAATTGAAGACGTACTTGGATACGCTTAATAAAAGCGATAATCAATTCTGGCACATCTGACTTGTTACGAAGAAACTCGAGCCATGTATACCTTGAATAGTCATCTATCATTACAAAGACGTATTTCTTTCCGTTGATAGACGTTGTTCGCATTGGGCCACAAAGGTCCATATGAATAAGTTCCAGTGCAGATGAGGTTGATGATTCAGTTTTGGACTTGAATGAGCTTCGCTTCATTTTTCCCATCTCACATGCAGAACATAGTGAGTTTTTCTCAAACCTCATTTCTGGTAGACCTTTGACCAGACCTTATCTCTATAGCTTAGCTATTGATCTGAAATTCTGATGAGACAAGCGTCGATGCCACGTCCACGATTGTGCTTTAGATGCTTTGGCTACTAGGCATACTAGACGTGTGGCAGAGAGTGTTGGAAAATCTACATAGTATAGATTTCCATGGTGTTCAGCTTTGAAGACTTCGTAACCATCTGGATCCTCAAGATAGCAATGAGTTGTTGTGAAGCGAACTTGATATTTCATGTCACACAAGTGACTGGTGCTAAACAGATTGTGATCAAGACCTTCAACATATAGCACCCTTTGAATCTTCACAACTCCATTTCCTTTTATATCTGAAACAGAAACAGGAATCTTGTTAGTCTCTTTCTTAGAAGGTGATTCTTTTCTTCAGTTACTTGAAGTCTCACCCTTCTCAAAAATACTAGGTGGATATTCAGGACAATCAGAGTAAATAACTGAAGGTTTTGCAGGAGCATCAAATTCTGGATTAGTTCTTACCTTCCAGCTTGGATCATTAAACATCTGTTTATCATTTGAAACATTCTTAAACAGATTAATTTTCAAATCATTGATCTCTGTGCAAAGCTCTTGATTATTTTTCAAAGATTTGTCAAGTTTAACCTTGAGATCAAAGTTTTCATCTTCAATCTCTTCAAGAGACTGTTGCAAAGTAACAATTTGTTTTATCAATTCAGATGTATGATCACTCACATAATTTGACTCTTTTCTAGTAGAAACATGATCAGAGTCTGAAGCATTCATCATTTCAGAAAACCTTTCTTCAGTCATGTTCTCAATAAACTCCATTTTTTCATTTTTCAAACAAGATCCATTCGTGATTATAGTTTCTTCTTCAACCTCTTCAACAAGTAAAGGTTTAGGAGCAATGGGATTTCAGAATGATGGTATAGTTGATGGATCAACATCCGATTCATACTCATCATATTTGCATTCAGTCTCAGGTGTTACCGTATCATTGCTGACTGATTCTTTTAAAGATGTGGTAAACATTGATTCAAACTCAGCAAATTCGATCTTTCGAGTCTCATAGCTTTTCTTCAAATCACTGTATTTAAAACCAACTGATTTAAAAAAATTTGAGAATCAGTATCACAAGACTTGTTTTCTCCCATTTCTTCTTTACCTTTGGTCTCTATAAAAGGTTTAGAAGTACTTGCTTCAACAAAGGTTGCACGAATGTTAGGAATGGGTCTGATTGTGGAGCCAAGTTTATCAAAATTATACAAGTGCTTCGGTGCCTTTTTCAAAACATCATTAATTGGCAAACCCAAACCTGGTTTAAGCTTATAAAACCTTTCATCTTGGAGTTTATTGGTCAACAGATTTAATGTCTGCTCAGTCTGACCTCGTTTCATGTTAATATCCTCTAATTGCTTGATTTTGGTGTAAGCTTCATTTCTTTCTTGAAAGCAGACTTCAAATTTGATTTTGAACTCACCTTTTTCAGCATTGAGATTTACAAGATTCTTTTCTAAACTAGATATTTTTCTTTTTAAAGATTCCTTTTCAGCTTTTAAACCATCCTTTTCTTTTTCTTTTTCTTCCACAACAACTTTTAGCAAAGCGTTTTCATCACGAAAACTCAATACAGTTTGATGTGCGGAGCTAAGTTTACCTTTTCAACAAAGAAAATTCATCTTTCATATTATGTATTTGGACCATCAAAGATTCAATAAGTTCAGAATTTACCTCAGAGTTGTCATCTTCGGAATGAGCCTCAGATGCTTCATCATCACCATCAAGCTTGGGCATGTAAGAGACTTGGGTAAAGTGTGCCTGCTCCTCGTCATCAGAACTTTGGAACAACCAGTTTTCCTCTTCAGCCATAAGTACCTTTCCTTTTTCAGCTTTCTTGGCAATGAGTGACTTCCTTGCATAGTATTCTGAGTTCTTTACTATCTTGAACTTGCAATCTCTGGAGAAGTGTCCAAACTTGCCGCAGTTATAGCATCTTCCCGATTCATCTTTTCTTTCTTCTCCTCTCTCTTTTCTTCTTGTCAGGCTCTAATTCTTAACAAGAATAATGAACTCAGAAACAATATTAAAGGAGTTTGCGGAATAACACTTTAATATTCAAAGATCAATGTAACAGTGAATCAGAAATCACAATCTTGTAAACTTTATTGAATGATTTTAAAGCTACAAGATTTCACACAAAACCTCAATATTGATGAACAGGCTCACCAATACGAATTCTACTTCTCTAGAACTAGGGTTCTAAACCTTGAGGTAAATTCTCTCTATCAAAAACAAAAACTCAGAATGTGGTCTTCTAAACTATTCAGACTAATTCTATACATATACTAAAGATAAAAGATAATTACAAAATATAAAAGATCTTCAGTATAATCTTCCATAGTTATCTCCAAGCCATCCATGATTATCTTCAGTCTTGATCTGCACGGATCTTGATTATCTCTTAAGCAGTATTAAGTTGTAGCAGCATTAACACTCTGAGCAGTACTAATTTTCGGCAGCAGTAGTAACTGTGCTCAGCAGTATTAACTTTGATCTGGCAGTACTAATTTCAACAGTACTAACTACTAGCAGTACTAACTTTGCTTAGCAGTAGTAACTTCTCTCAGAAGTAGTAACCATGTTGTGCTAGCAGCAATAACCATACTTGTGCAATTCTGTAATTCCCAACAATCTCCCTAACTTGACTTTTAGGAAGAGAAGTCAAGTTCTTCAATTTTTGTCTTCAAGATGCTCAACACTACAGCTTAGTTGCCCAAATTCGGATCCAGACCTACACTTTGATTGATTGTTCTTCTTACCACAATTCTGGCCATTTCTGATTCCTTTGCACATACTAGCTTAGCTTTCAGCATTCCATTCAGCTTCTCCTTGTTATGATCATACACTTTGTCCACCAGGTAGTATTCATGATAACAGTTATCTATTGTGATCATGTATACACCACAGTTTTCAAAGAGTGTCCACTTATCAATCTTCTTAAACCCATACTCATGATGTAAATCCTTGATCCTGTAAACCACTTTTTCTGGTTCAAACATCATACATAGGTATTCCATTAATCTTGAGAAGACTTTCTTCAGTTCCTTTCAAAACAGGCTCATAAAGCTTCATCCCCACTTTATGCATTTCTTCTAGATCAGCATATACTTCAAATATATCACCAACTCTTTTCAGCCTGAAGTAATCCTTTCTATTTTCCCTCAAGATATCCCAGAAGATGATCTTTGGAGCCTTCACAGAAATTGGAACATCCTGAACTGGTTGTATTAAAGTCATATACAGCACCACATGCTCATCAGACTGACTTGCTTGTTGTGTACGTTGACTAGTTTGCTCAGTATGATCTGCCACAGATGATTCTGCTACTACTTCTGCTTCTTCAACTCTTGGTTTCTTGGGCTGTGTCTTGGAAGCTATGGTCTTCACTCTCTTTGCAGACTTTACTTCCACAGTAGCATTCTCTTCTTTAGTGTCTTCAGCCTTTTCTTTGGTAGGAGTGACTTCCTCAGGGAATGGTTGTTGAATGTTTAGATCATGTCTTTCCTTCATCCTTCTTTCAGCCTCTTCCCTTTGTGAGGAGTCCCCTTGAAGCTTAGCCATTTCCTTTTTATAGAGCTCCTCAACTTGACTATATGCCATATTAGTAAACATCTCTCCTTTGACACCAATTGAACCTTTCAGGAAGTTTATCATTTTTCTCCTTTCCTGATTGGCCAAAAAGGTCTTAGAAGGTTGTCTTTTCTGCTTCTTGACTGGCCTTCTTTGCTTGAAAACTGTCACTGATCTCTTCTTGGCCTCAGCTGCAGTTTGCATACTCTTTTGATACTCTCCATTTAGACTTTTAGCCATATTCAGTGCAAGCTCCCTGTCTTTTTCAGATTGTAATTGTTCCTCCTTTTCTATTTCTGCTTGAAGCTTCTTTGCCACTTCTTCATCTAACTCAATCTGACTCTTCTTCTGTGAAGGTTGTTCGGGTTCAACCATCTTTCCCTTTCCCTTTACATCCTTCAAACTTGTCTCACTGCTTTCTTTTCTTTTCTTTGAAAGGCCTCCTTCTTTAATGACCACTCCCTTGGCCTTTTGAGTAGCCTTAGGAGTGTCATTATTGGCTTTTACCAATGTTTCTGCTATTTCCAACTCTTCAACAGATAGACCTGTTACTGCTGCTACCTGTTCTATTTCTACAGCTGCTTGAACCTCATCTGTTTCTGCTGCTTGTGGTTCTGTTTCTGCTTCTTTCTCCCTCTCAAAATCAAATCCCATCCCAGATGTACTTTCCTTCTCTGCTTCAGCCTCTTGATTCTCCCCCTTGTTGAAAGCATCATTAGCATTTTTCCTCTTCTTCAACACAAATTGCCTTCTCCTCTTCTTGTGCACCAATCTTGTCACCATTTTCTTCAGTTTGGTAATATGTACTTGTTGAGACAGAATTACCAATTTCATCTCTTCTATGTCTTTGCCTTGTTTGATAACATCCATATTAATGTTGCCTATAGTTTCCATCAATTCATTGTAGTCATATCTGTCCTCACCTCCTTTTCGTGTGTTTACCACCTTTGGAGGATCATTGGATCTTTTTGTAGTGGAAGTCTTCTGCCTAGCAGAAGCACCCTCCACCCCCTTGGTTTCTTGGTACCTGGGACCTTTGGATGATTGCTCACCCAAAGTTGCCATAGGGAAGGTCTTATTGATGTTACCACTGGCCTCCTCTGTGCTAGCAGGAGTAGTGGCAGCCTTTGCACCCATATGCTCATGCATCTCCTCAGTGAGCACCTCCTTGGGGTTGGGAGACACCCTTGTGGTTTCCCTATAGATATTCTCTAATGGAGAATTCTCCATTAGAGGGCTTAAAGGCTCTGTGGGTGAAGGTACAAGAAGGGAAGGAGCCTTCTTTACCTTTTTCCTGATGTATGTATTGGTGATTGGTGAAGTTGGTTTTTGAAGAAGGGACTGAGGGATTGATATGCTGATTGAAGGTTGGGATTGGCTTTCAGTGGGATGGTCTAATGAGGGCCTTGACCCTGAAGCCATACCTTCTGGATTGTGGGACACCACCATCATTGTAGAGAACAATGGGGGGTCAACTCCTTCCGAGTCCAATGGAGATCTCTTCATATTTGAAAAGACCTTGCCATTGGGGATTTTAGGTACATATACCTCATCTAATTGAGGCATATCCGTCAATTCATTGGTTATAATTTCCTGGACAAATCTTGGGTACATATAAAAACTCGTTTTGTTTCCCAAGTTTGACACAAGGTCATTGAAAATCATTTTAGAAAAATTGTACTTTCTGGCAGTGGCCAAGCAGACCAAAGCATAAGCAATGGTACTACTGAACTCACTCCATCCAGTAGTCTTTTTGGAAATACAATGCATCAGGGTATGGACAAAGAAACGCCATTGGGGAGAAAATTTGGCTTTTGAGAACTTGAAAACACCCAATGGGCCTCCATACCCCATTCTAGTTAGAGTGGAACACAGTTCATCATTAGAGATAGATGAGATACCTGAAGCATCGTCTAGACGTAGACTGATGCGAATAACTTCTTCAGAAACTGTCAAGGGTTTGTCACACACCCTTGTCTTGATCACTTGCACACCATTTTCAGTAACAATGGTGGCATTGGACCAAAATTGTGTCTGGTGCTCAATGTAGATGGATGGCGACACTGTAAGAGCATACTCGATATGGCTTGTCTTGAGAAAATCGACTATCTGGTGAAATCCATCAGCCTGCTTCGGCTTTTGAAGCATCGCGATTTCATTATGCTCATCAATAAATGCCATTGATGCCATCGAGCTTGAGTAAACTGGACTGAAATTCACTAAGTGCTTGAGAGAAAAAGGTTAGAGAGAAGATGAATAGTATTCAAAGAATCGTTATGAGCTTTTAGGCGGGCAAACGGGTATATATATGATTCGGGAAAGAAGCAGTATTAACCACTAGCAATATTAATTGAAAGCAGTATTAACCACTAGCATTATTAACTGAGAGCAGTATTAACCACTAGCAGTATTAACTAACTAGCAATATTAACTGAGAGCAGTATTAACCACTAGCAGTATTAACTAACTAGCAGTATTAACTGAGAGCAGTATTAACCACTAGCAGTATTAACTAACTAGCAGTATTAACTGAGAGCAGTATTAACCACTAGCATTATTAACTAACTTACACTTTTTGAAGCTTGAGTTGATCTGAACAAGGCAATACTTTTTCTGAGAAAGATGATTAGTAGCACCAAATAACAGGTATGTAAACACTTTTTAAAACATGGGCTCATTCAGAGTTGATCATGCCCACACTTGTGACCAAGAAAGTGAATCTACCCACATCAAAAGCTTTAGTGAATAGATCAGCAAGATGGTTGTCAGTATGAACTTTAGCAACTTGAATAAGCTTCTTTTCATTACAGTCTCTAATAAAGTGATACCTGATCTCAATATGCTTTGTTTTGGAGTGCTTGACTGGATTGTAAACAATGCTTATTGCACTGCTATTGTCAATGAAGATTGGAGTGTGAAGAAAGGTTACCCCATAGTCCAACATTTGATTCTGAATCCATAGAACCTGACAGCAGCAACTTGCAGCAGCAATGTACTCAGCTTCTGTTGTTGATAAGGACACAGTGGTTTGCTTCTTACACTGCCAAGATACCAGTCTTGCACCCAAAAGCTGAAATCCCCCTGAAGTAGACTTTCTATCCATATTAGCACCACCCAAGTCACTGTCTGAATAAGCAATCAAGTCAAAGTTGGATTCATAAGGATACCAAAGACCTAATCTAGGTTGCCCTCTTAAGTATCTGAAAATCCTTTTAACTGCATGAAGATGTGATTGCTTTGGCTTGACTTGGAATCTGGCACACACACATACTGGAAACATGATGTCTTGTCTTGAGGCTGTGAGATACATGAGAGATCCAATCATTGATCTATAAAGATGGACATCAACATCCTCCCCCTCAAGATCAGCAGTGATCTGTTTGTGAGTTTCCATTGGTGTGCTTGCTGGCTTTAAGTCTGTTAAACCATATTTGTCCAGCATGTCTTTCACATACTTTGATTGACTTATGAAGATCCTATCTTTCTGCTGTTTCACTTGAAGCCCAAGGGAGAAGGTGAGTTCACCCATTGCACTCATTTTGAAGCTCTTGTGCATCAGCTCTTCAAAGTCTCTACACATCTGTTCTTTTGTAGATCCAAAGATGATGTCATCCACATAGATCTGAATAAGTAAGATGTCCTTCTTACTTCTTCTAATGAAGAGGGTCTTGTCAATTATTCGCCTTTCAAACCCATTTTCTAAGAGATAGGTAGACAATGTATCATACCATACTCTTGGGGCTTGATGTAGACCATAGAGTGCTTTCTTCAGTTTATATACTCTGTCAGGATATGATGGATTTTCAAATCCAGGGGGCTGACAGACATATACTTCTTCATCAATTGTACCATATAGAAAGGCACTCTTCACATCCATTTGATATACCTTGAACTTCATGTATGAGGCATAGGCTAGAAATAGCCTAATTGCCTCTACCCTTGCAACTGGAGCAAAGACTTCTTCATAATCTATGCCTTCTTCCTGAGTGTACCCTTGTGCCACTAGCCTTGCTCAGCAGTATTAACTTTGATCTGGTAGTACTAATTTCAACAGTACTAACTACTAGCAGTACTAACTTTGCTTAGCAGTAGTAACTTCTCTCAGAAGTAGTAACCATGTTGTGCTAGAAGCATTAACCATACTTGTGCAATTCTGTAATTCCCAACACTTTTCTTCTATCTTCTTTCCTTTCATCTTTCCTGTCTTCTCGTCTTTCCTCTCTCCTTCCATACCTTGGCTTGTATCTCATTTCAGACTTCTCTTTCTTGTACCCTTCTTTCTTTGGCTTTGAATAGTACTTCTTCTTGCCAAAGCTCTTCTTGAATTGACGAGTTATCATGGCCAAGTTCTCAGATAACTTATGTATATCATCATCAGAATCAATCTCCAGTTCTTCATCACTTGAAGCAGAATCGGACTCAGTAACTTCTGTAACAAAAGCTTTAGATATTTTCTTCTTTGACCTTGCAGCAGATATAGGACCAGAACTTGAACTTTTTCCTTTGTCAGCTATGAGAGCCACAGAGTCCTTCAGATTCTTGGAGTCATTGTTGATAGATGTCACCCCTTCTTCATGCTGAGAAAGAGTAGAGAAAATGTCAATTACGTTCTCTTGAGCCATCTTCTTTGACATCTGAAGGTTGATGGCAAAGTTCTTCCATTCAGAATTCAAGTTCTTGATGAACTTATAGTTTAGCTCTGAAGCAGATTTAGAGATATTGTTCATCTTCAGGTCATTCGGTATGATGTTGTATCTGTTGTAGGTATCAAGCAGTGTCTCTCCTTCCCTTGCATGAAATCCCTCATAGGAATTAATGCACAGATTTTGCTTAGCCTGAATTGAAGCTTCACTTCCCTCAAATTGTTTTGCTAGTTCATCCCAGACTTCTTTAGCTGAATTTCGACTGTGTACCCGATTGTAGATGTCATTTGGGATGGCCATCGTCAGGTAAATGAGAGCTTATTCATATATCTTGTATAGATCTTTCTCCTTTTCACTGAAGTACTGATACGGTTTAGGAACAAATCTGTCAGGGATTTCTGGAGAGGTTTCAGTTTCTGCTTGACTAGGTACTCTGATCATTGGATTATACTGGACCATAAGTGATTGATTCCATGTAGTCTCTGTTCTTGTGATTTAGAAACTGGATCATTATCTTTTTCCATTGCTGATACTCATTAGCCATGAGGACAGGAGGTTTGGACTGAGAGCCTATGGAGAGAAGTTGGTTCGACATCTTTAGTTGTATGGTTAGTAAGCAAACTTATCTGTACCAAGAGAATCAACTAATAAGATCTTTATAATCAAGAATTGGATAAAAACTACACAATTTTTTTTTCAGAAAAATAAATTTCCAAAAATAATCAAATGCAGAATTCGTAAACAGTATAAAACACAAAATAAATTAGCATGCAGAAAATCTGGCGCAAATAACATAATGCGCTAAAGGACAGTGGCGCAAAAAGACAAATTTGCGCTAAGTGAACCTGGCGCAAAATAATCTTTGCGCTAAAAGAGTATGGCGCAAAAGTCAAGTTTGCGCTACAAGGAGGTGGCGCAAGAAGAGGTTTTGCGCGAGGAATGGGTCGCGTGAAGTAGGACTTTGCGCGAAGAGTGGGTGGCGCAAAGAGAGGTTTGCGCGAAAGGAAGATGGCGCAAATAAGGGATTCGCGCGAAGAACTGATGGCGCAAAATAGTGTCGACTGGGTCTTGCTGCGACCGGTGGGTTGCTTGACCGGTGTCCTCGACCGGTGTTCGTTCGACCGGTGAGTTGCTTGACCGGTGTCCTGTAGACCAGACTAAATGTGACCGATGTCCGGTCGACCGGACAAATGTACCGACCGGTGTCCTGGCCGGTGTCCTGACTGGTGTCCTCTTTCGACCGGTGTGTGGACCGGTGTGCTACTGCGACCAGTGTTGTATGTGGCGCAAAGGACATATTTTGCGCTAAGGGACGGTGGCACAAAGTACAGTTTGCGCTAAGAACTGATGGCGCAAAAGAAACTTTGCGCGAAGAACTGACCCTTAAATCTAGTGCAAATATATTATGAACTAGCGCAAAACTGAGCAATCTCGCGAGTTCTTCACCTGTTCAACCCAGAACTCGATTTTCAGTCCAAAAAGCACATCAAACGATTAAAACTCAGAGAAAAAATTACCATATATCCACAAACACAATGGGAATGAATCCTGATCAAAATTAATGCCTAAAAACAACTTTTAATCACTCAATTTGAATGAAGCAGTACTCGATAGTTTCATTAACCCAGTATCCCAAAATCATAAAAAGCCAATCGATTGATGATTTTAAGTGCAGTTAAACAATCAGATGATATTCAATAGCATAAAACGCATCTAATCAAATCAATTTTATGCATAAAAATCCCTTAAATCACGAAATTGAATTTCACACAGTGAATGCTTCGAATAATATTGTTTAATCCAAAAAGCTTGATTCTTTTGGCTCTGATACCACTTGTTAAGCCCAGATTATAGTTGATAAACTAACACAACACAATAAAGAACAAGAGATAAAATAAATCATAATAACATACCAATGATCTCTTGATTAATCAATGAATACGTGTGTGTTCTTGGTACCTTGTGCGTATACAATACAGAGAGAAAATACGGCTACACTCTAATCACCAATATTGCTCATTCACCCTAAACTAATAAAATAAAACTATATATACCTAGGTCAACAAGACCTAATTAATATCAACTATTAGCTAAAATACCCCCTAAGGTATTAAACACTATTACAAACTAGACCCCTTATTTAATTTAATCTTGAATACAATTATTTGATCCAAAACATTTTTATTTCATATTCTTTTTCATTTTTTTACATAGCCAAAATTTTAGTACTATGATAACATCAATATCAATCAATCAATATATATTATAAAAGAAGAACCAAAAGGTATTAAGGTGATATCATGAGAATTAAGTATTGAGGTATTGGTGAATTGTGGTTGAGTTTTAGATATCCCACATTTGTGAGAGGTTTAAAGAATGGAATAAAGTAGTATGTATAAAAAAGAAGGATAAGATATTATTGGTTCAACTCATGGGTTTTGAGTCATAAGGTTATCTTATTTGGATGACCCTATTTTTGCAAAACAAATTTTTATATAAATATAAAAATACAAGTAAATTGTGGTTGAGTTTTAGATATGACACATTGGTAAGATGTTGAAAGATTGGAAAAGATAGGTATTTATAAAAAAAACAAGGATATAATGCAATTGTGTCAATTCATGTTGTTCGAGTTATAAGGTTATCTTATTTAGATGATCCTGTTTTTTCAAAACAAGAATTCTAATATATTTTATTAAAAGAACCGAAATGACTTTACATGACATCATGAGAATTGAGTATTGAAGTGTTGGTGAATTATGTTTTGAGTTTTAAATATCTCACATTGGTGAGATGTTAAAAGATTGTAATAAAGAGTGTATGTATAAGAAAAGAAGTATGTGATGTCATTGTGTCAACTCATGGGGTTTGACTCCTAAGATTATCTTATTTAGATGAACCTATTTTTGCAAAATAAATTTCATTATACAAAAATAAAATTTAAAATGAATTGCTGTTGAGTTTTAGAAATTCCACATTGGTGAGAGTTGCATTACAAGATTTGAGTATCCTCAAATCTTGAAATGTTGTGTGTTTTGGTTATCAATTTATATTGCATTCAAAGAAAAACCACGAGGTATTGAGATGGAATCACAAGATTTGAGGTGGCATCATGAGAATTAAATATTGATGTATTTGTGAATTATGTTTGAGTTTTAAATATCTTACATTGATGAGAGGTTAAAACATTGGAATAAAGAGCAGATGTATAAGAAAGAATGATGCAATGTCATTGTGTTAGCTCATGGGGTTTTGACTCATAAGGTTATCTCATTTTGATGACCTTATTTTGCAAAACAAATCTTATTATATGAAAATAAAAATTAAGATTTATGGTTGAATTTTAGATATCCCACATTTGTAAGAGTAAAGGTGGCATTACAAGATTTAAGAATACTAAAATCTTGAAATATGGTGTGTTTTGGTTAGGGAAGATGGTACAAATATGTATACATAAAAAGTTGAAAGATGTCTTTAAATCATTGCTACGGTTGGAATCAAAACCAATTCCAACACAGCGATAAAAACATAGCTATGAAAAAACGGTACAAAGAAAACTTTTCAGACACATTTATCTTTTTTTTTCTTCTTATTTTGATTTGTATTTGAAATTAACACATTAACTACTAAACCATTTATTTTCATGCATTTTCAATTTCATTTTAGTTTTCTTATAAATGAAAGTAGAATTCACAAAATACATAAAACTACATAAATTTTTGAGTAAACTCTAATTTTGGTCCCCGAGGTTTAGTGAAAAATCTGAAAGTGGGACCTGAACTTTGATAAGTCTAGAAATCGTCCTCATGGTTTGCATTTTACTTTGAAAATGGTCCCCGGTCATTAACTCCGTTAGAAATGTCTGTTAGAATGAAGGGCAGTTATGTCTTTTTACTAATTTTCTTAATTATCGTTTTTTAAATAAAAAACTATATTATATTACTATATTACTTATTAATATATTATATTATATAATATATATATATATATACACATGAACCGTGCATCTCCATCGATCCTTCGATCCCTTTTGTCCATTTTCCGGTCACCATCTCCGACCAATTCTTCTCCATTTTCCAGCTTCAGATTATCACCTAAAATAGTGGATTTGTGTTTTGAAATCTTAGCATTTGCAGATTTTTATAAACATCAAACATCGAACTTGTTTTTGAAATCTTAGGATTTGCAGGTTTTTAGAAACATACAAACAACTTCAGGTTGTGGCTCTTCAAGTCTTCGCTCCAAACATCCAACTCGCTGCAAAAACACACATACACACTGTCGCTCAAACTCACACACAGGATACACTTGCAGGTTGTGTGGTTCATGGTGGCCAGTGGTGAGGGTGTCAGTATCGGTGAGGAAGAAGGAAGGGGAAAGGAGGGGAGGGGTAGTGAAGCGGCCATAGAAAGGCTGGAAGGGTTTGGCCGTACAGGCGTAAACAGTTCTCTCTCTCTCTCTCTCATATATATATATATATATATATATATATATATATATATATATCACATTCATATAGATATAGCATGATATATTACATGTATATGCATTATGGGTACCTGGGTAGGTTAGGATGAAAATGATGACATTGGGGGTTTTAAGATGAAGATAATGACAGGTGGGCCATAGTGATTCTTTCTATTATATTGATAAGAGAAGAAAATACAAAATTACAGAATCGGTCCCTAAGTTTTGATGATTCTCACAAAAATAAGGAAAAAACAAAAAGATAGATAACAACAATAAAAAGACATAAATGCCCTTTCTTTAAACGATTTTTTTAGAGAATTAATGAGTAGGGACCACTTTCAAAGCAAAATGTAAATGATAGGGACGATTTCTAGACTTATTAAAGTCCAGGTCCCACTTTCAAACTTTTCACTAAACCCCAGGGACCAAAATTAGAGTTTACTCTAAATTTTTATTTATTATGATAAAACACATTCTGAATTATTTTTGTCATTACTTGGAAAACCTATCATTTAATCAATAAAACATTAATATTTTTTTGATAAATATTTTAATTTTTTTGATAAATATTTTTTGATGTACCATCCTTCAATTCCAAAAAGAAAAAAAATCCATACAATGTCATTAATTATATAAACAATGCATAAATTTATTTAATACATAAAAATAAACCAAAAAATATATTTAATAAAACAAAAATGAAAAATAAATCAAAAAGACTAAAATACAGCTAAGTTAATTGATGATTTTAATATATTAAGTCCTAGGGAAGACGAAAACAACAGCAAATTACAAAAGCATAGGGATGAAAATTGCAACTTCAAAACCACATGGACGAAAATTGCTATATTTCTCAAACCACATAGATGAAAATCATAGTTTACTTTTAATATTACTTATGTTTTCATATTTCATTTTACATATTTATCATATTTATAATACATGTTCATAGATTAACTAAAATACATTAAAGAAATGTATTTTTTTTGTTATAAATTATACAATTATAATCATCTCGTTAATATCTTCAAAATAAGTTCATTATTGTTGTAGGATAAGTGTGTCATTGTCTAAATAATATGATGATAGGGATAAAGATAGAGATAGAGATAAATATATGAGAGTTAGATTAGAACTGAAATATCTCATAGCTATCTACTTGAATTCATCCCTGTTAAGTTAGATTTTATAGTAATCATTGTATTTATAGACTTGGTCTAATACTGTGTTCTTTTGTTGTGTATTTTGTGTTGTATTGGCCAAGGGTATTTAAGTCCCTTGTGGCTTTGTGTCTTGTAAGGAACTAACGCATACTTTGATAGAATCTTACTTTGCGCTTTCAACTCTCTCAATCTACTTTCTCTCTCTAAGATTTGGTTGATTTTGGGATTATCAATTGGTATCAGAGTCATTCTAAATCTGAGAGAATTGAGAGAATCGAATTTTAAATCTGAATTTGTTAAACAATTCTGTAGATTTGATTGATTTTCTTGATTTCGATCAAGAAAATCTCGTTTTCTGAGTTTTTCACAAATTCGTGTTGTTTTCTGAAATTTTTTCATTGAAATTCGGTTTGTTGGATTCGTTTTTATTGCTAAATCATTTTTGATTCACATCGATTCTCAAGAAATTCAGTGTTTGATTCTCAATTTTGAAATTTTCGAGTTTTGGTTATTCGAACATATTCTCACTGTTTGATTTCAAATTTTTTGTTTCTGCGGTTTATGATCAAATTGGTTGATTCATTCTTGTTAGAAACTTGTTTTCGAGCAATTTTGTTAGAAAATTTCATTAAAATCGGTTCTATAATCATTTTTTGAAGAGTTCTGAGTTTTCTTCATCTTTGCGCCAGATTCAAAGTTTGCGCGAGTTCTTTGAGTTTTGCGCGAGTTCATCAAGTTTATCAGGGATTCAGTTGCTGGAGATAGTCACATTTTCGCCAGTTACTAGTCGCGCAAATCTCAACTTTGCACCACAGGTTAAATCTTGGACTCCGGTCGTGACAAACTTTGCGCCAATATCTGTTTTAACTTTGCGTAAATATCTGTTTTAACTTTGCGTCACCTTCGCTTCACGCAAAACCAACTTGGGCCAGTAACTTCTCGCATAAGGTTAAGTTCACGCCACTAATACCTCGCGCAAATCATAGTTTGCGCCACCAAAGCTTCACGCAAATCAGTTTTACGTCACTTTCGTCTAACGCAAATCAGTTTTGCGCCATCTACTTGTCACGCGAAGAAAGGTTTTCATCATCATTATATCATGCAAGTCAAGGTTTGCGCCACCAACAGCTAACGCAAAGAAAGGTCTGCGTCACCATCGTATCACGCAAAAGAAAGTTTGCGTCATCCTCAATTCGTGCAATTCTTAGTTTGCGCCAGTCATAGTTCGCGCAAATCTCAATTTGTGCTATTCACTGTTCACGCAAATCTCTAGTTTGCGCCAGCCTCTCTGTTTAGACTTGGCATTTTCTGAAGTTATTCATCTATGGATTCTGCAAAGTTTGCTTTTCAAGCTCAGTTCTACAAAAACGATCTCATGATGTCATTGGGCACAGAAACTCGTCCTCCAGTTCTGGTTGATGAGAATGAGTTCACTCAGTGGCAAGATCGGTTTCTGAATTTCATCAAACGTCAAAAGAACGGAGATGACATGATGAAGATTCTATCTGATGGATCTTTTGTAAAACCTACTCTGGCTTCTGGATTATCAAAGCCTACAGTCGAGTACACACCCGATGAGTTGGTGCAATATAAAGCCTATCGTGATGTAAAGGCTAATCTGATGCTAGCTTTGCCAAATTCTATGTACAACAGGATTGATTTCTTCAAAAACAATCCTAAACTAATGTGGGCACAACTAGAGAAGATTATGCTTGGATCTACAGTTGCAACACAACTTCAGCATACACGTTACATGAATAACTTTGAAGAATTCAAAGCCAAAAATGGGGAGTCACTGAAAAATGTTTATGACAGGTTCTGTGCGGTGATAAATGATCTGAGAAAGATAAAAGTGGAAAAGACTGAGCTAGAGACTAATCTGAAGTTCCTCAACTCTCTTCAACCGGAATGGAATAAATCTTGTCATCGCTTGAGGAATGATGTCAGAATATCTACCATGCAAATCCAAGAGATGTATGAAATATTGTTGACAGATGAGTGTATAGTCACAGATAAGAAGGCCAAACTTGACAAGAAGAATAAGAAAACAGTGGATCCAGTTACACTTCTCACAAGCAAACTGTCTGAACAAGCATTATCCGAGAATGCTTATGACGGTGCAATTGATGATGATGGCGAGGCACTTCAGAAAGCTACGATTCTTCTCTCTCAACACTACAACAAAAAGTTCCAACCTCGTTCGGGTTCCAACACTCTTCGCTTCACTTCTGGATCTAAGAATGTCAAAGTGATCGAGGATAAGCAAGCAACTGCATGCTTTAACTGTGGAAAGCCGGGTCACATCGCTAAGGAGTGTCGAGTGAAGAAAGTTTGGGATTCGGCATATTATCGGGAGAAATTGGAACTGGCCGAAAAGAGAGAGAATTGAACTGCTTTGTTAGCTGAAGAAGAATTTTGTCTAGATCACTCTGAAGACGAAGCTGATAATGTAGAGACTGCTCATATGTGCTTCATAGGAGATGATCAGAGCGATGATAATGATTCTTCCACTGATGAAGATGAGGTAATTTATGAGTTTGATTACACATTTATTTCTTCACAGATGAATATTATTATAACTGCTTTACATGATACTCGCTCAAAGTTATTATCTGAAAAACAATTAAATTCTGAAAAGTCAAATTTGATTGATAAATTACAAATTTCTTTGAAAGAAGAAAAATCTATTTTGGTTCATACAAAAGACATATTTCAAAAGAAATTGGATGATTTAGAAAAATCGAATATGACTTATCTTGATTCTTTGACTGAAATGACCAAACAAAAAGAAAATTTTTCGGATAAAATAAATTGGTTGGAAGAAAAATTATATCGAAGGAATCAATCTGAACAAACTATTTATTTGAACAAACCAAGGAGTTATGATTCTATCAAAGAAAAATGGGGACTTGGTTTTGAAAATCCTCATTGTTTAAACAATGCTATAGAAAAATCCCCGACATTATATAAATTCGATTATCTAAGTCTTGCTAAATATGCTCCTCAATTTAAAATTGATTGGATGAATGAAAAGCAAGTTTTAGATATCGAAAATGAGAAAAGAATGAACAACAAAAAAAAGGAAATTTCTTTTGTTTACACGAGCGAAAATACCAATTATTTTCCTGAAAAATCAAAGAAGAACAGAAACAGTTTAAATAATATTTCTCCTATTAAATCTTCATTCCCTGATGATTATTTTGATATCTGTTCTACTAACACTAATAAAGAAAATATATCTCAAGTTTCTTATGATTCTAAGAGATATATTCCTCCATTAGTGTTAGAAAACAAAATCATTGATCTTGAAGATAAAATAGAAGAACAACATATTCAAAGTGTAATTGAAACATATGTTATTTTTTCTTTTATGACTTCAAATCTTGAAGAAAAATTAATTTCTCAAAAACAAGATTATGTTTATGGTCTTTCTTTTGATTTTAAAGAAAATGAAAAGGAATTTTTCTCAAAAATTTTCTGACTCCGAGGAAAGTTCAGATTTATTAACTGATCAGTTTGGTTTCATAGGTAAAATTGCTTCTTCTCATTCAATTCTTAAATAAAAAATTCTTGATGAATTTTTTACGCTAAATGATGATTATTATAAATCAAAGCGTAAAAGAAGAAGGTCAAAGAAGTCAAAGAAACAAGCTAAAGTCATTTTTGACAGTTCTAATTCTTGTGATTCAAATATTTCAGATAGGACTTTAAGCACTCATACAAGGCAGATATGGAGGGTCAAGCAGACATCGGATGAATCTGCGACTAGTGAAGATCAAAATGTAGACAAACTTTGTAGAAATGATTCATTTGCTAATTGTAATAAAATTTTCAAATACTCAATAAAGCAAATGATTCGAATTTCAAAAGATGTCTCCTATTCCTCCTCTGGTTCAAGTTCAGATGATCATGCTTCATCCTCTACTGATGTTTCTGTTAATTCATCTGATTATTTTTCTCGTGCTTTCTATGTCAAATCTAACAAGTTTTCTCCCTTTAGAACTGCAACTAACAAACATGGACCCAAATTCAAGTGGGTACCAAAATCAAAAACTGATTCTAAGTTACAGGCACCTAATGTCAAGGGGGAGAAAGAGAAAAATGGCTTCTGAGTAAATTAGCTCAGAACCCGTACTCCAATGGACTTCGACTTCTAAACATGTCAGTTTAGGACTCGTTCTTCAATGCATTAAGCTTCTGGACGAATGAGAAACTGTGAGTGCATCTACTTTATTCCGCTGCATTTATCTCTGACTATGATGTTGTTCCAGTTTTTTCTTATATTTCAAGAATCTGAGCAAGTTCAACCAAAAGCTGAATTTGTACAACCCAAATCTTTCATATAAGTCACAAATTCATTATACATTATGTGGAAGACGATATTATTGAAATTTAATTTGTTCCGACTAAATATCAATTTGTCGATTCTTTACATTTGTTTTAAATGAAAATTTTCAAACTCGGCATGTTGAATTTAAAAGTTTAAATCTTTACAAACTTTTATTCTATAAAATAAAAGTTTTACAGATTTTCTTTCTTTTGAATAAAATGTGTGTCTAGAATAAATTTTCAAGTTGCTTTGTTTATATCGAAGTTTTATATGTTTAACTTTCAAGTCTTACAAAAGTCGAAAGGTCAGCAACATGTTTAAAACTTTTACATTCTGCTTTAAAGATATGTGATTCGGAATATTTATAGTTTACAATGCTTGAAAATCCAAAAAAGTCTGAATTATGGATCGTAATGAAAATATGGGCTAAGCACTTAGATGTAAAACTGGGTGATTGAGATGAATTATATATATAAAATACAGAAATCTCTAAGTTTAAAAGTTTATACCTGTGACCTTTCGGGTTTGAGAAAGTAAGTTCTGTGGGATGCTTGTCATCTGGTCCCCTAAGGTCAATTGGTCTGGGAGTGATCGAACCCAAATATCCTTCTATAGAACCAGATCGAAAGTCATGTTCTACTGGTATGAATGGGTTTAGGATGTGTCGATGTAGCCTTTCTGATCTGGAAGAGTAAGTTCCAAGGGGTGCTTGACACCTAGTCCCCTAAGGCCAACTGGTCTGGGAGCGGCTGACCCAAATCCTGCAATAGGGTCAGATAGAAAGTTACGTTTACGACATGTTCTTTACTTATCAAACTTTTTGATTAAAAGATGCCAAAGTGCACAAGATTAAAAGATGCCAAAGAGCACACTCATGTGAAGATGCCAATGTGCACAATGCTAAAAGATGCCAATGAGCACACATCTCATGATACTTGGTGATATGTTTGTGTTGCGATAAACCTATAAATTTGTGAAAATCTTAAATTTTGATGGCTTCTCTCTTTATTCTTTCGTTGTTCTATTCATTTTTTTCTTTAACACGTTACCAGCACGTAAAGCTCAAAACTTCTTTTCATCATCCCTAAATGGTTGTTGCATGTTGTCGTTGAACGACTTGTCGCAAAATTGCATTGCTACTCCGTTATATATTTTTTGCTCGTTGCAAGGTATGTTAAAAAAATCTAGTAAGTTTTCTATCAATTTTTTCAAAAGTGATATTATGAAATCATGTTTTTTTTAATTCTTAAGTTTTTTATTGTAGAATATTGTCGTTATTTTTGTTATTGATATCTATTGAATTCAAAAAAGAAAATAAAAACAAATTGCATTCATTATTATTTAATTTTTTATTGAAATAATTAAATAAACGAAAATGATATTGACATAAAAAAGAAAATAAATTATATTAAAAGATATCTATTTTAATCTCTATATGATTTTAGGATGATTATGATGTAATTATCTAAATTATTTGGATAAATGAATGATTTTGTTTTCATCTTCTTCTTTTTAATTATAAAAAGAAATTAAATAAATAATTCAGAAGCTGGAGCCATATATCCTACAAGGCGATATGTATTATAGTTTTCTTTAAAAAAAACTTAATTTGTTTTATTCATTACTTTATTTGACGTTTTTATTTAATAAATAATTATTATATTAACTTTTATTTTAGTTTAGTATTATTTATCTATACGAGCCAATCTTCACTTATATTTGTACATGTTTACTTAGTTTTACTTAATTGAACCTATTAAATCTATTCTTTTAAACTAGTTCCAAATAATGAATTAAACTATTAATTATTTTAATATTTTTTGTAATTGTGTTAGTATAACCTTTATTGTTTTAAACATATCGTTATTTATTTATGCATCCTTAGTTAGTTACAATTTTGACATATTTAGTTGGTTAATTTAATCACGTTAATATTATTTTATTTAAATCAATTATCGTTTAATTATGGATAAGATAACATTTATCGTTTTGAACTATTATTTTTATTATTATTTATTAATATTTATCAAACTAGATTACAATATTCATATATTTAGATGGTTAATTTAAATGTTCATCTTAATATTGGTATGTTTAGATATTTATCCAATTAGTTTACTATATTAATTAATTATGTATTTGTTATTTGTTTATGTCAATATTTAAATATTTATCTTCATGATAATTCATAATCTTATAATTAATTTTTGGAAGTTACACTTCCAACGCCCATAACTTTTGGTGTCTTGCTAAAATCTCCCAAATAACATGAAAATGTTAAAATATTATTCAAATGCTTATCTTGATTATGGGTTCCTACTCATTATTTTCAACCTTAATTCATATTTGGAAATTACACAACCCTACATTTTTTTTTTGGCATCGTGCCAAAAGCTCCATAATGCTGATATTATAATAATTTTTCTGAATTTGATTTCATTTTTTGACCTCATGTCAAAATCTACCAATTATATAAATCGCAAGATATCGAAATGATTGTCAAACGAGTGTAAATAGCCTTAAGATTTGTAGGGATTTAAGAAATCCATGTGATTCCCCTACTACCTGGAAATCCAATAGATTGAGTGATTTTTTCGCAAATTGAAATATTAATGAAATATTATTAACAAAATGTACGCATACAAAAATCCAATATTGTTATGCTAATGAAATTTCATGTATAATATAATGATTATAGACCAAATCCGTTGTCTTATCAAACAGAAAATCATATATTATCCCATATATATATATATAATTGGTTGAAACAACTCATCCCGAAATCAACGTCGTAAACTCAAAAGAACCTGAGTACCATAAATGAGTATACAAATCTCCTTTGGAAAGGTACAAGAAAATACCTAAAACCCACCAACGCCTTAAAAACCAACCACCTGAAAAGGTACAAGAAAATACCTTTAAGTTTTTGTGATGACATGTCAGTCATAGCTTTCATTGAGACAACATTCTACTAGCAACCCCAAAAAACAGCGGGCCTGCCTAAAATAGAGAATCAGGAATATTCATGAACGAGTACTTCCCGGACTATTCTTATAGTGGAATAAAACCCACTTATTACAAAAAGCTAACTGATTTCAACATACAAAAAGCTATCATATGCCAAACTCATATTCATTTTGACCTCATGCCAAAAACTCTATAATTAACAATGTTATCTTCAAATTAAATAAATCGTAAAATATCGACTGAATTTTGTCAAACGGGTTAAATAACCGTAAGGTTTGTAGGGACTTAAGAAATCCATGTGATTCCCCTACTACCTCGAAATCCAATAGACTGAGTGATTTGCATTCGCAAATTGAAATATTGATGAAATATTATAAACAAAATATAAGCAAACAATAATCCAATATTATTATGATAATGAAATTTCATACATAATACAATGATTATAGACCGTGATTCATTGTTTTAGAAAATCATACATTATCCCTTATATACGTAAATGGTTGAAACAACCCATCAGTGATTCACTGTCCTAAACTCAAAAGAACTTGAGTACAAATATGAATATCCAATGTAAAAACAACTTTGTCGGAAAAGTACAATATACCTAAAGTCATCAACTCCTTATTGACTCTATACTAGCCTCTTGAAAAATGTAAATATCATCATATTTTGAGACTTTCATAGAATACCTTTACTAGAAACCCCAAATAACTGTGGGATGCCCCGAAAAAGGAGAATTGAGAATATTCATGAATATGTACTTCCAGAACTAATCGTACAGTGGAATGAAACCCACTTACTCGATTACAAAAAGGGAAATGATCTCAACAAATAAATGTTATATTCAAAATGCGTCTCAATCTGTGTGGCAAGGAACTTACAGAAGATGACATGATTTATAATATTATTTCCACCTTTCATATATCAGTAAATATTAATGAACCAATATAAGTTGGAACACAACCTTCATACAAAGTCATCAACCTACTGCAAATGCTTGAGAGACAGAACAAGGTTCTTTCAAATAACAACACCAAATATCTCGGGACAAAGAAAATTCATGAGATCAATAATGAAAGTGTTAGAGATGGAAACAACTCCAAAGAATAGTGAATGTACGACAATTTCTCACACATGACATCTATGTACCACGTGGACAAAATCGTGGAAAGGGTCAGGGTCATGACAATAGTTGGAAGGATTTTCCAATCCTTGGAGCAGAAATGCATCTACTGCCCAGTTGATATTGGATAGTCAAAGAAAAAAATACATTAATCACTAGTTCTTTCAAAAAAGGAACAAATTGAAAATAAAATATATCATATTGATTTAAGATTGATTAAGCATATGCTTCCTTGAAATTTATGTTAAGCATAAAATTAATATATACACTCAAATCGATAACCATTATAGATGTACAGAAATACATTAAAACAAATACAAAACTCTCAATATTCTCCATTCCATGTAGGAATGTATCGAGGAGAACTTGAGTTTTTGTAGGACTTTTCACACAATCTAAAGAGATTGACTAATATTTATTTTATAATTCATCCAACCAACATACTTAGGGGCTGTTTACAAAATGGGTACTCGGTAAGTGCTAACCGGGGAATTTACCATGGCGGATGAACATGACAAGAGGATAGGATCTTACCCGGTAAGAGCGAGGATAAGGATGAAGAGTCTTACCCGGTAAGAGAGGGTGACAACGCTTACCCGGTAAGCGCTTACCGGGTAAATTGTTGTATAAGATATCATCGTGATGATTAAAATCTTACCCGGTAAAGCAAGTTAGTATGTCGAGTTTTATTGGTAAGCGCTTACCGGGTAAGCATTTGGGTAAACGGCCCCTTAGACAATGTACTGCTATTTTCTTGTTGGTACAAAATTAATAGTCACTAAAGCACTATATTAATGAAAACCTTGTTATAATATATTCATATCATCTGGAAATCATATTGTTAGGTCCAATGATCACAGTTTAATTGATAAGAAAAAGTTAACAAGATAATTGGGAGGGAATTTGTTTTATTATTCACTAAGTCTAGAGAGAGTCACAAGTTTCTCTCTCTAGAAACACATAATTCGTACACGGCTACATTTTGAACTGACTTACTTCCCAAACTACTACAAACAAATCCCTATATATACCCCAACACCCTTGTTTACAATTTAAGCCCAAGCCCAAAGTACAAGGCCCAATGTGATTACTTTACAAAACCTCTAAATATAACATTTTATGTTCTAACATTCTCCCCCTAAGTTTTGTAAAAGAATCATCCTCTTCATCTTCAGCTCTTCTCTCCCTTGATTTCTTTAAAAAACTTAGTGTTGCTTTAACATCAAAGCATCTATGGCTGCCCCTTGAAAGTAGCTCTTATTCTTCAAGTTTCAACTTTAATACCAGATCTGATGTAGACAATAACCTCGACTGAATGCACATAAAGACAACTTTTATCTCTTGTAAATCCAACACATTCGTTATGCCCACAAGAAAGAAATGTGTGAATTATGACGTGACAACCAAAGTGCATCTTCAGTTTATAACACCGGATCTGTCTTTGAACCACGACTTGAATAGGAATTTAGCTTAAGAACTTATTCTGATCAACTTGCAGGAGGAAGCATCTTGTAACAAACACTACAATGCAAGGGTAAGAAGATAATTCTGATAATTGTTCAATAACTGATTAAAGACGCTCATTTTCTAACTGCTTTTCAGAACACTGAACGAACGAACTCATAACTCCTTTCTTCACGAATCAGCTGGATGATTATAAGAACTCAAGATTCTGAATCACAGCCAATGCATCAGAACTATGATTGCAGTCACTCACACTTCTAATTGATCAGGTCAGAAGAATGATTAAGAGCACTCAACGGTCTAACATTGTAGAGAAAAACTCCAGACTGATGATTGCAGATACTCATGCTGCTAATCCAATCCAATCAGAGACTAAATCCAAACATCTAGTATCTGAAAATCTTGACAAGCATGAGCTGTAACACCCTAAATTCTAGAAGTAGCAACTAATTTAAAATTTTCTAAATACATCGATGATTGATTCATCTACAATCACAATTTAAGATTTAACCTCGATACACACAATTCATTCTATACATACAGTCTGTAATAAGGACGGGTGCTACTAAAACCCAATAACAGTCACTATCTCCAAACTGTGGAAGACTTCACCAACTACTTACACTTGTGTGAAGCTAAGGCCCAACTCTTCATAGTACTGCTAGAACCAAAACCCCAACAGGAACTGATGCACATGCCGACAAATAAAAGGTTAGGCTTAACGCCTAGTGAGCTTAAGAGTTTTCAACATTTATAAATGAATCGTAAAAGAGGAAGAATGCAATTAAAATCATAATCTTTCAAAATGATATGCTTCAAACATGAAAACGACTCGTTTACCAAAATCATGCATTTTAAACGAAAGAGGCACCAATATAATCGTTAACCAAACCAAACTGTTTTAAGGGCTAAGATCCCAATATAAAACGTTCTTTCGTAAATTTAGATTTAACCCAAAACTTACCCAAAATGAGAATAGAGATAGAGGACTCCCAATTTTATAAAGCGCGAGTAAAATGTTATATCTCGAAATACCCAACACGGGTGGAACATGACACACAACTCATAAACCATAGGTGAAAACCCATATAAATAAATATCGCCGTGAACACGGGCATTAGACCCAATACTCACACAACCATAAAATGGAAAGAAACCAAATACCGAAACGTGGAAATGATGTATTTCATTCAAACCTTAATATAGGCGGGGGAAACCCAATATTAAGGCCATCATTTGCCGCCGACCACACCAAAAACCAAAGTTGATAAGATACGACATTAACATTTAAAATACCACTGCTCGACGATGGGGGAGACCCGTATACGTTGAGAGTAGAGAACACGCAAGTAGGCCTCCCATACAACGTACTCGCATGTCATCTTAACGTTTCCATCTTGGGTGTCAAGAACACGTGAATGGGGCCACCGGTGATGTTATTGGATTTCACCACATATCCCGGTCCTAGTTCACATGTCATACCAAACATTACAATCCTCGAACCGTTTATTGCCTCTAACCATACTCCGTCGAGTTCCACCCCAAGGACTTACGGACATGGGTGCCTATCCAATCTAGACGAGTTTCAACTCGGAGGCTCATGCCACCTATTGCCTACTCGCTAGCGAACCCATGATGTCAACGGTCATAACCAACCTTACCTGCTTCCTAATACAGATAGATTTATGTGTCTATGGATCCAATACAACACTGTCAAACATTACATGACTCCAATTGAATGACCAAAGCACCCAAAACATGTAACTCTCAAATGACACAAAACAAACGCCATCATACTCAAAACTCCACCACGGTTATTAACTCAGACAAATGTCCTCAAGACTCAAAATTAGTCAAAACTGAGCCAAAGGCCCAACAATTTACGTAAATCTCCAATGAAAGCCAATATAGACATCGAAACACGTTTGAACAACAATTATGCAAACACCACAACCAAAAAGGGTAATTAACCCAAAACTTCTCATTGGTTGAAGCAAAACGTTTTTCAAATAAACTCGTTCTCTTCATGTTGCCAAAATGACTCATAGTACAATGATATGCATTTCCCAACGGTTTATAAAATCGTACGCACCAAATGGACAATTATATAAAATGACCTCAATTTATATATTATATCATCAAAGAAACATATCAAAATGATTTATTTATCAAAATGCCCAAAAATCACAAAGATGTGTGTTACATAAGTTTATAAAGTTAAATATATCCAAATAACCCAAACTTATCAGCACTTAACAATTTAATGTAAAACACAAACACTTTAAAATAAACATTTTGGAATGTACACCATTTTCACAAATCAACTTGAACTCACCTTGCTAGATTTAGGCTAAATCTAGACTTTACCCCCAGCTTGAGCTCCTTTGAAGAATTCTGAATCCACAAGGAAATCCTTCTGAAACCTAGATACACAATTTCCACACATAAACAAACACATTTAACCATTTAGAATCGATCCCCAAACACTTTACATCAAAATACCCATTTTGGTCAAAACCCTAATTTTTACCTAAATCTTCCAAAATCTTTCAAACCGAGATTTAAGAAATCAATCACTAGTGAAAACATCGAGGAAGCATTTATAACTTATAACCAAGGTTAAAACCTAGGAGGATGAACTTACCACTTAGATTGTGATAAAACCTAGAAAACTCAAATGAAGCTTGGGGTTGGAGATGAAGATGGAGGCTCTTGGTGTCTAGCTTCTACACTTGACCTTGATGATGGTTTACCTCCAAGATATGCAAAGATTTGAACCAAAGATGTTCCAAAACGTCAAAGGGGGGTGTTGGATCGTTCTTGGAAGCTTTGGGAGAGTTTGGAACTGATTTGGGTGAAGTGGTATGAGAAATGAAGCAAAAATCGATACTTTAAGGGGCCCTATACACCTGGTGACATTGCCAGGTCACAATGCCCAGAGCAAAGTTGCTTGACATAGTCGCTGGAGTGTACCAGCCCATTGTTCCAGTTGAGGACATTGACAGTGTTACTATGATACTATCATAGTCGCCGGTAATTGTAGTCACGCCCTTTCCATGCCCCGAAACCCGACTTTTTCATTGCCAACCCTCCTGATACTCTAAGGATCTCATAGTAATGTTTACCCGACATAAACCCCACCATTTACAAGATGCAAGACATCCGGGCGTCCTTTGCTTACCAAAAAATACGGGTGTTACAATCCTCCCAACCTTAAAAAGAGATTTCGTCCTCGAAATATAGTTTGTCATTTTCCGTTGCCCGTATAATAGATTGTCTCTACTCCATTTTCCAGAACTACCACCATAACCCTTATGTTGATACTCACGACAACTGTCTCCTGGGGCACATTACACTTATATCCGAGTGAACACTTAACTTCTTAAAGTAGCCTTTAATCACAAGACTACGGTTGTCTCCCAACCATGGATGACACGTACTACCTTAGGGTAGTTTGTGACCTCAACTTCTCATCGGCCAATCCACTTCAGGTCTACATGTTTATACACTCAGAACCAAAGGTCGTCATCAAACTCCAAAGAATTCTCAAATTCTTAATGACCCATTCTTAATATTGATAAGGCTGTCCATCCAAGGCGTACCAACATGCTCTCTAGGTAGTTGGATAATCCAGATCCGGCTATCACTCAACTCCGTTCTACTCCCAACCGCAAAACATTCCCTTAATAAAATCTTCACCACAACGGGAAAACTTATATACATCGATACATAATCACCAACATCTAACCTTCTTTTAAATTCCACCACCGAGAGGTCAACATTCTCTTGACCCAACGGGGATACTTCCAAACCTTCCAACGATTTGTTGACTTCAAAAGGGCAAGTCGACGCCTAACCAAATGGTAGTACCGAACACGTGGATATCCCGCCCAATATTTCCATCTCGGATGCATTGCCGCATTAAGGTTGACACCTAACATGGTACTAAAATTCCCAATCTTACATTTCTAACCAACGGACCACAATATTCCCCTCGCTCATGTAAGCCCATCAAGAAGATACACTAGTAACATATATATAACATGATGTCTAACGGACGATCGACCCGTCGAATCCAATCCAACCATACCCAGAGTCATATAAGACCTTATCCCGCAGGATTGCCCATGCATAAAGATCACCCCTTAGTTAACTGGGAAGGCATGAATCTATTACCTCAACTATTTATGCGTGAATCGATTCATAAACCAAAATCTAAAGTCCCAAATCTGACCACGATTCGGATCATCCGACGCTTCAATTCCCTAGGACACATCAGTTCCTTAATTACAACTCCTTTCACGACAGAAGTTTTAATCTATAGGCCTAATTAGTTCAAGGTTTTAAATTGATATGCCAATTTAAACTTTTATAAGACTTTAAAATACACAAGCTTTATAACAATTAATCGTGAGGTAAAAAAATCCCCTACCGGTCACTCGATAGGTTTTAAAATTGATCACCGACGTTATGCATATAAAACCATTTCCAAAATTCGTTTGATCAGTATTTACGTTAATAAGGACAATAACAAAAGATGCGCAACAATTTATACTATATACGTGAAAATAATTTTCTGCACCCCAACACGTGTAATAAATGTTTGTACAACCCCAAAAGAGAACTTCACAATTTTAGCCTTAAAATTATTTCTTTTTAACCGCAAGACGTCGTTTTAAAATCCGATGAGTACTAAATGCTTTATCGAGACTTTATAATATAGCTCACTTTATGCTTTGAGGACATGATAAACAACTGATGCAAACTTATTTTAGAAATAAATTTAGTGCATGGATTTGGTCGGCACTCAACATCTTAGGACTACACTCCTCGATTTTCCCGTCATACCATTGTCATCCGGATGCATCAAACATCATAGAGCAACAATCCCACTAATTTGGTTAACTTACAATTTCTCCTCGAAATAGAATCGGTCTAACAAACTTATAGTTCTAATCCAACCAATAATTCTGACTCAAGATGATCAACTTAATGCATTCATTGCACTTAACTATCACTCCAAAGTGACAATGCTATAAATATCAACCATTCCTTAGATTACTCGTTAGAAACTTTCTCACTACCCCAACGGTCATCATACCAAGGTAGTTCAAGTATACACATGTAGCATGTAGGTTCACCATAACACTGGCCAGGTGCCATTATGAATGTGTCGTACATGATCATCGTTGCGACCCTTGACAAGTTTCCGGTTTCTAGCGACTCGATCAATCCCCAAAATATCTTATCGTAAGGTACCTAATGTTCAATTTCACTATTTACAATCACATACAAGAACGCTAGTTTGAGTTTAGGCATCCAAAAATCAATACCTAATTCTCTCAAACTTAAGCTCTGATACCAACTTGTAACACCCTCAATTCTGGAAATAACAACTAATTTAAAATTTTCTAAATACATCGATGATTGATTCATCTACAATCACAATTTAAGATTTAACCTCGATACACACAATTCATTCTTTACATACAGTCTATAATAAGGACGGGGGATACTAAAACCCAATAACAGTCACTATCTCCAAACTGCGGAAGACTTCACCAACTACTTACACTTGTGTGAAGTTAAGGATCAACTCTTCATAGTACTGCTAGAACCAAAACCCCAACAGGAACCTGATGCACATGCCAAAAAATAAAAAGGCTAGGCTTAACGCCTACTGAGCTCAAGAGTTTTCAACATTTATAAATGAATCGTAAAAGAGGAAGAATGCAATTAAAAGTCATAATCTTTCAAAATGATATGCTTCAAACATGAAAATGACTCGCTTACCAAAATCATGCATTTTAAACGAAAGAAGCACCAATATAATCGTTAACCAAACCAAACTGTTTTAAGGTCTAAGATCCCAATATAAAACGTTCTTTCGTAAATTTAGATTTAACCCAAAACTTGATCAAAATGATAATAGAGAGAGGAATCCCAATTTTTATAAAGCGTGAGTAAAATGTTATATCTCGAAATACCCAACACGGGTGGAACATGACACACAACTCATAAATCATAGGTGAAAACCCATATAAATAAATATCGCCGTGAACACGGGCATTAGACCCAATACTCACACAACCATAAAATGGAAAGAAACCAAATACCGAAACGTGGAAATGACGTATTTCATTCAAACCTTAATATACGCTGGGGAAACCCAATATTAAGGTTATCATTTGCCGTCGACCACACCAAAAACCAAAGTTGATAAGACACGACATTAGCATTTAAAATACCATTGATCGACGACGGGGGAGACCCGTATACGTTGAGAGTAGAGAACACGCAAGTAGGCCGCCCATACAACGTACTCGCATGTCATCTCAACGTTTCCATCTTGGGTGGCGAGAACACGTGAATGGGGACACCAGTGATGTTATTGGATTTCACCACATATCCCGGTCCTAGTTCCCATGCCATACCAGACATCACAATCCTCGGACCGTTTATTGCCTCTAGCCATACTCCGTCGAGTTCCACCCCAAGGACTTATGGACATGGGCGCCTATCCAATCTTGACGAGTTTCAACTCGGAGGCTCATGCCACCTATTGCCTACTCGCTAGCGAACCCAAGGGGTCAACGGTCATAACCAACCTTACCCGCTTCCTAATACAGACAGACTTACGTGCCTATGGATCCAATACAACACTGTCTAACATTACATGACTCCAATTGAATGACCAAAGCACCCAAAACATGTAACTCTCAAATAACACGAAACATACACCATCATACTCAAAACTCAAACACGGTTATTAACTCGGACAAATGTCCTCAAGACTCAAAATTAGTCAAAACTGAGCCAAAGGTCCAACAATTTACGTAAATCTCCAATGATAGCTAGTATAGACATCGAAACACGTTTGACCAGCAATTATGCAAACACCACAACCAAAAAGGGTAATTAACCCAAAACTTCTCATTGGTTGAAACCAAACGTTTTCCAAATGAACTCGTTCTTTTCATGTTGCCAAAATGACTCATAGTACAATGATATGTATTTCCCAACGGTTTATAAAATCATACACACCAAATGGACAATTATATAAAATGACCTCTATTTATATATTATATCATCAAAGAAACATATCAAAATGATTTATTTATCAAAATGCCCAAAAATCACAAAGATGTGTGTTACATAAGTTTATAAAGTTAAATATATAACCAAATAACCAAAACTTATCAGCAGTTAATAATTTAATGTAAAACACAAACACTTTAAAATAAACATTTTGGCATGTACACCGTTTTCACAAATCAACTTCAACTCACCTTGCTATATTTAGGCTAAATCTAGACTTTACCCCCAACTTGAGCTCCTTTGAAGAATTCTGAATCCCCAAGCAAATCCTTCTGAAACCTAGATACACAATTTCCACCCATAAACAAACACATTTAACCATTTAGAATCGATCCCCAAACACTTTACATCAAAATCCCCATTTTGGTCAAAACCCTAATTTTTACCTAAATCTTCCAAAATCTTACAAACCGAGATTTAAGAAATCAATCACTAATGAAAACATCAAGGAAGCATTTATGACTTATAACCAAGGTTAAAACCTAGGAGGATGAACTTACCACTTAGGTTTTGGTAAAACCTAGAAAACTAAAATGAAGCTTAGGATTGGAGATGAAGATGGAGGCTCTTGGTGTCTAGCTTCTACACTTGACCATGACGACGGTTTATCTCCAAGATATGCAAAGATTTGAACCAAAGGTGTTCCAAAACGTCAAAGGGGGTGTTAGGTCATTCTTGGGAGCTTTAGGAGAGTTTGGAACTGATTTGGGTGAAGTGGTATGATAAATGAAGCAAAAATCGTGACATTAATGGGCCCTGGTACACCTGGCGACATTGCCAGGCGACAATGCCCAGGGCAAAGTCGTTTGGCATAGTAGCTGGAGTGTACCAGCCCACTGTTCCAGTTGAGCGACATTGACAGTGCGACTATGACGCTGTCATAGTCGCCGGTCATTGTAGTCGGGCCCTTTCCAATCCCCGAAACCCAACTTTTTCAACGCCAACCCTCCCGATACTCTAAGGATCTCATAGTAATGTTTCCCCGATATAAACCCCACTATTTACAAGATGCAAAACGTTCGGGTGTCCTTTGCTTACCGAAAAATACGGGTGTTACATGAGCACTCGTGAAAATCTACATCAGTTGCTAAAAATATGTGACCAACGGAAGATAGGAATGATGTCACATATGAATTACGCGAAAAATCTCACGAACAGGGAAAACTTGTAGCAAAATGGGTTCAGAACAGTCACTTTTCGCATAACATCAAAAACTTTTCGCATATCATACACAATTCACAGATCTTTGAACATTAGGGGCACAATTCGCATGAGGTTTTAGCCGAAATCTCCACAATTCGCATAGGCCTGCATGCGAATTCTAGCTTTTCGCATACGTCTATATATACCCACTTAGAACATTTTTCTACTTAGAACATTTTTCTACATACGAATTCTACACTTAGAACATTTTTCTACATAGGAAGCCACTTCTCACATATAACGATATGCGAATTCTTGATATTTCACATCAAGTGACTTGCAAATTCTTCGCAATTCGCACACAACATATGCACAGTAGCATACGAATTATTCACTTTTCGCACATGACTACCTGTGAATTCCTGACTTAGAAAAATAGTTGTGTCCAAGGATGTTTCATGCGAATTTTTCATGCGAGTTCTATATGCGAGTTCTTCATCTTTCATGCGAATTCTTTAGATCTACGATTGTTTTCCCAAATATCTTCGAATTAGGCTTCAGTTTCATCGAATTTGAGTCTGAAAATTTGTATACATGTTAGAAATCAACATTGGAGCACATTCGTAGTTGATGATCTTGTCTAAAATTAGCTCTATAACACAATCCGATCTCAACATAGTGAGATAACATTTTCGAACCAAAAAATATCAAAATTTTCACTCAAATTTATTGAAATTAATGCTTGTAATTGATTCACTATAGATCGCCTATGTCCTCTGAATCAATTTATCATCAAAGCTCGATCAAATTAAGCATCAAACCAAATAATTCAAAATTCACATAAATTGTACATGCGAAAGTGAACTGTTCAATCAAAAAAACATGATCTTCATCGAATCGATGAAAGATTTCTTCTATTTAGGCTCTGATACCACTTGTTAGGTCCAATGATCACAATTTAATTGATTAAGAAAGAATTAACAAGAGAATTGGGAGGGAATTTGTTTTATTATTCACTAAGTCTAGAGCGAGTCACAAGTTTCTCTCTCTAAAAACACAAAATTCGTACATGGCTACCTTTTGAACTGACTTACTTACCAAACTACTACAAACAAATCCCTATATATACCCCAACACCCTTGTTTACAATTTAAGCCCAAACCCAAAGTACAAGGCCCAATGTGATTACCTTACAAAACTTCTAAATAGAACATTTTATGTTCTAATATATATTATAAGAATGGAATTGAATATATGCACATCAACTCTAATGATATGAAAGGAATATATATTAGAGAAATTAACAACACCATTATCATAATATGCCCAATCGAATACCTAAAACTTTGTATACCCTGATCCTTAGCCAAGACAGGAATGAGACCATCCTAAATCTAGCCAAGACAGGAATGAGACCATCCTAAAGCTAAGGACATAATACAAAATTATTCCATTATTACAACGAATACAAGATGATATTTATGGACATAAACATCCAGAATGCGGGCCATTAAAGTACTTTATGGTTTTGGTTTCGACACGATGAACGCATGTCATATTATTGTCCACATGAAATAAAGCACTCTAAGCACTAGCTATACGTTTAAGGGTTCACCACCCTAATTATCTCATCAAGTCTACATGACTTGGAATGCTAGAGAATTTACATCATAAGGATTTGATGATTATTGTATATGTATTAGGATCAATGTAGAGTTTCCTATACCCCATATGTATATGACTATATCTAAAATGGTCTTGTAGAAGTTGTCATCAAAATAATATAGATGATAGCCAAGACATTAGTTATGCGCACCAATTTACCTACATGTGTCTGGGGTTATGCAATACTATACGCAACTTTACTTCTTCATTTTGAGACCCATTACTAGCTAACTAGTCTCATGCGTATCAGTTGGTAATTGGATATAAGTATGATATTTTACATTTACACATGTTTGGTTGTGCAGTATATGTGCCAATTGCGCCCCCACAACGCACCAAAACGGATCTTTAAAATGATTAAGTATATTTGTTGGATATGAATCTCCAAAAATTATCCGCTAATTAGAATCCTTGATGGCTGATATTTTTACCGCTAGATTTGCGGATTGTCACTTTGATGAGACAGTCTTCCCGTCGTAAGGGGGAGATAGGAAAAAGAATTTTCCATAGGAACGACAAGAAGTGTCACTAAATATTCCCACTCTATCTCATGTTGATCCCCAAACTTCATAATGTAAAGTTGAAGTCAAACGAATTAGACTCGATACCTGATACGTTTTAATGTTATTCCATAAGAGACAAGATCACATATACGAGCTGCAAATATACTTGCAAGGTTAAATTCCCCAAACAAGGGCACAACATCGCTGGAAAGTGCGTTGCAATCACACATGGTGGAGCTGTGGTTGAGGTCGTAGCTCCCAAACAGAAATGGGGGAAGCTACTTGGTTCGATAGATACTCATCTAAAGGAAGAGAAGAGTAAGGCACAACTATTTGTCATCAATACATAAACCTCTCATGAGATTGTCTCTGATTAAATTATGTATATCAATAATTATTGGAGGATGCTCCAAATTTAATATGGATTCTAGAGATCAAAGAAATCTCAAATGAATTATGAGAGTACATATGAGTTGATGGACAGATTATACATACTCATTGATAATATATTTCACATATATTGTTGCTTATGAGATGATAGAGCACATTGACATCGAACCATGATCGGTTGAAAAATATCATTAGAGAGCAAATTGGCCTAAATGAAAAGAAGCAATCCAGGAGAATCATATTATTTGACAAATGAACAGGTATTTGGTTTGGTAGTGCTAACCCACCAAGTGTAAAGCCTGTAAGACATGGATAAATCATTTGTCATAAACTGTAATGAGAATAATTAAGTCATAATGTATGAGACTCTCCTTTGGCGCAAGGTTTCTCACAACGCCTTGGATTGACCACGAGAAGACTTACTCTCCCGTGATGGACTTTATAACGTTCTGCTAATTAATTAGCCTTGTAGTTTCCGAATGTGGTTACTACATATCTCTACGGGGATCTAGATTTAGAGATATATAAAAGTGCTTGATGATACTACATTACCAAAATCAAGTAACTCTAAATCATGAAATGTATTTGCAATAAAATTAAAACGCTCACTTTATAAATTAAAGAAATCTATGCGGATGTGGTATACCCGCCTACGTGAATACTTGATTGGGAAAGGACATATAAGAACGATGAACTGTGCCTTTGCGTATTTATTTAGGAAAATAAGTTCCAGATTTTCAAAGTAGCTTTATATGTCGATGTTATGAACATAAGAGGCACTCTTGATGAAATAAGAGAACCCACAAGCTACTTGAAATCTAATTTTGAGATGGAAAATCTTGGGAAAACTTGGTTTTGTCTAGCTATTTGAGATAGGACACCGAGTTTGTGAAATATTAGTTCACTGATCGCATATGTCCAGAAAATAATCAGGCAATTTAATATGGACAAAGTGCATCCGGCTAGCATTCCCACGATCGGTCAAAGTGTTGGATATAAGGAAAGATCCATTTCGTCTAAAGGATGGTGACGAAAAAGTGTTGGGGAGTTGGATTTCCTTATCTAGTACAATATGCGCATTATCGTACTTAGCATAATACACTGGACCGTATATTGTATTTCTCAGCGAACTTGTTAGCTAGATTTAGCTCAGCGCCAATGCAATGTCATTGGAATGATATCAAATTAATCTTTTGGAACCATTGACATAGGCTTATACTTTCCCTATAGAAACAAAAATGGGATTGATAATGAAACGTCAATACCTACTTAGAATGTAAGCAGTAAAAGTACTAGCTCTTATAGAAAAACACCAAACAATGTCTTGGTATGTCTTTACTTATGTGTCTTGTTTGGGTAAAAAATCCACGACCACGACGAAAGACATTTAATGCACATTTCGCACGACTTGTCTTGGATTAAGATAAGGTCATGTCGACTAAGCATAACTATGACACTCGTCGACACTATCTCGAAGGTCGGTCGAGCGTCGTATGACCATCGCAAGGATTTACTCTCGACCACGATCATACTAACGTAAGACTCAACGTTCTTCTCTTGTTCATTTAATGCAATTTTAATACTCATAAATGCCAACATCTATAACCGATTATAGCCATCAAAACCATTATGAAGAATCGACCGTTACAAAGACACATTTATGAAGATCCAAGACTATAAATACCGAAGATATACACACTTCATAGGGATATCTGATATCTAAATTCCAGAATTCATAAGTGATACGAAGAATAATCACAATCTTTCTTTCACAATACACAACATCAATACTATACACACAACAGAAGTGTTTTCATACACGATCCATATTTGTTCTTAGTTTATACACTTATTTTTAGTATCCATGGTGTAAAACATTGTAATACATAAGGACGTCACCCGTGCTTGGTGATCATATTGCACGACAACATCTTCCTGTCGTCCGCGGTTTTTTCCTCATCGAGGTTTTTCTGCGTCATCAGATTTCTTGTCTCTTTATTTTGTTTATTATCCACACTGACCTTAAATTATCCTTTAGGTTATTTTTGGCATTAACAGTTTGGCGCCCACCGTGGGGATCCATCTAAAGAAAATCCTCGACAATCGTGCGCTGTACTAACAGTTTCCTCGAGTATTGTTGTTTTTACAGAACAATGTCAGCTCTTCAGGGAACCCAAGAACAAATTATGGCTCAAATGAATATGGAGTTGAACGTTGTCCATGCTCGTATCGATGCTTTGAAAAGTCAACATAGGCAAGCAGTGGGAGAGATCGCATCTCTAAGGAATCAGAATGCTAGCAATGCAGCACGACCTTCGCATGGTCAAGGTGGATTTAGGATGCCCTGGTCGGGACCTCCGCTTCCCAATTATCCAAGATCTCTTTTTCCTAGCACCTCCAGTCATCCTACACCAACGATACCACCTCCACCTCCATCGTTCTTTCCCTCGACAACACCGATCCCTTCGATGCCATCCATGATGTCAGTCCTACCATTCTTCCATTCGACGACACCAATTCCTTCGATGCCTCCTACAATGCCGATACCCACTTTCCAGTACAATGGATACACTTCCGACTCATCGCAACGGAATGGTTTCCAAAATTCAGGAAATATTCCAACGGATACTCAAGGGAATACTCAGGATGATCCCGACGCACAACGACTAAAGATGTTAGAAGAACAAAATGAACGTGTCTTGTCGTTACTTGCCAAGCTTCCAGGAGCAGCAGTACCTGTCAACGTCGAGCCCCGCACAGGATTTCAAGCGCCGCCCTTTGTCGACGAGATCGCGATGGTCGACGTCCTGAAGAAATACAACATCCCGACATTCACACCAAAGTATTCTAGCATCTCGGATCCAACTGAACACGTCGCTCAATACAAACAGCTGATGTGGACAGTGTCGCTCCCACACCCATATCAAGAGGTGTGTATGTGCAAGAGCTTCGGAGTGACCCTCACAGGAGCAACCCTCCAATGGTTGATTGGCCTTAGACCAAAGTCCATCGGTTCATTTACCGAATTGGTGAATCAATTCTCCCAACAATTCGTCAGTAGTTGCAAGATGGAGAAGCAGACTAGTGATTTGTAGTATATCGTGCAAAAGGTTGGAGAGTCCATCCGAAGTTATTTCAACCGCTTCAATGCATAAATGATTAGTGTCCGAAACTGCGATATCAAGACCGCGATTGAGGCATACAAACATGGTATAGACAAAAGTTCAGGTCTATACACCGATCTGACAAAATACCTCCCCCCAGAGAACTTCGAAGACGTACGAGCAAGGACTCTGGCCTATATGAGGGTTGAAGATGACGCTGCCTTTCGACGTAAACACTCTAGGGACAAAAAGTCATTAAGTGTGAAGAAACCTGAGTTCAAGGCCAAACAAACAGTTAAAGCAAAGTTGTCGTGACAAATATCGAACGTTAGGTTCGATAAGAAGAAGATCTCGACCATGACCAAGTTTCCTCAATACCCTAAGGTTTCCTCCTATGGATTCAGAGGGACTTCTAAAGACTTGGTCGAAGCATTGAGATATGCACAAGCGACTATTCAATGGCCAAAGAAAAGTGACAAAACTGACGACAAGAAGGTCAAGACTAAATGGTGCGACATCCATGACGACCATGGTCATACAACAGACGACTGCATAGCCCTTAAGAAAGAGCTTGTCTGGCATGTTCCGAAGGGCAACCTCAAGGATATTTTCGATGAACCAGCAACACTCGATAAGAACGTTCGACCACTGTCTCCTATCCATGAGAAAGTCGTAAACTGTGTTACGGGAGGGTCCGACGTCTGTGGTTTAACATACTCTGCAGCGAAAAGGCATGTCAGTCAGGGGGCAAATAACCAATCAATCCCTCGATCCTCATGACTGAAGGAAGAGTTGGATCTAGAGACGATGAAGATAACGTTCGATCAAGACGACCTGGCTGACATGCATCAAAAACACCACGACGGGTTAATCAATCAACTCAAAATTGGCAACTGTTTGACCCGAAGGGTGTTGGTCAATGGAGGAAGCTCAGTGAATATAATCTTTCTCGACACCATCAAGGTTATGATACTCGATAAGTCATAGATCGTTCGGTGTTCGACGACCCTGGTTGGTTTCAATGGGGACGCGACAAGCACCTTAGGAGAGATCACTCTACCAGTCTATGCCAAAGGGATCAACAAGCAAACCAGATTCAACATTATCAATTGTTCACAACATACAACATCATCCTTGGTCGACCCTGGATCCACGATATGAAGGCGGTTCCCTCGATGTACCACCAGACGATGAAATTTCCCACGTCATGGGGGATTCAGGAGATCAAGAGTGAACCAAAAGTTGCTCGAGATTGTTACAAGACCGCGATGAAACCTCCAAAGAAGTCCATCTAGCAATTACAGAACCAGGATGCTCCTGATACTGTCGATGACTATCGTTTGGAAGAAGTTATAATGGACCAAAGCAAATTGGACCAAGTCGTCTTCGTAGGTTCGTCTCTCAATCGCTTCATTAAAAAAGAGCTAATCTCTTTTTTGAAGGAACATGCTGACTGTTTCGCTTGGACGCACGAAGACATGGTCGGCATTGACCCTAATCTTATTTCACACAAATTGAATATGGATCCATCATTCAAACCAATAAACCAAAAACGTCGAAAGTTTGCTCCAGAACGAAACAAGGTGATCAACGATGAAGTCGACAACCTCCTCAAGACCAGGAAGATCCGAGAAGTAAAGTACCCCGATTGGTTAGCCAATGTTGTGGTCATATAAAAGAAAAACGGCAAATGGAGGGTGTGTATAGACTTTACAGATCTGAATAGGGCATGTCCCAAGGAACAATTTCCTTTACCCCATATTGACGCTCTAGTCAACGCAACTGTTGGACATGAACTCTTGACATTCATGGACGCGTATTCAGGCAACAATAAAATACTTATGCACGTCGATGACCAAGAAAAGACAACCTTCATGACAGATCGAGGTATTTATTGCTATAAGGTTAGGCCTTTCTGTTTAAAAAATGCAGGTTCCACATACCAGCGATTGGTCAACAAAATGTTCAAGGATCGACTGGGCGATACCATGGAAGTGTATATCGACGACATGCTCATCAAGTCACGACAGGCTATCGACCACGTCGAACATCTGCAACAATCGCTTGAGATTCTCAGGAAATACCACATGAAACTTAACCCAACAAAATGATCCTTCGGAGTAAGCGCCGGGAAATTTCTAGGGTACATGGTGACTCGATGAGGCATTGAAGCTAATCCCGAACAGTTTAAATCCATAATAGAGATCAAATCACCAAAGAACTTCAAAGAGGTGCAACGTTTGACTGGTCGAGTGGCAACCTTAAATAGGTTTATATCTCGATCGTCAGATAAATGTCACCTATTCTACAACGTCTTACGAAAAAACAAAGGCTTCCAGTGGACGGACGACCATGAACATGCATTACAAAAAGTAAAAGAATATATGGCATCTCCTCTACTATTATGAAAACCTAAAGACAACGAAGTGTTGTAACTATATTTAGCCGTCAGCCCTAACGCGATAAGTGCAGTCCTGGTAAGGGAATGCGACAAACACCAATTGTCTATCTACTATGTAAGTAAGTCTCTACTCGATGCTGAAACCAGGTACTCGTCTATGGAAAAATTATTATTATCATTAGTAACAGCTGCAAAAAAGCTGCGACATTATTTCAGATCACATCTTATAACTATGGTACTAACTTTTCACTTAAATCTGTCTTGAGAAAACCATATTTGACAGGTCGACTGGCGAAATGGAGTATATATCTCAGCAGTTACGACATCGATTTCAAACCTAGCACCACGATCAAATCGCAAGTCCTAGCAGACTTTGTCGCCGACTTTAGTCCTGAACTAGAGAAAGAAGCACAAGACGAAGTTTGTTCTATGGCAACTCACGACGACAAACCCTGAACTCTACATGTCGACGGATTGTCCAACGCTAGAGGTACAAGACTAGGTGTCGTCTTAAAGTCGCCATAAGGGGGCAAGATGGTGTACTCCATACGATGCGATTTCAAAGCAACCAACAACGAAGCAGAATATGAATCCCTGATCGTAAGAATGAACCTGGCACACGATTTGGGGGCAAAAGGCTTGCACGTCAAGAGCGAATCCCTCCTTGTCATGAACCATATGAATGGCGCATTCGCAGCTAAAGAGTCAAAGATGACATCGTATCTCAGGATAGCCAAGGCAAAATCAGAAAATTTTAAGCCTTTCTCGATCAAACAAATCCCAAGAGATTTGAATACTCAAGTTGATGCCTTAGCCAATCTTGGATCGGCACTTAGCAAACCATTGTTTGACACAGTACCCATGGTACATCTCACGACGTAATCTATTGATCACGATGACGTTGTCTAAATCGACAGTAAAGAAGAAGATTGGTCGAGAGATATAATGAACTATCTAGCACACGACCAACTTCCTGAAGACAAAATGGAAGCTCGAAAGATTAGATTTAAAGCATCCGGATATGTCATTATACAAGATAGACTCTATCGACGACCATCTACCGGACTTAATCTACGATGCATTACTAGTAAAACCCAAGTCCAGAACATCCTACAAAAAATGTACGACGGTGAGTGTGGTAATCACTCAGGTGGTCGTAGTCTAGCCAATCGATTATCACGACAAGGCTACTATTGGCCAACACTACGACAGGATGCCATCAGGTATGTACAAAACTACGATGCATGCCAGCGACACTCAGGTACGACGCATAAACCTTCTGAACCTTTACACTCGATGTTAGTTCCCTGGCCTTTCATGAGGTGGGGAATGGATATTGTCGGTAAATTACCACCTGCCCCTGGGCAAAAGGTGTTTCTACTTGTCCTTACGGATTATTTCTCTAAGTGGATAGAGCCAGCCTCTTTTTCCCAAGTTCGGGACAAAAAGGTCATATCCTTTATCCAGACTAACATTACATGCAGGTTTGGAATACCATTCGAAATTGTTTGCGACAATGGATCCCAGTTTATTAGTGAAAGAACTCAACAATTTTGTGAGGATCTTGGCATAAAACTCACGAACTCGACACCACGATATCCTTTGTCAAATGGACTTGCAGAATCAAGCAACAAGACTATTATAAACTCGATCAAGAAACGTTTGAAAGCAACGAAGGGAAGATGGGTCGAAGAACTTCCTACGGTCCTGTGGGCAAATCGTACGACTCCACGAACGTCCACGGGGCAGACCCCTTCTCCTTAGTCTATGGTTGTGAGGCAGTCCTACCCATTGAAATCTATTTACCAATGTCGACACATAATTCTATCGACCATAACTTAGTCGACCTAAGTTACGATCTTGACGCCCTTGAGGAAATGAGAGAATCATTTTTGATTCGAATGGCGTCTCAAAAGCAATCAGTTGTGCGTTACTTCAAAAAAAACGTAAGGACCAAAGTCTTCCGAGAAGGCGACCACATCTTACGTCGAGTGTTTCAAAACACTTAAGAGCGAAACGTAGGTAAACTTTCTATCAAATGGGAAGGTCCTTATCGTATATATAAAGTCGTGGGAAAAGGTGCCTATAGGCTCCAAACTCTCGACAACCAAGAAATCCCACGTAATTGGAATGCAATGCACCTCAAGATGAATTTTTTCTAAGTCCCTTGATTATTTCCTTACGATTACTTGAAAGGATCAATATTGACTTAAGCATCGGAGGGTCGTTGGTTAGCCAACGACCAACCTTTGACATTGTTTTCTTCCAGGATCGCACGATATAGAATTAGAAGTCACTCACACGACTTGGTCATGTAAATTCAAGATCTACGATCTAAGTTTTTAACTTAGAGAAGTGAACAAATGCCTTAGTCACAAGTATCTATTTGGAATGCCTTAGTCGCAAGTTTGTCTGTTGTGATAAATCATGATTGACTAGATATTGAATTGTGCTTTGATTGTTTGGTCGTATAATCCTAAGTATTCTTTTTGAATTATGTTCCTATTGTATGATGTCTTGTATGTTTTGCATGATACTCGAAAAACGTGGCATAGAGTAAAAACCATTTGTATTAAATACCAAAACAAATGGTTACAGTGGAAGGCTCGACCACCAACGGTCGACCAGGGAAAAAGCAAAAATTACAAGTTAAAAACATTAGAAACTTAAGCCGGAAGAGCGTCTTCTGTTAGCTACGACGTAGAAACATCACCAGCTTGGGTCTCATCCACCTTAGCCTCCTCTTCATCGATCTCGACCACATCGACGTCCTTCTCATCTTCGGAGTCCATATCGTTCTCGTTCCCGACGTCCGTAAGGTAAGTCTTAAGGTCTTCAGCAACATTGGCCAGGGGATTCTTCCTAGCAAGATGGCGCCTCATGATCGCCCCCTTTGTCGTCCACCGAGTGAAAGCCTCGTTGGACTTGAGTTCTTCTTCCATCTCCGCGACTCTAGCCTTTTGTTCGGCCTCCCTCGCTCTCATAACCCCAGTCTCTTTTTCATTCTCGACCAGGGTTACTCGAGCTCGCTCCAGCTCTTCCCGGGTCCCCTTCAGAATCTCGCATGACATGTGAAAACGTGTCTGCAGATCAGCTACCTAGCGATTGAAGACCTCCATGATCTTGTGAGCCTCTTCGAGCCTCACGGTTAAGGATTCCACTTGAGACATGGCCTCCTTCTCCAGTGTCGCTTTCTCTCTATCGAGAGCAATGTGCAAAAGGCGCCAAATCCTTTCCATCTCCTTGTAGAGACCGAGAGGGGTTGGAACGTCTACAAAAAAATAACATACGACGATTAGTACACGATACTAAAAAGAAGCAGTTAAACAAAAAGTATATAAAGCAGGCAAATGTCGACCCTTACCATGAAAGCAAGACCAAATACGTGGGATCCAACATCGTCAACGGACTTCTCCTAGAACTTCCCCATAAAGTGAGGAAGCAAACACTTCCCAGGTGGGGAAATATGCTTGCCTGATCGGCCACATAGTTTGACGGCAACGTAAAATTAACCATCTGGACGTCGACAGGTCCCTTCCCCTTATCGGAAGTAGGGACAGAACCGGAGGCCTGAGTCTCCTACTCCGGAGGTGGTTGATCGATGTTCAACACCTTCGGAGGATTCACCATCAGAGGTGCAACGCTAATGGGGACCGTAGGAATTGGGTCGCCTATCTTCGCCTTCTCAGGGCTAGCGACGCTCGATGCATCGCCACCCCTCGATGACGGTTCCCTCGAAACCGTCATCCATGTACGTTTGGGCAGGCTCGACTCAGTAGTCACAACCCCCTTCCTCTTCTCTTTTCCCTTGCGGGCCAACTCCAGCTGCGCCCTCCTCCGATCGGCCGCACTGGTGGTCTTTGCAGGTGATCCGCCTAAAAACATAGAAACACACGACAAAGTTAAAATATGAAGAGACGAAGAAAATTAAGGGAAAAAGATAATATCGAGCACATTACCTGTCATCTCTTCTTCTTCTTCTTCCTTCTCCTCCTCCTCGTCCTCCTCGACCTCAGAAGGCTCGACGATGGTCACGTCATCGTCGTTGCCTGTCGACGAAAGAGGAGAGTACGATCGGTCGACCACACTATAACCCAAAAAACGGGTTATCTTGTACATCAAATCCCTGTTCGGTTTAACCTCGTCGAACTTGATTGCTAAAATCAACAAAAAGAAAACATTAGTAAATAAATCAAATAAAATACAAACGACGAACACAAAAGATTAAAACTCACTCGACGTGTTCCAGTCAGGCTCAAGCCAGTCACTTTCTGGACCAGTGAGGCCATACGCACAAATTCGCATCTAGTCATCCACCAATGGTCATTAACCGCAGTGTTAAGTACCAAGGTGCGATCACCCCGATACTTAGAGAAAAGACTATAACGGTGAAAACCGTCAGTCTTCACGGTGTACGCCGTGAGAAGGTCTTTTACATCAAACGACGACCCCCACTCCCCAGTTAGTCGCTCAATAATTGAGACGACTCTCCAAAATTGGGGCATAAGTTGCCCTGGTGCAAGGTTGAGCGTGAGCATAAACAACCTTGACAGTGGCGAGTATGGCCACTTGAACCCAATTTTGAAAGGGTATTCGTATGTCACGAAAAACCCCTCTAGGCACATGTCAGGACGAATCTGGCCCGAAGATTTTATGGTGATATCCGCAGGTATTTGCGCTAAGAGCCTAAGGTCATCCAAGTTGTCTTGACTTTGGATTGTGCTAGTTGGTTCATTCGACATCGCTAATCCCATCAAATTAATTTTTAACTTGCTCAACCCTATTATGTCTAAGTTATGCCTACGCTTCCTAGCTTGAGTCTTAAAATGCATATAAAAATTTGAGAAACGATCGTACCTTAAATAGCTGCTCTAAACCTCAATCGAAATTTAAAACCGACAATGATCGCACGAATTTTTGGTAAGGATTCCCTAAGCAAATCTTTCTCTAAAAAAATTGAAAAGTAAAAGGAAACCTTCCCTGATTATCCCTATTTATATGCAAAATCCATATCGAGTACAGTCGCTCGATAGTCGACACGTGTCGATCAACTCTTCATGAGCGTCATCAGATTCTCGACACGTGTCACTCATAGTTGTCACGTGTGTTCCCCACGCTGCCATGACATCACGTGTGTCAGTTAGACCTCCATGGGTCTAGTTGAAACCGAACCGATTCGGTTCCACCGCGACGAAAGCCTCTCTCTAGTTGATACGTGGCGACTGCCAAAATTTCTGATAAACTTAAAATTTAAAATTTAAATTTGCTACTAAATTTTAAATTTTGGGGGCAAACTGTTTGGGTCAAAAATCTACGACCAGGACGAAAGACATTTAATGCACATTTCTCATGACTTGTGTTGGATTAAGATAAAGTCATGTCGACCAAGCATAACTACGACACTCGTCGATACTATCTCGAAGGTCGGTCGAGCATCGTACGATCGTCGCAAGGATTTACTCTCGACCACGATCATACTAACGTACGACTCAACGTTCTTCTCTTGTTGTCAGGATCGAATTCTCAACAAGAATAAATTCTCAGAAAACAATATCAAAGAAGTTTGCGGAATAACACTTTGATATTCAATGAAACAGTAAACAAAACAGTAAATCTGATAAATAACTTGCAAACTTATATTGAATGGTTGAAGTTACAAGATCACACACACAACCTCAATCTTGAAGAACAGACTCTTTCAAGACGAATTCTACTTCTCTAGAATTAGGAACGATGCCTTGAGGTTGATTCTTTCTCTTAACTTAAAACTTAGAATTGAATCATCATTCTAAAACTATTCTAAACAATTTTATACAAACTGAAGATAAAGATAATTACAAAAGAATAAAAGATCTTCAATATAAACTTCCATCTTTATCTCCAAGCTTTCCATAATCTTCAGATCCTCCAGCTGTCATTCTTTCCATACAAATCTTCATCTCATAAGCAGCATTAATCTTCAGCAGCATTAATACTCTAAGCAGTACTAAGTTCAGCAGTACTAACCATGCTCAGCAGTATTAATCTCTTCAAGCAGTACTAACTCCAGCAGTACTAACTACTAGCAGTACTAACTCTTCAAGCAGTAGTAAATTCCACTAGCAGTAGTAATCTTGATGTACTGGCAGTAGTAATTCTGTTGTAGCAGCATTAACCATACTTAAGCTTTTCTTCAGTAGCATATACTCCACTAGTTTCATATAGAGTCCAATTATTCACTGTTTGAAAGACATTCCTTATGATCTCCTCCACTTCATCAGGTTTGAACATCATACACAGATACTCCATTACCAGCTTTGTAATTGAAATCACTGGAGCTTTCAGTTGATCTGCATATAACTTCATCCCTATCTCAAACATTTCTTCAATATCATACCATGAGCAGGTTCTAACAATTTTGTTCCAAGTGCTGTAAACTTCATACTTCTCATCTTTTCTCTTCAGCCTAATATACTCCTTTCCATCTACCTCCAGGACATCCTAGTGAATGACTTCAGGAGGTTTAACTCCTATAGGTTCTACTGTTATTGGTTCAGGCACTTTGTTCATCACTACCATGTACATTTTGACATCCTCAGTACTTGAAGGTTCTTTCATTTTAGATGACTCAGGTGCCTCTTCTTCTTCAGCAACCTTTTCAGCCTCTTCTTCCACTATTCTAGGCATCTTTGTTGACTTTCTCCTTGCAATCATCTTTGTTCTTTTTAAAGTCCTTAGACTTTCACCAATTGTTTCTTCCTTCTCTGGAGTTTCTTGCTCATCAAGGAATGGTTTTTGTAAGAAATCATTGCTCTCTTTCATTCTTTTCTCCATTTCAACCCTTGCAATATCATCCCCTTGGAGCTTGATCATCTCATCATCATACATCCTTCTGAGTTTCTCAAAAGACATCTTTGAAAACATCTCCACTTTGACACCTACTGCACCCTTGAGGAAAGTAATCATTTTCTTTCTCTCTTGAGCACCAAGGTATGTCTTTGAAGGTTGTCTTTTTCTTGCAGCCATTTTGATCTTGGCAGGCTTCCTCAAAGATGTGGCTTTCTGTTTGGCTTGTTCTGTTGCTAAGCTTTGTTGATATGCTTTATTTAATTCTGCAGCCATTGCTTTAGCTATCTCTCTATCCTTTTGCACTTGCATAGTTTCTGCTTCTTCAAGTTCATCCTGTATCTTCCTAGCTAGAGCTTCATCTGAATCAATCAACTTCTACTTTTTCATTGGTTGATCAGGTTCAACTAGCTTTGCCTTGCCTTTCTCTTTACTCATTACCTTCTCTTTGCTTGATTTCTTTGAAACATCACCTCTTTCTTTGATGACAACTCCTTTGGCCTTTGAGATGACCTTGGGAGTATCATGCTTGGCTTTCATTAGAGTTGCTGCAATCTCAAGGTCTGTGAGCACTTCTGTTAGCTCCAAATCATCTGTTTGTTAAAGTGTTGAAAATACCCGTCCTATTTCAGAGGACTTCCAAAAGATACACATCAAAGGACGAAGACGTCAGAGGACGAAGACTTCAGAGGACGAAGACTTTAGAGGACAAACCTGCCTCTGAAGTACTTATCAGAGATTGCAACTTTCAGAGAAGACATCAGAGATGGCTTCATCAGAGTCTCTGAAGACAACGTCAGAGCTCTGAAGACATTCTCTCTGAAGATGTTCACACTGAAGTTTTCTACGAATGAACAGAAGAACAGATGACACGTCACTTAGTGATAAGATTTACTTTCTAGAGTAGGTCACTGTTCAGCATGCTCTTTTTCGTCATGCAAGTACACTGTTTACGTTATGGTCCTATAAATAGGACCATCACCTTATTGTTCAAAGTGTGCTTAAGAAGTTATATATCTGATAATATAAGTTGAATATTTTATTCTAAGAATATCTTGTTTATCTTTATCTGCTTTATGAACTGTGATATTTGAATCTCCTTTGATATTAAACTGTATTACTTCCGCTGTCATTACTCTTATTGTTTATATCATTGTTACGAGATTAGATCTGGGATCCAACAATTGGTATCAGAGCCTCCTTTGTTTCTAAAACAAAGAAAGATCATATCTGCATACTCGGATAGATTTACATCTCATTGATTCTAAACTTTCAATATTTGTGCATGTTCATATAAACCCAGTTTATTCAAGAACATCATATGCTCTAGATTTGATAGTAAATCTCAGTTCATTACAAAAAGCATCAGTTCTTCAAATCTTCATTTTTTTTAAATGGAAAACTCAAGCATAAGTGCCATGTATACAGTTGGGTCATTAACAAAACCTCCTACACTTTTAAGGGATGAATATCCCCAATGGAAAATAAGGATGGTAAATTTTCTAGAAGGTATGGACAGGGATCTTTTTAGATCTGTGAACGTTGGACCTTACATTCCAATGGTGTTGGTACCAAGAGTTCCTGCAATAGCAGATACTGCCGAAATACCTGCATATTATGAAAAGAAAACCACAAACTTCACTGATGAAGAAAATAATATGATGGATAATGACTCAAAAGATGTTAGATTACTCATAATGGCCATTCCCAATGATATCTTTCAAGAACTTGATTCTTGTAAAACTGCAAAAGAGATATGGGATCAGTTGTTAAATCAACTTGAAGGTGGCCTACAAACTCAGAAAAATAGAAGAAATCTATGCATCAATGAATATCATGATTTTCATGCTCTACCAGAAGAAAAGTTACACCAAACTTACTCAAGATTCAACATTCTAATAAACAAATGTAGAAAGTTTGGAGTGATAAGAACAAAAGAGGAAAACAACGTTCTTTTTTTGAAAAGCTTGAATGAAGAATGGTCACAACTGTCCATGTCTATACAGGCTAATCAAGATCTTGAGTCATGGTCATTAACTGACATTTATGGTACTCTTGTTGCACATGAAAAAGAAGTTATGAAGCAAAAATCAAAAACCTCTTTGGGTGGACCCCTTGCACTTGTTTCAAAACAAACATCGAAAGAAAACAACTGTGAAGAGTCACAAAAATGTTTGGAAACAAAAAGAAGATCCAAAAAGGTTTTGATAGCAGAAGAAACTCATACTGATTCAGACTCAGATGAAGATATAAATGCCTTCGCCAAATCTCTTGCATTAATCACTCATCAGTTTAACAAGAAATTTGGTAAGAAGGTATTTGAAGGAAGGAGAGAGAATGAAAAAAGAAGAAATCCGGAGAGAAGATTTCAACAAGAACCCAAATTCACTCCATATAGTGATCAAAAGGGTGCAAACTTCAACCATGATAATGCAACACAACAAACAAGACCAAAACAACCATTCCAACCAAGGTATCCACAACCACAAAGATACTTCAAACCTCAAGAACAGAAGCCAGAGACAAGTACTGCCACTCTTCCACCAAATCAAAATGATGGAAGATGCTTCAGATGTGGAAAATCAGGCCACTTCTCTGCAAACTGCAGAGGAAAACTTGTCAAAGATCAAGATTACTACAAGAACAAATACAAATACAATGTAAAAGAAAGAGTTCTTGTAGCAGAAATGGAAGACTGGCTATCTGACTCGACAAGTGATGGTGAGGAAGAGCCTACCAATCTCTGTGGTATGGCTTTTTCAGATGGAAATCAAACTGATGAAGCATCCGAAGACAACTCTGAAAAGGTAAACTCTCTTTACACCTCTGACAGTGATCCTGAAATAGATGCTTTTAAACTAATTAATGAACTTCAGGATCTAAAGCAAAAGTTTGTTGAAGAAAAAGAGAAAAGAGAGCAAGTAACAAAAGAGCTCATTTTTTACAAAAGAGAAAAGAATCTTCTGGAATCAGAAAAGAAAGAAATTTTTCTTGAAAAAACCAAACTTGAAGAAACCAACAAGCAAAAAGAAAAATCATTTTCAGAAGAAATAAAAGAGATTGAAAAAGTTTTAAAAGGAAAAGAAGAAGAAGTAAAGAAATCTGAGTATGAAAGGCACAATTCTATTGCCTTAACCAAAAATTTTCAAAAGGAAAGAGAAATCCTACATCAATCTCTAGATAGACAAAATCTTCGAATCAAAAGCTATGTTAATGCACAAAGTGTTTTCGACAAAATAAAAACTCAGATGGACTCTCAAGGGCTAGGATTCAATGAGTTGAATTCATTTAATGGATTGGAGAAAACTTCACTTTCTTCCACTTTCTGTATAGGAAAGGTCCAAAGCTCTGAAGATCCATCTCTGAATAATTTCAAAAGAATGAAAACATCAGAGGGATCAAAAGCAAGAGCTTTAAATTTCAAAAATACAAAGTACTTTGAAGTAAAAGACATTAAAGAATCTGTGTTACAGATAAAAGAAGAAACTTCAGAGGTACACTTAACAAAACCTCAGAGCTATGATTCCAAAGAAATTTTCAGATTTGATGCTTTCATCTCAAGTGAATAAGAGACATTTGAACCAAGTACCTCTGATACAAGTACTTCTGAAAATGAATCTCAGAGTTCACTTAATCCGAATGCTCCTCTGTATTCACCAAAGTCAGATGAAAACATCAGAACTACGTTTAAAGATGATGTTCAAAAGATTTGGGAAGAAAATGTCATGGAGGACTTAAAAAGAAAAGAAAGCATGAAACGGATCATCAAAGTCTCTAGATCAAAAGAAATTAAAAAACCAATAGAGGTAGATATCTCTATTAAATCTAAGAGAGACTTTCTTGACTCTAATTCAGAATCTGATTTAGAGATTGATGAACAGATTTTTTGTAAACCAAGGAATGTAATTCACAAAAAGATAGAAACTGTTGGCTCTGGTATTTTGAATGTTCCAATTTCAGTATTGAAAACCAAAACCAGAATACCAATAAGTCCTGATTTTGCAAATATGTGTTTACAAGCAAAAACATCTCTGGAACTTGAAAAAGAGTTGCAAGAAAAGGCAAAGAATAAAACAAACACTTCTGGTTCTTACACCTATAAAACAATAAAATTCTCTCTTGAACAAAAAGGCAAATGAACAAAAATTAACCATATTGATCCTGTCTGTGCAGTAAGCAGCAAAGAAAAGAAGATGTTTTTGAACAAGAAAAAGCAACTTGAAAAGAAGACTGTCTATCAAGCAAAAAGAAAAGAAGTAGTTAGGGATAAATGTAATATTCCTAGTGCTAGTTTCAAAAGAAGTCAAAATGTAACAAATGCTTTTAATAAAAAGAAAAACTTTGCTCCTACTTCTTCTTCTTCTATTAATTGTAACTTCATTTATCTCTTGATGAAACTGAAAAATCATTTTAAAGGATCACACTGCCTTTTGAATAAATCTCTGAAAAATATCTCAGAGACAAAATCTCAAAAGAAGTCAAGTAAAGGCAAGACATCAAAAGATGAGATGCCAAAAAGTCATACAATTCCACCAAAGTCTAACACAAAAGGACCCATAATGAGGTGGGTACCTAAGAAACAATAATCTGTCTTGCAGAAACAGTCAATGCCAATCTGGTACCTAGATTCTGGATGTTCAAGGCATATGACTGGAAATAAAGAACTGCTATCCTCATTCAAAGCAAAATCTGGAGGAGCAGTTACTTTTGGAGACAACAAGCAAGGACAGATTAAAGGATATGGTGAGTTATCAAGAGGAAATGTTTCAGTATCAAAGGTTGCTTATGTGGATGGATTAAAACACAATCTGATAAGCATAAGTCAACTTTGTGATCATGGTTTTGATGTGAAATTTCAAAGAAAATATTGTTCACTTCATCACTCAGAATCAGGTCAAGAAATGCTAAGAGCAGACAGAAAAGGTAACCTCTACAGAATGAACTTTACCAAAATCACAGACACTGATTCAGAGAAACTTTGTCTTGTATCTCTGAATAGTGAGGAAATCTGGCTCTGGCATAAAAAGTTTTCACATCTAAACTTTTCCTCACTTGATAAGTTAGTTAAACTTAATTTGGTTAAGGGAATACCATCTCTAAAGTTTAACAAAGATCATCTTTGTTCTGCTTGTGAGATGGGAAAAATGAAAAGATCTTCCCATAAAACCAAAAGTGAAAACAACTGTCCTAGACCTCTGCACATGCTTCATGTGGACCTCTGTGGTCCTATCTCTGTACAGAGTCTAGCAGGTAAGAAATACATTCTGGTTCTGATTGATGAATTTTCCAGATACACATGGATAGAATTCATTAGAGCTAAATCTGATGTACCTGACATATTAATAAGGTTGTTGAAAAGATTACAGGTTCTATTCAGCAGCAAAGTTCAGAAACTAAGAAGTGATAATGGAACAGAGTTCAGAAATGCCAAAATCAATTCTTATCTATCAGAAGAAGGCATTACCCCTAACTTCTCTGCAGCAAGAACTCCTCAACAAAATGGAGTAGTTGAAAGGAAAAACAGAACACTTGTTGAAGCTGCCAGAACAATGCTTGCTGAATCTGATCTTCCAACAAATTTTTGGGCAGAAGCAGTAGCAACAGCCTGCTTCACTCATAATAGAGCTACAATTGTCAAGAGATTTCAGAAAACATCCTATGAACTCATCAACAATAGGAAACCTAATATTAAATATTTTCATGTTTTTGGATGCAGGTGTTACATTCTGAAAGATAGAGAATATCTTGGAAAGTTTGACAAGAAAGCTGATGAGGGAAAATTCATTGGATATTCATTAGCCTCAAAAGCTTTCAGAGTGTTCAATCTTAGAACAAGGACTATCCAAGAAAGCATCAATATCACTTTTGACGACAATAAAAGCTCTGAACAACAAGAAAGTTCATCACCAATCTCTGAATCATCAAGGGAATCTGAATTAAACAAAATATTTGAAGATTTCTTTGATGATGAATATATCTCTGAAGTTATCTTCAGAGATAGACAGAGAGAGAATTCAGAAGAACCTCAAGAAACAGGTACAACCCTTTCAGGGCCCTCTGAACTAACACCTTCTGTTTCACCAAATGCAGATCAGCAAAGTGAATCAGAAGATGATCAAGAAGTATCTGAAGCAACTCCAGAACCAAATGATGAAGAACAAGAATCTGCATCTCTGGAACAAAACTCAGAGCCTCTGAACAGTACAACAGAGGCATCATCAACAGAGCCTCTGAACCGTACAACAGAGGTATCACCTTCAGAGCCTCTGAACAATACAACAGAGGTGTCACCAAACGTCAGAGCCTCTGAAACTCAAACTGCACAAATTATTGCTCCAATCACCAGATGGACAAAAGATCATCCAATTGATCAAATCATTGGATCCTTATCCGAAGGAGTTAAAACAAGATCTGCCACCATCAATGAATGCTTCTATGTAAACTTTTTGGGCATTATTGAACCAAAGAAGGTAAAAGAAGCTCTTGAAGATCCTCACTGGATTTTTGCAATGCAGGATGAACTTTAAGAGTTTGTAAGAAACAAAGTCTGGACCCTAGTTCCCCTTCCCAAAGAAAAATTTGCAATTGGAACGAAATGGGTTTTCAGAAACAAAAAGGATGAGGATGGAATAATAATCAGAAACAAAGCCAGGTTGGTTGCAAAAGGATATTGCCAGGAAGAAGGCATTGATTATGATGAAACCTTTGCACCTGTAGCTAGGCTAGAAGCTATCAGAATCTTCTTAGCCTATGCTGCACACAAAGGATTCAAAGTTTATCAAATGGATGTTAAATCTGCCTTTCTTCATGGTAAATTAAATGAAGAAGTCTATGTCCAGCAACCACCTGGATTTGAAAGTACAGAGTATCCTAATCATGTTTATTATTTGGATAAAGCTCTGTATGGACTCAAACAAGCCCCAAGAGCTTGGTATGAAACTCTGTCCACTTTTCTGATTAACAATGGATTCGAAAAGGGCACAATTGATACTACCTTATTCATCAAAAGGTACAAGAATGAGATGCTTTTAGTACAAATTTATGTTGATGACATTATATTTGGCTCTACCAATCAAAAGTATTGTGACAAGTTCTCAGAGTTGATGAAGAGTGAATTTGAGATGAGCCTCATGGGATAATTAACTTTCTTTCTAGGCTTACAAGTAAAACAAACTTCAGAAGGTACATTCATAAGTCAATCTAAGTATGTCTCTGAAATTTTGCAAAAATACAAACTCAATGATTCAACTTCGATGAGAACACCTCTATCCACCGGAGTCAAACTTGACTCTGATCCATCAGGAGAATCTGTGGATATAAAAACCTATAGAGGCATGATAGGTTCACTATTATACTTAACTGCAAGTAAACCTGACATAATGTTTGCAACATGCCTTTGTGCTAGATATCAAGCAAATCCAAAGGTATCTCATTTAACTGCTGTCAAAAGAATTTTCAGATACCTCAGAGGGACACACTCATTAGGCCTCTGGTATCCAAAACTTTCAAGTTTTGATCTAACAGCTTACACTGATGCAGATCATGCTGGATGTAAGCTTGACAGAAAAAGTACCTCTGGGTGTTGTCAGTTATTGGGCAATAAGCTGGTAAGTTGGTCATCCAAGAAACAAAACTGTGTTTCCACTTCAACTGCAGAGGCAGAATATGTTGCTGCTGCTAGTTGTTGCTCACAAGTATTATGGATGAAGACTCAGCTCAGAGATTATGGCCAAGAATTTGACAGAATTCCAATTCTCTGTGATTCAAAAAGTGCCATAGCCATCTCTGCCAATCCAGTACAGCACTCCAAAACCAAGCACATCGATGTAAGGTACCACTTTCTGAAAGATCATGTTGAAAAAGGAACAATAGAGATGTATTTTGTACCAACTGAACTTCAACTTGCTGATATTTTCACAAAAGCTTTAGATGAACGAAGGTTCAATTTTTTAATTAGCAAGTTGGGAATGTTGAATATGTCTACCTAACAAAAGAGAAACTCAGAGTATCTGATCGTATATCAGAGTCTCTGAATCGAGTAGCATATCAATATCAGAGTACTTAAATGAAAACATCAGAGTCTCTGATCCTTTCATCAGAGCCTCTAGACTTTTTCAAATATGGTAAAAATCACTCTTTTGAATCTCCAAGCATGTGTCAAGGGGGAGACAACGACCCTTTCATCTTTCAAGGGGGAGAAAAGATCTTGTCTCTGATGGTTTTATCAGAGTCTTTGATCTTGTCTCTGATGTTTTTATCAGAGCCTCTGATGTTGTCTCTGATGTTTTTATCAGAGCCTCTGATCTTATCTCTGATATTTTTATCAGAGCCTCTGATCTTGTCTCTGATATTTTTATCAGAGCCTCTGATCTTGTCTCTGATATTAATATCAGAGCTTCTGATCTTTTCTCATTAAACAAATATTCCAGGAAATTCTTTTAAATAATAAATCTTTTTGGATAACCACTCGTTTCTTTTCAAAAACCCAACTGGCGGTTTTCTGACACAAAGCGGTTCTCCCCTACACTCCTAAACGTGTCACCCATCAATTCGGGGATGATGGAACGTCCTTTCTGACATTGGGACTCTCATTCGCCGCTTCAATAACCTCTCCCTCTACCTTCCTTTTGTAGCTATAAAATACCCTTGTTCACTTCTCATTATTCTTTACGCTCTCAAAATCCAAAAGCCGAATCTCTCTTTCTAAGCTTTCATCTTTCTCAACCTGCAACAATGGCGGCTCATTCACAAACTTCAGATAACTCAAGCAAACTTGTTCCAAGCTTGAATATGGTACAGTTCGATGTTCCAGTCAAAGGAAACAACTACTTTCTGGACGTCACTCCATCAAAATACGATGAACAGTTTCGCCCAATCCTCGACTTTTTCACCAACTGCGAACTCAATGATGTTCTAACCAAACATGCCTCAGATATTCCCCTTCGCTTTGTCCAACAATGGTGGTATTCAAGTGAATACGACGATGAAAAGGAAGGACTGGTTGGGCACATTGACCTAGGTGAACAAAGCTTAAACATAAGAATCACCCCACAAACCCTAACTCGTCGATTCAACCTCCTCACCAAAACTGATCTTCAAATAGAAACCTTTGAGAAACCCCCAACTCAAGAAGTCCTTCTTCAGTTCCTCCAACACTTAGGCTACAACAAAGAAATAACACGCCTAAGTCAATTCAGACGTCAGTACCTGCCTCCCAAATGGAACTTTATGTTCAGTGTTCTCAACCGAACAATAACCTGCAAGATTGGAAGTCAGGATCAGACTCATCCAGCGATAATAGCCATAATGTATGATCTGTTTTTCAACAGAATCATCAATATGGCTCACATTCTTTTCTGTGAGATGCTGACGGCGGTGGACAAGAAGAACAAGGACTTGGCCAAAGGAAAACAACCAATATCGGTACTGTTTCCCCGATTCATCTCTATGGTCATTCAACGAGCAATGGAGAAATTCTCCATCACTGAGGAGGGCCCAATGACACCTCTGTTTATGATGAACTCATTCAAAGCCACAGAGGTTCCTCCTTATCCACATGACCGACGTTTCCCACACACCATGATTGAGATAATTCCTGCTGACTCTCCTACCCATCTCCTACTTAGTCGTGTTGCCCAATCATCAGAACCGATGATGGGATCCCCAACACACTTAGGTTCTGAGCCTGAGCCTGAATCAGAGAGTGATATCTTTGATACTGCTCAAAACATTAACAGAGTGCAACCAGAGGGTGGCTCTGAGAGAGTGAGGAAGAGAGAACATGAGAACCCTCCCTCTGACGAAGAGAATAACTCTGTTAGAGTAGAGGAAGGTGAGGAAGAGAGATTTCCAGAGGGTGAGTTTCTAAACTTAGAATCTGAGGGCGGTGAGGTAGAAAAAGATGTCCTTGATGACACAAATGAGAGAATCCAAAGCCTAAATCCCAGTGCAAACAAATTTACTATCCAAGGTGGTCCAGCATCAATGGACATTGAAACAGAGGTGCACACCTCGAACCCTTCCCATCCTAACCGCTCAGAGGCATCTGTTTCTGCCTCTGAAGCATGCACCAGAGGGGAAACCTCTGATACGGCTAAGTCCTCCCAAAAGGACTTAGACCAAGATAAAAATACTCAATCACCCCAGAGTATGTCACCTCCACCCACACATGATGCCTTTGTGGATCAAACTAAGTTGGACCGTCCCTTAGAACGTAAGGATTGCCTGTCAGAAAAAGAATGGCACGACCTTCTTGCACAAGGAATCCTTAACCTGGACAGCAAGGTTTCCAAACACATTCGGTTCTCATCATCAGATTCTGACTCTGATGATCAGAGACCAATCGGAACCATTATAGGGAAATCCTTGAAAAAGGGTCCCCAAGGATTAATGGGAAGTCCTTCCGGAGAAAACATCAAACCACCTCCGAAAGAAGGCCCCTCTGAACTCGAGGGAAACTTAGAATCATGTGTTGATCCTAAGGTTACCCCCTCTGATTACGTTACCAAAGAGGAGTTCAAAATCTTTGGTGATGAAATCAGAGAATCTCTGAAGGAGATAAAACTTCAAATGGAGAAGACCTCAGAGGCCTCTGCCTCTAACTCTGAAGTTGAAAAGCTCACTTCAGAGGTCTCTGAGCTGCGCACGACGGTTCTCAATCAGAACGAAAAACTGGATGCTCTCGAAAGCTTGGCCATAAAAAATGACTCCGTATTGTCCAGAGAAATTCAAAACTCGAAAACAGAGCTCCTCCAGGCGATTCCACCTACCTCTGCCCCCACTCCAACACATGAAGACTTCTCTCAATTCAAAGAGGAAGTCTTGCGTTCTTTGACAGAGGTAATTGCAAAGATCCCTACTTCCTCTGCTGCTGCTCCTGCTACAACAGAATTCATTACAAAGGCTGACCTGACCAACTTCTCCAAGAAGATCACCAGCAATGTAATGAATATCTCCAGCAAGTTCGTCTCCAAGACCACTCAGCAGAACAAGAAGATTGAAGACCTTCTGAAGAATGTCAAATCTTCAGAGGGAGTATTGAAGAGAAAGGAACCAGAGGTCGCATGCTCTGAGGAAGCGCGAAAGAAGGCTAGATATGAAGATTCTGATGACGAAGATGACCAACCTCAGGGGTCATCCGATCTTCATAAGGGGGAGAAGACTCCTACTCCAAAACCTGTTGAAACACAAAAGGAGTCAACTCCCTCTGAATCAAACCAACACAAGGAGAAAGGAACAGAGAGACGTTCAACCTCCACCTCTGTTGAAGATATTCAGGCCACTCTAAAGTCGCCAGTACCGATCATCTTTTTAGGACCATCCACTTCAGGTGCTCCAATAGTTCCAATCACAGCTGAACAAATCACAGCTGCATCTCAAGAAACTATTGGCGCTCTGGACGAAGAAGAAGATGAACAGCTCGTAGACTTCTCAACATCAGAAGATGCATTCTCATCACCAGAAAGACCAACTTATGTGATGAGAGATGCTTACGAATCAGAATCTGAAGAAGAAGAAAAATCATATTCTGGAAAAGAGGTTGTAGAAGAAGTTGAAGTAGTTGATGTCGAAGAGTATGTCTTCAAGAATGCTCAACCACATCATACTTCAATAACGTCAGAGCTGAGGGAATCACCAGAGATAGATGGCTACATATCTGAACCCTCAAAAGAAGATCCTCCACAGACGAAGGAACCAGAAACCATGGTTGTTGATGAACAGGCTCCTTCAGAGAATCCTGTTCAGAAAGCAAGCATCGGTCTTCCAGCAAAAGTGTTCAATAAACCTCCCACATTCCTCGAATCAAATCCCGAAGCTTCCATAGAAGACCACTTCAGATACATCTACTGTGAGTTCAACATGGCAGACACACTAGTCATTCCTCTGAATCCAAGAATCAGAGAGGACATGCCAGACTATGAGCGAAGATTTATCAGAGATAAAACCAAACCAAGAACACATGTCCTCTCTAATGATCCAATCATCAAAATCAACAATATCTCAGAAAAGACCTTTGCTTACAACAAGATTATCTATAGGAATTATGTGGTAACTCGATCTGATCAGAAGATTTACGAGTTCAATGACAATGATCTCGTAAATCTAAATCCATATGATTTACCACATTTATATGCCTATTGCTCTGCCAGGTATGATCATGGAAGAAGGGAAATCAGGATGGGCATGGTTGAAGTACGACGGGCAATGAGTAAAACGTGACTTTCAAATAGCTCTGAACCTAGAGGAAGAGAAGCTGGAGGTAACTGAACCTGTGGATTCATTCGACAAACTTGAAGAATAGAAGACTGGATCAATCGTTGCAGAACCTTTGGGTTTCGTCTTCAGAGTAAATCAAGAAAAGAAGATCTTTCTAGCTTCGGAAGTGTCGAAGTACTCTGATGAAACCTTGAGAGGTATAAAGAAATTGATCCATGCAAAGGAAGAAAGGCACAGAGCAGATTTACTGGCAAAACTTGACTTAGAGATTGACTTGATGATCAACTTCAGTGCTCTGATCATGAAATTCCATGGAATCTGTTCAAGTGACAAATTGTAGTCTGTTTCTTTATTTTTTTTTTGATATTACTTTCTTTGTATTAAACTTCCAAATGTTTAAGAAGTAATACTTAAGAGGATGATTTTCTCCTCTATACTTTCTAGTTTAAAATTCAATTCTCTGTTATTTTTGTATCTTTTATTTTCGACACTTAGGGGGAGATTGTTAGCTCCAAATCATCTGTTTGTTAAAGTGTTGAAAATACCCGTCCTATTTCAGAGGACTTCCAAAAGATACACTTCAGAGGACGAAGACGTCAGAGGACGAAGACTTCAGAGGACGAAGACTTCAGAGGACAAACCTGCCTCTGAAGTACTTATCAGAGATTGCAACTTTCAGAGAAGACATCAGAGATGGCTTCATCAGAGGCTCTGAAGACAACGTCAGAGCTCTGAAGACATTCTCTCTGAAGATGTTCACACTGAAGCTTTCTACGAATGAACAGAAGAACAGATGACACGTCACTTAGTGATAAGATTTACTTTCTAGAGTAGGTCACTGTTTATCATGCTCTTTTTCGTCATGCAAGTACACTGATTATTCATCACCTTATTGTTCAAAGTGTGCTTAAGAAGTTATATATCTAATAATATAAGTTGAATATTTTATTCTAAGAATATCTTGTTTATCTTTATCTGCTTTATGAACTGGGATATTTGAATCTCCTTTGATATTAAACTGTATTACTTCCGCTGTGATTACTCCTATTGTTTATATCATTGTTACGAGATTAGATCTGGGATCCAACAACTTCTTTCACTGTTTCTGCTGCTTCACTTTGTTCAGCAGCATTAACAGTTTCTGCTGCTATTGATTCTGTTTCTGCTTCTGCTTCATGCTCCCCCTCAAACTCAGCTTTCTCTTGCTCCCCCTTAGCTTGGACATCTTCCATATTGACATCAGCTTCTGACTCCCCCTTTTTGGGAGCATCAGTCACTGGTTTCCTCCTTCTTAGTACAAATTGCTTCTTCTTCTTTTGCAGAAGCAGTTTTCTTACCATTTGCTTCAAGTGGATGATTTGTTCTTGTTGTGACAGAACTATGAGTTTAAGCTCTTCAATATCTTTTCCTTGGTTGATCACATCCATGTTGATGTTTCCTATTGCATCCATCAATTCTTGATAGTTATATCTATCCTCACCTTCTCCAGAAGTATTACCCTCTTTTGAAGGATCATTGGATCTTTTTGTAGTGGAAGTCTTCTGCCTAGCAGAAGCACTATCCACCCCCTTGGTTTCTTGGCACCTGGGACCTTTGGATGATTGCTCACCCAAAGTTGCCATGGGGAAGGTCTTATGTATGTTACCACTGATCTCCTCTATGCTAGCTATCATTTTGATGAGGTATATCCGTCAATTCATGGGTTATTACTTCTTGTATAAACCTGGGGTACATATAAAAGCTCTTTTTACTTCCCAGGTTTGAAACAAGATCATTAAAAAGCATTTGAGAAAAATTGTACTTTCTGGCAGTGGCCAAGCACACAAAAGCATAAGCAATGGTGCTACTGAACTCACTCCATCCAGTAGTCTTTTTAGAGATACAATGCATTAAGGTATGAACAAGGAAACGCCATTGGGTATAAAATTTGGCCTTTGAAAATTTAAAACCTCCCAATTGGCCTCCATACCCCATTCTTGAAAGAGTTGAGAATAGTTCCTCATTAGGAATAGAGGTTATACCTGCAGCATCGTCTAGACGTAGACAGATGCGTATTACCTCTTCAGTAACTGTTAGGGGTTTTTCACACACCCTTGTCTTATCATTTGCACACCATTCACAGTAACAATGGTGATCAAGGATAAAGACAAGAGTACAAAGATTAGAAATTACCTCAAGTGACAAATTGTAGTTTGTTTCTTTATTTTTTTTTTGATATTACTTTCTTTGTATTAAACTTCCAAATGTTTAAGAAGTAATACTTAAGAGGATGATTTTCTCCTCTATGCTTTCTAGTTTAAAATTCAATTCTCTGTTATTTTTGTATCTTTTATTTTCGACACTTAGGGGGAGATTGTTAGCTCCAAATCATCTGTTTGTTAAAGTGTTCAAAATACCCGTCCTATTTCAGAGGACTTCCAAAAGATACACTTCAGAGGACGAAGATGTAAGAGGACGAAGACTTCAGAGGACGAAGACTTCAGAGGACAAACCTGCCTCTGAAGTACTTATCAGAGATTGCAACTTTCAGAGAAGACATCAAAGATGGCTTCATCAGAGGCTCTGAAGACAACGTCAGAGCTCTGAAGACATTCTCTCTGAAGATGTTCACACTGAAGCTTTCTACGAATGAACAGAAGAACAGATGACACGTCACTTAGTGATAAGATTTACTTTCTAGAGTAGGTCACTGTTCAGCATGCTCTTTTTCATCATGCAAGTACACTGTTTACTTTATGGTCCTATAAATAGGACCATCACCTTATTGTTCAAAGTGTGCTTAAGAAGTTATATATCTGATAATATAAGTTGAATATTTTATTCTAAGAATATCTTGTTTATCTTTATCTGCTTTATGAACTGGGATATTTGAATCTCCTTTGATATTAAACTTTATTACTTCCGCTGTCATTACTCTTATTGTTTATATCATTGTTAAGAGATTAGATCTGGGATCCAACAACTTCTTTCACTGTTTCTGCTGCTTCACTTTGTTCAGCAGCATTAACAGTTTCTGCTGCTATTGATTCTATTTCTGCTTCTGCTTCATGCTCCCCCTCAAACTCAGCTTTCTCTTGCTCCCCCTTAGCTTGGACATCTTCCATATTGACATCAGCTTCTGACTCCCCTTTTTGGGAGCATCAGTCACTGGTTTCCTCCTTCTTAGTACAAATTGCTTCTTCTTCTTTTGCAGAAGCAGTTTTCTTACCATTTGCTTCAAGTGGATGATTTGTTCTTGTTGTGACAGAACTATGAGTTTAAGCTCTTCAATATCTTTGCCTTGGTTGATCACATCCATGTTGATGTTTCCTATTGCATCCATCAATTCTTGATAGTTATATCTGTCCTCACCTTCTCCAGAAGTATTACCCTCTTTTGAAGGATCATTAGATCTTTTTGTAGTGGAAGTCTTCTGCCTAGCAGAAGCACTATCCACCCCCTTGGTTTCTTGGCACCTGGGACCTTTGGATGATTGCTCACCCAAAGTTGCCATGGGGAAGGTCTTATGTATGTTACCACTGACCTCCTCTATGCTAGCTATCATTTTGATGAGGTATATCCGCCAATTCATGGGTTATTACTTCTTGTACAAACCTGGGGTACATATAAAAGCTCTTTTTGCTTGCCAGGTTTGAAACAAGATCATTAAAAAGCATTTGAGAAAAATTGTACTTTCTGGCAGTGGCCAAGCACACCAAAGCATAAGCAATGGTGCTACTGAACTCACTCCATCCAGTAGTCTTTTTAGAGATACAATGCATTAAGGTATGAACAAGGAAACGCCATTGGGTATAAAATTTGGCCTTTGAAAATTTAAAACCTCCCAATTGGCCTCCACACCCCATTCTTGAAAGAGTTGAGAATAGTTCCTCATTAGGAATAGAGGTTATACCTGCAGCATCGTCTAGACGTAGACAGATGCGTATTACCTCTTCAGTAACTGTTAGGGGTTTTTCACACACCCTTGTCTTTATCATTTGCACACCATTCACAGTAACAATGGTGGCATTGGCCCAGAATTGCCTCTGATGCTCTATGTAGATAGTTGGCGATACAGTGAGAGCATGGGCAATGTGGCTTGTCTTGAGGAAATCCACAATCTGGTGGAATCCAGCGGCCTGTTTGGGCTTCTGTAGCATTGCAATCTCGTTATGCTCATCAACGAATGACATGGATGCCATTGATTCTTTGAGAGTTCTTGCCTGAAACTTACTAAGGAGTTTGAGAGAGAAAGGATTAGAGAGACAATGAACAGTAGTCAAAGAGACGTTATGATCTTTTAGGCGGGCAAAGAGTATTTATAGTATTCGGGACATAAGCAGTATTAACCTAGAGCAGTATTAACTAACTAGCAGTATTAACTGAGAGCAGTATTAACCACTAGCAGTATTAACTAACTAGCAATATTAACTGAGAGCAGTATTAACCACTAGCAGTATTAACTAACTAGCAGTATTAACCACTAGCAGTATTAACTGTGCACTAGCAGTATTAAAAATGCACTGGCGGTATTAACTATACTTACACTTTTAAGCTTGTGATGAACTGAGTACTGCTATACATTTCCTGAGAAAGAAGATTAGTAACACCAAGAATAAACGATATACAGGTATTGAATCACTTTTTAATTAGGAGCTTATTCAAAGTTGATCATTCTCACACTTGTTGCCAAGAAAGTGAATCTACCCACATCAAAGGCTTTGGTGAATAGATCAGCAAACTGGTTATCAGTATGAACTTTTACAACTTGAATAAGTTTCTTTTCATTGCAGTCTCTTATAAAGTGATACCTGATCTCAATATGCTTTGTCTTTGAGTGCTTGACAGGATTATTAACAATGCTAATAGCACTGCTATTATCAATAAAGATTGGAGTGTGTAGAAAGGTTACCCCATAGTCCAACATTTGATTTTGAATCCATAAGACCTGAGAACAGCAACTTGCAGCTGCTATGTACTCTGCTTCTGTTGTAGATGTGGACACTGTGGTTTGTTTCTTGCACTGCCATGAGACTAGCCTTGCACCCAAAAACTGGCATCCTCCAGAAGTAGATTTTCTGTCCAAGTTTGCTCCACCTAGGTCACTGTCTGAATATGAAAGTAGGTCAAATGATGAGTCATGAGGATACCAAAGTCCCAATCTAGGTTTCCCTTTGAGATATCTGAATATCCTCTTAACAGCTTGATAGTGTGATTGCTTTAGCCTAACTTGAAATCTTGCACACACACATACTGGGAACATTATATCTGGCCTAGAGACTGTAAGATACATGAGAGAGCCAATCATGGATCTATAGTGATGAACATCCATATCCTCCCACTCAAGATCTGCTGTTATCTGCTTATGTGTCTCCATAGGTGTGCTGGCAGGCTTTGAGTCTGAGAAACCAAACTTGGCTAGAATGTCCTGCACATACTTGGACTGACAGATAAATATACCATCTAACTTCTGTTGGACTTGGAGTCCAAGAAAGAAAGTAAGTTCCCCCATGGAACTCATTTTGAACCTTTGATGCATTAGATCTTCAAACTCCTTGCACATATTGTCTCTAGTGGATCCAAAGATGATATCATCCACATAGATTTGGACCAGCAAGATGTCCTTCTTCTTTCTCTTGATGAACAGAGTCTTATCAATGACTCCTCTTTCAAAGCCATTTTCCAGGAGATAGGATGACAGAGTGTCATACCATGCTCTTGGTGCTTGATGCAATCCATAAAGTGATTTCTTCAGTTTGTATACTCTGTCTGGATAGCTTGGATTTTCAAACCCTGGTGGTTGACAGACATATACCTCTTCTTCAATTGAGCCATAGAGAAATGCACTTTTGACATCCATTTGATAGACTTTGAACTTCATATAAGAAGCATAGGCCAGGAACAATCTGATTGCTTCTATCCTAGCCACTGGTGCAAAAACTTCTTCATAATCAATTCCTTCTTCTTGTGTATACCCTTGTGCTACCAACCTTGCTTTGTTCTTTATTACTATTCCTCTCTCATCTCTCTTATTTTTGAAGACCCATTTTGTGCCTATTGCTCTTTGACCTTTAGGAAGGTCTACCAGATCCCAAACATCTTGCAGCTTGAATTGTAGCAGCTCTTCTTGCATGGCTTCTATCCAACTGGAATCTTTCATAGCATCATAAGCCTTCTTAGGCTCAAGTTGGGATAGAAAGCAATAAAGCACTGTATGCTTTTGGTCTTGCATATCTTGCAGCCTGCTCTGATTTCTAGTCATCATAGAAGAAGAGATATCTTCTATTACCAGCTGAGGAGGATGATTCTTTTGTATTCTTGTTTGATGACAGGGTTCTTCATTGAGTCCCACCTCTAGATTGGAGTCATTCAACTCAACTGAGGTGATTTCAGCAGCTACTTCTGATTCTTTATTTTCTAGACTCTCCTCATCTCCTCTTTCTTCTTCACTCTGATATGGTGCAGTAGTTGGCTCCTTTTCACAGTCTTCAACAGGATCCACTAAAGGTATAGGAAAGATCACAGATTGAGGTATATTGTCTTGAACTTGTGTAGCCCCTGATCCTCCACTTCCTGAACCTACATAATCATTACTACTGAAACCAAAAGAGTTAGTTAGTGAATCAATGTCAAAAAGCCACTGAGGACCAGACCCAATTGGATTTGGTGTATTCTCATTGCATTTGACATTGTCACTTTCTTCAATTATTCTAGAAGAAGAGTTAAAAACTCTGTAAGCCTTACTCTGAGATAAATACCCAACAAGAAAACCATCATCTGCCTTGCTATCAAACTTTCCTAAGTGAGATTTGGTATTGAGAATTGTACAAGGTCACCCAAAAGGTTTGAAAAATCCAATAAAGGGTTTTCTTTTATTTAAAAGCTCATAAGGTGTCTAGTTTTAAGGCTTGACTACTAGTACTCTGTTTTGGACATAGCAAGCAGTATTAACTGCTTCTACCCAGAAAGTAATTGGCAGTTTTGAATCTGCTAACAGAGATCTAGCAGCCTCAATTAGTGTCCTATTCCTTCTCTCAGCAACTCCATTTTGTTGTGGAGTCCTAGGAGCACTATATTGTCTCTCAATGCCTTTTTCTTCACAAAAGGTGTTTAGATCAAGGTTTTTAAATTCAGTTCCATTATCTGATCTAATGACTTTTACTTATTGATTTGTTTGGTTTTCAATTCTTAGGATAAAGGATTTGATCAGTCCACTTGTCTCATCCTTAGTCCTTAGAAAATATACCCAAGTAAATCTAGAGTAATCATCAACAATAACTAGGCAATATGATTTCTTCCCTATGCTCATCACATTTGTAGGGCCAAACAGATCCATATGTAATAACTGGAGACAAGAAGAAATTGTATTTAACTCTTTGGACTTATGAGAAGTTTTGTGCTGTTTGCCTTTAAGACAAGCAACACAATGATTTTCACATGAAAAGACTTTTGATGGTAAACCTCTTACAAGGTTGTTTTTAACAAGTTTGTTCATTGTCTTGAAATTCATGTGACACATCCTTCTGTGCCAAAGAGAGGATTCATCCACAGAAGCTTTTGAAACAACACAGTTCAGGGATGAATCACTTGAAACATTGTCCATATCTAGAAAATAAACATTGTCCTTTCTTGGAGTTCTAAGTAGTATCATGCTTTCATCAACTACCTTGAATCCTGGAGCAAGGATCATACATTCTGTATTGGTAAATAATATACTATGTTGTTTGTCACAAACCTGTGATACACTTAACAGGTTATACTTTAATTGATCAACATAGTAGACATCCTCAAATGTCATCTTACCTTTTGTAACATTACATTTCCCACTTATTTTTCCACCTGCAAGATTGTCTCCAAATGCAACATGTCCTCCATTGATATGCTTGAAATCCTGAAGGCATGACATGTTGCCTGTCATGTGCCTAGAGCAACCACTATCAACATGCCAGATGCTCTTCCCCTTGAGCTGTTGGTTGCCCTGCACATAAGATAAATCAGTTAGTATTGATTAGGAACCCAAGCCAAAGTGGTCTTGGGTACCCTTTTCTCATCAAAATATTTACATTCCTTCTTGACAAGATTTTTAAACTTTGACTCCTCATTTCTGGAGTACTTTGTTACAATAATGGGTTTGGATGCATATTTGCTAGAAGAAGTACTGGTTTTAGAAGTACTAACTGCATTAGCAGCACTTGCATACTTAGCAGTACTAACCTTGTTAGAAGTAGTAACTGTGTTAGCAGTAGTAACCTTTGAATAAGTACTAACAGTGTTAGAAGCATTAATATTCTCAGCAGTACTAACACTGGTAGCAGCAGTATTGCTTCTGGCAGCACTATCCCTGTCAGCAGTACTAATTGATGTAGCAGTACTAACAGTTTTAGTGCTTCTAGGCACCCACATTTTAATACTTTCTTTTAAAACCTTTTTCTTCATGTCGCCTTTGGTTTCAATAGATTTCTTAGCCACATGTTTCTTTCCAGCCTTCCTATAACCAATAGGTTTTTCCACAAATGTCACACCCCGCTAAAGCGGAAACACGAGGCATAACAGCTCCGATGTCATAGCGCAAGATTATAAACATACCAACATTTACTTAACATTCAAAATACATTACATTTTATGAACATAGTATCGTCATTGTTTACAAACTCCAAATCTTTTAAATATAACGATACGCATAAAGTAAAAATAGTCTTGCTTCAAAACATGAGGTGCACTGCTAAAACATCATGGAATTACCTTCTCGATTCCTGAAAAGCATTAATAAAAACCAAGGTCAACTACAAAGAGTTGGTGAGTTCACAGGTTTTAAATATGCACAAATCATTTTTATATGCAAGTTAACACTTGTAAAACATACGTATAAACCAACTTCAGTTCTTTGATTCATGAGTACCACAATTTAATTCCTTTATGATAAGTGTATGCAAAGACAATATTACGTTGAGCCACTACTAAGCCGTCCCTGACCAATTTCAACGCCCCCGATGAACTAACTCAGCAGTGGTTCAAGCCACATGTTTAGTCATCTTCTCTAGTATAGTGCACCCCTGCTCGTCAGCATTAAGGTGGGCTTGTCACACCAAATAGCGCTATCCACTAATACTATAGGCCCGATTTTCTTCGAGTTAATAGTAGTGTCACGGGGTCTTAACATTAAAAACTCAACACATCAATTGCATACTTATCATATAGCTTATAATTCCAAATGCTTTAAACAAAGCCTTATAAATTGCCAATTCGCAATACTTTCAAACAATTCTCATGAATCTTTAAATACGCAATTTAAACATGCTTTCCACCCCAAAATCAATTAAAACGATAAAAGTGGGGCTGTGAATACTCACCTTAACGAATGTAACGGGTGAAGCTTTACTTTAATACTTATTGAATTTTGTCACGCCCTTAATTTCCCTATACAAGAGTTGCCATAAAGAAACACATTAATGCCCTATTCCGATGTCCAACCAATACGTCCAATTGTCCCATGAAATGCCATCAAATAAGTTTCTTAGTCCATATCCAATTTTAACTATACAAGGTTCCAAAATACAATAAAACAAAATTAAGCATGATAAAATTACCTTTCTGGATTCAGCACCTGCTGTCCAGAAAGTTATCCGGTAAATTCAACACGGAAGCTTAATTTACCAAGAGAATTATTAAATCACAAATTTTGTGATGATACTATAATATGTTTAGAGTAAATCTGCATTTTTTTTATAATTTTTGAATAACTTTTGATACTTCAAATGGTTTTTACAAAATAGAGTGTCACTGATTTTCGGATCAGTGACATACCTCACTTGTAACAGGCTTTTGAGGTATCAATTCTTGGAATTAGATAGTGATCCATATATGGATGCAAACTCTAAATTAAAGTTTAGAAGCAAAAACCCCAATTTTGGACATGTGGTTTGAGAGTTGTGCAAGCTAGAAGTGAAGTCCATTTTCTGGACAGATTCTAGAATGAAGTTAATATTATTTTAAACCACAAAATAATGTTCATTAGACATGGTTTTTGGATATAAACCATGTCTTCACTCCTCATTACATAATAAACTAACTTATGCATCATGGATTCATTGCAATCAAAATGCTCATCCACATGCATGCATGAACATAACACCAAATAAAATGACATTAACACTCTTGTTAAGTTCTTAATCATGTGGAACTTGGGAAATTCCTTCATAAGAACATTTTTATACTAGCATTTCATTGTAACAAGAGTCAAAAACTCACATTATATACATCAAAGATAATCCATCTCATCATCAAATTTTCAATCACATGCAAGACAAAATAAACACTAAATTTATGATTTAACACTATTTAAAAACTCTTTAATCATATGAGATTGAACAATCTCATCCTAAGAGTTTATTTATGCTCAAAATTGATGTAAATGCATATATTTCAATCCAACATTATTAAAATTTTGTGGACCAAAAAACATATTTCATAAAATTATCCTTTCTTGATAAAATCCCAAAATAATACACTTGGAAACCCTAGTTTCATTGGAAGATCACTCAATGGTTCATTAGCAAATATATTGATACTAATGTATCCCATTTCACTTCCAAAACTTGGGTTGTACATCATTTACATGAAAAGATATAAAATATAAAAACTTTTTGATAATAAACTTGAAAAATGAGAGTGTTAAGTGATTACCTTCACAAAAGGAGATGAAGACTTGAATTCTAACTTCAAATTGGAGATGGATTCTTGATTTGATTTTGATTCTTAGCAAAGAGAAGAAAAAAAAATGGTGTGGTGGTGGTGGTGGTGGCTTTCGGCCGAAAACAAGAGAGAAGAGAGGGAGAGGAGGTGAAAAGTTAATCTTGAAAATGAAGAGTAGTTTTAGTTTTTAATTTGGTTTTTAATTATTAAAAATAAATAAAATATGGTAGAATTAGGACAAGTGTCCTAATGACTCACCAACATCAAAAAAAGAAAATTAATTTAATATCATTAATTGAATTACTAGTTTAAACTTTTAAATATCAGATATATTTGAGAACCGAAATACCCGATTCTCAATATTTGCAAAATAAATGACTAATTTGAAAATTTTGCAATGCAAGAGAAATTAACATTCTGATTTTTATAATTTAAGGATTTTGGACTTTTATTCACTTATTTGGCATTTCTGGACAGTGACGGTCAGATGCGGAACTGTTCCGAGTTTTTAACGCAACTTCTAAATTTTTCGGGAAACTTTTTATCTTAAAGGCTTTTAATAAAAAATTTTAAAAGTGACAAAACTTATAAATTAATCTGAGGGTGCTAACCTCAATATTTAGAATTTGACAGGTGTCACAACAAATCTTTGAAAGTTCATATTTTGGTTAATAGGATTAAAGAAACAGTGCTTAGCCAAATAATTCAACTTGCCACAGTCTCCCCTTCTTCAAAAAAATTCGTCCCGAAATTTATGACTGATATTTCTGGACAGGCTTTTCATTAAACAACTTAGGATACTTGCGTTTCATGAAATCTTCTCTTTCCCAAGTATATTCAGGTCCATGACGTGAATTCCAACGGACCTTTAAAATTGGAATTTTGCTGCGCCTAAGACGTTTAGTTTCGCGATCGAGAATCTCGATAGGTTCCTCTCTGAAACATAGGCGCCCATCAACTTTTACTTCATCTGGGGACACAATCATTGATTTGTCTATCAAACATTTCTTTAAATTTGACACATGAAAAGTGTCATGAATAGCACTTAACTCTTGAGGTAGTCTCAGCTTATAGGCTATTGGTCCAATTCTTTCCAGTATCTCAAACGGACCAATATATCTTGGACTTTGCTTACCTCTTTTCCCAAATCTGATCAATCCTTTCCATGGTGATACTTTCAAAAGAACTTTGTCACCTTTTTGGAATTCTAATGGTTTTCTGCGGTTATCCACATAACTCTTCTGACGATCCCTTGCAGCTTTGAGTCTGTCCTTGATGATTGATATTTTATCGGTGGTTTCTTGTATAATGTCAGGCCCAATCAGTTGACTATCGCCAATTTCCACCCAACTAAGTGGAGGTCTACACTTACGTCCATAGAGAGCTTCGTATGGCGCACATTGAATGCTGGTGTGATAGCTGTTATTGTAAGAGAATTCAACTAACGGCAAATGCTTATCCCAGCTTCGTCCAAAATCTATAGCACACGCGCGTAGCATATCTTCCAAAGTTTGAATGGTCCTTTCCGTTTGTCCGTCTGTCTGTGGATGATATGCAGTACTCAGATCCAACCTGGTACCCAGTGCTTTCTGAAATGCTTGCCAAAATCGGGAGGTAAAACGACTATCTCTATCAGAAATGATAGATAAGGGTACTCCATGCCGAGAGACAATTTCGTCTATGTACAACTGTGCCAATCTTTCTATTTTGAAGTCCTCTCTTATAGGGAGAAAATGCGCAAATTTCGTAAGTCGGTCCACAATGACCCAAATTGCGTCGTTCCCTTTTCCAGTCCTGGGTAGTTTGGTGATAAAATCCATAGATACCTGATCCCATTTCCATTGTGGTATCTCAGGTTGTTGAAGAAGTCCAGAAGGCTTTTGATGCTCTGCTTTGACTTTAGCGCAAGTCAAACATTTACTCACAAATTCAGCAATGTCCTTCTTCATTCCCGGCCACCAATAATATTCTTTCAACCCTTTGTACATTTTATCGGCTCCTGGGTGAACCGAATACCTTGATCGGTGAGCTTCTTCCAAAATAGTTGATCGTAGATCATCAACCTTTGGTACCCAAACTTTATTCTTGAAATATCGTACTCCATTTGATCGTGATTCAAACTCTTTTTCCAAGTTATGCAAGGCTTCGCAACAAAGATTTTCTGTTTTCAATGCTTTCTCTTGAGCTTCACGAACTTGTGTCTTAAGGCTTGATTGGACCAACATTCCCAAAGCTCGTGTCCTTGTTGGTCTTACTCTTTCTTTCCTGCTTAATGCATCAGCTACCACATTAGCTTTACCAGGATGATACTTTATTTTGCATTCATAATCATTAAGCAGCTCAACCCATCTCCGCTGTCTCATGTTCAACATTTTCTGATCAAAAATATGTTGAAGACTTTTGTGATCAGTATAGATGGTACATTTAGTGCCATAAAGGCAATGCCTCCAGATTTTTAATGCAAATACTACCGCACCCAATTCCAAGTCATGAGTGGTGTAGTTCTTTTCATGAACTTTGAGTTGCCTTGACGCATAAGCTATAACTTTATTCCTCTGCATTAATACACATCCTAAGCCTTGATGTGATGCGTCACAATATACCACAAAGTCATCCGTACCTTCCGGTAACGCAAGAATTGGTGCGTCACATAACTTGCGCTTAAGTATTTGAAATGCTTCCTCTTGTTTTTCTTCCCAGACAAATTTCTTATCCTTCTAAGTCAGTGCTGTCAGCGGTTGTGTGATTTTTGAAAAATTCGCTATGAATCTTCGGTAGTAACCTGCCAGACCAAGAAATTGACGAATTTCTGTTGGTGTCCTTGGAGTTTCCCATTTCTTGATGGCTTCAACTTTTGCCGGGTCAACATGAATTCCTTTTTCATTAACCACATGACCCAGAAAGTGTACCTCTCGAAGCCAAAATTCACATTTGGAAAACTTAGCATACAACTTCTGATCTTTGAGAAGTTCTAAGATCAACTTCAAATGTTTCTTATGATCTTCCTTACTTCGTGAATAAATCAAAATGTCGTCTATGAATACAATCACGAACTTGTCTAAATACGGCCGACAGACTCTATTCATTAAATCCATGAAAACTGCTGGTGCGTTCGTCAATCCAAAGGGCATAACTAGAAACTCATAATGCCCATAACGAGTTCTAAATGCTGTCTTATCAATATCCCCTTCACGAACTCTCATTTGATGATATCCAGATCGTAAGTCAATCTTTGAGAAGTACGTTGCGCCTTGCAGTTGATCAAACAGATCATCAATTCGAGGAAGTGGCTATCGATTCTTGAGGGTTAACTTATTGAGTTCTCTGTAATCGATACACATTCGGAATGTTCCATCTTTCTTCTTAACAAAAAGAACTGGAGCTCCCCATGGCGAAGAACTGGGTCTGATAAATCCTTTGTCAAGCAGCTCTTGGAGTTGTTCAGACAGTTCTTGCATTTCGGATGGCGCCAAATGGTATGGTGTCTTGGCCACTGGTGCAGCTCCCGGAATTAAATCAATGCGGAATTCGACTTGTCTCGGTGGAGGTAGTCCGGGTAAGTCTTCAGGAAACACTTCAGGAAAGTCTCGAACTACAGGAATATCTTGCAAACACTTCTCCTTGGTCTCTTTATTGACTACATGAGCTAAAAACGCACTATATTCTTTCCTTAAATACTTCTGCATCTTCATGCAGGACACTATTCTTAACTTCCTTTTGGATTTTTCTCCATGTACTATAAGTACTTCTCCTTTAGGTAACGGAATTCGAAGAGTCTTTTCGGAGCATCATATTTCCGCTTGGTTATTAGACAACCAATCCATGCCCACAACTATGTCAAAGCTTCCTAACTTTATTGGAATTAGATCTATCTTAAATTCCTTTTCAGCTAGACTTAGGGTACAATTCGAAAATACTTCTCCAACCCTAATCTCTTGTCCGTTAGCGAACTCAATGACATAAGTTTCTTTTAGCTTTTGGGACATTTGATTAATTTTTGATCTAAAACTTAGTGACACAAAGCTTCTATCTGCTCCGGAATCAAACAATACAGATTCACGATGATTATTTAAGAGAAACGTACCTGTGATCACATCCTGATCTTGTCTTGCTTCTTCCGCTCCAATTTCAAATACTCGGCCTCGTGCTTGACCTTTTTGATTCCTCTGATTGACCGGTCGAGTCTGGTTTACGTTCATCATTCTGATAAATTTGGGACAGGCATTTCTGAAGTGGTCCTGACTCCCACACTCAAAACAAGCTCGCCTTCCCCCATTCTTACAATCTTTCGCATAATGACCTCCTTTGTTACATTTGAGACAAATAACACAATTTCCGAAATGACGATTGTTGCACTTGCCGCATCTCGGATATACTTCCTTTCCTTTATCAGCTGTTTGAGTCTGAATTCCATAATTACCCACCGTTCTCTGTTCCTTCCCTCTTCTTCTGTCAAACGGTCTCCTTGAAGTTTCCTCGACCTTCCTTTTTCCTTTGACTTTATCGTGAATGAAAAGTCCCGATCGATTGGCATTATTGGTGAGCTTGGTTGCCAGACTTACCGCCTCCTGAATGGTTTTTGGATTACCCGACGTCACATCCCCTCGGATTTCTGGAGCTAAACCCCAGACATACTTGTCTACTCGATTCTCTTCTGGTGTAACTAGATGTGGCACCATCTTCGCCAGCTCATGAAATCGTGCCGTGTACGTATCAATGTCGTTTCCTTTCATCTCATGCTCCCATAATTCTGCTTGTAATTTCTGCATTTCGCTTCTTGAGCAATATTCTTCCTTAAGCATTTCTTTAAACTCATCCCAAGTGAGTTTGTTAGCTACTTCCCTTCCTCGAGTCTGCACTTGAGTGTTCCACCACGTCAGTGCTCTTCCTTGTAGTAAGCAAGCTGCGAATTCCACTTTGTTTGCTTCCGAGCATTTACTTATGTGAAGAACGGATTCCATTCCTTCAATCCAAGATAATAACCCAACCGCTCCTTCGGTACCGCGGAATTCCTTTGGGTTACAAGACCTAAAAGTCTTATATGTACATTCTTTTTCTATATTTGCACCGACTCCTGGTTGATTAGGTTGGTTAGCATTTAAACCTGCTGCTATCTGACTGACTATGTTAGGAAGTGTGGCTAAGATTTGCTCGGATACGAGTCGTGCAATCTCAGGATCTTCTCTTCTTGGCGGCATAATTCTAATGCAACAATTTATTTTAAAGCCTCGTCAATAATTAATTCCATATTCTTATTTCCCTTATTTTTGTCCTATAATCTTAATACAATAAAAATTATATTTGTTTATTCATACCTCCAATACATCATACATCAACCTCATAGTATTGAAATTCACAATTTTATAAACAAACATAAACAATATAACTTAAACATATTCACTATCAATAAAATACTACGTCAAACATTCAACATTCATCCAAAAGTAATAGCTATGCTATTAATAATGTATTAATACGACGAGTTACATATCTCCAAAAAGAAAGTTAGTCATCCAAATATCCATCAATAAACCACACTACTAATGCCTGAAAAATGACATCATCACCCATGCTATCACAATCACCAAAAGTCCCATCACCACAGATAAACAGGTGTGCAGCCATGCTACCATCGCCCTAGTTTCCACCTCCCTCATGATCCCACTCATAGTTTGATCACCCGTACTTACCATTGATATAAGTCCATTTAAAATCTGATCACTTGAATTCATTATAATCATGAGTGCATCGATGGAATGCTCATGATGATTTACCTCCATTCTAACTCTCTCCACTTCTCGGGCCATACCCGAAACCCAGTAGTTTTCTAACGCTGTCATACCGGCTGGTTGAGACACTGGTATTTCAGCACATGGCGGTGGCGATACCCTCCGACCCCTAAGTCGAGAAGGCCCCGCCTCGTCCCTACGTGGGACAGGTGTACTCTCTCGCTCAAAAGTGGCGGGTGAAGTCGGCTCCAAAGTAGGTGTGACCGATCTCTCCGGTGATCGATCAGAATCTGAATAATCGTGCTCAGATGGGTCATAGTCGTCACTCGTCGGAGAATTTCTTCTAGGGATGTAGGTGAGGTAACCTGATTCGTCAGGCGACTGATCTTGGTGAGATGGTGATCGTGACATAATGACTGCGATAATTAATAAAGTTTTAATTGTCAATCATGCTAAAAAAAAATAATCAAAAGTACCATGCAAACTCACATAACAGTCATGCTTTTCATTTTTGTATAAAAAAGTTTCTATTTTTAGTAATTCCTAGTATAGCCAATCCATGTCCCCTTTATACACACTTAAATTAAACAAAGTTGATCAAGCTTTGTTTAAGTTAAAATATGATAATGTGAAACACATCTTAGTTATACTACAGCGCATCTTAATTTGAAAACTTTATTTGTAAAAGGTTATAGTGTGTGGTTTTAAAATAAAACCGGTATTCCCTATAACCTATGGCTCTGATACCAAATCTGTCACACCCCGCTAAAGCGGAAACACGAGGCATAACAGCTCCGATGTCATAGCGCAAGATTATAAACATACCAACATTTACTTAACATTCAAAATACATTACATTTTTATGAACATAGTATCGTCATTGTTTACAAACTCCAAATCTTTTAAATATAACGATACGCATAAAGTAAAAATAGTCTTGCTTCAAAACATGAGGTGCACTGCTAAAACATCATGGAATTACCTTCTCGATTCCTGAAAAGCATGAATAAAAACCAAGGTCAACTACAAAGAGTTGGTGAGTTCACAGGTTTTAAATATGCACAAATCATTTTTATATGCAAGTTAACACTTGTAAAACATACGTATAAACCAACTTCAGTTCTTTGATTCATGAGTACCACAATTTAATTCCTTTATGATAAGTGTATGCAAAGACAATATTACGTTGAGCCACTACTAAGCCGTCCCTGACCAATTTCAACGCCCCCGATGAACTAACTCAGCGGTGGTTCAAGCCACATGTTTAGTCATCTTCTCTAGTATAGTGCACCCCTGCTCGTCAGCATTAAGGTGGGCTTGTCACACCAAATAGCGCTATCCACTAATACTATAGGCCCGATTTTCTTCGAGTTAATAGTAGTGTCACGGGGTCTTAACATTAAAAACTCAACACATCAATTGCATACTTATCATATAGCTTATAATTCCAAATGCTTTAAACAAAGCCTTATAAATTGCCAATTCGCAATACTTTCAAACAATTCTCATGAATCTTTAAATACGCAATTTAAACATGCTTTCCACCCCAAAATCAATTAAAACGATAAAAGTGGGGCTGTGAATACTCACCTTAACGAATGTAACGGGTGAAGCTTTACTTTAATACTTATTGAATTTTGTCACGCCCTTAATTTCCCTATACAAGAGTTGCCATAAAGAAACACATTAATGCCCTATTCCGATGTCCAACCAATACGTCCAATTGTCCCATGAAATGCCATCAAATAAGTTTCTTAGTCCATATCCAATTTTAACTATACAAGGTTCCAAAATACAATAAAACAAAATTAAGCATGATAAAATTACCTTTCTGGATTCAGCACCTGCTGTCCAGAAAGTTATCCGGTAAATTCAACACGGAAGCTTAATTTACCAAGAGAATTATTAAATCACAAATTTTGTGATGATACTATAATATGTTTAGAGTAAATCTGCATTTTTTTTATAATTTTTGAATAACTTTTGATACTTCAAATGGTTTTTACAAAATAGAGTGTCACTGATTTTCGGATCAGTGACATACCTCACTTGTAACAGGCTTTTGAGGTATCAATTCTTGGAATTAGATAGTGATCCATATATGGATGCAAACTATAAATTAAAGTTTAGAAGCAAAAACCCCAATTTTGGACATGTGGTTTGAGAGTTGTGCAAGCTAGAAGTGAAGTCCATTTTCTGGACAGATTCTAGAATGAAGTTAATATTATTTTAAACCACAAAATAATGTTCATTAGACATGGTTTTTGGATATAAACCATGTCTTCACTCCTCATTACATAATAAACTAACTTATGCATCATGGATTCATTGCAATCAAAATGCTCATCCACATGCATGCATGAACATAACACCAAATAAAATGACATTAACACTCTTGTTAAGTTCTTAATCATGTGGAACTTGGGAAATTCCTTCATAAGAACATTTTTATACTAGCATTTCATTGTAACAAGAGTCAAAAACTCACATTATATACATCAAAGATAATCCATCTCATCATCAAATTTTCAATCACATGCAAGACAAAATAAACACTAAATTTATGATTTAACACTATTTAAAAACTCTTTAATCATATGAGATTGAACAATCTCATCCTAAGAGTTTATTTATGCTCAAAATTGATGTAAATGCATATATTTCAATCCAACATTATTAAAATTTTGTGGACCAAAAAACATATTTCATAAAATTATCCTTTCTTGATAAAATCCCAAAATAATACACTTGGAAACCCTAGTTTCATTGGAAGATCACTCAATGGTTCATTAGCAAATATATTGATACTAATGTATCCCATTTCACTTCCAAAACTTGGGTTGTACATCATTTACATGAAAAGATATAAAATATAAAAACTTTTTGATAATAAACTTGAAAAATGAGAGTGTTAAGTGATTACCTTCACAAAAGGAGATGAAGACTTGAATTCTAACTTCAAATTGGAGATGGATTCTTGATTTGATTTTGATTCTTAGCAAAGAGAAGAAAAAAAAATGGTGTGGTGGTGGTGGTTGTTGGTCCCGAAGGTGCTTAACAAGTTTGTAGAAGGGGGGGTTGAATACAAACACAGAAATTAAAGTTTAATAAATTGTTTATTGATAAATCAAAATACAATTTACAAGTTTGTTGCGGAATAAGATTAAGACAGACTCAATCTAAACAAACTTAAGAAACACTAAGATGGTTGCACAAGAAATTCAGAGAATGGGGGATTTTAGAGAGATAGAAAACAAGGGTTTCTATTTTGGAGTTCAAGGATTGAGCACCCCTTCAGATGAAGGGGTAAGCTTCCTATTTATACCCTATGCATTAAATGCATGGCAGGGCACTTTACACGTGGCATTCATAGATTGGCTTTGGGAGTCTTACTTTTGGAGACATGCTTTTGGCCGCTTTATGAACAGTGTAGTTGACAGAGATGTTGTACGATTTGTGGCAGAGACGTGTCCGTTCTGACACATCGTACTGGTTGTGCAAGGTAAGACAAAAGAAAACTTGAGGCATAAGCTTTGTGATCGTTGATCGCTGAGTATCTCTTCTTCCAGAGATAAAGAAGTTCAGCTATCGCTGAAGCTTTTCCTCAGGCTTCTTCGCGTAAGTAGATTCGTCTGGTCTTCGCTGATATCCGCATCAGGTCACTAGTAGACTTATCTATTGTTCAGTGGCTTCGTCTTCGATTCAGCTATGAACTATGTTGACGCGAGACTTGTCTTTAGGGATTACGTTAACTGTGTTACATGGGAAACGATCAGCGATGACTGAACAGACTCAGTTTGATCGCTGAAAGTGAAACACACACATTAAATGTTTACATAAAGGTCATCAGCGATAACTGAACAGACTCAGTCTGATCGCTGATGATGAAACACTAATACATATAATAACGTAATTTTCACTAAGTATAAAAGAGGATCGTTATCAAATCACTGAGAGAGTTTGGATCAACAATCTTCCCCTATTTGATAATAACAAAGTAACAAAAGAAAATTACTTTATGATTCAAAATATAGGAATAAAAAGGACTCATAGAATGCATGTCCCAATTACTATTTTGAGGGATCTTTTACAGTACTGATAGGGTTAAGTACATCACTGCGATTTTCATTTAATTCAGGGATGGAATTACAAGATATGAAAAACATAAGTACCAGTGAGTAACTAACTACTGTAAGTATAACTAACAGATTACAGAGAAGGAAACTAATCTATCAGCTATAATAAGATTTAGGAGGATTGATCATATACTCAGGTATTTCTTCTCCTTTCTGTCTTCGTTCCAAAGATTCTTGACTGATAATTTCTTTAATTTTTTCAGCAGCAGGGAAGAAGTCACACCATAAGCATAAGAGATCCTTGAGATGATTCAGAGGACAGATAGGAATTTCAGAAATTCTTTGAAATTTGAGTTCCTCATCATCATCTCTGAAGAATATTCCATAAGGATTGTCAATTACTTGACCAGCTTGGAAAGGACCACCAGGAGGTAGAGATAAGTCCAGAACTGAAAGATCGGGAGGAGGACCAAACAGTGCATCTCTTGAAAATTTGATAGAAGTTTCATTCCTGATGATGGCGACATCTTCAGAGGAGGAGGACCCAATTTTTTTCTTGAGTTTCAAAGTTTTGGGAGGAAGAGGAGATGGCAGCTTTAGTACAGAAACGACTCTATTTATGAGGGCTTCAAGAAGTCCTTCAACGTAGCCTCTGTATGTAGATTTGGATTTCTTCAGCTCATCCCAGAACTCCAACCATTCCGTAAATCCGAAGCTCTCAAGTTTTGATACGTACATTGCTTTTTGGGTTCCATCCTCTCTGGTAATCTCCATGGTCACTGAGAGTTGATCTTTCTTCTTGCGACCAGAGATAGTCATGGCTGATATTGGAAGAAGATCAGAATGATAATCCATCTTTTGTTTGCACCATTCGATAGACTTATCGTTGATCTCTTGTTCTTTGGAGCGTTCCTCTTCAATTTCTTTCAGTAGTGCAGCTTGAACTTCCACAGGTTTGCTTTTCAGCTTTTTGTCCTTGACTTGAGAAGATTGAATCTTTAAAGCGAGTTGGGCATCTCGTTTGCATTCAGCGATCAACTTCTCAGCTTTGGCAGATTCTTCTCTTTCGGCTTCAGTGAGGAAGTCGAGCTCTGTGGATGTTTGAAGAGGGATTTTCAGCCGTTGACTTTCTAGTTGAGCGATCATTTCAACTCTTTTCTTCACCACTTCCTCTGACCAATGAGATGGTCGAGAGGGCCTTCCTGGATGGACCAGGGAATCTTCTTTTTCTTCATCAATCTCAGCGATAGAGATTGGGATTATTTCTTCAGCGATAGTAGCTGGAATTATTTGTAGTTCAGAATCCTTAAGCAGGGGTGAGAACTGTCTGGAAAGAAAAAGAAGGAAAGAAGGGATAAGTGTATTTTTAGAACGAGAGAGATAAAGGCTAGAAGGAAATAGGGGTTTGGAAAGAGTAGGAGAGTGGTACAATTGAAAGACATACCTGAGAAGGATGCTCCCCCTCAGATTGTGATCCAGTCCTCAAGCATTCTTCAGCGATCGGTTGCTTGTCTTTGCTTTGCGAAGGAACACTTGAAGATGTATCACCTCTCACCCCTGTTTTGACAACCTCTTGCGAAGTTGTCCCTGATGCGACGTTCGGCTTAGAGAACCACATAGATTGGTCTTCATCGTCGTCGTCGTCATCGGAGGGCTGATCCTTTTCTTGATCATCAAGATCTAGATCATCTTCCTCTTCATCGTCTTCTTCCTCATCCTCTTCAAAGAGAATAGAGTGAATTGACGAGGATTCTTTTGCCTTCTCCCCCTCAGATTGAGAGGGAGGTTCCTTTTGAGTCTTAGCTTCCCCAGCAGCAGCAATAGAAGTTTCTTCAGCTTTCTCCCCCACTTTGTCATTATCAGTGGTAGGGGATTGTTCAGCTGCCGGAGTAGCTGTTGAAGCTTTTAGCATTTGGACGTCAGCCTCCAGACGCTTAATCCGGTCTTCAACCGCAGGGATGTCGTACGTGCTATCATGAATGAATTTCACAGCGATGTTGAGGTTGGTACGATCATCTTCAGTGAAGGAGGGAGGCAGCGCTGGAGCTGGTGCATTCACTTTCTGTAGAATTTGCTGAAGAAGGGACGTGCAGAGGTCAACCTTTGAAGAGAGACCCTGAACTTCAGCGGTAAGAGACTCAAATCGCCCTTGAAAGAGTCGAGAGGACTCTCTGAGTTGGACGACTTGTTCTTCAACAGCTGAAAGTTGGGAGTTCTCAGCTTTAGATGAGCAAGTGGCGGTCAACTTCTTCAGCTCCTCACCAGCCTGATTGACGGTGTTGGTGGTTTCATTGATGGTGTTGGTGAGTGCGTCCACCTTTTCTCCCAGACTGTTGACATGCGTGTCAACAGACGCCAAGCTAGGACCTGAAAATAATGTTAGTTCAGATATGGGCTTATTTGGAGAGGGGGGGAGAGAAGTGTTTAGGATTATAGGTGTACCTGATGTATCAAACATTTTGTAGAACTGCATAGATTCCTCAAAAGTTTGATACTCAGGTCCTATAGGGAAAGAATAGGTAGTGGGTTCAGAGACCAAGTGAGGAGAAAAAGGAAGAGTTTTGGGGATAGAAGTAGGGATGGGGTTAATCTCAGTGAATGAGATAGTAGGTGGGGTTACTGATGATGTGACAGCGAGTGAGATCGCTGACACGGCAGTATGAGTGACTGCTGAAGTTGTGGAGGAAAGACCCACAAAAGCATCTAAGGTAGCTTGTTGAGAAGCTCCCTCAGGTATAGTACTAGAGGGTGTACTTTCCTTAGTCTTTTTGGCCTTTTTGGAAGGACCAATCGGACTAGCTGATGGTCGTTTAGAAGTAGTGGTAGCGACAGGGATAGCAGACGAAGGAACCGTCTGCGTTGTCGCTGAAGATGAAGAAGAATGGAGAGAGAGACGAGAGCGAAGGAGAGAGATACTTACCTCGTCGGCGAGTGGCTTGACCTCCAGTGATCGTTGACCTACCCTGGCAAAGGTGCCATCATCTTTGGTGGGATAGGTGTTGGGATAGAGGAACTTGATGTACGTACATATGAAACGTACGTACGAGATCTTGGGATCTCGTTCAGGCTTCTCTAATCTCGACCTCAGGTCTTCAAAGATTGTTGTGGCGTAGTCAAAGTTTTGACCAGCGATAACGGAGTAGGCCATCTGCAGTTGTGTTTTGCTGGCTTGATCCAGCGAACCACTCTTCCCACTCATGCACTGAATTATGTGCGAGAAGATAAAGTTCAGTTGTGATGGCATCTGAGCTTTGAGGATCTTGGTGAGCTTCTTGTTGGGAATAGAAGATCTCGGTTTGTTTTCCCAACAATAGCCCATTTCATCCAGGAATGATATCAGCTCATCATCAGTGGGGAGTGCGTCGAACCCACTCTTTGGTTTGTCAGGGAATCTTAAAGATTTCCTGAGGCTAAGAGCGGTCATGCTCCCTGGCCCCAATTCTGTGCTGAACGAGATAGCAGGGACTCGTTCACCTTTCTTATTGGTGAGTTCAGTTGCATCAGCAGTGAACCAGAACTGCTGGAGTAGAGTCTTGGAGGGCTTAGGATCCACAGTGATCGCGTAAGCTATGCATGACTGCTTGAGGAATTCAGCAGCTTCCACCAGATGTGGGTATTTGTAAGTTTTGAAGTCGAGTCTGGCCAAATGATTACATTTAGTAATCTCAACTTCAGTGAGAGCGAATCGTACATGCTTGGAAGCAACGATTGAAGATTGTGTCATTTCTGTTATGGAAAGAGGCATAATAGAAGAAATGATTTAGATTAAAAATAATATGATTACCAGTTTCCATAGAAGAAGGGAAACTGGAAAACTATCAAGTTATTTTTAGGAGTAAAAAAATAGTGTTCTGGGTAGAAAGAATGAAGAACACTTTAAAACCAAAAGGTTTTTATGGAAAAACATAAAATCAGAAAGAATGATCTTTAGTTTTAAAAAAAAAAACGTTTTATAAAATCCATAGAAAACGAGCAGGATTTTGAAAAGAATAAAAAACATACGAACAAAGCATATAAACATGAAATAAACCTGTGTATCTTGAAGAAAAAGAGTTGCAGATTCAATATTCTGGGTTTACTTGCTTGAGTGTTCTTGAGAGAATGTTTCTTGCTTTGAAAGGTTTGAAAGCGTAAACCGTATAAAGGAGAGAAGAATTCCTTTTATACGAAGAGAGAGGAGAGAGAGAATGAAGCGGGAAAAGAAAGGATCATCATGACATTGACACGTTCTACGAAGTTGATTGGATAGAAGGGCAACGGACGAACGTGTCAGTAAAGGCATGTCGTGGATTGTCGGTTCAAATGACGTCATAGAAGAGAGAGACTGTACATTTGTCCGTTTTGAAATGATCACTGAAGAAAAGTCAGCGATAGATTTTTCTTTTTTTTTTAAAGTATCCCTGATTGCAAAGATAGGGATAGATTTTCCTTTTAAAGGATCACTGATTTTCCTTCAAAATATCAGTGATTAATGTATTTTTCAAAAAGCTTTTAATCATTTGAAGAATGTTCAGTGATTAAAGTTTATAGTTTGAAGAAAAACATCTTTGAGGGAAAGGAGAAAACATACCTGAGAGTCAGAATGTTTATCAGAGAGAATGATGAGGGGAACTTTTGATTACTGACACAATACATGAACGCTGAAGAATTATTCTTCGAGGTTCAGCATTCCAAGCTCACTGATGAGAAAGTTGAACCTTGTCTCATCAAGAGGTTTGGTGAATATATCAGCAAGCTGAAAGTCAGTAGGGATAAAGTGAAGTTCAATATCACCATTCATCACATGATCTCTGATAAAGTGATATCTAATCTCTATGTGTTTTGTCTTTGAATGTAGCACTGGATTATTTGCTATAGCGATAGCACTAGTGCTGTCGCAATAGATAGGAATTTTTGACAGCTGAAGGTCATAATCTAATAGTTGATTTCTCATCCACAAGATTTGAGAACAACAGCTTCCAGCAGCAACGTATTCAGCTTCAGCTGTGGAAGTGGACACAGAATTTTGCTTCTTGCTTGTCCAGCTTACCAGCTTTCCTCCCAAGAGTTGACATCCACCAGTGGTACTCTTTCTGTCGAGTTTACAGCCTGCAAAATCACTATCAGAGTAACCAGTTAGATCGAACCCTGAGTCTTTGGGATACCAAAGACCGAGGTTAGGAGTTCCTTTCAGATATCTGAAAATTCGCTTTACAGCGATCAGATGGGATTCCTTGGGTTCAGATTTATAGCGTGCACATAAACAAGTAGAGTACATGATGTCAGGTCGGTTCGCTGTAAGATACAGCAATGAGCCTATCATTCCTCTGTAGGCAGTGACATTAACAGGTTTTCCAGATGGATCCTTGTTAAGTGTCAGCGGTGGTGCCATAGGAGTTTTCATCGCTGAAGTTTGTGTGAGATCAAACTTCTTTAGCATATCTTTAACATACTTACCTTGGCAGATAAAAGTACCTTTATCAGATTGTTTAATCTGAAGACCAAGAAAATATGTCAGCTCACCCATCATACTCATTTGATATTCTTTCTTCATTCTTTCAGCGAAGCGAGTACACAGAGATGGGTTAGTAGAACCAAATATTATGTCATCGACATATATTTGTACAAGAATTATATGACCTTTTATCTTCCTGAAAAATAACGTATTATCAATCTTGCCACGTTCAAAATTTTCAGAGATAAGAAAAGATGAGAGAGTGTCATACCAAGCACGAAGGGCTTGTTTTAGACCATAGAGAGCCTTATCCAATTTATAGACATAATTTGGATGCTTAGGGTCATAGAACCCAGGTGGTTGTTCTACATAAACTTCTTCATTCAGCTTTCCATTCAGAAAAGCTGATTTTACGTCCATTTGATAAACGATGAAGTCTTTATAGACTGCACAAGCTAACAATAGTCGAATTGCTTCGAGCCTGGCCACAGGGGCAAAGGTTTCATCATAGTCTATGCCTTCCTCTTGTCTGTATCCCTGAGCAACAAGTCGAGCCTTGTTGCGGGTTACAGTTCCATGTTCATCTAACTTGTTTCTAAACACCCATTTGGTGCCTATTACGGTTTTATCAGATGGTCTAGGAATGAGATTCCAAACTTTGTTTCGAGAAAATTCAGTCAGCTCTTCTTGCATAGCGCTGACCCAGTTTGGATCTCTGAGAGCATCATCAGTCTTCTTTGGTTCTATTAAGGAGAGAAAGTTTACAAAGAGACAGATATTACCTGAGCTTCGTCGTGTCTGAATACCGGCATCTGGATCACCGAGAATTTGATATATTGGGTGATCTCTTGTCCATCGCTGAGCAGGAGCATGATCGCTTAACTCAGAGGTTGGATCAACAATTGGGATTTTACTGATGAGGACGTTTGAGGTTCATCAGTAATTAACTGTTGAGTAGGTTCACTAGAGAGGTTTCCAGACGAAGGCAGATTTGATGGAGGTAATGTGTTTAGAGGTTCAGCTGAAACCCATGAGGTGGATTCAGCGGTGGGAGGTATGATACTTGGTTCTTCATCAGCAGCTGGAGTTTCAGTGTGCTGATGGTTTGGGAAGAAAGGTTCAGTTTCTCTATAGTGAGAGAGCATCCAAGTATTCAGTTCTTCATTGTCAGCGATTGGTTTAGAGTTCGCTGAGCGCGTTTCATCAAACGTGACATGAATGGTTTCTTCTATGGTTTGTCTCCTCTTGTTGAAAACTCTGTAGGCTTTGGAGATGGAGGAATATCCTAAAAATATTCCATCATCAGCTTTTGGGTCGAACTTTCCAAGTTGATCTTTGTTGTTTAAGATAAAGCACTGACAACCAAAGATATGAAGAAAGCTGATAGAAGGCTTCCTTCTAAGAAAAAGTTCATAAGTTGTCTTCCCAAATCGCTTTATTATCAGCGATCTGTTTTGAGTAAAACATGCAGTGTTTACAGCTTCTGCCCAAAATTGAGTAGGGAGGTGAGAATCGCTGAGCATTGATCTAGCAGCTTCTATGATCGTTCTGTTTCTTCTTTCAGCGACTCCATTTTGCTGAGGTGTTCTTACTGAAGAGAAGTTGTGAGAGATTCCCTTGTTCTCAAAGAAATTGTCCAGGGAACTATTTTTGAATTCAGTTCCATGATCACTTCTTATTGATCGAACAGTAAGATTATTCAGCACTTCCATCTTTTTGACAAAAGATATTAGTTCTTCTGGAGTATCACTCTTACAGCGAAGAAAAATAACCCAGGTGTAGCGAGAATATTCATCTACTATGACAAGCGTATATTTCTTTCCAGCTATTGATTGGATGTTGACAGGGCCAAATAGATCCATATGCAGGAGCTGAAGAGGACTTGTCACTGAGGAAACTTGTTTCGACTTGAAACTAGCTTTTGTTTGTTTTCCTTTTTCACATGCTGAGCAGAGAGATTCTTTAGCATATGAGTGCTGAGGAAGACTAGAAACCAGTTCCTTAGATGAGAGAGAATTCAGGGTTTTGAAGTTTAGATGAGAGAGCCTTTTATGCCATAGCCAGTTGACATCAGAAGAGGCCTTAGAGAGAAAACATAAGTTATCAGTGATAGTAGAGTCCATATCTATTACATAGACATTTTCTCTTCTATAACCACTGAGAGCAAGTTTTCCTTTTTCATCTACCACTGAACATGCTTTCTTAGAAAAGCGAACTTCGTAGTCTTTGTCACATAGCTGACTGATGCTTAGAAGATTGTGCTTCAGTCCATCTACATAAGCGACTCTTCAAAAGGTAGTTGTTCCATTGCTGAGGACACCATACCCTCGAGTAAATCCTTTTCCATTTCCACCAAAGGTAACAGAGGGGCCTTTCTCTTCCTTGTATTCAGTGAGCAGGTCTCTTTGTCCAGTCATATGACGAGAACATCCACTATCGAGATACCAGATGCCATTTGATCCCTGCATACATAAGGAAGATTAAGCGTTGTTTGGTACCCACTTTTCAATGGGTCCTTCAGAGTTAGTAGATAAGGAAGATTCAGCAGTCTTCACGGCTGATGAAGATTCAGCTTCAGTGGTAATCTTCACTTTGGTTAATTTCTTAACCTTAGTGGTATTTTTCACTTTGGTTGATTTTTCAACTTTGATGACTTTGTTTGCCTTAGAGGCATTTTTCTTCACTTCAGCTGTTTTATCAACTTCTGTGGTATTTGGACACTTGCTCGCAATATGGTCAGTAATTCCACAGTGGTAACATTTTCTATATCTGATGGTGGTTTTATAACCAAAAGGTTTTGAAAACTTAAGATGAGCAGGTCCAGCTCCAAGAATGCCTTTAGCACGAGATCTGGGAGGAATTTTTATTTCTTCAGGTCTCACGGGCTTTAGATCAACCTTCAGCTTTGGAGGACATATATCAAAGATTTCTGTCACTGAGCTAGAAGGTTTATCCACTGAAGGTTTGGAAGAAACTTTCAGTTTGGTTTTCTTGGAAGCCTTCTGAGGGAGAGTAGATTTTCCTTTATATGCAGACTTAGATCTTGCAGATATCTCCTCAGGGATGGGATTTGAAGAAGAACAGGGATAGAATTGATTATAAGAAGTGTCAAAGAAAGATGTGACAAAAGTTCCAAACTTAAGCGAGGAACTTTCTTCTTTAGGAACATCCTGTGGTGTCCAAAAACCAAGACCAGTTCTATCACTTTCAGGAGTTTGAGCATTTATTATCTCAGAGATCTTTGTTGATGATTTGCACCATTTTTCGACATGCACTCACTAGCAAAATGTCCAATTTTTTCGCAGTTATAGCAAGTGGTTGTAGCCTTATCAACTGGAGTTGATTTTGGCTTTTCAGTAAGAGAGAGAGGTTTACTTCTTCGGAAGTTACTCTTTCTTGCAAATCTCTTAAAAGAGTTTGTCAAGAGTGCTAAGGACTCGTTAAACTCTGAAAGATCAGGGTCTGATAAATCCTCAGATTCAGAATCTAACTCAGTGATGGTGAGAGTAGATCGCTGGGATGGAATTATCTCTGACGAGACTAAAGCAACAGCAGTGCTTTTCGAGTCTTTAGAATCTTTTACAAGATTCTTCTTCAGGAGATTAGATTGCTCATAGTTGAGCAATATTCCATACAGAGTGCTTAGAGAGAGAGTATGTAAGTCTTTTGTCAGCTTAAGACATATTGAATAACTGTCCCAGCTTTCAGGAAGACTTTCCAAGAATTTTGTTAGGACCTCAGAATTAGAATAGGTCCTTCCAACAGTTCTTAGGTCAATGATCAGGCAGTTAAACCGCTGATGAATGTCAGAAATAGATTCATTCTTACCCGCGATAAAACTTTCATACTGTCTTACCAAGTTAATCTTTCGGGTCTCTTGGATTTCAGTGGTGCCCTCATATTGAACACATATGGTTTCCCACATTTCTTTAGAAGTTTTTAGATGCATGATGGAATGGAAAACTTCATCAGGCAGAGCCATTGATATCATCAGGCAGAGCCATTGATATAATGGTCTTTGCTCTTGCATCTATACCTACCTTCTTTTTATCTTCATCACTCCACTGTCTTATTTCCTTAACGACATATCGTTCAGGGACAGCTTCAGTGGTGACAGTAGCGGGAACCGCAGCTATAATTCTAACAGGTTCATAGGGTCCGTTTTCTATATATTCAGGTATAGTAGGATCCGCACCTTCAAGAAATAGCATCATTCGATTTTTCCATAGAGAAAAGTTATCTCTGCTAAATCGAGGAGGTTTAGAAAGTGAACCATTATCATAGTAGTTTGTGTTTGTGTTTAGTGCCATTTTAGAATAGCAAGGAAGAGTATACAGCAAGATCTTGTTTATTAGATTTAAACAAACTGCTCTGATACCACTTGTTGGTCCCGAAGGTGCTTAACAAGTTTGTAGAAGGGGGGGTTGAATACAAACACAGAAATTAAAGTTTAATAAATTGTTTATTGATAAATCAAAATACAATTTACAAGTTTGTTGCGGAATAAGATTAAGACAGACTCAATCTAAACAAACTTAAGAAACACTAAGATGGTTGCACAAGAAATTCAGAGAATGGGGGATTTTAGAGAGATAGAAAACAAGGGTTTCTATTTTGGAGTTCAAGGATTGAGCACCCCTTCAGATGAAGGGGTAAGCTTCCTATTTATACCCTATGCATTAAATGCATGGCAGGGCACTTTACACGTGGCATTCATAGATTGGCTTTGGGAGTCTTACTTTTGGAGACATGCTTTTGGCCGCTTTATGAACAGTGTAGTTGACAGAGATGTTGTACGCTTTGTGTCAGAGACGTGTCCGTTCTGACACATCGTACTGGTTGTGCAAGGTAATACAAAAGAAAACTTGAGGCATAAGCTTTGTGATCGTTGATCGCTGAGTATCTCTTCTTCCAGAGATAAAGAAGTTCAGCTATCGCTGAAGCTTTTCCTCAGGCTTCTTCGCGTAAGTAGATTCGTCTGGTCTTCGCTGATATCCGCATCAGGTCACTAGTAGACTTATCTATTGTTCAGTGGCTTCGTCTTCGATTCAGCTATGAACTATGTTGACGCGAGACTTGTCTTTAGGGATTACGTTAACTGTGTTACATGGGAAACGATCAGCGATGACTGAACAGACTCAGTTTGATCGCTGAAAGTGAAACACGCACATTAAATGTTTACATAAAGGTCATCAGCGATAACTGAACAGACTCAGTCTGATCGCTGATGATGAAACACTAATACATATAATAACGTAATTTTCACTAAGTATAAAAGAGGATCGTTATCAAATCACTGAGAGAGTTTGGATCAACAGTGGTGGTGGCTTTCGGCCGAAAACAAGAGAGAAGAGAGGGAGAGGAGGTGAAAAGTTAATCTTGAAAATGAAGAGTAGTTTTAGTTTTTAATTTGGTTTTTAATTATTAAAAATAAATAAAATATGGTAGAATTAGGACAAGTGTCCTAATGACTCACCAACATCAAAAAAAGAAAATTAATTTAATATCATTAATTGAATTACTAGTTTAAACTTTAAAATATCAGATATATTTGAGAACCGAAATACCCGATTCTCAATATTTGCTAAATAAATGACAAATTTGAAAATTTTGCAATGCAAGAGAAATTAACATTCTGATTTTTATAATTTAAGGATTTTGGACTTTTATTCACTTATTTGGCATTTCTGGACAGTGACAGTCAGATGCGGAACTGTTCCGAGTTTTTAACGCAACTTCTAAATTTTTCGGGAAACTTTTTATCTTAAAGGCTTTTAATAAAAAAATTTAAAAGTGACAAAACTTATAAATTAATCTGAGGGTGCTAACCTCAATATTTAGAATTTGACAGGTGTCACAACAAATCTTTGAAAGTTCATATTTTGGTTAATAGGATTAAAGAAATAGTGCTTAGCCAAATAATTCAACTTGCCACATATGAAACAAGGTTTTGGTCTGATTATTTTACTCAGATCAACTCCTTGTTTCTGAGCCCATTGATTATTCCAGTTTCTTTGATTACCTCTCTTTGTACCAGAATTTAGGCTCTCAGTTCTATTGCAAGCACACTGTTTACAAGGGCCAAGATTCACAACAGTGGTCTGTTTGTAATGGACCTTGTTGGTCTTTTCTTTGGTCTTCTCTATCTCTTTAGACTTGACCCAGATCCTTCCACCACCCTCATTGGTAACAATGTTGTTTTCTAATGGTATCTCTTTACTCACAACATTGTTCATATTCTTACTGGCTTCTTTCTCAGTCATATCCTTAACAACTACCTCATCCAAAGGATCTATCTTAAAGGCTTCCTCAGACAAGTCCTTTTTCTCCTTGGTCTCTAACAAGTCTGATGTAGGAGGGATGTAGTTGTTGTTGTAAGGAGGGGGTGTGTTGTTGTATCCAACACCAGGCTTCATCTTATCATGAATCTGAGCCTTTAGAAGAGAGTCCATTGCTTTTGAAGAATATGAAAACTTTTCTATATCAAGCTTAACTTTAGCTAGTTCTTCTTTCAACTTATCATTTTCTTCTTTGGACATAGACAGTTTGGTCTCTAACTCATTCTTTTCCCACTTCCAGTAGTTTGTGTCATAAGAGTGTTGAAGTTCATTGGCTTGGAAGCCTTTGATTTGTTCTTCAAACCTCTCAACTATCAACACATAATCTCTTATGTCCTTTTCTAATCTTTTGAGGTCATCACACATGTTTTGGTTGTGATCCCTGTACCTTTTGACAGTGTCTATGCAAGATGGAGTACAGAGATTAGAAATTACCTCAGAGGGGAGATCAGACACCTCTACCATAAGAGCTTGATTCTGAATGGCTTCCTCAGCTTGGTCACTCCAGTCAAACCCCATTCCTTGTTGAGAAACAAGGGCTTGAGCAGAGTTCTTGTTTTGATTGTGGCCTCCATTCTGAGCTTGTTGGTGGTTGTTATTTGGCACACCACTTCTACACTCTCTAGCAAAGTGTCCCTTCATGTGGCACTTATAGCATTCCACCTTTGTCTTGTCAAAACCAGCTCCATCTTCTCTTCTTTGAGAGAAGTTGTTCCTTCCAGTTCTTTTAATAAACTTTTTCACCCTCATAGATAACATGGCCATCTGCCATTTAATGTCCATCTCCTCCAGATCATCAGGGTGAAGTTGTTCTAGATCATCATTAATCAAGGAGTTGTTGCTGTGACTGGACAAAAAGGCTTCAAAGACAGTTTCAGTGCCTTTTTCTGAATTCACTCCACTAGAAGCACTAACTGCTTCAGGGTTGGCAGTAGTATCAGTGGATGCTGATAGAAGTGCAACATTATGAATATACGCAGTGGGCTTCTTCTTAGCTTCTACCTCAGTTTCAAAAACTCTTAGATCATTATACAGATCATCAAGTTCCTTCTCTTCCAGATTGTCACTCTGTCTATATGAGACAGTGTACATAGTCCATTCATCCCCAAGAGATCTGAGGAACTTCCTGTTGATATCATCTTGCTCCATCTTCACTCCAACAGTAGCCAGTTCACCAATAAGCTTGTTGAACCTGTCAAAAGTTTGAGTCATAGACTCATTCTTTGAAGAAGTGAAGTTCTCATACTGTTGCTTCAGAACATCCCTTTGATTTCTTTTGATGCTCTTAGTTCCAGCAAATCTTTTCTCTAGAGCATTCCAGAGAATCTGAGCAATAGTGCAGTTGCAAAATTGATGCTGATATTCATTGGGGATGGCCAAGATCAGAGTGCTCAAGGCCTTCATCTCTGTCTGCCTGATCTTCCTTTTTCCATCTGTCTTTGGTGGAGGTCTTTTACCATCTGGTCCAATCTTTCCTGCTTCAGAAGGGCCATTCTCAATGATGTCCCACATTGAGTAATCAGTGAGGAGAATGTATTGCCTGATTCTGATCTTCCACATGTCAAACTCATTGGGTTTGAGCATTGGAACCTTAGATACAAGAGTACTGTTTGATTCTGCAAAGTTTTCCATGATGAATGAATGAATGTTTCTGAGAGAACAGGCTCTGATACCACTTGTCAGGATCGAATTCTCAACAAGAATAAATTCTCAGAAAACAATATCAGAGAAGTTTGTGGAATAACACTTTGATATTCAATGAAACAGTAAACAAAACAGTAAATCTGATAAATAACTTGCAAACTTATATTGAATGGTTGAAGTTACAAGATCACACATACAACCTCAATCTTGAAGAACAGGCTCTTTCAAGACGAATTCTACTTCTCTAGAATTAGGAACGATGCCTTGAGGTTGATTCTTTCTCTTAACTTAAAACTTAGAATTGAATCATCATTCTAAAACTATTCTAAACAATTTTATACAAACTGAAGATAAAGATAATTACAAAAGAATAAAAGATCTTCAATATAAACTTCCATCTTTATCTCCAAGCTTTTTATAATCTTCAGATCCTCCAGCTGTCATTCTTTCCATACAAATCTTCATCTCATAAGCAGCATTAATCTTCAGCAGCATTAATACTCTGAGCAGTACTAAGTTCAGCAGTACTAACCATGCTCAGCAGTATTAATCTCTTCAAGCAGTACTAACTCCAGCAGTACTAACTACTAGCAGGTACTAACTCTTCAAGCAGTAGTAAATTCCACTAGCAGTAGTAATCTTGATGTACTGGCAGTAGTAATTCTGTTGTAGCAGCATTAACCATACTTAAGCTTTTCTTCAGTTCCCAACACTTGTTCATTTAATGCAGGTTTAATACTCATAAATGCCAACGGCTATAACCGATTAGAGCCATGAATGCCATTATGAAGAATCGACGTTACAAAGACACATTTATGAAGATCCAAGACTATAAATACCGAAGATATACACACTTCATAGGGACATCTGATATCTGAATTCCAGAATTCATAAGTGATACGAATAACAATCACAATCTTTCTTTCGCAATACACGACAACAATACTATACACACGACATAAGTGTTTTCATACACGATCCATATTTGTTCTTAGTTTATACACTTATTTTTAGTATTCATCGTGTAAAACATTGTAATACATAAGGAAGTCACCCGTGCTTGGTGATTATAGTGCACGACGACATCTCCCTGTCGTCCGCGGTTTTTTCCTCATTGAGGTTTTTCCACGTCATCAAATCTCTTGTCTCTTTATTTTGTTTATTATTGCGCATATTGTCGTCTGGTTACTTTCTTTAGTTGGATAAAGATCCACACCGACCTTAAATTATCCTTTGGGTGATTTTTGGCATTAACATGTTTGATCCATACAAAGGTTGTTTCCAAACTGGATAAGGAATTATCACAGGGAACACTCCGATTGCTTGGAAGTAAGCTAAGCTAACCCTTGTAACTACCTCCTTTAACGATTCCAAAATATTACTCTCCATTGAACTGTTCAAGAAATGTATATGATTAAGGATTGTCATTACACATATTACAGGAGCTAGTAATTTTGAGTTCAACGACTATCCTACTTGCATACATGAAAAGAATGCATCATGTATCGAATAAATGGAAGTAAGATACATCAAGGGTGATAACACAAAACATATTCTACTTAAGTTTCTATACAATCAGCAGTAACAAACTCTCCTCTAGATTTAAGAGATTCAAGTAAGATGTCAGGAAAATGTGACATATTTTACCAAATCATTACCTAAAACCATATTTTGGAAACATGTAGAAAGTATTAAAATGCAAATGTTTTCCAAACTCCCGTGATTAATGTACGAATCAGGGGGAGTAGTAGACAAAAGAGGGAGTCTACTATACATGTGATATTGGTATGTTGTTCTCTTTCCTTCACCCAAGGTTTTATTTTTCCCATTGGGTTTTGTTCCTTGGTGCAAAGTTTTAGTGAGGCAACAATTTATAAATCATTTTGTTTTATAAACCTCTTGATTGATGTACAAATTAGGAAATATAGTAAACTAAAGGAATTATTTATTAGTGCCTTGTACTCTTTCCATCGTCCAAATTTTTTATTTTTCCCATTGGATTTTGTTTCTTTGGCGTACGGTTTTAATGAGGCAAGAACTATGCACCATCACTCATTTGACTCGGCACAAGGGGGAGTGTTGAAGGATTATGTGTCATCGTCAAAATGAAGTGATTAACAAAATATTTTCCTAGTATTATAATTTACCATAATGAATGTTTCATTTTCTTTGTAAACTCCTCCCTATTTAAAGGGCTTATGATTAATGAGAATTACAGATTTTATTCTCTCTATTTACCATTGTTCTATTATGTTTTTCCTATAACAATAGTCTTATTGATTTAGATTTCAGACTTCAACACCATTTCTTATCAATCAGAAGTGAAATAAAACTTTAGACTTCAACACCTCTTAAAAAACAAACATCTTAGTAAATTAAACTAGAGGGTTGTAGGTTTTCTTAAATCGGTGATGCTTTTTTATAGGTTTACATTTATATGTTTTGTTTACTCTTAACTAGCTTTTCAAAACCGCATCATATATCTTTCTCTTCATCTCACATTTCACAAGTTGATATTATTCACAAAAATAATTGTTCTACTCTTTGGGTAAATGTTAAATAATCTCTACTTACGTCTTACCCTCCCCATATTCTACGTCAGGTGAGATATCCTTGGTTCGTCTTGTTTGGACTTCCCAAATGTGTTAACATTTTTCATATAAACAAAAATTACAATATTCTTTGAATTACGACAACTTTATAAGCAAAATGTGAAACCATAACAAATATAGCATGCATGCTACACACAAAAGATCTGCAATCATCGGATAAAACACGCCACATATGAAAGAATTACAATCTTCAGATATAACACGCCATACAGGAAAGCGCCACAACTGTAATTAGATTTGATGAAATATAAAAAAGGACCATTGATCAATAAGAAGCATATTGAAGTGTTTAGTTTAGTGGTGAAGAAACAATTCCCAAAGGGGCGTTTGGTTCCAGGATTACTGCGAAATTCAAAGGAGTTGGAATAAATCATCGTCGACCACCGTTGGTCGACCACCACTTATCTGAACCACCACCGCTAACCACCATTGATCTGAACCACAATAGTTGGATTTCGGTTTCAAAATTTTCAAAAAAGAATATTTTGGTCATTTACCAATATTTCATTCCAATTCCAAAGCTGCATTATGTAAACCAAACAGACAAATTCCAATTCTTTTAAAATATTTCATTCCAATGTTTGTCAACCAAACAGGTGGTTAAACCGGTAACATTTTATTCCAATTTATTTGACAGATTTCATTGCATCAAAAAACATTTTGCAAACCAAAACACCCCATAAGAGTTTTGAAACTACATTTGAACATTAGAAAGGCGGGCATCATGGAAAATAGGATTAGTGTTCTAAGGGAGTTAAGCGAGCGTAATGTAACATTTAATGTTTAAATCATCTAATAGGCACGTTTAACCTAATGTGTTAAGTTAGAGATGGCATAAAAGGCCCAAAAATCGAATTTGGACCTTGGAACGACCAAATTAGTCCAAGCCTTCAAGATCGATTTAGTTATGGATTTCAAATCTAGGTCTGGCCCAAAAAGGAACTAGGTAAAGACCAAATTTTCGGCCCGGTCCATGACCAATTGGGGGTAGTCAAATCCCGATTTGTGAAATGCTTCTGCTGAAGCAACATTGGACTTTGACTGTGTAGGAAAGATCCGATTTATCAAGCTTCCTTTGGAAGCATATAATTCATCAACGCTAACAATAAATAGAAATAATAATATTTCCTTAAATGCGGCTTTTATTATAAAAAACAAAAATTACAAATTAGTCATTGGTTTAGCAGAGTTGTTTTAACAATATAAAAAGTAGAGATGTCAACCAAACCAAAAACACAATATATCCCATTCCGAATACATAACTTGACCACTACGGTAAATAATAAAGCAGTTTTTTCAATGAAGACTCTCTCTCGGTGTTTGAAAAAGCGATCTCAAAAGAATTTTGGTTTCAAGACATTTGGAAGAAAGTTAAACAGTAAAACATTTACCACAAGTATAGAAAGCAATTTCAGGAAAGAAACTTGTAACATATTGCTAGCAGACCTATTCATGGAAATTAAGACAGTTCAGAGAGGATTTTTTAATTTATATAATTATTTATAGATTACGTAAACATATGCATTCTAATTTTTCATTCCAAATAACCCATTAATTAATCCCGATTTATGCCCACTCAAATTTCAACCGACAGTAAATGCGTAATTGATGGGGAAATCTGGATGCTTTTCAGGCATAGCATCTTGGATAGCAGGTACCTGCTTGTATGCCTCACTCAACCTGGATAGAAGAGGGAACTCAGTCTGCACCAACAAGTAACAACTCTTAGCTTTAAATTTAATGATCCTCACAAAAAAACTTCAAAACATCTGCTGGTCTGAATTCTACACACACACACACACACACACACATATATATATATATATATCACCAATGTCTATGCAAGAAATGCTTGGGGGTAGCTCAACTAGTAAGGCCTAAAGTTAGCTCCCTGTTGGCTGGCTGTTAACTTTAGGGGACTATGGAATTAGTCAAGGTGCACCCAAGCTGCCCGGACGCTCGCAGTTATAAAAAGAATTGTCTAACCAAGTCTACTGGTTGTGGGTGCAAGTTGCAACACTCGATTATAACAAGATGAGCCTTAGTTTTTTTCCCTCTACTTACCAGGAAAGGAAATCACATATATTAAGTGGGAACCAAAAAAGGGTTCTCTAAGGAACCAGTCCATGGAAACTAGCAAACCCATTATTTAGAAGTAGATTACAGAAAACAAAGGGGAGCACCACCCTCTAAAACGTCCCCATAGCACCAGTCCCATGGCCATCATGGGGAGGTAAACCACTATGAGTCAGCAGGACCTCCTTTATGGATGTCCACCATCCTACCGCTGACGCAACAGGTGGGGACAGAAGTAGATTACAAGATGTAAACAATTATGTGAGTCGATATATGATTTCCAGCACTTATCAAATGATGTATAAGAGCAGAGCCTACCATGTCATAGTTGTATCTTTGTGACATGGCAATGATATGTGGAGCCAGAAACAAATCAGCCTGTATAAGTTGGGACAATTTCAAACAGTACTCCAGTCAACTTATACAAATTAAGCTACAAATTAAGATGTGAAAATAACTGTTAGTAGAAGGATCCAACTCCATTATATTTTTTCTTTGTTAAGTGGTTATGTATTCAACACATCACTAATTTTCAATGGCGATAAACACGAGTGTCTCTTATCCTTTCTTCATGGGGACAAGAAACTGAGAATAAAGTCGGTTCTCTTAAGTGATACAGTACACCTTTGGCTCAGGGCTTAGAAGTCTTTACCTCCACATAACTCCGACGAGGCAAAAGATGTATCAATAGTTCAAAGAAAACCCAACTACAAAAGTAAAGGAAATCTATCTGCACAACAATAGCACACCCATTCCATGGAGAACATCATAAAGGAAATGCTAGGAAGTACAAACCTGCCTGTATCTATCTAAGGTTTATCAAATTATGATTTTTCTTTAAGGAGCACCAAAAGGAGTTCTCTCACAAAGCTCTCCTCCAAGACTGCTTCTCTAAGACTCCGTTTGGCACTTCTTATTCAATCCCTCAACCATCTGGTCTGATAAATTAGGACAAACATGTTCATTTGTATTTTCAGAACTTGATTTAGTGACGAGCATTTTTACCACAACTCGTAAATGGAAGCTACATAAATAAAAAAATTATGAAATAGCACTCATAATTCCCAGCATCTACTTTGCTGATATCATAGATGAATTTAAGGCTCTTTCATTATTTTCATAGCTCCCGAGTCAACAACACACTGATGCAGGAATAAGAGGGTGAGTAGGATCAACATGAAATGGAAACTAATTAACATGTGTCAATAATACATATCTATATATAAGAATGTTATCTGAAAATGGTGAATAAATATTTGGTTCCAATGGTTCTAGCATTAGGGTTGTAAAAGTATCAGAAGTTACCCTGCTAGTCTAAGCCCAAGTCGCCTGAATAGGACTACTCAAGTTGGTCTCTTCCTGTATGACCTGCCCACGAAATTAAACATGCAGAAGTTGGGTATCCCCTAGAAAGCTCGACGCTCAACTTAACTTGTTTACATACCCATGTCTGCACAATTCAAATCAATAAATGGCAACATGATTGAAATTCTATACTCATGTGGAATGCCAACCGTAGCTTTAAACATAGATTTATCATACGATCACACCTAAATAAATACCTGACTCGTTTGAACCTGGAAAACCTTGACTCGATTCACAAGTCTACCAAGGAACCAAAACCAAGTTGAGCTAAGGGCCAAGAATTAAAACCCCAGGCTCGAGCTTGAATTTTTGTATCCCTACTTAAATTTGCTGAATCCAAGTCAACTTAGTTATAGCATCGACAATAAATAGGCTCAATGATGTTGTTTTAATGGTGTAGCTAGATTCAGCAAGGAACACATTGACAACAGTGTAGAAGTAAGCATGAAGGAGCGAAGGGTAACCCAAAGAGATAGTTTTGAATATCTAGGCTCAATGATTCATAGGGAAGGTTCGACTGCAAACGAAGTTAGACGCCAAATAAAGGCAAGATGATTAAAGTGGAAAAAAACTACGGGAGTGTTGTGTGATAGAGGGTACCATTAAAACTAAAGGGAAATTCTACCGGGTAGCCATAAGACCAACTATGATGTATGGTTTTGGGGGTTGGCCGGTAAAGAAGGAACAAGTGAAGAAATAGGAGGTTGCAGAGATGAGGTTGCAGAGATGAGGATGTTGAGATGGATGTGTGGCCGAACATGCTGGATAGGATTCCGAATGAAGTTTTCAGTCGGAACTAGGGGTTTCTGTAACACCCTCAAGCTTAAAGTTCATGTTTTGAGCCGTTTATACCTTGTTTATGCATAAAACTCTATATTTTTATAATATATTGTGACATTAAGCATTTATGCATGTTCGGGATCATAAAGACCAAAGTTTCGTGCGAAAATGAGACCTATGCGACTTGGCCGACAACCCTGTGTCGCGGCCAAGGTAGCGTAGAGCAGGGACAACCGGTCCAGGGTTGAGGCGGCATGGCCAGTGGCCTTAGCAACCTAAGGTCGTTGTAGGCACCTTGGGCATTTTTAAGGCCTTTTTTCTAGGGTTTCCTCACTTTTCTTCCACCTTCTCCCCTTCTCTCTCAATTTGGGTGATTTTAGCTTCTTGTGGGTTGATTTTTGGAGGCCTTTTAGAGCAAATAGAGGGAGTATCTTGAGGAGTGAAGATCTATGGTGGAAGGTTTCAAATTTTGAAGAGGTAAGTTTCTTCGGTGCTTTAAGCTCTAGTTTGGGGATCTTTGTTGACTTGGAGATCTTATTCATATTTGGTGCATCTCTAGGCTTCGGTTGTGATTTGGAGAAGGTTCTTGGAAGAGATTTGTTTGTGGATCTCAAATCTTCACCTTCGGAAAGCTAGAGCTCCGGTTTGAAAACTAAGTTTAACTTAACCAAGCAAGGTGAGTTTCATGTTGCTTTGTGAAAACAATATACATGCCAAAAATGTCTTGTTTTGAGTCTCCAAACGCTTTCTTGTGATGTACCAATTATGGTGTTTATTTGTGTTTACTACACCTTGGGTGTTTTTGGTTTCTTAAAGACTTCTAATTGGGTTGTGGACATTTTGGAAGCATAAATCTTATAATTTTGTCTCTTGAGAGTTTATCACAACACATGATCTTTTGACCCATTTCATGTTTCGATATATGACTTGGACAATATTATGAGAATGCATATTTACCGCGTATTTAGATTTCTCAAATGATACATGTTGGTGGATAGCTTGACCCATAAGTAAAGGTTTTGGTGAACTTTTGACATTAATGCACCTTAGGTGTATTTGAGGTTTAGAAAACATTCGGAAAATGCATATTCTTGGATTATGGGACATTTTCGAAGTACGAATATATGATTCTTATCTGATGATGATTCATCCCAACCAATGATGACTTTTAGACCCATTCTTACTTTTGTTGCATGAGTTAGGTAAACATTGGGGTAAATGTATTTCATTGGTTTATATTGATTTTTTGCGTAGTCAAGTATGTGATGGAGTTTTTTTATTCGACATTGGCAAATCAGTTTTGGGATTTCGCCCAACCTATATTATTCAATGATGATACTTGTAATTGATTTGCATATGTTGCGTAATTATTTGGGATTACATGTTTTTGAGTGTCTTGATCATTCGAATTGAAGTCATGTAAGTTGGATTGTAATGCATTGGATCCATATAAATATGAATCGATTGTGTATGATAAGTAAGGAGTTTTGATGCCCCCACTTTATAACTAGATGAGTAGTCACTGAGACAACGGGGGCATTGTGGTGGGTACTTGTGTGGAGTCATACACCGACCATTGGCTCTTGGATGTACCTCATCTAGCTTGAATTTTAAGTTATATTCACATTTTGAGTGAGTATTAGATTTTGGTTTTAGCCTGGTGTTTTGGTTATTAAATTTTCATCATGAAAATGGTGGGTTTTGGTGAGATGTTGCTTTACTGTAAATACATTTCATTTGGGAAAATTGTGATTCAAATAGCACCCTTTTAGTTTTACCATTTTATATATTTGGGATAAAAAATGTTTGAATTCACTAGGCTATAAGCCTAACACTTTTTCTTGTTGGCATGTGCATCAGGTCCTTGTGGGGGCAGTACTAGCGACACTTGTGAAGAATTTAGTGTTAGTTAGAGGCTCGAAGAGGATTTAGCTATGTGGGATGTTTTATGTATTTTGGAGATAGCTATGTGGGACGTTTCCCGTATCTTGTATAAGGTTTGGTTTGTGGAGTTGTTGACTTTTAAATTTGGTTTGCCTCGTAAGTAACTCAAGGATCCTTTTTGAGATCGAATTTGAAGTATTTTAGTGTTGAATAAAAGTTTTAAATAGTCGTTCTTTTCCAAATTTTGGTGTGTTACAGTTGCGCCTATAATATTGAGGGTAGATTGAGGTAGTTTGTGCATGTTCATAGGAGACTGCTACAGCACCATGAGGGGAGTGAAGAGTGTGATGTTGAGGGGGTGAGGATGAGGGGTAGGCCTAAGAGAACCTGCAGTGACCAACTGAGGATGGACATGGTAGCAGTAGGCATTTTCGACGACATGACCTTTGGTAGGAGTTTTGGAGGCACATGACCTCCTTGTGTTTCTTTCTAATTGTATTACATGGTTTACCTATTTACTTTGTCTGCTTGCACACCTTTAAAGGTTGCTCACATTATTGAACCCCAATTACATATTTTATTGCATAGTTACGTTTCAATCATTAAAGAAAACATGCTAGATTGTTGTTTACGCATAAGATACTAGATGCAAGTGGGTATATGCATCAAGGAAGAAAACACTACCAGGAAAATTTCATCTCCTGTTGCATACTTTCCAGCATGATCTTTTAGTAATTTGTCCAGCGCTGCAAGAGTTTATAAAAATCAGGCAAGCCTCTTATTATTAAAAATCAGAAAAGTGGCAACGTTATAATCTCAGTCTTGTTATCGGCTCTCCTAAATTTTAAATAAAAATTCCTAATGTAAGTCTAATGTTTTGGCTTAGGCTTTATAAGAGAAGTGGAGATGCTGCAAGGGACATGCAGGTTGGTCTAAAAACAAAACAATCTAAATTTCGGTTAGTTCACTATGATGTCAAATCTGCCTACATATAATGTGCCCTTCACTATTTACTAGTATTTATGGTAATAGTACCTTTATGACCCACTACCTATGATTAATTACCAATCGGTCCTGTAGAATCTTGATAAACAATTTTACCCTTTATAACTAACTATAAGTTGGGTGGTTATTTCCTCCATAGTTCCCTAATGCCGCTTTTCGTTCTTACGTCCCATGCTAAGAGAAATCAATTAACAAGGGCACATAAATTATCATACTCCATTGTTAGTAGTGGCATAAGGAAATTGTATGTATTCCTCCACACGAGTATGATCAATGGCTTAATTAAGTACTATGCAATAAAATCTCCCAACAAGAAAGTCTTGCCAACATACTCTAATCTATGATGATTAGTACATGATAACATTCATTTGGCATATCGATCCGGGGTGGATTATGTTGAATAATTAACATGTGGTATCAAGGCCAGGTTTAATTGTAAGCCTAAGTTGACCTTCAAAGGTACAAATTCTTGTTTTTGTCAAGCATACGAGAGGCTGGAAGCTTTCCATCTCTCCCTTCAAAGGTACGAATTCTTGTTTTTATCAGACATAATCCTTTGCTCTTCTCTCCCTATTTACATATACTACCAATAACCGATTTTCCCATCCACCAACTTTATCTTATTACACTCCCCTGCCACATCCTACCAACTTTGACTACTTGACTTCCTAAGTATAACAACCTCACCTCCACGGTATAACATTGCTACACATAAAACACAAATGTTACATCTAAAGACTCGTATAAATTATTTTCAACTAATCTAGTTCTCCTTTACTTCGACTTTCGACCAGTAATTTGAACTTTTTTAGTCCTCCGTTATTTTGACCTTTGCAACATATTTAACCTCCTATCCTAAAAATGTAATACATACCATCTTCTTTTAACACCATGTAGAACGAAACTTCTACAAAAGGAGAGCACTATATCTCCAGCTATGTAACCCACACTCATACTTTCGCGTACCCGTTTCTATATATTCTCATACTTCCACAAGAAGTGATACATTTGTACTCCAAGAGAATGCAGAAAGGAACTTCTAAAAGGGCATTCATGAATTTTTGGAACCAGCTCAAGCTATCAAAGATGGACCTTATCCATGGCTGACATTGGCTACTGAACTAGTAATTGTAAACTAAAAAAAAACAGGAACTCACGGCACATGGTATGCTTAATATCACAATTCAGTTAATGTGGAGAAGAAATGTATAAATTACATTCTGAAGAGATCAATACCAAGCAAATTAAGAGATACAATCATGGCATAACTTGATAATTCAGACATCATATACAAGTCAAATTAGTGTATTTTTATTATATACGACATCTCAATTCTAGGAGCTTTAGTGTCACATGGGGTATTTATCTTTTCACTTTTGTTTTCTCTCTTGGTTCATAAACCCGTCTCCAAAGTTAGTTTCCAAGTTACTGTGGGGAAAGAAAGTCAAAGAGGAAATTAACCAGCAAATCCCTTTCCCACGTGCTTTAGGATCCATGGAATTTTCGCGTCAGGACCAACATTTTCTTCGATGTATTGCTGCAAGTTCAGATAATGAATAAGAGGTGATAATTCATGTGGAAGCAATTTTTCAAGGAGTTTATGAATCAACAAAAACATTTTCTTACTCACCAAAATTGGTATGCTTAGAAGAGGTTGTATGCTCGTACAAATAATATTTGCAGCCTACAAATTTGAAAGGAAGCAACTTCAATTATACCAGGATGAGGGGAGGAACCACCACATAAAACCAGTATAGATAAACATGGATGCAATTATATTGTATCCCAAAATTTAACTGTGTTCTTGCATCCACAACCATAAAAAGTATCAGAAGACTTGATCAATATTGCAACGACAAACATATTAATATGTAAAATATGTAACCTTAAATTGCTTAATTTCTCAACAATGTAATTCAACTTATTAGATATAGTAAATTAGAGTTTTCCTTTCTTAGTGTGGTAATATGCTTTTCCTAAATAGGGTTTCTTTGTTGTATATATAGTAGTGTAAACTTTCTTCTAGTCAATGAGAAATACATCACTTTAGCTTTATGAACCTGGTGGGCATAATGTGTGGATCATACTTAGAGAAGTTGTTACAGTTGTTATTTGCAGCGTGCTCAGTTATTTGAGAAATTAGGCTAAGCATGTATAACGTTAAAAGTTGGTCTCACAACCATTAAGAAGGTAAGTTATAAGAAAAAAGAAATTTTCTTATGAACTGTAGTTATAAAGTTTCAGTTTTCTTGAAAATTTGGTTGGCAAGAAAGGCATCTAAGTAAAAAGGCAACAAACTAAGAGGTTGTGTCAGATTTAAAGCAACCAAGATTAGTAATTGACATAGAAGTTTATTTTGGTTACTGGAGTATTTTCGGGGATTCATTCAACGTTATCTAGATTACAAACTTTAATGTATGCATAAACCTGGATAGCATAATAAGTTAGATTGAGGTAAAAAAAATCAAGTCCTTCGGTTATTGAAGGCAAAAGTAAAGTTATGTATAAATTTCATGGTTTCTAGAAGGACTAGAAAACCTTGTAGTTTTCAGTGATACCTCGAATTTCGAATTAGACTTAGTGTCTATGCAGCAAGGCAAGTTTATCACCTACGCATCAATGCAATTGTAAGAAAATGAGAAGGCTAATCCAATACTTGATAGAGATTTAACAACGTGATAATTGCACTATGGTTTTCTAGACATTACCAAGAGGCTCAAAGTGTAGTATGTACCAATATCATGATAATAAAAGCCCATGTTCGATTGGGAAATGATAAAGTTTAAGTTAGAGATGTTGCTTAACATCGTTGAAGAATTATGATGATGAAATTCACTGTCATCCAGATATGCAAAGAAGGATAAGAGTTTATCAGATGGTGAGTTGTGACGATAGACATCACATCGAGTGCAATCAGACTCAAGTAGTTCAGTAAGAGACTTTTCAATAAGAGAATTATAAGAAATAAAGAATTACTAACCACCTTGAGTTTATACTAATAGATAGTTTATTATAGACCTCATGGTATGAAATGTGTAGGTTTGTGGATAAGAGCTATGAGTAGCCGATATACATGCAATCAGGTGAGTCTTCGTGAGACTTACATTGGGATGCATACCTATGTACCAATTTATTTTTAGCATTATATGATTTGTATGGTGATGTGTACGTATGAATGATGTTTCATTTTACATACATGATACAATATATTTTACATGTATGTTATGTACGATCAGTTGCATGCTATGTGTTTATTTTGTTTTCAAATAGCTCTAGCATGCTTTTTCATATGAAAGTTTTATGATTGGTTTTAACGGGTGGCATTGGACCAGTAAGTTACATGACAAGTGGCATGACCCCATAATGGGTGTCTAGACAGGTGCAGGCCTAACAACTCGGTGAATGCCAGTGACAAAATGACCCTTATCCGACAAGACAGTTTATGAGATCTCTTTTCTTGCAATGTTTCATGTTTTAAGAAAACACATACTATTTGGTACAAAGCTTACAAGTTGATATGAATGATGCGATATGATTTTTACTCACGTGAACCATGAACTCACCGAGCTTTATAAGTTGACTATAGTATGCATCTCAGGGACAGAAGGTTTCAGGTTAGACAAGGGAAAAAGGGGCACATATAGGGACTTGCCTACCCATTTAAGTTTAATTATGTTCAGGAATCTATGGTAGAGAAATTTGTAACACAATCCGGTATGGGACAGATTAGCATTTAAGTTACATATTTATTATTTTAAATTCTTCCGCTGTAAACGTTTTTAATTTAGCCGTTATTTTGGAGTATTTTGGAGAACTATTTTAGATTACGTAACACTTATCAAGGCAAAAATATGGGTGTTACGCAACATTTCACCGGTTTATTAGTGGTCTTTGCCTTACAACATCCATAGTATCACATCCAATATTGTCAACATACACGAGTTGTATGTAAAAAACAAGTAAAACAACATATACGATTGTAACTTATATAAATAGTTCATACATGATATAGTATACTTACTGTCAAGTATGTAATTGATCCAACATACAAGCTCATGTTTGTGTTCCTTAACCATCGATCTTTACTTTTTTTAGACAATCATAGTTGTAACCTTACCAATCTATCTTTCATACATCATTTTCTGGTTGTATATAGTTTATGACAGACATATTACATGTTCCACTTATGATACTATCCTCCATAATATTGCAAAAAAGTTTTATGAAGTTCAACTTGAAATTTTAATCTGCTTCGGCTTGTCAATTATCATTTGCTTCAGATCTCCTGGATATGTAGATTGCTTACCATGTTAGGACACAAATGTTGAGCCTAAATGTTGTATTCAAGAAAAGGGTCAAATATGTAATTGTTGTAAAGTGTTGTTTGTTAGTTGGTGTAAAGTCAATGTGTTTGACTTTCCAAAGATAGTTTGAGTTGTAAAGTCAACAATGTTGACTAAGTATAAATACTTTGTGTCTTTGTAAACCATTAGGCACGCAGACACGCACACATACATACACTCAGAGTGATTTGTGATCTATAAAGAAAAAAATAGGTATATGGCTATCTGTATTGAGAGAGAAATCATTGTTCAATCAATATAATGATTTCTACAAATGTGTGTTGATTAATCTGTGTTTGAGAGCTTGAAACTGGAATCACATTTGGTATAAGAGAAAATCAGAGATCTCATAAATCGTTTTTACACTCAGAAAATGAAGAACTCGCAGAACTACTGTGTTTAGTTTGATTTTTGCAATTTTGAGTTGTAATTGTTGATTTGATGCTTGTACTATGATCGTATGATGTATTAGATCAATTCTTGTTCATATTGTAATAGCAATTTCATTGTAATTCGTATTCAACTTTGTGAATTTGTAAGTTTTGGTTCGAGTGTATTCGCGTATTGCGTTCAAGATCAAGTTCATCGATTCAGTTTTGATTTGGTAAAATTGTTGCTAAAGGATTGTTCAGAACATCATCGTGGTCATTCTTATGAAGTTTGGAATCAATTGACTGAATATTGAATCAGGTATGGAAGATTTTTGAATTTTTTTGTCGAACACTGAAGAACTCGCAAGATTCAAAGATTTCGCAAGATTCATCGAGGATTTCACAGGACTCATTGTTTTAGTGGTGAAATTTTACAAGTACAGTTTTCGCAAGGGCCTTATACGAAAAGTTGGAACTGAAATTTTACTATGTACACTTTTCGCAAGACATTGTATACGAAAAGTTATTGTTCTTTGTCAGTTGCCTGCGAAAAGCTCAAGAATTTGCACAGTGAAAGACTTTTGAAATTTTTCTAAGTCCAGATTTTGCTAAATTTTATGCGAAAAGTGATCATTGGAATTTTACTAAGTCCAGAATCCGCAATCATTCTTCTACGAAAAGCTCCAGTGCATCTTTGAATTTCTAAGTGAGGATTTCGCACACAACTACCTGTGAAAAGCAAGGAATTCGCATACCGAAGCGTGCGAAAAGCTCAGAATTCGCATCCACTGCCTGCGAATTGTTTCTGCGAAAACTTCATTCTGCTTTCTGCGAAAAGTGTAGAATTCGCATAATATCTTGAGAATTCTATACTTAGAAATTTTTTGGAAGTTTTTCTGAGATTTTTCAAGTTTGACTTTTTAGTCAAGATTTCTGATTTTTCTGACTAACGATCACTTTAAGCTACTTCATTACAGATTCTTATCATGTCTAAGGATCTTTTAAGTATGGGTTCTAAGTCTAAACCACCGGTACTCTCTATCGGTGAATACCCGCAATGGAAAAGGCGGATGATTCAGTTCTTGAACCACAAAAAGCAGAGAACTAATGAAGTCAATCATTAACGGACCAGTCAATCCTGTTGTTACTGTACTTGGTCAGCCTGCGACTTCAACTTCTTCGGAAATACTTGAACGTTATGTTCTGAAGCCTTATCAGTACTTCATTGAAGCGGAGAAAGCTCAAGCCAAAATAGATGTTAGCCCCAATTCTAAATTGTAAAAGTATTGAAAATATTCTAAGTCCTATTTCAGAGGACTTCCACAGATAGACTTCAGAGGGAAAACATGCTTCTGAAGTACATTCCAGAGAGAGAAATTCAACAGAAGACGTCAGAGATGGCTTCATCAGAGACACCTGCATCAGAGCTCTTAAGACCTCCTCTCTGAAGAAAGCACTGAAGATTTACAAGTATTGACAGAAGAACAGATGACACATCACCTAGTGATAAGATTTACTTTTTAGAGTAGGTCACTGTTCAAGCATGTCTTGAGCTTACCTTTTAGGTAAGACACTGTTCAAGCATGCTTCTAATGTCAGGATAGTACACTGTTCACTTTATGGCCCTATAAATAGGACCATCACTCCATTGATAAGTGCTTTTTGATATATCTTGTATATGAATCAATTTCTAATACACAGGAAAGTATTCTCAAGAAGATCTTGTACGATTTGTATATCTCTTATTATAAACTGTGATATTGAATCTGCTTTGATATTTAAACTATATTTCTTCCGCTGTTCTTCTTCTTATTATTTGTTTATATCATTGTTATAAGATTAAATATGGGATCCAACAATTGGTATCAAAGCCATCTTTGTTTTTAAAACAAAACAAGATCATATCTGCATACTCGGATAGATTTACATCTTACTGATTCAAGCTTTCAAAAATATGTGCATGTTCATATAAACCTTGGTTTATTTAAAGGAACTCCATATGCTCCAGCTTTGAAAGTAAATCACAGTTTCACTTTTTGATAAAAGATCTTCTTAGAAAAGTATTAGTTCTTCAAATCTTCATCTTTTCTTCAAAATGGCAAACTCTAGTATAAGTGTCATTTATACAGCTGGATCATTAACCAAACCTCATACACTCCTAAGGGATGAATATCCTCAATGGAAGATAAGGATGATACATTTCTTGGAGGGTATGGACAGGGATCTTTTAAGATCTGTGAATGATTTCCAGCAACAGCAGATACTGTTGAAATACCTGCATACTATGAAAAGAAAACTTCAAACTTCACTGATGAAGAAACTAAATTGATGGAAAATGACTCCAAAGCTGTTAGATTACTAATTATGGCCATTCCCAATTATATCTTTCAAGAAATTGATTATTGTGTAACTGCAAAAGAGATATGGGATCAGTTGTTAAACCAACTTAAAGGTGGCCTACAAACTCAGAAAAACAGAAGAAATCTTTGCATTAATGAGTACCATGACTTTCATGCATTACCTGAAGAAACCTTGCACCAAACATACTCAAGATTCAACATTCTCATCAATAAATGCAAAAAGTTTGGAGTTATGAGGACAAAAGAAGAAAACAATGTTCTTTTCCTTAAAAGCTTAAATGAAGAATGGTCACAACTGTCCATGTCAATACAGGCCAATCAAAACCTTGAATCTTGGTCATTAACTAATATTTATGGCACTCTTGTTGCTCAGGAAAAAGAAGTTGTTAAACAAAAGTCAAAAACCTCTTTAGGTGGACCACTTGCCCTCATTTCAAAACAAAAAGGTGTATCAAAAGAAAGCTGTAGTGAAGAAACAAAGAACTCTTTGAGAAAGGAATCAAAAAGAAAATCTAAAAAGGTTTTAATGGCTGAATAAGATGAACATTCAGACGCACACTCAGATAATGATATCAATGCCTTTGCCAAGTCTCTTGCATCAATTACTCACCGATTTAACAAAAAATTTGACAAGAAAGTCTTTGAAGGCAGGAGAGATGATGAAGAAAGGAGAAATTCAGAAAGAAGATTTCAACAAGAGCCCAGATCCACTCCACATAGTGATCAAAAGGGTATTCATTTCAACAATCATGATGTTGCACAACAATCAAGAACTCATCAATCATTCCAACCCAAATATCCTCAACCTCAGAAATACTTTCAGCCCCAACCACAAGCTCAGAAAACAGAAATTGTTGTTGCTCTTTTACCAAATCAAAATGATGGAAGATGTTTCAGATGTGGAAAACTAGGCCATTTCTCTGCAAACTGCAAAGGTAGACTTGTCAAAGATCAAGACTACTACAAGAACAAGTACAAGTACAATGTCAGAGAAATAGTACTTGTTGTAGAGATGGAAGATTGGCTATCAGTCTCTACAAGTGATGGAGAGGAAGAGCCTACCAATCTCTGTGGTATGGATTTTGCAGATGGTGATCAGACTGATGGATCATCAGAGGACTGCTCTGAAAAGGTAAACTCTCCTTCCACTTCTGAAAGTGAACTTGAAATGGATGATCTTAAGTTAACAGATGAGTTTCAGATTTTAAAGAAAAAACTTATTGAAGAAAAAGAAAAGAGAAAGCAAATGACAAAAGACCTAAGCTTTTATAAAAGAGAAAAGGATCTTCTTGAGTCAGAAAAGAGAGAATTTTTTGTTGAAAAATCTGAACTTGAAAAAGCTCAGGGACAAAAGGAAAAATATTTTTCTGAGAAATTCAAAGTATTGGAAAAAGTGTTGAAAGCTAAAGAAAAAGAAGTTAAAAGATCTGAGTATGAAAGACTCAATTTTGTTGCCTTAACTAACTTTTTTCAAAAGGAAAGAGAAATTCTACATCAATCTCTGGAAAGGAAAGAACTTCAAATCAAAAGCAATCTAGATGCTCAAGATGTGCATATTAAGATAAATTCTCAAATGGAAACTCAAGGATTGAGATTCAATGAATTGGATCCATTCACTGGATTGAAGAAAACTTCATATTCTTCCACTTTTTGTATGGGAAAGGTCCAGAGCCCTAACGGTCCATCTCTGATCAATTTCAAAAGAACAAAAACCTCAGAAGGATCAAAATCAAGAGCTCTGAGTTTTAAAAATGTCTTATACTCTGAAGCAAAAACATTTCCAGAACCTATCTTAAAGATAGAAAAAAAAACATCAGAGGTATTCTTTACAAAACCTCAGAGCAATGATCCCAGAGAAATTTTTAAGTTTGATGCTTTTATCACAAAAGAATCAGAGATATCTGAAACAAGTACCTCTGAAAGGAGTACTTTTGAAGATGAACCTCAGAGTTTACTCAATCCAGATGCACCTCTGTATTCTCCAATGTCAGATGAATGCATCAGAACTACATTTGAGGATGACATTAGAATAATTTATAAAGAAAATGTCATGGGTGATTTAAAAAAGAAAGAAAGCTTGAAAAGAATCATTAAAGTCTCTAGACCTAAAACAAATTATGAAAACTTCAGAGGTAGTTATATCTGACAAGGTTAAGAGGGACTTTCTTGACTCTGATTCTGAATCTGATCCAGAGATAGATGAACAGATATTCAATAGACTAGAGAAAGTAATTCATAAAAACATACAGACTGTTGGTTCTGGAATTTTGAACTTTCATGTTCCTATTTTGAAAAACAAATCCAGAATACCAATCTGTCCTGATTTTGTAGACATATGTCTACAAGCAAAAACTTCTCTGGTCTTTGAGAAAGTGTTAAAAGAAAAGGCCAAGACTAAAACTAACACTTATCAACTCTACACTTATAAACCAATCAAATTCACTCCTGAACAAAAAGGCAAATGGCAAGAAATTAACCATTCTGATCCTGTTTGTGCAGTGAGCAACAAAGAGAAGAAGATGTTTTTGAACAAAAAAAGGCAACTTGAAAAGAAGGTTGTCTTTCAACCCAAAAAGAAGGAAGTAGTTAGGAATAGTTGTAATATTCCTAGTGCTAGTTTGAAAAAGAATCAAAGTGTACCAAATACATTCAAAGAAATGAGAAACTTTGCTTCTACTTCTACTTCTTCTTCTTCTTTTGTTAATTGCAAGTGCATTCAATTCATGATTAAGCTGAAAAATCATTTTAGAGGTTCTCATTGTTTTCTGAATCAGTCTCTGAATAAAAATTCAGAGACAAAGCCTCAGAAGAAAAAAAAATCAATTATGATAAAACATCAAAAGATGAAATGCCAAATGTTCATCAAAACCCTCAGAAGTCTAACAAGAAATGACCCATAATGAGATGGGTACCTAAGAAACTCTAATTTGTCTTGCAGAAACAACATAAGCCCATCTAGTGTCTAGATTCTGGATGTTTAAGGCATATGACTAGAGATAACAAGTTGCTATCGTCTTTCAAAGCAAGATCTGGAGGAGCAGTAACTTTTGGAGATAATATGCAAGGTCAAATCAAGGATTATGATGAGTTAACAAGAGGAAATGTATCTGTTTCAAAAGTTGCTTATGTTGATGGCCTAAAGCACAACTTAATTAGCATAAGTGAACTGCGTGACCATGGTTTTGATGTGAAGTTTCAAGAAAAACATTGTTCACTCCTTCACTCAAAAATAGGTCAAGAAATGCTGAGAGCAGACAGAAAGGGTAACTTATATAGAATGAATTTTACCAAGCATTCAAACACTAGCTCAGAGAAACTCTGTCTAGTATCTCTGAACAGTGAAGATGTCTGGCTCTGGCATAAGAAGTTCTCTCATCTGAACTTTTCTTCACTTGATAAGTTGGTCAAACTCAATCTGGTTAAGGGATTACCATCTCTGAAGTTCAACAAAGATCATCTTTGTTTTGCCTGTGAAATGGGAAAAATGAAAAGATCTTCCCATAAAACCAAAAGTGACAATAACTGTCCTAGACCTCTACATATGCTTCATGTGGACCTCTGTGGTCCTATCTCTGTGCAGAGTCTATCAGGTAAAAAGTATATTCTGGTTCTGATTGGTGAATACTCTAGATATACTTGGATAGAATTCATCAGAGCCAAGTCCGATGTACCTGATATTTTAATAAGGTTGTTAAAAAGATTGCAGGTTCTGTTCAATAGCAAAGTTCAGAAGCTTAGAAGTGATAATGGGACAGAATTCAGAAATGACAAAATCAACTCCTATCTTTCAGAAGAAGGCATAACTCCCAACTTCTCTGCAGCAAGAACCCCTCAACAAAATGGTGTTGTTGAAAGGAAAAATAGAACACTTGTTGAAGCTGCAAGAATAATGCTTGCAGGATCTGATCTTCCCACCAACTTTTGCGCAGAAGCTGTAGCAACAACCTGTTTTACTCAAAACAGGGCCACCATTGTCAAAAGATTCAAGAAAACATCTTATGAACTCATCAACAATAGGAAACCTACTGTTAAATATTTTCATGTTTTTGGATGCAGATGTTACATTCTGAATGACAGAGAATCTCTTGGAAAATTCGACAAGAAAGCAGATGAAGGCAAATTCATTGGTTATTGATTAGCCTCAAAAGCCTTCAGAGTGTTCAATCTAAGAACAAGAACAATCCAAGAGCGTATCAATGTGTCTTTTGATGATGCCAAAAGCCTTGCCAACAGATATATCAACCCAACAGCCAAAAATATCTCTGAATCATCAAAACTAAGGGAATCTGAGCTGAACAAAATCTTTGAAGATTTCTTTGATGATAATGATGACTCTGAATTTATATTCAGAGATGTTTACAGAGATGCTTCATAGAAACCCCAAAATACAGGTAGAACTCTTTCTGGTCCCTCTGAAATCACAACTTCTGCTTCTTTAAATACAGGTCCAAGCAATGAACCAAGACAAATTGAAGAACAAGTCTCTTCAGAAGCAGAAGATGAACAAGAAACATTTGAAGAATCTCCAGAGACATCTGTTGAAGAGACTTTAGAGCCTGCTTCGCCATCTTTGGAACCCACTTCAGAGTCTCTGAATAGAACAACAGAGATGTCACCACCTACCATCTCAGAAGCTCAAAACTCCACCTCACATTCATGCTCCAATGACAAGATGGACAAAGGATCATCCCCATGATCACATCATTGGATTACCTTCAGATGGAGTCAAAACCGGATTTGCCACAATCAATGAATGTTATTTTGTAAAATGAGCACCATTAAACCAAAGAAGGTAAATGAAGCTCTTGAAGATCCTCATTGGATTAATGCCATGCAGGATGAACTTCAAGAGTTTAAAAGAAATGAAGTTTGGACCCTAGTTCCCCTTCCTAAAGGAAAATTTGCAATTGGGACTAAATGGGTTTTCAGAAATAAAAAGGATGAGGATGGCATTATAATCAGAAACAAAGCTAGATTGGTTGCTAAGGGATATTGTCAAGAAGAAGGTATTGATTATGATGCAATTAGAATCTTCTTAGCCTATGTTGCACACAAAGGGTTCAAAGTTTATCAAATGGATGTTAAATCTGCCTTCCTAAATGGCAAGTTAAATGAAGAAGTATATGTCCAACAACCACCTGAATTTGAAAGTACAGAGTTTCCTAACTATGTTTATCATCTTGATAAAGCTCTGTATGGACTTAAACAAGCTCCAAGAGCATGGTATGCTACTCTGTCCACATTTCTGATTAATAATGGTTTGAAAAAGGTACATTTAAAGAGGATGACTTTCTCCTCAATGCTTTCTAGATTAAATTTTCTTTCTCTGCTATTTTTGCAAGTTTTTATTTTCAATACTTAGGGGGAGATTGTTAGCCCCAATTCTAAATTGTAAAAGTATTGAAAATATTCTAAGTCGTATTTCAAAGGACTTCCAAAGATAGATTTCAGAGGGCAAACCTGCCTCTGAAGTACATTCCAGAGAGAGAAATTCAACAGAAGACATCAGAGATGGCTTCATCAGAGGCACCTGCATCAGAGCTCTAAAGACCTCTTCTCTGAAAAAAGCGCTGAAGATTTACAAGTATTGCTAGAAGAACAGATGACACGTCACCTAGTGATAAGATTTTGTTAGAGGACATATTTGTTGGATACAAGATTATTAATACTGAAGATGAAAGTCAAGCAAGTCAAAGCCTCAAAGTCAACTCTCAAGCATGGAAGTCAATGTCTTTGTAATAATTGTCAAAGTCAAAGTTTGTATTTTGTTTTCTTTGTTAGTGTTTGTAAGTATAAATAGTTCCTTGTCTTTGTGAGCTTGTAAGATCGTGAGGTAACATTCAGATTGTAAGCTATACGGAGCATATGAGAGAAGAATAGAATGTTATATCATTCTAGAGAGCGAGTGTGTATGTAGTGAGAGAAACTAATCTTTGTAATCTATGATGACAAAATCAATGACATATGATTTACAGATTTCTCATCTTGATTGTTTCTAGTGATTAGAACTTGAATTAGGGACATTATCAATTGGTATCAGAGTTAAACAAAGATATATTTCTTTGATGATCCAGATCTTATTGGTTTTTGAATAGAACAGTCGATGTAAATTTTTGATTTCTATGTTTTGATGAAATTTGTTTATTCTTTGATGTTAAATTGGTTCTGTGGATAGAGTCGATCAGTATAGAACCAATTAATTGTACAATTTCATCAAACTCAGTTGATTAGTTCGATTTTGAGTTTCTTTGTTCGAAAACTTATTTGTTACTGTGGTTGGATCGAAATATGCTATAGAGTCAGATTTGAACAATATGATCAACTACAAATATGCTCAAGAGTTGTTTTCGAACCCGTGTATAAAGTTTCAGCTCAAGATTCGAAGTTTTGATGGTTTAATTTGAAGATTTCGTGAAAACAGTTCGAGATCTACAGAATTCGCAAGATTCAAGGAAGAACTTGCAGAGTGTTTGGATTTCGCAAGGATTACACGAAGAATTCACAGATCAATTGAGTTTCGCAGGGTTCATAGAGGATTTCGCAGATTGTGTTTTCTGAAAATGTTTCAAGTATAAAATTCGCAGAGGAGTTTCTTCCAAATTTCATTGGATTCACATACGTGTCTCATGCGAATTTCATAGAATTCGCAGATCTGTGTGTTAAGAATTCTTCAAAATTCGCATTTGCTTACTTGCGAATTGCTCAGAATTTGTAGAAGTCTTGTCTACGAAAAGTGATTTTAGAAAATATTCAAGGACAGAATTCCCAGATCTCTAGTTTACGAAAACTCATAATTCGCAGGTTTCTTTATGCGAAAAGTGAAAGATTCTTCTTACGAATTCTGTTTTCATCTTGTGTGCGAATTCTTATTTGTTTTGTCTACGAATTCTGAAATCATTGAAGTATTTGCGAGTTCTTAACTTGTTTTTGCTTGCGAAATTTTGATTTCATTTGCATGCAAATTCTGAAGCTTAAGAAATGTGTGAATTCTGTAAGCTTGCGAATTCCTTGTGATTCACTTTGCCTTGCGAATTCTTGACTTAGTGAATTTTTGGAAACTTTAATTTCAAATTTTGTTTCAAAGTTTTCTGTATTTTTGAGATTTCATTTGGATTAACGATCAAATTCAAGTTTTTTTTTGAAACAGGAATCATGGATGATTATTTCTTTGTTGAAGAATATACTTCTGAATGGCGTAAAGAGAAAAGTCAGGAGCATAAAATTTCTACTTCTAGAGAAGCTCCTGCAATTGAAGCTCATATGAAACCTCCTGTTTTAGTCAAAGGAGAGTTTGAGCAGTGGAAGAATAGTTTTCTAGATTTCATAGACAAACATGAGTTAGGAAAATATATCAGAATATCTTTGAAGGAAGGAAAGATGAAAACTCCAACAAGGATATACTCTTATATGGGAGAAAATGGATTTACAGAACGGGGAGAGTTTCCAGTACTACTTCAGGAATATACAGATGAGCATAGATGGAGACATAAAGCTGACCAATTAGCCAAAGCCTTTATCTTACAAGGAATTTCATATGAGATTTCTATTCAATTAGATAGGAAAAAGGCTACAGAAAAAATGTTGTGGGATCAGCTTGAGAAGATGATGGGAGGATCAAAGATGTCTTCAAGAGAAAGAGTAAAAAGTTTGGAAACTGAGAACACTGAGCTGAAAAAAAATTCTTTGACTTGGAAAATCAGATTGTTCAAATCCAGCAAGCAGCTTCTGTTGACAGTTTTGAGAAGAAGATTAAGAATTTGGAAGATGCTATTGCTGAGCTTCAAACGAAAATATCTGATTTGGAACAAAAGATAGTCAAAGACAGAGATCATTTTGAGATTGAAAAGAAAGCGTTTGCAAAGAAATTCTCAGACTTTTCCAGGAAGAGTGTTGAAGAGAAGAAAGCGGTTGAGCTTAAATGTATAAAATTTTCTCATCAAATATCTGACTTTGAGAAAGTAATCATAATGGAAAGAGATAAATTTGCGAAAGAGAAGAAGTTGGTTGAGCAAAAAGAATGTTGGATTTTTTAAAGATATATCTGATAAAAGAAAGCATGTAGAGGAGGAATTTGAAGAAGAAAGACAAATCTTTGAGACAGAGATAAGGAAGCTTACTGAGAAGCTATCTGAACTGTCAACATGTGCTTTGAAAGATCAAAAAATGAAGTCTAAATTTGAAGAAAGGATTGACATACTCATTAAAGAAAGAAACAGTTTCATTTCAAAGATAAAGGAACTTGAATAAATTATTTCTAAGGTGTCAGTGACTAAGCAGAAGACTCCAGAGTCATTTATTCACACACCTAGAGATGAATCATATGAAAAAGACAGCTTCAAGTTCACATTTTACAAGTGTTTCTAATAATCCTTTGTTTGATGATTCAGATGATAGTATGTCTAAGTAGAAATATCATATTCATCCTGCTAACATTTTCTTTGATCGAAATGTAGATGGTTTAGATAAATACATAAGAAGAAGAAGAAGGAGGAGGAGATATGGAGAAGAAAAGCTGATCTAGAAGGCAAAACCAGCTGATGATGAAAAGGATGGAGAAAAGAATGATGAGAAGAAGGAAGAAAATAAAGGAAAGAAGAAAGAAAACAAATCATTTGTACATACATCAAATGCAAAGAAGAACAAAGTGCGAAAAGGTAAACCTGATTTTTCTTATTCGATAGATCAATTGATCAGGTTATCTAAAAAGAGGTATTGTTCTTACTATCGTACTTATGATTTTGTTCATAAAGCTAGTGATCATTACTGGTATGGTTCTTAATCAATTACTTCCATTAGAACTGCAACTCACAAACATGGACCCAAATACCAGTGGGTACCAAAGCCGAAGTATGATTCTGTGTTGCAGGCACTTCAAGTCAAGGGGGAGTAAGAGAACCGAGGCTTCTGAATAAATCAGTTCAGGACCAGTGCTTCAACGGAGTTTGACTTCTAAACACAACAGTTTAGGACTCGCTCTTCAATGATCAAAAGAAATGATGCACCCGTGTTGATAAGAGATTGTACTCCTATACTCACATGAGGAAATCAACCTTCAAGGGGGAGTACATATTTTTTTCTGGAAATATGCATTCGGAAGATATGATGATCTACACTTCATGGGGAGTTATTGATCTCTATCATGTGTTTTTTCACTGACATATTTAAGATGCATATTTTCAGGGGGAGTACTGAATTATGACTTCTGATTATTTCATATCAGAACTCGTATATTCAATGTTTTACTGCTTTATGTCATTTTATTTTTCAATAAAGTTGTGAATAAATTTTGTACTTTGACGACTTATGACTGATGCAGATTGAGAGGAAGCTTAAACGAACATATCTTTATGACTTTAAGCTGACTTTATGAGATTTAAGACGAAACAAAAGGTTTATTTCTATTCTTAATCTCATATATGGTTGAAAGAAGGACGACATTCAATCATAGAAAACATGTTCTTAAATGTTCAAACCACTTCTGATTCTTAAACAATTTTATGAATATAGAAGTGTGATTTTAAATGTTTTTCATTTTATTTGTGCTTCAATGATCAACAAACCGTGTGTTTCCAAAGATAAATACTTGTGTATTATCTTTTCCATATACTGTCAAGTATTCACACACACCGGTTTGATATTTTGTTGAATATGTTCTTACCATGTCTCTAAATTGAAACAATATTTTTGATGGTAAGACACCCCGATTGTTATTCAAAGTTTAAGCGTGATTTCATTTCTAAACGTTCTTTCAAGTATGTCTATATTTTGATTCGTATAGACAATATTCCATTTTTTGTTGACCCAAGCCTTAATTGATAAATCATTTTATTTGATTTTTATCATACAATGTCAGATTTTCAAACAAGTTGTTTCTGTTCATTTCATCCATTCAATTATCTTGTTTGAAAAGTCTTCAATGCTTAAAATGCTCAAATTTTATTCTGATTTTTTATGAGCATACATATACTGACAAATGATTTCTTGTGCTTAAACGTCAAGAAAATCATTGATGCAATATATGCTTTTAGGACACAATACATGGGATTCAATGTGTGAGCTTAAGAGAACTTCCATGGATTCACGATAACCTGTGTTTCCTACCCCGGAAGTAATCCTAAGAGTGATTGAGGGGAGAGGGATCAAAAGATTTGAGTGTTGGTGTGTGATGAGGTAAAATGGAAAAGAGAGATTGGTTAGAAGTGAGCTTAAAAGATTAAACGAAAGAGGGTGTGAGAACAGAGTAAAAGAATATCAGACACAGCACCAAAATCTTTCTGAGTCGGGCAGCCACATCTACTGATTGGTTCACATTCTTTGGTGACCATCATTCAAAAAGACAGTGAGCCCATGCCAACTCTTGCTAATAACCCCACCGGCTACTTATTCTTTTCTCAAATATAAGATGTTTCATATTTTAAGGGGACGCAACATATAATATATCTGATTTTCATTTGGAAAATCTAGATATTGAAACAGAAGGAAGTCAGCCCCACCTTCGCATTTCGATCATGCACAATAGAGTCTGTGTTTAACTGTTGTTGTCTCAATGGTTTACACAATTTTGAGCCTTATATAAAAAGCAATCATCATGTGCTAATTCTTTCAAACATTTGCACGAACACACAAGGAAATTTGTTTTTCTTGTCATAACGTTCATATGAATTCTTTTGTGGTGTTTCGATGATTGAATGGAAGCCCTGGGGGAGTGAACATCAAAAAGCTCCTTTCCAATGTGTATTTGTTACACACAGTGACTTTGTGTTACTAACAGGCACGTCTAACTGATTCATTTGTTGATTCAGGTGTTACACTCTTATTTTGTCTGAATTTGAAAAGATTTGGATAAATACATTTTTGGATCGATGAATGGTCAGAGGCTCAGTATGAAAGATCAGTGGTTAGATTATATCAAAGACATTTCTTGTTGAAAGTTTTGATGATCTCGATGCCGCAATCATCAAATAGGGGTAGAGATAATAAAGAAATGTTAGAAGAAGTTAAAAGAAATGTTCAAGAATTGACTATGAAAGTAAGAAAGATTGTTGAAGTTTGTTCAATAGATGAAAGAGTTTAAAGATTTCAGAATTGTTGAGGATCTTACTGAAATTTTATTTGAAGATAATTTGCAGAAGCAATCAGAGTTGTATCTAAAAGAGGTTTTACAACCTTTGGGGAAGAATGTTATTATTCTTGGAGAACATACTTTGGGAAGATTGCTGAAAGTTTAAAGACAGAGTTTATCAAAGAAAGATGGAGAACGTTTTAAGCAGAAAAGGGGAGATTGTTTCTCAATGATTATGTTTATTTCTGAAGTCTAAAAAAAGGGGAGATAAAGTTGATCAAAGGGGGAGATTGTATAAACTGAACTTAAAGAGAGAAGATTGATTTGCAAAATCTTTTTCAGATGATCTTGATCCAAAGGGGGAGAATGTTAGAGCACATATTTGTTGGATACAAGATCATTAATACTGAAGATGAAAGTCAAATAAGTCAAAGCCTCAAAGTCAACTCTCAAGCATGGAAGTCAAAGTCTTTGAAATAATTGTCAAAGTCAAAGTCAAAGTTTGTATTTTGTTTTCTTTGTTAGTGTTTGTAAGTATAAATAGTTCCTTGTCTTTGTAAGCTTGTAAGATCGTGAGGTAACACTCAGATTGTAAGCTATACGGAGCATATGAGAGAAGAATAGACTGTTATATCATTCTAGAGAGAGAGAGAGTGTGTATGTAGTGAGAGAAAGTAATCTTTGTAATCTGTGATGACAAAATCAATGACATATGATTTACAGATTTCTCATCTTGATTGTTTTTAGTGATTAGAACATGAATTAGGGACATTATCAGATTTACTTTTTAGAGTAGGTCACTATTCAAGCATGTCTTGAGCTTACCTTTTAGGTAAAACACTGTTCAAGCATGCTTCTAATGTCAGGATAGTACATTGTTCACTTTATTGTCCTATAAATAGGACCATCATTCCATTGACAAAAGTGTGTTTTTGATATATCTTGTATATGAATCAATTTCTAATACACTGGAAATTATTCTAAAGAATATCTTGTACGATTTATATATATCTTATTATAAACTGTGATATTAAATCTGCTTTGATATTTAAACTATATTGCCTCCGTTGTCCTTCTTCTTATTATTTTTTATATCATTGTTATAAGATTAAATCTGGGATCCAACAATGGATGAAGAAGATCTTATTCTTCTTACCATGGCTATACCAAACGATGTTAACAACAGAGTAGACAGTCGTGATTATGCGAAAGCCATGTGGGACGAGCTTCAAAGACAGCTGCAAGGTACTGACAGATCTATCAAAGCTAAACTCAACCAAAGCATAAATGCTTACGAAGGGTTTAAAGCAAAGGAAGGAGAGACTTTGTCTGACACTTATAACAGGTTCAATGTCATTTTGAACAATCTGAGGAGAAATGGGTTAAATAAGTTTGTTTCGGAGATAAATTACAAATTCGCCAAAAATCTGAATCCAGAGTGGAGCATCTATGCTATTAATCTTCAGATGACGAAATATATGGATCAAGAGGATGTAAACAATATCTTCGTTACACTTGTTCAGCATGAAGATCAAGTGAAGAAAATTAGTGACGAGAAGCAGATGGTGAAAGAATCTCTCGCACTATTGGCAGAGAAGAAAGCTGTGAAACCCAGTTCCTGTTAGACCAAGATTCCGAAAGCTTATTTGACTGAATTGCCCAATTCTAGTTCTGAATTGTCTATTGATGAGAAGGAAGTTGAATCCGATGAAGATGTCCGTCGTTTTGCTGAGAATTTGGCCATGATCACCAAACAGTTCAACAAGCGTTTTGGCAAGAAAAAGTTATATTCAAAGACCAAGCCATGTCTGTATAAGAAGGAGAAGTATGACTCCAAGCCTAAGTTTGAGATAAAGGCTTATGAGAAGAAGGAGGAGAAGAAGGATGAGAAATTTGACACCCAGAATTTCCGATGCTTCAACTGTGGGAAGTCGGGTCATTTTTCGAAAGATTTCCGTTTTAAGAAAGTCAAGAACTCAGAGTATTATACGAAGAAGTCTTTGCTAGTGAAGAAGCAGGAGGAAGGGAAAGCTCTAATGGTTGAGGAGGAGAACTGGTTGTGCGAGACATCGGATGAGGAGGAAGCACACTATATTTAAGTTCATTGTTTTATGGCCAAAGTTGAGGAAGATCCCCATACTGCTGAGCAAGGACAGACTGATTCTGAGTCTGAGGTAAGCAATCAGTCTAAAAATTCTGAGGTAGTTCAAAATTTAATTTCTCGGATTGAATTTATGGAAAAGAATTCAATGCTTTAAAAGAAAAACTTATCCTTGAGCGACAATCAATGATGAATTTTCGTGATGAAAATGCATTATTGAAGGTTGTTATAGAGGTTAAGGAAAATGAAAAAATATTTTGAAAAAGGAGAAAGCTGACTTATCTTTCAAGATCACTGAGCTCCAAAAAGACTTGGGAACTTGAATTCTGAAAAAGGTGAGTATAAGATTATGTTTGAAGCTTGCTTTCAAGAGCGAAATGAAGCTTATTGTAAAATAAAACAACTGGATGATTTAAACTACAAAAGGGGTCAAACTGAACAAACTCTAAAACTTTTGATGAATAAACCCAAAGACATACGGTTTTATAATACAAAGATGGGTTTGGGTTTACCGGAAAAACAATTTTAAAGAGTGCCCCCGAAAATTTGTTTAACTTTGAGAAAATGGGGCCTAAATCTCAAAAGATTCTGAATATTCGTGACACTTTTGTAAAAGTTGAAACTTTAATATCTGAAACTCCTGAAAAAGGAAAGGATGTTGTAGATGATGACTTATCTGACAATTATACTGATTCTCAAGCGTCAAGTTTTAAACCAGTTGGATTTCAATACGTTGATTTAAACACTAGCTACAAAAGTGGAAAGCTTGAATTTGTAGAGTTTTAATCATTGTTTTCCACACCTATTTCTAATGATGAATCAGTACTTGAGGATAAAAATATTCCTGAAATCAAGTGTCAGTATGAAGATTATGAGTCAGATTCTGATGCTTGTGTTCTGAACATTAGGTCTGAATCTAGTATCTCTAATTCTCCTAAGGATAGTGGTTGTCGAATTATGTAACCCTAAAATTACAAATGGAATCCCATGCAAGTATGCATGTTAAACCACTATCGTTTGATCAAGTAATAAATTGGTACTAAGTACCGAATATCGATCCCACAGAGACAATAAAGCAAGTCGTGATTCCCAATTCAGTCTTAAAAGGTGATTTCAAAAAGAGATTTGGAAGGAATGATCTTTGAGTGTTGTTGACAGTAAATTAAAGTGCTTAAATAGATTTAAAAGAAAGCAAGGGTGTAAGATCTAGCTGGAGTTGTAAGCAACTATATAATAGGAGTCATGCTACAGCAGATGCTGCAGCACTAGTTCACAACTTCACTATCGGTTCGCACAACCCTTTTGCAAGGTTCTTATTAGGATAGGTTACCAGCAGCGCCTAATTAGGCGACCCAACTGATGCCACACAGATATTTCGTTCTCCCCGTATAGTTTACAATCAATCAAGATTGAAGTGGTTTGTTACAACCCCTATAACACTTCAGTGTTCTAAAACTTGCGTTGTCTTGCTTTCAAGCCAACTCATCCAAGTGAAACAATGTACGTCACCCCATCAAAAAGCACTTGCATGAAACTCAGAAACAAGGAGTGAATAGTGAAATTGATAGCTAGTAGCAAAACAATTATCCAAAGTTACATAGGCTTTTATCTCCCAACCGTCACTTACACCCAAGCTAGGGACTTACCCCATCATCGCTTTACACATGGTGTACGACATTATTGGAAAGACAATAAGCAAATGCATTAAAGTAAATGACTGGAATTGGAATGCGTAAATGTAAAGAACATAAATGTAAAGCATAAATGTAAAGCCGAATTGTAAATGACAAGGAAATGTAAAGGTGTTGTGAACGGTGTTGTGACACTGGACAGTAGCGTACTGAATAATTAAAGACTTAATATTAAAATTAAATTGACAAGTTAGAATAGCTAGAAGAGCTATCTAATCGGTGGAACATGTTAAACAACTGAAGAGAGCCCTCTATTTATACTAGAGGAGCTCCTAAACTTAACATCTAAGAAAGCATTAAAGTACAAGGCGACAAGTGCCCCACTACAAGAGATGGAATCAAATGTCAATTAAAGGTACAACAAGCATCTTTTAAGGGAACACAAGGAATAAAAAGAGCATATATGCTCTGCTCCTCTTCCTCCTTCAACCGAATTTCTCAAGTCTCCTCCCAAAAATCTTGTTACACCAACCAAAAAGGTTATGAATCTTTGTCCTTGACTGCAGTCCCATGCTGAGACTCCTGCTACAACATTACTCATCAGTGATTTGAATGTTTAAACACATAAATAAGGTAAATTTCTCAAACTTAGCTCCCAACTCAATAAATAGTAAAAAGTTTAATAAAATACTCAAATATGGTTATTGGGAAAATAAAATGGCTAGAAAATCCTAACAAAAAGTGATGGAAAGTGTGATAAGTTATCCACTCATCACATCCCCACACTTAAACTGTTGCTTGTCCCAAAGCAACGAAAAAGACAAACATAAAGACTCAATTTGAAAGGTAAAAATTTAAAAAGAATGGTGATAGTGGTCAGTTCAACAAACAATAGACATAACCTTTTATAAATCACTTTTTATTCACTTGACAAACACCAATACCATAGGCCAAAACACAAGTTCCTATTGTTAGGCATGAATACTTTCTGAAAATAGGATCAATAGGACTTCATAGGTTTTGTAATTTGTTTGGGTTTTCTCATTTTCTCATACTTCTCACTTTCTGTTTCTAGATGTTGCAGCATCAGCTGCAGCCTGTCCCTAATTGCCATATTTGTTTTTATGGCCTAGGTGGGTATGATTGAGCCATGATATTCCAATATCACAGTGAAAAGAACTTGATTGAGCCGAAGTTGCCAATATTACAACTGATTGAACCTTGTGATGCCAATACCACAGGGATGATTGATCCATGTGATGCCAATATCACAACTACTTGATATTATTGAACAAGACTAAAGGACTCAAACCTTTTTATCTTTTCAGTTTTGACACAAAACTCCTCTCCCCACACTTAGAAATAAACAATGTCCTCATTGTTTTGGAGAACATGTATAGGCTCAAAAGGTTAAAGGGGGCAAGGAGAGTGTATGAGGCTATGTGAAAAAATGGCCTATATCCTTTACTATTATCAAAACAGTTTGCCTGATTGCTTCCCAGGTGCCTTGGTTTGGTTCTAGCATAAGTATTGAAAATGAATATGTACAAGTGAATTATTTGGGCTATGTTATATGTACTGACCCAAAGGTAAACTATCACAGAAATCAGCAAATTCCCAGACTCTAATGGACTAAAAAAGAAAAATAACAAACTAAAAGACACTACATAGAGCTAAGGAAAAGAAATTGACCTGTCCTACTCAAAATTAGTATGTTCTTCTGCTGTAGGGGCATTGAGGAACTCATCCTACAACTTAGTCAATGCTGCAGGGTACTCTGGCAGGTAGGTGGATGCCTCCATGTGGTCTTTTGCCCAGATGTAGTCCTTGACATCCAATCTCTTCTTGTGCCACTTTCTGTAGATGGCAGTCTCCTTCCTCAATTTTTTATCAGTTTCTCTTGTCTCCTCGTCCTTCTCTTCACTGCCAACTCTCTCTCCTCAAACTTCTTCTCTAGCTCCTCTTTCTTCAAAGCCAACTTCTCATCCCAGTACTTCTCTTGATCATCTAGATTTTCCGTAAGCTCCTTTGGATTTTCCTCTAAAATACTGATCATGATGGTGAATGCAGTTGCCTCCACCCAGCCAGATGTTGTAGCACTGCCTGCAGCATGCACTGGTCTCTGCACATCATCCTCATCTCCATGCTTCTTCACTTGGTTCCTCATGATCCTCTCGATTGCTAGCTTGTCTATCACTTCTTTCTTCTCCATATACTCATCATCCTCAAAGGTCCTCACCTTATCCTTCTTCATCAAGGCATGGATTAGAGCAGGATGCCACAATCTACCCTTGGGCTTCTCAATATAGCTTTTGATGCTCTTGTTTATCACCTGTCCAACATCAAATTTCCTCCCTATCAAGATAGAGTAAAGTAGCATGCACCTCTCAAATAGTAGGTTGGTGTCATAGGAAGTAGGCATCAAGGTGTGCCCGATGAAATGGAACCACACATTGGACTTTGCTGACAGGTGCACTGTTTCCAGTTTTTTGGCTTCTCCTTTGTTGATCCAGTGTGCACCTTCATTTTCTATTGTCTCTAGCACTTTTTTGTCATCAGCTACACTGGCTCTCCTCATTAACTTGTTGTACACAAAAGCTTGTAGTGGTACAAGGCCATACATGTTGTTTATGGCCTCCACTGAGTAGCAAACATCCATGCCTCTAACAGTAACTATCTCATCTGGTGGGACTGCAGCTTCTACATAAAACTCTCGTACCCAATATATGTTGTGCTTTGGTGGTACTTTGCACAAAAGCTCCCATCCCATACATTCAATGGCTTCCTAGACAAAGGGATATTCAGAGATGATTCTGGGACTAAATCCCTTGTCCTGAAGCCCATATCTTGTCTTGAACTACTCATACTTGTTTTCAGCCTCCTTGCATATAAACTAATATTCCTAAATTCAAGTTCTAATCACAGTTTAATGCAATGACAATATAAGAATCAAACAAACAATTAACATGTTTTCAATTTCAAATCAAGATTTCGTATACAGGACTTTTTCTCTCTGACTTTTTCTCTCTACAGGAACGTATACAACATTCTCACTAGATACTAGTCTCACACACTTAGAACTACTAACTCCTTCTAGTCATATCCATATTTATATGCACACACACAACACAACAAAACACTATACAAGACTTTGACTTTGACTTTTATTACAAATAGACTTTGACTTTCTTCTTGAGAGTTTGACTTGAGCTTTGGCTTCAGTCTTCTTTCTTCATGATCTTGTATCCAACAAATATGTGCACTGACAATCCCCCCCTTTGGATCAAGATCATCTCCAAAAATATTTTGCAATACAATCTTCCCCTTGTTCAATTTCTGTCAAATAGAGTTAATTTCAGAAATGCAACCACTTAAGCAATCTCCCCCTTTGTAAGAATATAATCAAATTCAATCTCTTCTTATTTCAAAAATAGTTCTGTATTCTCCCCAAAGTCTTTGAACAACACTTACAAAAAGTTTTAACAATCTCCCCAAAGGTTGTAGAAACCTCTTTCAGACTTCAGAAATAAATAATCTTCAAATTCAACTCAGTTTGCTTCAGCAAATTATCTTCAAAGAATATTTTAGTAAAGTTCTTGCTCTTTTAGAATTCTTTGAAATTGCTCTTTCAAACTTGTACAATCTTCAGCAATCTTGCATTCTTTAACATAATCTTTTCTTCAAATTGACATTCTTGACACAAATTTCTCCTTTAAGCTCCAACATTCCTTTATCATTTCCAAAATTTCTTGATCATCTCCCCCTTTTTGATGATTGTAGCATGGAAATCATCAAAACATTCACAAGAAATGTCATTAAAATTCTTAAATCTCTTCTCAGACCATTGATCTTTCACAAGATCCTCTGACTATTTATCGATCCAAAAGATATTCATCCGAATCTTTGCAACTTCAGACAAATTATGAGTGTAACACCTGAATCAACAAATGAATCAGTTCGAATGTCTGTCAGTAACACGAAGTCACTGTGTGTAACAAATACACATTGGAAAGGATCTTTTTGATGTTCACTCCCCCAGGTCTTCCATTCAATCATCGAATAACACAAGTTTATTCTATGAACGTTTAGACAGAAAAACGAATTTCCTGTGTGTACGGGCTTGTGCATGAAAGAATTAAGCACACGGTGATTGTTTTTGTTAATTGGCTCAAATTTGTGTAAACCATTAAGACAACAACAGTAATACACAGACTCAATTGTGCATGATCGAAGTGCGAAGGTGGGGCAGACTTCCTTCTTTTTCAATATCCATATTTTCCAAATGAAAACCAGATAGCATATGTGCTGCATCCCCAAGAAAATATTAAACATCTTCTTTTCAAGAGAAAGATGAGTGGTTGGTGGGGTTTTAAATCAAGAGTTGGCATGGGCTAGTTGCCTTTGTCAAAGACGTTCACAAAAGAATTGTGAAACAATCAGAAATGTGGTTGTCCGACTCAAAAAAAGTTGGTGCAGAGTTTAATATTCTTTTACTCTGATCTCTCACCCTCTTTCTTTTTAACATTGAGCTCGCTTCTAACCAAACTCTCTTTTCATTTTACCTTATCACATCCACACTCATATATTGACTCCTCATACTCGATCACTCAAGGATTAAATTATTGGGTAGGAAACACTGGTTAACGTGAATCCATAGAAGTTCTGTTAAGTTCTCACACAATGAACCCATGTTTTCCTACAAGCATAGTATTGCTCAAACGGTTTAACTTTGCAGTTAAAGCATAAAGTCAGATGTATGTATGGTCTTGAATGTAATCATGAAGATTTGAGCATTTTTAAACATTGAAGATATTTCAAAACAAGTATAATGAATGAATGAAATGAATACAAGAAACTTGTTTGAAAATCTGACATTATATAATAAGATCAAATATGAATGATTTATCATGAAAAGCTTAGGTCATGAAAAATTGGAATTTGTCTATACGAATAAAATATAGACAAGTCTTGAAAGAAACGTTTCGAATGAAATCACTCTCAAACTTTGAATATCAAGCGGCGTGTCTTACCATCGAAAACATGTTTCAATATGAGACATGATAAGAACATTTCCAACAGAATATTAAACCGGTGTGTGTGAATACTTGATAGTATATGAAAAAGATAAAACACAAGTATTTATCTTTGGAAACACACGGTTTATTAACATTTAAGCACATGTAAATGAAAACATTTAAAAATCACACTTCTAAATTCATGAAATCATTTTAAGAATAAGAAGTGGTTTGAACATTTAAGAACATGTTTTCATATCTGAAAGTTGTCCTTCTTTCAGACACGTATGAGATTAAGATTAGAAGTAAACTTTATGTTAAGTCTTAAATCTCATGAAGTCAACTCAAAATCATAAAAGATATGATTGTGTAAGCTCCCTCTCAAATCTGCAACAATAAAAAATCTGTCAAAGTACAAAGCTTTATTCACAAAACTTTATTGAAAATTAAAGACAAAAAGCAATAAAACATGTTAAGAACGAGTTCTGATCAGATGTAATCAGAAATCATCTTCATAACTCCTTAACTCCCCCTGAAATTATGCATCAAAAAATTTATCAGTTATAGAATATATGCAAATTATATCAACTCCCCCTCAAACGTAGATTATCTTATCATCTTCTCACACTCCCCCTGAGATCCTAAACAAACATAAGTGTAGATATCTTTCAGAATAAAGAATAAAGAAATGAAGAAAAATAACAAAACTAAACTTTATTAGGTAACACCAGATTAAGTCTTGAGATTTAGCATACCAAGTTTTGAAATGAGAAAATTAAATATCTTTTCGTCAAGCGGTTTGGTAGATAAATCAGCAAGCTGATAATCTGTGTTTACAAAGTAAAGTTCGATTGTACCTTTTTCGACATTATCTTTTATAAAATGATATCCCACGTCTATGTGCTTGGTTTTAGTATGTTGAACAGGGTTTGCTGATATGGCAATTGCGCTCTTTGAATAGCAATATATCGGGATCTTGTTGTACTTAAAGCCATAATCTTGGAGTTGTGTCCGCATCCACAGCACTTGAGAACAGCAGCTAGCCGCAGCTACGTACTCTGCCTTGGCTGTTGAAGTAGATACAAAGAGTTGTTTCTTTGAAGCCCAACTCACGAGTTTATCTCTAAGAAATTGTATATGTCCCGATGTACTATTCCTATCAAGCATACAACCTACATGATTTTCATCTGAATATGCTGTTAGCTCAAAACATGTATCCTTAGGATACCACAGACCAAGATCTGTAGTGCCCTTCAGATATCTAAAGATACACTTGACTACAGACAAATGGGATTCTTTAGGACTAGCCTGATATCTTGCACAAAGGCATGCAGAGAACATTTTATCTGGCCTACTAGATGTTAAGTACATTAAAGAACCAATCATACCTCGGTAGGTTCTAATATCGACAACTTTTCCAGAAGGATCAGTGCCAATCTTAGTTCCCGGTTCCATCGGGGTTCCAATAGGAGTACAATTATCCATTTTAAATTTTCGAAGAATATCAAAAATGTACTTTTCTTTATTAATAAAGATCCCCATTGAAAATTGTTTGACTTGTAATCCGAGAAAGAAATTCATCTCTCCCATCATACTCATCTGAAATCTTGACACCATAAGGTTAGAAAAATTCTTACAGTACTTAACATTAGTTGAGCCAAATATGATATCATCCACATATACTTGAATTAAAATGATATCGGCTTTTTCCTTTTTAATAAAAAGAGTAGTATCGATTTTACCTTTCGAGAAGTCCGACTTGACTAAAAATTTTGATAAGACTTCATACCAGGCGCGAGGGGCTTGTTTCAGACCATAAAGAGCTTTGTCTAGAATGTATACATGATTAGGTTTCTCTGGATTGACACAACCTTCAGTCTGAGAGACGTAGACTTCCTTCTTTAAGATGCCATTCAGAAAGGCAGTCTTCACGTCCATCTGGTAGACAGTGAAGTTCTTGTGTGGCATATGCTATAAACATGCGGATTGCTTCTATGCGCGCAACTGGAGCATAAGTTTTGCCATAATCTATACCTTCCTCTTGCCTATATTCTTTAGCCACAAGTCTCGCTTTGTTTCTGATTATGATACCATCTTCATCTTTCTTATTCTTGAACACCCATTTCGTGCCAATTATCGTCTTTCCTTCAGGTTTAGGCACTAGTCTCCAGACCTTAAGCGCTTCAAAATGATTCAGCTCTTCTTGCATTGCGGTTACCCAGCCAGCGTCAGCTAGAGCTTCAGATACGCACGTTGGCTCTATCTTGCTCAGAAAGGAATCATGCATGCACATGTTTAATGTAGCAGACCTAGTTTGCACCGGTTTGGATGGATCTCCAATGATTTGGCTTATCGGGTGCTCTTTAGTCCACTTGTGTTCATGAGGGAGTGGATTAGATGTAGATTGATCATAATGCTCATCTAAAAGTCCACTTTCAGCTTCTTCATTTTGTTCAGGATTAGGTAGGGGTTCAGTTGAAGTATTCCATGTAGAAGCTTCAGGTGGTTGGACATTTTATGTCTGTTGATTATTTGTTACCATGTATCCAACTGATTCAGCAACTTCTGGCTCTTCATTAATTTGTACAACTTCAACTGAAGGAGTAGGTGTTTGAATCGGAGTTTCTTGCTAAACTGGGGGAACAGATTCAGTTAACACATCTGAAGTGATTGGATGATGATTACTTGAATCTTCAGGTCTTTCAATCACAACAGGTTTAGGAAATTTAGACCCAAGAAACTCATCATAAAAGAATTCAAACAATAAATCTAATTCTGATAAATAAGATGTAGAAGTTGACGCTTTATCATAATTAATTGCATTAACCACATGTTCTGGATTGATTTGTCTAGAAGTTAACACTCCAGTTAGTACGGGTTCTGAACTGTTTTGTTCAGAAGCCAATTCTTCATCGAATGTGACATTGACGCTCTCAACAACGATCTTCGACTTCTTCAAGTATACTCTGTAAGCTGCAGACGTTTGAGAGTAGCCGATAAAAATGCCTTCCTCAGCTTTTGGACTAAACTTGTTCAAGTTCTCCTTGTCGTTTAGTATAAAGCACCTAAATCCAAAGACATGAAAGTGTTTGATGATAGGTATTCTATTATTTATTAAAGCATACGGTGTTTTACCGAACCGACGATGGATAATGGAACAATGTTGAGTATAGCAGGCAGTCGACACATCTTCAGCCCATAGAAATAGAGGTAGATCTGATTAACTTAGCATAGTACGTGCGGCCTCGACTAGCGTTCTATTTTGTCTTTCTACAACTCCATTCTGTTCAGGCGTTTTGGCAGCAGAAAACTGATGTGTTATCCCGACCAATTCGAGATAATAGTCAACAATTATGTTCTTAAATTATGTGCCATTGTCTGTTCGAAGAAGCTTGACTGTCTTCTGCAGATTCACTTGTGTGGTCTTTAAAAATGTGATGATGACTTCGGGCATCTCATCCTTTGATCTCATAAATTTGACCCAAGTATATCTCGAGTAATCGTCTACAATCACTAACACGTATTTATTGCCGTTTATGCTTTGTGTTCGCATCGGACCACAGAGATCCATATGCAATAACTCAAGTAGAGAACTTGTACTTGGCTCAGGCTTCGTCTTATGAGCGGCCCTTTTCATTTTGCCTTTCTCGCACGCTGCACAGGGATGTTCTTTGACATACTTAAGCTCTGGAAGTCCTTTCACTAAGTTTCCCGTAACCAGCTTGTTGATGTAACGAAAATTCAGGTGAGAAAGCCTTCGATGCCATAACCAACTCTGTTGCAACGAAGCTTTTGAAAGTAGACACACCTCATTGTCAGTCTTGACTTTTGACAGATTGATTGTGTAGAGGTTTGACTTTCTCGTCCCGACCAAGAGTTCTTTACCATCTTCAGTTCGCACACAACACCTCTTGGCCTTGAAATTAACCTCTAAGTCTTTGTCACAGAACTGGCCAATGTTGAATAGGTTATGTCCTAGTCCTTCTACATAGCTCACCTTCTTGATCGTTACGTTGTCTTGAATAACGTCACCATAACCCAGAATTGGTGAAAACTGGTCATTGTCGAAGCGCACATTCCCGCAGTATTTCTCTGTATAATTAGACAATAAATCATTTTGCCCATTCATATGCTTGGAGCAACCAGAATCTAAGTACCACATGTGACGGGTCTACATAAGAGAAATCAGGGAACAACAACTTAGGTACCCATTTATATTTGGGTCCTTTCAGATTAGCGCAAGATTTTGGCACCAATTTAAATTTGGGTCCTCTTCTATTTTGAAAAATATGAGAAACTTTAGAATGATAAACATGATAAGAACCAAACCAATCATCAGAATATTGGCGAGAAACAAAATCATTCCATCTATATTTAGAGGACTTAGTAGTAGACCGAGATAATTGGAGTAATTGCTTTATTGAATATTTCTTGTAAGGAATTACATGTTTTTGTTTATAAGAAGCAACAGTACCAACTATATCAGAAATACTATTAGTCGTTTTATTACAATCAATATCAGGATATGATTCTGCAATCTCATCAATCTTCTGCTTTGGTCGCCACTCAGTTCACACTTCAGACCTTTTCCTTCTTAGTTCTGAAACAAAAGATTTAGATTTGTTAGGAAAATGAGATTTCTGAGTCTGTGATTTCTTTTGCTTACCTGTGTTGGTCCGTTTCTGTGAGCGCCTTTTCTTTTGCTTTTTACCTTTTTTATAATAAACAGTACTCACATAAACTGATTCACCAACCTTAGTTGACGATTCACCTACTTCAAACACACTAGGTAAAGCTTCAGATTTAATAATAAAATCAGAATGATCTGGAAGTTTTGCATTGAAGTCAAACATAACAATACTTTCATCAACACAACCATCATCAGAATTTAAAAAATCATTTGCACACGAAAATAAGTAATCAAAATAATCTTCAGAAGTTTGAGGTGCCTTGGAAGAGTTTGAACACTCATTAGATTTAGAGTTAAAAACAGTGTTCTTCATAACTTTAGAAAATACAATTTGTTCAATATCAACCAAGATTCTTTCGTCAGATAAAATATTTTCAAGATAAACTATTTTGCTTTTTAAAACAAGTGGAGGAACATAAATTTTGGCTTTAATAGGTTTTGCCTCCAACTCTTTTGTAGAATAACTTGAAAAATAATCATTCGAAAGGAACTTTGGTTGTTCATAAATATAACTATCATTCAGCTTTTGATATCAGAATGGTAGTTGCATTTTCGTTGTAATCTTTCTATTCTCATCTTCTTTGGCCTCTACTTCATCAGAAGATTTGGTAACAAACTTGGGTTACAAATGAGGATGTTTGTTAGCCGCTTGTAGAAAATCAAAATTATACAAAGATGGTTGTTTTCTGATTTCTTTCTTTAAACAGTGTGGGTTTTCGTAACCGAGACCCCACTTTTCTTTAACATCATTTTCCTCATTTGTTGTGTTTAGAAAGATGGTTTGATCTGTTTGACCTCTAGCATGCAACTTGGTTTCCAAACCATTTACCTTTTTCTCCAAACTCTTATTTTCAACCTGCAATTTATGAACTCATAGAACAAATTCTTGTTTTTCAAGATCAGACTTTGAAAGTTTAGAGATAAATTCAGAAATCTTATTTTCAAAACAATCTTTTTATTATTTAAACTCAGTAGAAGATTTGTTCAAAGAGTCAATCAGACTTTTGTTCCCAACAAGTTCCTTGTTGAGATCAAAAATTGTTTGACGCTTCTTAGCAACCCTGCTTTTCTCCTTTTTCAATTTATTTTGAAGGTTTTGAAGCTCAATCATCATGGCTTGCATTTTGTTTAGAAAATCAGATTCAGAAAGATTTTGTACCTCATTAGAATTATTTTCATCCGACTCATCATACTTCACTTCTTTCCCCATCAGACACATATGAGTTGTCTCTTCTTTTTCTTCTTCATCTGAGTGGTCAAGCCAAAACTCGTCTTCTACCATTAAAGTTTTTCCTACTTCTTTCTGCTTTTCCAGTAGCATCTTGTGCTTGTAATAGTCAGAGTTTCTTACAGTTGGCTTCCGACAGCCTTTGGCGAAGTGACCCACTTTACCACAATTGTAGCATTTTATCAGCTCATCAGACCTCTTCTCACTTCCATAATCATTCACAAATTTCTTCTTCTCTTCTGACTTTTTCCCTTCATACCTCTTCTCATCGAATCTCCTTCCTTCAATTTTCTCCTTGTGATCAAAGTTTCTCGACCCAGAAGAGTATCTCTGACAGTTTGAACCCGGCTTTTTATAAAATTTCTTTTGGAAAGCACGGGTCAGCAACAACATTGCTTGCTTCAGTTCTTCACCATCGTCAGAGTCAGAATTACCACTGTTTGAATCATCAGTACTAGAAATCACAACCTTCTTGTTCTTTCTCTTATCCTTCTTCTCTGTTTCCTTCTTAGCTACCACCAAGGCTATGGGGTCAACAGCTTCCTCAGCCTTTTTCTTCTCTCCTCTTTTCTCTTCCACTTCCTCCACATTCTGTCTAAATATTTCATACACTTCATAAAGAGGAATATAACTAAGATCTTTCATTTGTTTCATCCTTCGCGTATGCTCCTTCCACTAGGGCTGAAGGATGTTGAAGAACTTGACATTGTTTTCTATCTGTTTCTTTTTCACTTTGTTCTTTGCAAGATCATTAAGCAATAGAACAAATCTCTCATAAGTTTCCTCAAGGCTCTCATTCTCCTTAGCTTTGAATTCCTCATAACTGTTTATACAGTTAGCAACTTTCATTTGATTTCCAACCTTGGATCCCATCATCATCTTTTGAAGCTGATCCCACATCTTCTTTGCATTTGCCTTATAGCTGTCAATTTGGATGTAGATCTTGTTAGGTATGCTTTGCAAAAGTAGAGATCTAGCTTGCTTGTCGGCTTTATATCTATTCTTCTGCTCTTCAGTATACTGAGAAAGATCTTTTGGTATTGTCTTTGTCTTTTGTGCTCTGTCCACATTCCCATCTTCGCTGTCAAAGGACTCATCATCTGGTATTTCCATTGTAAGAGTTACCATTGGACCTTCCATGATGGACATCAAAATGTTCTCTCCATTTGCATGTCTGTCCACAAAATCCAGAAACCAGTCTTTCCATTGCTCATATTCTCCTTTGAAGAGCACCGGAGGTTTCACATTTGTACCGATAGAGAGTGCGTCTTTGGAAGTCATCCTGTTAAGAAAACTGTTTCAATAAGAACTTGAAATGATCGTTAGTTCAAGTGAAATCAAAATACAGAAAAACATTGAAATTTCAGAAATTAAAATATCCAAAAATCTCCTATGTATGGAATTCGCACACCGTACTAAGACAACCACAATTCGCACGCAGAATTCGCACGCAAGCAAAATTAGCCAAGAATTCGCACACTTAAAACTTCAGAATTCGCACACAAACAAATTTCAGAATTCACACACAACAGAATTCGCACGCTACACTAAGCGAAATCTGTACTTAGAAAAAAAATTAGAAAAAATCAACACTTTTCGCATACATATTTTGCAGAACATAATGATACGAATTTTGTACTTGGAAAATATTTGAATCTCAAAGAATTCGTATCGATGCGAAATCAACACTTAGAAAAATTTTCAACTCTTTATGCGAACTTTGAACAATTCGTATGAAGCTAGATGCAAATTCTTAGGAATTCTTATCCTTCTTTATGCGAGTTCTACACTTTACGCATACAAGAATATGCAAATTCTTTCCTTAGAATATTTTTCACAAAACTTTTCATATAAAGAACTTATGCGAATTCTGACGTTTCGCATACAAACTAATACGAATTCTGAGGAATTCTCACAACACACACATGCGAATTCAGCACATTTCACATATCACTATTATGCGAATTCTAGACTTGTGAGATTTTCAGACACAAAAATTATGCGAAATCTCTTTGATGCGAGTTCTTGGTACGAGTTCTTGAGGTTTATGCGAGTTCTTGAGATCTCACTAAAAATCACTCTGATCTTCTTAATAACCCATAAAATCTTCTAATTACGATTTGAAACTTTGACAATTTGATCACTAATACATCTAGAATCGATTATAACCAATGAATTTCAAAGAAATTCACTCAATCATACAATTTGAATCAAATACAGTGCTTTCGAACTCGTGAACTCTCAAACTAGTAAAATCCAACAAATTGATCAAAATTATAGTGCAAATCAATCTCAAACCTATACAAGATTTGTCTAAAACATAAAACGAACTCAATCAACTCAATTAATCTCACAATAACACTTAAAATTTGAAAATTCGATCTAATCTCATGAAACAGTGCAAACGTCCACTTTCTTGTATGATTTCGATTTGAACTCTGCTCTGATACCACATGTTAGGATTAAGCGTTTACCACTACGCCAAAAGCAATTGTTGATGGAGAAGGCGCAACTTTATTTCCTTATAGCGTAGCAGCCAATGCCACATTTCGATTTAGGAATATGATGGTCAATGACCCAACAATCTCCCCCCCCCCAGCATCAGCCAGCACTAACAAGATCTTCGCTAGAAGTCAATGGTTGCACAGCATGCCTTTGGCATTTAAATGCACTCCATGGGATTTGAACTCGTAACCTTCTCTGATACCAATTAATATTCCCAAATTCAAGTTCTAATCATAGTTTAATGCAATGACAATATAAGAATAAAACAGACAATTAACCTGTTTTCAATTTCAAATCAAGATTTCGTATACAGGACTTTTTCTCTCTAACTTTTTCTCTCTACAGGAACGTGTACAACACTCTCACTAGATACTAGTCTCACACACTTAGAACTACTAACTTCTTCTAGTCATATCCCTATTTATACGCACACACACAACACAACAAAACACTATACAAGACTTTGACTTTGACTTTTATTACAAATAGACTTTGACTTTCTGCTTGAGAGTTTGACTTGAGCTTTAACTTCAGTCTTCTGTCTTCATGATCTTGTATCCAAAAAATATGTGCACTAACATAAACCTATTGACTCTTTCTTCATAATCCTCCTCCACATCATCCTCTGGCTCAACCATCTTTTTCTTTCCCTTTTCTTCTTTTGTGGACTTATTGGCTGTCTTTCTTTCATGACCAATGCCCTTAGCTTTCTGTTTTTACTTGGCCTTGGACTGAGTCTCCTTGGCTTTCTCATCCTTTTTTCTTTTCTTCTCAACAACCTTATCCACTGTCTCTTTCTCACTTTCTTTTTCCCTTTCCTCACTGATCTATTCATCAACCTCCTCCTCCTCAGTGTTCTCTTCCTCTTCTCCAGCAATCTCCATGTCAGGATCGAATTCTTAACAAGAATTAATACTCAGAAACTAATATCAAAGAAGTTGCGGAAAAACACTTTGATATTTGATAAAACAGTAATCAAACACAGTATATAATGATCAAACAGTAAACTTGTATTGAATGCTTAAAGTTACAAGATTACACACTCAACCTCAATATTGATGAACAGGCTCACCAATACGAATTCTACTTCTCTAGAATTAGGATCTATGCCTTGAGGTTGATTTCTCTCTTGAAAAACAATTATCAAAAGTTATATCTATCTATTCTACACATTCTATACATATACTGATAAAAAGATAATTACAAAGAATAAACAAATCTTCAGTATATCTTCCATGTATATCTTCTAAGTATATCTTCAGTATATCCAGCTGTAGTACTTTCCATCCGTATCTCTTTAGCAGCACTAATAATGCTCAGCAGCATTAACTTCAACTAGCAGCATTAACTTCAAGCAGTACTAACTACTAGCAGTACTAACTAGCTAAGCAGTATTAACTTTGTTCAAGCAGTACTAACTTTAACTAGCAGTAGTAATTCTACTAGCAGTAGTAACACTTAGCAGTATTAATCTTCAACTTGTTCTGGCAGTAGTAACTACACTTGTACTAGCAGTAGTAACTACACTTAGTAGAATCTTCAGTTCCCAACAATCTCCCCCTAACTTGACTTTTAGAAGAGAAGTCAAGTTCTTCAGATATTCTTCCAGATGCTCTTTTTAATGCTCCCAAAACTTCCAAGATCACGCTGCTAAGTCTGGATTCAGTCCCAAACTCTGATTGATTATCCTCTGAATGAGATACTTGGCCATTTCTGAATTTGGTGCACAACCCAACTTCTTCTTTAGCATGGCATGAACCTTCAGTCTGGTGTGATTATATACTCTATCCACTAGGAAGTATTCTGTGTGATTTCTATCCAAAGTCACTGCATATACTCCACTAGTTTCATATAGAGTCCAACTTGTGACTTCTTTAAACACACTCTTGATGACCTGGTTCACTTCTTCAGGTTTGAACATCATGCATAGATACTCCATCACCAGTTTTGTAAGAGAAATTCCTGGAGTATTCAGATGGTCTGCATACAGCTTAATTCCTATGTCAAACATCTCTTCTATATCAGATCTAGAGCATGTTTTGACAACCTTGATCCAAGTATTGAATATTTCATACTTATCACCCTTCCTCTTTAGTCTGATGTAATCTTTTCCATCCATTTTCAGAACATCCCAGTGAATGATCTCTGGTGGCTTAACTCCAACAGGTTCTGCAGAAATTGGTTCAGGCACTTTGTCCATCACTACCATATATAAGCTTACATCATCTTTGATTGATGACCCTTGCTGGCTTGATGACTCAGGTGCCACTTCTTCTTCAGCAACATTTTGTTCTTCTTCTATTCTAGACTTCTTATCTTTCTTTCTTTTGGCCATCATCTTGGTTCTTTTCAAAGTCTTTTGAACCTGTACTAGAGTAGCTTCCTTCTTCTTTTCTTCCTTTTCCCTTTCCATTTCTTTTATAGGAGTTCCCTCTTCACTTTCAGGGAATGGTTGATTCATATCTATATCATGTCTCTCCTTTGCCTTCTTTTCAAACTCCACTCTATCCTTTTCATTGCTCTTCAGCTTCTCCATTTCTTTCTCATATAGATCCTTGATTTGATCAAAATTCATCTTCACAAACATTTCTTTCTTTACCCCAATTGCACTTTTCAAGAAAGTTATCATTTTGTTTCTTTCCTGAGTGGCAAGGTAAGTTTGTGAAGGTCTTCTCTTCTTTGCACTTGATCTGGCCATCATAGCCTTTCTCAAGGTTATTGCTCTTTGCTTGGCTTTCTCTGTTTCCAACCCTTTCTGGAATGCTTCATTTAACTCATTTGCTAGTGCTCTGGCCATTTCTCTGTCTTTTTCAACCTGTTCCTTTTCTGCTAGATCTAACTCTTCTTGCACTTTCTTTGCTAATGCTTCATCTGACTCAATCATCTTTTGCTTTTTAGATGGTTGATCAGATTCTATCATCTTTTCTTTCCCTTTTCTTTTTATATCTGCAGCCATATCTTTCTTTTCTGATTTCTTGTCTCTCCCTTCATTTATGACCACTCCCTTTGCTTTGGGAGTGTCATTCTTAGCTTTGATTAGCACTTCAGCTACTTCAATTTCTGTTGGTGTTAACTCTGTTACTGCTGCTTGTGAGGTTTCAGCAGCATTAACAGTTTCTGCTTCCTTCTCCCCCTCAACTTCTACTCTTTCTTTATCAATCTCCCCTTCCCTTGATGCTTCTTCCATGTTGATCTCCCCCTTTTTGGGAGCATCAGTCTCTGGTTTCCTCCTTCTGAGCACAAATTGTTTCTTCTTCTTTTGCAAAATCAGTTTCCTTACCATTTGCTTCAACTTGATGATTTGTTCTTGTTGTGACAATACTATGAGTTTTAGCTCTTCTATGTCTTTGCCCTGTTTGAGTACATCCATGTTGATGTTGCCCATTGTCTCCATCAATTCATCATAGTTATATCTGTCCTCACCTTCTCCAGGAGTGTTACCCCCTATTGAAGGATCATTGGATCTTTTAGTAGTGGAAGTCTTCTGCCTAGCAGAAGCACTATCCACCCCTGTGGTTTCTTGGCACCAGGGACCTTCAAATGATTGCTCATTCAAAGTTGCCATGGGGGAGGTCTTATTGATGTTACCACTTTCCTCCTCTGTGTTAGCAGGAGTAGTGGCAGCCTCATCGCCCATATGCTCTACCTCCTCCTCAGAGAGCACCTCCTTTGGGTTGGGAGACACCCTTGTGGTTTCCCTTTGGATATTCTCTAGGGGAAAATTCTCCCTTAGAGGGCTTAAAGGCTGTGTGGGTGATGGTACAAGAAGGGAAGGAGCCTTCTTTACCTGTTTTCTTTGATAAGTTTGGGTAATTGGAGAGGTTGGTTTTGTAAGAATGGACTGGGGAATTGTTTTTGAGTGAGAAGGTTGGGCTTGGCTAGCAGTGGGATGGTCTAATGAGGGCCTTGACCCTGCTGCCATACCTTCAGTGGTTTGGGACACCACCATCATTGTAGAGAACAATGGGGTGTCAACTCCTTCCGAGTCCCCAGCAGATCTTCTCATATTTGAGAAAACCTTGCCTTTTGGGGGTTTAGGTACATATACCCCAACAGGTTGAGGTATATCCGTCAATTCATGGTTAATTACTTCCTGAACAAATCTGGGATACATAAAGAAACTCTTTTTGTTTCCCATATTTGATACAAGATCATTGAAAATCATCTTTGAGAAATTGTACCTTCTGGATGTAGCCAAGCATACCAAAGCATATGCAATTGGACTGCTGAACTCACTCCATCCAGTGGTCTTTTTGGAGATGCAATGCATCAGGGTATGAACAAGAAAACGCCATTGGGGTGAAAACTTTGCTTTTGAGAATTTGAAAACACCCAATGGGCCTCCATACCCCATTCTAGTAAGATTAGAAAACAGTTCATCATTAGAGATAGACATTATACCAGAGGCATCGTCTAGACGTAGACTGATGCGAATGACTTCTTCAGTAACTGTAAGTGAGTGATCACAGATTCTTGTCTTGATCATTTGCACCCCATTTTCCACAACAATGGTTGCATTAGCCCAGAACTGCCTTTGGTGCTCAATGTAGATTGTAGGTGATACAGTAAGAGCATGAGCAATGTGGCTCGACTTCAGAAAGTCGACTATCTGATGAAAACCTGAAGCTTGCTTTGGCTTTTGTAGCATCGCAATCTCGTTGTGCTCGTCGATGAATGTCATGGATGCCATTGGTCTTAGTGAAAACTTGCCTGAAAACTACGAACTTGAGAGAGAAAAGGTTTTGAGCGCAAGAGAACAGTATGCAAAGAGTCGTTATGAACTTTTAGGCGGGCAAAAAGTATTTATAGTATTCGGAATATAAGCAGTATTAACCTAGAGCAGTATTAACTAACTAGCAGTATTAACCGCGAGCAGTATTAACCATGAGCAGTATTAACTGAACTAGCAGTATTAACCGCGAGCAGTATTAACCACGAGCAGTATTAACTGAACTAGCAGTATTAACCGCGAGCAGTATTAACTGAACTAGCAGTATTAACTATTAGCAGTATTAACTGAAAGCAGTATTAACCACTAGCAGTATTAACTACTAGCAGTATTAACTACTAGCAGTATTAACTGAAAGCAGTATTAACCACAAGCAGTATTAACTAGACTTACTCCTTTTAAACTTGCTAAATACTGAGTACTGCTATGCATATCCTGAAAAGAAGATTAGTAACACCAAGAATAAAAATATACAGGTATAAAACCACTTTTTGAGAAGAAGATTAGTCAGAGTTTATCATTCCCACACTTGTTACCAAGAAAGTGAATCTACCCACATCAAAAGCTTTAGTGAATAGATCAGCACACTGATTATCAGTGTGAACTTTGACAACTTGAATAAGTTTCTTTTCATTACAATCTCTTATAAAGTGATACCTGATTTCAATGTGCTTTGTCTTTGAGTGCTTGACTGGATTATTTACAATGCTAATAGCACTGCTGTTGTCAATAAAGATTGGAGTGTGTAGAAAGGTTACCCCATAATCCAGCATTTGATTCTGAATCCATAAGACTTGAGAACAGCAACTTGCAGCTGCTATGTACTCTGCCTCTGTTGTAGATGTGGATACTGTGGTTTGTTTCTTGCACTGCCATGAGACTAGTCTAGCACCCAAAAACTGACATCCTCCAGAAGTAGATTTTCTGTCCAAGTTTGCCCCACCTAGATCACTGTCTGAGTATGCTATTAGGTCAAAAGGTGAGTTATGAGGATACCAAAGTCCCAATCTGGGGTGCCCTTTGAGATATCTGAATATCCTCTTAACAGCTTGAAAGTGAGATTGTTTTGGCCTAACTTGAAATCTTGCACATACACAGACTGGAAACATAATATCTGGCCTTGATGCTGTGAGATACATGAGAGAGCCAATCATGGATCTATAAAGATGCACATCCATATCCTCCCCCTCAAGATCTGCTGTGATCTGCTTGTGTGTTTCCATAGGTGTGCTGGCAGGTTTTGATTCTGAGAAACCAAACTTGGTTAGAATATCCTGCACATACTTGGATTGACATATAAAAATGCCATCTGACTTCTGTTGAACTTGGAGTCCAAGGAAGAAAGTAAGTTCCCCCATGGAACTCATTTTGAACCTTTGATGCATTAAATCCTCAAACTCCTTGCACATGTTGTTTCTTGTAGAACCAAAAATAATGTCATCAACATATATTTGGACCAGCAAGATATCCTTCTTCTTTCTTTTGATAAATAGAGTCTTATCAATGACTCCTCTTTCAAAGTCATTTTCCAAGAGATAGGATGACAGGGTGTCATACCATGCTCTTGGGGCTTGATGTAGTCCATAAAGTGCTTTCTTTAATTTGTATACTCTGTCTGGATAGCTTGGGTTTTCAAACCCTGGTGGTTGGCAGACATATACTTCTTCTTCAATTGACCCATAGAGAAAAGCACTTTTTACATCCATTTGGTAGACTTTGAAGTTCATGTAAGAAGCATAGGCTAGGAATAGTCTGATTGCTTCTATCCTAGCTACAGGTGCAAAAACTTCTTCATAATCTATGCCCTCTTCTTGAGTGTAGCCTTGAGCTACCAGCCTTGCTTTGTTTCTTATAACAATACCTCTTTCATCTCTCTTGTTTCTGAAAATCCACTTTGTGCCAATTGCTCTGTGACCTTTAGGAAGGTCTACTAGATCCCATACATCTTGTAGCTTGAATTGTAACAGTTCTTCTTGCATTTCTTCTATCCAGCTAGATTCTTTCATAGCATCATGTGCCTTTTTAGGCTCAAGCTGGGATAGAAAACAAGAAAGGACTGTATGCTGTTGATCTTTCATTTCTTGAAGCCTGCTTTGATGTCTAGTCATCATAGGAGAAGAGATATCTCCTATTACCAGCTGTGGAGGATGATTCTTTTGAACTCTTGTGTTATGACTAGGTTCTTCATTCAGTCCAGCCTCTAGATTAGAGTCATGCAACTCAACTGAAGTGGTTTCAGATGTCACTTCTGATTCTTGAGTCTCCTCATCTCTAGTGTCTTCTTCACTCTGACTTGGTTCAGTAAATGATTCCTTTTCACAGTCTTCATTTACTGTGGGTATGGGAAAAATCACAGATTTAGATATACTTTCTTGAACTTGTGTGATCTCTGATTCTCCACCATCTGTTCCTGTATACTCATTACTGAAACCAAAAGAGTTAGTTAGTGAATCAATGTCAAATAGCCATTGAGGTCCAGACCCAACAGGATTTGGTGTGTTCTCATTGCATTTGACATTGTCACTTTCTTCAATTATTCTAGAAGAAGAGTTAAAAACTCTGTAGGCCCTACTCTGAGATGAATATCCAACAAGAAATCCATCATCTGCTTTGCTATCAAACTTACCTAAGTGAGATTTGGTATTTAGAATTGTACAAGGACACCCAAAAGGTTTGAAGAAACCAATAAAAGGTTTTCTTTGATTTAAAAGCTCATATGGGGTCTTGTTCTTTTGCTTGACCACTAGAACTCTGTTTTGGACATAACAAGCAGTATTAACTGCTTCAGCCCAGAATGTAATTGGCAATTTTGAATCAGCCAACAGAGATCTAGCAGCCTCTATTAGTGTCCTATTTCTCCTTTCAGCAACACCATTCTGTTGAGGAGTCCTAGGAGCACTATATTGTCTCTCAATACCTTTTCCTTCACAAAAGGTGTTTAGATCATGATTTTTAAATTCAGTTCCATTATCTGATCTAATGACTTTTACTCTTTGATTAGTTTGGTTTTCAATTCTTAGAATAAAGGATTTGATAAGACCACTTGTTTCATCCTTAGTCCTTAGAAAATATACCCAAGTAAATCTGGAGTAATCATCAACAATAACCAAGCAGTAAGATTTCTTTCCTATACTCATAACATTTGTAGGACCAAACAGATCCATATGCAATAACTGGAGACAAGAAGAAACAGAATTTAACTCTTTGGTCTTATGAGAAGTTTTGTGTTGTTTGCCTTTAAGACAAGCAACACAATGATCATCACATGAAAAGACTTTTGAAGGTAAACCTCTTACAAGGTTATTTTTAACAAGATTGTTCATAGTCTTGAAATTCATGTGACACATCCTTCTGTGCCAAAGGGAGGATTCATCTATAGAAGCTTTTGAAACAAGACAATTTAAAGATGAATCACTATTGACATTGTCCAAATCAAGACAGTAAACATTGTCTTTTCTTGGAGTTCTAAGTAGTATCATGTTTTCATCAACTACTTTGAACCCTGGAGCAAGAATCATACACTCAGTGTTAGTAAATAATATACTATGTTGTTTGTCACAAACCTGTGATACACTTAACAGGTTGTACTTTAATTGATCAACATAGTAGACATCCTCAAATGTCATCTTACCTTTGGTGACATTACCTTTTCCACTTATCTTACCACCAGTAAGATTGTCTCCAAATGCAACATGTCCTCCATTAATTTGCTTGAAATCCTGAAGGCATGACATGTTGCCAGTCATGTGCCTAGAGCAACCACTATCAACATGCCATATGCTCTTTCCCTTGAGCTGTTGGTTGCCCTGCACATTAAATAAATCAATTAGTATGATTGGGGACCCAAGCCAAAGTGATCTTGGGTCTTCCTTTCTCATCAAAGTATTTACATTCCTTTTTAATGAGGTTTTTAAACTCAGAGCACTCTTTATTAGAGTACTTTGTCAATATGGTTGGCTTAGCAGAATCAACATTAGAAGCAGTACTAACCTTAGAAGTACTAACAGAGTTAGCAGTATTAACAGGTGTATCAGTACTAACCTTGTTAGCAGCATTAACATTGTTAGCAGTAGTATTACTTCTAGCAGCACTATCATTGTCAGCAGCACTACTTGTAATAGCAGTACTAACAGTTTTAGTGCTTTTAGGAATCCACATATTGACACTTTCTTTAACAGAATACTTTTTCTTCATGTGGCTTTTAGTTTTAACAGTTTTCTTAGCCACATGATTCTTTTCAATTTTCTTATAACCAAAGGGTTTTTGCATGGATCTTTGGAAATTCATTCTTTGGTTTATAGGATTGAAATAACAGAATTTTGCAAGATGATTCAATTTGCCACAGATAAAACAAGGTTTTGGTCTATTGATTTTACTCAGATCAACCCCTTGTTTATGTGCCCATTGATTATTCCAGTTTCTTTGATTTCCCCTCTTTTTGTCCTGTTTTTGGGGCTCATTCTTCTTACATGCACACTGTTTGCAAGGACCTGGATTCACAACTGTGGTCTGTTTATAATGGACCTTACCAAACTTTTCCTCTGTCTTCTCTATGTTCTTGGATTTGATCCAAGCCCTTCCACAATCCTCATTGGTGATAATGTTGTTTTCTATAGAAATCTCACCACTCACCTTGTTCTCCTTACTCTTGCCAACCTCTTTCTCAGTCTTATCCTCAACAATTACCTCATCTAAGGGATCTATTTCAGTGGCTCCCTCATGCAATTCCTTCCTATCTTTGGTGTCTAATAGGTCTGAAGTAGGAGGAATGTAATTGTTGTTATATGGTGGAGGTGTGGCATTATACCCAATTCCTCTTCTCAACTTATCATGAATCTGATTTTGCAGTAAGGAGTCCATTGCTTTAGAAGCATTGGAAAACTTTTCTACATCAAGCTTAACCTTGGTTAACTCCTCTTTCAGTTTTTCACTCTCCTCTTTAGATTTAGTCAGTTTAAGTTCTAAATCCTTTTTCTCCCACTTCCAGTAATTAGTGTCATATGAGTGTTGTAGTTCATTGGCTTGAAAACCTTTGATTTGATCTTCAAATCTCTCTACTATCCTCACATAGTCTTTTATATCCTTTTCTAGTCTCTTCAGGTCATCACTCATCTTCTGATTGTGATCCCTGTACCTTTTAACAGTGTCTATGCAAGTTTTATTGCAGAGATTAGAATTTACCTCAGATGGAAGATCAGATACTTTAGCCATAAGAGCTTGATTCTGAGTAGCTTCTTCTGCTTGATCACTCCAATCAAACCCCATTCCTTGTTGAGAAACAAGGGCTTGAGCAGAGTTTCTGTTGTTATTGAAGCTTCCAGATTGAACTTGTTGATGGTTGTTGTTGTGAGACATTCCACTTCTGCATTCTCTAGCAAAATGTCCCTTCAGATGACATTTGTAGCATTCTACCTTTGATTTATCAAACCCTGCTCCATCTTCTCTTCTTTGTGAGAAGTTGTTTCTTCCAGTCCTCTTTATAAACTTTTTAACCCTCATGGAGAGCATGGCCATCTGCCATTTAATATCCATCTCTTCCAGATCATCAGGATGCAGTTGTTCTAAGTCATCATTGATCAAAGAAGAATTTCCATGATTAGAAAGAAGAGCTTCAAATACATAATCAGTGCCTTTATCTAAATTTGATCCATTAGCAGCATTAACTGATTCAGGGTTAGCAGTAGAATCAATTGATGCTGATAGGAGTGCAGCATTATGAACATATCCAGAAGGCTTCTTCTTTGCCTCCACCTCAGCTTCAAATACTCTAAGATCATTGTACAGATCATCAAGTTCTTTGTCTTCCAACTGATCATTCTGTCTGAATGACACAGTGTACATGATCCATTCATCTCCAAGGGACCTTAAGAACTTTCTGTTCACATCATCTTGATCAATCTGTACTCCCATAGTAGCTAGTTCACCAATTAGTTTATTAAACCTGTCAAAAGTTTGAGTCATGGACTCATTCTTAGTTGAGATGAAGTTTTCATACTGTTGTTTTAAGATTGCCTTTTGATTTCTCTTGGTACTTTTAGTACCTGAGAATCTCTTCTCTAGAGCATTCCAGAGCATCTGTGCATCAGTACAATTGCAGAATTGGTGTTGATACTCATTTGGAATGGCCAAGAGCAGTGTGCTCAAGGCTTTCATCTCTGTCTGTCTTGATTTCCTGTCTGTATCTGTCTTTGGAGGAGTTCTTTTGCCATCTTCACCAATCTTTCCTCCATCAGATGGGCCATTCTCAATGATGTCCCACATAGAGTAATCTGTGAGGAGAATATATTGCTTGATTCTGATTTTCCACATGTCAAATTCATTGGATCTGAGCATTGGAACTTTTGAGACCAAAGTACTGCTTGATTCTGTAAGATTTTCCATGATGAATAACTGTTTCTGAGAGAATTTGGCTCTGATACCACTTGTCAGGATCGAATTCTTAACAAGAATTAATACTCAGAAACTAATATCAAAGAAGTTGCGGAAAAACACTTTGATATTTGATAAAACAGTAATCAAACACAGTATATAATGATCAAACAGTAAACTTGTATTGAATGCTTAAAGTTACAAGATTACACACTCAACCTCAATATTGATGAACAGGCTCACCAATACGAATTCTACTTCTCTAGAATTAGGATCTATGCCTTGAGGTTGATTTCTCTCTTGAAAAACAATTATCAAAAGTTATATCTATCTATTCTACACATTCTATACATATACTGATAAAAAGATAATTACAAAGAATAAACAAATCTTCAGTATATCTTCCATGTATATCTTCTAAGTATATCTTCAGTATATCCAGCTGTAGTACTTTCCATCCGTATCTCTTTAGCAGCACTAATAATGCTCAGCAGCATTAACTTCAACTAGCAGCATTAACTTCAAGCAGTACTAACTACTAGCAGTACTAACTAGCTAAGCAGTATTAACTTTGTTCAAGCAGTACTAACTTTAACTAGCAGTAGTAATTCTACTAGCAGTAGTAACACTTAGCAGTATTAATCTTCAACTTGTTCTGGCAGTAGTAACTACACTTGTACTAGCAGTAGTAACTACACTTAGTAGAATCTTCAGTTCCCAACACTCCATCTCCTCCATCTCTTGATATTTATCACCTTCAGCATTATTGTCTTCATTCTCTGAATTCTCTAGAGTTTCCAACAATGCATCTAGAATGGAATCATTTCCCACTCTTCCTTGTACAGTAGAGGGGTGCTCAGGGACTGTCACTGCTATTGCCTCATGCTGCGACATTTGTGGCACTGCATTTCACTACTGCCTTTGCATCATTATTGTGGCAAGTTGTTGCCTCTACCCATTTAGAGACATAATCCACAACTACCAAGATGTATTGACAGTTTCCAGACATGGGAAATGCTCCCATGAAATCTATTCCCCATACATCAAATATTTCCACTTCTAAAATGCCATTAAGAGGCATATCATGTCTTTGGGATATAGATCCAACTCTTTAACATTCATTACACTTTTAACAAATCTATTTGCATCAGTAAAAAGTGTAGGCAAAAAGAATTCAGATTGGAGGACTTCTGTTGCAGTTCTTTGGCCACCAAAGTGTCCACCATATGCAACAGCATGACAGTGCTACAACACTGCAGTTGTGTCCTCGTGAGGTATACACCTCCTTAGGATTTGGTCAGCTCATAGCTTTAACAAGAATGTATCATCCCAAAAGTAATTATTTGAATCATACAACAGTTCTTTCTTTGGTGTCTATTATATTCAGGTGGAATGATCCCAGCAGCTAGGTAGTTTGCAATGTCAGCAAACCATGGTGTTCTATCATATTGCAGCACTAGTAGTTCTTCATCATGAAACTTTTCATTAATCTCATTTAAAGGTTCCTTTCCTTTTTCTAATCTGGACAAGTGATCAACAACTTGGTTTTCAGTGCCTTTTCTATCTATTATTTCCAGGTCAAACTCTTGTAACAACACCCACCGAATTAATCTTGGCTATGCATCTTTTTTAGAAATTAAGTACTTGATGGTTGCATGGTCAGTGTGAACTGTAACCTTGGTCCCCATCAGATAAGATCTGAATTTTTTTAAGGCAAATACAACAGCCAACAATTTCTTCTCAGTGGTTGTGTAGTTAACTTGTGCTTCATTTAGAGTTTTGCTAGAGTAATAGATAGGGTGAAAAGTCTTTCCTTTCTTTTGTCCCAAAACTGCACCAATTGCCCAATCACTTGCATCATACATGAGTTCAAAAGGTTGTGTCCAATCAAGTATGATCACAATAGGTGCTGAAATTAAAGCTTGTTTCAAAAAGTTGAAAGCTTCCCTACATTCATTGTTGAAATCAAAAGGCTGGTCATGTTGCAGCAGTATACAGAGTGGTTTTGAAATCTTTGAAAAATCTTTTATAAATCTTCTATAAAAGCCAGCATGACCAAGGAAACTTCTAATTCCTTTGACATTTGTAGGTTCTGGAAGTTTTTCAATGACTTCCAATTTGGCTTTGTCAACCTCTATTCCTCTATTTGAAATTAAAATACCCAAAACAATACCTTCTTTGACCATGAAATGACATTTTTCCCAATTTAAAACTAAGTCAGTCTCTTCACATCTTTTAAGGCTTTGTTCAAGGTTTTTCAATCATGCTTCATATGAAGATCCGTAGACAGAAAAGTCATCCATGAATATTTTCATAGAGGTTTTGAACATATCAGAGAAAATGGACATCATGCATCATTGGAATGTGGCAGGGGCATTGCATAGTCTAAAGGGCATTCTCATAAAGGCAAAAGTACCAAAAGGGTAAGTGAAAGTGATTTTGTCTTGGTCCTCAGGTGCTATGGCAATCTGGTTGTAACTAGAATATCCATCTAGGAAATAGTAATACTCCTTACCAGCTAGTCTATCCAACATTTGGTCAATGAAAGGCAATTAAAAATGGACCTTGTGGGTTGCTTTGTTAAGCTTTATATAATCCATACAGATTCTCCATCCTGACACTACCCTGGTTGGGATCAACTCATTGGACAGGGCTTACCCAAGAACTGCCAGCTATAGGGTAAATAATTCCAGCATCTAACCACTTGAGTATTTTTTTTTTACTACTTCTTTCATCACAGGGTTTAGTCTGCTTTGTGGCTCTACAGATCTGAAATCCTTGTCCTCTAAAATGATTTTGTGTTGACAGATTGATGGACTAATGCATTTTAAGTCAGAAATTGTCCAACCTATGGCCTTGGTGTGGGCTTGAAGTACTTTCACTAACTACACTTCCTGTTTGAGTTCTAAGGTTGCTGAAATGATCACAGGTAATTTGTTCTCATCACTTAGAAAAACATACTTAAGATGTGCAGGAAGTTGCTTTAGTTCACGGTCTAGTGGTTCTTCAATTGATGGTAGAGGGTTCTCTCTTGTATTCTTTTCCAATAGCTCATATGTTGCCACATGCTGCAGCACTGGCTGTAGCATATCATCATAGTGATTGCTATCATCTAAATCATCATCATCATATTCCTCGTCTAAGTCGTAAACATTTAAGTCGTCATAATCAAGCTTATCATCCTCTAACTCATCATCTTCCAGGTCATCATCTATCTTTTCACCTAGAATTTCTTCTAAGTTTTCCTCTTGACACCAAGATTCTACACAGCTTAGGACATAACATTCTTCTACTTCATCAGGGTATTTCATGGAAGTAAAGACATTGAAGGTGACATTTTGGTCTTGAACTCTCATAGTCAACTCTCCTTTTTGGACATCTATGATGGCTCTACCAGTGGCTAAAAACGACCTTCCTAACAGAATAGGAGTATCTTTGTTAGCCTCAAAGTCTAGAATGATGAAATCAGTAGGAAATATGACTTTGTCTACTTGCACCAAAACATCTTCTATTTTTCCTTTAGGATAAGCTATGGATTTGTCAGCTAACTGCAAGGTCACAGTGGTAGGTCTAGCCTCTCCTATCCCTAGTGTGTTGAAAACAGACAAAGGCATAAGATTGATGCTAGCACCTAGGTCACATAAAGCTTTCCCAACCTCTTTTCCTCCTATAGTACAAGGTATTGTAAAACAACCTGGGTCTTTTTTCTTAGGGGGTAGTTTGTTGGTCAAAAGGGAACTACAACCTTCAGTCAATGACACGGTCTCATATTCATTCAGTCTCTTTTTGTGTGTCCCTGATTTATGACAAGTTCTTATCAACACAAACAACAACAATGATTTACCAACCTGATTGATAAATAAATGTGGATTACAGATTGATGTTTGTGATTTACTCTTTAAGCTCTCTAAGTTTTTACACCGTTGAAATGTGTTATATGTGTGTTCTACCAACTTGCAAACCACATAATATCTAACTAAGATATTATCTAACAAACAAAATAATATCCTAAATAATATCTAACAAATAGATATTTAGGACTTATAACTAAAACACTAAAATACGATGAACTAACTTGGACGATTTATTACAAACTGACTTTAGACTAATATTAAGAGTCGACTTTCCAGCTTTAGCTTCAGATTGCAAACTTCAGATTGGATGATCTTGAATCCAATAGATCTGTGCGCTAACAATCTCCCCCTTTGGATCAAGATCATTACTAAAAAGATTTAGCAATTTAGTCTTCTCTTTCAGCTCAGAAGATGCAATCTCCCTCTTAGTCTTCAACAAGTAGCAATCTCCCGAAAAGACGTAGATAAACTCTCTTTCAGATGATGGGAAGAAATTATCTTCAGATTTAGCTCAGAATGTTGTAGCAAAGTATCTTCAAAGAAAATTTCTCTCAAATCAGCATGTCTTCAGAATACTTGCTCTAAACTTGTGTTGTTCCCTATTTCTTGTGTAGCTCTTCTCCCCCTTTTTGGTGAAAAGAGCAACGATTTCATCAAAACTTTTATGTCAAAAATGTCTTTCTTACAGAGCCTCTGATTCGTCAATTCAAAAGATATTCACCCAGATCTTTGCAAATCCAGACAAAATAGTCGTTTAACACCTGAATCAACAAATGAACAAGTTAATATGCCTGTCAGTAACACTAAGTCACTGTGTGTAACGAATACACATCGTAAAGGAGCTTTGTGATGTTCACTCCCCCAGGTCTTCCATTTAATCATCGAAACACCACAAAGGCAATTTCTATGAATGTTATGACAAAGAAACAATTTCCTTGTGTGTTCGTGCAAGTGATAGAAAGAATTAAGCACTTGATGATTGCTTATAAGGCTCAATATTGTGTAAACCACTGAGACAACAGTAAGTTAAACACAGACTCAATATGCATGAGTGAAGTGCGAAGGTGGGGCAGACTTCCTTCTTTTCAATATCCATATTTTCCAAATGAAAATTAGATAGCAAATGTGTTGCTTCCCCTTTGAAAATGAAACATTTTCCTGTTAAGAAGAAAATGAGTAGCTGGTGGGGTAAATCAAGAGTTGGCATGGGCTAGTTGCCTGTTTCAATAATGATCACCAATGAGTTGTGAACATTAGAATTGTGGCTGCCCGGCTCAGAAAAAGTTGGTGTAGAGTTCTAATATTCTTTTAACTCTGTTCTCACACCCTCTTTCTTTTAAATATTTAGCTCACTCTAACCAAACTCCCTTTTTCATTATACCTCATCACTCAATCCACACTCATTTCTTTTGATTTCTCACACTCAATCACTATGGATTAACCTCTTGGGTAGGAAACACTGGTTAACGTGTATCCGTAGAAGTTGTGTTAAGTCCTAGCACACTGATCCCATGTTTTCCTAAGAAGCATATGATGCTCAAAATGGTTTAACTTATCAGTTAAAGCTCAAAGATTAATAAGAAAACATTGAAAATTACACTTTCAAATTATAAAATCTGGTGAAGAATCGGAAAGTGATTTGAACATTTAAGAACATGTTTTCAATGAATGAAAGTTATCCTTCTTTCAACCATATATGAGATTAAGATAAAGGATTATACCTTTACGTGCGATCTTACATCTCATGAAGCTAAGCTTAAAGTCATAAATATATGAACATGTAAGCGTCTCTCAAACTGTAAAAGTCTTAAAGTCAAGTCAAAGTAACGTTATTCACATTGAATTAAAAGACAAAAAGAAGTAAAACAATGAAAGTACGAGTTCTGATATGAAATAATCAGAAGTCATATCCTAACTCCTTTGACTTGTAAAACTCCCCCTAAAATCATGCAATACAAAAATTTGACATTAAAAAGGTAAATGTAGAAATTAGTGAGTCTTCTCCTCAAATTAATATTGACCATCTGTCAATTTCCTCTCATACTCCCCCTTGGATCATGAACAGAATATTTGAAGTGCAGATATCATTTAGAAATAAGAATGAAGAAATGATGAAAAAGTATACAATTAGAAAACTTTGATAGGTAACTACTGATTATGTCTTAAGATTTAGCATACCAAGCTTAGAGACAAGAAAGGTGAACCTCTTTTTGTCTAAAGGTTTGGTAAACAAATCTGCAAGCTGATAATCAGTTTTTACAAAGAAAAGTTCAATTGTTCATTTTTCGACATTATCTTTGATAAAATGATACATGACATCTATGTGTTTGGTCTTGGTGTGCTGAACAGGATTCGCTGTTATCGCGATGGCGCTCTTTGAGTCACAGTAGATCGAGATTTTGTTGAAGTGAAAACCGTAGTCGCGCAGTTGTGTTCTCATCCATAAGACCTCAGAACAGCAGGTAGCAGCAGCTACATATTCTGCTTCGGACGTTGAAGTTGATACACAAAGTTGCTTCTTCGATGCCCATCTTACGAGTTTATCACCGAGGAACTGTATATGACCTGACGTGCTCTTCCTGTCTAGCATACAACCAGCATGATCTGCATCTGTATATGTTGTTAGTTCAAAGCTAGTATCTTTAGGATACCACAGACCAAGATCTGCAGTCCCCTTCAGATACCTAAAAAGGCCCTTAACTGCAGACAAATGGGATTCTTTGGGATTGGCCTGATATCTAGCACATAAGCATGTAGAGAACATTATATATGGCCTTCTAGAAGTAAGATACATCAAAGAACCTATCATCCCTCCTAACATCCACATCCTTTCCAGAAGGATCGGTGCCAATCTTAGTACCTGGTGCCATTGGGGTACCAATCGGTTTAGAATTTTCCATTTTGAACTTCTGAAGAATATCAAGAATGTATTTTTATTGATTGATAAAAATCCTCGATGAAAATTGTTTGACTTGTAATCCGAGAAAGAAATTCATCTCTCCCATCATATTCATCTGAAATCTTGACACCATAAGGTTTGAAAAATTCTTACAGTACTTAGGATTTGTAGAGCCAAAAATAATATCATCCACATAGAATTGAATAAGAATGATATCGGTTTTCTCCTTTTTAATAAACAAAGTGGTATCTACCATACCTTTTGTAAAACCAGACTTGACTAAAAATTGAGATAGGACATCATACCAGGCGCGAGGAGCTTGTTTCAGTCCATAGAGTGCTTTGTCGAGAATGTAGACATGATTCGGTTTCTCTTGATTGATAAAGCCTTCTGGATGCGAGACGTAGACTTCTTCCTTTAGAATGCCATTCAGAAAGGCGGTATTCACGTCCATTTGAAAGACAGTGAAGTTCTTGTGAGTTGCGTAGGCCAAAAACATTCGAATTGCCTCTAAACGCGCCACAGGAGCATAAGTCTCATCGTAGTCTATTCCTTCCTCTTGCCTGTATCCCTTGGCAACAAGTCTTGCTTTGTTTTTTATAACGGTACCATCTTCATCTTTCTTGATTTTGAAAACCCATTTCGTACCTATAATGGTTTTACCTTGAGGTTTGGGTACGAGTCTCCAAACTTTAAGTGCGTCGAACTGATTCATCTCTTCTTGCATTGCAGTCACCCAATCTGAATCGGCAAGAGCCTCGGATACGCGAGATGGCTCGATCTTGCTCAGAAAGGATTCATGCATACACATATTCATTGAATCTGGCCTAGTTTGCACCGGTTTAGTTGGATCGCCAATTATCTGGCTTATCGGGTGCTCTTTGGTCCATTTATGTTCATGAGGAAGTGGATTATATGAATATATATCAATATTATCATCTAAGAATCAACTGGTACCTTCTTCAGGTTGTTCAGGAGGAATGATGGTTGTAGTTGAAGTAGTAGGTGCAGAAGGCTCAGCAGGTACAGTTTGGTTCGTCTGTAGATCAGTCTGTACAGAATATCCTACTGATACAGCAACTTTTGTCTCTTCATTACTTGTCACAAGTTCAACTATTTGAGTCGGCATTTGAATTGGAATTTCTTGCTAAATCGGGGAGTTGGATTCAGTAGAGATATCTGAACTGGTTGGATGAGTAGTCATTGATTCTTCCATCCTGTCAACCACAACAGATTTCTTCACATTAGATCCAAGAAATTCATCATAAAACAGTCCAAATAATAAATCTAAATGAGATAAATGATTAGTAGACGTTGATGCTTCATCTGATTTGATCTCTTGAGACGCAAGTTCTAGACTGTTTTGCCCAGAAGCTAGTACTCCGGTTATCACGGGTTCTGAACTGTGTTGTTCAGAAGCCATCTCTTCATCAAATGTGACGTTTATGCTTTCAACAACTATTTTTGACTTCTTCAGATATACACGGAATGCAGTAGATGTAGAGGAATAACTAATGAAGATGCCTTCGTCCGCCTTGGCACTGAACTTGTTCAGACTCTCTCTATCGTTTAGAACATAACACCTACACCCAAATATATGGAAATATTTGATTGTCGGTGTTCGGTTGTTGATTAACGCATAGGGAGTCTTTTTGAATCTACGGTGTATCATGGATCGATTCTGAGTGTAGCACGCAGTCGATATAGCTTCAGCCCACAAAAATAGAGGTAAGTCAGATTGACTTAGCATAGTACGAGCAGCCTCGACTAGCGTACGATTTCTTCTTTCAACCACTCCATTCTGTTGAGGCGTACGAGCAGCAGAGTATTGATGTGATATCCCGACCGATTCGAGATATTCTTGAACTGTTTTGTTCTTGAACTCTGTGCCGTTGTCTGTTCTTAGAAGCTTGACCGGTTTCTGCAGATCTACCTGGGTCGTCTTTAGGAATGTAATGAGAACATCAGGTGTCTCATCTTTTGAAAGTAGAAATTTGACCCAAGTGTATCGCGAGTAATCGTCCACGATAACCAGTATATACTTCTTTTCGCCTAGACTTTGCATTCGCATCGGACCGCATAAGTCCATATGCAACAACTCTAATGGAGAGCTTGTACTCGGTTCATGCTTTGGTTTATGTGGAGCTCTCTTCATCTTTCCCTTTTCACATGCCGCACACAGGTGTTCTTTTTCATACTTCAGCTCTGGAAGTCCTTTAACTAGCTTTTCACTGACCAGCTTGTTTATGTACCTAAAGTTGAGGTGAGAGAGTCGTCGATGCCATAGCCATCTTTGCTGCATCGAGGCTTTTGAGAGTAGACACACCTGCTTGTCAGTCTGGACGTTTGACAAACTGATTGTGTAGAGGTCGGAATTTCGAGTGCCTACCAAGAGTTCCTTGCCATCTTCAGTGTGAACAGAACACCTCTTGGCCTTGAAATTTACCTTTAAGCCTTTGTCACAGAACTGGCCTATACTGAAAAGGTTGTGTCTTAAGCCTTTAACGTAGCTCACTTTCTTAATCATGACGTTTTCATGTACCATATCACCATACCCCAGAATTGGTGAAAATTGATCATTACCAAATCGAACTGTTCCGCAATACTTCTCTGTAAAGTTGGTCAACATACCTTTCTGCCCTGTCATATGCTTGGAACACCCGCTATCCAAGTACCACATATGACGGGTCTGCACAAGAGAAATTACGAAACAAGAGATTTAGGTACCCACTTGTAAATGGGTCCTACAGTGTTAGTACAGGATTTTGGTACCCATTTGAAATTGGGTCCTCTTTTCTTTTGAGAATCAAATGAAGAATTAGAATGATAAGAGTGAACATGATATGTGACAGAGCAAACATCAGAATCTTGACAAGAAGTAGAAACATGTTTATCATAATATGAAGACTTTCTAGCAGATAAAGATAACTGGAATAATTGCTTCATACAGTATTTCTTGCGAGAAACGACAAGTTTTGGTTTCAAAATAGCAACATCAGCAATCAAAACATCTTTACTAGTCGTAGTCTTATTACAATCAACACTAGAAAAAGATTTATCAGTCTCGTCAATCTCCTGTTTTGGTTGCCATTGAGATTTAACTCCTAGCCCTTTCTTGCTCAGATCTGAAACATTTGAAACTTTTGAGTCAGATTTTTGAGAAACAGACGAATGCTTCTTCTTTGGCTTACCAGTAGTGATCGGTTTTTGTGAATACTGAGATTTATTCTTCTTACCTTTAGCATTCTTAGATTTCACAGAAACTGTTTCATCAACTTTTGTTGATGATTTACCTTTCTCAAACATACTGTATAATCCAAAGGAATTCACAACAAAAGACGAATGGTTAGGAAGTTTGGCACTAAAATCAAATTGATCAAAAAAATCATCTAAAACACCATCAGAGTTTAGAAAATTAAACCCTCCATCAGTTGAACCAAACATGTCTTTGGATTTTGAAGCCTTAGTTGATTTAGAAAGAACACTATTTTTAAGCACAGTTGAAAACACATTTTGTTCAACTTCAATCAAAAGTCTTTCATCTGCTAAAGATTCCTCAAGTTCAGAAATTTTACTTTCCAAAATGAGAGAAGGGACGTAAAGTTTACCTTTAATAGGCTTCGCCTCCATTTCTTTTACAGAATAACTCTCAAAGAAATCATTTGAAAGAGATTTTGATTGATCAGAATCATAACTTTGATTCAACTTCCCATAAAGAAATGGAAGTTGAAATTTGGATTTGATCTTTCGTTTTTCAGTTTCCTTGGCTTCATCCTCTTTAGACAGTCCAGTCCAGAAAACTTTAAGGTCAGGGTATCATTGACAGAGTCTTAAGAATGTAAAATCATAAAGTGCAGGCACTTCAGATATACTGTTTTTAAGATAATGAGGATTCTCATAACCCAGTCCCCAATTCTCTCTATTCTCTTTGGGTTTGTTAAGATGAATAGTTTGTTCAGTTTGACCCGGTGAGTATAACTTCCCTTCCAAAGCATTTAATTTTGCAAGTAAATATTTGTTTTCTTCAGAACACGAAGAATACATTTTCGTAAGCTCTTTGAAATCAAACTCACTCTTTCTCAATTTAGTCTTTGTTTCAGCAACCTCTTTAAGAATTATGGTATGTTCTTTTGCGCTGGTGTCAATGCTTTTATGTAAAGTCTCAACCAATACTTTCTTTTCAGCAATATTCTCGTTAAGTTTATGTATTGATTGGTTTTGTTCATGAATAACACCCTTTTCGCGCTTAAGCTTCGACTCTAACTCTTCGAGTTTAGTCAACATGGCATGCATTTGATTTAAGAAATCTGATTGAGTTAAATCACATACCTCATTTTCCTCATCATCGGAATCAGCTTCAGCTTCTGTTTTCTGCTTGCCCATTAAGCACATGTGTGATGTCTCGTCCTTTTCTTCATTCTCATCTTCCTGGTCTGAATGATCTAGCCAGTACTCATCTTCTGCCATCAATGCCTTTCCAGCCTCCTTTTGCTTGGCTAGAAGCATTTTATTTTTGTAGTAGTCTGAGTTTCTTACTTTGGGTCTTCAGCAGTCTCTGGCAAAGTGACCTATTTTGCCATAGTTGTAGCACTTAGGAGGTTTTGACTGACTAGTTTCTTCAGCTTTATGCCTTCTCTCTTCCGGCCTCCTTTCCTCTACTCTCTTACCTTCAATCCTCTCTTTGTGAACATAGTTGCTTGGACCAGAAGAATACCTCTGACTGTTTGAGCTTGGCTTTTTGTAGAACTTTCTTTGAAAAGCTTTAGTCAGCATAAGCATTTCCTGCTTCAGTTTTTCACAGTCATCCGAGTCAGAGTTTGCTTCACTTTCAATTTCTTCTGATTCAGACACAATCATCTTGTTCTTCTTCGTTTGCACAACAAGAGCAATTGAGTCAGCACTTGTCTTTTCAGCCTGTTTCTTTTCATCCATGATTTCATCCACCTCTTCTTCATTCTGTTTGAGGGTTTCATACACCTCATGAGGTGGAATCTCGTTTAGATCCTTGATTTTCTTCATTTGTCTGGCAAACCTCTTCCATTCAGGTTGCAGAATGCTTAGGAATTTGACATTCAGCTCTATTTGCAATTTGTTGACCTTGTTCTTGCTTAGATCATCTAGCAAGGTCACAAATCTGTCGTATGTTACTGGTAGTGACTCTCCAACTCTGCCTTTGAATTCTTCATAGTTGTTTAGGCAGTTGGATATCTTCAGCTGGTTTCCAACTTTTGAACCTAGCATCATCTTCTCTAGTTGATCCCACATCTCTTTGCCTGAAGCTTTGTAGCTGTCTATCTTCACATATATTTCATTAGGAATGCCTTGAAGAATGTAAGACTTTTCTAATCTATCACCTTTTGCTCTCTTTAGGTTATCACCATGATACCTAAGTGGATAATCTATCTCCTGAGTACCCTCCATACGAGTCTTCATAACAGGTGCCATAATTCCTTCTTCTAAAGATTTCCTGATGAATACTCCCAAATCATGTCTTTCAATGAAGTCCATGAACCGATCTTTCCACTGCTCATACTCTCCCCTGAAGAGTACTGGTGGCTTTGTGTCAGTTCCGATCGCTAAAGCTTCTCTTGAAGTCATTGATTCAGAAAGACTAAGTCACTGGCGCAAAAGCACAATTTGCGCTTTAGGTGGCTGGCATAAAAGAGTTTTGCACGAGGTGTAGGTGGCGCAAAACTTTAGTTAGTCTGGAAGATGGAGTTTTGCGCTCGACGTTAGTGGCGCAAACTTGAACTTTGCGCGATAAGCTGATGGCGCAAACTTGAACTTTGCACGATAAGCTGATGGCGCAAACTTTGAAGATGGAGATTTGCGCGAGAAGGTGATGGCGCAAACCTGAACATTGCGCTAAAGGAAGCTGGCACGAAGGACACTTTGCACTACAAAGAGCTGGCGCTAAAGTGACTTGCGTGAGATGAGGGTTGGCGCAAACTGAAAGTTGAATATGGCGCAAACCTTGCTATGAACTGGCACAAACTTTAACTTTGCGCGAGTTCTTCCCTGCAACTTCGAAAAACGACTTTGAACCACAAATTAACCTATCTAGACTTCGATTAGTAGACCCAAATTTTAACAAATTGACCACTAACACTTCTAGAACAGATTACAAGCTTTTGATTTCAAAAATAAACTCTTTTCGAAGATTTGAGCTATGGAACAGTGTCAATGAACTCGTGAACAGTTTTGCAACAAAATCACAAAATTTGAATCGATTGAAGATCTATACAGATATTAAACAACACCAACTCGATCTAGACCTCAAATCGATCACAACTTGATCGATTTCAACTCCAAAAAAACACTAAAACTCAAAAAAGATTTTGAAATGAAGAACACAGAGTCGATGTTTCTAAAACTTGATTTGAATCTGGTTTAGGCTCTGATACCAATTGTGTGTCCCTGATTTATGACAAGTTCTTATCAACACAAACAACAACAATGATTTACTAACCTGATTGATAAATAAACGCGGATTACAGATTGATGTTTGTGATTTACTCTTTAAGCTCTCTAAGTTTTTACACCGTTGAAATGTGTTATATGTGTGTTCTACCAACTTGCAAACCACATAATATCTAACTAAGATATTATCTAACAAACAAAATAATATCCTAAATAATATCTAACAAATAGATATTTAGGACTTATAACTAAAACACTAAAATACAATGAACTAACTTGGACGATTTATTACAAACTGACTTTAGACTAATATTAAGAGTCGACTTTCCAGATTTAGCTTCAGATTGCAAACTTCAGATTGGATGATCTTGAATCCAATAGATCTGTGCGCTAACACTTTTTCTTGCTCAAAATATCCTTAAGGAACTTGGCATAAGTAGGCATGCTCTCAATTGCTTCAACCAAAAGGATGTTGATATGCAATTTCTTGAACACATCTAAGAACTTCTTGAATTGTACCTCCTCCTTTTGATTCCTTAACCTCTGGGGGTATGGAATGTAAGGTGGTACTGGTGTGACAACAGCCTTCTTGGGATCAGAAGTGGATGGAACAGTAAGTGTTATCTGTTCATTTGATGTTTTTGATTTTTCAGTTTTGCCAGTTGTTGCTACAGCATTGGTTGTAGCATCAACTGCAGATGTCTTGTCTTTCTTGTTATCATCAAGAAATAACAAGGGAAGTTCAGATCTATCAGGTATCAACACAGATTCAGAAATTGTTGTGAGTCCAATATATGTAACAGTAGTTGGGGGTACCGCTATAACACTCTTTTTCTTGTCTATGCTACTAATAGTCTTAGGTTCTTTTTGGATGGTCTCAACTAAGTCTTTTCCACTCCTAAGGGATACAACCTTCATATGTTCCTTGGTTGTGTTCTTAGGAGTCTCAGTATCACTAGGCAAGATTCCAATATGTTTGTTTCTCAATTCCAATGCAATTTGTCCAATATGTGTTTCCAAAGCCCTTAAAGCAGTATTTTGGTGATTGATTGCTGAATTGGTGTGATTTATAAATCTTTTCAACATTGCTTCCAAAGAAACAGATGAATCAACATTTTGACTTGGTTTACTTTGAAAAGGTGGTTGACTTTGTTGGAAATGAGCTTGAGAACTACTTGGTTGGTTTTGAAAACTTGATGTTCTTTGTTCTTTTGCAATAGGTGGATTCAAACAAGGACTATTCCAAGAGAAATTGGGATGACTTCTCCAATTTGAGTTATAGTTGTTTGAATACTGTCCATTCCTATTATGCACATAGTTTACAGATTCAGAATTCTGGCTACACTGGTCATAGGTATGTCCTTCACCAGAGACTACACATTGTACGGGTTGGGTTCATGGACAGATGTTGTAGCAACAGTATTCACACCAGTGGCAGCAGACATGTTTTTAATCATGTTGGCCATTAGTAAGTGCAGTATAAGGATCTATTTTATGAATTCCTGCAGTTTTTTCTAGGTACTAGTGCACATGGACCTGACCAATAACCATTGTTGCTAGAAATCTTTTCCAAAATCTCATAACCATCATTATAGGTACTAGAGGTGAAGGCTCCTCCTACAGTAGCATCGAGCATCTGTTTAGTAGTGGTATTGAAACCATTGTAGAATGTCTCTAGCTGTATACAGTAAGGTATGCCATGGTGAGGGAATTTCCTTAACAACTCTTTAAACCTTTCCCAAGCATCTGAAATTGCTTCATCGTCCATTTGTCTAAACATACTTATCTCATTTCTCGACTTAGCGTTCCGTGTTGGGGGGAAATATTTTTTTTAAAATCTTTCAGCCATGTCATTCCATGTTTCAATTGAATTATGCTGCAAAGAATTATACCATGATCTTTATCTATCTCTGAGTGAAAAAGGAAATAACTTCAGTCGTAAAGCTTCATCAGTTACTCCACTGAGTTGGAAAGAATAAGTGATTTCTATAAAAGTTTTGAGATGCAAATGAGGATCTTCAGATGGCATGCCACTGAACTGTCCACTGGATTGTAACATATTAAACATTACAGGTTTCAGTTCAAAATGCGCACACTCAATCTGTGGTCTAACTATGCCTGCATGTAAATGATCAAACATATGTATAGCATAGTCCATGATTCTTCCAGTTTTAGAATTTGCATATTAATGATGTCTTGGGCCTCAAGTCGTGGCTCTGGCCCAAATGCTTCTGCCATTTCAGTTGTTTCAAAAATAGGTGACAAGTTTCTTTGAATTCTTCTCCTTCTTCTAAAAGTTCTTTCAATGTTAGAATCCAAATCAAAATTTTCACCGTGGAACAAACGTGGCATGCAACCAAAACTAGTAACAAAAGTGATTAGAAAAATCATATTTTAAAAGTGACTTAAAGAAAAAAAAACTTGCTTCGGCTTGTCCCCGGCAACGGCACCAAAAACTTGGTCGTCGGATTATGTAACCCTAAAAATACTAATGGAATTCCATGCAAGTATACATGTTAAACCACTATCGTTTGATCAAGTAATAAATTGGTACTAAGTACCGAATATCGATCCCACATAGACAATAAAGCAAGCCGTGATTCCATATTCAGTCTTAAAAGGTTATTTCAAAAAGAGATTTGGAAGAAATGATCTTTGAGTGTTGTTGACAGTAAATTAAAGTGCTTAAACAGATTTAAAAGAAAGCAAGGGTGTAAGATCAAGTTGGAGTTGTAAGCAACTATATAATAGGAGTCATGCTACAGCAGATGCTGCAGCACTAGTTCTCAACTTCACTATCGGTTCGCACAACCCTTTTGCAAGGTTCATATTAGGATTGGTTACCAGCAGCGCCTAATTAGGCGACCCAACTAATGCCACACAGATATTATCGTTCTCCCCGTATAGTTTACAATCAATCAAGATTGAAGTGGTTTGTTACAACCCCTATAACACTTCAGTGTTCTGAAATTTACATTGTCTTGCATTCAAGACAACTCATCCAAGTGAAACAATGTACGTCACCCCATCAAGAAGCACTTGCATGAAACTCAGAAACAATAAGAAAATGCATTAAAGTAAATGACTGGAATTGGAATGCGTAAATGTAAAGAACATAAATGTAAAGCATAAATGTAAAGCCGAATTGTAAATGACATGGAAATGTAAAGGTGTTGTGAACGGTGTTGTGATAATGGAAAGTAGCGTACTGAATAATTAAAGACTTAATATTAAAGTTAAAGTGACAAGTTAGAATAGCTAGAAGAGCTATCTAACCGGTGGAACATGTTAAACAACTGAAGTGAGCCCTGTATTTATACTAGAGGAGCTCCGAAACTTAACATCTAAGAAATCATCAAAGTACAAGGGGACAAGGGCCCCACTACAAGAGTTGGAATCAAATGTCAATTAAAGGTACAACAAGCATCTTTTAAGGAAACACAAGGAATAAAAAGAGCATATATTCTCTTCTCCACTTCCTCCTTCAACCGAACTCCTCAAGTCTCCTCCAAAAGATCTTTTTACACCAACCCAAAAGGTTATGAAGCTTTGTCCTTGACTGCAGTCCCATGCAGTGACTCCTGCTGCAACATTACTCATCAGTGATTTCATACTTTAAACACATAAATAAGGTAAATTTCTCAAACTTAGCTCCTAACTCAATAAATAGTAAAAAGTAGAATAAAAGACTCAAATATGGTAATTGGGAAAATAAAATGGCTAGAAAATCGTAACAAAAAGTGATGGAAAGTGTGATAAGTTATCCACTCATCAGATAGTAAGATAGAAGAGTCGGTTGATGTCACAGATTCTGACAAGAAGTCTGAGTTCATCAATAATATGTCTGAAGAAATTTTTGATGAATTGATGAACGCTTCAGATCCTAATCCAATTTCAGAAAAGCTTGAGTCTAACTCCGAGTCAAACCAACCTTCTGATTTGCAAAAAGAATTATATGATTTACAAAAGCTACTCGAAGAAGTCGAAGATGAGAATTTTGATCTTCGATTTAAGTTGGGAAATTTTTTAAATGAAAACCTAGATCTTAGCAAAAAGATAAGTGAACTAAAATATGATCTTTTTAAAAAGAATTTGTCGAACCAAAAATGGTTTGAAAATCAGAAAGCGTTTGAAAACTAGAAATGGAATGTTCGTTCAAACCCGGAGTTTGTGACTTTAGCTAGACCTATAGTTGTTTATGCTCAAAAGTTTGAAAAACAACCAAGTATTTTTGAGGTTGGTAAAACTTCAGGTGTGACAAATGTTAACTCATCTTGTAAGAATTCAACTAATTCAACGTCATGTGGTGTTACAGATGTGATTGGAAAGAGGAGTGGAAAGTGGAGGAAGAAAAGTTCTGAACATAAGGCAAATGAAACTGTTTCTAAAAAGTGTACTTCTGTTGAGAAAATAGTAAATGTAAAAACTGAAAGTGGTTGTAAAAGTGTTTGTAATGCTTGTGTTGCAAATAAATGTCATTTATGTTTCAATAAATGAAATTCTTTCGATAAATCACAGGTTTTGACATTTGCTCAAAAGAATATGAAATGCAATCAATGTGGTAGTAATTCATTCTCATTCCACTCTACTATTTCAAAGAAAAAGAAAGGTCAAAGCTTTTTCGTGCTAAATTATTTTCCAAAGCCTCGTCTCAACCAATTCATGTGTTTAAGGCTAAGCAAAATAAGTTTTCAAAGAAAAATGATTTTAAAAATGTTGATGTTAAGATGGTATGGAAATGGTTGCCGAAGCCTCGATACGAATGGAGAATCAAGGGCACCGTTAACGATTTTCATAAATTGAAGGATGCTAACAAAAAAGGACTCATCTGGATATGGGTACCTTAAGCCAAGTAACTGCTCCTTTTGCAGGCCTATCATCTGTGGTTTAAAGATTTCGGATGTTCAAAACACATGAAAGGATTTAAGCATCTGTTGCATAATTATGTTGATCATCCTATGGGAAATGTTGACTTCGCAAATGTTGTTGTGAAAGGATATGTTAGAGGATTTGGTATGCTAACTAATGGCACTGTAACCATCCAAAAGGTGTTGTACGTAGAAGGCTTAGACCACAATCTTTTCAGTACTAGCCAATTATGCGATAGTTATTATCATGTTAGGTTTACATTCAATCATTGCCACATTGAAGGTCGTGATGGAACCGAGATATTCAAAGGTGAGAGATACGGCAATTTGTATGCTGTCAACTTTCCAACACTATCAGCTTCAAGACCCGTTTGCTTAATAGCTAAAGCATCAAAAGAAGAAAGTTGGATTTGGCATCGAAGACTCTCTCATCAGAATTTCAAGGCCATCAATACTCTTGCAAGCAAAGGCTTAGTCAGAGGTCTACCTGAAATGCGGTTTGAAATAGATTCCTTATGTCAGCCTGCGAAATGGGTAAGATGAAAAGAAGATCACACAAAGCTAAAATGGAATCTTCATGTAAATCACCACTGGAAATGATACATATGGACCTTTGCAAATCAATGAGGATTCAATCGATCAACGACAAGAAGTATATTCTAGTAATGGTTGATGAATACTCTAGATGCACGTGGCTGGAGTTCCTGAGGGCAAAATTCGAAGCACCGGAGTTGATAATTGCCTTCATTAAGAAGATTCAAGTTCTGCTTCAACTACCTGTTCAAAAGCTACGGAGCGACAAAGGCACAGAATTCAAGAATGAGACCCTACAAAGCTACTTACATTCAGTAGGTATCTCTCATAACCTTTCTGCCACCCGTACTCCACAACAGAGCAGTGTTGTAGAACATAAGAACAGAACTCTGGTGAAAGTTGCAAGGACTATGCTCGCCTATTCAGGAATACTGTTGTATCTTTGGGCAGAAGCCATTGCAACTGCCTGTTTTACTCATAATAGAACGATCATCACTAAACGGTTACAAAAAACGGCATATGAGATTATTAACAATCGCAATTCGCAAACCTAATGTGAAAATTTTCCGTGTTTTTGGTTGCAGATGCTTTGTACTCAATGATCGTGAAAATCTTGGAATGTTTGAAAAGAAAGTCGATGAGGGATATTTATTTGGTTATTCTCTAACATCCAAAGCCTAACGGATCTACAACAAAAGAACCAAGATAGTCATGGAAAGCATAAACGTATCTTTTGATGAAAATCTGACTACGACTTTTAAACATAGTTGTTCAGGACTCACTCTTAAAGAAAAGGCTTCTACTCAAATCTGAGTGGAACCCGCTTTAACCGAGACTAAGTTTTCAACTTCTAACTTAAATTCTTCTACTTCTGAGTTAGATTTACTTTTCTTTAATGCGTTCATAGATATATGTGCATATTTTGATAAATCTAGTGTATCCACATCATCAACTTCAGTGGTCCCTGATATTAGCGTTGATGTTTCTGGACCATTTGAACCCGTCACTACTTCTTCAAATACTACTAGTCCAAACAACTCTAATCAAACTAACAATGTTTTTGTGTCTACAGATAACAACTCTGAAGCTGAAGTCCCGAGCACTTCATCTGCTATGCCAGAGTTACCTGAATCATAGTTACAGACTGAAGAAGTACCTACAGCTATTTATGAAGTTGTACCTACCAACACTGATGCATATACCAAACAGAATAATCGGATCAATATTCAACCCCTACCGAGTACTAGTAGATGGACATGTGCTCACCCCCTGCATAACATAATTGGCGACATAGACAATGGAGTCAAAACGTGAGTTGGATCAGCAAATTTTTGCTTATACTCAAGTTTCCTGAGCGTAATTGAACCAAAGAAAGTTTCTGAAACATTGCAAGATCCCGATTGGATCCTTTCCATGCAAGACGAACTGCTACAATTTGAGCGACACAAAGTTTGGCGGCTTATACCCAGACCAAAGGACAAATCCGTTATTGGAACAAAATGGGTATTCAGAAACAAGAAGGACGAAGCAGGAATTGTGGTCAGAAACATGGCCAGATTGGTAGCCAAAGAGTATTGTCAACAAGAAGGAATAGACTACGATGAGACCTTTGCTCTGGTGGCAAGAATCGAAGTCATTCACATCATTTTGGCCTATGCAGCCTACAAGAACATTAAGGTATATCAAATGGACGTCAAGTCTGCATTTCTTAATGGGATTCTGCATGAGGAGGTCTATGTACATCAATCGAAAGGCTTCGTAGATACTCAGTATCCTGATCATGTCTACGTTCTCGACAAAGCATTGTATGGTTTAAAACAAGCTCCGAGAGCGTGATATGAAACTTTGACGCAATTCTTACTTGTTCCTGGTTTTAAGAAAGGTACGATAGATATTAGATACTACTCTTTTTCTGAAAAAAAATGTTGAAGACTTGTTTTTAATCCAGATTTACGTTGATGACATAATATTCGGTTCTACAAATCCTAAGTTTTGTAAAAACTTTTCAAAACTCATGGAGACTCGATTCGAAATGAGTATGATGGGTGAACTGAATTTTTTCCTTGGTCTACAAGTGAAACAGTCATCTGAAGGCATATTCATAAATCAGTATAAGTACATTAAAGACATTTTGAAAAAGTTTAACATGACTGATAGTTCTTCCATGAAAACTCCAATGGCAACTGGAATGCTTTTGGACGCAGATTTTTCCGAAAAATCTGTTGACCAAAAGAACTGTAGGAGCATGATTGGTTCTTTATTATATCTTACATCCAGTAGACCGGATATCATGTTCGTTACATGTTTCTGTGCTCGTTATCAGGCTAATCTTAAGGAGTCTCACCTTGCAGCCGTTAAACGGATCATAAGATATCTGAAAGGCACTTCCGAGTTAAGCCGTTGGTATCCAAAGGATTCGAGTTTTGATCTTACAACTTTCACTGATGCAGACCACGTAGGATGTAAGTTGGAAGATCACTTCTGGGTCTTGTCAGTTTCTAGGCAACAAATTGGTGAGTTGGACATCTAAAAAGCAGAATTATGTATCAACCTCGACAACTGAAGCGGAGTACGTAGCTGCTGCAAGTTATTGCTCACAAGTGCTTTGGATGATGACTCAATTGAAAGATTTTGGCTACACATATAAGTGAGTGCCTATTTACTGTGACTCAAAAAGCGCCATTGCCATTACTGCTAACCCGGTGCAACACTCCAAGACGAAACACATAGATGTATGCTACCACTTTATCAAGGATCATGTGGAGAAAGGAGATGTAGAGATGAATTTTGTACAGACCGACTACCAGCTTGCTTGCTAATATTTTCACCAAGCCGTTGGATGAAAAGCGATTCAAATTCTTGATCAGTAAGTTAGGTATGCTCAACATGTCTTCATAAGTCTGTGACATTTTCCTACATGTATCTAGGGGGAGAGTATCTTGTTCATGCTAACTTCTAGGGGGAGTACATATAGTTGCTTACATTCTACTCTTACTAATGAAGGCAGAATCATCAAAGATGATTACCAAAATCTTTATTCTTTTGCAGGTTACAAAGTTGTTTAGGAAAAGATACTATTCTCACCGAAGAATATGTGACGATGGTTTCTGAATACTACAGTTCAGAACCTATACTTCAATATTTTTGATCTTTACTGAAGACTGAATGATCAATCTTTATGAGGAAGTTTTTGTTGAATTTCTAAGGGGGAGAAATGAATTATATCGTTAGATTGATATTTTTTTGTGCTAATATGTTTGACTTTTTTTACGCATATTGAAGGGGAAAATATCTAAGTTTTGTCAAGGGGGAGCTTACTTGATTACATTTTGTTTTCCTGTTCTTAATTGAAGGGAGACATAAAATTTTATTTTAGGGGGAGTTAAGAATCTCAGGCTGAATGTAATTATTTCTAATTCTTAAACTCTACATATTTGAAAGATGAACAACTTTCACATATGAAAAATGTTTTCTAAATGTTCAAACCACTTATTGTTCTCAAATGCTTTTATGAATTTAGAAGTGAGATTTTAAATGATTTTTATTTGGAAATTTCATGTTTAACTGACCGTGTGCTTCCAAAGATCAATACTTGTGTATTATATTTTCTGTATACTGTCAAGTATTCACACACACCGGTTCAGTATCTTCTATTGACTTTGTTATTACCATGTCTCTAAACGAAACATTTTTCGATGGTAATACCCTCGTTTGATTTCAAAGTTTTTGAGTATCAGACATCATTTCTAAATTTTGTGCGTTCTTTGTTAATATGTTTATATTTGTTCATATAAACAAATTCCAATTCTTTGATACCCCAAGCTATCATATTTTATGATAATTGATCTGATTGATACAATGTCAGATTCTCAAAACAATTCTCTTGATTTCATTTCATTCATTCAGTCTCTTTGTTTTGAGAGATCTTCAATGTTCAATAAGCTCACACATGAATGTTGTTTCTTTGGAGCTTACATTCATTTGACATTGTTATCATATCTTGTGCTTAACTGTTAAAGTTAAATTGTTGAGCAACACTACTCTACAAAGGACAAATTTTCACGGAATTCTTGTGAGAGCTTAACAAAACTTCCATGGATTCACGTTAACCTGTGTTTCCTCCTCGAAAGTTATCCTAAAGTGATTGAGGGGTGACGGGTGTATATCAAAGAGTGGGGGTGTGATGAGGTAAAATGGAAAAGAGAGATTGGTCAGAAGTGAGCTTAAATGTTAAAAAGAAAGAAGGTGTGAGATCAGAGTTAAAAGAATATGAAAACTCTACACCAACTTTTTCTGAGTCGGGTAGCCATATCTACTAATTGGTTCACATTCTTTGGTGACCATAATTGAAAAAGGCAGTGAGCCCATGCCAACTCTGTCATTAACCCCACCAGTGAAAGAGTAATTTCCCAATTCAATCCAAGCAATTCAAACAAGATTTGACCATTTAGTTCAAGAGAGAGTGTATAGAGAGAGAAAGCATATATGTCATAGATCTTACAAATGTGAAGTACATACTTGGTTACAAAACACTCAACACCTAAGGTATTTATACCTAAGACAAACTCTCACAAGCTTACAAGCTTAAACATTCAAAGTAAAGAAACTCTTAAAGATTATGTTGAATAAGTTGACTTTGACTTTTCTACATTAAATCTTGGATACAATTTTATACACTAACATTCTCCCCCTTTGTATTCAAGATTTAATAAAAAATTTGACAATCTTCTTCAGCTCTTTGATTCTTCAAACTTTGACTCTAACAACTTTAAACTTTGAAGCTCTTTCTGAAGTTGTTGAAGAATCTTGAAAAGTCATTCACGTTTAGCATCTTTGAAATGTCAACAAGTCTTGAACACAAATCTGAAGTCTTGAAACTTTTGAAACTTCAGAAAACCTCATTGATCTTGAGGAATCTTTCAGAACTTGTATCTTCATCTCTGTAATCTCTGATCAGTCTTCGGAAAAACAAACTTTCTCGAGTCATCTTGATTTGTCTTCAGAATCTTTCGGAATGATTTCTTTTAATCAGTCTTGAATAAAATCCACAAGTCATTTCACTTTATCTTTGAAATTGATCTTTTGTAGATTTCTTCCCCTTTTTGATGAATTGTGAGAATCGAAATCATCAAAACTCATCAATTTCAGCTCAGTCTTTGAAACTTCTCCCCCTTTGAAACAATGTAGAACAATCTTCATGATCTGAACAATCTCCTCCAATTGATCTTGATAAAGAGCCGTGAATTCAAGAATGTATTTATCCGAATCTTTTCAAATTCAGACAAAATTTGAGTGGTAAACCTGAATCAACACATGAAACAGTTAGAAATGCCTGTCAGTAACACAAAGTTACTGTGTACAACGAATGTACAATTTAAGGAGCTGGTTTGATGTTGACTCCCCAGGACTTCCATTCAATCATTCAAAAACACAAGGTTTAACTATGAATGTTCTGACAGAAAAACACATTTTCTGTGTGCTCGTGCATGTGTTTTGAAAGAATTAGCACAATGATTGTGTTTCATAAAAGGCTCAAAGTATGTAAAACCACTGAGACAGCAATGATAATACATAGACTCAAATGTGCATGAGAAAGGGTCGAAGGTGGGGCAACTTTCCATCTTTTTCAATCTCAGTATCTTCCAAATGAAGAACCAATAGATTATGTGTTGCTTCCCCAGAAAATGTGAAACATTCTCTTTTTGAGAAAAGAATGAATAGCTGGTGGGGTTGTATGCAAGAGTTGGCATGGGCTAGGTGCCTTTTTCAATGTCGTTCACGAAGAAATGTGAAACAACAGTAATGTGGCTGCCCGACTCAGAAAGAAGTTTGGTGCAGAGTGTAATATTCTTTTACTCTGATCTCTCACCCTCTTTCTTTTTAACATTAAAGCTCACTTCTAACCAATCTCTCATTTCCATTTTACCTCTTCACACACCACTCTCAATCTTTTTACCCCTCTCCCCTCAATCACTCAGGAAATACTTCCTGGGTAGGAAACACTGGTTATCGTGAATTCATGGAAGTTATGTTAAGCACTCACACTGAATCCCGTGTATTTTCCTAAAAGAATATGCATCTCAATGATTTTCATGACAATTTTGCACAAGAAATCATTTGTCAGTATATGTATGCTCATTAAAGATAAGAATGAAATTTTGAACATTTTAAGCATTTAAGATTTCTCAAAACTTTATATGAATGAATAATCATTAAAGAACAGAAATGTTTTGAGAATCTGACAATGATTAAGATCAGATCAAAGTTCATGAAGAATAATATTTTGGGATGTCAAAGACGTAAGATGTTTATATGAACAATATATAAACATATTAACAATGAAAGCACATGAAATAATGAAATGATGTTTGATTCAAACACTAATGAAAAACAAACGGGAGTATTACCATAGAAAGATTATACTTTTGATACATGGTAATAACAAAATCAATATGAAGTACTGAACCGGTGTGTGTGAATACTTGACAGTATATAGACAAGATAATACACAAGTATTGATCTTTGGAAACACACGGTCAGTTAAACTTTAAAGCTCAGTTATGAAAAACATTTAAAATCACACTTCTAAATTCATGAAATCTTTTAAGAACAAGAAGTGGTTTGAACATTTTAGAAAGCGTTTTTCATGTTCGAAAGTTGTTCTTCTTTCAAACAATCAGAGATTAAGATCAGAAGATATTTACCTTTAAGCTCTCCCTCAAATCATGATAGAATGATTTAGGTCAGATAAGCTCCCCCTGGATATTTGCATAATATCCTCATTTTAAACATTTAAGAACGGGTCCTGATCTGTTGTAATCAGAAACTATACTCTTGACATTGAGGTGCGGGTCTTGAACTGTTTTATTCAAGAGCCACAATTCTTTGAGGTACGAGTCCTAGACTGATTTGTCTAGAAGTCAAACATCTTGCTCCCCCTTAAACTTTGGGTGCCTGCAACACAGTTTTAGCTTTTGGTACCCACTGGTATTTGGGTCCTGATGTGTAAGTTGCAGTTCTTGTGGGGGTAACATAATATGAACCATATCAGTAATCAACAAAATTATTACTTACAAAGTCATGTGTTCCACAGTAAGAACAACATATTTTCTTCTGAGCAATCCTGATCAAATGATTAGTAGAATAAAACATATCAGAATTACCAAAAGATTTACCTTTATGCACTCTGTTCTTTTTGGCATTGGATGTGGATGCATATGCTTTGTCCTTCTTCTTTTCATCAGAAGAATCTTTAACTCTCTAGACCATCTGACTTTTCTTTGATTGCTTCCCAAGATATTTAACATAAAAGCTCACTGGACTATCAACAGATTTGTCATAAAACAGATTAGATGGTCGAATCTGATTTGATTTGATTTGACAGTGTTTGGTTTGACACTTTTCTTTTTGAAAACATTTTTATCATGGATAGAACTTGAAGAAGTTTTAAAAGAGCAAACTGATTCGGTTGAATTGTCAACTAGTGATTGATTGATCACATCAGCACAAAATTTTTATGACAAATCAACATTTGCAACTTCTAAAATGTTTCTTTCAGTAATAAGTGTGTCAAACTACTGATTCAAATCAAATTTAGCCATCTGCTCTTTCTGGATGTCTGAGGATAGAACAGATATCTTGGATAAGAGCTTAGATATTTCAGATTCAAATATTTGACGTTCTTTTTCAAAATCTTTTTCCAAGTTCTTGGTTTTATCAGAAATCTCATTAAAGATCCCAACATTTCTCTTTTCAGATTTCTTCTTTTCAATCTCCAAAGACTTTTTCTTTTCTTGAAAAGCTTTTCTTTCTTTTTCAAGTAAGTCTTGTAAAATAGAGATTTGTTTGGGAAATTCAGAAGTTTTATCTTCAAGAACTTTTCTCTCTTTGGCAAAAGTGTCTCTTTCTGTAATTAAAATCTTTTCAAACTCAGACACTTGCTTTGAGAGTTTTAAACATCTTAGCTCAAGATCCTTCTTCTCTTGGTCAGCTTTCTTTGAAATATCATATAGCTTTTGAGTATAAGATTTCTCTGAAATAGCTTTATCTTTATCTGCTTGGAGGCTCTTCTTCAGATCAGCTGTCAGGATCGAAATTCAAACAAGAATTTAACACACACTCAGAAACTATGTTAAAGGAGTTGTGGAAAAACACTTTAACAGTAAATCAATGGAACAATATCAGAATGAAAATCACAAGTTATATTGATTTAACTTAATGATTACAAACAAAAACCTCAATCTGTTGAACAGGCTCAACAGACGTTCAATACTTCTCTATTGAAAGGACTTCTAAGAACCTTGAGGTTAATTCTCTCTAAAAACTAACGTATATCAAAAATTGTATTAAAACTATATATCTATCAAGGACTTCTAGACTATATATACAGAATTAATTACAAGATAATTATCAAAACAAAATTGATCTTCATTCCATAATTATCTTCATCTCTATCTCCAGCTCCTAATCTTTCGTTCCAAGTCATTATCTTCATAAACAGTATTAACTTCATCCTTATCCAGCAGCATTAACATCCTCAGCAGTATTATCATCCTCAGCAGCATAAACATGCTTGCAGTATTAACCCTTCACTTGCATTAGTAATCTTCAAGCAGTACTAACTCTCCAAGCAGTACTAACTATTAAAGTAGCAGCACTAACTCTTCAAGCAGTATTAAATCTACTAGCAATAGTAATTGTTCATCTTGCAGTAGTAATGTTACAAGCAGTAGTAATACCTTTCAAGTAGCAGTAGTATTCATCCTTAGCACATTCAGACCCAACAATCTCCCCCTAACTTAACTTTTCAGAATGAGAAGTTAAGTTCTTCAGCAAAAGGTCTTCATGATGCTTTCAAAGCTGCAACTTTAATTCCCAAGATTTGGATCCAGTCCCAGACTTTGATAAATTGTCCTTCTGATCACTATTCTGGCCATTTCTGATCCTTTAGCACATACCAGCTTAGCTTTCAACATCCCTTCCAACTTAGCTTTGCTGTGGTCATAGATCTTATCCACCAAGAAGTACTCATGATAGCTTTTGTCAATTGTGATAATGTAAACTCCACAGTTTTCAAATAGCATCCAATAATCAATCTTTTTAAATCCATACTCATGATGTAAATCTTTGATCCTATACTGCACTCTTTCAGGCTCAAACATCATGCATAAGTACTCCATGGCTATCTTGGTTAAGCTCATTTCTGTCCCTTGTAACACAGACTCATGCAGTTTTATTCCAACTTTGTACATTTCCTCCAAGTCAGCTCTGGAACAGCTTCTGATTACCTTGCCCTAAGTTGCATAAACCTCAAACTCATCACCCATTCTTTTGAATCTGAAATATTCTTTTCTGTTGTCCTTCAGAATATCCCAAAAGATAATTTCTGGTGCTTTCATAGAGATAGGGTCAGCTTGCACTGGTTCTTCATTTGTCAAAGTCATGTACAAATGGAACTGCTCATGATTCTGCTCTAGCTCTGCTAAAGGTGCAACAGTAGCTTCTGCTTCTGCTTCTGCTTCTGCTTCTGCTTCTGCTTCTGCTTCTGCTTTTTCAGTTTTATTCTCCTTTTCAACTTCTTTAATTCTTTGCCTCTTTGCCTGTTTCTTGGTAGCAATAGATTTCCTTCTTTTTATAGCTCCAATTTTCTGAGCTAAGGTCTCTTCTTTCTTTACTTCTTCCTTGTCTTTGATAGAAGTGCCTTCTTCACTGTCAGGGAAGGGCTGTTGTATGTTGAGGTCATGCCTTTCTTTCATCTTTCTTTCAACCTCTACCCTTTGAGTGAAATCCCCTTGTAGTTTGGCCATCTCCTTCTTATACAGTTCTTATATTCTACCATAAGACATGTTGGTAAACATCCCTTCTTTGACTCCAACAGACCCTTTCAGAAAGTTGATCATCTTTCTTCTTTCTTGATTGGTCAGGAATGTCTTTGAAGGCTGTCTTTGTCTTGTCTTTAATGTCAGCCTTTGCCTTGATGCCTTCTTTGTAACTTTCTTAGCAGCAGCAGTCTTTAAACTTCTTTGAAATTCCTCATTAAGCTTTGTAGATAACTCCAAAGCAATCTCTCTGTCTTTTGCAGATTGTATTTCTTCTTCCTTTTCCATCTCTTCTTGCAGTTTCTTTGCTAACTCTTCATCCAAATCAATTTGTTTCAGCTTCTTCATTGGTTTCTCAGACTCAACCACTTTCTCTTTCCCTTTCTTTTTGATCTCTTCCGCACTGATCTTTTTCTTTATCTGTTCTGATCCTCCTTCTTTAATGACCACTCCCTTAGCCTTTTGAGTGGCCTTGGTAGTGTCATTCTTTGCCTTTACTAGAGTCTCTGCAATTGCTATTTCCTCTGCAGACATACCTGTTTCAGCTGCAACTTTCTCTGTTTCTACTGTTGTTGTTACTACTTCTGGTGTAGTTAAAGTTGCTGATGTAGTTTCTACTTCTTTTGCTGTTTCTTCTTCTGCACCAATCTCCCCCTCAAAATGAGATTCCATTCTAACAGGGCTTTGCTTTTCAACTTCAACTTGACTCTCCCCCTTTTTGGAAGCATCATGAGGAATGCTCCTTTTCTTCAATACAAACTGTGTTCTTTTCTTTTTTGTGCACCAGCTTAAGAACCATCTTTTTGAGTTTAGCAATCTGCCCCTGTTGGGAGATAATCACCTTTTGCATTTCCTTTATTTCTGCACCCTGTTTGAGTACATCCAGGTTGACATTGGCAATAGTTTCCATCAATTCCTCATAGTTATATATGTCCTCACCTCCTTTGGGTGTGTTGACCACCCTTGAAGGATCCTTGGATCTTTTAGTAGAGGCCTTCTGCCTAGTAGAAGCACCTTCTACCCCCTTGGTTTCTTGGCACCTGGTACCTTTAGATGATTGCTCATCTAAAGTTGTCGTGGGGGAGGTCTTAGGTATGTTCAAACTGTCCTATCCTACATGTTGTGCAGAAACAGTAGTGTGAGCCTCACTGCCCATATGCTCATCCTTCTCCTTATAGAGCACCTTCTTGGGGTTGGGAGACACCCCTGTGGTTTCCCTTTGGATATTCTCTAATGGAGATTGCTCCATTAGAGGGCTTGAAGGCTTTGGGGGTGAAGATACAAGAAGGGAAGGAACCTTCTGTACCTTTTTCCTTTGATATGTTTTGGTGATGGGGGAAGTTGGCTTGACAATAGGGATCTGAGGAGAATCAATTGAATTGAATGGTGTGGGTAGGTCATCAGTTTAGTGGTCAGATGTGGGTTGTGACCCTGATGCGTCACTATGGGAAAGAGACACACCCATCATTGTATAGAACAATGGAGTGTCTTTGCCGGAAAAGTCCTTGGAAGGCCTTTTCATGTTTGAGAACACCTTCCCTTTGGGAAGTTTTAGTACATACACCTCATTAGACGAGGGTAAATCCGTCAATTCATTAATTAGTACTTCTTGCACAAATATTGGATACATATAAAAGCTTTTGGATTTGGTATCCAGATTTGACATTAAATCATTGAAGATCATTTGAGAAAAATTAAACTTTCTAGAGGTAGCTAAGCAGACTAGAGCATAAGCTAAGGTACTGCTGAACTCACTCCATCCAGTTGTTTTTCGTGAAATGCAGTGTTGTAGGGTATGAACAAAGAATCGCCACTGAGGTGAAAATCTGTTTTTGTAAAACTTATATACATAAGTGGGACCTTCATACCCCATACGACTAAGAACTTGGAAGAGATCTTCCTTAGGAAGAGAGGTAATACCTGAGGCATCATCTAAGTGAATATGAATGCGTATGTTGTCCTCTGATATGGTAATGGGTTTATCACACACCCTTGATTGTATGACCTGCCTTCCTTCCACAGTTTGGATTGAGGCATTTGCCCAGAACTGTCGTAGATGTTCCACATAGATTGTGGGATTGACAGTGAGGGCATAGGCAATGTGCGACGATTTGAGGAAATCCACAATCTGATGAAAACCCTCAGCCTGTTTGGGTTTTTGCAGCATAGCAACCTCATTGTGTTCATCAAAGAATTCTAGTCCTGCCATCGTTCTGATTGATTCTAGGGTTCGAATCGCAACTAGGGTTTACACTGGTAAGCAAGAAATCGAGAGAGAGAGAAAGAGAAGCAATGGAAGTTCAAAGAGACGTTTGTATTTTGGCGGTCACAAAGGGTATTTATAGGTGGAGGGTTTCAGTTAGAAGCAGTACTAAGTACCCTAGCAGTATTAACAAGCCCGCAGCATTAACTCATATTAGCAGTAGTAACACATACTGGCAGTATTAACACAGACTAGCAGTATTAACAAAGACTAGCAGTATTAACACATACCAACAGTAGTAACATTGATGAGCAGTAGAAATAAAGCAAGCAGTAGTAACTTTGCACTGGCAGTATAAACCACCTAGTAGTAGTAAACATACTTAACCATATTGGAACTGACATCATGAGTAATATACAGAGCAGTATTAACTGAACTAGAAGTACTAAGTATTCAGTTGAAGCAATCTGAAACACTTAAACACACAAGGTTAGCAGCACCATGCACAATATAATATGAGAAAGTAAGCATGAAGGAATCTATACAGAAATGGTACATAAAGAAGATCAAAAGATGGTTATTCAGTGTTTATCATGCCCATACTTGTGACCAAGAATGTAAATCTACCCACATCAAAAGCTTTGGTGAATAGATCAGCAAATTGGTTACTTGTGTGTACATTCAAAACCTGAATTAGCTTCTTTTCATTGCAATCTCTAATAAAATGATACCTTATTTCTATATGCTTGGTTTTTGAGTGCTTCACTGGATTATTAACAATGCTTATGGCACTGTTGTTGTCAATGAAGATTGGAGTGTGCAGAAAAGTAACACCATAGTCCAGCATCTGATTTTGAATCCATAACACTTGGGAGCAGCAGCTTGCAGCTGCTATGTACTCTGCTTCTGTTGTAGAGGTGGACACTGTGGTTTCCTTTTTACACTGCCACGACACTAGTCTTGTACCCAAAATCTGACATCCTCCTGATGTAGACTTTCTATCCAAGTTTGCACCACCCAAATCACTATCAGAATAAGCAAGTAGATCAAATGGTGAGTCATGAGGATACCAAAGACCCAACCTAGGTTGTCCTTTGAGATATCTGAAGATCCTCTTGACTGCTTGAAAATGTGATTGCTTAGGTCTTACTTGAAATCTGGCACACACACAGACAGCAAACATAATATCTGGCCTTGAGGCTGTTAGATACATGAGGGAGTCAATCATAGATCTATAGTGATGAACATCTACATCCTCCCCCTCAAGATCTGCAGTGATCTGTTTGTGTGTTTCCATGGGTGTGCTTGCAGGCTTTTGGTGAGTATATCCTGCACATACTTGGATTGGCTGATGAAGATACCATCAGTCTTCTGTTTAACCTGTAGCCCAAGGAAGAATGTAAGTTCACCCATAGAGCTCATCTTGAATCTTTTGTGCATTAGCTCCTCAAACTCCTTGCACATATAATCTTTTGTGGATCCAAAGATGATGTCATCCACATAGATCTGCACAAGTAGGATGTCCTTCTTCTTCCTTTTGATGAACAGAGTCTTGTCTATTATTCCCCTTTCAAAATCATTTTCCAAGAGATGGGTAGACAGAGTGTCATACCATGCTCTTGGTTCTTGATGTAGCCCATAGAGTGCCTTCTTTAATTTGTATACTCTGTCAGGATAGTTAGGATTTTCAAACCCTGGAGGCTGACAAAAATATACTTCTTCATCAATTGTTCCATATAGGAATGCACTCTTGACATCCATCTGATAAACTCTAAACTTCATGAAAGAGGCATAGGCTAGAAACAGCCTAATTGCCTCAATTCTGGCCACTGGAGCAAATACTTCTTCATAGTCTATTCCTTCTTCTTGTGTGTACCCTTGTGCCACTAGTCTGGCTTTGTTCTTTATTACTATTCCTCTCTCATCTTTCTTATTCCTGAAAATCCATCTTGTGCCAATTGCTCTGTGTCCTTTTGGAAGATCCACCAGATCCCATACATTTTGCAGCACAAACTGTAGTAGCTCCTCTTTCATTGTTTCTATCCAGCTTGGGTCTTTCATTGCATCATAGACCTTCTTGGGTTCAATCTAGGATAGAAAGCAAGATAACAAGCCTGTCTGTATGTCTTTCAATCCCCCTAACTTGCTTTGTTGCCTTGTGATCATTGGGAAATTGATATCACCAATCACTAACTGAGGAGGATGATTCTTCTGAGTTCTTGTATAATTTACAGCCTCCTCATTAATATTGGCTTCAAGATTGGAATCATGCTTTTCTGGAGTGCTTTCACCATATACTGAAGAATTGTCATCATCAGTGTCATCTTCTGACAGTATGGGCATCTCAGGACCTGTGTTTCCTGGATTATGATCATCCTCTTTATCACTCTTATTCTCTTCATCATCTTTGTCCTCTTCATCTGCTTTAGAATCTTCATCCTATCCTGGATCAGAATCTTCTGATTTTGAATCATCTTTCTTTTCTAGCTGGCAAAATTCAGCAGGATCAACAGTAGGTATGGGGAATAGCACAAACTCTTGTTTCTGCGCTTGTACCTGTTTTGAATTTATTCCTGCAGTTTGCACATTACTAAAACCCAAAGCATTAGTTAGTGAATCAATGTCAAACAACCAATCAGGACCTGTACCAATTTTATTTGGTGTGTTCTCATTGCATTTGACATTGTCACTTTCCTCTATAATCCGTGAAGAACAATTAAATACTCTATAGGCCTTACTTTGAGAGGAGTATCCAACAAGAAATCCATCTTCAGCTTTTCTTTCAAACTTACCTAAGTGAGATTTGGTGTTGAGAATTGTGCAAGGACACCCAAAAGGTTTGAAAAAGCCAATAAAAGGTTTCTTCTTGTTAAAAAGTTCATAAGGTGTCTTGCCTTGAGATTTGACTACTAAAACCCTGTTTTGGACATAACAGTCAGTATTAACTGCTTCTGCCCAGAAAGTAATTGGTAACTTTGAATATGCCAACAGAGATCTAGCAGCCTCAATTAGTGTCCTATTTCTCCTCTCAGCTACACCATTTTGTTGAGGAGTTCTAGAAGCACTGTATTGTTTCTCAATACCTTTAGCCTCACAAAAGTTGTGTAAGTCATTGTTTTTAAATTCAGTTCCATTATCAGATCTGATGACTTTAACTCTTAGATTAGTTTGGTTTTCAATCCTAAGAACAAAGGATTTGATCAATCCACTTGTCTCATCCTTAGTCCTTAGAAAATATACCCAAGTAAATCTAGAGAAATCATCTACAATGACTAAGCAATAGGATTTCTTTCCAATACTCATCACATTTGTAGGACCAAAGAAATCCATATGCAATAATTGAAGAGGAGAAGAGATTGTATTTATTCATTTGGACTTATGAGAAGTTTTGTGCTGCTTGCCTTTAAGACAGGCAACACAATGATCATCACATGAGAAAACTTTTTAAGGTAAACCTCTTACAAGGTTGTTTTTCACAAGAATGTTCATTGTTTTAAAATTCATGTGACACATCCTTCTGTGCCATAGAGATGATTCATCTAAGGAAGCTTTTGAGAATAAACAGTTTAATGATGAATCAGATGATACATTCTCTAAATCCAAGCAATAAACATTATCCTTTCTAGGAGTTCTAAGTAGTATCATATTTTCATCAACTACCTTGAATCCTGGAGCAAGAATAATACATTCAGACTCAGTAAATAATATGCTATGTTGCTTGTCACAGACCTGTGATACACTTAACAGTTTGTATCTCAATTGCTCAACATAGTACACATCATCAAAGGACATCTTACCTTTTGATACCTTACCTTTTCCACTGATCTTACCACCTGCTGGATTGTCACCAAAAGCAACATGTCCTCCATCAAACTTTTTGAAGTTTTGAAGGTAGGCCACGTTACCTGTCATGTGCCTAGAGCAACCACTATCTACATGCCAGATGCTCTTCTTCTTGAGATGTTGGTTGCCCTGCACATATGATAAAAAAGTTAGTTTCTTGAGGGAACCCAAGCCAAAGTGGTCTTGGGTTGGCCTTTCTCATCAACATATTTATAATCAGTAATCTTAGTCTGGATGAGATGATCAGATTTAGGAATCTTATGGCTGGAATACTTTGTCAAAATTATGGGCTTGGCAGCATTAACACTGGTAGCAACACTAACCTTGTTAGCAGTACTAACTTGGTTAGCAGTACTAACTTGGTTAGCAGTACTAACTTGGTTAGCAGTACTATTGTTATCAGCAGTACTATTTCTGTTAGCGGTACTATTTGAGGTAGCAGTACTAACAGATTTCTTTACTTTTGGAACCCAAACCTTGACAAAGTTGTTTTCTTTCTTGTTCTGTGAGTTACTCCTTGACTTGCTTGGAGTATTTTCTTTTGATTTAGCAAACTTATTCTGAATATGAGATTTTGCAGTCCCAGTTATCATTGGTACTGTTCTCATATTAGCAGCCATGTGATTTCTTGATTGCTTCCTATAACCAAAAGAATTTTGTGTTTGTCTTTGAAAAGTAACTCTTTGGTTAATAGGATTGAAATAACAGTATTTGGCAAGATGATTCAATCTGCCACAGATAAAACAGGGCTTTGGTCTATTGATTTTGCTAAGATCAATTCCCTGTTTTTGAGCCCACTAATTATTTCTGTTTCTCTAATTTCCCCTTACTTTATCATGTTTATGGGGCTTGTTCTGTTGACAAGTACAGGGATTTATAACAGAGGTTTGCATGTAGTGAATTCGCTGTACCTTTTCCTTTCCTTTCCTGGAGGTCTCAGCTTTCTCACTCTTAACATTCTCTTTCTCTGTCTTGGACATCTCCACTTTATCACTTTTGATAAATGGTTTACCTCCCCTCTCATTTGTAAGAATGTGGTTTTCTAAATGAATATCTTTATGGTCTACCTCGTGCATGAAGTAAGAAACTCTCTAGACGTGTTGTGCGTGTTTGGAGAATCCGCAGATGCCTACTTGCGTGTTTTACCGAATTCGCAAGCTAAACTCGCAGAAGGAAGCTCGCAAGATGTGCGCGTTTAAACACTTAGAAAAAAATCTGACAAAACAATTCAAACTCGCAGATTGATAAATAAACACGCAAACTTCAATTTGCGCGTTTCTAGAACTCACAAATAGCACTTTGCGTTTTTCAGCGAGAATCAAGATCTTTCAGATTGCGCGTTCTTCCGATGAATCTTGCGCGTTTTGTAGATCTTGCGTGTTCTTGAGTTCTGTTCACAGATTTCGATCACAACCTTTAACACCTGCATTTACGACTTGAGAATGCACACGGTTGGTCGATTTAACATTTAGAACACATTTCTAATATGACTTTTAGACTAAAAACAACAAAATCACATAGAATCGATCAAGCACAGTGTTCAACATTTTTCAAACCGAAACTAACAAAAATTCAAAATTTGACATGAATTGATGCGAATTTCGTGATGTAATCAAAACAAGAACAGTTCTATTACACTAATCGAATACTATATCATCATTTTCTTGCAACAAAAACGATTTTACAATTAGAATTCGATTGAACAGTAACTTTCAAAAAAAATCTGCGTGTTCTTGATTTTTCAAGAAATCAAACTGATCAAGTGATCTTTTCTGAATTAATTTGGTCTCGCTCTGATACCAATTGAAAGAGTAATTTCCCAATTCAATCCAAGCAATTCAAACAAGATTTGACCATTTAGTTCTAGAGAGAGTGTAGAGAGAGAAAACACATATGTCATAGATCTTACAAATGTGAAGTACATACTTGGTTACAAAACACTCAACACCTAAGGTATTTATACCTAAGATAAACTCTCACAAGCTTACAAGCTTAAACATTCAAAGTAAAGAAACTCTTAAAGACTTATGTTGACTAAGTTGACTTTCACTTTTCTACATTAAATCTTGGATACAATTTTATACACTAACAACCAGTCACTCGTTTCTTTCTTAACAAAGAAATGTTTCATTTTCTTTGGGGACGCAACATATTTGCTATCTGGTCTTCATTTGGAAGATCTGGATATTGAAAAAGAAGGAAAGTTGTCGCACCTTCGCACCTCTTTCATGCACATTGAGTCTGTGGAAAACTTGTTGTTGTCTCAACAGTTTACACATTTTGAGACTGTTAAAGCTTAAGTAGTGTTAGTGTATTATTGTATCCAAGATTTAATAGGAAAAGTCAAGTTTAGTAAAGTCAACAAAGTCAATGTTTAGTTTAGTCAATATGAGTTTACTTAGTTGTTAAGCATGTTGTTTTAGTCTTAGGTATAAATACCCATGGCCTTGTAATAGTTCATGGTAATGCTTTAACATTGTCAGATATATGATTGGAACTTTCTCTCTATATACTCTCTCTCTAGAACTTCATATTGTCAATATCTTGATTGTTAGATTGCTTGAATTCATTGGGAATACATTATCATTTGGTATCAGAGCAAACCAAACGAATTCAGAAGGATCAGATCACAGATTGAATTTTAATTTTTCAAATTTTGGATTTCACGAACTCGGTTCTTGAATGTCACTGTTTGATCACAAATTTTCTTGTTTGTGTACAATTAAATCAAGAAATTGATTTGATTGTATACATTTTATCAATTGGATCAAGTTTCGTTCAGATCACACAGTCTAATTCGAACATTAGATTGATCAATTTGATCAAATTGCTATTTTCGTAAAACTTGAACTCAATCACTGTTCTTGAATCGAATGATGCTTTTTGATGTTTTTAATGGAAATCGAGTTGATAGAAAAGTGTTCTAATATGTTTTCCGAACATACTGATGCATTTTGAGAATCAATTGCAGGTTTTAGAACAATTTAGAGTGATTTCGTGAACGTATCTGTCAAAACGCGCAAGATCCGTAGAACGTGCAAGTTCATCGAAGAACGCGCAAGTTCATCATCAAACGCGCAAGTCAAAGGGATTTGATTTTTGACTAAAACGCGCAAGTGTCTGAAGGACACGCAAGCAAAACGTGCGAGTTTGCTAAAACGCGCTAACTTAAGCGAGCGAGTTCTATCAACGCGCAGGGCGAAGCGTGCGAGTTTGATCGAAACGCGCTAAGAGGCTTGCGAGTTTAAAATCAGTGAAAAATTTTCTAAGTGTTAAAACGCGCACATAGTGACAAGCGAGTTTCAGAAACGCGCAAGTGTTTAATAGCGAGTTTCAATGTGAATAGTGATTAGCGAGTTCAGTGTCTTGCGAGTTTCATCGTCGTGCGAGTTTGAGCAAACGCGCTAATATTGATCTGCGAGTTCTAGAAACGCGCAAGCTACCATTTGCGAGTTTCAGTGTGAATAGTGACTAGCGTGTTTAGTGGTCTGCGAGTACAGTGACCTGCGAGTTTCAAGACTTAACTTTTTTTGAAAATTAAAATTTTTTTTGTGTGATCCAAGTTTGACTTTTTAGTCAAAATTTATGATTTGTTTGGGAACGATCATTTTTTTCTAGCGGAACCCCCTTGCTAAGTCTGCGGAGGGGGACATATTTTGTTAGTGATCATAATTTTCTGATTTTTGACGATCATTTTTTTAAGCTAACATTCTGACAAGATACCTGTTACAGACGAGAGAGGAAATACTGTTTTATCTGCAAGAGATATGGCTGTTTTGTACATGCCAGAAATACCAAAGATGGAAGCTGAATTAGACAAGCTGAAAAATCAGAATTCAAAGCTTCTAAATCAAATTCAGGAGTTCAAATCTAAATTGTCAAATTCTGATAAAACTCCTGATTGTATAAAATGTGCTAATCTTGATAAATCTGATTTTGCAGGTGTCATAAAGGAAAGAGAGAAAGAGATTAAAGATAAAGAGAATCAAATTGAAATGAAAGAAAAAATCATAGGGGTTAAAGAGAAGATTATTATGCAAAAAGAGAGAAAGATAAATAATCTTCAAAGCCAACTGAAGACGAATGAACAGAAGTCATCTGAGCTGAAAGATAAATCAGTCAAGCTTCAAAACAAGTTAAAGGCTTTTGAAGATCAGATATCTTCTTTGGAGAAGAAAAATGTTGAACTGCAAACAAGTCTCCAAGCAGAAAAAGAAAAATCAAATGTGAAGACATCTTCAACTCAACAGTCATCTGAGATTTCCAAGAAAACTTTACAAAAGAAGAAGGATCTTGAGCTTATATGCATAAAACTTTCCAAGCAAGTGTCTGATTTTGAAAAGATTCTAATTACTGAAAGAGACACATTTGCTAAGGAAAGAAAAGTTCTTGAAGATAAAAACACTGAATTTCCCAAACAGATCTCAGTTTTACAAGACTTATTAGAAAAAGAAAGACAAATTTTTAAAGAAAAGAAAAAGTCTTTTGAATCTGAAAAGAAAAATTCTGAAAAGAGAAATGTTGGGATCTTCAATGAAATTTCTGATAAATCCAAGAACTTACAAAAAGATTTTGAGCAAGAACGTTCATATTTTGAAACTGAAATATCCAAGCTCATGTCCAAAATATCTGTTCTATCATCAGATATTCTTAAAGAACAGAAGGTCAGATCTGATTTGACACACAAGTTTAACACACTAACTTCTGAAAGAAACATTTTAGCTGCAAAGATAAAAGACTTGGAAGCTGTAAACGTCAATTTATCAGAAAAGATTTCAGCTGATGTGATTAATCAATCACCTGTTGATCTTTCAACAGAATGAGTCTGTTCTTTCAAAACAACTTCTAGTTCTATTCATGATAAAAATGTTTTAAAAAGGAAAAGTGTCAAACCAATAATTGTCAAATCAAGTCAGATCAGACCATCAAATTTATTTTATGACAAATCTGTTGATGGTTCAGCGAGCTATTATATAAAATCTCTTGGAAAGCAATCAAAGAAAACTCAGATGGTCTGGAGAGTTAAAGATTCTTCTGATGAGAAGATAAAGGACAAAGCATTCAATTCCACAACCAATGCTAAAAAGAACATAACACATAAAGGTAAATTTTTTGGTAATTCTGATATATATTACTCGACTAATCATCTTATCAGGATTGCTCAAAGGAAGATCTGTTGTTCTTACTGTGGAGAGAATGACTTTGTTCAAAGAGAAACTACTCACAACTGGTACGGTTCTTATAGAATAACTTCTCAGAATTCTGTTTTTAAAAAATATACATCTAATGAGAAGTGGATTCCTAAATCTAACATACCAGGACCCAAATACCAGTGGGTACCAAAACCTGTTAAATCTGTTTTGCAGGTACCACAGGTTTAGGGGGAGCATGATGTTTGACTTCTGATCATGTACAGATCAGGACTCGTATTTCAAAGTATAAAATTTTGACTTCTAAGTACTACAACTTAGAACTCGGACTTCAATGTCAAAGACAAAGGCTTTTGAACAAAACAGTTCAAAACCCAGATCTAAGTGTCAAGATTGTGGCTTCTGATCACATGACAGATCAGGACCCATTCTTCAATGTTCAGATAAGGATATTATGCAAATATCCAGGGGGAGCTTAAAAGAAAATAACTCATTCTATCTTGATTTGAGGGGGAGCTTAAAGGTAAATATCTTCTGATCTATATCTCTGATTGTTTGAAAGAAGAACAACTTTCAAACACGAAAAACAATTTCTTAAATGTTCAAACCGCTTCTCTATTTTCAAAAGATTTCATGAATTAAGAAGTGTGATTTTAAATGTTTTTCATTTTTGAGCGTTAATGTTTAACTGACCGTGTGTTTCCAAAGATCAATACTTGCGTATTATCTTGTCTTTATACTGTAAAGTATTCATACACATCGGTTCAGTACTTCATTTGAATTTGTTATTACCATGTCTCATAACGACCAAATTTTTCGATGGTAATACCCCCGTTTGCTTTCAAATGTTGTTGAGCATCATTCATCATTTCAATCTTTGTGATTTCATAGCTAAATTGTTTATATTTGTTCATATAAACAAAATATCCAATTCTTTGATACCCTAACCATTGTATTTGATCTGATTGATACATTGTCAGATTCTCAAAACAATTCTCTTGATTTCATTTCATTCATTCAATATCTTTGTTTTGAGAGATCTTTAAAGTTCAAATGCTAAAATTTCATTCATATTTTTCATGAGCATACATTTTGACAATGTCATCATACATTTTTTGAGCTTAACTGCTAAAGTTAAATTGTTGAGCAACCATTCTTTATAGGACTTACATGGGATTCATGTGTGAGCTTAAACAAAACTTCCATGGATTCACGTAAATCAGTGTTTCCTACCTAGGAAGTTATCCTAGAGTGATTGAGGGGTGAGGGGTCATAAATCAAAGAGTGGGGGAGATAACTCATCCGGTTGAGTTTTTCTCATTGTGCTGAGCAGTAAAATGGAAATGAGAGTTTGGTTAGAAGTGAGCTTTAATGTTAAAAATAAAGAGGGTGTGAGATCAGAGTTAAAAAATATCAAAACACTGCACCAACCACTTTCTGAGCGGGGCAGCCACATCTACTGATTGGTTCACATTCTTTGGTGACCATCATTGAAAAAGGCAGTGAGCCCATGCCAACTCTTGCATTAACCCCACCAGCCACTCGTTTCTTTTTTAACAAAGAAATGTTTCATTTTCTTTGGGGACGCAGCATATATGCTATCTAATCTTCACTCGGAAGATTTAGATATTGAAAAAGAAGGAAAGTTGCCCCACCTTTGCACCTCTTTCACGCACATTGAGTCCGTGTAATATATGTTGTTGTCTCAACAGTTTACACAATTTGAGCCTTATGAAACACAATCATTGTGCTAAATTCTTTTATACACAAGCACGAGCACACAGAAAATTTGTTTTTCTGTCAGAACATTCATAAATAAACCTTGTGTTTTTTTAATGATTGAATGGAAGTCCTGGGGAGTCATCATCAAACCAACTCCTTAAATTGTACATTCGTTGTACACAGTAACTCCGTGTTACTGACAGGCACTTCTAACTGTTTCATTTGTTGAATCAGGATTACCAAGTTCATTATATCTGAATTTGAAAAGATTCGGGTATATACAGTTCATGATTCAGTTCAGATCAAAAGGAGGAGAATGTATTTTCAAGGGGGAGAATCAAAGATTATGTTGAAATTGAAGATGTTTTGATGATTATGACGCTCACATTCATCAAAAAGGGGGAGAAATCTACAGAGATCAATTTCAAAGAATTTTAGAGTTATAATGTCAAGACTTGTGATGAATTTTCTGAAAAGTTCAAATCAGATGAAAAGAAATCATTCTCAAAGATTTCTGAAGACAAGTCAAAGTTAAGATGATTCGTGAAAGTTTGTTTTAATGAAGACGGTCAAGAGATCAAAGAGATGAAGATAAAAAATTTCAAAGATCCCTCGAAGTTTCAAAAAGTTCGAAGTTTCAAAAAGTTCGAAGTTTCAAAAAGTTTGAAGTTTCAAAGAAGTTAAAGAATTTCAAAGTTCAAATGATTCAAGACTTCAAATGATTTGTTTTTCAAGACTTGTTGACTTTCTGAGATGCAACGTGCAAAAGACTTTTCAACATTCTTCAACAACTTCAGAAAGAGCTTCAAAGTTCAAAGTTGTCAGAGACAAAAGATTGAAGAATCAAGTGCTGAAGAATTACGTCAAATTTTTATTAAATCTTGAATACAAAGGGGGAGAATGTTAGTGTATTATTGTATCCAAGATTTAATAGGAAAAGTCAAGTTTAGTAAAGTCAACAAAGTCAATGTTTAGTTTAGTCAATATGAGTTTACTTAGTTGTTAAGCATGTTGTTTTAGTCTTAGGTATAAATACCCATGGCCTTGTAATAGTTCATGGTAATGCTTTAACATTGTCAGATATATGATTGGAACTTTCTCTCTCTATACTCTCTCTCTAGAACTTCATATTGTCAATATCTTGATTGTTAGATTGCTTGAATTCATTGGGAATACATTATCAAGTAGCTTCAATCATTCTACACGTGCACGAGCACACAAGGAATAAGTTTTCTTGTCTTAACATTCATAGAAAATTCCTTTATGATTTTTCAATGATTGAATGGAATCCCTGGGGGAGTGAACATCAAAAAGCTCCTTTCCAAAGTACATCCGTTGTACTAAGTGGCTTCGTGCTACTTACAGGCATGCTAACTGTTTCATCCGTTGATTCAAGGTTCCAATTTTTATTTTGTCTAAATTTGAAAAGATTTGGATGAATACATACTATAAATTGACGTTGTTCAGATCAAATGGTGCTTACTGTTACATTCTTGGGGAGATTAATCATGAAGAGCTTATCTTGTTGATATATGGGGGAGATGTTATCAAAGATGGTGCTGACATTGAAAGAGTTTTGATGATTCTGATATCTCATCATTCATCAAAAAGGGGGAGAAATTCTAAGTATTTCAAAGTCAGGTCTCTGTTGCCTTTATCAAAAATGGGGAGAAAATTTCAGAGTTTAGTTTCAAGTGAAAGTCAGAGAAGACAAAGTGTCAAAGCAAGATATTTGATGAAGAAATTTCAAAGTTTAAATCAAATTTGAAGATAATTTCAAGAAAGACATTTGCATATTTTCTACCAAAGGGAGATTGATAAAGACTTGAAGGTTTGAAGTGTCAAAGTTTGTGAAGAATGATAGAGTCAAAGGGGGAGATTTATTCAAAGTGATGAGAAAGTTCAAAGATCAAGTGATGCTTGTTCAAGAAATTTTGTTCGAAGCGATAAAGGTTTGAAAGTTTCAAAGTTGTGAAAGACATTATGTTGAATAATTTACAAGAGAAAGAAGACTTGAAGATTCGTGTCAAAAAAAATTTAATCTTGAATCCAAAGGGGGAGATTGTTGAGCCTAAATGTTGTATTCAAGATTAACATGGTCAAATATGTAATTGTTGTAAAGTGTTGTTTGTTAGTTGGTGTAAAGTCAATGTATTTGACTTTCTAAAGTTAGTTTGAGTTGTAAAGTCAACAATGTTGACTAAGTATAAATACTTTGTGTCTTTGTAAACCATTAGGCATGCAGACACGCACACATACATACACTTAGAGAGATTTGTGATCTAGAGAGAAAAAAATAGGTATATGGCTATTTGTATTGAGAGAGAAATCACTGTGTAATCATTGTTCAATCAATATAATGATTTCTACAAATGTGTGTTGATTAATCTGTGTTTGAGATCTTGAAACTGGAATCACAATAAAATGTCATAAGTTTAGAAAGTTTTGTAAATGGCCTTTAATATTGTATTGGGCCTTGTCTTATAGCATATTAGGCTTGGGCTTAGTAGTGTACAAGGGATGTTGAGGGAAGTATAAATAAGGAACATGTTTGTAATTTGTGTATGTAAGATTGTCACAATGTAGTCGTATACATATGAGAGTGTTTCTAGAGAGAGAAACTTCTTTCTCTCTCTAGTTTGTGAGTAATAGCATTTTGTGAATAAAAAAACTTGTTTCCCTCCCAATCCATCTCTTGTTCAATCTATTATTCATTGAAATGTTGTAATCTGGGCCTAACATACCAATTTGGGATTTCCACTCAACCAAGATGTCACTCTCATTATCAAAATACTTGCATTCAAATATTCTTTCTCCTCGTATAGGACCCCATGTATATCTCAAACGAATTCATGGCTTACCTTCAGTTTGTTTTTCCTACAAACATTTCCACTTTTTTCATTGTCAAACGTGTTAACAACGTAAAATCCTAAAATTGAGGGGATGCCATCCATCTTCATGTCTACCAGGTGTCCAAACCCCATATTCTGCACACATTTCTTTTGGTCTTCACTCGATGCTTACATTGCATCATACACTGGTTTTGGTGATGTTGCACTCTAATAAAAGGAAACCTTGGCTCTTTTAGTTGTTTTTTTTGCTACTGTCTTCACACATTTTCTAGAGCTACTTTTCTCCAAGTTGTCTTTTTTTTCTCTTCCTTTTAGGAAGGATCATGAAAATCATCATCATGTTGTACAATTTTCAAAGATTTACCTTTCTTCACGTCTTTAAATAGAGCTTTTTGTACACTTCATATCCTATACTATTCAAAAATGAGGGCTTAACATTTACATATGAATGTTGAATATGTCTAACATGAAAACTTGTCTAAATGAGAACATTCACATTTGAACACTTAAATGTCTAATATGAAAAGTTTCACATATGAATCCTTAAAATGTGAACATTCACATTTGAACTTTAAATATCTCACAGATTCTCATATCAAGGGTTACAAATTCACATATGAATCCTAAATATGTCTAAAATTACAACATTCATAAATGAATACTTAAATGTCTAACATGACAAATTCACATATGAATCCTGAAAATGTAAACATTCACATATGAACTTTATATATCTCACAGATTCTCATATGAACGTTCAATGTGTCTATAATGACAACATTCACATAAAAACGCACAACAAGTCTAACATAACTAGTTTCACGTATGAACCTTGAAAAATGTATAGTATGAGAACATTCACATATGAACGCTTAAGTGTCTAACATCACAACATTCAAAGACAAACTCTAAAATATTTCACAGGTTCACAAACGAATGCTAAATTTGTCTAATATTACAACATTCATAAATGAACACTTAAATGTCTAACATGACAAGTCTCACATATGAATCCTCAAAATGTGAACATTCACATATGAATTTTTAATATCTCACTGATTTTCATATGAAGGCTCAACGTGTCTATCATGACAACATTCACATATGAATGCACAACAAGTTTAACATGACTAGTTTCTCATAGGTTGACCAATGAATGCTCAAGGTGTCTAACATGACCAATTTCACTTATGAACCCTCAAAATATGCATTCTCATATGAACTTTAAATATCTCATAGATTCACATATTAACTATCAATTTTTTAACATTACAACTTCAAGACACAAACTTTTTTACCTTTTCTGACTTCTTTTATGGATTTTTTTTGTTACTTTTAGCTTTTGAATAATGTTTGGAATCCCTTTGTCAAATGCTCTTTCAATAATCCTTTTATCCTTTTTTCCCCGTCAAATGAAAGTGGTTCATTACGTGTATTTGAGAAAGGAACTTTTCATTTAAAGATGCGCTAAATGTATTAATGATGTTTTAAACCTTAAAAATCTATCAAATGTGTTTAGCATATTTCAAATCTAGATGAAGATGAACGGTATAAATGAAATCATTCAATGAGTTTCAAAAGATAGATGAAATCCTTATGGTTTTTCCTCATTGTGGTCAATGTTCCATCGTCGTTCATGATAGTTATTTGATCTTCTGCCATTACCGAGGGTTGTTCTTGAATGTTCAACGATTCATTCTGATTCTCCGCCATTTGTGAGTTTGTTTCTGTGATTTTCACCATGAATGAGTTAAGTTTGTAATGCAATCAGTATAATTTGAAAGAAGTTGCGTATATTTTTATAAAAGATATTTGATGAACATAGCCTAATGATGATCCTAGAGTGGTAATGATTTGTTTGCCGCATATTTTGTGTGTAGTCGTAAGATTTAAGAAACTACCCTTTCAGCTTCTGCATAATTGTTACCATGCGATAATCGTCTACTTCACAACCATCCCCTCTAATATTAACCATTAATTTTTTTAGTGCAAGGCCTAGGATAATTTCTCCCTTTCTTATATTTTTGAGGCTTCTCATTTGAACCTCTCTATACACACACAACACACACACACATATACATAGGGATCGGTTCAATAGGAACAATAAATATCTTGAGAACCCGGGAATCGATCTTAGCCATTCATTGATTTTAATCCATGGCTAAGAAACCTTTGGCATTTGTGTAAATAAGGTGCTGATTAATGAAGGGTAATGCTTAATAGGGGTAATATGGGAATTAAAAAAACAAAATTTGAATTCACACGCAGATTTTATTTTTATTTTTTGTAATAAATGTTTTTATTTCTAAAACTAAATTATCTTAAATATAATTAGTATTTTAATTAACATAATTATGCCAAAAAAAACGAGCATTTTAGTCTCTTTGATTTGATACCCATATTGACTGATTTTTACATGAATTGAAATGCAAGTTTAATATCCATGTATGTTCATATGTATACAACAGTTTCTCAATATTCATAAATCAGTATGATATTCATCATCAATATACTTTAGTTTCAACCATACACACTATAGTTTTTTATATTCTATAATATTTAGCTTAGCATTTGTACTAGGTTATCAATTGGTCTCGATGAAAGATAACTCAAATGATGGTCTTAATGGCTTCTCGATCGGTCTTGATGGAAGATGACTCCAAAGACAGTTTTGATGAGTTCTTGATTGATCCGATAGAAGATCAACAATGGACCAAAGAATTTTTCTGATGCACGTTTAAGGTGGATCAAAGCCCACAAAGTCGCATTTCAACGTGATGGGGGAAGTCAACACAATCAGACTTAAGCTCAGCCACATCTGCTAACGAGGTTGAAGAAGAGGTAAAACCACCTCCTCAACCCACAGTCTCACCTGATAGAGTTACAAGGATGAAATATGTGGCAAAACCCACAATCCTAAACCTTTGGATTCAAGGAACTCAAAGTCCCCTATAGGGAAATCTTCTCATCCATCCTCTTCCTCCCAACAAGAAGAGGGTGTTGAAACTTGGTCAAGCGTAGACAATCTGAAACCCAAGTTGACCACTCAGCATCCTCTTAACAGGATGTTGTTTTACAAAGGGTTCTATCCTGATCTACCACTGACTCCTCTCAACAGGATCCCGGTGATCTATTTGACCATCTGCCCCAAGGTCATTCGTGCACGCTCATTCAAAAAGTTTAGACTTTTTTCACATAATCACACACGGTTGATAAGGTAAATTTATTTACCTCATTTACATCACTTTTGTTATATTTTAAATGTCAAACTTTAGAGTAAACTCTACTTTTGATCCCTAAGGTTTGTTGGTTTCTTTGAAAGTGGACCTGTGGTTTCATAATTCAAGTTTTAGTCCTTATAGTTTGAATTTTGCTCTGAAAGAAGGACCTGGCCACTAACTCCGTTAGAGTCAGGGGTATTTTCGTCAACCATGTTTTATCGCCATTTTTGCAATTCCTTTTTGTTTTTTCTTGTTTTTGTAAAAAACATCAAATTTTAGGTCCAAACTTCTAAATTACAAATTCTTCTTCTTCCTTCTTTTTCCCTAAATATCATCTAAAAAAAGAAAAAAGAAAAAAAACAAAATAATCTTCATCTTCATCAAACGGTACATTTCTGTTGAAAGTCGGTCTTCTTCAGGAACCGGCACAATCGCTAGTGCATTAGGATCTAGACCCAAATGGGATTTCCTCCACCACTCTCCGGTCACTGGAAACAACCCTCGGAGTCATCGCAAAACCATAAACAACCCAAAAAAACCTCCATATTCCTACTTCTAACAGCAGCATACAACACATCAGTCACACCATACTCCCCTTCACCAAATACCAAAAGTGGGTCTTTCTACAATAGTTGTTGAACAAACTCAAAGTCGCATGCGGCAGAGGCGGTGTACAGCAGCCACCCACCATACCCAGATCCAATCAAAGAGTTTCTTCCTCTTTTGCATTCACCTTCGTGTAGAAGTTTTTTGGCGACCAAACAACGGTTTTCATCGTCCCAAACAACCTCAAGCCGACGTATATGGCGGAGGGATGTTAGTTTGATTAAGTGGTTACCGTCCAAGCGGAGAAGCTCACGGACTAAGTCGTAGTGGTCGTTGGCGGCGGCCCAATCAATCGGAGAAGCGTACCACCATTGGTCGTTGGTGCTCTCCCACCGGATGGGGAAATATGTTGGAATCATTGATGAAGATGAAGATTATTTGGGTTTTTTTTCTTTTTTCTTTTTTTAGATGATATTTGGGGAAGAAGAAGGAAGATAGAAGAATTTGTAATTTAGAAGTTTGGACCTAAAATTTGATGTTTTTTGTACAAAAACAAGAAAAAACAAAAAGGAATTGCAAAAATGGGAATAAAACATGGTTGGACGAAAATACTCATGGCTCCAACGGAGTTAGTGGCCAGGTCCTTCTTTCAAAGTAAAATTCAAACTATGAGGACCAAAACTTGAATTATGAAGAAATCAACAAACCTCAGGACCAAAATTAGAGTTTACTCCAAATTTTATAAAGAATTTGAGTCTTTTATTAATTTCTTTATAGCTTATATAGATTATTAGGACTTTAATCATGAATTGAATAAAGTGTGAATTTATGCTTATAAATGTGAAAATCCTCTTATTTGTATCTTGTTCATGTAGGGTATTTTTGGTGATGAAGATAAGGAAGTGTTCATGTGGATTTATGGTGAGATGGATGGACATTGATGAAGATTTTTGAAGATTTTCTTGATTGAATTTGGACCAAAATTGTCGTGTTGATGGGTTGAACATCTTTTCTTTGGACATGGACATATATTTTATATTTTTGGGTTAGGCCATGGACCGATATTTCTAAGGCCATAGGCCAAATGTGTGGATGAAAAACAATTATTATTTGTTTGTTTTTATGTTTTACTGGTAGTTGTAATCTCAAATTCCTAAGCCCTTTAGGGGCATTTTGGTCATCTTGCCCATCCATTTTGTGTATAAATAGATGGGCAAGGTTAAGGTTTTTAGTAAGTCTTTCAAGGGGAGAAATCCCTTAGTTAGCATCTCTCTTTCTTCTCTTCTATTTCTTCATTTTTGCAATGGTGGTTTAGCAATCAATTGGAAGTGTGTTTTTGTTAATCAAGTTTAATTTCAAGTTGGAGTAATCCCAAAGTTTCTTCCTTTCAATCTCGTTACTTGTTGCATTTTTTTCTTTCACAAGTTTTTATAATTCATCTTCACTAGTCTTGTGTTTTTACTCATTTCTTTCACACGGGACGACCTCACTTCCTTGTGATCAAAGTTCTTGTGACCTCCCTTTCTAGTCTTTTAATTCACGCAATTTACTTTCTTGCAAATTACATTCCGCAATTTAATTTCTCGTTATTTACTTTCTGCAATTTACTTCTCGCACTTAATTCTCGTCATTTAATTATTGCCCTTTTTAATTCATGTTTTTTACTTATTGTCTCGTCTTGAAATCATTACTTACACAACAAGTTTCCTTTATTAAAATATAGCTCTTGCTCTTTATTTCATGCATTTTCAATTTCCGTCATCTACTTTTCAAGTCTTTACAATTCCCTAAGTTATGTTAGGCTAATCGCCCTAGCTTGGGGTATAAAGTGAACTTAAGATTAGAGCCTATGAAAAGGTAAAAAGATGTTTCGAATGTAGCATGATTGTCCGAGTAATTTAAATCAAGAATATATTTTATGTGACGATTACATTTAAACAATTGACAACTGTTTACGTGTATGAAAACTTTTAAGTGACACAAAATATCAATCTTGAGATAACGAAGGAATGTTGCAATATCTTTCTACCGGATCATTTGTCTCGTCTTAATGGATCTTTGTACCCCTAGTTTCTTTTTAATTAATTTCTTTAGTGATAATCAACCAACAAAAAGATTTTCTTCGAATTCGCCATCAGAACTAGCTTTTACGGACTGGACTTTAAGAGAAATTTTTACACGCATCTCTGTGGATCGATATTCGGTACTTTGTACCATTATTACTTGTTAAGAAAACGACAGTATATCAAGATGTATATTTGCGTTGAGATCTATTTGCACGCTTAATTCGGGGTTGCATAAACGTACGAACAACGGGTGACGTATAGGGGCTCCTACATCCCCTGTTACTGAAGCCCCCATAGAGGTGGAGATTGTGGTGCCCCAACATCTGCTTTCTAGGGTGGGGGTCACAGTTGATGAAACAAGGAAACTACAATTGGAGATGAACTGGATACAAGGAAAGAGAGTTCATCAGTATTTATGGCATACTATAGTATGGACTCAGATAGAAGACCTATGGACATTCACCAATGCTTAAAAAGATTTGCACAGATTGTGTTCTCTTCTTCCTCTAACGAGGGTGAAGAGATACACATTTCTGCGGCATTCCCTAGTGAGGTTCACTTATCCTCAACAGTTGTAGAAGAAGCTATGTAGATGGAGTGTTAGATCTAATTAGTTCCCAATTAGATGGAAAGTTAAATAAATTCATTGTATTTTAGGCTTATGATTGTGTAATGGGCTTGGGCTTGATTTTTGTAAATGGACCCTAACTGGACCTATAAATAGGTGTCTTGGTCCATTTTATCATTTGAGATTTCGGATTGGAGATTAGAGATTTTACACACACATACACAGTGAGCTTTGATTAGAGTCGTGTAATTTCTTGTTCTTCAAGATTTCCAATTCACTCCATTGTAATCCAAGCATATGAGTTGAGATTATCAATCAAAATGTTCTTCATGCTATCTCATCTCTAATGTTTATGTTTTGTGTTTTCTCACAATGGAGCTGCTTGATGGTAAAAAACGGTGATGAAGTTGACATATTGAAGTTGGACAGAAAGTTGAACTGTTTCGGCTTTTCAAGAACATGAGCCTACATTTGAGGGGGAGCTTGTAATGCTTTGCAAGACTTGAAGAGAGCACACTAAAGTTTCAAAAGAAATCAAGGGGGAGTTTATCTAAATATGCTTTTAAAACTTTAGGGGGAGATTGTTAGATCTAATTAGCTCCCAATTAGATGGAATGTTTTAAAAATTCATGTATTTTAGGCTTATGAGTGTGTAATGGGCTTTGACTTGATTTTTGTAAATGGACCCTAATTGGACCCGATAAATACGTGTCTTGGGCCATTTGATCATTTGAAATTTGGGATTGGAGATTAGACTTTTACACACACATACATAGTGAGCTTTGATGAGAGTCGTGTAATTTCTTTTTCTTCAAGTTTTAGAATTCCATCCATTGTAATCCAAGCATATGAGTTGAGATTATCAATCAAAATCTTCTTCATGTTATCTCATCTCTAATTTTATGGAGTTTCTTCATTTGTTGCTAATTTAGGATCTAACATGGAGGAGTCCATCAGTGGATCAGATGATGAGCCTCCATCTACCCAGCAATCATATGTTCCAGCCTAGTCCACATATCATATATATATATATATATATATATATATATATATATATATATATATATATATATATATATATATATATATATATATATCTGGGGCTAGACTCAACAAAAATAAGATCTACTTATCAGTCGCTGAGGAGGATCCATTAGCAATTGATAATGCTACTCCAGTTCAGAGGATGCAGAGGATTCAGATCAAAGAAACCACTACCTATCATCCATTGGCAACGGTCCCCTTTCTGAGCCTATTTCCTTTGTCATTCCATATGCCTCCTCTACCAATTCATTAGGTCTTACTATTGAGGATATGATGACAACATCTAAAGACGACTGGGTGACCTCCATCCTTACCTCTAGTGTATCATTTGAGGGCACCAGTGAATATGAATGATTTGTGGATAACCTGAACAAAATTTGGTTCCTGTTTCCACAGACAGTTCCACTGATGAAGGGACTCTTAATGTATCTCCACAAGAACCATTAGTGGAACACACGACATCTGTTGGTGAAGGGGTTTTCCATACCTTAACACAAGAACCATCAGCATATGGAAGTCCTAGCCCTACAATTCAAAAGGTAGAGCAACCAGGCATAGCAGCCGATGTTGCTATCTTAACAGTTGATGGTGCTTAATCTTCATAGATTCAAACACAAGAACCACCATCTTCTGGAAATTTAAGATCCTCTATTCCACACATGATGAATATTAGTAACAGGCCTTCAATAATTCTAGATCTTGTTTCAACCTCTTTAGCTGGTGGAAAGGTTGTCCATTCCCCCCCCCCCCCCCCCTCCAAAAATCCTTTCTTCCCCTAGGAGAAAGAAGAAGAAAATGATGACACTAAGGCTCCTCCCACAAATGATAACATCATGGAGTCCCTTAGTGAAATCAAAAGAAGGTTCTGGCTATGGAAATGAGGGAGCAGAAGAGAGATGACTAGAGGTCTCAGAACGAAGATAAGTCTACTACTATTACTTCTATGTTGAACGAGATGAACATTGTCACCCTACCCCGCCAATAGATCTAACAGTAGTTGACAACTTTTTTTCCAACTATGACCAACATGTAGTCTCAGCTTCAAAAGGTAGCCCCTGAAGTACATCGAGCCTCTACAATAGCTTCAACCTCTGTGGATTTTATCAAGAACCATTTGTCAGCCTCTAAGGATGATCTGGAAGGAGATAATGTGTACCTAAATAAGCTAGTTCAGGATTTTGCTATAGTCAATCCCTCCTCCTCCATCCAGACATACCTTTACACTTCAAACCCATGATGATGCCAAAAGAGGGATAGAAGTTCTACAACTACGGGGGATGATAAAGGAAAAAACACATGGTGTCCCTGACAAAATTCCTACTGCACCAGCCTTTACACCATTTGGTGTTGCTCTAGTTGTTGACATTCCTACTCCATTCATAACTATCATTCATCAATCATCGGCAGTTGTTGCCACTGTCACCATTCTATCAGTTACATCTCTCCTCAAGGATGCCAGAGCAGTTGACAAAGTTTAGTAAGCAAGGGCACTAGAGAAGGTCTTCAAAGAGTGCAAAAATGACTATCTAGTGGCCCTTAGAGTTGTTGCTACTAACTCTGATGAAGATGTTGATGAAGAAGTTGTTGTCAATGATGAGGAGCTAAGGAATAAGCTTATTGAAGACAAAGAGAGGGGGTTGAAGAAGTTTCAAAAAGGAACAATTCATCCATTTGCTAAACCCTCTAAGCACTAAAAGAGACACATAATCCACAAGGTGAAGATGAAGGTCAGGGGAGGTAAAAGCTCCGACACTTGGGTTGAAATAACCCTTGGATGAAAATTGGGAAGCGTAAGGTGATGAGGCACAATGAAATCTCTCCCCTAAGCATTAATGATATGCATGATGTTGTCAGGTGCTTAGCTAAGAGCACATCTCAGTTTAAAACTGATATTGTCCGAATGATGACCTCTGCTATCAGTAGAAAGAGGAAAAGAAAGCCAACAAATGAAGCAACATGTGCTGAAAGAAGGAAAAAGAAGTTCTGAAGGCATCTCTTCTTCAAGTCTAGATTCTATTGTACGAACATCAACATCTATCTATGCGTTCGAAAGGATAAAACACACATCTTCCTGCTAGAAGAATTGGAGAAGTTGGTGATGTGCTGACTGACCAGATGTTGTACTCATCTATGATACAACTTATGTCAGTAGGTATGAGGTACAAAGATCTCGTCCTTGTACCTTTAAATCATCTGGAATGTTGCTCTCTATTATCAACACCATTATCAGTGTTGGGGCAAGATTCCATGTAGAGATTTTATAGATCCTCTAGACCATAGAAGTACCAATTGCTCAGAGTCAAATCTCTATTGGTTCACTCCTTTTGTTAAATATGATGAATTCAGAACCTATGTAAAATCAATTGAAATGAAATGAAGATTATGTTTTTTCATTCAGTCCAAAGATACTCAAAAGAAACACAATAGTGTCATATACTTATCAGTTGTTGAACATTGTACAATTTGATCATTCTCTATTCTAAATTGTAATTCTTTCATCCAAGTGTCTTACCCTTTGAAGTAGATTCCTTTATAATACTTTTACATAATAAAGATGTGACTTCTAGATCTAACAACAAGTCTTAATTCGGGTAGCTACATCTCACCACTTTAGATTAAACTTAAAATTTTGGTTTAAAAATATTTTAAGGCACCCCTTATAATTAAGTGGGTGTACTTTTAAGGCATCTAATACTTTTCTCTTACGATAATCGAGTTATCGGCCCTTAATAAGTCTGCCCATGTGGAAGATGACTCCAATGTTTTAATATCATGGATTTGTTGGTTTAAACTTGATAAGACGACCGTGGTGACCATCAAATTTCCGTTGAAGAAAAGTTATGAGTTTTACACACAAACACACTAGAAGACAAAGATGGTAGGTTACATCGAAAGACAACTGTAATGAGCTAAAGGTTTTACAAATAAAACACACATTGAAAGACAATTGTAATGAGTTATTTGTTTTACTCATAGAACACACACCAAAAGACAAATTTTACACAGATAAACATACACTAGGAAGATAAATGTGGTGGGTTATGTGTTTTACATACACAAACACACACTAAAATGACAAATGTGGTGAATTATGTGTTTTGATGAAAATCAAGTTGAGATATATAAGGGTTTTGTTTTAGGAGGTTTATAAGTTGGTTTTGGGTTGTAAGATCACTTTTTCTTTTTGCTTTTTTTAATTAAAAAAGCTATTTGATGAGAGTAGTTGAATCAAAATGAGTTACGGTTGAAATTGAATCTTAGGTTCTCAAAGTAATTATAATATCCTATTTGAACCTTCTTATATATACTAATTAAAATGTTCATGGGATGTAACGTCCTTTTTAACCTTTGTATAAATAAAAAGTTGGTTAAAAGTCTAAAATGGCTAAGTGTTTATCTGTGGACTGTGCATCCAGAGATCTAGAGAAGAGTTCTGAAGACTACTCAAAATTTCTATGTATAGAAGTCTGGATAGGAACTCGCTATATCAAGTGTTTGGCCAGACGTCTAAGTATCAGAGACTTCAGAGGTTTGGAGATGCTTTATCATAGTTCATGCTAGAAAGTCTGGATACTCATATTCGGACTTAAATACTTAGAAGATTCACTCTGATGACATCAAAGTCTTTCTGTTTCAAGACATGAAGACTTAAGGATACTAGAAAACGTGTCAATGTATTATTAGTCATTCATGTACATGTCATGCATCTTTAGTCTTTCTATTCTTGTATATGTATACTAGTGTTGGGCCCGTGCATTGCACGGAAGGATAAATTTTTTGTTGGAATATTGAACCGAGTTAAAATGAAACATAATTTCTCTGTTAACAGTTAATGAAATACAATGTGAAAAACGAATGTATTTTCATAAGTGGTTAACTTGCATATATTCTTAATCGTTTGTTGTTATGAGTTTGTGCAATAATATTGGTAATAGTTTTGTATTATATTATTTAAAACTCAAACGACATGTCTCATAACATATTTATCTGACTATTGACTTCAAGACCTCATAGTATTAGTCGATAAAAATAAAGATATGTATATATATCTTATTCTCCTACTTCGAAAAATATGATTGTGGATTTTGAAAAATATAAACAAACCCTCAGTAAATAAAATAAAATATAAAAAAGTAGTTTTTCAAAGAAACAAAAATATAGTAGAATATCTTTTGTTCAGTTGCAGGTTCCGCCATTGACACCCGACCGTTCGTCTTCTTCTTGTACTCGGATGATACGTAGAGAAGCTATATATATTTATAGTGAATGTAGAGAATATTTTAAAATCTTTTATTTTCATTTTCGATTTTACATTTAAATGTAAATATATTAAAAATATGGAAGAATATTTTTATATCTACATCGTTTCTATTTTATTTTCTTTACACTTGGTTAATTTGGAAAGTATTGCGGAATATTTTTATTTTAAAGAATACGATAATTTATTAGTGTATCTTGTTATTTTTTATTTTTTATTCATATCAACCTTCTTTTAATGCTCGTGAAAAAAAATACGTGTAGATTTTATATTATCAAAAAAAATACGTGTAGATTTTATATTATGCTAATATAAAATACGTATAGATTTTATAAAATAAAATAGATTTTATATTAGCAAAAAAAATACGGAAGAAAAAAAAATTTATATTACATCTCATTATGTAAAAAGATTTTATAAAATAAAATATGGAAAAATCATTATGAGATGTAATATAAAAAAATACGGAAGAAAAAAGATTTTATATTACATCTCATTAATATAGATTTAAATGTAAAATCTACATTTAAAATAGAATATATGCTAATATAAAATCTATTTTATAAAATCCTCCACAAAAAAACAAATAATTATATTAATAAATGAGTATCCATTCCACAAATAGATGATTATGTGAGATACTGTGCTTGGAAAGGTTGTACCAAAGCATTAAGAAATTGTAAATTAAATAATTAGCTTTAATTAGTTGTAACTTGTGCTTAAAATGTCGTAATTAAGAGTTTTTTATGTCGTTTTTATAATATAGTATAGATATAGTTCTATAGAGAGTTAGTTGATATAAGTTTTGTAATTCAACTGTACTTATACTTTCAATATTTCTCTCTCTACAAGTTGTAATCATCGTCATTGAAGATCATACATATGACTTTGTTGATCCAATCTATTGTTCTTATTTGATTTACTATTGTATTCTTTTTTCTTAATTATGATTTGATGAGTATTTGGGACACACAACTTTATTCAATTAACATATTTTACTTTTGTGTCACCCTTAACCACAATATTATACCCTTCCTTCTAACTATTACAAACTTCTTTTAAGAGGAAATCACACTTACCTATTAATTTTCCTCTCACATACATCAACATCAAGACTTATTTTTTACATTTTCGGTTAAAAACCTGATTATTACACATTGATGACTAATTTTACAATGTCAGACAAATTTAATCCTAATATTGTTTTAATTAATTTTATGGCCGAAATAATTAGATTTTATAATTACTACAACAAAACTTATATTTCAAGATTAACGCAACATTAATAATTAGCCTTAATTTAATTCTAACTATGTTAAAAACACAAATAACCACTTGCCATGGTATTCTCTAGGGGTGTAAATGATACGAGTCGAGCTCGAGTATCATTATACTTGACTCGAACTCGAAACTCGATTACCAAGCTCGAACTTGACTCGAAAACTCACGAGTACTGAAGATACAAACTCGACTCGAACTCGATTACCAAACTCGAACTCGACTCGAAAACTCGCGAGTACTAAAAATACAAACTCGACTCGAACTCAATAACCAATTTCCAAAATCAAACTCAAACTCGTTTCAAGCTCGAATCAAAGCTCAAAAACTCGAATCATACTCGAACTCATTTAATGTGTAAAAGAACTCAAGGTGAACCCGTTTTCATGGGTACTCCTATTAAAACAATCACATAGGCTCAAGCCATTTAGCTAAAGCAAATAATGTAAAAACAAGGTAGGAGAAAGGTCTATATATAGTGGAGTTCAAAGCATTGAGTTATATATCCCACCAATGTGGGATGGATTAGATACACTCTCAAGAGTTCACCCAAATCTTTTACACCATCATTTTCAAACAAAAAATCAAAAAACTTATTATTATTATTGTTATTATTATTATTATTGTTGTCATTATCATCAATTAAATTAAAATATCATTGCTAATTATTATTATTATTTTGTTTATCGAGTATCTGACGAGCTTATCGAGTCGAGTATCAGGTTGCTCGACTCGACTCGTTAGTATATCAAGTCGAGCCTATTCAAGTCGAGTGTTGACCGAGTTTTGACTGAGTCGATCTCGAGTAGCTCGCGAGTTGTCTCGTCTCATTTACACCCCCTAGTATTCTCCATAACAAAACTTTGAAATCTACTAAAATCAGATAAACGAAAATCAAAATATCCTTTTGATTTGAACTTCCCAAAAGTGTTTAAATTTTAACATAAACAAAAATCACAATATCCTTTTTATAAGCAAATACAAAATACATTCTTCAGATATAACATGCCACACACAAAAGCGTTGCAATCTTCAGATATAGCATGTCACGAGAAAGCGCCACAACTGCAATCAGATTTGATGAAATATTCAAAACATAGGACCGATAAGAAGAAGAAAAAAAAACTTGGTTAAGGACCGAATTTTGGTCCTGGTCCATGAGCAATTTGGACCTAGTCAAAGTTCGACTAGTGAAGGTCTAGATGTCTGGACTTGATTTTGCGAAAGCAATAGTGCACTAAAAAAATAAAATCAAAGCCAGGTCAAGACTAGCTAGGATCTTTAAACTCGTATATATCCAAGTTTTTAAGTCAATAACCGGTTAAAGACCAAATGTTTTCAACCATTGGGACCATAATGACTCAGTGAGGACCGAACGAAGGTGTGTTGATTGAAACATTAAAACTATGCAGCTCATTAGAGGAGGTTCAAGTTCGATGGTGCTAGTTTTCTACACGAATCCTATAACCAAGTTGCTCCGACAACTTGACAACATAGGTCAAAAAGAAAAGATTCTGGTAGATCAAGCTTCTTTAGAAGCATATGATTTATCAATACCATAATAACATAGAAATAATAATATTTCCTTAATGTGATTTTTATTAAAAAAAAATACTAAAATTACAAATTAGTTATTGATTTAGAAGAGTTGTTTTAACCGTGTAAAAGCTAGAGATGTAAAAAAACATGCACGTTTGGAAGTTTTAGGAATAACCACACCCATTATTTCCAATTCGAAATTAGGGTCTTAAGGGATGGAGGATGACTTGTACAGTTCTACCCGATGAGTATAGCGGTTATTTCCATAAAGACCTTTGGCTTTTGAAAAAAGTTTTCTCGAAAAGATTTAAGTTTCAAAAATTTCGTCCAAAAAGTGAAAAGTAGAACCAATACTATAAAAACATCAAACAATAAAACGTGTGCCACAAGTATAGAAAGCGATCTTTAGGAATCAAATTTGTAATTTATTGCTAATAGGGCCTATTTATGGAATTTAATGTTATATGTAAATATATGAAAGTAAACATTTCGATATAAATTTTCTTTCCATGTAACTCATTCATCGATCCCCACCTAGCCCAATTAATCCCGATTTATGCTCACTCAATTTTCAACCGATAGTAAGAAGGTACCTTTAACTTGTTCCCTCAATTGATGGGGAAATCTGGCTGCTTGTCAGGCATAGCACCTTGGATAGCAGGTACCTGCTTGTATGCCTCACTCAACCTGGATAGAAGAGGGAACTCGGTCTGCATCAATAAGTAGCAAATATTAGCTTTAAAATATCTGCTGGTCTGAAATCTACACACACACACACACATATATATATATATATATTACCAATGTCTAACCAAGTCTCCAAACCTATTGGTTTTGGGTGCAACACTCGATGCGTTTAACAAGATGTGTCTTAGGGGTGCTTGGTTAGAGGTATCAGGAGGTGAGGAATAGGAATGATGATGAATAATGGTGTTCGGTATAATATAATGCATTGAGTGATTACTTACAAATGGGCAATAATCCATACGCTAGTAAATTGGGGGAATGACTTTTCATTCCCCAACACTATCCTTCCTAAGCATACCCATTTCCATTCCCTTAAAACAAACCAATTGTCCCCTTAGTTTCTTTGTTTACCCTTGACTTACCAGGAAAGGAAAATCACATATATCACATGTGAATGAAATGAAGAAAAAAAAAAAGATTCTCTAGGGAACCAGTCCATGGAAATTAGCAAACCGCACAAGTGCAATATGTAGTATACTGGAATTTATTATTTATATTAAACTTCAAGGCCGCTTATAGAAGTACATAAACATGTTGACGAAATTTTGGCACATATAAACACATGTATATGTTCTCCTCACATGCATACAGATTCTATTAATCATACACTATCACACCTCCTCTCTGATCTAAGTTTGAGAATGCTCAGTCCCTAATAAATCAAATTGACCAGACCCAGTATATCCCACGCAAGGTATGGTCAGGGTAGGGTGTACAATAAGTGCAGGAAAAACCAACACTCGCATAAAAAGAGAATGTCCAGTCTCTCTCATTTGTTATTGGGTGCTTCCAACAATCACAAACCTTATTATGTACTAAGAATATTGAAGGTGATAGCAATGTTAAGAAGAATTGTATAAGCGACAGCAATATGAGTTGCCTGCTCATCACTTTGATATGAATTTAATCGTAGATTACAAGCTGTAAACAGTTGTGTGAATGGGTATATGATTTCTGGCACTTGTCGAATGATGTATAAGAGAAGAGCCTTACCATATCATAGTTGAATCTTTGTGTCAAACCAATGATTTGTGGAGCAAGAAACAAATCAGCCTGCAAAAGTTAGGATAATTTCAGACATTACTCTGAGTCAGAGTATATAAATTTACACAAATTAAGCTACAAATTAAGATGTGAGAATGATTGTTAATAGAAGCTTGTTCTAGTGTATTCAACTCCATGACATTTTTTCTTTCTTTCTTAAGTGCTTATGTACTCTACGCCTAACTAATTCTCAATGGAGATACACAGGAGTGTCTCTTATCCTTTCGTCTTGGGGACTATGAACTGAGAATAGAGTCGGTTCTTTTCAATGATACACTACACCTTTGGCTCAAAGCCTAGAAGTCTCTACCGGCAGTGCATCATCTAAGGTAACTTGCATCATCAAAGAACTCCAACTAAGAAAAAAATATATTAATCAGTTCAAAAATACCCAAAATTCCACCCAACTACAAGAGTAGATGAAATCCAACTTCATAACAATAGCACACCCATTCTATGGAGAACATCATAAAGGAAATGCTAGGAAGGAATAAGGAAAAACCTGCCCATATGTTTCTAAGGTTTACCAATTTAAGATTTTTCTTTAATGAGCACCAAAAGGAGTTCTCTCACAAAGCTCTCCCTCTCTAAATACCCTGTTTGGCACTTATCTAATCCCTCAATCATCTAGTCTGATAAATTAGGGCAAACATGTTCATTGGCATTTTCAGAACTTGATTCAGTGACAAGCGTTTTTACCACAACTATTAAATAGCAACATTACAAATAAAAATATTATAAAATAGATGAATAGGATCAAAACCAAATGGAAACTAACATGTGTGCCCATAATACTGTGTTTACGGGAGAGAGGATCTATTCTTAAGTGTTGGTGATTTTAGTGAAATAATCGGTTCATTTTGTGTAATTGGATTCACAAGATAATAATGGGGTTGGTAGCTAAGCTATAACACGAGTTAGGAGGTGTGGAATGCACACTCGTGTAAGCTAACTATGACCCGGGATAGTTGGATGGTCACGTTTGGCAGTTTTATCAGTTTTGTAACTGAGACAGTGACTCGGGCGGCTTGTGCCGCGGGTTAATCCGCACGGTGCTCTGTGAAGTGGGGACGGAAACAGTGGCCCGCACGGGTTGTGCCGCGGGTCAGCCCGCACGGCTACCCGTGCGGTGCTTTGTGAATTTGTTTTGTAACCGCTCCATTTGACTTCAATTTGTAACCGCCAACATTTATGTCCAACAATCAATCCCATTAAATGGGAAATTATTATCATTAATAATATAGGATCGGTTACGATTCTCTTGGTGTTTAAATAGGATCAATTTCTGCGAGAATCGATACCGGTGAATTGAGATTATCCTCGAGTGAATTTCGTGATACCCAGGCAGAATATGGTCGAAATATCACTTAAGGAAAGCGAGCTCTCACGCGATCTCACATTCTTATCCAAGTTCCGATCACTCTATCTTCTCTCCCTCTCCATCGATTTTCTACACCACTCCCCTACAATAAGGATGTTATTGGAAAATGGTGAATCAATATTTGGTTCCAAGGGTTCTAGCATCAGGGCAAAAGTGTTGGACTTTAACATGCTAGTTTAAGCCCGGGTCATCCGAAGTTGGACTACTCAAGTCCGTCTTTGTCCGTATGTTCTCCGTATGTTCTGTCCCGAAATTAAAGACAGAAGTTTGGTATCCCCCTAGAAGGCTCAACTTCACCTGTTAACATGATTAAAATTCTAGACTCATGTGGAATGCCAATTTTAGCATCAAACAAAAGATTTATCATCCAACCACACCCATAAAAATACCTGACTCATTTTGAACCCAGAAAACCTGACTCAACTGACAAAGCTCCCAAGCTACCAAGGAACCAACCTGTTACAATGGAAGCTACTATTTTATTTACTGAATATCTTTAACAAAGAGATAGAGGCTACATATATATACACATAAGGAAACCCTAAAAAGTAATCTAACCCTAATCTGAATGGGCTTTAGTAAAGCCCAACCCATAAGATAATACTAGTTACTAATATATTCTAACACTCCCCCTCAAGCTGGAGCATAGATATTGATCATGCCCAGCTTGTTACAAATATAATTGATTCGGTTCCCAGGAAGAGCTTTGGTGAAGACATCAGCTAATTGGTTGCCAGTTCTGATTGGAGAGGTAGAGATAGATCCATCTTCCAACTTTTCTCGGGTGAAGTGACAATCTACTTCAATATGTTTAGTCCTCTCATGGAATACCGGGTTATTTGCTATGTGAATTGCTGCCTCATTATCACACCATAGGTTCATTGGTTTAGGCTGACTAAAACCAATTTCACCTAGCAGATTACGCAACCAAATCAGTTCACATGTAATTTGTGCCATTGCACGGTATTCGGATTCAGCACTTGATCTTGATACAACGTTTTGTTTCTTGCTTCTCCAAGATACCAGATTCCCTCCTACAAAGACACAATAGCCTGTTGTTGATCGTCTGCTTGTAGGATCACCATCATAGTCCGCATCAGTGAACCCTTCTATGATGTGATGGCCATGACTTTGGTATTTGATGCCATAACCAGGGGCTCCCTTCAGATATTTCAGAATATGGCAAATAGCATCCCAATGGGAGGTTCTTGGAGACGACATAAACTGACTTACCACACTTACAGGAAAAGCAATATCTAGGCGTGTGATTGTCAGATAATTCAGTCTTCCCACGATTCTTCTATACTTCTCTGGGTTCTCAAGAAGATCTCCATCATCAGCCTTCAGCTTCACATTCGGGATCATAGGAGCCTCACAAGGTTTTGTGTCACTCATACCAGAATCATTCAATATATCTAGACAGTATTTGCGTTGAGACAAACAGATTCCTTTATGAGTCCTAGATACCTCAATTCCCAAGAAGTATTTCAGTGGGCCAAGGTCCTTCGTCTGAAATTGAGATGCCAGAAAGTCTTTTAATTTCTTTATTCCATTCTCGTCACTGCCAGTAATCACAATATCATCAACATAAACCACTAGCAGAATACATCCAGAGTTAGAGGAGGCAAAGAACACGGAGTGGTCATATGAACTTCTTCGTAACCCAAACTTGGTCACCACAGAACTGAATCGACCGAACCAGGCCCGAGGAGACTGCTTCAGGCCATATAAAGACTTCCGTAATTTACAAACTTTACCAAACTCCCCCTGAGCAACAAAGCCAGATGGTTGCTCCATGTAAACTTCCTCTAGTAAATTGCCATGCAGGAAGGCATTCTTAACATCCAATTGGTGAAGAGGCCAATTGTAAGTAGCCGCCAGGGAGATAAACACTCGAATAGAGGCCATTTTCGCAACAGGGGAGAAGGTCTCGGAGTAATCAATGCCATAAGTCTGAGCATACCCTTTTGCAACCAAACGGGCTTTTAACCGAGCCACTGAGCCATCAGGATTAACTTTCACGGTGAATACCCACTTACAACCAATTGCTCTTTTGCCAGTAGGTAACTCTACTAAATCCCATGTATCATTATGATCAAGAGCATTGAGTTCATCGAGCATAGCTTCTCTCCATCCAGGGTGGGTCAAGGCTTCCCCAACAGTGGTTGGAATAGGTACAGAGTCTAGAGTAGAAACAAACGAGCGAGAGGACCTGGAAAGTTTATCATAGGAAACAAAGGAAGCAATAGGATACGTACAGGAACGTTTACCTTTCCGAAGAGCAATGGGAACGTCGGAATCAGAGTCCTCAGTCACAGGATTGGGCATAGAACCTTCAGGAGAATCATCCGCTAGGACCGATGGATCTGCAGACTCAGATGATACTGGTTCAGGATCTGGAGAAGTTGGTTGGCGTCTATGATATACATGAACAATAGGTGGTTTGGTGATGTCTGGAGGGGATGTGGACTGTGAAGGTATCGTGGATATGGGATAGAATAACAGGTTATCAGTACTGTCACTTGGAGGACTCGTAGAGGATACAGGGAAGAAAGGCAAGGTTTCATGAAATGTAACGTCCCGAGATACAATGTACCGGTTAAGTGCGGGAGAGAAACACCTATAACCCTTTTGGAGTCGAGAGTAGCCAAGAAAGACACATTTCAAGGATTTGGGATCAAGTTTGGTGATACCGGGACGTGTGTCACGAACAAAACATGTACTCCCGAAGATCTTTGGATCAACAGGGAACAACCGTTTTTCAGGAAACAAAACAGAGATTGGAGTTTCTCCATTCAGGACAACAGATGGCATTCTATTGATAAGGAAGCAGGTCGTAGCTACTGCATCAGCCCAGAAAGGCTTGGGGACGGACATTTGAAACAGAAGGGCACGAGCTACCTCTAAAAGATGACGATTCTTTCGTTCAGCTACCCCATTCTGTGCTGGAGTATCGACACAAGAGGACTCGTGAAGGATACCATTTTCCAGCATATATGACTGAATTGGTTGGGACAGATATTCTTTTGCATTGTCACTTCGTAAAACTTTAATAGATGTCTGAAACTGAGTTTTAATTTCAAAATGAAATGAGCACAGATGAGTAAATACTTCTGAACGATTTTTCATAAGATATAACCAAGTAGTTCGAGAATAGTCATCAACAAACGTAACAAAATATCTGAACCCAGATTTAGATATTACAGGACATGGACCCCAAACATCAGAATGAACTAGTTGAAATGGGGACGAAGCCCTCTTATTGACCCTAGGACTTAGGTGAACACGCTGATGTTTGGCAAACTGACACGACTCACAATGCAAAGACAGTACATAAGAAAATTCCGGACATAACTTCTTGAGGCTTTGTAAGGATGGATGACCTAGTCGACAATGAACATCAAAAGACGAACTGGAAGTGGCTAGGGAATATGGTTTAGATTGTTCAAATATATATAGGCCATCTGATTCCCGTCCTTTACCAATAATCTTCTTCGTCTGCAAATCCTGAAATACACAATGATCAAGGAAAAATGAGACACTACAGTTCAAAGTGCGAGTAATTTTGCTCACAGACAGCAAGTTAAATGAAAATTTTGGTAAGCTTAAGACTGAGGATAACGAGACTGATGGGGATAATTTAACTGTGCCAGAACCAATTACTTGGGAGACAGATCCATCAGCTACTATGACTTGAGCTGAAGATGTATGTTTATTGAAATCAGAGAGAAGATTGGAATTACCAGTCATATGGTCTGAGGCACCTAAATCAATGACCCATTTGGAGGAGGATGATACAAAGCATTTTCCAAAGTTACCTGTCTCAGCAAACGCAGCAGTGGACGTAGTGGGATTCTCAGTTGCCGGGGAATATGAATGAGCATTTTCCTCTCTGGGTCTTACTGTTGTGTCATCTGAGGTGGTTGCAGCATGTGCCGATGAGAATCTCTGATTGCTAGCTAGCCGTTTCTTGCAAGCAAACTTAGTGTGGCCCATCTCATGGCAGTAGTAGCACTCAACATTACTGGAATCAGAGTTGAGTTCTCGTAGGTCACCTGCACGATTATTGTGACCTCCTCTAAAACCTCCCCGATACCCTCCACGTGACCTTCCTCGAAAACCACCACGATCTCCTCTAGTGACCAAGGCTGAATTATGGTCAGAGGATTGAGCAGACTGAAAATCCTCATGTCTAAGAACCCGAGCTAGTGTCTCTTGGAGGGAAGGTATCACCGATTCATTTAAGAACTGAGATCTGATAGAATCAAATTCCAGTCGTAAGCCAGTCAGAAAGCTTATGATAGCAATTTGTTCTCTTTGAATCTGCATGGCTTTCACATCAGTACTCAACGGAAGAAGAGAATTCATCTCCTCATATACCTTCTTGAATTCCATGGCATAAGTAGTAAGAGATCGATCCTGTTGTTCCCCACGATGAAATGACTTACAAATGTTGTAAATCCGGGAAATGTTACTTTGTCCAGAATACAAGAAGTCAAGATAATCTATTAATTCTTTCACATATTCACAGTGGTTGATTAAGGTTGAGACAGACGACTCAATAGAGTTGATAATCTGTAAGAACATGCGAGCATCTTGTTGTAACCAAAGGTCACGATCACCCTCAGTAGGAGGGTTAGAATCCAGATGGGAAGCCATTCCCATACTCCGAACATACAGACGAATCGTTTTGATCCATGCAAAGTAGTTAGTACCATTAAGCTTGTTATCGGTAACTCTACTATTTGTTGGAATCAAATCAGGTATACAAACACCACTAGAGGGCTTTTTATCAGAATTTTCAGCAGTTCCCGTCATTTAACAGTCTTATCAGAGATACAGGATTAAGCAGACAGTTGAATACCAACTAATTCGGAGACCAAGTAAATAAAACAGAAACCAGATGCAAGAAATCAGTTCCTAAACAGATTCATGAACTTTCTTCAAACCAGAATACGAGAAACACTTCAGATAACACCGTATCCAAATGAGGGTCACAGATTAACAGTCACGGAACTCGAAATTCTTACCAGAAATGGAACCAGGGGGAAAAATCGAGGGACTTTCGTGAAGACGAGTCGCCGGAGAAGGGCCACGCGCCGGCGCGTGGCGGCGCGTGGGGCGGCGTCTGGCGGCGCGTGCGGCGCGTGGCGGCGCGTGGCTGGGCGGCTGGAGCTGCGGTTCTGAGGTTTTGGTCGCGAGGACAGTCTGAGTGTGTTTCCGTGGGTGGTGAGATTAAATGATGACTGCAGACGGGTGGCTTAAATGGCAGACGAGACAGACACTATGGATACTGATCAGGAACAGATGAGAAGGAACAGACCAGTAGCTCTGATACCATGTTACAATGGAAGCTACTATTTTATTTACTGAATATCTTTAACAAAGAGATAGAGGTTACATATATATACACATAAGGAAACCCTAAAAAGTAATCTAACCCTAATCTGAATGGGCTTTAGTAAAGCCTAACCCATAAGATAATACTAGTTACTAATATATTCTAACACCAAGTTGAGCTAGGCACCAAGATTCAAATCACTGGTTGAGCCTGAGCCAACTTGACTTTTTGAGCCAGCTTGACTTTTGCAGCCCTACTTAAATTTACGGAGTCCAAATAAGCTTAGTTATAGCATTGGCAATAAATAATGTTTCAATCATGAAAGAAAAAACATGATAGATTGTTGTTTATGCATAATTAAGATTCCAGATGAAAGAGAGTATATGCAATAAAAAAGAAAATTCTACCAGGAAAATTTCATCTCCTGTTGCAAACTTTCCAGCATGATCTTTAAGTAATTTCTCCAGCGCTGCAAGAATTTACAGAAATCAGGCAGGCCTTTAAAATCAAGAATTAGAATGTTAAAAAAGGTAGGGTATTATGGTCAGGTTTAATTGTATGTCTAACTCGATGATCATGTTCTTAAATGAATTAGAATGTTAAAAAGTTACTTTGAATTTCCATATGAATGATAATAGAGGAATCACTATGATTGAACTTGGAGGAAATTAATGTCAACAAGTAACAAATTAACAATGATCAAAATGATAAAGTAACAAAAATTATTGAACATTTTGTGTATAATTTTAGGACACTAACATGTTACGATTACACATCATGGTTTAGTCATCACTTATGATTGTAACAAAATGGACAAGTGTGATTGCCTTTGATAATGCTTTTGAGGATTTTCATGCAAAGCAATTCATGAATGAATCGTATTATATAATTTATCTAAAAACACTCTGGCAGTACCTATCATATGACGATTGTTTCGTTCAATAATGCAAACCAGATTGGAATATGTTTTGGACCACATGATGTGATATCTGATACCTATGTTTCATCCAAAATAAAGGCCCGAAAGATGAAAAGGAAACTATTGCTCCTCCATTTTGGGCCTTAGTATTATGTTAATATGTATGATATAAAAATAATAAGACATATAATCAACTAAGTTTAATGAGCTTAGTTTGACACTCCAATACAGCCCCTTAGTTTGACACTCCAATACATAGTGGAATTAAGTACTATGAGAATGTTATGCAAAGGTGATTTTCTTATATCAACTTGAGTGAATGGCCCAACAGAAGGTCATTCTGCATTGATATTTAAGATGAAAAATAAAGCATATTAAAGTATGTAAGAAGGGTCATGGTTTGTTTCAGCCTAAAGGAGGAATTTTATCATTTTTATTAGATGGAAGTTATCTCGCATTATGAAGGAATCTACACAATAGAACATAATATCAAGGACTTAAGAGTCATTGGCACCAACGCTTTGAGAGGTATCACAGCAAGTCACAAGCATAGGGCTTTGCTTTCGAATGAGGCAAGAGCCTTGTACTTGAGGCACAAGGTGCAAGACAAAAGTTTTTTGCTTTCGTCGTTCAGAAAGTTTTTTGCTTGGCTTTTCCTCTTTTATCCTATTAGATATGGTTTTTTTTCTGTTGTTTTTAGTTATTGGGCAAGCAGTTGCAGTATATATGTAGAATTGTTTTACCTTTCACTTAATATTTTTCTGCTGTAATTGTACAGCTGTAGTAACCTTCTGCTATGGTTGTAATTTTCACAGATATGGCAATATATATATATACACACAGTAGAGCTAACTATCCTTCAGTGTACAGTTGTCAATTTTTTGATAATATTTGTTAAAAATACCGTTCTACCTTTTTGTTTACTACTCATTGTTTAACCAATTAAATATGATCTTTGTTTGATTTATATATGTTTATTCTAATGATTTATAGTATTTTCGTACTCTATATGATCATAAAAAAAAGAACTTGAATTCATTAAAACTAATTAATTCGAATTGTATTTGCATTGATTTATTATTAGTAATATATTCCAGCTAGACTTCATATCTGACCTTACACCTAGCTGGAATCACTCTAAGAACATGAAACAACACAGATTCATATTATGTTCTCCATCTCATCTTCATTACAAATTTATACTTCTACAAAAGCTAATGAAATCAAAGGGAGCAAATGAAGAACTTTAGGAAGGGCTCTAGCAAATTGTCATGTCCCATTTAAAATGCCAAAGTTAACAGCATCTTAACCACTCACATGGTTTCTTCCTGAATTCTGCTTTGTAGTTGAGTTGAGTGTACAAAAGGTGTTCTCTTTTTCTTTCTCTACTTGGAGAAGTTGATCGATGAACTTCTGCACGTTCTTATTACAGATCCAACACTTCCTACACAGATCCCAACATTCGAGAGGCTGGGAGCTCTCCCTCTCAACCTTGTTTTTATATGACATAAACCATTACCCTTCTCCCCATACTCACCTATGCTACCAATAACCGAATTTCCTGCCCACAAACTGTCTTGATACACTCCCCTGCCACAGCCTACCAACTTTGACTTGTTGACTTCCCAAGTATATAAGTGTCACCTTCAGAGTATAACATTGATACACATAAAATACAAATGTTTATAGCTAAAGGACTAGCATAAACTCATTTCAACTTACCAAGTTATCCTCCATGTTGACTTTCGACCTGTAATTTAAACTTACTTACTCCTCCTTTATTTTGACATTTGCAATATAAGTAACCTCTCATCCTAATAATGTAATGCATACTATCTTCTCTTAACACCTTGTAGAAAGGAACTTCCACAAAAGGAGAACACCATATCTCCAATTATGTATACCCGCACTCATACCTTTGCATCCCCGTTTCTAAATATTCTCATACTTCCACAAGTAGTGATATATCTGCACGACTGCACCCCAAGAGCATGCAGAAAGGAACTTCTATGAGCTTTCACGAATTGTTGGAACCAACTCAAGTTATCAAAGCTGGACCTTATCCATGCCCGGAATTGGCTGACTAGTTATTGTAAACTAAATAAATAATAACAATAATAATAATAGAACAAAAAACAGAAACTCACGGCACATGGTATGCCTAATATCACAATTCACTTAATATGGAGAAGAATTGTATAAATTACAGCATGAGGAGATCAAGGCCAAGCAAATTAAGAGAAACAAGCAATGCATAACTTGATAACTCAGACATGGCTAGTAGAAAGAAGTTAATCCTTTTCTGCAAGGTGTACTATGTGGATTATGCTGTAGGCCTTCAGATAGTCAACAGGCTGGGACGAAGGAAGATGATATTGGGTCTAGTCCTATATAAGTCAAATTAGTGTATTTTTATTAATTGGTCGTTAAAGTCAACTTAATTTTCTCGTCAATCATCCCTCTTCAATGCATTAAAATGGTAAAAACCGAACAACATTGATATGTCTTTATATTTTGATAAGTTTGGAACACTTTGGAGCGAAAAATGGATAAAACAAGGATATTTGACAGATTTGTGAGGTTGTGGTATTCCGAGCATATCTCACTCGTCCAAGTTCTGATTTAAGCGATTCACGATTTTCTAGAAGCCAACAGATAGGGCTACAACTTTGAAGTTTTGAGTTTTTGCAAATTCGGAGTGAATTGAGGCCTAAACTGATGCTGAAGTAAAAAATGTGCTGCTGGACAACAAAAAAAAAAGAAGGTAGAAGCAGTGAGAGCACAACTTATTTATTGTACAAGAATTAGCAGCTGCAGCACAAAACCTTGGTCAAATGAGGTGGCTAGAAAGTTAGTTTTAAAAAATTTGGAATGAGGCATATAGTGGTTTTATATAGAAAAAATAATGAGCAAAAAAAAAAAAAAAGATTGGTTTTGTGTTGGATTGGAAGTTTTGCCGAGTAAAGAAAAAAGGAAAAGAAATGGGCTTGTGCTTGATTTCTAGCACTCATATTCACGGCTGGAGACATGAAAAAAATAAAAAGAAGGAAACACAAATTTCAAGAAAAAAAGGGAGATTCACTTTCTTTGTTGGGAAGACGAGGAAGGCAGAAGCTATATGCCTATATCTTAGAGCTGCTGGGTTTTTCTTCTGAGTGGTGGGGTACGCAACAATACAACCTTAGAGAGGAAACAGAGGAGTGGAGGCATACATCACAGGGGGAAATCGATCAAGGTTTTTCACGGCTGCAGATTTCAGCAATCGTGGGTTTCAGTTCCAAGCGCACACAACAGCTAGAGGGAATTTTCTGGGTTCAATTAGGAGAAGACAGCAGCAAGAAGAGCGAAAACCACAGCTTGTGAGAGGGGCTGTATTAAATAGCAGGGACGATTTCTTCTCCTTCTTTGCTGTTTACAAGACAGCAACAACATCAATAGCCAGCCAAAAGCTGTTGGGTATGATTCTGAATAGCAGTAAGTCGATACAGAGATTGAGTAAGCTTTAGAGTTTCACAAAACTTGACTTTCTTGATTGTTATTGATGTTATTTTAGAAGTTTTCGATTCAAATATGATTATTAGATGCAATTGTTTTTAGACTTCGTTGCATGTAATGGGAATTTATTTGAATATTAATTGAATGTTATGAATGTCGGTATCTTTATTTTTAGGGTTGAGATAAGATTCATGATTTCATGTTTTTACACACCAAGTGCTCTATGAAAGCCCAATTTTAAGTTCATGTTTTTTTTTGATGGTTAGTAGGAATACGAATGATCTCGATGCTACTTTTATTGGATAAAGTTCCTGTTTTGTCTTTGTTAGTTAATAATAGTTATAAAGTTTCATTTTTTATTCGTTTAATAATTTATTACAACTCTCATTCCAAATCTTTTGAAGTAGTGTTATTTGTAATATCTAGATTTCGGCTTAATTCGATTTAATTGAGTAGCATATCTAAGTGACACACGTGAATTCGGTTTAATACAAATCATTAGCTTAACTACCGACTCCTTAAGAAGAACGATACCATACTTACCCTATCACTAGGTTTGAGGACGTGTTCAACATTTATTATATAGGACATCTCAAATCTAGGTGCCTTAGTGTCACGTGAGGTGTTATGGTTTTCGCTTTTGTTTCGTCTTAGGTTCTTAAACCCTTCTTCAAAGTTAGTTTTCGGGTTATCATGGGAAAGAAAGCCAAGTGAAATTAACCTGCAAATCCCTTTCCAACATGCTTTTGAATCCATGGAATTTTCGCATCAGGACCAACATTTTCTCCTATGTATTGCTGCAAGTTCAGATAATGAATAAAATGTAAGAACTCATGTGGAAGCAATTTTGTGAGGGTTTACGAATCAACAAAAAGAACAGTTTCTTACTCACCAAAATAGGTAAGCTTATAAGAGGCTGTATGCTCGAAGATATAATATTTGCAGCCTACAAATTTGAAAGGAGGCAACTTCAATTATACCAGGATGATGGAGGGAATCACCACATAAACTAGTAACAAATAATCATGTATGCTATCATATTGTATCCCAAAAGTTAACCATGTTCTTGCATCCACAACCATAAAAAGTACCAAAACACTTTAATCAATATTGCAACGAATTAAACATAATAATATGTCAAAACATGTAATCTTAAATTGCTTGATTTACTCAACAATGTAATGCCATTTATGTGGGATAGGTAATCCTATATCCAAATCAAGGTTCTAAGTGGCATGAGGCGTGGTGTGGCGACGAGGCCAAGCCTTAGGAGCCACAGCGAGGCCACAACGTTTTTAAAGGCGTGACTTACGGCATCAAATCTCTATATATATAAAACATATGTTTTGTATTATTACTCAATGTATCAATAATAATAAACAAGTTAAATTATGTTATATATTAAAAATTAGCAAATAAGACATTAAAAACGTAAAGAAAAATCAAATATAGCGTAACAAAAACCGCACATTAAGACAAGGCGTGCCACAAGCTTAACGTGGCGTGAGACACAAGCCTTACGGCACCGTGTGCCATGGCGGCTGTTGCGTCAAGCCTTTTAGAACAGTGATCTAAATGATCACGATGAACATAGACTAGGATGAAGATAAACAAAGAATAAAATAACAACCTTATATCTCCAATACTCCTCAAGTCGGAGCATATATATCGAATATCCCCAGCTTGTCATAGATATTGATGTAGTTGTCAATAACTTCTGACAAGGGTCATTGCCATGTTGGTGCCTTATGTGATGAAGGTATAGAGTGGATAGTTGGATTCTCTAATGCAGACCAAACCGGTTATCCCTATTCTAGGAAGTCCCACAGGGTATTGTGCATTTGTAGGCAATTACCTGTCTCATGGAAGAGTAAGAAATAACACATTCTCTCTCATTCCAATGCAAAGTCACAATACCAAGACATCACTTATGTGTCACGTGAGCAGGCTTCTAAAAGAGCTTGATGTCCCTACAAGTGATCTAACGAGGCTCTCTCATGATAGTCAACTATTAACATATCTAAGTATCAAGGAGAGAAAGAAATATATTGAGGTTGACTGTCATCTTGGTAGGGGTCGCATTAATGGATCATCCCTTTCTTCAGTGATATTTTAACAAAATCCTTACCAAAAATTCTGATTGACTATATTGGTAGCAAGTTATGCATGATCAATGTGTATGCCCTAATTTGAAGAGTGTCAACAATGTTAGCATATATAAGGGTTCAATGATCTACTTATTGTTTTTAGAGATAAGTTATTTCTTAACGTGTAACTTCATGTGGAGATTATCCCACCTGTTACTTGCTAATTCAGTAATTTGTATTACTCTGGTTTCTGTCGACAAGGCATGATCATTTATCTTGTAATATTCTCTGGAAATACAAAATATCAATAGCAAATTTATCACACCAAAAGAGTGATGAACTTTCCATCATGAGTCTTCCTGGTCCTCCTTGTTCTCTCTAAAGTTTTCTATCGATCACACAAGGTAGGATTGGGTGATTGTGGTTTTAGAAATATAGGCTAATAATGAATATGATGATTCCTACAAGAGCAAGTAGGGAAACATTTACTCCATTTTTAAATTGACATTAAGCAGTCAATCAAACTATTAAAAAAGTGCACCTGGTCATGCTAGATCTTTCAAAAATAAGAGGTTGATTACCTAACAAATTGGCCTTAACTCTTAAGTACCGATAAAAATGCAGTGTTTTACAGCATGAACATGTAGTTGTCTAGTTGACCCAATGTTATTTCTTTTTGGTTGTTTGTATAAGGTTATTATAATGAAGTGATTTAGAGAGCTACAGAATAAGAAACGAAATGATATTACCTGATAATTTATCGCCCTTTTCTCCAGGTCGTGAGGTAACAAAGGATGCTGAGGATACTTCTCTTCAAGGTACTGTATCATAGGAAGAATAAGCACCAATAAAAGTAAAAGAATTGAAAAAAGGCCTTCCTAAAACAATACAAAAAAGCATGAAAACATACTAGTAGACCATTTACATGAAGCAGATTATGGAGAGGCGATCACTGAAGTTACTAACCAATATGATTGCAAAAGAATCAGCAAGCACTATATCACCATCCACAAGAGCAGGCACATACCCAATAGGATTGATCTTTAAAAACTCTACACTTAAAAAGAAGGAAGTTACAAACACAGATAGAAATGTTACATAATAGAAGCACCATAAGGAACTAGTAAATCTAGAGGTAAGCAAGTAAAGAAACCAAATGTAAACCCGCAATAAGCATAAATCTAACAATACAAAAACCAACCGGAAGTAGCACTGTACACACAAATAACAAATATGGATGAAAATTTAAAAGCTGAAGCTACAAGACACCCAAAAGTTAAGTGCTGAAGTTTTTAACCACCAGGAGAGACGGCTACTAAAAGTTCACAACAGTTGTGTATTAACAGATGAAACAAACCGGTTGAAATTTTTAACGCAGAGATTTGACTCCAACTAGCAAAGCTTTATTGTTCACTAGTAAGTAACCCAACAGTTTCTGAATTTAGCTACTTTTCCCTGAGAACACGCTATCAATAGCAATAAGAATTATATCTAAGCTAAATTCATAAGTGATGAACCTATACTGGAAAGCATTATCCTGCACCAACCTTACAGTCCCTCTTTCTAAAGGAGGAGATACAATCTGAAGTTTGAGAGATCAAATAGATTTTGTTACAGACAGCAGCAAAGTTTTTCTATTTTATTCTAATACAGATGGTGCATTATTTTGGAAAGAAAGTGGGATACAAGCATTTATTCAGCTAACATGCTCATTCAGATTATAACTCTTAAATTGAAACAATTTTAGTTTGTTACCAGGACTGTGCTGCTCTTTTTTGAACAGATTGATGGCTTTGTATTCATAATCAAGTCCTGTTGGCAAACCACAAACAACATATTCAAATTAAATATCTGTAATTGCAATGCTTATTTAAGAGCGTCTGCAAACCGACACAATATGCAATCTCAGGAGCAGAAATAATGAATGAAATAGCAAAACCTTTTAAGTTGAGAGCAATACGAACACGAAAAGAGGCGCTGCTCATGAAAAAAGAATAGAGTTGCAGCTTCTTTGGCAACTCTTCACCGCCAGCCGTCGTCTACGCCATCAAAGTGTGAATAATAGGTCCGTTAGTGCGAGAGAGATAGAAAGAGAGAGAGAGAGAGGGACGTACCATATGCCGAAAATGCCAAAGCTACAAAGCAGAAAGGCAGGAGGATGGTGTTGGAAGTGTTGAGGGAAGGAGAAGAGGAGAGCAGAAAAGAATCCAGCAAAGTGTATCCTGTTTCTAGAAAAGCTGATGAAAAGGACAGAGAGAGGAAAGTCAGCATCGTGTTTCTAGAAAAGCTTTTGTTTGACCCAATTTCTCTGTTGCTCCAACGATGGTGATGTTAGGTGGATGATATATATATAATAACAAAAGGTGATTGATAGGAAGTAGAGGGTGTCTGAAGACGAAGGGGGTTGTTATACCCACCCTTGAACGGATCGTAGAAATTTGGCCCCATTTTAATATAAAAAAGGAAAAGCCAAAAAAATCCAATATTTTGAATTATTAGGTTTTTAGACAAAACGATTTTAATAAAGAAATTATTCGATTTTCTAGAATATGTTAAATAAATCTTTAGATTGTTACATTATTATAATGAATAAATCCTTACATTTATAAAACTGTTGAAAGATTATGTACAATCATCAAAAGAAAGTGACTCACAGAATATTTTCCTGGTATTAGAATTTACCATAATAAATGTTTCATTTTCTTTGTAAACTCTTCACTATTTAAAGAGTTTATGATTAATAAAAATTACAGATTTTCATTATCTCTATTTACTGTTGTTCTATTCTGCTTTTCCTATAACACGTTATCAGCATGTACGCTCCCTAGAAAGAAGTGATCATGAAATCAGCTAAACTTCGATGTTTGAGGTAACTTTTATATGTTTTTGTTTTAAAACATCGCCATATGATGTTTTATGATATGAACAAATATGATGATTTCGTAAAAACATGATTTTTTATGTTTAAATCGTAAACATTAATCTACTATGTTTTATGTTATAGATGCAAAATGTGATCTGTCACTCTCATTGAAATCTTAATTCACTTATTGTTTATGTTTATATAATTTGCATAATATATGATATCATGATGCTTCAATTTAAAAAAAAACTATCTAGAATTGTTTTTTTTGGAGAGGGTATCCCAGACCACATTGGGCCCAGACTAATCCCTGGCAATATGGGCCGAAGCCCGACTGCTAAAGCATGCAGCCCGGGGTCGAAGCCCCCGTACCTCCAGGATGCGTCCCCCAGGGTTCGAACATGAGACCGCTACTAGCTAGTCCACATGCCTTACCACTAGGCTAACACCCTTTTTGGTATAGAATTGTTCGTATGCATGTCGTTTATAAAAATCAATCAATAAATATATAACATCATTCTATTTTTAGCAAAAACGCTTAGATTGTTAGTTTAAAAATATATGCATAATTACTTTTTCCTTTGTATGATTATACACAAATAAGATTTCACATACATACATATGCGTGGTTTATGGGTTTGATGAATATGATTATATACATTGTTGAACTTTATTTTCTTTATTATTGACATGGATTTAAAAGATTATTAAGTTATATATTTTTTTTAATAATTATATCAATATAAATATTTATTTAAGTTATCTATTTACCGTCATTGTCCAAAATAAAAATAAATGCATAATTCAAAGATGTTTTTTTACTTAAATAAAATTAAAAGCCAAAAGAAATTGTATGCAAATTTCGGTTATTTGTGTAAATTAATCATCTACATCTATTTTAAGAAAAAATATAATATATTTTTCTTTCTAGATATGATCCAATAAATATATTTTTTCTTTATGGAAATATATATATATATATATATATACACGAATATTTGTTGTTGTTTAAAAATCATATTTATTATTATGTTTACATTAACCTATTTGGTTGGTAGTTGATCTAGAATTATGGATTGATAATCATATTTGATTGAGATTATTTGCGTATTTGATTATTTCATTTAAATGTTTATTAATCTAATCATGTATTAGTTTTTGAATTGATTTATCCATATATTATTCAAATGTTTATTTTAATTATAAGTTACTACTTATAATTTTCAATCTTACAGTAGTTTTTGGAAGTTACACTTCCAACCCCATATATCTTGGTCTTTTAACAAAAGCTCCAAAAGGAAAATACTATTAATATGTTAAAAGTTTGGCGTCGACTTTATGTCGAAACCAATATTTATATGTTTAATGACAAAATCTTCTAAAATACTATTAAGGTATTAAAACACTGAAATTGGTTTCATATGCCAAACTCATATTCATTTTGGCATCATGCCAAAAAACTCTATAATTAACAATGTTATCTTCAAATCAAATAAATCGCAAAATATCGATTGGATTTTGTAAATAGCCCTAAGGTTTGTAAGGACTTAAGAAATCCATATGATTCCCCTACTACCTGGAAATCCAATAGATTGAGTGATTTCTTTTAGCAAATTGAAATATTGATGAAGTATTATCAACAAAATGTAAGCATACAATAATAAAATATTATTATGATAATGAAATTCATACATAATATAATGATTTTACCATGATTCATTGTTTTAGAAAATCATACATTATCCCTTATATATGTAAATGGTTGAAACAACTCATCCGTGATTCAATGTCCTAAACTAAAAAGAACTTGGAGTACAAATATGAATATCCAATATAAAAACAACTTTTGTCGGAAAAGTACAAGAATATACCTAAAGTCCATCAACTCCCTATTGACCCTAAAACCAACCTCCTGAAAAAGATACAAACAAATACCATCATATTTTGAGACGACATATAAAATTTTACTTTCATAGGAATATCTTTACTAGAAACCCCCAAAGAACTGTGGAATGCCCCGAAAGGGAGAATCGGGAGTACTCATGAATATGTACTTTCAGAACTAATCGTACAACGGAATGAAACCTACTTGCTCGATTACAAAAAGGTAACTGGTCTCAACAAAGAAACGTTATATCCAAAATGCGTCTCAATCTTTGTGGCAAGGAACTCACAGAAGATGACATGATTTATAACATTATTTCCACCTTTCATATATCAGTACTATTAATGAACCAATATATAAGTTGAAATGCAACCTTTAGACAAACTCATCAACCTACTGCAAGTGGTTGAGAGACACGACAAGGTTCTTTCCAATAACAACACCAGATATGTCGGAACAAAGAAAATTCTCGAGATCAATAATGAAAGTGTTAGAGGTGGAAACAACTCCAAAGAATAGTGAGTGAAAGACAATTTCTCACTCGTGGCATCTATGTACCACATAGACAAAACTGTGGAAAGGATCAGGGTCACGGTAAGAGTTAGAAAGGATTTTTCAACACATGGAGTAGAGATACAATAACTACCCCTGGTGATAATGGACAATCAAATAAAGAAATGCACTAAAGAGTGCTCCTATCGAAAAGGGAACAAGTTGAAAATGAACTATATCGTATTAATTTAAGATTGATTAATGATATGCTTCTTTGAAATTTATTTTAAGTATTAAAATTAATTTCTTTTGCTTAAGTAAAATCGATTATGTAACCATTATAGACGTAAAGAAATACATTAAAAATAAATACAAAACTTTTAATATTCTCCGTTCCGTGTAGGAATGTATTGAGGAGAACTTGAGTTTTTGTAGGACATTTAACACAATCTAAAGAGACTGACTAATATTTATTTTATAATTTATCCAACTAAAATACTTAGACGATGTATTGTCATTTTCTTGTTGGTACAAGATTAATAGTCACTAAAGCACTATATTTATGAAAAACTTGTTAAAGATATTCATATCAACTGGAAAACATAATATAAGAATGGAAATGGGTATATGTACATCAACTCTAATGATATGAAAGGAACATATATTAGATAAAATAACGTGTCAAATTAGTAGATTATCTAGGCCATTAAATCATATTTTCTCACCAATAAAGAATTTTTATACAATGATACATATATGTTTCGACATTATCACATGGGACACCATGGCATGACATAGTGATCCGTGTTTGCAAAATACACATAGACACATTCTCTTTCGAGTGAAAGGCAAAAATGAGGCATATTGCAACTGTTGACTTTTACAACATAAGAAGCAATACCATTATTATAATATGCCCTCTCGAATACCTAAAACTTTTGTATACCCTGATCCTTAGCCAAGATAGGAATGAGACCATCCTAAAGCTAAGGACATATAATACAAAAATATTTCATTCCTACAACGAATACAAGATGATATTTATGGACATAAACATCCAGAATGGGGGCCATTAAAGTACTTTATGGTTCTGGTTTCGACATGATGAGCGCATGTCGTATTATTATCCACATGAAATGTTGCACTCCTAGCACTAACTATATGTTTAAGGGCTCACCACCCTGATTATATCATAAAGTCTACATGACTTGGTGTAATACCCGTAAGTTTCGGTAAGTAATTGTCACCCGAACGTTTCTGTGACATGTAAACAGTGGGGTTTTGTTGGGAAATGTTTTGTTTAAAGTCCCTTGGAGTATCGGGAGTATTGGTATTGAAAAATTTGAGTTTCGGGGCTCCGGAAAGGTCCAGCTACAATGCCCGGCGACTATGACAGTGTCATAGTCGCACTGTCACAGTCGCAGAGAAGGATCAGAAGGTAGGACAGTATTGGCGACATTGCCATGCACTAACTAGCATGGGCATTGCCATGGGCATTGTCGCTGGTCAATGTCGCACCAAGGGTGCAGTGGTCTGTTAAGTCGCGATTTCCAGCCCTTTTTCTCATTTGACACTTCTCAAATCCCACCCTTTCTCTCCCAAACGGATTCCCATCTTCTTGGTTCAAACACTAGCCATTCCTATCGCCATTCACTTTGATTTTGAAGCATTTCCATCACCATCCAAGTCTTGGAAGTCTAGGATTCAAGAAGCTACCATTCCACCATCTCCCATTGAAGTCTTCTTCAAGAAAATCTAGGGTTTTGAGTTCTATCAAAACCCACCATTGTAAGTTCATCCATTTTCTTTCTGACACTTTAATCAAGTTACAAATGCTTTATCTTTGACCTCATAGTGTTTATATTTATCAACTTTGGGTTGTTTGATTTTGGGGAAGTTAAGCCAAAATTAGGGTTTTGGCCAAAATAGAGATTTTGTTATAAGATGCTTGGAGATCGATCCTTTATGGTTGAAGATGCTTATTTATGGTTGAAAATATATGGATCTAGGTTTTTGAAGGATTTTGCTTGTGGACTCGGATTTCTTCAAGGAAGCTTAAAGCGGGGTAAAATCTAGATTTAGCCTAAATCTAGCGAGGTGAGTTCAAGTTGATTTGTGAAAACGGTGTACATGCCAAAATGTTTATTTTAAAGTGTTTGTGTTTTACATTAAATTGTTAACTGCTGATAAGTTTTAGTTATTTGGATATATTTAACTTTATAAACTTATGTAACACGCATCTTTGAGGTTTTTGGGCGTTTTGATATATAAATCATTGGGATGTGTTCCTTTGATGGTATAAGATATAAATGGAGGTCATTTTACATAATTGTCCATTTGGTGCATACGATTTTATAAACCATTGAAAAATGCATATCATGGTACTATGAGTCACTTTGGCATCATGAAAAGAACAAGTTCATTTGGAAAACGTTTTGTTTCAACCAATGAGAAGTTTTGGGTTAATTACCCTTTTTGGCGGTGGTGTTTGCATATTTGTCGGTCAAACGTGTTTCGATGTCTATATCGGCTTTCATTTGGAGAATTACGTAAATTGTTGGGCTTTTGGCTCGGTTTTGACTAAATTGAGTCTTGAGGACATTTGTCCGGTTTTAATAACTTAAAGTGGAGCTTTATGTGTGAGTTGCATTTATTGCACTTTATTTTGGAGAATACATGTTTTGAGTGCGTGTGTCATTCAATTGGAGTCATGTATTTTAGACTATAATGCATTGGATCCATAGACATGTAAGTCAATCATGTTTAATGGTGAGGACTCTTGGGATTCTCACTTTGGGAAATAATGTCGTGTTGGCATTGGTATCGTCCCGGTTGTTTGGCGAAGAGGAACCTTTATGGGTTGTACTTCGGGACCATGAGTCTTGTGTTGGATGTCTAATTCTTGTGCACGAGGTTAGACATCGGGATTTATCAAGTAAAGAGCTGAGGCTCCTATCTTGAATGCTAGGGAGTAGGCACTAGGGGTCGAATGAGTACCCTGAGGATGAAACTCCGCTAGAGACCGAACAGGCGATAAGATCGTGTATCCTTGAGGTGTAGCTCGGCGGAGCAGGCAATAGGGGATACGGTGTTTGGGACTTGAAATAAAGTCCGACTGGAGGTGTAGCTCGACGGAGCAGGCAATACAGTCATGACTGTAGGTGTAGCTCGGTAGAGCAGGCAATACAGTTACGATCTGAGGTGTAGTTCGACAATATGGTTATGTGGCTTAACTTTGTGTTCCGCCACGTACAATGGAATCGGGTCTCCCCCGTCACCGAAAGGTGTTAATTGGGTATTAAAAAGTATTATTTTATTATCCATATTTTCGGTGGCGTGTTACATATACGGGTTAGTGTACTCAAGACCTATGGGTTGTGTTTATACCCGCCCACGTTTGGGGTGCTTCGAGAAGTAAAATATTGTTTCGTATTTTCATAAATTAGGAGTCTGCTTTCTCTTCTCCTTTTGAGTGAGTTATGTGTTGAAGTTAATTTACGAAGGAACGTGTTATTTTGGGGTCTTAGTTCTTAAAACCGTTTGGTTTTGAAAACGTTTATTATGGTGCCTCATTCGTTTAAAATGCATATTATTGGAAAACGATTCGTTTTCATATTTGAAGCATATCATTTTGAAAGATTATGATTTCAATTGTATTCTTCCTCTTTAAACGATTAATTTATATATGTTGAAAACTCTTGATCTCACTAAGCGTTAAGCCTAACCTTTTTATTTGTCGGCATGTGCATCAGGTTTTCAGATGGGGGTTTGGTTCTAGCAGTGCTATGAAGTGATGTGCTTAGTTTTTCACAAGTGTAAGTATTTGGTGAAGTCTTCCGCAGTTTGGAGATTGTGACTATTGTTGGGTTTTAGTAGCACCCGTTCTTATTATAGACAGTATGTATAGAATGAATGTATGTATTGAGATTAAATCTTAAATTGTGATTGTAGATGAATCATTTATTGGTGTATTTATAAAGTTTTAAATTAGTTGTCATTTCCAGATCTGAGGGTGTTACACTTGGAATACTAGAGAATTTACATCATAAGGGTTTGATGATTATTGAATATGTATTGGGATCAATGTAGAATTTCTTATACCCCACATGTATATATATAATGGTCTCGTAGAAGTTGTCATCAAAAGAATATAGATGGTAGCCAAGACATTAGTTATGCGCACCAATTTATCTACATATGTCTGGGGTTATGCAATACTATACGCAACTTTACTTCTTCATTTTGAGACCTATTACTAGCTAACTAGTCTTATGTCTACCAGTTGCTAATTGGATATAAGCCTAATGTTTTACATTTACGCATGTTTGGTTGTGCAGTATATGTGCCAATTGAGCCCCCACAGCGAACCAAAATGGGTCTTTAAAATGATTAAGTATATTTGTTGGATATGAATCTCCAAAAATTATCTGCTAATTAGAATCCTTGATGGGTGATCTTTTTATCACTAGATTTGTGGATTGTCACTTTGATGAGACAACCTTCCCGTCGTTAGGGGGAGGTAGGAAAAAATATTTCCATAGGAACGACGAAGTGTCATTGAATATTTCCACTATATCTCATATTGATCCCCAAACTTCATAATGTAAAGTTGAAGTCAAACGAATCAGACTCGATACCTGATACGTTTAATGTTATTCCAGAAGTGACAAGCTCACATCTACGAGCTGCAAATATACTCGCAAGGTTATAGTCCCCAAACAAGGGCACAACATCGCTGGAAAATGCGTTGCAATCACACATGGTGGAGGTGTGGTTGAGGTCATAGCTCCCAAACGGAAATGTGGTAAGCTACTTGGTTCGATAGATACTCATCTAAAGGAAGAGAAGAGTAAGGCACAACTATTTGTCATCAATACATAAACCTCTTATGAGATTATCTCTGATTAAACTATGTCTATGAATCATTACTGGAGGACTCTCCGAAGTTAATATTGATTCCAGAGATCAAAGAAATCTCAAATGAATTATGAGAGTGCATATGAGTCGATGGACAGATCATACATACTCATTGATGATATATTTCACATATATTGTTGCTTATGAGATGATAGAGCACATTGACATCGAACCATGCTCAGTTGAAAAATATCAACAAAGAGCAAATTGGCCTCAATAAAAAAAAGCAATCCAGGAGAATCATATTATTTAACAAATGAACAGGTATTTGGTTTGTTAGTGCTAACCCACCAAGTGTAAAACCTGTAAGACATAGATAAATCATTTTTCATAAAGCGTAATGATAATAATTAAGTCATAATGTATGAGGCTCTCCTTTGGCGTAAGGTTTCTCACAACACCCTCGATTGACCACGAGAAGACTTACTCTCCTATGATGGACGTTATAACGTTCTGCTAATTAATTAGCCTAGTAGTTTCTGAAGGACTAAAAATGAAACTCATGAATGTGGTTACCACATATCTCTACGGGGATCTAGATTCAAAGATATATAAAAGTGTTTGATGATATCACATTACCAAAATCAAGTAACTCTAAATCACGAAATGTGTTTGCAATAAAATTAAAACGCTCTGTTAATCCCAATCTAATCAAGTTCTTATTGATTCAAAACAAAAACAAACAAGAATGTGTCAGGATCGAATTCTCAACAAGAATTAATTCTCAGAAACAATATCAAAGACTTTTTGAGAAGGGGATTATTCAGAGTTGATCATTCCCACACTTGTTACCAAGAAAGTGAATCTACCCACATCAAAAGCTTTAGTGAATAAATCAGCAAACTGATTATCAGTGTGAACTTTGACAACTTGAATAAGTTTCTTTTCATTACAATCTCTTATAAAGTGATACCTGATCTCAATGTGCTTTGTTTTTGAGTGCTTGACTGGATTATTCACAATGCTAATAGCACTGCTGTTGTCAATAAAGATTGGAGTGTGTAGAAAGGTTACCCCATAATCCAACATTTGATTCTGAATCCATAAGACTTGAGAACAGCAACTTGCAGCTGCTATGTACTCTGCCTCTGTTGTAGATGTGGATACTGTGGTTTGTTTCTTGCACTGCCATGAGACTAGTCTAGCACCCAAAAACTGACATCCTCCAGAAGTAGATTTTCTGTCCAAGTTTGCCCCACCTAGATCACTGTCTGAGTATGCTATTAGGTCAAAAGGTGAGTTATGAGGATACCAAAGTCCCAATCTGGGTTGCCCTTTGAGATATCTGAATATCCTCTTAACAGCTTGAAAGTGAGATTGCTTTGGCCTAACTTGAAATCTTGCACATACACAGACTGAAAACATTATATCTGGCCTTGATGCTGTGAGATACATGAGAGATCCAATCATGGATCTATAATGATGCACATCCATATCCTCCCCCTCAAGATCTGCTGTGATCTGCTTGTGTGTTTCCATAGGTGTGCTGGCAGGTTTTGATTCTGAGAACCCAAACTTGGTTAGAATATCCTGCACATACTTGGATTGACAGATGAAAATGCCATCTGACTTCTGTTGAACTTGGAGTCCAAGGAAGAAAGTAAGTTCCCCCATGGAACTCATTTTGAACCTTTGATGCATTAAATCTTCAAACTCCTTGCACATGTTGTTTCTTGTAGATCCAAAGATAATGTCATCAACATAGATTTGGACCAGCAAGATATCCTTTTTCTTTCTCTTGATAAATAGAGTCTTATCAATGACTCCTCTTTCAAAGTCATTTTCCAAGAGATAGGATGACAGAGTGTCATACCATGCTCTTGGAGCTTGATGTAGTCCATAAAGTGCTTTCTTTAATTTGTATACCCTGTCTGGATAGCTTGGGTTTTCAAACCCTGGTGGTTGACAGACATATACTTCTTCTTCAATTGACCCATAGAGAAAAGCACTTTTTACATCCATTTGATAGACTTTGAAATTCATGTAAGAAGCATAGGCTAGAAATAGTCTGATTGCTTCTATTCTAGCCACAGGTGCAAAAACTTCTTCATAATCTATACCCTCTTCTTGAGTATATCCTTGAGCCACCAGCCTTGCTTTGTTTCTTATGACAATACCTCTTTCATCTCTCTTGTTTCTGAAAATCCACTTTGTGCCAATTGCTCTGTGACCTTTAGGAAGGTCTACCAGATCCCATACATCTTGTAGCTTGAACTGTAGCAGTTCCTCTTGCATTGCTTCTATCCAGCTAGATTCTTTCATAGCATCATGTGCCTTTTTGGGCTCAAGCTGTGATAGAAAACAAGAAAGCACTGTATGCTGTTGATCTTGCATTTCCTGAAGCCTGCTTTGATGTCTAGTCATCATAGGAGAAGAGATATCTCCTATTACCAGCTGTGGAGGATGATTCTTTTGAACTCTGGTTTTATGACTAGGTTCTTCATTCAGTCCAGCCTCAAGATTAGATTCATGCAACTCAACTGAAGTGTTTTCAGATGCCACTTCATTATTTTCTTGAGTCTCCTTATCTCTAGTGTCTTCTTCACTCTGGCTTGGTCCAGTAAATGATTCCTTTTCACAGTCTTCAACAGAATTTACTGTGGGTATGGGAAAAATCACAGATTTAGATAGACTTTCTTGAACTTGTGTGATTCCTGATCCTCCACTTCCTGTTCCTGTATACTCATTACTGAAACCAAAGGAGTTAGTTAGTGAATCAATGTCAAATAGCCACTGAGGTCCAGACCCAACAGGATTTGGTGTGTTCTCATTGCATTTGACATTGTCACTTTCTTCAATTATTCTAGAAGAAGAGTTAAAAACTCTGTAAGCCTTACTCTGAGATGAATATCCAACAAGAAATCCATCATCTGCTTTGTTATCAAACTTACCTAAGTGAGATTTGGTATTTAGAATTGTACAAGGACACCCAAAAGGTTTGAAGAAACCAATAAAAGGTTTTCTTTTATTTAAAAGCTCATATGGGGTCTTGTTCTTTTGCTTGACCACTAGAACTCTGTTTTGGACATAACAAGCAGTATTAACTGCTTCAGCCCAGAAGGTAATTGGCAATTTGGAATCAGCCAACAGAGATCTAGCAGCCTCTATTAGTGTTCTATTCCTCCTTTCAGCAACACCATTCTGTTGAGGAGTCCTAGGAGCACCATATTGCCTCTCAATACCTTTTTCTTCACAAAAGGTGTTTAGATCATGATTTTTAAACTCAGTTCCATTATCTGATCTAATGACTTTTACTCTTTGATTAGTTTGGTTTTCAATTCTTAGAATAAAGGATTTGATAAGACCACTTGTTTCATCCTTAGTCGTTAGAAAATATACCCAAGTAAATCTGGAGTAATCATCAACAATAACCAAGCAGTAAGATTTCTTGCCTATACTCATAACATTTGTAGGACCAAACAGATCCATATGCAGTAATTGGAGACAAGAAGAAACAGAATTTAACTCTTTGGTCTTATGAGAAGTTTTGTGTTGTTTGCCTTTAAGACAAGCAACACAATGATCATCACATGAAAAGACTTTTGAAGGTAAACCTCTTACAAGGTTATTTTTAACAAGATTGTTCATAGTCTTGAAATTCATGTGACACATCCTTCTATGCCATAGAGAGGATTCATCTACAGAAGCTTTTGAAACAAGACAATTTAGAGATGAATCACTGTCAACATTGTCCAAATCAAGACAATAAACATTGTCCTTTCTTGGAGTTCTAAGTAGTATCATGCTTTCATCAACTACCTTGAACCCTTGAGCAAGGATCATACAATCAGTATTAGTAAATAATATACTATGTTGTTTGTCACAAACCTGTGATACACTTAACAGGTTGTACTTTAATTGATCAACATAGTAGACATCCTCAAATGTCATCTTACCTTTGGTGACATTACCTTTTCCACTTATCTTACCACCAGTAAGATTATCTCCAAATGCAACATGTCCTCCATTGATATGCTTGAAGTCTTGAAGGCATGACATGTTGCCTGTCATGTGCCTAGAGCAACCACTATCAACATGCCAAATGCTCTTTCCCTTGAGCTGTTGGTTGCCCTGCACATTAGATAAATCAATTAGTATGATTTAGGAACCCAAGCCAAAGTGGTCTTGGGTACCCCTTTCTCATCAAAATACTTGCATTCTTTCTTGACAAGATTTTTGAACTTTAATTCCTCATTCTTGGAGTACTTTGTTACAATAATAGGCTTGGAAATGTTTTTGCTAGAATCAGTACTGGTTTTAGAAGTACTGACTGCCTTGGCAGCACTTGCATGCTTAGCAGTACTAACCTTGTTAGCAGTAGTAACTGTGTTAGCAGCAGTAACTGTGTTGGCAGTATTAACCTTTGAAGAGGTATTAACATTATTAGCAGCATTAATATTTTCAGCAGTACTAACACTGTTAGCAGTAGTAACTGTGTTAGCAGTACTAATATTGTTAGCAGTACTAACACTGTTAGTACTTCTAGGTACCCACATTTTGACACTTTCTTTTAACATCTTTTTCTTTAAAGTGCCTTTACTTTCAACATATTTCTTTATCACATGTTTCTTTCCAGCCTTCCTATAACCCACAGATTTTTGCAGAAATCTTTGAAAGTTCATCTGTTGGTTAATAGGGTTAAAGTAACAATACTTAGCCAAATGATTCAACTTGCCACATATAAAACAAGGTTTTGGTCTATTGATTTTATTAAGATCAACTCCTTGTTTCTGAGCCCATTGATTATTCCAGTTTCTTTGATTTCCTCTTTTTAAACCAGATTTTAGACTCTTGGCTTTATTGCAATCACACTGTTTACAAGATCCAGGATTCACAACTGTGGTTTGTTTGTAATGGACCTTGTTATCATTTCCTTTAGTCTTCTCTATCTCCTTGGACTTGACCCAGATTTTCCCACATCCCTCATTGGTGATAATATTGTTTTCTAATGGTATCTTTTTACTCACATTATTATCCCTGTTCTCACTGGCTCCTTTTTCAGTCAAATCCTTAACTACTACCTCATCCAAAGGATCTATCTTAAAAGCTTCTTCAGACAAGTCCTTTTTCTCCTTAGTTTCTAACAAGTCTGATGTAGGAGAAATATAGTTGTTATTGTAAGGAGGGGGTGTAGTGTTGTATCCAATACCAGGCTTCATCTTATCATGTATCTGAGCCTTTAGAAGAGAGTCCATTGCTTTTGAAGCATAAGAAAACTTGTCTATGTCAAGTTTAACTTTTGACAGTTCCTCTTTCAGTCTATCATTCTCTTCTAAGGACTTAGACAGTTTGGTTTCTAACTCATTCTTTTCCCACTTCCAATAGTTTGTGTCATAAGAGTGTTGAAGTTCATTAGCTTGAAAGCCTTTGATTTGCTCTTCAAATCTCTCTACTATCAACACATAATCTCTTCTGTCATTTTCTAATCTTTTGAGGTCATCACACATACTTTGATTGTGATCCCTGTATCTTGTAACAGTGTCAATGCAAGATTTAGTGCAAAGATTAGAACTTACCTCAGTGGGGAGATCAGACACTTCTGCCATAAGAGCTTGGTTCTGAATGGCTTCCTCAGCTTGATCACTCCAGTCAAATCCCATTCCTTGTTGAGAAACAAGGGCTTGAGCAGGATTCTTGTTCTGATTGTATCCTCCATTCTGAGCTTGTTGGTGGTTATTGTTTGGAACAGCACTCCTGCATTCTCTAGCAAAGTGTCCTTTCTTGTGACACTTATAACATTCCACCTTGGTTTTGTCAAAACCAGCTCCATCTTCTCTTCTTTGAGAGAAGTTATTTCTTCCAGTTCTTTTAATGAACTTCTTCACCCTCATGGATAACATGGCCATCTGCCATTTAATATCCATCTCCTCCAGATCATCAGGGTGAATTTGATCCAGATCATCATTAATCAAAGAATTGTTGCTATGACTGGACAAAAAGGCTTCAAAGATAGTTTCAGTGCCTTTTTCTGAACTTACTCCACTGGCAGTACTAACTGCTTCAGGGTTGGCAGTAGTATCAGAGGATGCTGAAAGAAGTGCAGCATTGTGAATATAACCAGAGGGCTTCTTCTTGGTTTCTACCTCAGTTTCAAAAACTCTTAGATCATTGTATAGATCATCAAGTTCTTTCTCTTCCAGATTGTCACTCTGTCTATATGAGACAGTGTACATAGTCCATTCATCCCCAAGAGATCTGAGGAACTTTCTGTTGATATCATCTTGTTCCATCTTCACACCTACAGTAGCCAGTTCACCAATGAGTTTATTGAACCTATCAAAAGTTTGAGTCATAGACTCATTCTTTGTGGAAGTGAAGTTCTCATACTGCTGCTTTAGAACATCTCTTTGATTTCTTTTGATGCTCTTAGTTCCAGCAAATCTTTTCTCTAGAGCATTCCAGAGAATCTGAGCATCAGTGCAGTTGCAAAATTGATGCTGATATTCATTGGGAATGGCCAAGAGCAGAGTGCTCAAGGCCTTCATCTCTGTCTGTCTGATCTTCCTCTCACCATCTGTCTTTGGTGGAGGTCTTTTCCCATCTGGTCCTATCTTTCCAGCTTCAGAAGGACCATTCTCAATGATATCCCACATTGAGTAGTCAGTGAGAAGAATATATTGTCTGATTCTGATCTTCCACATGTCAAACTCACTTGGTTTGAGCATTGGAACCTTAGAAACCAAAGTACTGCTTGATTCTGTAAGATTTTCCATGATGAATAACTGTTTCTGGGAGAGTTAGGCTCTGATACCACTTGTCAGGATCGAATTCTCAACAAGAATTAATTCTCAGAAACAATATCAAAGAAGTTTGCGGAATAACACTTTGATATTTAATCAAACAGAAAATAAAAACAGAATATAATCAACAAACTGTAAACTTGTATTAAAATCACAAGATTACACACTCAACCTCAATATTGATGAACAGGCTCACCAATACGACTTCTACTTCTCTAGAATTAGGATCTATGCCTTGAGGTTGATTTTCTCTCTAAAAGTATAAAAACAAAAGTTAACTCATTATTCTAAACTATACAATATATATATATACTGAATACAAAGATAATTACAATAAATAAAATATCTTCAGTATATCTTCCATGTATATCTATAAGCTTCCATAATCTTCAGATTATCCAGCTGTCATTCTTTCCATCCGAATCTCTTTAGCAGCACTAACCATGATCAGCAGCATTAACTTCTTCTAGCAGCATTAACTACTAAGCAGCACTAACTACTAAGCAGCACTAACTACTAGCAGTACTAACTAGCTAAGCAGTACTAACTTTGTTCAAGCAACACTAACTATGACTAGCAGTATTAATAGTACTAGCAGTAGTAACACTCAGCAGTATTAACCATGCTTGATGAATTCTTCAGTTCCCAACAGAATGAATTAACATATTAAAACTCAACCTGTTATCTTGATTTCAATCAAACAAATCGTACAATTACTTTCTCTCTCTAGCTCTCTCTCTCTACAATGATCTCTGCGAATGTTCTAAGTTACAAGAATGTTATCAAGCTTTGTCACCACAGATTCTACCAACTACAAGTCTATTAAACCAAAACACAAAACTACACGCGCTTACAAAACAAAACTTACAAACTAAGACTTTGACTTTTACAATGACTTTGACATTTACATGAGAGTTGACTTTCAGCTTTGACAATCTTGAGCTTTGACCTTTTTGTCTTCTATGATTGTGCATCCAACATATTTATGCTCTAACATTCTCCCCCTTTGGATTCAAGATCATCAACAAGATTTTGTAGAATAATCTTCTCTCTTTAAGCTCAATAAATGTAATCTCCCCCTTTGTAGAACTTTAGCATTGGAAATTCAGTCTTCTATTTATGCTTGAAACAATCTCTTCTTTCTTTAATCTTAAACAATTTGTAATCTTCTCAAAATCTGTCTTCAAACATATAACAATCTCTCCCAAAGATTAACAAAAACCTCTTTCAGACTCCAGAAAGAAATTATCTTCAATTTTAGCTCGATTTGCTTCAGTAAACTTATCTTCAAAGAAAATTTCAGGAAAACCAGCTCATCTTCAGAAATCTTTGAAACTTTCCATTCCATCTTTCAATTATCTTTCTCAAACCAACAATTCTTGAATACTTTCCAATAACTTTCTTTATCTTCTCCCAGTTATAACGTTTCTGAATCAAACACTTCTTGAACTTTTCTCCCATATCTGATACAAACTTTTCGTTCCAGACATTTCTTGAACATAACTTCTCCCCCTTTTTGATGATAAGAACACTGAAATCATCAAAAATTCCAACAAGAAATGTCACTTCATCTATTCTGACCACTGATCATATCAAGAGCCTTCGATTCGTCATCAATTCACAATAATGTATTCATCTAGATCTTTTCAAATCCAGACAAATAAGAATGTAACACCTGAATCAACAAATGAATCAGTTAAGATGCCTGTCAGTAACACGAAGTTACTGTGTGTAACAAATACACATTGGAAAGGAGTTTTTTTATGTTCACTCCCCTAGGTCTTCCAGTCAATCATCGAAACACCACAAAGGAATTTCTATGAACGTTATGACAAGAAAACAAATTCCTTGTGTGTTCGTGCAAGTGTTAGAAAGAAATAAGCACATGATGATTGCATTGTATAAGGCTCAAAATTGTGTAAACCACTGATACAACAGTAATTAAACACAGACTCTATTGTGCATGATCGAAGTGCGAAGGTGGGGCAAACTTCCTTCTTTTTCAATATCCAGATTTTCCAAATGAAAACCATATAGTATATGTGTTGCGTCCCCTTGAAATATGAAACATTTTCTTATTGAGAAGAAAATGAGTAGCTGGTGGGGTTGTTATCAAGAGTTGGCATGGGCTAGTTTCCTGTTTCAATAATGTTCACGAAGAAATGTGAAACACTAGTAATGTGGTTGCCCGACTCAGAAAAAGTTGGTGCAGAGTTTGATATTCTTTAACTATGTTCTCACACCCTCATTCTTTTTAATCATTAAGCACACTTCTAACCAAACTCTCTTTTCATTTTACCTCATCGCTCAACCCACACTTAGTATTTGACTCCTCACACATTCAATCACTCAAGGATTAACTTCTTGGGTAGGAAACACTGGTTAACGTGAATCCATAGAAGTTCTGTTAAGATCACACAAAGAAACCCATGTTGTCCTAAAAGAACATGCTGCTCAACTGATTTAATTTGACAGTTAAAGCACAAAATATACAATTCAGATGTATGTATGCTCAATGAGATATAATCATGAATATTTGAGCATTTAAAACATTGAAGATATTTCAAACAAGTATATTGAAAGAATGAAATGAATACAAGAGACTTGTTTGAAAATCTAACTTTGTATGATAAAGATCAAATAGAATGATTTATCAATTAAGGCTTAGGTCAGCAAAAATTGGATATTGTCTATACAATTCAAGATATAGACATTCTTGAAAGAAATGTTTCGAAATGAAATCAACGCTCAAAAGTCATTGAAATTCAATCGGGGTGTCTTACCATCGAAAATTGGTTTCAATTTAGAGACATGGTAAGAACATATTCAACAAAAAAATAAACCGGTGTGTGTGAATACTTGACAGTATATGGAAAAGATAATACAGAAGTAGTTATCTTTGGAAACACACGGTTTATAAACATATAAGCACAAGTAAAATGAAAACATTTAAAATCACACTTCTAAATTCATGAAATCATTTAAGAATCAGAAGTGGTTTGAACATTATAAGAACATGTTTTCATACCTGAAAGTTGTCCTTCTTTCAGATACGTACGAGATTAAGATTAGAAATAAACCTTTTCGCTCAGTCTTAAATCTCATGAAGTCAGCTCTAAGTCATAAAGATATGATCATTTAAGCTTCCTCTCATTGATGCAAAAATTTACAAAGTCGTCAAAGTGCAAAGTTTTATTCACAACTTTATTGAAAAAATAAAAGACATAAAGCAGTAAAACATTGAATGTACGAGTTCTGATCTGAAATAATCAAAAGTCAAATTCCTTACTTCTTACTCTGAACTCTAACCCCCCCTGCATTTATGCATCAGAAAATTTATCAGTTAATAATGCAAAAATATATGAACTCCCCCTCAAAATAATGTAGACCATCTAATCATCTTCTCTCACTCCCCCTAAAATCATGAATACCTTTCAGTGTAGATATCTTTTAAGAATAAAGATAAAGAAATGAAGAAAAATAACAATAAGAAAAACTTTAATAGGTAATCACAGATTAAGTCTTGAGATTTAGCATACCAAGTTTCGAGATAAGAAAATTAAATCTCTTTTCATCGAGAGGCTTGGTAAACAAATCAGCAAGCTGATAATCAGTGTTTACAAAATAAAGTTCTATTGTACCTTTTTCGACATTGTCTTTGATAAAATGATATCGAACATCGATGTGTTTGGTCTTTGTATGCTATACAAGATTTGCTGATATGGCAATAGCGCTCTTTGAATCACAGTATATCGGAATCTTATCGAAATTGAAGCCATAATCTCGTAGTTGCGTCCTCATCCACAACACCTGAAAGCAGCAGCTTGTAGTAGCAACATATTCTGCCTCAACCGTTGAAGTGGAAACACAAAGTTGTTTCTTTGATGCCCAACTAACGAGTTTATCTCCAAGAAACTGTATATGACCCGATGTGCTCTTCCTGTCTAACATACAGCCTGCATGATCTGCATCTGAGTAAGCTGTTAGTTCAAACCCAGTATCTTTAAGATACCACAGACCAAGATCTGCAGTCCCTTTTAGATATCTAAATATGCGCTTAACTGCAGACATATGGGGTTCTTTGGGATTGGCCTGATATTTAGCACATAAACATGTAGAAAACATAATATCTGGCCTACTTGAAGTTAAATACATCAAAGAACCGATCATCCCTCTATAGGTTCTAACATCAACAGGTTTTCCCAAAGGATCCATGCCGATCTTAGTTCCCGGTTCCATCGGAGTTCCAATAGGTTTACAAGTTTCCATTTTGAATTTCCGAAGAATATAAAAAATGTGCTTAGCTTGATTTATAAAAATCCTCGTTAAAAATTGTTTTATTTGTAATCCGAGAAAGAATTTCATCTCTCCCATCATACTCATTTGAAATCTAGACACCATGAGGTTTGAAAAATTCTTATAGTATTTAGGATTTGTTGAGCCAAATATTATATCATCCACATATATTTGAATAAGAATGATATCGGCTTTTTCTTTCTTAATAAACAAAGTAGTAACGATTTTACCTTTTGTGAAACCCGACTTGACCAAAAATTTTGATAATACCTCGTACCAGGCTCGAGGCGCTTGTTTAAGACCGTAAAGTGTTTTATCCAAGATGTAGACATGATTCGGTTTATCTGGATTCACAAAGCCTTTAGGTTGTGAGACATAGACTTACTCCTTAAGAATGCCATTTAAAAAGGCAGTCTTCACGTCCATCTGGTAGTCTGTTAAGTTTTTATGAGTAGCATACGCAAGAAACATTCTGATTGATTCAATGCGTGCCACTGGAGCGTAAGTCTCGTCGTAATCAATGCCTTCCTCTTGTCGGTAGCCTTTTGCGACAAGTCGTTCTTTGTTTCTAATTACGATACCATCTTCGTCCTTCTTGTTTTTGAATACCCATTTTGTACCAATTACAGATTTAACTTCAGGTCTTGGTACAAGTCTCCAGACTTTTAAAGCTTCGAACTGGTTCAGCTCCTCTTGCATTGCAGTCACCCAATCTGAGTCAGCTAGAGCTTCTGATATACGAGTAGGCTTTATCTTACTCAAGAATGAGTCATGCATACACATGTTCAATGTAGCAGACCTAGTTTGCACCGGTAAATTTGGATCACCAATTATCTGGCTTATCGGGTGCTCTTTGGTCCACTTGTGTTCGTAAGGGAGTGGATTCAACATATGTTTGAGAATATCCAATGAAGATGCCTTCATCAACCTTAGGTTTGAACTTGTTCAAGTTCTCTCTATCATTCAATACGAAGCACCTGCATCAAAAAACATGAAAGTGTTTAATGCTAGGTGTATGATTATTTATTAATGCATAAGGTGTTTTTCCAAACCGGCGATGTATTATGGACCGATTCTGTGTGTAGCATGCAGTCGAAACAACTTCTGCCCACAGAAACAGAGGTAGATTGGATTGACTCAGCATAGTACGAGCGGCCTTGACTAGCGTCCGATTTCGTCTTTCTACTACTCCGTTCTGTTCTGGCGTTCTAGCAGTAGGGAATTGATGTGTTATCCCGACCGATTCGAGATAATCATCAACAGTTTTGTTCCTAAACTCTATGTCGTTGTCTGTTCTTAGAAGCTTGACTGGCTTTTGTAGATTTACTTGGGTAGTTTTTAAGAAACTGATTATGACTTCGGGCGTCTCATCCTTTGATCTCAGAAATTTGACCCATGTATATCTTGAATAATCGTCCACAATAACTAAAACATACTTCTTGTCGCTTATGCTTTGCATTCTCATTGGACCACAGAGATCCATGTGAAGCAATTCTAGTAGAGAATTAGTACTTTGTTCAGGCTTAGGCTTATGTGCAGCTGTCTTCATCTTTCCTTTCTTATATGCTGCGCATAGATGTTCTTTCTCGTACTTCAGCTCAGGAAGTCCTTTGACTAGCTTACCCATGACTAGTTTATTGATGTAGCAAAAATTCAGGTGAGAAAGCCTTCGGTGCCATAACCATCTTTGTTGCAGCGAGGCTTTCGATAGTAGACAAACCTGATTGTCAGTCTGGACTTTTGACAGATTAATGGTGTAGAGATTAGACTTTCGAGTGCCGACCAAGAGTTCTTTTCCATCTTCAGTGCGTACAAAACATCTATTGGCCTTGAAATTTACCTCTAGATCTTTGTCGCAGAACTGGCCAATATTGAATAGGTTATGCCCTAATCCTTCCACATAACTCACCTTCGTAATTGTCACATTATCTTGTATCACGTCACCCTAGCCTAGAATCGGTGAAAAATGATCGTTGCCTAATCTCACATTCCCGCAAAATTTCTATGTGTAATTAGACAAAAAATCCTTTTTCCCGGTCATATGCTTGGAACACCCGCTATCCAAGTACCACATATGACGGGTCTGCATAAGAGAAATCATGGAATAACAACTTTAGGTACCCATTTAAAAGTGGGTCCTAACGGATTAGCACAAGATTTTGGTATCCATTTGTATATGGATCCTCTGAACTTTTGAAAAACTTTTGAAACATATGGCTTATAAGAACAAACATGATAAGTACCAAACCAATCATCAGAATATCGGTGAGAAACAAAATCATTCCGGCTATAATTAGATGACTTAGCAGTAAACCGAGATAATTGGAATAATTGCTTTATTGTATATCTCTTGTAAGAAGTTACAAGGTTTTGTTTATTCAAAGCAACATCACCAACTACATCAGAATTACTACTAGAAAATCTATTACAATCCAAATCAGGAAATGATTCTGCACTCTCATCTATCTTCTGTTTTGGTCGCCATTCTGTTCGACCTTCTGACCTTTTCTTTTTTAAATCTGAAACAAAAGATTTAGATTTGTTAGGAAAATCATATTTCTGAGATTGTCTTTTCTTTAGCTTACCAGTGTTAGTCTGTTTCTGTGAGTGTCGTTGCTTTTGCTACTTACCTTTTGCATAGTAATCAACATTCACAGAAATTGATTCACCAACTTTAGTTGATGATTCACCTATTTCATGCACACTTGGTAAAGCTTGACCATTAATGACAAAAGTAGAATGATCTAGAAGTTTAGCATTAAAATCAAACATATCAATATTATCATCAAAACACCCATCATCATAATTTAAAAACTCATTTGCAGACGCAAATAAGTCATCAAAATCAATTTCAGAGGTTTGAGGTGTCATAGAAGAGTTAGAACACTTTTGAGATTCAGCTTTGAGAACAGTGTTCTTTATAACAATTGAAAATACAACTTTTTCAATGTCAGCCAATATCCTTTTATCAGATAAAACATTTTGAATCTCGATTATTTTGCTTTCTAAGATTAGTGGAGGAACATAAATTTTTTCTTTTACAGGTTTTGCCTCCAACTCAGTAATGGAATAGCTTGCAAAATAATCATTTGAAAGACATTTTGGCTGTTCTGAAAGATAACTATCATTCAACTTTTGATAGCAGAATGGTAGTTGCATTTTCTTTAAATTCTTTCTTTTCTCATCCTCTTTTGCCTCAACCTCGTCAGATGACTTGGTAACAAATTTGGGTTTTAAATGATGATATTTACCAGCAGCAAAAAGAAAATCAAAATTATATAATGCTGGTTGTTTTCTGATAGCTTTCTTTAAGTAATGGGGGTTTTCATAACCGAGTCCCCATTTCTCTTTAAAATCAACCTCTTCGTTAGGTGTGTTTAGAAAAATAGTTTGATCTGTTTGGCCTCGTGCATAAAGTTTGACTTCCAGACCATTTACCTTTTTCTCTAATGTCTTGTTTTCTACCTGCAAAATATGAGCTTTTAGAACACATTCATGCTTCTCTAAATCAAACTTGGATAGTTTAGATTCAAAATCAGAAATCTTACTTTCAAAGCAATCTTTTTCTTGTTTAAAATAGAAGCAGATTTGTTTAGAGAATCAATCAGATCTTTGTTCCCAACAAGTTCCTTGTTAAGTTCAAAGATCTTTTAATTTTTCTTCACAACCCTGTTTTTTTCCTTTTTCAGTTTTGATTGAAGATCTTGAAGTTCGATCATCATAGCTTCCATTTTACTCATAAAATCAGACTCAGATAGATTTAGTACCTCATCAGCTGTCTCTTCATCTGAATCATCATATTTCACCGTGTCGCCCATCAAGCATATGTGTGTTGTTTCCTCTCTTTCTTTTCATCTGAATAGTCCAACCAGAACTCATCTTCAGCCATCAATGCCTTGCCAGCCTCTTGTTGCTTGGCCAAGAGCATCTTGTTCTTGTAATATTCTGAATTTCAAACTTTGGGCTTTCGACAGTCCTTTGCGTAGTGATCGACCTTACCACAATTGTAGCACTTTATCAGGTCATCTGATTTCTTTTCAGCACCAGCATATTCATTCACAAACTTCTTTCTTTCTTCCGGCTTTCTTTCCACATACCTTTTCTCCTCAAATCTTTTTCCTTCAACTCTTTCACGATGTTCATGGTTCTTTGATCCAGACGAGGAATACCTTTGAGAATTAGAACCTGGTTTCTTGTAGAACTTCCTCTAAAATGCACGGGTTAATAAAAGCATAGCTTGCTTTAGGTTCTGTCCGTCGTCACTATCAGATTCAGACTCAGAATCAGAACTGGGAATCACAATCTTCTTCTTTTTATTCTTTTCTTTATTTTCCTTCTCTTTCTCACCAGCTATTAAGGCAATGGGATCTGACACTTTCTCAGTTTTCTTCTTCTCAGCCCTTTTCTCTTCGACCTCTTCTTCATTCTGTCTTAGTGTCTCATAAACCTCATGCAGTGGAATGTCACTCAAATCCTTCATCTGTTTCATTCTACGAGTGTGCTTTTTCCACTCGGGCTGCAGAATACTGAGGAACTTAACATTGTTCTCGATCTGCTTCTTCTTGACTTTGTTTTTTGACAGCTCGTTCAGAAGAAGCACGAATCTCTCATAAGTTTCCTCCAGGCTCTCATTTTCCTTGGCTTTAAACTCCTCGTAGCTATTGATGCAGTTAGCTACTTTCATTTGATTTCCCACATTGGAGCCCATCATCATCTTCTGTAACTGATCCCACATCTTTTTCACATTCACTTTGTAGCTATCGATCTTAATATAGATCTCATTAGGGATACTCTGAAGTAGAAGAGACATGGCTTGTTTGTCAGCTTTGAATCTGCTCTTTTGTTCATCTATGTACTGAGCACAATCCTTAGCAACAGTCTTTGTCTTTCTCATCCTGTCCTCATCTCCATCCTCAGTGTCTGAAGATTCATCATCTGGTATCTCTATAGTAGGAGGAATCATAAGACCTTCAGTAATTGACAACATAATATTTTCCCCGTTCGCGTGCCGGTCAACAAAGTCGAGAAATCTGTCTTTCCACTGTTCGTATTCCCCTTTGATAGAACAGGGGGCTTTACGTTCGTACCAATCGAAAGAGCATCTTTAGAAGTCATCCTGTTAAAGAAATATTCAATAAGAAACTTGAAAATGATCATTAGTCCAATTTGAAATCACAAATATACCGAAAACTTGAAAGAAAATCAGAAATGAAATTTCCAAAAATCTACAAGTCTGGAATTCGCAAGGCACAGTGATACACTAAGAATTCGCATACAATTACAATTATCAACAGAATCGCATACATAACAAATCACACAAAATTCGGAAACAAAAAGAAACTAGAATTCACATGCAAAACAATTCAACTTCATAATTCGCAGACTAAAAAAAAGATTAGAATTCGTAAGCACAGAATTCGTAAGACCTTCTTCTGCGAATTCTAAGGAATTCGTAGATTATAAAAAATCAGAATTCGTAACTATAGAATTCACAAGAATCCACTAATTCGCACAAAGACACCTGGGAATTCTAGCTTTTCGTAAACAAGAGATCTACGAATTCTGTCCTTTTGAAGATTTTCCAAAATTACTTTTCGTAGACAACACTTCTGCGAATTCTGAGAAATTCGCAAGTAAAGCAATGCAAATTCTTAAGAATTCTCAACACTCTGAAATGAGAATTCTATGAAATTCGCAAGAGGCACATTTGCGAATTCTATCCTTAAACAATTTTATCAAAATCTTTTCAATCAAGACTTATGCGAATCCTTTGAAATTCGCAGAATACACACTTGCGAAATCTACACTTGAAATTTTCAAAAATCAAAACAATGCGAGATCCTCTACGAATCCTGCGAAAACTCAATAAATCTGCGAGTTCTTCATGTATTCTTGCGAGTTCTTGGGAAGATCTGCGAGTTCTTCAAATCTCAAATAAAAAACCCTTCTGAACCACTCCCAATCCTATCTATTCTTCGAATTACAATATGAAACTCTGACAATATGTTTACTAATACATCTAGAACATATTACAATCAAAGATTTTCAACAAAACTCACTCAAATGTACATATAGATCTATGACATAGTGTTCGAACTCATGAATGATAAAACCAACAAATTCACCAAATTGATGAAAAATTACAGTGCCAAACTCGAATTAACCTATACAATTTCGATCTAAACCATAAAACGAACCAATTCTAATCAATTAAACTCACAAATTCGCTCAAAAATTCAAAATTGATCTTCGACTCAAGAACACAGTGCGAACTTTACAATTTTCTTGATTTCAAATCAGATTTGCTCTGATATCAATTGTTAATCCCAATCTAATCAAGTTCTTATTGATTCAAACAAAAACAAACTAGAATGAATTAACAGATTAAAACTCAACCTGTTATCTTGATTTCAATCAAACAATTCGTATAATTACTTTCTCTCTCTCTCTAGCTCTCTCTCTCTCTACAATGATCTCTGCGAATGTTCTCAGTTACAAGAATGTTCTCAAGCTTAGTCACCACAGATTCTACCAACTACAAGTCTATTAAACCAAAATACAAAACTACACGCGCTTACAAAACAATACTTACAAACTAAGACTTTGACTTTTACAATGACTTTGACATTTATATGAGAGTTGACTTTCAACTTTGACAATCTTGAGCTTTGACCTTTTTGTCTTCTATGATCTTGAATCCAACATATTTATGCTCTAACATGCTCACTTTATAAATTAAAGCAATCTATGCGGATGCGGTATACCCGCCTAAGTGAATACTTGGTTGGGAAAGGATATATAAGAACGATAAACAGTGCCTTTGTGTATTTATTTAGGAAAACAAGTTCCAGATTTTCAAAGTAACTTTATATGTTAATGTTATGAACATAATTGGCACTCTTGATGAAAGAAGAGAAACCACAAGCTACTTAAAATCTAAATTTGAGATGGAAAATCTTGGGAAAACTTGGTGTTAGAGCATAATTATGTTGGATAAAAGATCATAGAAGACTGAAGATTGAAGTTAAAGCTGAAGTCAACTCTCAAGCATCAAAGTCAAATTAAGTGTAATAAAAGTCAAAGTCAAACTTGTAATTTTCTGTTTTCTAGTGTTGTAAGAGTTTTTAGTTGTGCGCGTTTCTTTGTTGTAGTTGTTTGCACGTTTCTTAGTGTATAAATTGGGTGTTGTGCGTGTTGTAAAGTAGTAGTTCTAAGAGAGTTCATAGAGAGCATTGTGAGAGTATCTGAGTTAGAAAAACCATTGTGAGCGTACATTGTAATTTAAATTTGTAATAAATAAAAGTGAGATTTGATGGAATCATTTGTCATCTAGTGATCGCATTGTTATCTGGGATAACACTTGGTTTGTCTAGCTATTTGAGCTAGGACACCGAGTTTGTGAAATATTAATTCACTGATCGCATATGTCTACAAAATAATCAGGCAATTTAATATGGACAAAGCGCATTCGGTTAGCACTCCCATGATCGGTCAAAGTGTTGGATATCAGGAAAAATCCATTTTGTCTAAAGGATGGCAACAAAAAAGTGTTGGGGAGATGGAATTCCCAATCTAAGTACAATATGCGCATTATCGTACTTAGCACAATACACTTGACCGTATATTGTATTTCTCAGTAAACTTGTTAGCTCGACTTAGCTCAGCACCAACGCAACGTCATTGGAATAGAAAAACACCAAACAATGTCTTGGTATGTCTTTGCTGATATTTGGTATGTGTCTGACCTATACAAAGATTGTTCCCAAACTGGATAAGGAATTACCACAGGGAACATTTTGATTGCTTGGAAGTAAGGTAAGTAAATCCTTGTAACTACCTCCTTGAACTATTCCAAGAATATTACTCTACACAAGACTGTTCAAGAAATGTATATCATTAAGGACTGTCATTACATATATTAGAGGATATAGTAATTTTGGGTTCAATCACTATCCTACTTGCATATATGGCAATAATGCATCATGTATCGAATAAATGAAAGTAAGATACATCAAGAGTGATAACACAAAGCATATTATGCTTAAGTTTCTATACAATCAGCAGTAACAAACCCTCCTCAAGATTTAAGAGAATCAAGTAAGATGTCAGGAGAATGGGACATATTATACTAAATCATTACCTAAAACCATATTTTGGAAACATGTAGAAAGTATTAGAATGCAAATGTTTTCCAAACTCTCGTGATTAATGTACGAATCAGGGGGAGTAGTAGACAAAAGGGGGAGTCTACTATGCATGTGACATTGGTATGTTGTGCTCTTTCATTCACCGAAGGTTTTATTTTTCCCACTGGATTTTGTTCCTTGATGCAAGATTTTAGTGAGACAACAATTTATAAATCATCTTGGTTTATAAACCTCTTGGTTTGATGTACAAATCAAGAAATATAGTAAACTAAAAGAATTGTTTATTGGTGCCTTGTACTATTTTATTCGTCCAAAGTTTTTATTTTTCCCATTGGGTTTTGTTTCTTTGGCGTACGGTTTTAATGAGGTAAGAACTATGCACCATCACTCATTTGACTCGGCACAAGGGGGAGTGTTGAAGGATTATGTGCCATTATCAAAAGGAAGTGATTGATAGAATATTTTCCTAGTATTAGAATTTACTATAATGGATGTTTCATTTTCTTTGTAAACTCCTCCCTATTTAAACGGTTTATGATTAATGAGAACTACATATTTTCATTCTCTCTATTTACTGTTGTTCTATTCTACTTTTCCTATAACAAAAACCAAATAAATATATCATTCTTATCGGTCTTTTGAAAACATACAACAGTTGTACCTAACACATAAATAAATATATATATAAAGTTGGGTCAATATATACCAAAAATACCAAAATATGCGTCAAAATATACTCAAGTATTGCCTAGTCTATATTAAATTGAAGTTCGTGACATGAACTATTATTCACTTGCATCATCTAATCTATTTCTGGTTGAGATACAACAAGTTAACTTTCTTGTAACTCTTCTTGATGTCCAATAGAAATTTCACCTTCATTATTGTTCTTAATCACCAACAATAGTCTCACACTCTCACTTGAAATTGAATATGGTAAGATGTGCTTCGGTCATGATGGTTGTGGCACAGCTAAGGATGTCTTTAATGATTAATATAAAATTTAAGTAATAGTCATTAAAAATAAAATGTTATTTAAATCTAAAAAAAATTAATCACTTACCCCAATCATTGTTTCTTTTGTGATTGGATCAAAGAAACATATGCATATGATGATATCCTCTCACCTCTAGTCCCTCTTCCACATCTACTCTTTCTTCCACCTCTAGAGCCTTGTAGTCGGTTTTAGAATGTTGAGTCTTAGCATACCTTTTGGTTTAACAAGTTTAGGTGGTGGGTCCTTCTTCTTGTTCTTACAAGTCATAGCATCGTGCCATGTTTCATTGCCTTCCCAAGATTGAGTCACTCTTGTACCATGGTTTTTAGATTTTGATCTCTTCCTTGTTAAGCCTAAAATGTTGTATTCAAGATTAAAAGAGTCAAATGTGTAAAGTTTGTAAAGTCTTGTTAAAGTCAAGTGTGTTTGACTTCACTTAATGTCTTGAGTTGTAAAAGTCAACAAGGGTTGACTTAGTATAAATAAGTTGTGTCTTGTAATCTTGTGAGAGGAGGTAGCAAGAGAGATACACACGCATACACTTGAGAGATTCTAAAATAGGTATATGAGTGTAGTGAGAGAAAGTGTATACTTTTAGAGAGAGAAATCATTGTAATAATCTTGATAAATCAATATGATGATTTCTACATATTGTGTGTTCATGATCTGTGATATAACTTGAATCTGGAACAATCAATTGGTATCGGAACAGATCAATTAAATAAGAAAGTGAAAATTTTGTGATCAAACTTGAAGAACTCGTAGACGGACTGTGTGAATCTTGATTTTTTGTGATTTTGAGTTGTTTCTGTTGAACTTTTGATTCTATTGTATTCGTTTTGATGTATATAATGACTTTTGTTTAGATCGATTTGACTAATTCACTATAATTGTTGTTCAATTTTGATTCTTTGTAATTGTTTTGTTCGAAGTTCGAAGTCGACTGTGTTCAGATCAAATTACTTGATCTTATTGTTTTTGGACAGAATCACCTACTAAAGAAGTGTTTGATTTGTTGTCAAGGACTGAATTCTAAGGTTTGGTGGGAATTGATCGAGTTTTCGATCGATTTTTGTGCATTTAAGTGGATTTGGAGTCAAACACAGCAAGAACTCGCAAGATCTAATCTTTCTGCAAGTTCATCTTACAATTCGTAGGATTCTAGTGTGGTGAAAGTGATAAGTACAGATTTCGCAGACCCTTGTCTACGAATTGTTGGTTTTCGCAAGTTGTTGTATACGAGATTTGAGGAAATCGCAGATCACTGTGTATTGGTGTTGGTGAATTTTGAACAAGGTTGGAATCCGTAGATCTTTGTGTATGAAAAGCATGGTTTTCACAAACTACTATTGATCTTTGGATTTACTAAGTTCAAAATCCTTAGACCTTTTTGTGCGAAAAGTAAGAACTCGCAAAGTGATCTTTAAGGAAAGTTCACTATCCACATATCACTCTCTACGTAAAGTGGGAATTCGTGCATCAAAGAATTTGCTAAGTTCATTATCCGCAAACCTATCTTTACGAGAAGTCTACAATCCGCTGAACTCTATTTGCGGAAAGCCAGAATCCGTAGATAGTTGCTTACGGAAAGACAATTTTCACAAATCGAAGGCTAAGGAAAGCAGGAATCCGCAAACCTAAGCCTACGGAAAGTCAAAGTTCGCACATCATTTTATGCAGAAAGCTAGCCTGCGAAAGGTTTGACATTCATTCTGCGACTAAGTCAAGAATCCGCAAAATATTTTGAGGATTCTCTACTTAGAAAATTTTTGAGATTTTTCTGAATTTTTTTTCAAGTTTGACTTTTTAGTCAAAATTTCTGATTTCTTTGATTAACGATCATTTCAAGCTCATATTCTTTTACAGATCTCAAGATATCTCAAGGTTATAATTTTGATTTTGGACAGATGAACATTACTGAAGCTAAAGCCAATCTGAAGTACCTTGTCGGACAATTATCTCGTTACACCTGTATGCTTAATGATTGTTCAAGGGAAAATACAAAGTTTAAAGATGAGAAAGCTGAATATGCAAGATAAAGTCTCTGCTCTTGAATCTGAGATAAGAGATATGAAAAGAAAATATGAAATTCTAGATCTTAAAGCTGAAAGAGATAGATTAAAAGAAAAAGTCTTCAGTCTTGAAGTAGAAGTAAATGTTTTGAAGGAAGAAGCTACTCAAGAGAAGGACAACTTAAGTCTTAAAGATGATCTGAAGAAGCTCCAAAAAAGTTCAAAGGTATTAGACTTGAAAATACTGAATTGAAAAAGAAGATTTTAGATTTGAAAGCTCAGATTGTCAAATTCAAGCATGAAGACTCTGTCAAGAAGAATGAGGAGATAGCAACAGGCTTAGAATATGCAAAATCCTAAGCTATAGAAGAAAGTTTCAGTTTTGGAAAAGCAGATTTCTAAAGAAAGAGAAGAATTTGAAAAAGAAAGAAAATATTTTGCTCAAAAGTTTTCTGATTTTTCAAGAAAATCATTTGAAGAAAAGAAAGTTGTTGAACTCAAATGTACAAAACTTTCTCAACAAGTGACAGACTTTGAGAAAGTGATCATTCTAGAAAGGGATAAGTTTGAGAAAGAAAAGAAGATGGTTGAGAAAAAGAATGTTGGTGTTTATAAAGAAATATCAGATAAGAGAAAGACTGTGGATAAGTTTTTGAAACAAAGATAAAGAAGCTGACAAAGAAGTTGTCTGAGCTATCAACAACTGCAATGCGAAGTCTGAACTGCATAAGAAGATTGAACTACTTTCTAAAGAAAGAAACATTTTGTCTTCAAAGATAATAGAACTTGAAGAAATCATTTTCAAGGTGAATTTGACTGAACAAAAGACGCCAGACTCAATTGTTCAATCACCTAGAGATGATTTAGCTAAATCAGAATGCTCATTCAAGACAGCTTCAAGTTCTTACCATACTCATGTTTCTTCACAAAGGTCAGTCATTCCAAAAGATCAGATTCGTACTACTAACCTTTTCTATGATAAAAAATATTGATGGTTCAGGTAAACTTAAAAGGACAAATGCTAAAGAAAAGATGGTTTGGAGAAGAAAAGATATATCTTCTGATGAGAAGAAGGTTGAGAAACCATTTGTGCACACAACAAATGCCTAAAAGAACAATGCTCCGAAAGGTAAATCTTTTATGAAATCTGATCTTGTTTATTCGATAAATCAATTAACCAAGTTAGCTCAAAAGAAAATATCTTGTTCTTACTGTGGTGCAAATGATTTTGTTCACAAAGATTATGTTAATTACTGGTATGATTCATATTATATTACTCCTAAACGAACTGCAACTAACAAACCTGGACCCAAATACCAGTGTGTACCAAAAGCTCCATCTGTGTTGCAGGCACCTAAAGTTTAGGGGGAGTAAGATAAATGGCTCTTGGATAATTCAGTTCAAGACCTGTTCTTCAATGTTAAGAAAAAATGGCTTTTGAACAAAATAGTTCAAGGCCCGTTCTTCAATGTTAAGAATTAACTTTTGAACAAAACAGTTCATGACCTGATCTTCAATGATAAAGAGATAGACTTCTGAGTAAAGCAACTCAGGACTCACTCCTCAAAGATCAAAAGAGTTTTTGTACTCCGACGCATAAAAGATGATCAATCTTCAAGGGGGAGTACATATTATTTCTTTGGATAAATTTGTGAATACAAATTTTCAGGGGGAGTTTGACTTCTGATCATATCAGATCAGGACTCGGTCTTCAAAGAGTTTACAATAACTTCTGAATTTACTTAAATATATAATATATATATAAATATATATATATATATATATATATATGGAGGAGATTGTATCAAAGACAGTACTTAAATTGAGAAAGTTTTGATGATTCTAATGTCTCACAATTCATCAAAAAGGGGGAGAATATTCAAAAGTTCAATTTCAAAAGCAAAGTCAAAGTGAAAGTTGAAAAGTGAAAAAGTTTGAGTTTCATCTCATCGTTAGATGTTTAGGGGAGAAAATTTCAAAGTTCAATTTCAAGAAAAGGGGAGAAGATTTCAAAGCAAAGTCAAATATACATAATATGTTTCTGAAAGTTCAAGTCAAATCAGAAGATAGTTTCGAGATTTTATCAGAAAGGAGAGAGTGTTTTGGGAAGACTGAAAGATATACAAAGCTACAGATGCATATTTTTATCAGAGGGAGAGATAGATAAAGACGTCAAGTTTTGAAGAAATAAAGTTTGTTGAAAAGATGCAAAGGGGGAGATGTAAACAAAAGGAGAATTCAAGAAAGTTTGTTCAAGTGATGAAGATTTGAAAGCTTTAAAGTTCTGAAAGATACAAAGCTTAAGAATTTTCAAGAGAAAGAAGACCTGAAGATTCGTGTCAAATTTTTTTTAATCTTGAATCCAAAGGGGGAGATTGTTGAGCTTAAAATGTTATATTCAAGATAAAAAGGGTGAAATGTGTAAGGTTTGTAAAGTCTTGTTAAAGTCAAGTTTGTTTGACTTCACTTAATGTCTTGAATTGTAAAAGTCAACAAAAGTTGACTTAGTATAAATAGGTTGTGTCTTGTAATCTTGTGAGAGGAGGTAACAAGAGAGATACGCACACATACACTTCAGAGATTCTAAAATAGGTGTATGAGTGTAGTGAGAGAAAGTGTATAATTTTAGAGAGAGAAATCATTGTAATAATCTTGATAAATCAATATGATGATTTCTACATATTGTGTGTTCATGATCTGTGATATAACTTGAATCTGGAACAATCATTCCTCTTGATAGATGGTTTACCAAGCATTCTCCTCTCCTTAGGTGGGTTTGGTTTCATAAAAGGTGTTGGAGTCCACATGTTGCTCCCATTCAATGGTCTTATATGATTCTCCTATGTCATATTGAAGATATCCTTAGTAAACTACTTACTAACATAATCCTCTGAATCCTTCTTTTTAAAGTGAATGGCGGCTATGGAATGTACACAAGGAATTCCTGATATGTCTCACAGTCTATAACTGCATTTTCTAGCATCTAGATTCACCACCAATGCTTCATAACCATTTCGTGTTTAAAACACATTTCTACCACTAGGTTACATAATCATAATACTACATGTGTGCTTACCATTAATGCTTTTAATCTGAAATGACTTCTCTTCTTGCATCCAAGATGCCTATAATCTAAAAGGACACGTGCAATATTTTTGGCCTTTTTCACATGTAACAAACAGTCTCTCTAGATCATCTTTAACATACTCTAGTTGGTAGCCATTTAGCACTGAATAGCTTGTCAAACACTGTTTAATTACCAGGATTCTCATAACTCTCACCAAGTCTGGACTTTATCAGCTTCCAAGGAATATTAAGGATCATGTATCAGATATTGGACACCTTTTTGTATAGCTTAATCTCTAACATTATCATCCTCTTCATCCACATTGAACTCAACATCGTCAATCATGTTTACATTATGATGCTTCTTTAAAATCTGATCATCAATTGTATTGTTTAAGTTGATTACAACATCCTCATCTTCAAGGTCCAAAGATAAAGAATTTGACATCATTTCACTTGAATAATCACTTATATAATATCTAGGATCATCACTACAATTAGATTTCTTCCTATAAATAAGAATAGCAACGACTTCATCATAATTCACAAAACAGAACCTATTCTAGTAAATAATAAATACAATATAGGTGCTTGAAGAATTACTAGAACTAGAATGGAAACTCATTTTGTTAACATTGCTGAAGCATTACTAGAACTATAAATAGAATCTTGAATGACCACATTTGAATACATCATGAAGAAATAATGAGCTTTCATGCGTGAAATTTGAAAAAAAACTATATCCATTGTTAGTCATTCATTTAGCAAGAATAACTAGGGGAACAAACTTGTTGAGAAATAATTCAATTATTAGAAATAGATGTAAATTTAAAAACACCAACAACATTTTGCAAATGTATCGTTGAACACATAAAAATTCAACTAGGAAAGCATTCAATATTGTTTCCAGGTCTTTAATGGAGCTTTTCATTTGGGTTATGCATTCAACATTGACTAATTCAACATGTCGTGAAGCTAGCACTATCATATGGGTGGTACATTGGTCATATAACCTGTCACATTTTTATTCTTTTCCTTTATCATGATCCAGGCTTGGGAGAAGTTTATGTCCTTACAGAAAGGCACCAAAAGTGATATAGCTACAGTTTTGGAGGAGGTATTAACCATTTTCTACTGATTGTGAAGCTAATGTATGTCCTACTTATTAGGAATGATCCTCAACATATATATGCAAATATTCAAGACCTTAATAATGCACGACTACTTTTGAGCAAGCTTCGTTCAATCCACTTAGATCATTTCAACCACATATCACCAATAGCTAAAGTTTTCATGTGTTTTAACAATCATAGAATTATTCATACTTGGTAGTAATATAAGGTTTTTATACTTGAGATATTTCGACCTTGAGTAATCGAACTTGAGATTGAGGTGCGGCATGGATTGGTGGTGATGGCATTGATTGGTGGTGACGACATTGGATGGTGGCGACATTTTGGCTGGGACGACTTAGGTTTAAGACTTAGTTTTTAGGGTGTCTTTAATCTTCACTGTTACCCGTGTTGCAAGTCATGTTTTAGGTAACAAGGACTCACTTAACATTTTTCTAAATGTCCAAGGACATACTTATTCAAAAATATTGTGCAGAGACTTAATCATTTAAAACACTAATTCCGTTGGGGTTTTTGGATTTTTCTTAAAAAAATACAAATGATACAAGGATACTGCATCGTTCTAATTAGAGTAAATTACAGTTTTGGTGTTTATGGTAACCACTCACCATTAAATCTCATTCTTATTTTAAAACAATTACATTTTTTTATCATTGTGGTTTTTGATGCCTCTAAGGGTGCGTTTGGTATCTAGACAGGACAGAACGGAACAGTCGTTCAATGTTTGGTAAGACAAAACTGGACTGGACAGGACAGATAAAGTGACCACTTTACCCCTATTGAGTTGTTTATATCTTTTATATATTTTGATTTATTTGTGTAATTTATCAAATTAAAATAAAATAAATATTTTTATAACAAAATATATCATTAGAAAGTTTTCGTCAAAATGATTAAGATGACGTCAAAATAAAAAGTTTATGTAGTTAAATTAACCAAAATATAAAAACAGTATAAAAATAATATTTTGAGGATAATAAGTGAAAGTTTAAAGAACATAAATTACAATAAATAAAATATAATGAATGAATAAAATGTAAGGAGGAAGGCATATTTGATGTTTTAGAAGAGAATTAAGATTTATTTTGAGGTTATATTAGTGAAATATGACTCGGTTCCACCTTGTTCTACTTTGTTCCAAGGGGTGGGGGTGGAGCATGCATGTTCCAGCTTGTTCCAGTTCCTGTCTCTTCCATATAAAAGTCCTGCCAAACGTGGAACAATGATCCATGTTCTGTTCTGTCATGTACACTGTACCAAATGCACCCTAACTAACTCCCATTGTAAGTTTCCATTTAACTAAGGAATAGTTTGATCTTTTACTTTTTTTCTTTTTACCTATTTTGTTTTCATTAGATTTTATTTTTGTCTTTTGTCTAGTTTTTAGTTTCATTAGATAGTTATTTTGTCTTTTATCCGCTCTCTCCTCTAACATGAATCGCGATCCACAAGCGATGATGCAAAGATCCCCCAATTTAGTGAAGGGGAAAATAGGAAGTAACTAATAATTACGTAATACCCCAGTTTTGGGTAAGCACCTCTCTTGAATTTTATGTAATATTGAATCTCTGGAAACCTTTGGTGACCCCCTTTTTCTTGTTATATATATATGTATATGTATCTATATTTATGAGTTCAGATATAGAATCATTGGGTTTTGAGTTTAGGGTCTTATCGGGTCAAATCGGAGAACTTTGGAGCTCGAGTCACACTCAGTGCTATGCCCGAAGAGAGTGCTGTGGTCATAGTTGCAAGAGGCACAATCGCCAGAGGGACAATAGTCGCGGTACAAGTTCAGCGAGAGTGTCTGGCGATAGTGCCAAGGGTCACTCTCGCATGTCATTCTCGTGAAGACCTCCCCGCCCTCGGTACATACTCGACAAGAGTGCCAGGCAAGAATGCTAGAGGCACTCTATCGTGTCACAGTCGTGGTGCGCCTATGGGTTTTTAAACCCAGTTTTGTTTTGCTTGGAAGGTTAGGCTAGAAATTACAAATCTGAAGGGAGCTCGTTTTCTCTCTTCCAAAAGGGTGATTTCCACTCATTTTCACCCCTTAGCATTTATTGCAAGATCCAAGTGCATTCAGAACATTGAATGCTCAACACTAAGGTTTCACCTACCTCAAGAACAAGTCTTCAAGGGTTTTAAGCTACAAGTCATCTCTCACTTATTAGGGTTTTCTCCATGTCTAGGTTTTCTCTTCACAAACCTAAAAGGTGAGTCTTATACATTTATATTCCTATAAATATGGTTGTTTGTGTTATTTCTTAACATATATGTTGATTTGGTGATTTTGACCTAAAATGACAACTTTCGGTTTTGGAAGATGTTCAGCCTAAAATGAAGTATATGGACTTTGGAATGTTTATAACTTAAAATGCTTTATGAAATATGAGCATATTGATCTCTTGGCTCATTTGTGTGTTTGAGTATTTGAGAAGTCTAAATGCCATAAAGTGAGTATAATGTGATATATTGCTAGTAACTTGCGATTCGTGAGTATTAAGCATGTACTAATCGAAATGAAGTATTTATGTGATGGCAACTAAATGTGCACTATCTACTTATGTATGAGTATTTGAGATAATTAGGCCCAAATCCTTATGCATGAGGAATTGGGAAAATCTAGATGGGATATGTGGTGTTCATCTATGGATTCTAGAGAGTAGACACTAAAGGACCATGGATCCTTAAGGTTTAACTCGTCTAGCATGGGTAGGCAATAAGGTTCAATGAGTCCTTGAGGTGTAACTCTTTGGAGTAGGCACTAAAGGTAAATGTGTAGGTTTGAGGTGATGCCGAATCGGTACATGCACTAAAATAGGAACCTGAGGTGTAGTCCCACTAACATCATTTGGTGACTCCATTTACGTGTTCTTGTCACCTTTGTGGAAACGGGTCTCCCCCATGTATCAAGTGTAGTATCTTGTGTATATGTTAAGGTGTGGAACATCATGTGGAAGTAAGACATATGGTAATGTATTGCTATTTTGGAACTGGTAATATCACACTACGCATTATTGCCTCCCCTTTATAGTTATGATTATATCTCGTGTTTGATTTCACTAGGCTTCTAGCCTAACACTTGATGTGTGTATTTGTTCTACATGTCCCATTAGTGGTGGATCTAGGACTAATTAAGGTGTCAAGTGTGGTCGCGGGAAGCACCTAATGCGTGGGCTTTTGGGGATATTTTTGGTGAAGAGCGTTACTTTTAGAGACATAGCGACACCCACCTTAATTTAGTGGTTGATTTACTAGATTATTTAGGTTGTTAGCTATATGTCTCATTATTCTTGGGTTGTTGATTATACAGACTTCCGCTTCGTGGGTTATAGTTGTTTGTAACTTTGGATGTGTATGTTGTCCAGTTTTAAAAATACCCTATTTGTAATGTTTTAAAATTTTAGGGTGTTACAAGTTGGTATCAGAGCACTAGGGTTCTCTTACTCCCCCTTGACAGTAGGTGCCCGCAACAAAGAATCAGCTTTCGGTTTTGGTACCCACTGGTATTTGGGTCCATGTATGTTAGTTGCAGTTATTATGGGAGTAACTGAATAAGAACCATACCAGAAATGATCACTTGTTTTATGAAGATGATCATGTGTACGACAATAAGAACAATAATATTTCTTACCTAATAACCTGATTAATTGATCTCTCGTGTAGATATGATCAGATTTACCTTTACGCGCTTTGTTCTTCTTTGCTTTCGTCTCATGTACACATGATTTCTTTCCTTTCTCGTCTTTCTTCTCATCTTTCTTCTCATTTTCAACTGGTTACTTCTTCCATACCAGTTCTTCTTCTCCGTATCTTCTTCTTCTTCTGAATGGATCTGAACCATCTACATGTTTATCAAACAAAAGATTAGTAGTACGAATCTGATCAAATGAATTGACTAACCTTCTTGAAGAAACAGATTTCAAAAGTGAGCTTGAGGCTGTCTTTTTGAAGTCAGCTAAATTATTTCTAGGTGTGTGGATTTGTGACTCTGGAGTCGTGTGCTCAGTCACCACCACCTTTGAAACAATCTTTTCAAGATCTTTAATATTTGAAGAATAATTGTCTCTTTCTTTGATGAGTAGGTCAATCTTCTTCTCGAATTCAGACTTCGTTTTCCTCTCTTTCAGTGCACTCTCAGATAGTTCAGATAACTTCTCTGTCAGCTTCTTTATCTCTGCTTCAAACATATTTCTTTCTTCTTCAAATCCCTTCTCAGCATCATTTCTCTGGCCGGATATTTCTTTGAAGAATCCAACATTCTTTTGTTCAATGGCCTTCTTCTCTTTGGCAAACTTTTCTCTCTCCATTATGATTACTTTCTCAAAGTCAGATATTTGTTGAGAAAGTTTTGTACATTTCAGCTCAAATGCCTTCTTTTCATCTGCACATTTTCTTGAAAACTCTGAGAATTTCTTTACAAATAATTTCTTTTCAATCTCAAAATCATATCTTTCTTTGGCCATCTTTTTCTCCAGATCAGATATTTTCTTTTGAAGTTCAGCATTAGCATCTTCCAAACTGTTAATCTTCTCCTCATACCTTTCAACAGATGTTGCTTGCTGGAATTGTACAATCTGTTTTTCATAGTCAGAGATCTTTCTTTTCAGCTCAGAATTCTTAGATTCCAAAATCGTTACTCTTTCTCTTGAAGACCACTTTGATTTAGATTCAAGCTGATCCCACAATTGTTTTGTTGTAGCCTTTTTGATATCTAAATTGACACAAATTTCATCTGAAATTCCTTTCAAAATAAAAACTTTGGCCAATTTATCAGCTTCAAATCTCTTTCTTTGCTCATCTGAATATTCATCAAGTGGTAATACACACTCTCCTTTTTCTTTAAGTTCATATGCTCCCAGATAATAATAAAACTTTGTTGGAGTTTTCATCCTTCCTTCCTGCAAAGATAGTCTGATATATTTTTCTGAGTCATGTTTATCTATGAGATCTAGAAAACTAATCTTCCCTGACTCAAACTCTCCTTTGACTAAAACAGGAGGTTTCACATCTGATTCAACTATAAAAGCTTCTTTGGAAGTAGAAATCTGATCTATATTATGTTGTTCTTGAAATTCTAAAATTTTTTGTTTTAGAATTATCTCTTTACGCCTTGCAGGACTATAATCCTCAAAATAATCATCATCCATGATTCCTGTAACAAAAAGAACTTCAAATGATCGTTAGAAATTCAGAAAAAAAAATTGATCACAATGAAAGATATGTAATAAGAATAGAAACAAGCAAAACACAGAAAAATTGCATAAAACTCGCAGACACCTAAACTCGCAAAGCACTATTCAAAGAGAACTCGCAGGCTTAAGCGTGCGTGTTTGAGAAACTCGGAAACAAAGGGTTGCGTGTTTTGAGAACTCGCAGACCGAATGAACTCGCAGACTACTGTTCCGCTAGAACTCGCAAACAAAGAGTTGCACGTTTTGAAAAGTCGCAAATGCCTACTTGCGCATTTTGATGAACTCGCAAGCTAAACTCGTAGAATGAAACTCGCAATGATTGCGTGTTTCAACACTTAGAAAAAATTTCGAAGATTTCAAACTCGCAGACTTCGAATTGCGCGTTTCACGAACTCGCAGATAACCCTCTGCGCGTTTCTGGACAAAATCAATATACTTCGGCTTGCGCGTTCTTCCAGATGAAGCTTGTGCGTTTCACAGATCTTGCGTGTTCTTGGGCTCTTCGAACAAAAGTTCAAACTTTCACACTGAAATCCATCGAAACCTTCGAATTTGATCTCGAAACTTTGTCAATTTGCTCTATTCCATATCTCGATCAGGTTACAATACAAGAATTACAAAAACAAACACAAATCATAGCAATTTGCTTCGATTTACAGTGCAGTGAACTTGTTCGAACAAAAAATCTATAAAATCCAAAATTCACCCTTAATCCGTGTGAATTAGCCTAAGTAATCTGAAGTGAACTTGTTTAAAGCACCAATTCGATTCTATTACAAGCAAATTTATATCCAAAATACCACAAAATCGAAGAATTCACTTGTAACAGTCCATATTACGAGTTCGTAAAAAAATGGGTCTAAAATTTAAGAATTGATCCAAGTTTCTCTGAATTTCTCTGCTTTGATACCAATTGTGTGTCCCTGTTTCAAGATTCTAATTGCAAACAATCAAACACAAACAAGAATGATTCAATTACCTGTTTGATTCAATTCTCAAAACTCAAAGATTACAACTCTCTCTCTCTAGAAGTCTCTCTCTCTCTCTCTACAAATTCTCTCTAAAACTCAATCTCAAACTCTAGCCATCTATCTATTAAACAGCAAAATAAAGGTATTTATACCCACAAGCTAAAACAAAGAAACAAACAAATACAACATGTTGACTTTGACTTTATTAACACTTAGACTTTGACTTTTAATGAGAGTTTGACTTTCCAGCTTTGACTTCTTGTACTTTGACCTTCAGTCTTCATGATCTTGTATCCAACAGATTTATGCTCTAACACATTGAATCTTGAAAACATTGAAACTTTGTATGAACTTTGAAAACTCTTCCCCTTTGGCTTTTTCCACAACTTCTACAACTTTGGCACTTTCTTCACAATCATTGAAATCTTCAAAACTTTGACTATAGCTTTTGATACAGATTTTAGCTTTCAGAAATATCTCTTTCTTTCTTTCTTTGAGTCAATCAATCATCTGATCTTTCTTTCACTCTTGTACTTTCTGCTTTAAAAACTCAAACTATCTTCCTTTTTCTGATATGACCATCTTCAAAAAAACTTGAACTTTGAAAATTTTCCCATTACTGGACCTGACTTTGAACTTTAAAACATCTCCCCCTTTTTGATGAATTTTGAGAATCAGAATCATCAAAACTTGTTCAATGTCAGCATAGTCTTTGAATGATCTCCCCCAAATCATCTGCTAAGCACAATCTTCATGAGTAACAATCTCCCCTTGTTGGTAGGATATGGACAATCTCCCCTATGTATGAAAGTAATTAAACTTCCCCAACTGATCTGATAATGACCCGTCAATTCATGAAATGTATTTATCCGAATCTTTTCAAATTCAGACAAATTATGAGTTGTAACCCTGAATCAACAGATGAAACAGTTAGGAGTGCCTGTCAGTAACACAAAATTACTGTGTACAACAAATGTACAATGTAAGGAGCTTGAGATGATGTTCACTCCCTAAGACTTCTATTCAATCATTGAAAAACACAAGGTATTTTCTATGAATGTTCTAACAGAAAAATAGATTTTATGTGTGCTCGTGCTTGTGTTATGAAAGAATTAGCACAATGATTGCTTTAACAGGCTCAAATATGTAAACCATTGAGACAACAGTTATACATAGACTCAATGTGCATGAGAAAGGGTCGAAGGTGTGGCAACTTTCCTTCTTTTTCAATATCAGTATCTTCCGAGTGAAGAACCAATAGATTATGTGTTGCTTCCCCAAAAAATGTGAAACATTCTCTTTTTAAGAAAAGAATGGGCTCACTACCTTTTTCAATGATGGTCACTAAAGAATGTAAACCAATCAGATTATGTGGCTGCACGACTCAGAAAGAATTTGATGCAGAGTTTAATATTCTTTTACTCTGGTCTCACACCCTCTTTCTTTTAATCATTTAAGTTCACTTCTAACCAATCTCTCATTTCCATTTATCTCATCACACACCAACACTCAATCTTTTGACCCCTCTCCCCTCAATAACTCAAAGGATTACTTCCGGGGTAGGAAACACTGGTTGACGTGAATCCATGGAAGTCATTTAGACTCACACATTGAATCCCATGTATTTTTCCTAAAATAATGTGTTACTCAATGATTTTCTTGACATTTAAGCGGAAGAAATCATAGTCAGTATATGTATGCTCATAAAAAATCAGAATGAAATTTAAGCAATTGAACATTTAAGATTTCTCAAAACAATTTGAATGAATGAATATCATGAAATGAATAGAAATGTTTTGACAATCTGACAATTATTTAAATCAGATCAAATTATCATGAAGAAAAATATAATGGGGTATCAAAGACGTAAGATGTTTATATGAACAAAATATAAACATATTAACAATGAAAGCACATGTAATGAGAAATGACATCTGATCTCAAACAAATTTGAATAATGTTAGTGTATAAATTGTATCCAAGATTTAATGTGAAAAGCCTAAGTCTGTAAAGTCAACAGAGTCAATCTTAGTTGCTTGAGAGTTTCTATGTTGGGAGAGTTTGTATTGCATGTAAGCTTGTGAGAGTTTATCATAGGTATATATAGGCTTAATGCCTTGAGTGTTTTGTAACTAGAAGACTTGTAACTTTCATATCATTGAATACGACTTGTGACTTTCTCTGTCTACTCTCTCTCTAGAACCTTGATTGCCAAATCTTGTTTGATTGTGCTTGAATATTGGGAATTTTACATTTTCAATTGGTATCAGAGCGAGACCAAATCATATTCAGAAAGATTGGATCATCAGATTTGAATTAATTTCTTGAATTTTTGAATAACTCGCAAACGGTTTTTGGTTCTTCACTGTTAGATCAAATTCACGTTTGATTGTTGAAATTTATGTTAGAAAATGATTCTATAGGACTCGTTTGATGTAATAGATTCACTTTGGTTCACAAAGATTCACAATTTACTCACAAATTCAGATTCCATTTCTGAGTTTTTTGGTTTTTCTTGTAAATACATCGAACATTGTAAAATTTCTATGGACACTGTAATTTTTTTGTATTAGTTGATTTGGTGATTTGATAAAGTGTTAGAATTGAAAATCGATCATAATGGTGCATTTTTGAGAATCAATTTACAGGTTTACATCAGTTTTGATCTAATCCGTGAGTTCAAGTATCAAACGCGCATGATCTATACTTCGTGCAAAGCAAGAACACGTATGCCTTGAAGAACGCGCAAGATGATGATTTTTATGTTTTATGCGAGTTTCTGTGTGGTTCGCGCATAAAGTTATATACGAGAAGCTAGTTCACGCACAAAGTTGTTTGCGTGAAGTGATAAAACGCATACAAGTCTTTTGCGAGAAGTAGAATGAACAGTGATATGCGAGTTCATTAGCTATGCGAGTTTCTTCATAGCGAGTTCTTAGTTTGTCAAAAAATTTCTAAGTTTGGAACTCGTTAAATACATGGTTTGCGAGTTTCTATTCATCTGCGAGAAGTTCAAGTATTTGAAATTATTCTAAGTCCAATTCGCGCATGAAGCACCCTGCGAGAAGCTACTTCACGCATAACCTCATCTGCGAGTTTCTTACTTTGTGCACATAGTGGTCTGCGAGTTTCTCAAACGCGCATAACACGTTTAGCGAGAAGTAGTTTGAACAATATTTTGCGAGTTTAGTGATCTGCGAGTTTCTAGTGTTTGCGAGTTCTGGAGTTAGAATTTTTCTAAGACTGTTTTTCAAGTGGTGATCTAATTTTGACTTTCAGTCAACATTTCTGAATTGTTTAGGAACGATCATTCATTTCAAGTTCATCTATCATTCAAGATGCCTACTACTGATGAGAGAGAAAATACTGTACTGTCAGCCAAAGATGTTGTTGTCATGTATATGCCTGAGATACTGGCAATAGAAGCTGAATGAGATAAACTGAAAAATCAGAATTCAGTTCTTCTTAAACAAATTCAGGAGTTGAATTTTAAGTTGTCAAATTCTGAAAAAACTTCTGCTTATGCAAAATGTATTGATCATTCTAAATCTGATTTTGCAGGTATCATCAGAGAAAGAGAGAAAGAAATCAAAGAGAAAGAGAAAGAAATTAAAGAGAAAAACAAAGACATTAAAAGAAAAGATGATATGATTAAGACTACTGAGAAAGTAATCAAGATCAAAGAGTCAAAGATAACAAATCTTCTAAGTCAACTGAAGACAACTGAACAGAAATCATCAGAGCTGAAAGCTGAATTAGTTGATCTATATAGCAAGTTAAAGGCTTTTGAAGATAAGATATCTGCATTGGAAGCAAATAATGTTGATCTGATGAAAAATCTCAGTGCAGATACAATTAAAGCTGATCTGGAGAAAATATATGCTCAAAAGCTATCTGATGTTTCTAAGAAAGCTCTCCAAGAGAAAAAGAATCTTGAGCTTAGATGCATTAAACTCTCCAAGCAAGTGTCAGAGTTTGAGAAAATTTTAATTACAGAAAGAGACACATTTGCTAAAGAGAGAAAAACTCTTGAAGATAAAACTGTTGAACTTCCCAAACAAATCTCTGTTTTACAAGACTTACTTGAGAAAGAGAGAACATCTTTTCAAGAAAAGAAAAAGTCTTTTGAGCTTGAAAAGAAAAATGCTGAAAAGAGAAATGTTGGGATTTTCAAAGATATTTCTGAACAAAACAAGAACTTAGAAAAAGATTTTGAACAAGAACGTCAAATCTTTGAATCTGAAATATCTAAGCTCATATCCAAAATATCTGTTCTATCCTCAGACATTCTTAAAGAACAAATGGCTAGAACTAATTTGAAACAAAAGTTTGATACACTTACTGCTGAAAGAAACATTTTATCCAAAAAGATAAATCACTTGGAAGCTGCAAATCTTAATTTGTTAGAAAAGATTTCAGCTGATGTGATTGATCAATCACCTGTTGATAATTCAACAGAATCAATCTGTTCTTTTAAAACAGCTTCAAGTTCCATTCATGAGAAAACTGTTTTCAAAAATAAAAGTGTCAAACCTTACATTGTCAAATCAGATTCGACCATCTAATCTATTTTATGATAAATCTGTTGATAGTCCAGCGAGCTTCTATGTTAAATCTTTTGGAAAGCATTCTAAGAAAGGACAGATGGTCTGGAGAGTGAAGAATTCTTCTGATGATGAAAAGAAGAAGGAAAAAGCATCTGGATCCACATTCAATGCTAAAAAGAACAGTGCGCATAAAGGTAAATCTTTTGGTAAACCTGATATGTTTTATTCTACTAATCATTTGATCAGGATTGCTCAAAAGAAGATTTGTTGTTCTTACTGTGGAGCAAATGACTTTGTAAGTAATAATTTTGTCAATTACTGGTATGGTTCTTATTATGTTACCTCCACAAGAACTACAACTAACATATCAGAACCCAAATACCAGTGGGTACCAAAAGCTAAATATGTGTTGCAAGCACCCAAAGTTTAAGGGGGAGCAAGAACAATGGTTTTTGAACAAAGCAGTTCAAAACCCGGACTTCAAAGTCAAAGAACAGTGGTTCTTGAATAATTCAGTTCAAGACCCGCACTTCAATGTTAAAGGACTATGACTTCTAAACACATCAGTTTAGGACTCGGTCTTCAATGTTTAAGGATAAGAATATTATGCAAATATCCAGTGGGAGCTTATCTGAAACTAAATAATTTTATCATGATTTGAGGGGGAGCTAAATGGTAAGTATCTTCTTATTTTAATCTCTGATTGTTTGAAAGAAGAACAACTTTCAAGCATGAAAAACGTTTTGTTAAATGTTCAAACCACTTCTCTATTCTCAAAAGATTTCATGAATTAAGAACTGTGATTTTAAATGTTATTCATTATTGAGTTTTAAAGTTTAACTGACCGTGTGTTTCCAAAGATCAATACTTGTGTATTATCTTATTTATTTACTGCCAAGTATGCATACACACCAATTCAGTACTTCATATTGATCTTGTTGTTACCATGTATCAAAATTTTAATCTTTCTATCGTAATACTCCCGTTTGCTATTCATTGTTGTTGGATCAGACGTCATTTTTTATTACATATGCTTTCATTGTTAAAATGTTTATATATTGTTCATATAAACAACATTCATCTTTGATTTCCCAAAATATTATTCTTCATGAATTTTGATCTGATCTTAATCATTGTCAGATTCTCAAAACATTTTTATTCTTTCATGATTATTCATTCATACAAAGTTTTGAGAAATCTTAAATGCTTAAAATGCTCAGATTTCATTTTTATCTTTATGAGCATACATACACTGACAAATGATTTCTTGTGGTTTGATGTCAAGAAAATCATTGAGGCATTACATGCTTTTAGAAAAATACATCGGATTCAGTGTGAGAGCTTAACAGAACTTCCATGGATTCACGATAACCAGTGTTTCCTACCCAAGAAGTATTCCTTTGAGTGATTGAGGGGAGAGGGGTCAAAAGATTGAGTGTTTGTGTGTGAAGAGGTAAAATGGAAATGAGAGATTGGTTAGAAGTGAGGTTAAAAGATTAAAAGAAAGAGGGTGTGAGAACAGAGTAAAAGAATATCAGACTCTGCACCAAACTTCTTTCTGAGTCGGGCAGCCACATCTACTGATTGGTTCACATTCTTTGGTGACCATCATTGAAATAGGCAGTGCGCCCATGCCATCTCTTGCATACAACCCCGCCAACTACTCATTTTTTTTTTCTCAAAAAGAGAATGTTTCACATTTTCTAGGGAAGCAACACATAATCTATTGGTTCTTCACTCGGAAGACACTGATATTGAACAAGAAGGAAAGTTGCCCCACCTTCGACCCTTTATCATGCACGTTGAGTCTATGTATAACCTTTGTTGTCTCATTGGTTTACATAATTTTGAGCCTTATGAAACACAATCATTGTGCTTAATTCTTTCATAACACAAGCACGAGCACACAGAAAATCTGTTTTTATGTCAGAACATTCATAGAAAATACCTTGTGTTTTTCAATGATTGAATGGAAGTCCTGGGGAGTGAACGTCACTTCAAGCTCTTTCCATTGTACATTCGTTGTACACAGTAACTTTGTGTTACGGACATGCATTCCTAACTGTTTCATTTGTTAATTCAGGTTTACAACTCATAATCTGTCTGAAAAGATTCGGATAAATATATTCATGAATTGACGACTCATTATTAGATCAATTGGAATTGGGGGAGAATGTTCATACATTACTAGAAGAGATCATGAAGACTGTTCTACATTGTTTAATTGGGGGAGAATTTTCAAAGACTAAGCTGACTTCGAAATAAGTTTTGATGATCTTGATTCTCACAATCATCAAAAAGGGGGAGAAATTTACAAAGTTCAATTTCAAAGTCAAAATGAGATGTCAAAGTGAAAAGACTTCAATATAGATGAGAGTTTGAATGAAATTTTGATGAAAAAGATTCTGAAGAAACAAAGATGATTCAAGAAAGTTGGTTTTCTAAAGACAATCCAGAGATTAGAGAGATGAAGATAAGATATCAAAGATTCCTCAAAGATGGTTCAAAGATGCAAAGTTCAAAAGGAATTTCAAAAGTTTCAAATGTTTGTTCAAGACCTGATGAAAGTTTAAAGACAAAGTGAAAGACTTTTCAAGATTCTTCAAAAGATGATTGTTTAAAGATTGTCAGAGCTTCAATGTTTAAAGTTGTCAGAGACAAAGTTTGAAGAATCAAGTGCTGAAGACGATTGTCAAATTTTTATTAAATCTTAAATACAAAGGGGGAGAATGTTAGTGTATAAATTGTATCCAAGATTTAATGTGAAAAGCCTAAGTCTGTAAAGTCAACAGAGTCAATCTTAGTTGCTTGAGAGTTTCTATGTTGTGAGAGTTTGTATTGCATGTAAGCTTGTGAGAGTTTATCATAGGTATATATAGGATTAATGCCTTGAGTGTTTTGTAACTAGAAGACTTGTAACTTTCATATCATTGAATACGACTTGTGACTTTCTCTCTCTACTCTCACTCTCTAGAACCTTGATTGCCAAATCTTGTTTGATTGTTCTTGAATATTGGGAATTTTACATTTTCATATAACAAACGGGAGTATTACCATAGAAAGATTTATCGTTTTGATACATGGTAATAACAAAGTCAAGAAATGTACTGAACCGATGTGTGTATGAACATTTGACCGTATAAAAACATGACAATTACACAAGTATTTGTCATTAGAAACACACGGTCAGATAAGCATCAAATTAAAAAACTTCTTGAAAAGATGTTATCTTGTAAGCATCCGTCAAAAGAAAAACTTTTAAGGTCGGGTTCTGAACTGAAGTATTCAGAAGCCATTATTACATATTCTCCGGTGAGAAGAGTAATGTTCAGTTTTACCAATGAAGAACGGGTTCTGATCTGATGTAATCAGAAACCATAGTTACGTATTCTCCGGTGATAATAGTAATTCCGTCTAAAAAGTAACATATAATTTATCATTTAGTCTCCCCCTGAAAAATCAGAAAATATATCAGTAAAAATATAAGGCATGTAACCTCCCCCTTAACATATGCAAAATCCTTAATCGTGAAACCGAGTTCTGAATTACTAGGATTGAAGTAAGTTCAGAAGTCAAACTCTTTGACATAGAATTCCGAGTCCTAAACTGATGTGTTTAGAAGTCATTATTCTTTGAAGAACGAGTTCTGAACTGTTGTATTCAGAAGTCTTTGTTCTTTCTCCCCCTTAGTCTTTATGTGCCTGCAACACATGTTTAGCTTTTGGTATCCACTGGTATTTGGATCCAGAATTGTTAGATGCAGTTCTAATAGGAGAGATAAAGTAAGAACCATACCAACTATTTTATAATTTTTGTTTACAAAATCATTTGAGTCGTAGTAGGAACAACTAATTTTCTTTTGTGCTAACCTGATCAATTGATTGATAGTGTAAACCAGATCAGGTTTGCCAAAAGTTTTACCTTTAGAAGCATTGTTCCTTTTATCATTAGATGTATGCTCAAATGATTTCTGTTCTTTCTTCTCCTCCGAGGAACCTTTCACTATCTAAATCCACTTTTCATTTTCTTTCTCATCTTTCCGTCTCCAAAACCTTTTCTTCTGAGACTTATTCTTCTTGATATTACCTGAACCATCAACCTGTTTATCTAGAATAGGTTAGAAGGACGAATTTGATCGTTAGATTTAGAAGTATGACTATCATCATAATCAAATAAAGGATTATTAGAAACATTTGTAAAACGTGAACTTGAAATTGTTTTAAATGAACATTCTGAATCAACTTGATCATCTCTTGGTGATTGGACAATTAATTCTGGAGTCTTTGACTCAGTCGGCTTCACCTTGAACATGATCTCATCAAGTTCTTTTAACTTTGAGAACGAACTGTTTCTTTCCTTTGACATCAGATCAAACTTCTTATGCAACTCAGATTTTGCATTCTTTTCCTTCAAGATGTTTGTTGACAGCTCAAATAATTTCTTTGTAAGCTCCTTTATCTTAGTCTCAAACACTTTCTTTTATTCTTCAAATTCTTTTTCCACATATTTTCTTTGACCATAAATTTCTTTAAAGACTCCGACATTCTTCTGTTCAATTTTCTTCTTCTCTGTCTCAAACTTATCTCTCTCCAGAATGATTACTTTCTCAAAGTCTGAAACTTGTTGAGAAAGCTTTATGCATTTTGGCTCCACTGATTTCTTCTCTTCAAATGATTTTCTGGAAAATTCAGAAAACTTCTTAGCAAAATATTTTCTTTCTTTTTTCTATCTTTTCATCGTGAGAGATCTTTTTTCTTTCAGTTCATTTATCTTCTTCTGAAGCTCAGCATTATCTCTCTCAGTTTCCTTTCTCTTTTTCTCAATCTTCTTCATCTCATCGTGGGCTTTTGTGTTGTCTTTCTCTTGGGCTGTTTTTTCTTTCATCATGTTGATTTCAACCTCAAGGCTAAAGACTTTATCTTTCAACTTATCTCTTTCAGCAAAGATTTGAGAATTTATCTTTCTAAGCCCATCAGATGTCTCACTAGCAATGTTTGCTCTTCTTCTGTGATCATCAAGCTCTCTTTGCATTTGCTCCTTTTTAGACCAAGTAGAATTTGCCTTAAGTCCTTCAAACTTCTTCAGCTTAGTTTGCAGATTAGAAATCTATTTTTCTTTTGATTCAATAATTCCTGCAAATTTTATCTTGGAGTTAGAAATGCAGTCTGACCAAATAAAACTTTTCTCTGAATCTTTAGAATTTTCTTTCAATTTATTGATTTGAGCAAGAAGAGATGAATTCTGAATTTTTAGATTTTTGTTTTCAGCTTCGAGTGTTGAAATCTCAGGCATGTGAGCTAAAGCACAATCTCTGTTGGTTAGCACCAGATTTCCTTTTTCATCTGTGTATGGCATCTTGAAATCTGTAAAATTATAACCTAGTAATGATCTTTAATTCAACAAATTGAGATTAAAAGATGTAAAACTTAAAAATTCTCAGAAACAAAAATTTCTAAAAACATTAAGTACATAATTCGTATACACTAAGAACAAGTAGCAATTCGCATAAAAATTGTATTAGAATTCGTATGTATCACAGGATTCGTATAAGCAAGTTTCACAATTCGCACAAGTTTAGAATTCGCAGACAAGAGATTCAAAATCAAACAGTTAGTATAAAGCCCTTTGCAAATTCTTTCACAATTCGCACATCTCAATTATGTGAATTCCAAGCTTCGAAAAAATTTGAAAGCTAAACTTTTCTCACACAAGCTTTTCGCAAACAGAATTCGTATAACACGAGGATACAAATTCTTTACTTGAACAAATTTTCAAAAAAGTCACCAACTTTTCGTATCTCGTACGAATTCTAAACTTAGAAATAATCTTTGAAAAACTATGCGTAATCTATGAGAATTCGTATGAACACTATGCAAAAACTTAGCAATTCTCACCACTCTACTAAGCGAATTCTACACAGTTCGCATTACGCAGGTATGCGAATTATGTGCAATTCGTATAATGTCCCCTGCGAATTCTTTCCTTATCTTTCAAAAATCAACTTTTCTCTCAACACTCTTATTCGAAATCTTGCTTTTCGTATAAAGATATATATGAATTCCAACACTTATATGATTTTCAAGAAATATTATGCGAATTCTACGACATTTCGTATACTACAGATATACGAGTTATTTACTTAAAGAATTTAGATGAACATTTATGCGAATTCTTCCTATTAAATTTGAGTCCTGCGAGTTCTTCGTACGAAAAGAACAAATCTTGCGAGTTCTTGAGTTCATAGTTCAAAAAAATGAAATCTAGTCCAAAAATATATTGATTCCTTCGATTCAGATGTTGTAACTTCACAACAATGAACAGATTAGTTAGTAGATCAATCCAATTCAATATCAAATTCTAAAACACACTCAAACACCAAAAATCATAATGAAACAGTGAGGAGACACCGGTCGAACAAAACTTATGAGAAATTACAAATCGACTATCAAAAACGGTTTTTCTTTGCAATTCAATCACACACAAATGTTCTAAGACATTTTTCGACCACAAATCAACAAAAATTTTTTTTATCAAAAACTCATTTTATCACAAAAATTCACTCAATAAACCAAGAAACAGAATACGAACTCGTTTTTCAAAATTTGTTGAATCCTAAGCTCTGATACCAACTGTGATCCCAATTACTAGCATACGATTAACACAACATATTAAGAACACAATCTTAATGATCAAATCATATGTTTACAATTTAGTCACATATCTCATGTATGTGTATGTGTTCCGAGGTGTGCGAACTCCTTACCAATTTGTGTTCGTATCTACATATCTAACAAAGAAACCCACTATTTATACCAAGTCAACTTTAGTTGAGTTTACTACTCAAACCCTTGACATTACAACATTTAGAAACTAGACCCTCTATTTTAATCTTGAATACAATTCTAATCTAATACTCCCCCTGGAAAATAGATCATCAAATTTTATCCCACACTCCCCCTGAAATCATTAACAACCTTCAGTGCAGATATCTTTCATATTAAAAAACTAAAGAATAAAGAAAAATAAGAAAAATAAACTGTACTAGGTAACTACAGATTAAGTCTTGAGATTCAACATACCAAGTTTTGAAATGAGAAAGTTAAATCTCTTTTCATCTAACGGCTTGGTGAATAAATCAGTAAATTGATAATCTGTGTTTACAAAGTAAAGTTCGATTGTATCTTTTTCGACATTATATTTAATAAAATGATATCTCGCGTCAATATGTTTGGTTTTCGTATGTTGAACAGAATTTGCAGATATAGCGATAGCGATCTTTGAATCGCAATAAATCGGGATATTGTTGTACGTGAAACCATAATCTCGGAGTTGTGTTTGCATCCACATCACTTGAGAACAACTACGTACTCTGCCTCGGCTGTTGAAGTAGATACACACAGTTGTTTCTTCGAAGCCCAACTCACGAGCTTATCACCTAAGAATTTGATAGTCCAAGAATCACTAAATCACTAGAGAGAGAAAGTAGAGAGAGAGAATTGAAGCGCAAAGTATGAATGATATTGAATATGTGTGAATCCTTCTAAACACCAAAGACCCAAGGGACTTAAATACCCCGGGCCTAAACAACACAGAAATACAATCTAGACACTGTTAAAGCCACACGGATTAAATACAATGGTTACTATAAAACTAGACCTAACAATCTCCCCCTTAGTAATCATTGGCGCTCTGGTCTTCAAAATCCATCTTCTAAATTAGCATGGACCATCTAAGAGACTTTGCGAAGCAGCTTCTTGACTTAAAAAAAGTTTCTTCTCAGCATCTTTTAAACTTAGTTGCCTTTGTTGCCTTGACAAGACTGGACCAGTTTGTAATAAACTTGAAAGAGCAATTGATTCATCAGCTTGTGCTCTAGACGATGCACCTCTTTCAAATGAACTTGAATAAGCTGTGGTGATCGGAGCTTGAACAGCAAAAGACAAGTAAAGTTGAAGAAATTGAATCTTGAGTGAATCTTGATCAGCAGATAAACATTTGAACTCTTTGTCTCTTTAACTTCTCCTTAACTTCTCCCCCTCATGACCTTGATGATCTGGATCAAATTGGTCATGCAAATGTTGGAGACGAGACAACTTAAGATCTGCAAAATCAGAGTAAAGGAGAAAAAGGGACGGTTTGCGCTACACGTTGGTGGCGCAAAGAGAGTTTTGCGCTAGACAAAGGTGGCGCAAAGTGAGGTTTGCGCTACCAACTGTTGGCGCAAAGCAGACTTAGAAAAAAATTCACCTGTTAAGCTCTTTGACTCCCCCTACACAAATGCACTAAATATGACAATTCAAGTTAGCATTCACATAGAGAATCAAATACTCCCCCTCGAAAACAGATATTATCTAATCAGAATATTCTCCTTTTTTTTCACTCCCCCTTGAATAATGTACAAACCCATTTATAAAGATATGAGAACACAAAAATGTAAACATCAATGTAGAAAGAAAAATATACTGAATATGTATTTTGAAACGACTAAATATATAAAAATTTAAACATAAACAAATAAAATTCTACTCAGTAAAATATCACAAAAAAAATCCATCAGATGAAATCAAATGTATGTATTTGGATACAGAAACAAGTTTTATTGCATATCAAGTTAAAACATGTTCAGTTTCAAAAACTTTCATCAATCTATTCAGTGCGCTAGCATGCGAACTTCGATTAGCTTCAAGAAAATGCAATTCTAAAAATATAATAGAGAACTTTGCAAATAATCACACTAAGCCATCAAGAACTAAGATTTTCACAAATTTACAGGTTTATCACAACTCAAACATGTCACCAAGTATCATGAGATGTGTGCACATTGACATCTTTTAGCATTGTGCTCTATGGCATCTTTACATGAATGTGCTCTTTGGCATCTTTTAAGCTTGTGCACTTTGGCATCTTTTAATCAAAAAGTTTGTTAAGTAACGAACATTCCGTAAAACGTAACTTTCTATCTGACCCTATTGTAGGATTTGGGTCAGCCGCTCCCAGACCTGTTGGCCTTAGGGGACTAGGTGTCAAGCACCCCTTGGAAGAAAGATCAGAAATAGAATCTTGTTTTTGAGAAAATAATTTTTCTTCAAGACTTGATGTCATGAAAGAAAGAAATACAGCAGATTCAATTTCTTTTTGAATATTTTGATCTTCCATTTTATCTTCAAGATCAACAATTTTGCCTTCTAAAACTAATGGAGGAGTATATTTCTTAGAATCATAAAAGATTGGAGAAATATTTTCCTTATCAGCTTTAATGGCATAAAAATCAACAAAATCATCAGATACTGAAGACGTAATGGGAGATATGTCATTTAAAACTTTTCTGACTTTCTTTGATTTATCAGGAAAATATTTGGCATTTTCGCTTGTATAAACAAAAGAAATTTCCTTTTTCTTATTATTCATTCTTTTCTCATTTTCGATTTCTAATACTTGCTTTTCAGTCATCCAATCAATTTTAAATTGAGGAGTATATTTAGCAAGTGTTAGATAATCGTATTTATATAAAGTAGGGGATTTTTCTATCGCATTGTTTAAACAATGTGGATTTTCAAAACCAAGTCCCCAATTTTCTTTTATAGACTAATGACTCCTCGGTTTGTTCAAATAAATAGTTTGCTCAGACTGATTCCTTCGATATAATTTTTCTTCCAACTCATTTATTTTATCAGAAAAATTATCTTTTAATTTGGTCATTTCAGTCAAAGAATCAAAATAAGTCATATTTGATTTTTCTAAATCATCTAATTTCTTTTGAAAGATGTCTTTTGTATGATTCAAAATAGATTTTTCATCTTTCAAAGAAATTTGTAATTTATCAATCAAATTTGACTTTTCTGAATTTAAATTCTTTTCAGATATTAACTTCGAGCGAAGATCAGATAAAGCAGTTATAATAATGTTCATTTGTGAGGAAATGAAAGTGTAATCAAACTCAGAAATTAACTCATCTTCATCAGAGTCATCACCATCACTTTGATCATCTCCGATGAAGCACATTTGAGCAGTCTCGATAGTATCAGCTTCGTCATCAGAGTGATCTAGCCAAAACTCTTCTTCAACTAATAAAGTAGTTCCATTCTCTCTCTTTTCTGCCAGTTCCATTTTCTTCCTATAATAAGTTGAGTCCCGAACCTTCTTCACTCTACACTCCTTAGATATGTGACCGGGCTTTCCACAGTTGTAGCATGCAGCCGGTTTCTTAGCCTCGGGCACTTGAACATTATTGGACCCAGAAGTGAAGCGAAGACTGTTTGAACCCGAACGAGGTTGGAACTTTTTCTGATAGTGTTGAGAAAGAAGGATCATGGCTTTTTGAAGTGCCTCGCCATCGTCATCAGTGGCCCCGTCATAAGCATTATCAGACAATGCTTGTTCTGCCAGTTGTTTTGTGATGAGAGCAACTGGGTCCACTGATTTCTTGTTCTTCTTTTCAAGTTTGGCCTTCTTATCATTGACTATGCACTCATCTGTCAGCAGAATCTCGTACATCTCTTGGATTTGCATAGGAGATATTCTGATATCATTCCTCAAGCGATGGCAAGATTTTGAAAATGTCCTTTTAATCAAGCAATTCAAACAAGATCAAACAATTATGACATTTATGTTCATGATCTAAAGAGAGAGTAGAGAGAGAAAGTAACAATCGTATATCTCACAAGTCTGAATGTTTTTCAATGAAGTCTCCTACCAATTACAAAGGATTTAAAGGTATTTATACCACATGTCTAAAAACACAAGCTTAACACCTAAGTAAACTCATATTTGACTAAACAGACTTTGACTTTGTTGACTTATCTTGACTTGACTTTTCCTATTAAATCTTGGATACAATAATACACTAACAATCTCCCCCTTTGTATTCAAGATTTAATAAAAATTTGACAATCGTCTTCAGCGCTTGATTCTTCAACTTTTGTCTCTGACAGTCTTGGACTTTGAAGCTCTTCCTAAAGTTGTTGAAGAATCTTGAAAAGTCTTTAACACTTTACAGCTTTGGAAAGTCAACAAGTCTTGAAAACTTAGAAATCTTTGAAAACTTCTTTGAAACTTCTTTGAAACTTCTAGGGATCTTTGAAAATTGTATCTTCATCTCTGTAATCTCTGATCAGTCTTCAAGCAAACAAACTTTCACAAATCATCTTAATTTGGACTTGTCTTCAGAAATCTTTGAGAATATTTTCATCTGATTTGAACTTTCAGAAATTCTTCACAAGTCTTGACTTTGATGATTTTGAAATTGATCTCTGTAGATTTCTCCCCCTTTTTGATGATTGTGAGCTTCATGATCATCAAAACTTTCTCAATTTCAGCACTTTCTTTGAATCTCCCCCTTTTACAAATATTCTCCCCTTTTGAGATACATTTAACATTCTCTGCACTTTGATCTGAATAGCTGAATCATGAACTGTATATACCTGAATCTTTTCAAATCCAGATATAATGAACGTTGTAACCCTGATTCAATAAATGAAACAGTTAGAAGTGCCTGTCAATAACACGGAGTTACTGTGTACAACGAATGTACAATTTAAGGAGATGGTTTGATGATGACTCCCCAGGACTTCCATTCAATCATTGAAAAACGCAAGGTAATTCTATGAATGTTCTAACAGAAAAACAAATTTTCTGTGTGCTCGTGCTTGTGTTATGAAATAATTTAGCACAATGATTGTGTTTCATAAGGTTCAAAATGTGTAAACTATTGAGACAGCAACAGATATTACACGGACTCAATGTGCATGAAATAGGTGCGAAGGTGGGGCAACTTTCCTTCTTTTTCAATATCTAAATCTTCCGAGTGAAGACTAGATAGCAGATATACTGCGTCCCCAAAGAAAATGAAACATTTCTTTGTTAAGAAAGAAACGAGTGGCTGGTGGGGTTAATGCAAGAGTTGGCATGGGCTCACTGCCTGTTTCAATGATGGTCACCAAAGAATGGTAACCAATCAGATTTTGTGGCTGCCCGACTCAGAAAGTGGTTGGTGCAGAGTTCTGATATTCTTTTAACTCTGTTCTCACACCCTCTTTCTTTTTATCATTAAAACTCACTTCTAACCAAACTCTCATTTACATTTTTCTGCTCCACACAATGAGAAAAACTCAACCGGATGAGTTATCTCCCCCACTCTTTGATTTAAGACCCCTCACCCCTCAATCACTCTAGGATAACTTCCTGGGTAGGAAACACTAGTTTACGTGAATCCATGGAAGTTCTGTTTAAGCTCTCACACGAATCCCATGTAAGTCCTATAATGAATGGTTGCTCAACAGTTTAACTTGAACAGTTAAGCACAAAAATGATAACAGTGTCAGAATGTATGCTCGTGAGATTTGAGCAATTGAACTTTGAAGATTTCTCAAAACAAGGATATTGAATGAATAAAATGAAATCAAGAGAATTGTTTTGAGAATCTGACAATGTATCAATCAGATCAAAATGAAATGGTTAGGGTATCAAAGAATTGGATATTTTGTTTATATGAACGAATATAAACAATTTTAGCAATGAAAGCACAAGATTGAAATGATGAATGATGTATGATGCTCAAACAACATTTGAAAGCAAACGGGAGTATTACCATCGAAAAATAGGTTCGTTTAGAGACATGGTAATAACTGATTAAAATGAAGTACTGAACCGATGTGTGTGAATACTTTACAGTATATAGGAAAGATAATACACGAGTATTGATCTTTAGAAACACACGGTCAGTTAAACATTAAAGCTCAATATGAAAAACATTTGAAAATCACACTTCTTAATTCATGAAATCTTTTGAGAATAGAGAAGTGGTTTGAACATTTAAGAACACGTTTTTCATGCTTGAAAGTTGTTCATCTTTCAAACAATCAGAGATGTAAGATTAGAAGATACTTACATTTAAGCTCCCCCTCAAATCATTATAGAATGATTTAGGTCAGATAAGCTCCCCCTGGATATTTTGCATAATATCCTTATCTGAACATTAAAGAACGGGTCCTGATCTGTCATGTGATCAGAAGCCACAGTCTTTTAACTTTGAAGTACGGGTCTTGAACTGAATTATCCAAGAGCCATACTCTTTGACTTTGAAGTCCGAGTCCTGAGTTGATTTACTCAGAAGTCAACCATCTTTACATTAAAGTTCGAGTCCTAAGTTGTAGTACTTAGAAGTCAAACATCTTGCTCTCCCTATACCTGTGGTACCTGCGAAACAGATTTAACAGGTTTTGGTACCCACTGGTATTTGGGTCCTGGTATGTTAGATTTAGGAATCCACTTCTCATTAGATGTATATCTTTTAAAACCAGAATTCTGAGAAGTTATTCTATAAGAACCGTACCAGTTGTGAGCAGTTTCTTTTTGAATGAAGTCATTCTCTCCACAGTAAAAACAACAGATTTTCCTTTGAGCAATCCTGATCAGATGATTAGTCGAGTAATATATATCAGAATTACCAAAAGATTTACCTTTATGCATTCTGTTCTTTTTGGCATTTGTTGTGAAGTTGAATGCTTTGTCTTTCTTCTTTTTCTCTTCAGTAGAATCTTTAACTCTCCAGACCATCTGATTTTTCTTAGAATTCTTTCCAAGAGATTTTACATAATAGCTTGCTGAACCATCAACAGATTTGTCATAAAAAAAATTTGATGGTCTGATCTGACTTGATTTGACAATGATTGGTTTGACACTTTTGTTTTTCAAAACATTTTTATCATGAATAGAACTCGAAGCTGTTTTGAAAGAACAGACTGATTCTGTTGAGTTATCAACAGGTGATTGGTTAATCACATCAGCTGTTACTTTATCAAACAATTCAATGTTTGCAGCTTCCAAGTCATGTATCTTTTTAGTCAAAATATTTCTTTCATCTGAAAGTGTATCAAATTTCTGTTTCAAATCAGATCTAGCCATCTGTTCTTTAAGAATATCTGATGATAGAACAGATAATTTGGATGTGAGCTTAGATATTTCAGATTCAAAATATGAACGTTCTTGTTCAAAATCTGTTTCTAGGTTCTTGTTTTTCTCAGAAATATCTTTGAAAATCCCAGCATTTTTCTTTTCAAATAATTTCTTTTCTTGCTCAAAAGACTGCTTCTTTTCTTTGAAAATATTTCTTTCCTTTTCTAGCAAGTCTTGTAAAGTAGAAATTTGCTTGGGAAATTCAGTGTTTTTATCTTCAAGAACTTTTCTTTCCTTAGCAAATGTGTCTCTTTCAGTAATGATTATCTTTTCAAAATCAGATACTTGCTTGGAAAGTTTAATGCATCTCAGCTCAAGATCCTTCTTCTCTTGTAAAGCTTTCTTGGAAATTTCAGATGACTGTTGGGTAGAAGATGTCTTCACATTTGATTTGTCTTTTTCTGCTTGGAGACTTGTTTTCAGTTCAACATTCTTTTTCTCCAAAGCAGATATCTGATCTTCAAAAGCTTTCAACTTGTTTTGAAGCTTGACTGATTCATCTTTCAGCTCAGATGATTTCTGTTCAGTCTTCTTCAGTTGGCTTTGAAGATTTGAAATCTTTCTGTCTTTCAGCTTGATTTCTTTTTCACAAGCTTGAATAATATTTCCTTTTATTTCAATCATTTCCTCTTTCTCTTTAATCTCCTTCTCTCTTGCACTGATGATACCTACACAATCAGATTTAGCCATATTAGCACACTTTTTACAGTCAGAAGTTTTATCAGAACTTGACAAATTTAATTTCAACTCCTGAATCTGTTTAAGAAGCTTTGAATTCTGATTTTTCAGATTGTCTCTTTCTGCTTCTATTTTCGGTATCTCAGGCATGTATAAAACAGCCATATCTCTTGCACATAAAACAGTGTTTCCTCTCTCGTCTGTAACAGGCATCTTGTCAGAATGTTAGCTTTAAAAAAAATGATCATCAAAAATCAGAAAATTATGACCACTATCAAAATATGTCCCCCTCCGCAGACTTAGCACGGGGGTTCCGCTACCTGGTTAGTGGATGGGGTCAAGGGGCAACGCCCTTGCGGGGGTATGGGGGCAGCGCCCCTAGAGAAAATTTTTCTGACATATTTTTCTCTAGAAAGAAATGCTTGAATAAAATGATTGTTCCCAAACCAATTCATAAAAGTTGACTGAAAGTCAAACTTGGATCAACCAAAAAAAATTTAATTTCAAAAAAAAATCTATCTCTTGAAACTCGCAGGTCACTGTACGCGCAAAGAACTATTCACTGTGAAACTCGCAAATGATATCATGCGCGTTTCTAGAACTCGCAGGACACTAAACTCGCTAGTCACTATTCACTGATGAACTCGCAAATGGTAACATGCGTGTTTCTAGAACTCGCAGGACATTAGTAGCACGTTTTGCTCAAACTCGCAGAACACTGTTGGTGCGCGTTTCAACACTTAGAAAATTTTTCACAAATTTCAAACTCGCAAGCCTCTTAGCACGTTTCGATCAAACTTGCAAGCTTTGTCTTGCGCGTTTATCAAACTCGCTTGCCTCTATTAGCGCGTTTTAGCAAACTCGCACGTTTTGCTTGCGCGTTCTTCAGATACTTGCGCGTTCTAGCCAAGAATCAAATCCTTTCACTTGAGCGTTTGTCAGATCTTGCGCGTTTTGACAGTTACGTTCATGAAATCAATCCAAATTGCTCTAAACCTGCAAATTAAAACATGAAATTCCATAGAAATGATCGATTTATCATTTAGAACACAATTCTACCACTAGATTTCCATTAAAAACATCAAAAAGCAACAAATTGATTCAAGAAACAATGTTCGAGTCCGTTTTCAAGAAAAATTCAAAATTCAAAAATTGAATCTGATTTAATGTGAATTTTGAGATATGATCAACACAAGAAATGATCCAAAACATAAATCGAATGAAATGATTGTAGATCCCAGATACAGTGCTATCAACAGATATAATCAATGAAGAACAATATATGAGTTACAACAACTAGTCATATGATTGATATGAAATCAAAGGGTTACAGGTTTATAGAAAAGAATTCTGATCAGAGAGAGTAAACCTATAAACTAGTTGTTTGTAAATTATGAGACTCGTGTAAAACTCTCTAACCACGCAAATGAACTAAATAATAACTTTAAATACTTAGGCGCGCAAGCCTAATGGGCTTATGGGGCTTGGGCCCATCTAACTAATTAACTATTAAAGAATTACATATTGAACCCTTATAAATACTTTATTCCACTTTCAACACATAGGACTTTCAGTCCTAACAATCTCCCCCTAAAGTTGAATAAAGCATTTAACAACTTGATAAACTTCAGGCCTTGATCTTCTTTCCCTCTTGAATCGTTGAAGAACTTTGGAGTTGCTTGACTTCATGTCTTTCCACGCTCCCCCTTGAATAAAGCTCTTGGTCTTCATATTTTCAACTTTGAAACCAGATTCAATGTACAATAGCCTCGAATGAATGCACTATCAAGCATCTTTCAACTGTAAAAACTCAATCACATTGGATCAGCACACAAGAAAGATAATGTGAGAGTTACTTGACATTCCACGATGCATCTTCAGTTTAAAACAAAGAATCTGTCTTTGAACCGCGAGTTGAATAGGCTTTCATCTCAAGAACTTGTTTCAATCAGCTCGTAGGAGGAATGATAAACAAACTTTTAGCAGACACCACATGATACGGAAAAGAAGAAATAATATACAACTTTCAAAAACATCATCTTCATCTCTTTGATCTCTAGACATTGAAATTGAACTGTTTCTCCCCCTTTTTGATGATTGTGAGCATCATGATCATCAAAACTTCTTCAATTTCAGCACTTTCTTTGATCTCCCCTTTATGATAATTTGACATTCTCCCACCTGTGATCTGAGTATCCGTCAATTCATGAAATGTATATATCCGAATCTTTTCAAATTCAGATATAATAGGGATTGTGAACCTGAATCAACAAATGATACAGATAGTATGCCTGTAAGTAGCACGGAGCCACTTTGTACAACAGATGTACATTGGAAAAGAGCTTTTGTGATGTTCACTCCCCCAGGGATTCCATTCAATCATCAAAAAAACCACAAAGGAATTTATATGAATGTTATGACAAGAAAACTCATTTCTTGTGTGCTTGTGCAAGTGTATGAATGATTGAAGCTACTTAGCTTGATCAGGCTCAACTTGTGTAAACTGTTGAGACATCAACATATATTACACGGACTCAATGTGCATGAAAGAGGTGCGAAGGTGGGGAAACTTTCCTTCTTTTTCAATATCTAAATCTTCCGATTGAAGACTAGATAGCAGATATGTTGCGTCCCCAAAGAAAATGAAACATTTCTTTGTTAAGAAAGAAACGAGTGGTTGGTGGGGTTAATGCAAGAGTTGGCATGGGCTAGGTGCATTTTTCAATGATGGTCACCAAAGAATGTGAACCAATCAGAATATGTGGTTGCCCGACTCAGAAAGTGGTTGGTGCAGAGTTCTGATATTCTTTTAACTCTGTTCTCACACCCTCTTTCTTTTTAACATTAAAGCTCACTTCTAACCAAACTCTCTTTTTCATTTTTCCGCTCAGCACAATGAGAAAAACTCAACCGGATGAGTTATCTCCCACACTCTTTGATTTATGACCCCTCACCTCTCAAGCACTCTAGGATAACTTCCGGGGTAGGAAACACTGGTTTATGTGAATCCATGGAAGTTCTGTTTAACCTCACATATGAATCCCATGTAAGTCCTAAAAAGAATATTTGCTTAACAGTTTAACTTGTACAATTAAGCACAAAATGTATGATAACATTGTCAAAATGTATGCTCATGAGATTTGAGCAATAGAACTTTGAAGATTTCTCAAAACACAGATATTGATTGAATGAAATGAAATCAAGAGAATTGTTTTGAGAATCTGACAATGTATAAATCAGATCAACTAAACTGGTTAGGGTATCAAAGAACTGGATATTTTGTTTATATGAACAAATATAAACAATGTAGCAATGAAAGCACATATGATGATTGATGCTCAACAATATTGAATTGCAAACGGGGGTATTACCATCGAAAACTTGGTTCGTTATGAGACATGGTAATAACAATTTCAAATAAGTACTGACCCAGTGTGTGTGAATACTTGACAGTATATAGACAAGATAATACACAAGTATTGATCTTTAGAAACACACGGTCAGTTAAACATTAACGCTCAAAAATTGAAAAACATTTAAAATCACACTTCTAAATTCATGAAATCTTTTGATAATCAGAAGTGGTTTGAACAATTCAGACACTGTTTTTCATGCTTGAAAGTTGTTCTTCTTTCAAATAATCAGAGATCTAGAGTTAAAAGATATTTACCTTTTAAGCTCCCCCTCAAATCATGATAGAATGATTTATTTATTTTAAGCTCCCCCTGGGTATTTGCAAAATATCCAGGTCTAAACGTTGAAGAAAGGGTCCTGATCTGTCATGTGATCAGAAGCCAAACTTCGTTGAAGTCCGGGTTCTAAGCTGATTTACTTATAAGCCATTTTTCTTCTACTCCCCCTTGACAGTAGGTGCCTGCAACAAAGAATCAGTTTTCGGCTTTGGTACCCACTGGTATTTGGGTCCTCGAATGTTAGTTGCAGTTCTTGTGGGGGATATAGAATAAGAACCATACCAGAAGTGATCTCTGGTTTTGTGAATGTGATCATGTGTACGACAATAAGAACAGTGGTATTTCTTACCTGACAACCTAAGTAATTGATCTCTCGAGTAGATGTGATCAGGTTAACCTTTACTGGCATTGTTCTTCTTAGCATTAAACGCATGTACACATGATTCTTTTTCTTTCAGCTCATCTTTCACTGGTTTCTTCTTCCAGACCAGTTCCTCATCTTTGTATCTCCTCGTTCTATGACGTGTACCTGAACCATCTATATTTCTATCATAGAAAAAGTTAGTCTTACGAATCTGATCAAAAGATTTAACTGACCTTTGTGAAGAGACAGATTTCTGATTTGAACTTGATACAGACTTGTCAAGCACTTTAATCGTCGAAGCAAAGTTGTCTCTTTCTTTAACAAGCAGGTCAATCTTCTTCGTGAACTCAGACTTCGTTTTCTGCTCTTTTAGTACCTTCTCAGATAGTTCAGATATCTTGGCAGTCAGATTTTTAATCTCAGTCTCAAAGATGCTTCGTTCTTCTTCAAATCCCTGCTCAGCATCATTTCTTTGGCCGGATATTTACTTGAAGAATCCAACATTCTTCTGTTCAATGGCCTTCTTTTCTTTTGTAAACTTTTCTCTTTCAAGAATGATTACTTTCTCGAAAGCAGAAACTTGCTGAGAAAGTTTTATGCATTTCAGCTCCACTTCCTTCTTCTCATCAGCACATTTTCTCGAGAATTCTGAGAACTTCTTTGCAAAAGATTTCTCTTTAGTCTCAAAATCAGATTTGTGTTTAGCAAGCAGTTGCTCCAAATCAGATAAACGCTTTTGAAGTTCTGCATTTACATCTTTCAGATCAGAGATCTTTTCCTCATAGCTTTCAGCGGAGACTGGTTGTTGAGGTTTAGCTTCCAAAATAGAAATCTTTCCTTTTAGCTCAGAGTTCTCAGCTTCCAATTTTCTTCCTTTTAAAATCTCATTTGGCCCTAACACCAACCATTCAGTACAATCCCACAACTCTTTTCCTGTCATTTTGTAGGTATTTATTTGAGCAATAAGCTCACTAAAAATGTCACGAAAAAATTCACAAGTAATACTATCAGTCATATAATTTCGAGCTATATTGTTAGCCCTTTCTCTTTTCTCCTTTTCCACAGGAGAAGCTTCTGTCTGAATTTGGGATTGCATTTCTCCTTTCGTCAAAGATAATCTGATGTAGGGACCCACCTCATGTTCATCTACACAAGACAGAAAATCAACTTTCCACCGTTCATAATCTCTTTTGGACCGCAGACTTGGTGTGTACACCATTTTGATCGATCCGAATAGAATGTAATTCGATCCGGCTTTGAAAGGCTTGATATCCAGGGACTGAACTTGACAAGAGATGAAACTTGAAAGTGCAGGGACGAAAAGTGACAACGTGTGAAACTTGAAAGCTTCGGGGTCACAAATGACAAACTTTGAGACTTTGAACTATGGGGGCTAAAAGCGACACAAACAGAAACTTAAAACTAGAAGGACTAAAAAATGTAAAAAATAAAACTTTTAACGGACTTAACTGAAAACTAACGAAAATGGGCCAAAAATGAAATAAAACTAACCAAACTAACAAACTAACCGGACTAACGGAGACTTAACGGAAAAGGACCAAAAAGTAAGAAAATTAACCGTCACCTAACAGAAACATTATTTATCATCTTCCTCGTTGAGCCATCCTGCAAAACTCGAAAACGGTTAGAAATTTTCAATGCACAGCGATCGTTAAAGCTCCCTGATCAATCCTTAACAGATTAAAATTCAACCGGTCAACCCACGATCACAAACGAACCAACCGAAAACTTTTCGGAAAACGATCGAAACTTTTAGAAAATCAGTATGGGATAAAACTTTTCGACCAAAATTGATCATTTATGTTCCCTTAAGCTCCCTCAACTGATTAAATCTCGAAAAAATCTCTCAAACTCTCGAACGAAGCAACCGAAGATTTTTCGGAAACCGAACGAGAATTTAAAAACTCGATATGGGTGAAAATTTTATGATCTAAATCGATCGTTTAAGCTTTGTAAACAACCCTTACCAGTTTAAAACTTGAAAAACTTTGTTCACGATCGCTACCGAATCAACCGAAAGATTTTTCGACAACCGAAAAAAACTCAAAGCTTTGATTGAGATGATGGTTCGTTGACACTCGGGGAGACACCAGTCGAGATATATGGTCCGGTCGATGCAAGACACCGGGAGAGGACGGTACCGATCGAGATGACCCGGGAGATGGGATACCGGGCGGATTATGGTACCGGTCGAAAGTCACAGTCCGGTCGATAGACACGGTCCGGTCGATAGAACCACACCACACCGGTCGATGGTTTTCGAACAAAGTACCGGTCCTTTTGCAAGGTACCGGTCGAAAGATGAAAGAAAGACCGGTAGAAGGTTTATACCGGTCGAGATATATATGCGAGAGATATATGGATATATATATGACAGCGAAAGATATATATAAATATGTATATATATGCGATGCAGAGAGATAGGATCTCTTAACCACAAATATATAAATATAAATATTATATATGTATATCCCAATTCAATCGATATCCACTCTTGTAGAATCCCACTTAACATAAACAATTCAATAATCAACTTAAAAAAAATATACCGGTCAAAACGAAATTATGTATCGGTCAATTAATACCGGTCAAATGAAAGATCGATAATGACAATGCACCGGTCGAATGAAATACCGATAATAACAATGCACCGGTCGAGTACTATCGGTCGATAACAGATTATTAACAAATAGCAGATAAACCTATAAAACAACAGATAAGACCGATAAACTCGAAGAACAGCCCGAAGAACACGATGGATTTCAAGAAAAATCGACCCAGAAACATATCAATTTAACCCAGAAATTCAATCGTTTATTCAACAAATAGGCAGGTCGATTTGCAGATTTAATCAAGTAGTCAAGTATGCAGATCGATAACAAGCCAAGTATAATCTGATAACCAAATAATCGATTTCCAAAGACCGATAACCAACACAGTAAATCAATCGACCGAAAATAATAAAAAAACTTTGTTTTCCAGAAAATTAAACGACCGATAAACACAGATAAACAAAAAAATCGATTTTTGCAGAAAACCAATTACTCATAACCAGATAATCAATTAAAACAGTAGATAAATTCGATTAACACAAATAATTGATTAAAGGGTTTTAGACAAACCTTTTCTGGATCACACCTTTTTGATCGTATCGAATAAAATTAATTCGATTATGCTCTGATACCAATTGTAGATCCCAGATACAGTGCTATCAACAAATATAATCAATGAAGAACAATATATGAGTCAGAGCAACTAGTCATATGATTGATATGAAATCAAAGGGTTACAGGTTTACAGAAAAGAATTCTGATCAGAGAGAGTAAACCTATAAACTAGTTGTTTGTAATTTATGAGACTCGTGTAAAACTCTCTAACCACGCAAATGAACTAAATAATAACTTTAAATACTTAGGTGTGCAGGCCTAATGGGCTTATGGGCTTGGGCCCATCTAACTAATTAACTATTAAAGAATTACATATTTAACCCTTATAAATACTTTATTCCACTTTCAACACATAGGACTTTCAGTCCTAACAATGATTCCATTTACTTGTACTAAAAACGATTTTTCAACAAAAAATTGATCAAACGATGACTTTTTCAAGAAACGAGTTCGTGAAAATCAAAAATCTCAAATCTATCCAATCTGATTAATCTGATCCTTCTGAATTGATTTGGTTTGCTCTGATACCAATTGAAAATGTCCTTTTAATCAAGCAATTCAAACAAGATCAAACAATTATGACATTTATGTTCATGATCTAGAGAGAGAGTAGAGAGAGAAAGTAACAATCGTATATCTCACAAGTCTGAATGTTTTTCAATGAAGTCTCCTACCAATTACAAAGGATTTAAAGGTATTTATACCACATGTCTAAAAATACAAGCTTAACACCTAAGTAAACTCATATTTGACTAAACAGACTTTGACTTTGTTGACTTATCTTGACTCGACTTTTCCTATTAAATCTTGGATACAATAATACACTAACAGATTTGTTCCATTCCGGTTGAAGTGCATTTAGGAATTTCAGATTCATCTCTAGCTCAGTCTTTTCCACTTTAATCTTCCTTAAATCATTTATCACGACACAGAATATGTCATAAAAAATTTTCAGTGACTCCCCATCCTTGGCTTTGAATTCTTCAAAGTTATTCATATACCGTGTATGCCTAAGTTGAGTTGCAACTGAAGACCCAAGCATAATCTTCTCAAGTTGTTGCCACATAAGATTAGGATGATTTTTGAAACAATCAATCCTGTTGTAGATAGAGTTTGGCAAGGCAAGCATCAGATTTGCCTTTATATCACGATCGACTTGATATTGCGATAACTCATCGGGTGTATATTCTTTGGTAGGCTTATATAATCCAGAAGCCAGAATGGGTTTTTCAAAAGGTCCTTCAGACAGAATATTCATCATGTCATTTCCGTTCTTTTGACGCTCGATGAAGTTCAGGAACCGATCTTCCCACTGAGAAAACTCGTTTTCATCAATCAAAACAGAGGACGATTTTCTGTACCCAATGACGTCATAAGATCGCTTTTGTAGAACTGAGCTTGATAAGCAAACTTTGCAGAATCCATATCTCAGAAATCCAGAAAAATTCTAAGTCTTGATTGAGTTGGCGCAAACTAGAAGTTTGCGTGAGAATAACCTGGCGCAAAGCTAGGTTTACGTGAATAAGCAGTGGTGCAAAGGAGTCTTTGCGTGGGCAGAAGGTCGCGCAAACTTAGATTTGCGTGACACACGGATGGCGCAAACTTGAATTTGCGTGAAGATTTAATAGCGAGAACTTTCACTTTTACTTGAGCAGAAGAAAGCGCAAAATGAACTTTGCGTGAGTAAGAGGTGACGCAAGGTGTGACTTGCGTGATTCATTTCTAATGCAAACTTTATTTTGCGCGAATCGTTGATGAAAAGAAATGCGCTTTTCGAGAACTTGTCTTTTCTGAAAGAACTGGCGCAAAGCAGATGATGAACTCGCGCAAACCACGATGAACTCGCGCAAAGATGAGATATGGCGCAAAGTGAAGTTAAAACTCAGAAATCTTTCAGAAATCGATTTCGAAACAGAATTTGATGAAAATTTCTTGCACAAAAATGTTCGAAAACACCTTTTTAACACTTTGTAACAAACAATTTCGATTAAAAACCATAAAATCGAAAAATCGAGATGACAACAGAACGTGAAATACGTTTTCCAGAAAATAAAAAATCTCAAAATCGACAATTAAAAATTGATTTTCTTGCAAATCGATGTGAAACAAAAAGATTTTACAACCAAAAACAGATCCAACAAACCAATTCGAAAGAAATTTGATCACAAACAAGTCCGAATTTGATGAAAAATCCAAAAACGAGATTTTCTTGAAAAATTCAAGAAAATCGATCAAATTTTCAGATTAAACTACAAATTCAGAATCCGAAAACAATTTCTCTCAATCCTCTCAGATTTAGATTGGCTCTGATACCAATTGATAGTTCAAGAATCACTAAATCACTAGAGAGAGAAAGTAGAGAGAGAGTTGAAGCGCAAAGTATGAATGATATTGAATATGCGTGAATCCTTCTAAACACCAAAGACCCAAGGGACTTAAATACCCCGGGCCTAAACAACACAGAAATACAATCTAGACACTGTTAAGGCCACACAGATTAAATACAATGGTTACTATAAAACTAGACCTAACAGAATTGTATATGTCCCAAAGTACTCTTCCTGTCGAGCATACAACTTGCATGATCTGCGTCTGAATATGTTGTTAGCTCAAAACCAGTATCTTTAGGATACCACAAACCAAGATCGGCAGTTCCCTTCAGATACCTAAATATCTGCTTAACCGCTAAAAAATGGGATTCTTTGGGTGAAGCCTGATATCTAGCACACAAGCATGTAGAAAACATAATATCTTGCCGACTTGCCGTCAAGTACATTAAAGAACCAATCATTCCTCTATAGGTTCTAAAATTAACAGCTTTTCTCGAAATATCAGCTCCGATTTTAGTTCTTGGTGCCATCGGTGTTGAAGTTGGAGTACAATTTGATATATTAAATTTCTTTAAAATGTCAGAAATATACTTGTGTTTTTCATCGTGCTTGTGTTTGAAAGAATTAAGTACAAATTGTGTAAACCATTGAGTCAACAACAGATAAACACAGACTCGATTGTGCATAATCGAAATGCGAAGGTGGGGCAGACTTCCTTCTTTTCAATATCCAAATTTTCCAAATGAAAATCAGATAGCGTATGTGTTGCATCCCCTTGAAATATGAAACATTTTATTGTCGAGAAGAAAATGAGTAGTTGGTGGGGTTTTGATCAAGAGTTGGCATGGGCTAGTTGCCTGTTTCAATGATGTTCACGAAGAATTGTGAAACACCAGCAATGTGGCTGCCCGGCTCAGAAAAAGTTGGTGCAGAGTTTGATATTATTTTACTATGTTCTCACACCCTCTTTCTTTTAATCTAGAAGCTCGTTTCTAACCAAACTCTCATTTCCATTTTACCTCATCGCACAACCCACACTCAGTTATTTTGACTCCTCACACATTCGATCACTCAAGGATTAACTTCTTGGGTAGAAAACACTGGTTAACGTGAATCCATAGAAGTTCAGTTAAGTACTCACACAATGAACCCATGTAATCCTATAAGAACATGTTGCTCAACTAGTTTAACTTTGCAGTTAAAACATATAAGATACAAGTCAGATGTTTGTATGCTCAATAAAATAATCATGAAGATTTGAGCATTTTAAACATTGAACACTTTTCAAAACAAGTATACTAATTGAATGAAATGAATACAAGAAACTTGTTTGAAAATCTGACCTTGTATGAAAAAAAATCAATATCTGAATGATTTATCAATTAAGGCTTAGGTCAACAAAAAATGGATATTGTCTATATGAACCAAGATATAGTCATTCTCGAAAGAAACGTTCTGAAATGAAATCAACGCCCAAAATTTGAATATCAATCGGGGTGTATTACCATCGAAAAATTGGTCAATTTAAGACATGGTGATAACATTTACATCAAAAAGTTAAACCGGTGTGTGTGAATACTTGAAAGTATATGGAAAAGATAATACAAAATTTTTTATCTTTGGAAACACACGGTTTGTATATCATTGAAGCACAAATAACATGAAAACATTTAAAATCACACTTATATATTCATGAAATCTTTTTAAGAATCATAAGTGGTTTGACCATTTAAGAACATGTTTTCAAATCCAAAAGTTGTCCGTCTTTCAGACACGTATGAGATTAAGATTAGAAATAAACCTTTTCACTCAATCTTAAATCTCATCAAGTCAGCTCTCAGTCATATTAGATATGATCATTTAAGCTCTCTCTCAATTCTGGAAAAATCAAAAAATCGTCAAATTATAAAGCTTTATTCACAAAATTTATTGAAAAGTAAATGACATAAAGCAGTAAAACTTTGAATGTACGAGTTCTGATAAGATATAATCAGAAGTCATATTCATTACTCCTTATCTTTTACTCCCCCTGCAATTATGCATCAGAAAAATTTATCAGTGATAAACACATGCAGAAATATAAACTCCCCCTCGAATGTATGTAGATCATCTTAAATTCTCCTCTCACTCCCCCTAAGATCATGAACAAATGTTAAGTGCAGATATCTTTCAGATTAAAAATAAATACATGAAGAAAATAACAATAACAAAACTTTTGTGGGTAATCACTGATTAAGTCTTGAGATTTAACATACCAAGTTTAAAAATGAGAAAATTAAATCTCTTTTCGTCGAGAGGCTTGGTAAATAAATCAACAAGTTGGTAATCAGTGTTCACAAAATAAAGTTCAATTGTACCTTTTTCGACATTATCCTTAATAAAGTGATATCGTACATCGATGTGTTTGGTCTTTGTATGTTGAACAAGATTCGCAGATATAGTAATGGCGCACTTTGAATCACAATATATCGGGATCTTCTTATACTGAAATCCATAATCTCATAGTTGTGTCCTCATTCACAACACTTGAGAACAACAACTCGCCGCAGTGACATACTCTGCCTCAGCTGTTGATGTGGAAACACAAAGTTGTTTCTTTCAAGCCCAACTCATGAGTTTATCGCCAAGAAATTGTATGTGCCCCGATGTACTTTTCCTGTCAAGCATACAACCTGCATGGTCTGCATCTGAATATGTTGTCAGTTCAAAACTTGTATCCTTAGGATACCACAGACCAAGATCTGCAGTGCCCTTCAGATATCTAAAGATTCTTTTGACCGCAGACAAATGGGATTCTTTTGGATTAGCCTGATATCGAGCACATAGACATGTAGAAAACATTATATCTGGCCTACTAGAAGTTAAATACTTCAAAGAACCAATCATCCCTCTATAGGTTCTAACATCGACAGCTTTTCCCGAAGGATCAGTGCCAATCTTAGTTCCTGGTGCCATCGGGGTTCCAATAGGTGTACAATTTTCCATTTTGAATTTTCTAAGAATATCAAAAATGTACTTTGATTGATTGATAAAAATCCCGGTTGAAAGTTGTTTGACTTGTAATCCAAGAAAGAAAGTTGTTTGACTTGTAATCCAAGAAAGAAATTCATCTCTCGCATCATACTCATCCGAAATCTTAACACCATGAGGTTAGAAAAATTCTTACAATATTTTGGATTTGTTGAGCCAAATATGATGTCATCCACATAAGTTTGAATTAATATGATATCGGCTTTTTCCTTTTTAATAAACAAAGTAGTATCGATCTTACCTTTAGAGAAGCCAGACTTGACTAGGAATTTAGATAATACTTCGTACCAGGCTCGAGGGGCTTGCCTCAGGTCGTAAAGAGCTTTGTCCAGAATGTATACATGGTTCAGTTTCTCTGGATTGACAAAGCCTTCAGGCTGAGAGACGTAGACTTCCTTCTTTAGAATGCCGTTGAGAAAGGCAGTCTTCACGTCCATCTGGTAGACGGTGAAATTCTTGTGAGCGACATAAGCGACAAACATTCGGATAGCTTCGATGCGCGCCACTAGAGCATAAGTCTCTTCATAATCAATACCTTCATCTTGCCTATATCCCTTAGCCACTAGTCTTGCTTTATTTCTGATCACGATACCATCTTCGTCCTTTTTGTTCTTGAATACCCATTTAGTGTCGATTATAGTCTTTCCTTCAGGCTTAGGCACAAGTCTCCAGACTTTTAATGCTTCGAATTGATTCAGATCATCTTGCATTGCAGTTACCCAGTCTGAGTCGGCTAGAGCTTCAGATATGCGTGTTCGCTCTACCTTGCTCAGAAATGAGTCATGTACACAACTATTTAATGTAGCAGACCTAGTTTGCACCGGTTTGGATGGATCTCCAATGATCTGGCTTATCAGTTGCTCTTTGGTCCACTTATGTTCATGAGGGAGTGGATTTGATGTAGATTGATCATGATTTTCATCTAAGTGTCCACTTTCAGTGTCTTCTTGTTCAGGGAGTGGTTCAGTTGAAATATTTGGTGCAGAAGTTTCAGTTGGTACAGCAGTATCTGGCAGTTGAGTAGACATTACAGTGCAACCAATTGAGTCAGCAACTTCTGTCTCGATCGAAGGAGTAGTTGTTTGAACTCGAGTTTCTTGCTGAATTGGGGGAACGAATTCAGAAAACACATCTGAAGTGAGTGGATGATGACCACTTGACTCTTCAGATCTGTCAATCACAACAGATTTAGGCAGTTTAGATCCAAGAAACTAATCATAAAAAATTCAAACAATAAATCTAATTCTGATAAATGATATGTAGATGTAAATGGTTTATCAGAATCAATGGCATTAACCACAGGTTCTGGACTGATCTGTCCAGAAGCTAATACTCCTGTAAGTACGGGTTCTGAACTGCTCTGTTCAGAAGCCAAGTCCTCGTCGAATGTAACATTTACGCTCTCTATAACAACCTTTGACTTCTTCAGATAAACTTTGTAGGCAACAGATGTTTGAGAATATCCAATGAAGATGCCTTCGTCAGCCTTGGAACTGAACTTGTTTAGCACGAAGCTCCTGCATCCAAAAATATGGAAGTGTTTAATGCTAGGTGTACGATTATTTATCAAAGCATAAGGTGTTTTACCAAACCGGCGGTGTATTATGGAACGATTTTGAGTGTAGCACACAGTCGCTACAGCTTCGGCCAATAGAAACAGAGGTAGATCCGATTGACTAAGCATAGTTCTGGCGGCCTCGACTAGCATTCGGTTTCATCTCTCTACAACTCCGTTCTGTTCTGGCAGCAGAATATTGAAGTGTTATCCCAACCGATTCGACATAATCTTCTACAATGCTATTCTTGAATTTTGTGTCGTTGTCTGTTCGTAGAAGCTTGACTAGCTTTTGCAGATTCACTTGGGTAGTCTTTAAGAAATTGATGATGACTTCGGGCATCTCATCATTTGATCTCAGAAATTTTACCCATATGTACATCAAATAATCGTCCACAATAACTAACACGTGTTTCTTGTCGTTAATGTTTTTTATACGCATAGGACCGCAGAGATCCATATGCAAAAACTCAAGTGGAGAACTTGTACTATGCTCAGGCTTTGGCTTATAAGTGACTCTCTTCGTTTTACCTTTCTCGCACGCTACGCACATATTTTCTTTCTCATATTTAAGTTCAGGAAGTCCTTTGACTAGCTTTCCCGTGACCAATTTGTTGATATAACGAAAATTCAGGTGAGAAAGCCTTCGATGCCATAACCAACTTTGTTGCTGCGAGGCTTTTGACAGTAGATAAACCTCATTATCAGTCTGGACTTTTGACAGATTAATCATGTAGAGGTTAGACTTTCTCGTGCCGACCAAGAGTTCCTTACCGTCTTCAATATGCACAGAACATCGCTTGGCCTTGAAATTTACCTCTAAATCTTTGTCACAGAACTGCCCAATGCTGAACAAGTTATATCCTAATCCTACCAAGTAGCTCACCTTCGTAATCGTCACGTTGTCTTGAATCACGTCACCGTAGCCCAAAATCGGTGAAAACTGATCATTTCCAAATCGTACGTTCCCGCTGTTAGACCGATATTGTATTCAAGATTAAAATTGAGGGTCTAGTTTGTATTTGTGTAATAGTTTAAGGGTTTTTTTGTAAAGTCAACATGAGTTGACTTAGTACAAATAGGTTTGGTTCTTTTGTAATTTGTAGACACGCACGCACACATTAGTCTTTCAGAGAGGATTCGGTAAGAACACTGTAACACATAGTTGAACGTGAGATCTGTGACTTCTTGTTAGATCTATGACTAATTGAATAACATGATTTGATCTTCAAAAATGTTTGTAATATGATTGTGTGATTAGATATGCTAGTATAATCTGGGCAACAATTGGTATCAGAGTGAGTAATCCAATGATTTGAATGTTAAGAAAAGTCAAGTTCTGTCGAAACTGAATTGATTGAATTTTTGAGTAAAAGTGAGTTTTTGGTAAAATTGATGATGGATTAGTGATTGTTTGGTGTTTTGAAAAGGTTTTATCGGATTGAATTTCATAGAAACACATTTTATAATTGTGAATTTGAGATTTTTAAAGTTTTTGGTTCGAACGAGTGTCGATAACATTTTGATTGAATTGATTGTGCAAATGTGTGAATTTGTTCTTAATATTGCATTGGATTGTTCTTTGGACTAACCTTGTTGAATCTGTGAAGTTACAACTTCGAATTTGGAGTATTGGATTGAGTTCAGGATCAAAATCGATATTTTTGAACTTAGAATTCAAGAACTCGCAAGATCCAAGGATTTCGTATGAAGAACTCGTTAATTTGACAAAATTCGCATACAGATTTCGCATAGTTTTATTTCTAAATTCTTTAAGTGTAGAATTCGTAACAGTGTATATTACGAATTGTAGAAGAATTCGCAAGATATTTTGAAAATTTTATAAGGACAAAATTCGTATCTCTCTCTGTAAAGAAAAGTTAGAATTCGTGAAAGTCATTTTTGCGAAAAGTTGAGTTTTTCAAAGTTTAAGTCAAGAATTCGCTATTGTGTCTATTACGAATTCTGAAGAATTCGTTTCTTTGTCTATAGCGAAAAGTGAGAATTCGTATAAGACTATCTTACGAATTGTTGAGAATTCGCAATGTATTTTTTAAAAAAATTTCTAAGTAAAGGATTCGTATCTCTGTGGTTTACGAATTCCTTTTGCGAATTTCTCTTACGAATTCTTGATTGGTTTGCGAATTGTGTTTTTCAAAATTTGTGCAAGTATAGAATTCGCAGAAGAGAGGTTTGCAAATTCTCTCTTGCTTACGAATTCCTGACTTTGCGAATGGCTCAACTTTGTGTTGCGAATTGCTTGAGGATTACGAATTCTGAACTTGTTTTAATTTTGAACTGCGAATTGTTCTTGTTTTAAGGCTGTTTGCGAATTCTGAACTTGGAATTTTTAGAAATTTCATTTTTTGAATATTTTCAAGTTTTTCTCAAATTATTGGGTTCAAAGATCATTACTAGCTTACATTTCTTGTTGTGTGCAGATAAATCAACTCTCTCATCATGCCTTACACAGATGAAAAAGGAAATATGGTGCTAACCAACAGAGATTGTGCTTTAGCATATATGCCAAAGATTCCGGCTATGGAAGCTGAAATCAAGAATCTGAAGATTCAAAATTCATCTCTTCTTAATCAGATTACTAATTTGAAAGATTTTAAATATTTAAAGAAAGATTTTGTTTGTTCTGAATGCATCTCTAACGCAAAGATTAATTTTGCAGGAATTATTGAGTCGAAAGAAAAAGAGATCTCAAATCTGCAAACTAAGTTGAAAAAGTATGAAGGATTAAATGCAAACTCCACATGGTCAAAGAAGGAGTCAATGCTAAAAGAGATTGATGATCTTAGAAGAAGAGCTAACATTGCTGGAGATACATCTAATTAGCTGAGAAAGACAAATTCACAAATCTTTGCTGAAAGAGATAAGCTAAAAGATAAAGTCTTCAGTCTTGAGGTTGAGATAAATATGATGAAGGAAAAAGAAACCCAAGTCAAAGACAACACAAAAGCACAAGATGAGATAAAGAAGATTGAGAAGAAGAGAAAGGATTTAGAGAAAGAAAATGTTGAACTGAAGATGAAAATATCAGAATTAGAAGTTCAAGTTGATAAGGAGAAGAAAGAAAAAGAAGGGTTTGATAAAGAAAGGAAATCTTTTGCTCAAAAGTTTTCTGAATTTTCAAGAAAATCTTTTGAAGAGAAGAAAGTTGTGGAGCTGAAATGTATAAAGCTTTCTCAACAAGTTTCAGACTTCGAGAAAGTAATCATAATGGAGAGAGACAAGTTTGAGAAAGAAAAGAAGAAGATAGTTGAGCAAAAGAGTGTAAAGAAAGACTTTAGTAAAGAAAAGAAAGTGTATGAGACTGAGATAAAGAAGCTGAATGAAAAGCTATCTGAGTTGTCAACAAACATTTAGAAGGAGAAGAATGCAAAATCTGAGTTGCATAAGAAGTTTGATCAACTAACAAAGGAAAGAAACTGTATGTCCACAGAGATCAAAGAACTTGAAGAGATCATGTTCAAGGTGAAGTTGACTGAGCACAAAACGCCAGAATCAATAGCTCAATCACCGAGGGATGATATAGCTGCATCCGAATGTTCATTCAAATCAGCTGCAAGTTCAATTTTCACACATGTTTCTATTAATCCTTTATTTGATTGAATTGACAGTCATACTTCTAAATCAAATGATCTGATTCGTTCTTCTAACCTATTCTTTGATAAAAATGTTGATGGTTCAGGTAACTTCAAGAAGAATAAGTCTCGGAGGAAAATGACTTGGAGAAAGAAAGATGAGAAAAATAAAGAGAATTGGGTTTGGAGAATTAAAGGATCTTCGGAGGAGAAGAAGAAAGAAGATAAATCATTTGTGCATACACTGAATGCTAAAAGGAACAATGCTCATAAAGGTAAAAACTTTTGGCAAACCTGATCTGGTCTACACTATCAATCAACTGATCAGGTTAGCACAAAAGAAAATTACTTGTTCTTACTACGGTGCAAATGATTTTGTAAGAAAAGATTATGTAAATAACTGGTATGGTTCTTACTATATTTATCCTACTAGAACTGCAACTAAAAATTCAGGATCCAAATACCAGTGGGTACGAAAAGCTAAATCTGTGTTGCAGGCACCCAAGGTTTAAAGGGGAGAAAGAACCAAGGCTTCTGAATAAATCAGTTCAGAACCCGTGCTTCAAAGAATTATGGCTTTTGAACACAGCAGTTCAAAACCCAAATTTAAATGTCAAAGAACATTAGCTTCTGATTACATCAGATCAGAACCCGTACTTCATTGGTAAAACTGATTATTACTATTCTCACCGGAGAATAAGTAATCATGGATTTTGAATACTTATGTTCAAAACCCATACTCGAATGTTTTCTTCTGAAGGATGCTAATTAGCTAAAATCCTTTCTAGAAGTTTTTAATTTAAGGGGGAGTTAGAGAAGTTAACTGCTATATCTTTAAGGGAGAGGAGGTATAACTGTTTTATACTATCATTGTCATATTTTTCTGATTAATTGACTTTTTACAGGTATCGAGAGGGAGGATATCTGAGGTTTTTGTCTAATTGAGATTAAAGGTATATTTTTCTTTACCTTAAACTTCATCACTTGTTGAAAGATGAACAACTTTCACTTTGTAAAATGGTTTCTTAAATGTTCAAACCACTTCCTATTCTTCAAAGATTTTCATGAACTGTGAAGTGTGATTTTAAATAATTTTTGGATACTTTGATGATTATCTGACCATGTGTTTTCAAAAGATAAATACTTGTGTATTATCTTGTCGATATACTTTGTCAAGTATTCCTACACACATTGGTTCAGAACATTCTATTTGACTTTGTTATTACCATGTATCAAAAGTTAAATCTTTCTATGGTAATACTCTCGTTTGCTATTCACTGTTGTTTGAATCAAACGTCATTTCAATATTTTACGTGCTTTCATTGATCAAATGTTTATATATTGTTCATATAAACAATATTCGTCTTTGATTTCCCAAAATTTTATTCTTCATGATAATTTGATCTGATCTTAATCATTGTCAGTTTCTCAAAACATTTCTATTCTTTCATGCATATTCATTCATATAAAGTTTTGAGAAATCTTAAATGCTTAACATGCTCAAATTTCATTCTTATTCTTATGAGCATACTTTCACTGACAAATGATTACTTGTGCTTAAATTGTCAAGAAATCATTGAGATACATATGCTTTTAGGACAAATACATGGGATTCAGTGTGAGTGCTTAAAAGAACTTCCATGGATTGACGATAATCAGTGTTTCCTACCCAGGAAGTATTCCCTGAGTGATTGAGGGGAGAGGGGTAAAAAAAGATTGAGTGTTGGTGTGTGAAGAGGTAAAATGGAAAAGAGAGATTGGTTAGAAGAGAGCTTAAAAGATTAAAAGAAAGAGGGTGAGAGATCAGAGTAAAAGAATATCAGACTCTGCATCAAACTTCTTTCTGAGTCGGGCAGCCACATTACTGATCGATTTACATTCTTTGGTGACCATAATTGAAAAAGGCAGTGAGCCCATGCCATCTCTTACAAACACCCCACCAGCTACTCATTCTTTTCTTACAAAGAGAATCTTTCACATTTTCTGGGGACGCAACATATCATCTATCGGATCTTCACTTGGAAGATACTGATATTGAAAAAAAAGGAAAGTTGCCCCACCTTCGACCCTTGATCATGCACAATTGAGTCTATGTATAATCATTGTTGTCTCAATGGTTTACATACTTTGAGCCTTATGAAACACAATTATTGTGCTTAATTCTTTCATAACGCATGCACGAGCACACAGAAAATCCATTTTTCTGTCATAACATTCATAGAAAATACTTTGTGTTTTCAATGATTGAATGGAAGTCCTGGGGAGTCAACATCAAACCAGCTCCTTATATTGTACATTCGTTGTACACAGTGGCTTTATGCTACTAACAGGCATTCCTAACTGTTTCATCTGTTGATTCAGGGTTACAAATTCTAATTTGTCTGAATTTGAAAAGATTCAGATGAATACTTTCTTGAATTGACGGCTCATTCAGACCAGATGAATGATTCTCTCATATCATTCATTGGGGGAGATTGATAATTTCTCTATATGCTAGATCATGAAAACTGTGCTTACTTGCTCATTTGGGGGAGATGTTCAAAAGACGGATCTAAACTTGAAGAGTTTTAATGATTTTGATTCTTACAAATTATTAAAAAGGGGGAGATAATTCAAAGTTCAAGTTCAGATGATTAAAGTTTGAATCAAGAAGGGGAAAAGTTGAATTTCAAAGTTAAACTTCAGAATATGTAATGAAAGGGGGAGATGAATCAAATGTTATATGGTTGATTGAGAAAGAGAAAGTAAAGATGGAGAATGTCATGGTTTTGAAGAATCCAAAGTTATGAAGATTTTTGAAGAAAAAGATGTTTGAAAAGACAAGGAAAGAGATTTATTTCAAAGTTAAAAGATGTCAAAGTTTCAAAGTTTGCTAAAGTTGACAAAGATTTCAAGACATCAAAGCTGAAAGAGATCTAAAGTTGAAGATTTTTCTGAAGATAAGAAGACCTGAAGATTATTGTCAAAAAAAAATTAATCTTGAATCCAAAGGGGGAGATTGTTAGACTGATATTGTATTCAAGATTAAAAGTGAGGGTCTAGTTTGTATTTGTGTAATAGTTTAAGGGTTTTATTGTAAAGTCAACATGAGTTGACTTAGTATAAATAGGTTTGGTTCTTTTGTAATTTGTAGACACACACGCACACATTAGTCTTTAAGAGAGGATTCAGTAAGAATACTGTAACATATAGTTGAACGTGAGATCTGTGACTTCTTGTTAGATCTATGACTAATTGAATAACATGATTTGATCTTCATAAATGTTTGTAATATGATTTTGTGATTAGATATGCTAGTATAATATGGGCAACACCCGCAGTATTTCTCTGTATAATTAGACAAAATACCTTTCTGCCCAGTCATATGCTTGGAGCAACCTGAATCCAAGTACCACATATGACGGGTTTGCACAGGAGAAATCAGGGAACAATAACTTTAGGTACCCATTTAAAAGTGGGTCCTATCGGATTAGCACAAGATTTTGGCATCCATTTGTATATGGACCCTCTAACCTTTTGAAAAAACTTTGAAGTATACGACTTAAAAGAATAGACATGATAAGTACCAAACCAATCATCAGAATATCGGTGAGAAACAAAATCATTCCGTCTATAATTAGATGACTTAGTAAATGTTAGAACATAAATATGTTGGATGCAAGATCATAGAAGACTCTTGATAAAACCCCACCAGCCACTCATTTTCTTTTTAAAAAGAAAATGTTTCATATATTTCAAGGGGACGCAACACATATGCTATCTGATTTTCATTTGGAAAATCTGGATATTGAAAAAGAAGGAAGTTTGCCCCACCTTCGCACTTCGATCATTCACAATTGAGTCTGTGTTTAATTACTGTTGTCTCAGTGGTTTACACAATTTTAAAATCACTGTGAATATTCCCTGATAGACAAGACCGGAGGTTTCGATTGAGAACCCATAGAAAGCAACTCTTTAGACATGATGAAAGAATTTAGTAATCTGCACAAAACAAGAAAAATTAGCTAGTATTGATCTTTAAAATTCAACAATTTTGAGAAACACTTGAAAATTTTCAGAAAAATAAATTTCTAAAAACTCTAAGTTCAGAATTCGCAAACAACTTTAATCAAGAAACAATTCGCAAAACAGAAGTATCAGAATTCGTAAATCTCTTTGAAATTCGCAAAAGCAAATTTAAAAACCACACAAGTTAGGAATTCGCAGAGTAGAGAGAACAAAAACTAAGCAATTCGCAAATCGCTATCTGCGAAAACTACACAATTCGCAGGTCTCTCTTCAGCAAATTCTATCCTTGGAAACTTTTAAAAAAACATAATTCGCAACAAGGATTCGCAAAAGGAACTCGTAAGCTACAAGTATACGAATCCTTCAGTTAGAAGAATTTTCTCAAACATTGTGTTTCTCATACGAATTCTTGACTTAGAAAAGATTAAAAAAAAACTTTATGAAATCTTCAGAATTCGTAAGGTATAGGGATGCGAAATCTCACTTTTCGCTTAAGACTCAGAAGCGAATTCTTCAGAATTCGTATTAGACACAACTGCGAATTCATGACTTGAACTTTTTAAAGAACCACTTTTCCCAAAATAGTCTTTTACGAATTCTTGACTTTTCGTAACAAGGATTTTACGAATTCTGTACTTATAAATTTTCTTAAAGAATGTTGCGAATTCTTCAAGATTTCGTAGACTAGAGAACTAGGAATTCTTTACTTAAAGAATTTTAAAAAATCCATCTGTGAAATCTTTCTACGAAATCTATCAATCTAGCGAGTTCTTCATACGAATGTCGTGGATCTTGCGAGTTCTTGAGTTCTAAGCCTAAAAAGTCGATTTTAATCCAAAAATCGATCCAAATCTTCAAACCAGAAGTTGTAACTTCACAAAATCAACCAGGTTAGTGCAACGAGTAATCCAATACAATATATCAATCTAATTCACACTCTAACACCAAAAATCATGATGAAACAGTAATCGACATTTGTTCGAACACAAACTTCAGCAATCCACAAATTTATGATCGAAAATGATTTTCCTTTGCAATTCAATCACACTCGATTGTTCTAAAATACTTTTCGACCACAAATATATCAAAACACTTACCAAAAACACATTTTATCACAAAAATCACATCAAGAACTCAAGAAACAGAATACGAACTTTGTTTTACAAAAAATTGTTGAATCCTAAGCTCTGATACCAATTGTGACCCAGAATTACTAGCATATAAATCACAACACAGATTATGAACACATTTATATTAGATCAAATGACATTATTTCAATTAGTCACAAATCTAACTCAAAGTTACAAGTCTCACATATGTGTGTTTTGTGTGTGTAAATCTTACCAAACTCTGAATGTCTAATGTGTGTGTTCGTTACTACAAATCTAATAAAGAACAAAACTATTTATACTAAGTCAACTTGAGTTGACATTACAACATAAACCCTCAAACTATTACACAATTACAATAAAGACCCTCACTTTTAATCTGGAATACTATATTAGTCTAATACAATTACAAACACAATTAACAACAACAACAACAACAAGATGATTCAATTATTCACTCAACCTTTTTCTTCAATTCCAATTCAAGGATTCGTACAAGAGATCTCTCTGGACACTTTCTCTCTCTAAACAGAATGCGTACAAAACAGGTTCTAGTAACAAGCTTCTAACCACTACTCCTAGTCACAAGTCTATTAAAAGAAAACAAACACACGTGCACTAACAACACAATTACAAAACAAGACTTTGACATGGGACTTTTATTACAATGTTGACTTTGACTTTCACTTGAGAGTTGAATTTGGGTATTTGAATTGGTTGACTTTCAGCTTCAAAAATCATGATCTTGTATCCAACAAATATGCTCTAACAGGTATTCTATTGTTAATCATAGCATACGGTGTTTGACCAAACCAACGATGAATGATTGATCTGTTTTGAGTATAGCATTTAGTAGACACAGCTTCAGCCCACATAAATAAGGGTAAGTCTGACTGGCTGAGCATCGTGCGTGCATCCTCGACTAATGTTATGTTTCTTCTTTCAACTACCCCATTCTGCTCAGGTGTCCTGGCAGCAGAAAATTGATGTGTTATCCCAACCGATTCGAGATAATCGTCAACAATTATGCTTCTGAATTCTATGCCATTATCAGTTCTAAGTAGTTTTACTGTCTTCTGCAAGTTCACTTGGATACTCTTTAAGAATGAGATGATGACATCAGGCGTCTCATCTTTTGATCTAAGAAATTTGACCCAAGTGTATCTAGAATAATCATCCACGATGACTATAACGTATTTCTTGCCGTTTATGCTTTGCGTTCTAATAGGACCACAAAGATCCATATGTAACAATTCTAAAGAAGAGCTTGTACTGGGTTCAGGCTTTTGCTTATGTGAAGCTCTCTTCATTTTGCCTTTCTCGCACGCATCACACATATGTTCACGTCATACTTCAGTTCAGGTAATCCCTTAACCAAATTACTAGTCACCAGTTTGTTGATGTACCGAAAGTTGAGGTGAGATAGCCGTCTATGCCATAACCAGCTTTGTTGCATAGAGGCTTTAGAAAGTAGACACACCGCATTATCAGTCTTGACTTTTGATAGATTGATTGTGTAGAGGTTTCACTTCTGCGTCCCGACCAAGAGTTCATTACCATCTTCTATTCTAACTCAACATCGCTTAGCCTTAAAATTCACCTCTAAATCCTTGTCACAAAACTGACCAATGTTGAATAGGTTGTGTCCTAATCCTTCAACGTAGCTCACCTTCTTAATAGTTACATTTTCTTGCACGACATCTCCATATCCAAGTATTGGTGAAAACTGGTCATTCCCAAACCGCACATTGTCGCATAATTTCTCTGTATAATTAGATAAAATATCTTTTTGCCCAGTCATATGCTTGGAGCAAACAGAATCCAAGTACCACATATGATGGGTCTGCACAAGAGAAATCATGCAACAACAGATTTAGGTACCCATTTATATCTGGGTCCTTTCAAGTTAGTACTAGATTTTAGCACCCATATGAATTTGGATCCTCTTTGGATTTGAAAAACTTGAGAATGATGTATATAATAAGTACCAAACCAACAATCAGAATATTGTTGAGTCACAAAATCATTTCGACCATGTATAGACAATAGAATAGTAAACGGAGATAATTGGAGCAATTGCTTTATTGAGTAATTCTTGTAAGAAGTTACAAGTTTTGTTTTATGAGAAGGAATATTACCAACTACATTAGTAAAACTATCAGAAATCCTATTACAATTTGAAAGAGGAAATGATTTTGCAGCCTCTTCAATTTTCTTCTTAGGTTTCCATTCCAGTTTTACTTCAGACTTTTTCCACCTCAATTCTGAAACAAAAGATTTAGCTTTGTTAGAATCATGAGAGTTCTGAGTTTGGGTTTTCTTTTACTAACCCGTGTTGGTCCCTTTAGATGAACTCTTTTTCTTTTGCATTATACCTTTAGAATAATAAGTACTCACAGGAACTGATTCATCAACCTTAGTTGATGATTCACCTTTCTCAAACACACTAGGTAAAGTATCAGAATGATAATAAATTCAAAATGATCTGGAAGTTTTGCATTAAAATCAAACATATCAACACTTCATCAACACAACCATCAGAATTTATAAAATCATTTTCATCCGCAAATAAGTTATCAACATCATCATCATAAACTTAAGATGCCTTGGAAGAGTTGTGAAATTTTGAAATCATTTAAAACATTAGAACACTTTCGTTTAAGAGACATTTTAGCACTATCTGAAGTTTTAAGGTTTGTAAAAACATTACCCATGAAAAATTTAGGTTAAACTTCAACAATTAATAGGTTGAGTCTAGTATAGAGGCTAATTAAAGTCGGGTGTTACTAAAACTCAATAGCAGTTGCTCTCCTCTAAGACTGAAGCGGAAGACTTCATCAAGCTACTCACCCTTGCACATACTTCTAGCACTCAACACTTCACCAAAACGCTAGAACCATTTCCCCCATCCGGAACCTGATGCACATGCCAACAAATAAAAAGGGTTAGGCTAACGCCTAGTGAGTTCAAGAGTTCACAACATGAAATAGATATATTTGTTAAAGGTAAGAATGCAGTTTAAATCATTATCTTTCAAAATGATTTACTATAAATATTAAACAACTCATGTTCCAATAACACACACCTTTAAAAACAAGCAACCCAACATAAACATTCTTTCGTAAAACAACTTCAACCCCAAATACACCCGAAACGTGAATAGTAATTGAACTCCTAATTTATAAAATTGCGGTTAAGACTTTATTTCTCGAAACACTCAAACACGGGAGGGCATAATACTCGGCCCATAAATCACGAATAAAATCCGTATATTACAAAACATCACCGAAAACATGGATAATAAAATAATAACATTTAATACCCAAATAACACCTTCCGGTGACGGGGGAGACCCGATTTCGTGGTATGTGGCGGAACACAAAGTTAAGCCACCTAGCCACGTTGTCGAACTACACCTCAGATCGTAACTGTATTGTCTGCTCTGCTGAGCTACACCTCCAGTCGGACTTTATTTCAAGTCCCCAAAACACCGTATCCCCTATAGCCTACTCCGCCGAGCGACACCTCAAGGATACACGATCTTATTGCCTGTTCGGTCTCTAGTGGAGTTTCATACTCATTCGACCCCTAGTGCCTACTCCCTAGCATTCAAGATAAGAGTCACAACTCCTTACTTGATAACTCCCGATGTCTGTTAGCGTATAAATCTGTTGGATACAAGATCAAGTATTCTGAAGGTCAAAGTTGAGAAAGTCAAAGCTGAAGAAAGTCAAATCTCATTAAAAGTCAAAGTCTATTTGTAATAAGTCAAACTTAGTTGTCTTTGTATTTGTTGTTTCCTTGTTTTAGATGGTAGTATAAAAATAGTTTTTCTATTTGTATTTTAGGTGTGACAAGGAATGTACGTATTGTAATATCAAAGAGTTAGAATTGAGATTTTGAAAGAGAATACGTAGAGAGAGAGAGAGAGAGAGTTCTAGAGAGAGAAAGTGTAAATTGAGAATTAAAGAGTAATCAAACAGGTAATCTTTGAATTGAATCTTGTTTGTTTGATTGTTTTGTATTAGAAACTAGAATCTGGAACACACAATTGGTATCAGAGCAGATTCAAAGGTGAAATCAGTTCAAGAAATTAAAGATTTTGGTGGTTCGTCATTGTTCTTGAAAGGAAAAATCGGATTTTGATTTTTTGAGTGTTTTTGGAGCATATTTTGATTAGGAAATGTTTGAATAGTGTAATAGATCGAGTCTTTGTAATTCAATTTCAGTATTGCACTGTAAATCACACGAATTTTGTAATTTTTGTTGAGTTTTATTCACTAGTCGTTTTTCACTGGTTCATCGATCTTTTCGTATTGTAAGTGGTTGTTTGTAAATTTCTTGAGTTGTAATCTGTTCTAGCATTGTAATCGAGCAACAATTCAGAGTTTCAGATCAATTGGACAAAGTTTAGATCGAATTCAGATGGAAAAAGCAATTTTTGGGTCGTTTTTCGGAAGAACGCGCTAGATCTCCCAAACGCGCAAGTTCTTCGTCCAAACGCGCAAGGTTCAACAGCTAGAACGCGCAAGTCGAAGGGTTATTTTTGGTCTCAAACGCGCAAGGCTATCTGCGAGTTCTAGAAACTCGCTAATCGAAGCTAGCGAGTTTGAAAGGAACAGTTGTTTGCGAGTTCTTCGACGTGCGAGTTTGAAGAGGAATAGTAGAAACGCGCAAGTGAAGCTAGCGAGTTTTGTTCAAACGCGCAAGCTTGGACGTGCGAGTTTGGAAAACGCGCACACCTTTGTTAGCGAGTTTCAGCGTGAACAGTTTTTAGCGAGTTTAGGCACTTGCGAGTTTCATCATCTGCGAGTTTGATCTGCGAGTTTGCTTGCGAGTTTATCTGCGAGTTTGTCTGAGAGTTTGATTGAGAGTTTATCAAACGCGCAAGTCTCGATCTGAATAGTGACTTGCGAATTTCTATACTTAGAATTTTTTTTTTCTGAGAAATTTTCAAAACTGTAATATGGCCTTTCTGTGTTAAGTCTGCGGAGGGGGACAAAAGTTCTTTCTGTGTTCAAAATCTCTGAATTTCTTTTCAAGATTTTTCTTGTGATTTCATATTTTGGACTAACGATCAGTTCTAGTTTCTTATTTGATATATTTTTCAAACAGGTTTAAAGAAGATGACTTCAAAAGATGCACTTTCCATTGGAACCGATGTCAAGCCTCCTGTGTTGTTTAAAGGAGAGTATGAACAATGGAAGGACAGATTCTTGGATTTCATAGACCGACATGCAAATGCAGAGAATATTCTGGAGTCTATTACAGATGGTCCTATGAAACCAATCACAGTTCAAGTACCTGTTGAAGATGAATCTGTTAATGTAAATGATGATGAGGAGAGAGAAATAAATACAAAACCATCTAAAGTAGATTTCTCAGAGTATTCTGAAGAACAGAAAAGCCGGTATAAAGCAGACAGACAAGCAAGGTCTCTTCTACTTCAAAGCATTCTCAATGACATTTACATCAAGATTGATAGATACAAGCATGATGCTAAGCAGATGTGGGATCAATTGGAAAAGATGATGATGGGATCCAAGGTAGGGAATCAGATGAAAGTGGCTAACTGCATCAATCGCTACGAAGAATTCAAAGCCAAAGAGAATGAGAGTCTGGAAGATACATATGAACGGTTTACTGTGCTTCTAAATGAACTGACAAAGAACAAGGTGAATAAGAAGCAGCTGGAAAATAATGTCAAATTCCTTAGCATTCTACGACCTGAATGGAAGAAGCATACTCGTAGGATGAAACAGATGAAGGATCTGAATGAGATTCCTTTACATGAAGTGTATGAGACTCTGAGGCAGAATGAAGAAGAAGTAGAGGAAAAGAAAGCTGAGAAAAAGAAAGCAGAAAAAGTTCCTGATCCTATTGCTTTGGTAGCCGGAGAGAAGGAGACAGAAAAGAAGAAGAAGAAAGTTCTTACATCTTCTGAATCTGAATCTGCATCAGATGGTGATGATGGTGAAAGTCTGAAGCAAGCAATGATTTTATTGACCCGTGCTTTTCAAAAGAAATTCTACAAGAAGCCGGGATCAAATTCTCAAAGGTATTCTTCATCAAGTTCTAAGAACCATGAGCATCGTGAAAGAGTGGAAGGAAAGAGATATGAAGAGAAAAAGATATATGGAGAAGAAATCCGATGAGAAGAAGAAGTTCATGAATGATTACACTGCTGCTGAAAAGCAAGCAAGAAGCGAAAGTTCGCAACTCTCAGTACTATCAGAACAAATTACTTTTGGCAAAACAGCAAGAAGCGGGTGTAGCTTTAATGGCTGAAGATGAATTTTGGCTGGATTATTCAGAAGGTGAAGAGGAAGAAAAGGAAGAAAATGTTCATCTATGTCTCATGGGAAAAGAAGTGAAGAATGATGTGTCAGATGACGAGACCGCTGATGAGGTATTAAACTTAACTGCAAAAGATTTTATTACTAAAATGGAAACCATGGTGGTTGAGCTTCAAGATTTACAAAATAAATTGAAACAGGAAAAAGAAAAGGTTGTTAAAAGAAACAATAAGATCTTTGAGCTTAATAAGTCTGTTATTGTGAACAAAGATCTCATTGATTCTTTACGCAAGTCTGATTTTAATTCTAAATCTCAAGTAGATTGTTTTGAAAAGAAGATTTCTGATTTTGAAGCTAAAGTTTCTAAATATGAGTTTGAGAAAAGAGAATCTGCACTAACTGTTCATAAACAGCAGGTTGAAAATAAGCTTTTGAACAAGAAGGTAAATGGTCTGGAAGCAAAACTTTATGCGAGAGGTCAAACAGATCAAACCATTTTTCTCAATGCACCTAATGAAGAGGAAGATGTTAAAGAGAAATGGGGACTTGGTTTTAAAAACCCCCCATTATCTTAAGAGAGCTATCAGAAAACAACCAGCCCTCTATAACTATGATTTTCTGAAATGTGCTGGTAAACATACTCATTTGAAACCCAAATTTGTTACCAAATTACCAGAAGAAGTTGAGATCCAAGAAACTGAAAATAGGAAGAATAAAAAGAAAATGCAACTACCGTTTAACTATGTAAAGTTAAATGATAGTTATCTTTCAGAAACACCAAAAGTTATTTCAAACGACTATTTTGTTAGTTATTCTACTTCTGAGATGAAGGAAACCTGTAATTGCAAAGGTTTATGTTCCTACATCTATTCTTGAAAGCAAAATAGTAGAGCTTGAAAATGTTTTATCTGATGAAAAACTTTTGGTTGATATAGAACAAAATGTATTTTCTACAGTTTTAAAGAACACTATTTTTCAAGTTAAATCAACAAAGTGTTCTACAGTTTCAAAGGCACCTCAAACTTTCTTTGATAATTCTGATGACTTATTTGAGTCTGCAAATGATTCTTTTAATTCTGATAATGGGTGCATGGAAGAATCTGATATGTTTGATGTCCATTCTAAACTTCCTGATCATTCTACTTGTCTTAAAAATGAAAGAGTGTTACCAAGTGATGTTCATATTGGTGAAACATCAACTAAGGTTGGTGATTCAGTTTCTGTAACTGCTGATTACTATGCTCACGGTAAGAAACATAAGAAACAGCGATTACAACAACAGGAATACACTGGTACACAAAAGAAAACTCAATCCCGGAAATCTACTTTTCCTAATAAATCTATATCTTATGTTTCAGACTTAAGGAAGAACAAGATAAAAGCTCAAGCCGAATGGAGACCAAAACAGAAGGATGCTGAGATAGCTGAATCAGTTACTGATAATTCTTGTACTAAATCTGTTAGTAGTGATTCTGATATAGTTGGTCAATGTGCTTCTCATAAACAAAACCTTGTAACTTCTTACAAGCGTTACTCAATAAAACAATTGATTCAATTATCTCCTATTACTACTAAATCTCGTCCTAATTATCGGAAAACTGATTTTTCTTATTTTCATAATTCTTCTGATTGGTATGGATCTTATCATGTTAATTCTTCGAGATCAAATGTTTTTCAAAGTTTTCAAAAGAACAGAGGATCCATTTTCAAGTGGATACCAAAATCTTGTGCTAATCCGTTAGGGCCCGTTTTTAAATGGGTACCTAAATCTATTATTGTCTGATTTCTCTTGCAGACCCGCATATGTGGTACTTGGACAGTGGATGTTCCAAGCATATGACTGGGCAAAAAGCTTTATTGTCTAACTATACAGAGAAATTCAGTGGAAATGTCAGATTCGGAAACGATCAGCTTTCACCAATCTTAGGATGTGGTGACATCATTCAAGACAACATAACGATAAGTAAGGTGAGTTATGTTGAAGGCTTGGGGCACAACTTATTCAGCATTGGTCAATTCTGCGATAAAGGGTTAGAGGTCAACTTCAAGTCTAAGAGTTGCTCAGTTCGTACTGAAGACGGCACAGAACTCTTAGGTGGACATCGAAAGACAAACCTTTATACCATCAATCTGTCCAAAGTTCAGATTGATAATCAAGTATGCTTGATTTCAATTCAACAAAGTTGGCTTTGGCACAAACGTTTATCTCATTTGAACTTTCGTTACATCAACAAGCTGGTTCGTGGGAAATTGGTCAAAGGACTTCCTGAGCTGAAATATGAACGAGAACACTTATGCGCAGAATGTGAAAAGGGTAAGATGAAGAGAGTCGCTCATAAACCGAAGCCTGAACCAAGCACTAGTTCTCCGTTAGAATTGCTACATATGGATTTGTGTGGTCCAATGAGAACTCAGAGTTTGGGAGGAAAGAAATACGTGTTGGTTATTGTGGATGATTATTCAAGATACACGTGGGTCAAATTTCTTCGTTCAAAAGATGAGACACCGGAAGTTCTCATTACTTTCTTAAAGATGACCCAGGTGAAAATGCAGCGACCAGTCAAGTTTCTTCGTACTGATAATGGCACAGAATTCAAGAACAAGATTGTTGATGAATATCTCGAATCAGTTGGGATTTCACATCAGTATTCTGCTGCTAGAACGCCTGAACAAAATGGAGTAGTCGAAAGGCGAAATCGAACGCTAGTCGAGGCCGCTCGGACTATGCTTAGCCAATCGGACTTATCTCTATTTTTGTGGGCAGAAGCTGTGTTGACTGCATGCCATACTCAAAATCGTTCCATGATACACCGCCGATTTCAGAAGACTCCATATGAGCTAATCAACAACAGAACACCAACTATCAAATATTTTCACATATTTGGGTGTAAATGTTTTGTGCTTAACGACAGAGAGAGTCTGAATAAATTCAGTGCTAAGGCGGACGAAGGCATCTTTATCGGTTATTCTTCAACTTCTGCAGCATATCGTGTTTATCTAAAGGAATCAAAGACAGTTGTCGAGAGAGTCAATGTCAAATTCGATGAAGATTTGGCTTCTGATCAATTCAGTTCAGAACCCGTTATCACATGAGTATTAGCTTCTGGGCAGATCAGTCCAGAACCTGTTTCTACAACGACAAATTCGAATAACGCTTCTACTTCTACTTCACATTTAACTGATTTAGATTTGTTATTTGAATTCTTTTATGATGAGTTTCTAGGTTCTAATGTATCTAAATCTGCTGTGACTGACAGGTCTGAAGACACAACTTGCAATCATCCAGTCACTTCAGATGTCATAACTGAACAAGCATCCCCCGTTCAGTCTGAAACTCACATACCATTAACTACTCCTTCAGTTGAAGATACACAAGTTAATGCTGAGCCAAAAGTAATTATTCCAGTTGAGTCAGAATCTGTTGTTCCAAATGATACTTCTGCACATGAACCTTCAACTGAGAACCCCCTCGTGATATTCAAACTGAAGATTCTGAAAGTGGATTTCTAGATGATGACCATATTCAAAATTCATCTACTCCACTCCCTCATGAGCATCGCTGGACCAAAGAGCATCCATTACACCAAGTAATTGGAGATCTCAACAAGCCTGTTTAGACTAGGTCAGCGACTCTTAATCAATGTATGCATGACTCATTCCTCAGTAAGATTGAGCCAACGCGAGTATCAGAGGCTCTTGCTGATTCGGACTGGGTATCTGCTATGCAAGAAGAGATCAATCAGTTTTAAGACCTAAAGGTTTGGAGATTAGTTCCAAAACCAGAAGGTAAAACCGTGATAGGAACTAAATGAGTATTCAAGAATAAGAAGGATGAAGATGGTATCGTCATAAAAAACAAAGCTAGACTTGTTGCCAAAGGTTACCGGCAAGAGGAAGGCATCGATTATGATGAGACGTATGCTCCAGTAGCGCGTATAGAGGCAATCAGAATGTTTCTAGCCTACGCAGCTCATAAGAATTTCACAGTGTTTCAGATTGATGTGAAAACAGCCTTTCTGAACGGCATTCTTAAGGAGGAAGTGTACGTGTCTCAACCAGAAGGGTTCTTCAATTCAGATAAGCCAGATCATGTTTACATCTTGGACAAAGCCCTTTATGGATTAAAACAAACCCCTCGAGCATGGTATGATGTCTTATCCAAATTCTTGGTCAAGTCTGGTTTCTCAAAAGGTAAGATTGATACCACTTTATTCATCAAGAAGGAAAAAGCTGATATTATTCTTATTCAGATATATGTTGATGATATAATATTTGGTTCTACTAATCCAAAATATTGCAAAAACTTTTCTAACCTTATGGTGTCACGTTTTCAAATGAGTATGATGGGAGAGATGAATTTCCTTCTCGGATTACAAGTTAAACAGTTTTCTACGGGGATTTTTATTAACCAATCTAAGTACATTTTGGACATTCTTCGGAAGTACAAAATGGAAAATTGTAAACCAATTGGAACACCGATGGCACCTGGTACTAAGATCCACACTGATCCTTCGGGTAAAAGTGTTGATGTTAGATCATATAGAGGTATGATAGGTTCATTGATGTATCTTACATCGAGTAGACCAGATATTATGTTCTCAACATGTTTATGTTCTAGATATCAAGATACTCCCAAAGAATCCCATTTGGCCGCTGTCAAACGGATATTTAGATATCTGAAGGGGACTGCAGACCTTGGTCTGTGGTATCCTAAGGATACTGGGTTTCAACTGACTGAATATTCAGATGCAGATCATGCAGGTTGCATGTTGGATAGAAAGAGTACTTCTGGTCACGTTCAATTTCTTGGAGACAAGCTCGTTAGCTGGGCTTCAAAGAAACAATTATGTGTTTCCACATCGACTGCTGAAGCAGAGTATGTAGCTGCTGCCAGTTGCTGCTCTCAAGTCTTGTGGATGCGAACACAGCTACGAGACTATGGATTCAAATTTGATAAAATTCCAATATACTGTGACTCGAAGAGTGCAATCGCGATATCTGTTAATCCTGTCCAACATACGAAAACCAAACACATTGATGTAAGGTATCATTTTATAAAAGATAATGTAGAAAAAGGAACAATTGAACTTTATTTTGTAAAAACAGATTATCAACTTGCAGATTTATTTACCAAACCATTAGATGAAAAGAGATTTAATTTTCTTGTCTCTAAGCTTGGTATGTTAAATATTAAGATATAATCGGTTGTTACATAATAAAGTTACGTATTGTTATTTTTCATCATTTTCTTTATCTTTATGTCTGAAGGATATCTGCATTTTAATTGTTTGCTCATGATCTCGGGGGGAGTAAGAGAAGATTTTAGATGATCTACATTATTTTAAGGGGGAGCATAACTAATTTCTGCATTATACTTATCTGACAAAATTTTTGTGATGCATGATTAGGGGGAGCTTATAAGTCAAAAGGAGTAAGACTATGATTTCTGATTACTTCAAATCAGAACTCGTACATTAATCGTTTTATTGCTTTATGTCATTCTATTTTCAAATAAATTTTTGTGAATAAATTTTGACTAGACTTTGAGACTTATGCAGGATGAGAGAAGCTGACACGATCATATCTAAATGATTACAGCTTGACTTTCTGAGATTTAAGATTGCTCGAAAAGGTAAATTTCTTATCTTTAATCCCAAATGTATCTGAAAGAAGGACAACTTTCAGGTATAGAAAACATGTTATTAAATGTTCAAACCACTTCCCGAATTTTAAACAGTTTTTATAATTTGGAAGTGTGATTTTAAATGTTTTCATTTTATTTTTGAGCTTCATTGATAAATAAACCGTGTGTTTCCAAAGATAAATACTTGCGTATTGTCTTTTCTACATACTTTCAAGTATTCACACACATCGGTTTAATTTTTGATTAAAATGTTCTTACCATGTCTCTAAATTGAAACAATTTTTCGATGGTAAGACACTCCGCTTGTACTTGAAAGAATTTTGAGCGATATTTCATTTCGAAACGTCATTTCGAGAATTTCTATATTTTTGTTTCGTGTGGACAATATCCATTATTCCTGACCATAAGCCTTGATTGTTATATCATTCATTTCTGATCATTTTCATACAATGTCAGATTTTCAAACAATTCTCTTGCATTCATGTTCATTCAATTAACTTGTTTGAAAATACTTCCATGTTTTAAAATGCTCATATCTTCATGATTATATTCCGAGCATACATTCATCTGACATTTATATATGAGCTTTAACTGTTATAGTTAAATCATTTGAGCAACACATGCTTTCTAGGAAAAATATGGGTTCTTTGTGCTAGGAATTATCTGAACTTCTATGGAATCACGTTAACCAGTGATTTCTACCCAAGAAGTTAATCCCTTAGTGATTGAGTGTGAGGAGTCAAAAGAAATGATTGTGGGTGTGATGAGGTAAAATGGAAATGAGATATTGGTTAGTAGTGAGCTTAATGATTAAAAGAAAGAGGGTGTGAGATCAGAGTAAAAGAATATCAAACTCTGCACCAAATACTTTCTGAGCCGGGCAGCCACATTACTAATGTTTCATAATTCTTTTGTGAACATTATTGAAACAGGCAAATAGCCCATGCCAACTCTTGCTTAAACTCCACCAACCACTCATTTTCTTCTCAAAAAGAAAATGTTTCATATTTTTCTGGGGATGCAGCATATAATCTATCTGGTTTTCATTTGGAAAATCTGGATATTGAAAAAGAAGGAAGTCTGCCCCACCTTCGCACTTCAATCATGCACATTGAGTCTATGTTTATCTACTGTTGTCTCAGTGGTTTACACTATGTTGAGCCTTAAAAAGCAATTATTCGTGAGGCAACTTGAAGGGCTAGAGGCTAAGAAGGCAACTAGCTGAGGGCTTAATTCTTTCTACACATGCACGAACACACAAAGAATTTGTTTCTTTGTCATAACATTCATAGAAATTGCCTTTGTGGTATTTCGATGATTGGATGGAAGCCCTGGGGGAGTAAACATCAAAAAGCTCCTTTATATTGTGTATTCGTTACACACAGTGACTTTGTGTTACTGACAGGCATTTTAACTGATTCATCTGTTGATTCAAGAGTTACATATTCTTATTTTGTCTGGATTTGCAAAGATCTAGATGAATACTTGGTTATGGTTACCGAATCAGAGGCTCAGTATGACAGATCAGAATGGTCAAAGACATTTCTTGAACGAAAAGTTTTGATGATATAGATGCTTAAATCATCAAAAAGGGGGAGATGATATGAAGAAATGTTAAAGTTTTGAAGTTTGGAAGAGATGATACCAAGATCTGATAAAGTTTTGTGAAGTTGATTTTCTGAAATGTTCAAGTCAGAAAGTTCAAAGGGAAGATTTGAAGACAATCAAAGAATTTCTGAAGTTTTTGAGGAAATTTTCTTTGAAGATTATTTGTTAAAGCAAGGTGAGCTGAATCTGAAGATAATTTTCTTTCCAAAGTCTGAAAGTGTTGTGTGAAAGTTTTGGGGAGATTGTTACTCTTTTGAAGACAGTTTTGGAAAGAAGACCGTCAAAGAAAAAGGGGAGATTGTTCAGACAGAGTTTAAAGTGAAGACTTAATTGCTAAATCTTTCAACAATGATCTTGAATCCAAAGGGGGAGATTGTTAGCGCATAAATCTGTTGGATACAAGATCAAGTATTCTGAAGGTCAAAGTTGAGAAAGTCAAAGCTGAAGAAAGTCAAATCTCATTAAAAGTCAAAGTCTATTTGTAATAAGTCAAACTTAGTTGTCTTTGTATTTGTTGTTTCCTTGTTTTAGATGGTAGTATAAAAATAGTTTTTCTATTTGTATTTTAGGTGTGACAAGGAATGTACGTATTATAATATCAAAGAGTTAGAATTGAGATTTTGAAAGAGAATACGTAGAGAGAGAGATAGAGAGTTCTAGAGAGAGAAAGTGTAAATTGAGAATTAAAGAGTAATCAAACAGGTAATCTTTGAATTGAATCTTGTTTGTTTGATTGTTTTGTATTAGAAACTAGAATCTGGAACACACAATGTCTAACCCTCATGCACAAGAATTAGACACCCAATCACAAGACTCATGGTCCTGAAGTACAACCCATAAAGGTTCCTCTTCGCCAATCAACCGGGACGACATTAATGCCAACACGACATCATTTCCCAAAGTGAGAATCCCAAGAGTCCTCACCATTAATTAGGACTGACTTACATGCCTATGGATCCAATGCATTACAGTCTAAGATACATGACTCCAAATGAATGGCACACGCACTCAAACATGTATTCTCCAAAATAAAGCGCAATAAACGTAGCACTCACCTAAAGCTCCTCTTTAAGCTATTAAACCGGACAAACGTCCCCAAGACTCGGTGATTACAAAACTGAGCCTTAAGCCCAACCGACAAATGACCATATGCTAAAATCCAGAAAATGCAATAAATGCAACCGACCATGACTATGCAACCACATACTCCAAAAATGTATGAATACAATCCAATATCATTTAGACTTGAACAAATCGTTTTCTAACAAGTTTATGACCACATAGGTTTACAATATCCGAAATATTCACAAGGTTGGGAATGTCCAAACTCCAAACCATTTTACAACCCGAAATACACCTATTACCCGTAACCACAAAAATGTATTTTTACCAAATACCCTCCGTTTATGAAAATGGTTATCAAATAATTTTTCATTATGATACATTTATCAACAATCCCAAAGATGGGTGTTTTACAAGTTCATGAAGTCCAACGTTTCCAAATAACCAAAACTTATCAGAATAATCAACAGTTAACAAATTCATGTAAAACACATAAACACTTTAAAATGAACATTTTGGCATGTACATCGTTTTCACAAATCAACTTGAACTCACCTTGCTAGATTTAGGCTAAATCTAGATTTTACCCCCAACTTGAGCTTCCTCGAAGAAACTTGAATCCACAAGCGAAACCTTCCAAAACCTATATTCACAAGTTTCCAACCATGAATATACTCATTCAACCATTAAGAATCAATCCCCCAAACATTTTCCATCAAAATCCCCAACTTGACCAAAACCCTAATTTTTGACCTAATTTTTGACCTAATTTCTCCAAAACCATCAAATCCGAAATTTGAGAAAACGAACACTAGGAAATCATCAAGAGAACATTTCTATCTCATATTAGGGTTTAGAAATGGAAGGGATACACTTACCACTTAGGTTTTGATGAAAACCTAGAAACCCTAGCCACAACCTTGGAGAAATAGGTGAAGATGATGAACCCTTGCCTCTATCTTCCAATCTTTACCACTTGATGATAGAACACTTCAAGAACTCAAGAAACGGACCCAAAATGAGTTAGGGTTTGAGGGGAATGAAGAAGGAATGATTTGGGAGAGAATGGGGAAGTTTGGAGAAGAGAAATGAGAAAGAAAGCTGAAAATCCCGTACTTAATAGCCCCCCTGATGCCCTGGTGTGACATTGTCGCCTGGCAATGTCGCCAGACTCCCCAGTGCTTCTGTTTTTAGCTGCGACAATGACAGGTGAGACTATGACACTGTCATAGTCGTCGGGCATTGTAGTCGTGCTCGAACCAAGCCCCGAAACTTAACTTTTTCAACGCCAATACCCCCGATACTCTAAGGAACTTCAAATAATTATTTCCCACCAAAAATCCCGCCATTTATAAATTACAAAAACGTCCGGGTGGCCTTTATTTATTGAAAATTACAGGTGTTACATACAAGGAGGGCCATGTGTGTTTTTCCAAACATCAATAAGAGAGAGAACGAAGAAATAGTACCACATTTCATCATGGACAGTCTGAGGACATCAACACATTTGTCTCAGTTTCCTAATCACAAGGTATTATCCAAAGCCCTTAGGTCTTATGTTCCGTGGAATAATGATTTGTTGAGAGCATACTATATCTCGGTGGATTTAAACTTTTCTGTAGATCCTGCCCACACTACGGCAAATCTAACCTATTGCGACAACAAAAGTTGTCGCTAAAGATCAAAATTCCGTCACTATAAGTCTATTGCAATGACTATCGTTGTTGTAGAGTTCGTCACTGTATGCCCGTAGTTGTAGCTTCCTATAGCGACGACAAATCGTCGCTAAAAACTAAAAGTTAAAATTTAAATATTTTATCTACTGCGACGACAAGTTGTTGCTATAGCTGAAAAATTAAAAATTAAATCTTTTATCTACAATGACAACATGTCTTTGCTATAGGTGAAAAATATATATGTACTATGACGACATGTTGTTGCTATAGGTGAAAATTTAATTTTTAATTTTTCACCTATAGCAACGACATGTCATTGCTATAGATGAAAATTTAATTTTTAATTTTTCACCTATAGCAACGACATGTCATCACAGTGGGTAAAACTGAACCTTTTATTTTCAACCTATAGAAACAAAATGTTGTTGGCTCGTCGACGTATGTAAAAGTTATTTTTTTAGCCATTTGAAATATAAAATATATTCTAATTAAATAATTTCATATTCAAATAACTAGAGAATAAATTTGAAACGACCAATACAATAATTGTGAAAATCATAATACAATAATTTTAAAAAACGTAATACAAAATTAATGACATAAAATAAACATTAATGTCTACTAAATAATGATAGGTCCACAAACACAATCAAGAACAAGATTTAATCACAAATCTCACAAGAATTTCATTGATCTTGAATCTTTCTCTCTCTAGATATGACAATGTTAAAGTCCCTTACCTTTCTAACCTAATGCTTAATGACAAAGAAAACTATTTATACCTAGATTACAAAACATTAAACTGCTTTGACTTTCTAACTAAACATTGACTTTAAGCTATTTTGACATTCTTTGACTTTCCAATTACAAGGACTTTTACAAACAATTACAACTTTAATCTTTTAATCTTGAATACAATATTTGACTCAACATTCTCCCCCTTTGGATTCAAGATTAAAAAAAATTGACACTAATTTTCAGGTCATCTTTCAGTTGTAAATCCTTCAACAGAAAGTCTTTCATAACTTTGAATTCTTCAAAACTTGTAAACTTTTACAATCTCTCCATTCGTTCACAAATGTGCAACAAACTTTCAGATAATCTCTTCAACTTGATAACACCAGACTTTACTTACTTCTGAAATTTGAATTTTCTCTGCTTTACGACTTTCACTTGACTTGACTTTCACTTTGACTTTGAAATCTCTCCGATTTTTTACTTGAAATTGATCTTTGAAAAATTCTCCCCCTTTGTGATGAATTATGAGACATCATAATCATCAAAACATCATCAATTTCGGCATCGTCTTTGATAAAATCTCCCCCATATATCAAAATAAGCATAGTCTTCATGATAAGCAGAAACAATCTCCCCTATTCAATATGATAACCCATCTCCCCAGAAGAGAATAGTTTCGCCCTCTAATCTGATATGAACATGTATCCGTCAATTCATGAATGTATTTATCTGAATCTTTTCAAATTCAGACAAATTAAGAATTGTAACCCTGAATCAACAAATGAATCAGTTATTGTGCATGTAAGTAACACGAAGTCACTTAGTACAACGAATGTACTGTACAAGGAACTTTAGTGATGTTCACTCCCCAGGTCTTCCATTCAATCATCGAATAACACAAGGTAATTCTATGAACGTTCTGACAAAAAAAATGAATTGTATGTGTGTACGTGCTTGTGTATGAAAGAATTAAGCATAAGATTACTTTATTAGGCTAAAAAATATGTAAATCATTGAGACAACAACAGTATTACATAGACTCAATGTGCATGATTGAAGGTCGAAGGTGGGGCAACTTTCCTTCTTTTTCAATATCCAAACTTCCAAATGAAGAACGGATAGCATATATGTTGCGTACCCAAAAAAATTGAAACATTTCTTTGTCAAGAAAGAAATGAGTAGCTGGTGGGGTAAATGCGAGAGTTGGCATGGGCTAGTGCCCGTTTCAATGAAGGTCACCAAAGAATGTGAACCAACAGATTATGTAGCTGCCCGGCTCAGAAAAGATTTGGTGCAAAGTTTGATATTCTTTTACTCTGATCTCTCACCCTCTTTCTTTTGAACATTTAAGCTCACTTCTAACCAAACTCTCTTTTATATTTTACCTCGTCACACACCCAATCTCTTTGATTTTGACCCCTCCCCCCTAAATCACTTAGGATAACTTCTTGGGTAGGAAACACCGGTTATTATGAATCCATAGAAGTTATGATAAGCTCACACATTGAACCCATGAACTTTGTCCTAAAAGAAATGTTGCTCAACAATTTATCTTGATAGATAACCACAAGATATCACTATCAGAAAAGATATGCTCATGAAAAATAAGAATGAATTTTGAGCATTTTGAACTTTGAAGATCTCTTAACACAAAGAAATCGAATGAATGAAATGAAGTCAAGTTAAGTGTTTTGAGAATCTGACAATGTAAGAATCAGATCAGTTTTCATGAAAGTATAGCTTGGGGTATCAAAGATTGAAATGTGTTTATATGAACAAATATAAACATATTGAAAATAAAAGCACAAAATTTAGAAATGATGTCTGATATTCAATCAACAGTGAAATTCAAACGGGAGTATTACCATCAATGGATTTGTCATTTAGAGACATGGTAATAACAAAGTCAAAGAAAAGACTGAATCGGTGTGTGTGAATACTTGAAAGTATATGAAAAGACGATACACAAGTATTAGTCTTTGGAAACACATGATCAATTTGAACATTTGAACACTGATATGAAAACATTTAAAAGCACATTTCTAGATTCATGAAATCATTTAAAGAATAAGAAGTGGTTTGAACATTTAGAAAACAGTTTTCATACCTAAAAGTTCTCCTTCTTTCAGATATGGTAGAGATTGAGGATTAGAATGATATACCTTTAGTATCAAATTCTTAACTCCCCATGAAATGAATATTGTTAGCTTAAATTAGCCCCCAATTTAATTGAGTGTTTTATAAAGAAGTTGTATTTGGGCTTTTTAATTAGTTGTATGGGCTTGGGCAAATTATCTTGTAAATGGGCCCTATAAATAGGTGCCCATGGTTTATTTTCTCATTAGGTTTTTGGAGAGAACACATATATTACACACACTGACTAAATGAGCTTCTCATCAGAGTCGATTAAATTCCTAGTGTGGTGTTCTCTATAATTTCCCCTCCATATTATCAATCTAAGCATATGAGATGAGATCTTGATTATCATTGTTATTAATTTTTATCTTATCTCTACATTTCTATGGAGTTCTTTAATTGTTTGCTAGAAATGGGATCTAACAATTGGTATCAGAGCTTTCTTTGTTTTCTAAAACAAACAAGATCATATCTGCATACTCGGATAGATTTATATCTTATTGATTCAAGCTTTCATAACTTGTGCATGTTCATATAAACTTTGGTTTATTTAAAAAGAACTTCATATGTTCCAGGTTTGAAAGTCACTCACAGTATTACTTATTGGTAAAAGATCTTCTTAAAAGCATCAGTTCTAAGGGATGAATATCCCCAATGGAAAATAAGGATGGTAAATTTTTTGGAAGGTATGGACAGGGATCTTTTAAGATCAGTGAATGATGGACCTCACCAACCAATGGTGTTGGTACCAAGAGTTCCAACAATAGCAAATACTGCTGAAATACTTGCATACTATGAAAAGAAAACTTCAAACTTTACTGAAGAAGAAACCAAAATGATGGAAAATGATTCCAAAGCTGTTAGATTATTGATTATGGCCATTCCCAATGATATCTTCCAAGAACTTGATCCTTGTGTAACTGCAAAAGAGATATGGGATCAATTATTAAACCAACTTAAAGGTGGCCAACAAACTCAGAAAAACAGGAGAACTCAATGCATTAATAAATACCATGACTTTCATGCACTACCTGAAGAAACCCAAATATTCTTCTAGTTGAATATTTAGATGATCTCAATGCTGTTGGAAATGTGCAATCTGAGTTTGTAAGATCTGTCCACAGATTTCAGAACTTGCAACTGTTACACTTGTAGTTTTATTGGAATGCACTTCCATTTGAATATGAACGAACATCCTGCTGGAAACTGTCATATCATACTTTATCCCAGATGTTGAAATATGTTGTTTTTCAGATCTCAAAGAATTCTCAACTATGTGATCAGATGGTTTTTACATTCTGCCATATGTTCAGAGTTGATTGACAAATTTCAATCTGTCTTGGACTGTGTTCGAAAAACAGCAATTCTATAATACATGAGCATGAATCAGCTCACATATGATCAGATCTTGGAGTTCAAGGAAGCTTTCAGCATGTTCGATAAGGATGGAGATGATTGCATCACTATAAAGGAGGCTTGGGACAATCATCTTCTAGAAAGCTGACTCATCAACTTACTGTTTGTTGAACGATCAAAACAGAAACTACCATGTTGTTAGTTCGATCTTTGTGATGATTTACTGCTATTAAGCTGCTGAGTAAACTATTGTCGCTTACTGCTGTGTTCGATGTCCAACAACAGAAATCTATGCAGATTATTGATTCCAGAAAGATTTTGTTGTTTGAACCATAACCTGTGCAGAAAACTGTTTGGTGTTGTTGTCGCTTATTTAAGTGCAGATTCGAAGTGCAACATCTGTCATGTACTGTTTGGTGGCCGTTTTGGGACTGTTTGGACTATGTTTAGAGGATGCTAGAGCTGTTGTTCCCCTGCATTGGAGTCGTGTGCAGGTTCAAGGACAACTTAGTTTATCAGCTGCAACTGTTTTAAGCTTTGGTCTGCCTCACGATGCTGTCTAGAATTCACTCAGCTTGTTACACGAGATGATAATCGAAGCTGTCTAGATTTCAGAATTCAAACTGGTTATGAAAGATTGTTGATCTGCAGATTTCGAAGCTATTATCATGAAGTTGCTCGGAGATATTCAGTGGGTGGTTATGCTAGAGGACACTGAGATCAAACCAAATGAACCTGTGTCTTCCCTTGAGTCTATAATTTATTTTCTCATTAATAGAGACAGAGATGAATTCAATGCAGGTTGTTGGTGTTGTTGGTTTTCAATACAGACACCTTGACATTCCATTAACTGTTGATCATGTGGTTTATTGGGTTCGAAACTTCGTTCGATTTCATTCAGATTCCAGCAGCGTGGAGATCGAATTAGTTTCTGGTTTCGTGCGACCATATTTAACAGTAAGTGTACGAGTGTTTAGAGGAATGAATCGAACAAGAAGAAACACACAAAAGAATACTGTTAATTATATTGCAACTGATAAATATACAGCTTAAATACACAATGAAACGGTGTCATGGAGAAGACACAACGTTTCAACAGAGGTGTCAATTTGACAGTTTTAACTGTCAACTTATTCATATTTACAATACACCCCTCCTAGTTCACTAGTTCATACTACTAAACACTAAATAATACTTAACAACATTTAACGGGATTAATTCGTTAATCCAACAGTCACCCCCTTAACGATTTAATCACGTTCTTCATCGTCATCTTCAAGGGTAACAATTAATGTGTCACCATCTTCCTCTTCTATCTTGGCCATGAGTCCACAATATTCCTTAAAAACAACTTCAGTTTCTTCACACATCATGGGTGTCTCTTTCACGTGCAACTCATTTGCTTCTACTCCCTTTGTGTCCTTTTTACATGCAACAACAGACACAAATATTTCTCGGGGGTATTCCTTTGCTACTCCATAGTAGGCTTCCAAGAGACTAAGGTGAGTATTATAATACTCCCTTAAATCCTTCCCATTATGTTTTGGAAATCCTAAAGCTTCGGCAACTTGGGTCCATTTTTCTTTAATGGTTACCCGTGCGTGTCCTCCTAGGCCTTTTACGATTAGGTATAAGTCTAGTAAACATACCTCGGTATCGTTTATCTTTGTGGCTTTTAGTGTTTCTCCATTTTTCATAAAAACAACGTGAAACCATGTCACCAACTTTCCAAAATGATCGATCACCAAATCCTTACACCCTTCGTGGATTTCTTGTTCGTTCACCATTTCAAGAAATCCGATAAGGCTTTCGAAGTCATTTCGGGATGGTGTTTCCGTTTCTCCTTCATCTACAATGTTATCCTTAAAATAAAGAGATTCGTAATACCTCATAATGGACCGTATCGCCTTCTCTTTATTTTGATCCAAGGTATCTTCTTCCATCACGGTTTTTGCCCTCGACTTCACTTCCCATCTTGATATTCGCGTTCTCCATGTTGCTTGTGTCAAACAATCCTTCAATATGACATTTGAGTCCATCAAATGTTATCTTAAAGCCTTGATGTTCAAGTTTACTTTGGCTTAAGATATTAAGATCAACGGTTGGAACGTAAAGCGCGCCGGGAATCACAAATCTGTGTTTGTCCGTCTCGACCAACACATCTCCGGTGCCTTTGACATCAAACCCATCTTGACTGACGGTACTTGTACCAATCGGTTCTTTAGTGAACTTGTAAAAAAGTTCCAAGTTTGGTGTCATATGGGTTGTGTGTTCTTCCGAGATATACCTTATCTCATCCCACCCTTTTCCGTCTGAACCTACAAAGTCGCGAATAGAGGCAGGGACCGAGATTGGGCTTCATTATTTCCTCCAATTTTCTATAGTAACTTTCTTTCCTCTCCTGATTTCGTCCCTACGATTCTTATTCGGGCAATTCCAATAGAAATGCCCCCGTAAGTGGCAAAGATAACATCTTGACCGTTTTATCCTTCTTGAATTCTTGAAGAAAAGAGTATCCGGTTGATGCACACGAACTTGATCGTTCAAGGTTAAATTGTGTAGATTCATAAGAACTTCTTTCTTTCGTTGACTCCATAAATCGTTCTTGAACTCTCGTCTGCGTCGAACAGTATTTTTTTTCTTCCTCCGAACAAACTGATCATCGGTCCTAAGAATCGGTTTGGCGCTCTGATACCAAGTATTGGGTTCGAAACTTCGTTCGATTTCATTCAGATTCCAGCAGCGTGGAGATCGAATTAGTTTCTGGTTTCGTGCGACCATATTTAACAGTAAGTGTACGAGTGTTTAGAGGAATGAATCGAACAAGAAGAAACACACAAAAGAATACTGTTAATTATATTGCAACTGATAAATATACAGCTTAAATACACAATGAAACGGTGTCATGGAGAAGACACAACGTTTCAACAGAGGTGTCAATTTGACAGTTTTAACTGTCAACTTATTCATATTTACAATACACCCCTCCTAGTTCACTAGTTCATACTACTAAACACTACATAATACTTAGCAACATTTAACGGGATTAATTCGTTAATCCAACATGGTTTCAAGAATCATAGATGATTGTTGGCATCCCGAAGCCACAGAGCATAGTCAGTTCTTCATCATCATTGGCTTCCTCTCCTGCATTTGTTCAGCCATCTCAAGCTAGTTCTTTAGCAAGGTTTGGTTCTGCATTAAATATTGAAACACATGTTGCTGCTGTTGAACGCAGAGAAACTCCCATGAGGCCCCACCATCAGAAACTCAGGATAAGATCTCATTTATTATCAATAATTTATCTGTTTCCAATATTGAACATTTTCTTAAGCTACTGTTGAGCTGCTATGTTCAATCCAGAGTTACAGAGGTTGTCCAGACTTATGCTTCAAGAATTAGTTGTTGTTGTGAATTCTATGAGTTCAGCAGCATATTGCACTTCAATGCTTGAAAATAGATTTGTCCATTCGAAAAGTGCAACTCAGAACCTGGAAGAGTGTTCAGAAGCTTATTCTTATCTCATTCAAGCTCGATCCTAAACAGAAAGTCACCTCTATTAATAATTTGTTGTAAATTCAAAGTGTAGCTACAGATGTTGTACCAAGCTCTTGTATTCGATTTGTGTTGAACCGAGGCTATTTGTGCAGAGCCTCTGTGCACATGTAGAGGCTGTCATGCAGAATCTATGCAGAGCTTAAATCATAGATTATCCACAATTCGATCAAAGTTGAATTTCTGTTTATGCAGAGCTTGACTATTCATATGCAAAATTTGAAAAAGTTTCCAAAATTATGATTGGACAGATTGCAGTTGTGCTAGAAATGTGTAGTAATTGGTAAGAGGTTGTCCAGGTGTTTACAGAAGTGCAACAGCAATTTGAAATTTTTTTCAGAGATATTCTGAACATATGAAGAGGTTGTTATGCGCAGAGACTATGCAAGGTTGTTCAGAGGTAAAAAAAGGTGCAGATGACATGTCTAGATTCGTGCAGAACCTCTGTGCATGAACTGAAGTTCAGAGGGGAGAATAGGCACATCAGAGGCTAATGTGCAGAGCCTCTGTAAGGCTGTCCAAAGCATGCAAAAGTTATTTAGAGGAACACAAAAGGCTGTTGGTGCAAAGCTTCTGTAAAGCAACATAGAAGCATCCACAGAGGCTATGTGACCAAAGCCTCTGAAGAGCAGCGAAAAGAAGGGGGGACTAGAGGTAGACCTAAGTACGCATTTCAAAGGTCGATGGTCCAGAGGTCGCAATGAGCTAAGAGCCCGAAACCCAAATTTTTCATATTTCTGACAGCATTGCGTTGTTTCAGAAACACGCGTACAACTTTTTACTCGAATCTCCAAATAACATGAGTCTAGTTGCATTGGATTGATAAAACACAGAAGTACGACTTTGATGTTTTGAGTTTTCTCAAATTTCGTGAGCTGATCTTCCATAATCAGTGTCAAAATCAGCGTTAGAGTGTTGGACCGAAAGCATTGCATTTCACTCGTGCTCTTTCCGTTTTCCAGAACGGTGTTCTCTCAACGGTTCTTCATGGTTTCAAGCTAAATATGTGACACATTGATTGTCACTCCCTCCTCCGTTGTTCAAGTTTAAGGCTCAGTGTTGAATGCTTAGTCAACGGGATCTTAAGAGTCAAATTTTCTGTTTTGACGATCGTTCTGCGCAGTTGAGGGAAAACTTGTACAACTCACTCATTTTTCATCCAAAATGGATGAATCAAAGCTCATTGGAAAGCTAAGAGGCTATAGTTTAATGTGCATGCACTATGTTTTCTCTCAATCAGGCTCTTTGATGGTCAAAAACATTGGTGAAGTTGAGACATGAAAGCTGGACAAAATGGGGTAATTTGTCTCGGTCTTTCAAGAATATGAGCCGACATTTGAGAGGGAGCTTGTGATGATTTGAAGACTCGAAGAATGGAACAACAAAGCTTCTACAGAAATCAATGGGGAGACTATATGATGATGCTTTCTTTATAAAACATTAGGGGGAGATTGTTAGCTTAAATTAGCCCCTAATTTAATTAAATGTTTTATAAAGAAGTTGTATTTGGGCTTTTTAATTAGTTGTATGGGATTGGGAAAATTTTCTTGTAAATGGGCCCTATAAATAGGTGCCCATGGTTTATTTTCTCATTAGGTTTTTGGAGAGAACACACATATTACACACACTAACTAAATGAGCCTCTCATGAGAATCGATTAAATTCCTAGTGTGGTGTTCTCTATAATTTCCCATCCATATTATCAATCCAAGCATATGAGATGAGTTATTGATTATCATTGTTATTAATTTATATCTTATCTTTACATTTCTATGGAGTTCTTTAATTATTTGCTGGAAATGGGATCTAACAAATATTTTATCTTACCCTTCAATTAAGAACAGGAAGACAAAATTTAAACAAGTAAGCTCCCCCTTGAAAAAACATCTGATACTCTCCCCCATAATATCTGTAAAAAGTCAAATTATTAGTAGAGAACAATATGAATGTAACAATTAACATCAGTTCTCTATTCTCCCCCTAAAAAATATAATAGTGAAAAATCAATCTCTGTATGTTTCTAACTGTCTCCCCCTTAAACAAACAAGTATAGACTTCCTTATTGTGATTGAGCGTTTAGACTTCAGGAAAGAATGAAATATTTGAAAAACAGGTTCTAAGCTGAAATATTCAGAAGCTAATGTTACAAATTCTTTGGTGAGAATAGTAACTTTCTTTGATCACTGAGGTACGGGTTCTAAACTGTAGTGTTTAGAAGCCAATCTTGATCTTTGAAGATAGAGTCCTGAGCTGATTTACTCATAAGTATAAATTCTTTATCATTGAAGATCGGGTCTTGAACTGCTTTGTTCAAAAGCCAATGCTCTTACTCTCCCTTTACTTGTGGTACCTGTAAAACAGATTTGACAAGTTTTGGTACCCACTTGTATTTGGGTCCAGACTAGTTAGATTTTGGAATCCACTTCTCATTAGATTCAAATCTTTTAAGTTCATTTTGTTGAAAAGTGATTCTGTAACTTCCATACCAATTATGAGCATAATTCTTATTAAAAAAATCATTAGTTCCACAGTAAGAACAACAAATTTTCTTTTGTGCAAGTCTGATTAAATGATGTACATAATATGGAGAATCAAACTTACCAAAAGATTTACCTTTCAGAGCAATGTTCTTGTTGTTCATTTGAGGTGTAGGAACAAATGACTTTGAATTATCTTTCTCATCTTTCCTTCTCCAAACCATTTTCTGTTAAGACTTGTTCTTTCTAATAGCACCTGAACCATCAACAGATTTAACATAGAATAGATTAGTAGGACGAATCTGATATTTATGCTTTGACACAATATCATCTGAATCAACAAATAAAGGATTGTTAGAAACTTTGTGCTCTCATATCCACCTTGAAAATGATTTCTTCAAGTTTTGTGATCTTATTTGACAAACTATTTCTTTCTTCAGACAATGTATCAATCTTCTTTTGTAATTCAGACTTCGCCTTCTGTTCTGTCAGTGTAGTTGCCGATAGTTCAGATAGCTTCTTTGAAAGCTTGTTTATCTCTGTTTCAAATATCTTCCTTTCTTCTTCAAAATCCTTTTCAAAGGTTTTTCTTTTATCAGATATTTCTCTGAATTGTCCAACATTCTTCTGTTATGTTAACTTCTTCTCTTTCTCAATTTATCTCTTTCCATGATAATAACTTTCTCAAAATATGACACTTGTTGAAAAAGTTTTATACATTTAAGTTCAACTGTCTTCTTTTCTTCAAAAGATTTCCTTGAAAAGTCAGAAAACTTCTGTGCAAAAGCTTTTCTTTCTTTTTCAAATCCTTCTCTTTCTTTCTTGTCTTTGGCAATTTGAGCTTCCAATTCAGACATTTTATTTTTCAACTCGGCATTCTCCTTTTCTAAACCATTTCTTTTCTTTTCAATCTTTATCAAATCAGCTTGAATACATGAGTTGTTCTTCTCTTGAGCTTCTTCTTTCAGAACATTTATTGCTACTTCAAGACTGAATACTTTTTCTTTCAGCTTGTCTCTTTCAGTGAAAAGATCAGTATTCATCTTTCTAAGCGCATCACGTGTTTCACCAGCAATGTTTGCTCTTTTTTTTAGATCATCAATCTCTCTTTGCATAAATTCTTTCTTGGACCATGTAGTATTTGTACTACTTGCTTTTAAAATTCTGGATTCCTCATTAGATTTCTTCAATTTAATTTGAAGATCGGAAATCTCTTTCTCTTTTACTTCAATTATTTCTACAAAATTAATCTTAGAATTAGAAATGCATTTTGAACATACAAATTTTTTTCTCTAAAACAGAAGAATTTTCTTTCAATTTCTTGATCTTATCAAGAAGAGACAAATTCTGAATCTTTAATTCTTCATTTTCAGTTTCCAGTTCAGGTATTTCTGGCATGTACGCAATAACACAGTCTCTCGTTGTTAAGACCATATTTCCCTTCTCATCAGTATAAGGCATTTTGAAATCTGTAAAAGATGTGGTCGTCAAGAGAAAACTTCGATTAAAAGTTGAATTATGAACAAAACGATTAAAATCAGAAATATTTTCAGAAAATTAAAATCTGAAAAACAAATTGAAAATTTGTCTTCCAAAAATCAATTCTGAAAAATCAGCGCGGGAAATTGACTTTAAATCTCAAACCTGTAAAATTATGAGAAATATATCAGATAAGCACAGTAACAGATAAAAATAGTCAAAAACGACTAAAAATGAAAATGAAATGAAAAACGGGGACGAAACACGACACAAACGAAAAATCAACAAAAATTTACTAAAAATGAATGAAAATCGACTAAAAATTAAGAAAAATACAAAAATAGGGACTAAAACCAACAAAAAATGAAACTAACAACTAGAGGGACTAAAAATGTAAAAAGCTAAAAGATGACAACTACAGGGACTAGAATTGAAAAAACTTAAAAGACATAAACTATAGGGACTAAATATGCCAAGAACTAAAAATACAAACTACAAGGGCCAAAACTGTAAAAACTCTAAACCTAAACTAGAGGGACTAAATCTGACAACTTTTAAAAGACTTAACTGGACTAACAGAGATCTAACGGAATTGGACCAAAATTGTAACAAAAACTAACAAAACTAACGACAGGAACCAAAACTGACAATTATTAAAACTACTTAACAAGGCTAACTACAACTAACTGAAATTTGGACTAAAATGAAACAAATTTAACAGACTTAACGATACTCCGTTAAAGTACTGTTCATCATCCCTACCAACGATCTTCAAACTTTAAGAAATGATATCTCCTTCAATTCTCGACTAAATCGATCAATATTTGTTTCTATATGATCCTTGAATCAATTAAAAATGTTTCCAACGAAATTTTTTTGAACATGCAGCGAATGAAGGGTTGTATCTTGTCGTGAACAATTTCCGGCGAAGTGAGTTTTCCGGCAAGGTTCTTTCGATGTTTTAAGACCTGTATCGACCTGAAAAATGATGGAAATTAATAGATAAACACGATTATGGCATTAAGCTATCTAAAACAGCAGCTAAACACGGATTCCGGCGAATCCCGTTTTTCCGGCGATGCTCCGGCAAAGCTCCGGCGATCTTTCAAACATCCATATCTCGACGAATTCTCAACCAAAATCAATTATGAAAGTTTATATGTGTTCTAAAACATCAAACCAACAGATTAGAAGCAATAAAATCGAATGAAAACAACTCAAACGTAGACCCACTTTACATAACCGTGAAAAAAAATTCAAAAAAAAAAAACTCTAAGTCAGGAATTCGCAGAGGTGAGTATTTCTTGGTCAGCTCAGAAAAACTAAGGGGCCGTTTACCCAAATGCTTACCCGGTAAGCGCTTACCAATAAAACTCGACACACTAACTTGCTTTACCGGGTAAGATTTTAATCATCACGATGGTATCTTATACAACAATTTACCCGGTAAGCGCTTACCCGGGTAAGAGTTGTCACTCTCTCTTACCGGGTAAGACTCTTCATCTTTATCCTCGCTCTTACCGGGTAAGATCATATCCTCTTGTCATGTTCATCCGCTATGGTAAATTCCCCGGTAAGCACTTACCGGGTAAGCATTTTGTAAACGGCCCCTAAGTACAAAATTCGCATGGAAACGAAAAGTATGCTTTACGTATGAAAGGATGAATGAAAAATAGATTTTCGCATGAAGAGTGATGCGGAAAGTATGGTTTCGCATGAAACTGTCTGCGAGAAGCTTGGATGCGAATTATTCTTCAAGGTATCATGCGAATTTTTTTTGTTCATATGAGTTCTTCACCAAGCAACATGAGAAATCTCTTCATACGAATTAGGGGTGTTCAAAAAAACCGGAAAACCGAGAAACCGAGCCGAACCGTTTGATCCGAAACCGAAAAAACCGATAACCGAAATAATCCGAAAATCAAAAAACCAAAAAAACCGGGTATTCACGGGTCGGTTTCGGTTTCGAATTTTCGGTACCCACGGGTACCCGAACCGAACCGAATATAATGTATACATAATATTTTATTTATATTACTTACTTATTTATTTATTAACCTAAAGTTAAATGATAAAAAATCTTTTAGTTTTTACTATCAATCGTTACGGTGTTTGACTAAATTTAGATGTTAACTGAAAAATGGATGTTATTAAACAATTAAACTTATTTTAGTTTGGAACGCTTTAATTATTTTTATATATTTTATGTGCAATTTTTTTTAAATGATATATTTTGGTACCATTTTTATATTGTAAATGATATTTTTTATAACTTCGGGTAACCGTGGACCGAACCGCGGGTAACCGTCTTATTTCGGTTCGGTTCGGCTCGGTTAGGTTAGGTTCAACCCGCGGTTCGGTTTCGGTTCGGGTAACTAGGTATCCACCTTATGCGGTTCGGTTCAGATTTTCATTACTAACCGAACCGAATCGAACCGTGAACACCCCTAATACGAATTCTTCACTAAGCAGTATACAAAATCTGTTTCAAGTAGCATGCGAATTACTTGTTCAGTTTGCAAGCGAGTTCTTGTTCAGGAAGCATACGAATTCCTTCTGATGAACCCTACGAGAACTTGTGCAGATTAAGAATTCTTGTAGCTTGATGATTGTGAGTTCATGCAAATTCTTGTCTTGAAATGAAGCTTGCAAGTTCATATGTAGTGTTGTTGAATCACACTGATCACTTAGGGCTTGTTTGTTTTTTTTAAAAACATCTTAATGGCTCTTAAGTCTGAATCGTTCATACATTTTTACACACCACCTCTTATTAATCATAACTAAAATAAGACTTCAGACTTTAGACCTCTTAAAAAACAAATGCACCTTAGAGTACTTCCAGATTTGAAAGAAGGTTACGAGTTTTCCAATTGAAACTTTGTGAGTTCTTCATTTGACCACATCCAAATCACCTGCAAAAACAACATTCCACTAAAATAAATGTGAACACTTGAATTATGGATCAAATGCGCTCAACAAACACATTTACGAAACAATTCAAAAAAAATATGGATCAAAAATCAAGATCTATCCATTTTTATCCAAGAACATCTTCAATTCAAAATCTTCAAAAATGATTATTATGAATTAAAACTTGAATATTTGATGAATTCATGTCTAAAATCATTTTTTATGAACAAATTTACACAAAATCAAACCAAATCACCACTAAATCTCAAAATCAAAAATTTCAAAAATGATACAGATCATTTTTTTAAGAACACAAAATTTTCAATAAATCTTCAAATTGAATCAAATCTCTTGAAAACTTTGAGCAACAATCAACAAAAATGATTCTAGTATCAAAAACGAAATCAAACAACACACATTTTCATCAAATCATCATGAAATCAATCAAAATCAATGAGAATTTTTTCAGAAATAGATCACACAAAAAAAATCTAAAACTTCCTTGATTTCTTCAAATCTTGATGAAATTGTGAAGAATTGGTGCACAAATCTTTCTCCCAAGCTCTGATACCAATTGATAGGTCCACAAACATAATTAAGAACAAGATTTAATCACAGATCTCACAAGATCTTCATTGAACTTGAATCTTTCTCTCTCTAGAATTACACGTTTCTCTCTCTACAAATCCTCTCTCTAGATATGACAATGTCAAAGTCCTTTACCCTTCTAACTTAATGCTTAATGACAAAGCAAACTATTTATACCTAGATTAAAAAACATTAAACTACTTTGACTTTCTAACTAAACATTGACTTTAAGCTATTTTGACATTCTTTGACTTTCTAATTACAAGGACTTTTACAAACAATTACAACTTTGACCTTTTAATCTTGAATACAATATTTGACTCAACAAATAAATATCTATGAGTCGGTCTCAGTGTCCTCATCCTCATCCTGTTGTGGTGACTGTCGTGGTGGCGGGGGAGATTCAAAGAAGGACGAAAAAGTGGACCTAGAACACATTCAGGTGGACAATTAATACCTAGAACACATGTTTTCAATATTGCAATTTTTTTATTAGAACAGGAAGCTCCCTTGTAGATGATATCACTCACCCTTGAACAGAGAAAGAGAAAACATGATGATCAGGATGATCCTGATCAGCATGAGGGGGAGAAGAGGCAGAAAACAACTAAGTCTGCAAGATTATTTGAGCTTGGTATTTCTACTGGAGAGAAAGTTATTGTTGATACTAGAGAGGAAGGAGAAATAAAGGAGGATGACCTCTCAGTGCCTGTTGATGTAGAACCTAGGGTTGAAAAGACTGGGGTTGTTAGCATAAGGATTGAGGAGGATCTGATGGTTGATAGTCTATTTTAAGATGTTATTGATGTGGATTTTGATTCAGATGAGGGGAGAAATAGAGAACAACTTGAAGTGAGAATAAAGGAGGAGATATAGAATATATTTGACTGTTTAGATTAAAAAAAAGGCAGGAGGAAGGAGACTTTGATATGCTACAACAGTTGAATGAGGATATTCCTGAGTTCCGGTCACAACCTTCTCTTAAGCCAAAATCAACAGTTGCCACCACTTCAGAGCCAAAATCTCATCATGAAGTAGTTAAGAAGTACTTTATTTCCAGGATTTTCACTCTATTTCTTGAGGACTCGCAGAAGAAGATATTTGTTCACAGGCTCAGACCACTTGATTTGACAAAGGTGTACAGTATTACCAAGCTTCCTCAATTACAACAGGCAGAGTATATTCACCTGACGAAGTCAAAGGAAAGAGGTCAAAGATTGGTGTATTCAGACAAAAAGATTGTGGGAATAAGAAGATAGAGCTGAACAAGTTGTTGAATGTAAGGTATCCAGAATTCACAATGGTCAGACAAGATGGAAAAGATTGGTTCTTTACTGAAGATGACTTCAAATACCTACACATGGATGATTTTGATGCACTGTATGACATTCTATCACCTATTCCAAAGAAGACAGTTGAGCAACAGACAACATACACCGTGGTGAGGAGATACATAAGGAACAACATCATTTACTCATACATTTCAGATATTCAGATGGGATGGGAGTCAAAGCAACCAAAGATCAACCTTTTGAAGCCTAATTAGGATCTTGTTGACATTGAAAGTCTTACTTTGTACATGATTATTGAGCAACCAAAGTTTGTAATTGTATACTATAATGAGAATGGGAATAAGTGTTTTCTGAGGTTTGAGGAGATTGAAAAATACTGTCATGGGACATTGAAGTTGATCAAGCTTCAGTTGTCAAGAAAGCTAAATGTATATGACAAAGAGAAGGTGAAGATGGATTCCAAAGAAAGAAAGATGATTGAGCTAGTCCTAGAGAAGATAGAGAAGAGACTTGACTTCAAAAACTCTTTGAGGAGATTTGAGTGCTTATTTGGAATCAGGCCCAAATATATTCCACCTCATCTACTTTATTTGCCTTATTGATTCACTTTGGTACAAAGGGGAAATTTTTTTTTGTTTCGTAATCTTGTGACATCAATGCATTTTCATTGCACGAGGAGTTTATATTGAAGCTTAAAGTGTCAAAGTGTGAAATCAAAGTAAAAGCTAAATGATGAGAAAGTCAAAGCTAGTGTTTTTAATTCCTTGTAATAGCTAGGTATAAATTGTTCCATTTCCTTTGTAAACAAGTAAGAATTCTAAGGAGCTTCATTCTAATCTTGTGGAGAGTTATTCTAGTGAGAGAAAGTTATAGAGAGAGAAAGTGGATCTAATTTAAAATCTTGTGATTTTCTCTCTAATTCAATAAATCAAAAACTTATGATTCATTGTTACTTGAGTTTGTTTTGCATTAACAGTTAGGAATCAATCGTTTAAGAAAAACTAGTTTTTGGAACCCGGGAAAGTGGGGCGATAGTGTCAGGGTTACTATCGTCGTGTCACTCTCGCGGTGGGGAGACCACCTTAGGTACACTTGGGGCGAAAGTGCCCGACGAGAGTGCCAGGGTCACTACCGCTATGTCACAATCGCGGCAAGCCTAAGCCCGTGGTACCATCTAGGAGATAGTGCACACGATAGTGACAGTGTCACTATCGCCTGGCACAATCACAGTCGGCCTCCAGGAGTATTAAATGCACGTTTTCTCATCCTTTCTCATTTACTACTTCGACTACTTCTCCATTTCTTTCTCATACCGAAGCCCTAACATTAATTTCGAACCCTAGCTCATTTATAGGTCATTCTCTTGGGTTTTGAAGTGATTCTTCATCATCAAGCTAGGATTTGGAAGCTAGGTCAAATGATCCTCTATCTTCCCTCAATCTCCAAGAAATTCTAGGGTTCACTATGTTTTCATCAAAAACTTAAGTTGTGAATCCATCATACTTTTTTAAAATTTTATACATGTCAAAACTTATATGTTACACTTTTAATCATTCTTTTGTAGCATTTCTTGATTTGGAAATGTTGGATCAAATAATTGTATTCAAGATTAAAGGGTTTAAACTGTATTTATTTGATAGTTAAAGTTAGAGGGTCTAATTAGTATTTATTCAATAATTATTTGTAAATAGGCCTTAAATCTATCAAACCCATAAGCCCATATGGCTTAGGTATTTAAAGTGTTAATTAGTTTAGATTTAGGGTTAACCTTGAAAGAACTCTGATAATTCTCTAAATAGTTAACCATATTTTCTCTGTACTCAAGGGTATCAAGAACACACAAGGTTTAACTGTTTATTCAAGGGATTGGTATGTTATTCTGATCTTATTATCTCTTGATTATTATTGTGTTTGTGTGTTAATCAACTAGATTAAACTGGGATAACAAGTGGTATCAGAGCCAAAAGAATCAAATTTTTTTTTTATTTTACTATTCATCAAATTTACTATTCACACTAGTACTGTTCATCCGATTTCATGAATCTGTGTGCGTTTCGGTTTAAGATTGATCTGATTAGGTGTGTCTTGCGCTATTGAACACTATCTGATCGATTAATTGCTTTGAGAATTAACAAGTGATTGAATTTATTGATTTTGTGTTTTCTGGGTTTGCATGAATATCAACATTGTGTTCTTCATAATCGATGCATGAAAGTTGAAATTAATCTTTGATTTTGATTGAATACTGATCGATACTTGTTTCTGGGCACAAAGGTGTAATTTATGCATTCAATTTCTGGGTTAAAGTGATTTTTGTGTTGATTATTGTTGTTGTTCATTGACGTTCTAGGCTGTTTAATAAGAACATATCGGTCGAATAATCATTATCGGTCGAAGGTGGTTTATCGGTCTATATCTGTTATCGGTCAATACATTGTATCGGTCAAAGCCTTTATCGGTCAAGACCAATACCGGTCGAAACAAGTTTACCGGTCAAAGGCACATTACCGGTCGAATACTTTGTATCGGTCCACATAGTCTACCGGTCAAAGCCTTTATTGGTCAAAACCCAATACCGGTCGACTTTCTTGTCCGGTTTACAAGCTACCGGTCAAAGCATCAATATCGGTCGAACTCGATACCGGTCGAAGAAGTTTCCCGGTCGTGCATCTTACCGGTCGTACACTTTCCCGGTCGAAGCACCTCTCCGGTCGTGAAGCAATACCGGTCTAATACACCGTATCGGTCCCTCCATACCGGTCAAAGGACTACCTGGTCACATCACAATACCGGTCGAAGCACATTATCGGTTGAAGCACATTACCGGTCGGTCAGGACACCGGTCAAGCAGAATATCGATCGAGCAAAATTTGTCTTTTTCCATAGACAAATTTTTGCAAACTGTAATATGGCCTCTCAAAGTCAAAAAAAATTTCTCTAGGGACGCTGCCCCCATACCCCCGCAAGGGCGTTGCCTCTTGACCCCACCCGCTAACCGGGTAGCGGGACCCCCGTGCTAAGTCTGCGAAGGGGGACAAAAGTTTTGTGCTTGATCAAAATTTTCCTAATTTCATTCTTCAGTATTATTTCTTTGTGTTTTATACTGTGCAAATTCTGCACTTAATTATTTTTTGGAAATTTATTTTTCTGGAAATTTTTTAGTGTGGTTTTTATCTTGATTCTAACGATCTCATCTAGTTGGTTGTCTTGGTACAGATAAGTTTAATTACTAACAAGTGGTACAGCTAAGATGTTGAACCAGCTTCTCTCGATGGGCTCTCAGTCCAAGCCTTCTGTCCTCATGGTTGATGAATATCAGCAATGGAAGAAGAGAATGATTCAGTTTCTGAATCACAAGAACAGATCCTACATGGAATCCATCATCAATGGTCTAGTAAATCCAATGGTAAGAGTACAGGGTCAAGCTGAAACTGACACATCTCCAGAAATTCCTGATAGATATGTCCCTAAATCTTATCAGTACTTCTCTGAAAAGGAGAGAGATCAGTACAAGATAGATGAAGAAGCTCTCATTTATCTGACTATGGCAATTCCGAATGAAATCTACAACCGTGTAGACAGTCGGAACTCTGCAAAAGAAGTATGGGATGAACTATCAAGACAGTTTGAAGGAAGTGAAGCCTCTATCCAAGCTAAGCAGAATCTGTGCATAAATGCATACGAGGGATTTCACGCAAAAGAAGGAGAAACACTGCTAGAGACCTACAACAGATATAATATTATTCTCAATGACTTGCGGAGGAATAACATCTCTAAGTCTGCTTCGGAGATAAATTATAAGTTCATCAAGAACTTAAATCCGAAATGGAATAACTTTGCCATCAACCTTCAGATGTCAAAGAACATGGCTCAGGAAAATGTCACTGATATCTTCTCTACTCTTTCTCAGCATGAGGATGAGGTGAGAACCATCAATCTTGAGTCCAATAAACTGAAGGATTTTGTGGCTCTCATAGCCGGCAAAGGTTCTGTATCTTCTGCAAGGTCAAAGAAAAAGGTGTCTAAAGCTCTAGTTACCGAAGTTACTGACTCTGACTCTGCTTCAAGTGATGAAGAACTGGAGATTTATTCTGATCCAGATATTCAGAAGTTCTCTGAGGACTTGGCTCTTATTACTAGAAGATTCAAGAAGACCTTTGGCAAGAAAAAGTCCTACTCAAATCCAAAGTACGAAGGGCACAAGAAAGAGAAGTCTGAGATGCGGTACCAGCCAAGGCAAGGAAGGAGAGAGGAAAGACGTGAAGACCGGAAGGAAGATAGAAGAGAAGATAAGAGAGAGGCAAAGAAAGAAGACAGAGCTGATGAACCAGGAAGATGCTACAACTGTGGCAAATTTGGGCATTTCTCAAGAGACTGCAAGTTCAAGAAGGTAAAGAACTCAGAGTATTACGCAAGAAAGTCACTCATTGCCAAGAAAGCTGAAGAAGGAAAGGTTCTTATGGTTGAAGAAGAGAATTGGCTGTTCCAAAGTTTTGACGACGAGGAGCAAGAGTACTTCACCCAAGTATCTTATATGGCAAAGCTGGATGGTGACGATGAAGATTCTGAGGCACAATCCGAAGATGCAAACTCTGAGGTAAGTGATAATTCTGAACTGATTGAATCTTTAATGGCCCAAATACATAGTATGAAAGATGAATTTGCTTTACTAAAAGGTAAACTTAGCTCTGCACAGCAATCTGTCTTAAGTTTTCGTGATGAAAATGCTTTATTAAAAGTTGTTGTGGAAGAAAAAGAAAAAGAAAATGATGGTTTAAAAGCTGAAAAAGATTCTTTAAAAAGAAAATTATATGGCTTAGAAAAGGATCTTGTGAATCTTAATGCTGAAAAGGGTGAGTTTAAAATCAAATTTGAAGTTTGTTATCAAGAAAGAAATGAAGTTTTCACCAAAATCAAGCAATTGGAGGATATTAACATGAAACGAGGTCAGACTGAGCAGACATTAAATCTGTTGACCAATAAACTCCAAGACGAAAGGTTTTATAAACTTAAACCTGGTTTGGGTGTGCCAATTAATGATGTTTTGAAAAAGGCACCGGAGCATTTATATAACTTTGACAAATTTGGCTCCACAATCAGACCCATTCCAAACATTCGTGCAACTTTTGTTGAAGCCAGTGCTTCTAAACCTTTTACTGAGACCAAAGGTCGAGAAGAAATGGGAGAAAACAAGTCTTGTCACACTGATTCTCAAAATTCTTTTAAATCAGTTGGTTTTAAATACAATGATTTGAACAAAAGCTATGCGACTCGGAAGATTGAATTTACTGAGTTTGAATCATTGTTTACCACTTCTACTAAAGAATCAGTCAACAATGATACTGTTCCATCTGAGACTGAATGCAAATACGATGAGTATGAATCGGATGTTGATCCATCTACTATACCATCAGTCTCAAATCCCATTACTCCTAAACCTTTACTTGTCGAAGAGGTTGAAGAAGAAACTGGAAACACGTATGAATCTTGTTTGAAAAATGATAAAACGGAGTTTATTGAGTCCATGACAGAAGAATTATTTTCTGAAATGATGAATGCTTCAGACTCTGATCCTGTTTCTATTCCAAAGGAGTCGAATTCTGTGAGTGATCATACATCTGAATTGATGAAGCAAAATGATTTGTTGCAACAGTCTCTTGATGAGGTTGAAGATGAAAACTTTGATCTCAAGTTTAAACTTGAAACATCTTTGAAAGAAAATCAAGAGCTTTGCACAGAAATCAATTATTTGAAAATTACTCTGTTTAAAAATGCTTCAAATGATAAACAGATGTTCAATGATCCAAGCTGGAAGGTAAGAACAAATCCAGAATTTGATGCTCCTACAAAACCTTCAGTTGTTTACTCTGATTGTCCTGAATATCCACCGAGTATTTTTGAAAAGGGTGAGACTTCAAGTAACTCAAGAAAAGAATCACCTTCTAGGTTAGAGACTAACAAGGTTCTTGTTTCTGTTTCAGATATAAAAGGAAATGGAGTTGGAAGGAGTAAGAAGAATAAAGAAAATAGTTTGAATAAGAATGATAGATTATCTAGTGAAACTTTTGTTCCAAGCAGTTGTATTTCAGACAGTGATATTTTAAAAAGTAATTCTTTTGATCAACATGAATGTAAGATTTGTTCCGATAAATCTAAGTTTATGAATTTTGCTCGAAAGAATCTATATTGCATACATTGCTGGGACAACTTATTCAAATACTACTCCACTCCTAAGTCCAAAAAGAGTAAAAGAAAAGCTAAATTGAACCTTAAGTCCAATTCAAATTCTGACTCTTCCACACAACCCAAAGTGTTTCTAGCTAAGGTTGCCAATCCTACTTCTAAAAAGCACTTTCAGGAATTAGATGTTAAGATGGTTTGGAAATGGGTTCCAAAACCACGTTATGAAGGGAGAGTGAAAGTTAAACCATATGATATTCCTGAACTGCTTGATGCTAACCGCGAAGGACCCATCCTAATATGGGTGCCTAAGCAAAACTAAATGTCTCTTTTGCAGGCCTGTCGATTGTGGGTAATAGATTCCGGATGTTCACGCCACATGATAGGATTCAAGCACCTCTTGCATAACTATGTGGAGGAGTCTGCCGGAGCAGTTAGATTTGCCAATTCTGAAGCTGAAGGTCACGTCAGAGGATACGGAATGCTCGACAATGGCATTGTGAAGATTAAAAGAGTATTATATGTTGAAGGACTTGATCACAATCTTTTTAGTACCAGTCACTTCTGTGACATGAATTATCAAGTCCGCTTCACAACTACTCATTGCTATCTAGAGGATCATGATGGGTACGAAGTCTTCAAAGCTGAGCGCCATGGAAATCTATACTATGTAGATTTTCCTACACTGTCTGCCACACGTCCAGTATGCCTATTAGCCAAAGCTTCTAAAGCACAATCATGGACGTGGCATCCACGCTTGTCTCATCAGAATTTCCGATCTATAGCGAAGCTACAAACACAAGGTGTGGTCAAAGGTCTACCTGAAATGAGGTTCGAAAAAGACTCACTTTCTTCTGCATGTGAGTTGGGCAAAATGAAGCGTAGCTCATTCAAGTCCAAATCTGAATCATCGACCTCATCGGCACTGGAACTCCTTCATATGGACCTTTGTGGCCCAATGCGCACAACATCTATCAACGGGAAGAAATATGTGTTGGTAATGATAGATGACTACTCAAGGTACACATGGCTCGAGTTTCTTCGCAACAAGTCAGATGCGCCAGAATTGATCATCGCTTTCATCAAGCGAATTCAAGTACGTCTTCAATTGCCAGTTAGAACCATTCACAGTGACAATGGCACGGAGTTCAAGAATGACACCCTGAAGAGTTATCTTACTTCTGTGGGTATTTCGCACAATTTCTTCGCAGCCTACACTCCACAGCAGAACGACATTGTTGAACGGAAGAATCGCACACTTGTTGAAGCAGCTCGTACTATGCTTTCTTACTCAAATCTACCCATGTACCTTTGGGCCGAGGCAGTCGCCATAACATGTTTTACTCAGAACCGTACCATTGTGATCAAGCGTTTTAATAAGACAGCATATGAGTTAATCAACAATCATACACCTAACATCAAGTTCCTTCGTGTTTTTGGTTGCAGGTGTTACATTCTTAAAGAGCGACACGGACTGTCAAAATTTGATAAGAAAGCGGATGAAGGATATCTTGTTGAATACTCTCTGACATCCAAAGCTTATTGAATTTACATTATTCGCACCAAGACGGTTGTTGAGAGCATGAATGTCTCCTTTGATGAGAATTCTACTCGGACTTCTGGACACAACCGTTCAGAACTCAGTCTTAACGACAAAGCTTCTATTCAATCAAGAATAGAAACAGCACCTAAAGGATCCAATTCTTCTAACTCTAACTCTACTACATCTGAGTTAGATTTATTGTTTATTGATGCCTTTGATGATATATGTGCAGATTTTGAAAAAGGCATATCCACATCGATAACAAGTGGTACAAGCTAGGAGGTCCCTACTACATCCGAAGACATGTCTGGACCATCCGAAGATGTAACTGATACATCATCTCCATCAGGTACAACTAAACCGTTAGTTTCTGAATTTGCTAATGTTGAATCTGTCTCTGCAGATAGTTCTTCTGGAAAAGAAGTCATGATTACTTCAACCGCTAGTCCATAAACCTCAGTGTCAGAAACTCCAGTACAAGATGTCCTGAGTACATCTATGGAGCTACCTGCTGTGGAAGATGAAAACGATGCGTCCAATACGCAACAAATAGTTGAAACCTTACCAAGTACACATCGTTGGACTAAGGATCATCCCCTGCATAACATGATAGGTGACGTACAAGCTGGTGTCACAACAAGATCTGCATCAACGAATTTCTGCATGTTCTCAAGCTTCCTCAGTTCCTTAGAGCCAAAGAAAGCATTAGAAGATATACGTGATCCATTCTGGATTTCTGCTATGCAAGACGAGCTTCTGCAATTCGAAAGGAACAAGGTTTGGCGCTTGATCCCACTACCTAAAGGTAAATCTGTTATTGGAACAAAGTGGGTTTTAAGGAACAAGAAAGACGAAGATGGAGTAGTAGTGAGGAACAAAGCTCGCTTGGTCGCAAAAGGGTACTGTCAACAGGAGGGCGTTGACTATGACGAAACATTCGCCCCGATTGCAAGGATCGAAGCCATCAGAATCTTTCTAGCCTATGCAGTGCACAAAAACTTTATAGTCTATCAAACGGATGTAAAGTCAGCTTTCCTGAACGACGTTCTGCATGAGGAGGTCTACATGGCTCAACCTGAAGGTTTCGTTGATCCTCATCACCCTGATCATGTCTATGTTTTAGACAAAGCACTGTATGGTCTTAAACAAGCACCGCGAGCCTGGTATGAAACTCTCACTAAATTTCTACTTGCTTCTGGTTTCAAGAAAGGTACAGTTGATACTACCTTATTTCTTAAAAGGCAAGGTGAGGACTTGATTCTCATTCTGATTTATGTTGACGACATAATATTTGGGTCAACGAATCAGAAATTTTGTAAGAACTTTTCAAAGATAATGGAAACAAAGTTTGAAATGTCGATGATGGGTGAATTGAACTTCTTTCTTGGTTTACAAGTAAAGCAATTACCCGACGGCATATTTATTAATCAAGCTAAATACATAAAAGATATTTTGAAAAAGTTCAATATGTCAGATAGTTCAGTCATGAAAACACCAATGGCTACTGGTACACTCTTAGACGCAGATCCCTCCGGGAAACCTGTTGATCAAAAGGTGTATCGTAGCATGATTGGTTCTTTACTTTATCTGACTTCCAGTCGCCCAGATATAATGTATGTGTGACATCTGCCTTCCAGAGCTAACAGGTTAGCACCTGAACGGTCTAAATACTTGACTAAATATTTAGGATCACCCTATTAAGACCTAATTATATTAGCAATGGTTTCAATTTCCTAAGATTCCCGGCAGTGCGCTTAGAATATCTGGTTACCGCATGTAACGGATACGCAGTCTTATAAAAGGGCAAAACTGATAAAATTAATACTAGAGTGTGTCAAAAATATGTGTTATGGCTTTTATAAAAAAAAATAATTTAATTATGGGGTGAGAGGCCCAAGGGCCGCCCCCCCCCCCCCCTCCTCTCTCTCTTCCTCCTCTCTTTTCTTTCAAAACAATTATAACACTCTTTAATTTTTCAAGAAAATCTCATTATTCCATCCTTCTCCATTCTCTCTCATTTCAAACTTCTTTCTACCTTCTCCTCCCTCTCCATAGCCGAAAATCCACTCCTCCATCTCCTTCCCTTGCATTTTTTTAAAAGACCAAATCAGTCTACATTGTGAAGGTAAGAACGTCATACTTTTATTTGGTTGTTTTGGTGTAAAAACCACAAGTTTACATGCACATCTTCTCGTTTCTTCGTTTCTTTTGAAAGTTTTCTGGAGAGAAAGACCTTCGTAGGCCTTAGAATGGTAGGTTAGCACCAACTTGACTAAAATGTCAAGAAATGGTGATAACCCATGATCCATAGGTCCAAAAACTCAAGAAAATGAAGGTTTTAAGTCTTGCATGGCCATTTTATCACCATCTAAGATGGTGGAGTCTTTACATTTGAATACTCTCTTCCTTGATAAAACCATGTTCTTGGTACAAAATGAGGATGTAAGATTCATAAAAGCATTTTTTTTTTAACAAAGAAACCCATGCATGTAGATGTCAAGTTAAAAATTTCTCATTTTTTTTTATGATTTGCTGTTTTAAAAATCTGACAGATTTCATGCATGTCATTACTCCGTGTATATCTAAATCAAAATAAGACCCAAATGCTTTGAAACTTTACTTGAACAAATTTCAATGAGTTAGGGAACTAACCCAACTTGAATCACTCAAAAATATTGAGTTTTGACCCCTCAAATTCTTGTTACAAAATTTATGTGCATTTGAATCCTGCTGGACTAAAAGTTACATTCATGTTACCATAAACCCTATCTAAAAGCCTAAAAATTTTAAGATTTTTTTTCTATAAATAATATATTGAGTTGGGAAATAAATAAAATTGGTTTCACTTGAAAATATTAAGATTTGAGTTTTCAACCTTCATTAACAAGAAAAGTGTGCAAAACAGTAAATCTGGACAGATTGGTAGACCTAACTTTAAAGTAGCATAACTCATTCATTTTTTATCCAAAAAGGGTAAAACTTTTCTAGATGTTACATTTATGAGTTAGGAACGTAATAAATTTGGATTCACTGAAAAATAATTATTTTTGACCCTCCAAATGCCCAAGACAAAACAGTGGTGCAGACTGCCTTGGTGCATGTGACCAATAATATTGTAGGACATCATTTCCCTATCTAATCACCTCCAAAAAGGGTGTTACCTATGCCAAAAGTTCACTAAGTCAGTAAATTAAGCACTATAAAAATTTGGTAAATTAATAACATATGTAAAATGGTTATAATATCATTCAAATTAGGCATAAAATTCTGACAGCTTAAGTCAAGGGTCAGATTTGTTAAAAAGGGGATTTTTGGACTTTAGAACTTTATAACTTATTAAAAGATTTATATATTTGTACTTAAAATCACATTATAGTATATACTTTAGTAAATAGACTAAATCAACTAATTGAATGATTGGGACCCATAAAAATTTAATCAATAAAAGGGGCAAGTGTTGCACTTATAAGACTTAGCGATCAAAGAACCGCATAAACTTTAAGGGAAGACTGGAACTAATGAACTATACCACTTTCGTAGGTAGGGCGTAGAAGCGAAAGCCTTTACATCATATTAATCGTATCCGAGGAGAAACCGCTCAAACTTGTGAGTATTCACAGCCCCTCTTTTATCGTTTTACGTATGTTGGGGTGAAAAGCATGTTACAATTGCAACTTGTTTCTACTCGCAAATGATTGTTCTATTATAATTTGTTGAATTTTGAATTTAAATATTCATGCACTATGGTATGTATACTTGACGATGCAATTGAGTATTAATTGAATAAGTCCCTACTGTTGGACACTACCTATTAGCCCGAACTGGGGCCGGTGGTATTAGTGGATAGCGCTATTAGGGTTGACAACCTCACTTTTAGCCGTTAAGCTAGAGGTGCACTTTACCATTAACGTTACTTGACTCAAAAGGGGTCGTGACAATTTGCCTTACCCATGTGGAATTAGTCCACCGTTGTGGTATGACGCAGTTCTTTTTAAGGGGCGTTGAATTGTCGAAAGGTTTGGTAGTGGCTCAATGCTAAAGCATTGCCGTTTACACGATAACCCGTGCATATATTAGAACAATCATTTCATAAATATTTCGTGGACAATTGTTTCACAAAAGTTTCTAAACTTTGCATACAACTACTCTTATGCATATAAAAACCTGTGTACTCACCAACTCTATGTAGTTGACCTATTCTTTAAACATGCTTTTCAGGTGCTAATGTAAGGACCGATAATTAGGATGCATGAACGTGTGTGACAACAATCATCCCGGCAAATATTGAATGTTTTGTCTAATTATTGTAATAGCCGTAGTTTTGGGAATGATTTTGAATATCATGGTTGTAAACGTAAACATATTTTATTACATTTTTTTTTAGTGTTGTGGTTGGTATTATTTACTACTTTATGCCATGAAACCGTGCGCTGCCATATCCTGTGTTTCCGCTTTAGCGGGGTGTGACAGACTTGGTATCAAAGCCTAAGGTTATAGAGAATACCGGGTTCTTTATAGGAACCTCAACTATAACCAAATATAAAAATAAGATTTTAAAAACGGTTTTCAAAATGATTCCTAAAGGCTAAATGTGAATTACTAATATAACTAAAAAGAGTGTCGCATTACTATATCATAACTTGGACAAAGCCTGATCACCTCTGTTCAATTTAAGTATCTGTAATGGGGGACTTGAATTGGTTATATTAGGAGCGCAAATGAACTATTACTATCTGAAAACTTTAATCATGAATTTTGTGTGTGCATGCATAAACATTACATAGCTTAAATTTCTTCTAGCACCCTTAGTGATTAAGTTTGCTTGTGTCACAGATCACTATGTCATCATCCTCCACACCTAATGAGTACTCCGCTGATGATTCGGGCTACGTGACCGCTCGACCTAGTAGAGACCCTCCAGTTATTGAGAGGAATGAACCGTCTGAGACTAGTGACGATGCGATTAGCGGATCCCCTGCCCGACCACCTGCGACTGTGTCACCTCCTCCGAGAATCCCACCGCCGGCACCACTTAGTACGAGACTCCGCACTACGGCCCGAAAGAGTGTTCCCCTGCCAGTCAGGGTGACCTTTGAAGGATCCACTCGCACCGAGGGAGAGACATCTCAGAGACCAACACCCCGTGTGTCCCCTACCGTTGTGACCGGTGTTCCCGCGAGGCTGACTCAGGGCATGACTCAGGCTGAAAGTCATTGGGTGCAAAACTTGGCCCGAGAGTTGCAGGCACACCGATCCCGGTTAGACCAGCATCTTTACATTGTTAGAAGCTTGACCGACGTGATAGACTCCCATTACCTTCACATCCGAAGGGCAACGGAGGCTGCTCTTGCTGCCAGAAGGACTATCAGGAGGCTGTACACTTGCCTGGCCCTGACAGCATTCGTTCTGTTGGCAGTTGGTTTAGGCTTCTGGATGGCAAGGCAATAGGTGTAGGCGTGGTGATGTAGGACCCAAGGAAACCATGGCAATAGAAGAACTATCTTTCCCTCTTTTATGAACAAACTTTTGATTATATTTTGATTGGGACTTTCTTTTGATGGCATGTAGCCATATTTTGAAACTTTAAATGATAGGAAAACTTTGGGAAATATTTTGATGGTAATGATTGATCCCTGTGATGGTGATTTTATGATAATTTAATTCCTAATGTTTTATATCCATGATATTGAGCTTATTGTGTGATTATGTTATTCATGTATGTGAATGATGATGATAAATATATGTCATTTAAAACTAGTAATTTAACTCGGTAGAGTTAGCTTTGAATATAAAGCCAAATCACTAACTAGAATTATGCCTTAGGACAATGCCTCCTAGAAGAGAAGACCCTGAACTAGCGCGACTTGTGTCCGAGCAACTCATGGCAGCACTTCCAAATATTGTCAGCCAAGTCGCGGCTGGCCTAAATGTTAATCGTGGGAATAATTTAGGACCAACCGGAGACCGGGAATGCACATACAAAACGTTCAGGGCATGTAACCCGAAAGATTTCTATGGAACTGAAGGAGCAGTGGGACTATTATCATGGATCGAAAGCATGGAATCGGTGCTCCACATCAGTAAGTGTATTGAAAGAAACAAGGTGGAGTTTGCAGCTTGTCTGTTACAAGGACGAGCCCTAACCTGGTGGAATACCCTAGTTCAAACCCGTGGACGTGAAGCTGCCAATAGTCTGACCTGGGATGAATTCAAGAAGTTGCTCAAGGAAGAATACTGCTCGAAGAGTGAGATCCAAAAACTGGAAGCGGAATTATGGAATCATGAGATGGTGGGAAATGATATAGACACCTACACTGCCCGCTTTCACGAATTGGCGAAGTTGGTGCCACATCTTGTAACACCAGAGGAAAGTCGGATTGACAAGTATATCTGGGGTTTGGCTCCTGAGATCCGCGGGGATGTTACCTCGTCCAAACCCACGACACTCCAAGAGGCGGTGAGCATAGCAACGAGGCTTACCAACAATGCCATTCGATCGGGGAATTTCGCGCATGAGAAAGCGATGGGAAAAAGGAAGATAGAGGAACCATCAAGACGTCAATCTGACAGGATCGCATGCAAGAACAGGAAGAGGATGGGAAATTATGGAGTCCAAGCACAGGTTGTGGAAAAAGGCAAGGGAACCTACCCTAAGTGTGACAAGTGCAACAACCGTCATAGTGGGAGATGCATTATCTGCACCAAGTGTAACAAGGGAGGTCATTTCGCCAAGGATTGTAAAGGCGGAAGGAGATTGACGTGCCATGAATGTGGAAGCCCAGACCATCTTCGGAACACCTGCCCAAAATTAAACCGAGGACCAAATGTCAATCAAGCACGACCAGCTAATCAAGGAAATCAAGGAGGCCAAGCACGTGGTCGAGTGTTCGAGATTGGGGCAAATGAAGCAAGACAGGATCCAAATGTAGTCGCAGGTACGTTTCTTATAAATAGTCACTACGCATCAGTACTATTTGATTCAGGAGCAGATAGGAGCTTTATATCACTAAAATTTAAGCCGAAAATTTGCCTGAAATCCCAAAAGTTGCTAGAACCCTACACTATCGAATTTGCTAATGGGCAAGAAGTTAGAGCTAAGGATGTAATCACAAATTGCACTCTAAATCTGGCTAATAGAGAATTTAGCATAAACCTTATTCCGATCGAACTAGGAAGTTTCGACGTCATTGTGGGCATGGACTGGTTATCTAAAAACCGAGCAGAGATATGTTGCTCCGAGAAGACCGTTCGAATCCCGTTACCAGAAGGAGAAACTCTCGTCGTTCATGGAGAGAAGTCCGGAAGAAATTTCAAGATCGTGTCATGCATGAAAATGCGAAAATACTTGAAGAAGGGGAGTAATGCATTTTTGGCCCATGTCATCGACAAGGAAGGGAAGGAAAAACACATCCAGGATTTTCCTATTGTCCGGGATTTTCCCGAAGTCTTTCCTGAGGATTTACCAGGATTGCCATCTCCGAGACAAGTCGAATTCCATATTGACTTAATTCCCGGGGCTGCACCAGTAGCTAAATCCCCTTATCGGTTGGCCCCGTCCGAAATGCAAGAATTGTCAAGCCAACTCCAAGAGTTACTTGACAAGGGTTTCATAAGACCCAGTTCTTCGCCGTGGGGAGCCCCAGTCCTTTTTGTTAAAAAGAAGGACGGATCTCTACGAATGTGCATAGATTACAGAGAATTGAATAAGTTAACCATCAAAAACCGTTACCCTCTTCCCCGAATCGACGATCTATTCGACCAACTTCAAGGCGCAACTTATTTCTCGAAGATTGACCTTCGTTCTGGGTATCATCAAATGAGGATCTGCGAGGAAGACATTCATAAGACGGCATTTAGGACTCGTTATGGTCATTACGAGTTCCTAGTTATGCCTTTTGGCCTAACAAATGCACCCGCTGTCTTCATGGACCTAATGAACAGAGTCTGTAGACCGTATCTGGATAAATTCGTGATTGTGTTTATTGATGACATATTAATCTATTCACGAAACAAGGAGGATCATGAGCAACATCTGAAACTGATTCTAGAGCTACTCAAGGACCAAAAGTTGTATGCGAAGTTCTCCAAATGCGAATTTTGGATTCAAGAAGTACACTTTCTTGGCCACGTCATTAATAAAAGGGCATACATGTGGATTCAGCAAAAATAGAGGCTATAAAGAAATGGGAAGCTCCAAGGACCCCAACAGAAATTCGCCAATTTCTCGGATTGGCAGGATACTACCGGCGATTCATTGCAAATTTCTCCAAAATTGCACAACCGCTAACGACTTTAATTCAAAAGGATAAAAAGTTTGATTGGGGAGAAAAACAAGAAGAAGCATTTCAAACACTCAAGCATAAGTTATGCAATGCACCAATTCTGGCATTGCCAGAGGGCACCGAGAACTTTGTAGTCTACTGCGACGCATCACGCCAAGGGTTGGGATGTGTGCTAATGCAAAGGGACAAGGTCATTGCATACGCTTCGAGGCAACTTAAGATCCATGAAAAGAACTATACCACCCACGACTTGGAATTGGGGGCCGTGGTATTCGCGCTCAAAATTTGGAGACACTATCTTTACGGCACAAAATGTACCATCTTTACTGATCACAAAAGTCTCCAGCACATTTTGGATCAGAAAATGTTAAATATGAGACAAAGAAGGTGGGTTGAACTTCTCAACGATTACGATTGCGAAATAAAGTACCACCCTGGCAAGGCTAATGTGGTAGCCGATGCGCTGAGCCGAAAGGAAAGGGCCAAACCGTCAAGGACACGAGCGTTGGGTGCAATTGTGCAAACAAGTCTGAAAGCCCAAATCCTTGAGGCCCAGGAAGAAGCTTTGAGAAAGGAAAATCTGAAAGGCGAATCTCTACATCAATGTGAGCATGAATTTAATGTTAAGACCGACGGGATACGCTACTTTAAAGACCGAGTCTGGATACCAAGGGCTAAGGATTTACGGTCAGTCATTTTGGAAGAAGCTCATCAATCAAGGTATTTGATTCACCCGGGAGCCAATAAAATGTACAAAGATCTAAAGGAATTTTACTGGTGGCCTGGAATGAAGAAAGATATTGCCATTTACGTAAGCAAGTGCTTAACCTGCGGTAAAATTAAGGCGGAACATCAAAAACCGTCCGGCCTTCTGCAGCAACCCGAGATTCCACAATGGAAGTGGGAACAAATCACCATGGATTTCGTGACTAAGTTACCCAAGACTGGGAAGGGGCACGACTCAATCTGGGTTATAGTGGATCGACTTACGAAGTCAGCACATTTTCTTCCCATTCGAGAAGACTTTAAGATAGAAAAGCTAGCGCAGATTTATATTGATGAAATCATTGCACGTCATGGAGTGCCCATTTCTATTATCTCCGATAGAGATAGTAGATTTACATCGCGCTTTTGGCAATCACTTCAAAAGGCGTTGGGTACACGTCTGGATTTGGGCACATCCTATCATCCACAAACGAATGGACAGTCGGAAAGAACAATACAAACCCTTGAAAACATGTTGCGAGCTTGTGTCATAGACTTTAGTGGAAGCTGGGATACTCATCTGCCATTAGTGGAATTCTCCTACAATAACAGCTATCACACCAGCATTCAGTGTGCGCCATACGAGGCTCTGTATGGACGCAAATGTAGATCCCCACTTAGCTGGTTGGAGATTGGTGATCGACAGTTATCCAGGCCGGACATTGTACAGGAAACAACTGACAAGATCACAATCATTAAGGACAGACTCAAAGCTGCAAGGGATCGTCAGAAGAGTTATGCCGATAACCGACGGAGACCGCTAGAATTTCAAGTAGCAGATAAAGTGTTTCTAAAAGTATCACCATGGAAAGGTTTAATACGTTTTGGTAAGAAGGGAAAGTTGAGCCCGAGGTACATTGGTCCATTCGAGATAATCGAAAGGATTGGTCCGGTGGCATACAAACTTAAGTTACCTCAGGAACTGAGCACCATTCATGACACATTCCATGTGTCAAACCTTAAGAAGTGTCTAACTGATAACCCCCCGGTCCTACCCTTGGAAGACGTCCAGATCGTTGACCAACTGAGCTTTGTGGAAGAACCGATTGAAATCGTTGACCGGGAAGTCAAACGCCTGAGGCGTAGTAAAATTCCAATCTTGAAAATTCGTTGGAACTCGAAGCATGGACCCGAGTACACCTGGGAGCCGGAAGATCACATGAAGCTCAAGTATCCCCACCTCTTTACAAAGGATCAGTCCAGAGTTAGCAATCATTAATTTCGGGACGAAATTCTCTTAAGGAGGGGAGACTGTGACATCTGCCTTCCAGAGCTAACAGGTTAGCACCTGAACGGTCTAAATACTTGACTAAATATTTAGGATCACCCTATTAAGACCTAATTATATTAGCAATGGTTTCAATTTCCTAAGATTCCCGGCAGTGCGCTTAGAATATCTGGTTACCGCATGTAACGGATACGCAGTCTTATAAAAGGGCAAAACTGATAAAATTAATACTAGAGTGTGTCAAAAATATGTGTTATGGCTTTTATAAAAAAAAAATAATTTAATTATGGGGTGAGAGGCCCAAGGGCCGCCCCCCCCCCCCCCCTCCTCTCTCTCTTCCTCCTCTCTTTTCTTTCAAAACAATTATAACACTCTTTAATTTTTCAAGAAAATCTCATTATTCCATCCTTCTCCATTCTCTCTCATTTCAAACTTCTTTCTACCTTCTCCTCCCTCTCCATAGCCGAAAATCCACTCCTCCATCTCCTTCCCTTGCATTTTTTTTAAAAGACCAAATCAGTCTACATTGTGAAGGTAAGAACGTCATACTTTTATTTGGTTGTTTTGGTGTAAAAACCACAAGTTTACATGCACATCTTCTCGTTTCTTCGTTTCTTTTGAAAGTTTTCTGGAGAGAAAGACCTTCGTAGGCCTTAGAATGGTAGGTTAGCACCAACTTGACTAAAATGTCAAGAAATGGTGATAACCCATGATCCATAGGTCCAAAAACTCAAGAAAATGAAGGTTTTAAGTCTTGCATGGCCATTTTATCACCATCTAAGATGGTGGAGTCTTTACATTTGAATACTCTCTTCCTTGATAAAACCATGTTCTTGGTACAAAATGAGGATGTAAGATTCATAAAAGCATTTTTTTTTTAACAAAGAAACCCATGCATGTAGATGTCAAGTTAAAAATTTCTCATTTTTTTTTATGATTTGCTGTTTTAAAAATCTGACAGATTTCATGCATGTCATTACTCCGTGTATATCTAAATCAAAATAAGACCCAAATGCTTTGAAACTTTACTTGAACAAATTTCAATGAGTTAGGGAACTAACCCAACTTGAATCACTCAAAAATATTGAGTTTTGACCCCTCAAATTCTTGTTACAAAATTTATGTGCATTTGAATCCGGCTGGACTAAAAGTTACATTCATGTTACCATAAACCCTATCTAAAAGCCTAAAAATTTTAATATTTTTTTCTATAAATAATATATTGAGTTGGGAAATAAATAAAATTGGTTTCACTTGAAAATATTAAGATTTGAGTTTTCAACCTTCATTAACAAGAAAAGTGTGCAAAACAGTAAATCTGGACAGATTGGTAGACCTAACTTTAAAGTAGCATAACTCATTCATTTTTTATCCAAAAAGGGTAAAACTTTTCTAGATGTTACATTTATGAGTTAGGAACGTAATAAATTTGGATTCACTGAAAAATAATTATTTTTGACCCTCCAAATGCCCAAGACAAAACAGTGGTGCAGACTGCCTTGGTGCATGTGACCAATAATATTGTAGGACATCATTTCCCTATCTAATCACCTCCAAAAAGGGTGTTACCTATGCCAAAAGTTCACTAAGTCAGTAAATTAAGCACTATAAAAATTTGGTAAATTAATAACATATGGAAAATGGTTATAATATCATTCAAATTAGGCATAAAATTCTGACAGCTTAAGTCAAGGGTCAGATTTGTTAAAAAGGGGATTTTTGGACTTTAGAACTTTATAACTTATTAAAAGATTTATATATTTGTACTTAAAATCACATTATAGTATATACTTTAGTAAATAGACTAAATCAACTAATTGAATGATTGGGACCCATAAAAATTTAATCAATAAAAGGGGCAAGTGTTGCACTTATAAGACTTAGCGATCAAAGAACCGCATAAACTTTAAGGGAAGACTGGAACTAATGAACTATACCACTTTCGTAGGTAGGGCGTAGAAGCGAAAGCCTTTACATCATATTAATCGTATCCGAGGAGAAACCGCTCAAACTTGTGAGTATTCACAGCCCCTCTTTTATCGTTTTACATATGTTGGGGTGAAAAGCATGTTACAATTGCAACTTGTTTCTACTCGCAAATGATTGTTCTATTATAATTTGTTGAATTTTGAATTTAAATATTCATGCACTATGGTATGTATACTTGACGATGCAATTGAGTATTAATTGAATAAGTCCCCACTGTTGGACACTACCTATTAGCCCGAACTGGGGCCGGTGGTATTAGTGGATAGCGCTATTAGGGTTGACAACCTCACTTTTAGCCGTTAAGCTAGAGGTGCACTTTACCATTAACGTTACTTGACTCAAAAGGGGTCGTGACAATTTGCCTTACCCATGTGGAATTAGTCCACCGCTGTGGTATGACGCAGTTCTTTTTAAGGGGCGTTGAATTGTCGAAAGGTTTGGTAGTGGCTCAATGCTAAAGCATTGCCGTTTACACGATAACCCGTGCATATATTAGAACAATCATTTCATAAATATTTCGTGGACAATTGTTTCACAAAAGTTTCTAAACTTTGCATACAACTACTCTTATGCATATAAAAACCTGTGTACTCACCAACTCTATGTAGTTGACCTATTCTTTAAACATGCTTTTCAGGTGCTAATGTAAGGACCGATAATTAGGATGCATGAACGTGTGTGACAACAATCATCCCGGCAAATATTGAATGTTTTGTCTAATTATTGTAATAGCCGTACTTTTGGGAATGATTTTGAATATCATGGTTGTAAACGTAAACATATTTTATTACATTTTTTTTAGTGTTGTGGTTGGTATTATTTACTACTTTATGCCATGAAACCGTGCGCTGCCATATCCTATGTTTCCGCTTTAGCGGGGTGTGACAGTATGCCACATGTTTTTGTGCGAGATATCAGTCTAATCCTAAAGAGTCTCACTTAACGGCTGTTAAGCGAATCCTTAGATATCTCAAAGGCTCTCCTAATCTAGGCCTTTGGTATCCAAAGGATTCTCGTTTTGATCTAACCGCCTTTACAGATGCTGATCATGCAGAATGTAAGCTAGACCGGAAAATCACCTCTGGATCATGTAAATTTATAGGTGACAAACTTGTGAGTTGGACCTCAAAGAAACAAAATTGTGTTTCAACATCCACTGCTGAGGCTGAATATGTAGCTGCTGCTAGCTGCTGTTCTCAAGTCCTCTGGATGAAGACACAATTAAGGGACTTTGGATACAACTACAAGCGTGTTCCTATTTATTGTGATTCCAAGAGCGCCATTGCTATAACCGCCAATCCGGTACAACATTCGAAGACCAAGCATATCGATGTACGCTACCATTTCATCAAGGATCATGTAGAAAAAGGTGATATCGAAATGCATTTAGTTCAAACTGACTACCAGCTAGCTGACCTTTTCACCAAGCCGTTGGACGAAAGGAGGTTCCAATTCCTAATCAGCAAACTTGGTATGTTGAACATGTCATAGACCTTACTCATGATTCTAGGGGGAGTATTCTGAACCCTACTATTGTGTTTTATACTTCAACTGTTGCTAACGATCAAGGAATCATTTTCATAAATGATTACCATATTTTCTTTTATGTTCAGGTATATTCAAGTGACTATGGCTTCTAATCACATCAGATTAGAACCCGCACTTCAGTGCTTTATTTTTCTGCTTTATCTTTATGTTAAAAAAAATTCAGTTAAGGGGGAGAATATCTGTGATTTTAAAATATTATCTGACTGTGTGTTCTTAAAGATAAATACTTGCGTTTTATCTTGTCAATATACTTTGTCAAGTATTCATACACATAACGGTTCAGAACATTCTATTTGACTTTGTTATTACCATGTATCAAAAGTTAAATCTTTCTATGGTAATACTCACGTTCTTTATATTCACTGTTGATTGAATCAAACATCATTTCATGTGCTTTCATTGAAAATATGTTTATATATTGTTCATATAAACAATATTCGTTTTTTATTCTCCAAAATATTATTCTTCATGATAAAATGATATGAGCTTAATTGTCAAACTCTTTTAGTTTGAGGGGGAGAATTGCATCGTCAAACACAACTGTTTTGACTTCTCCATATTTTATTCTTCATGTAACAAGTGATATTTGTGCTTACATGTACAATAGCCTGTTGAACAACATGTTCTTTTTAGGATAATACATGGAATTCAGTGTGAGAACTTAACAGAACTTCCATGGATTCACGATAACCAGTGTTTCCTACCCAGGAAGTATTCCTTGAGTGATTGAGGGGAGAGGGGTCAAAAGAATTGAGTGATGGTGTGTGAAGAGGTAAAATGGAAAAGAGAGATTGGTTAGAAGTGAGCATTAAAAGAAAGAGGGTGAGAAAACAGAGTAAAAGACTATTAAACTCTGCACCAAACTTCTTTCTGAGTCGGGTAGCCACATAATCTGATTGGTTCACATTATTTGGTGGCCATCATTGAAATAGGCAACTAGCTCATGCCATCTCTTGCATATAACCCCACCAGCTACTCATTCTTTTCTCAAAAAGAGAATGTTTCACATTTTCTGGGGAAGCAGCACATACGCTATTGGTTCTTCATTTGGAAGATACTAGTATTGAAAAAGAAGGAAAGTTGCCCCACCTTCGAAACCTTTCTCATGCACATTGAGTCTTTGTCCAATTTGTTGCTGTCTCAACAAGTTTACATAATTTGAGCCTATATGAAAAGTAATCATCTATGCTTAATTCTTTCATACACATGCACGAGCACACAGAAATTTGTTTTCTGTCAGAACGTTCATTGATAACCATGTGTTATTCGATGATTGAATGGAAGACCTGGGGAGCTAACATCAAAACCAGCTCCTTATATAGTAACTTTGTGTTACTCAGTAACTTTGTGTTACTTACAGGCATTCTAACTGAGTCATTTGTTGATTCAGGGTTACAACTCTTAAACTGTTTGAATTTGCAAAGATTTAAACGGTTACAATTGACTATTTTTATCTGAAAAGATTGAAATAATCACTCTTTCCATCTGGGAAGACTGCTCTTATTTCCATACAGGGCTCGTTACATGAAGACTGTGCTTACGTGATCATACACAATGGGGGAGATTGTCTTGAAAAGGGGGAGATTGTTTTGCAAAGTTTTGATGATGATGATTCTCACCACTCATCAAAAAGGGGGAGAATATACAAAAAGGGAGAATTATCAAAGAAGGAGAATATGATCTGAAGACCGCTGAAGATTTTAAAGAATTTGAAGATTTTAAAGCTACAAGTTTTGAAACTATCAACGACATATTTGAAGAAAAGAGAAGACCAGTGAAGACCTGAAGACTATTGCAAATTTTTTTAATCTTGAATCCAAAGGGGGAGATTGTTGTATCAAATAATTGTATTCAAGATTAAAGGGTTTAAAGCCCATATGGCTTAGGTATTTATTCAATAGTTAAAGTTAGAGGGTCTAATTAGTATTTATTCAATAGTTATTTGTAAATGGGCCTTAAATCTATCAAGCCCATATGGCTTAGGTATTTAAAGTGTTAATTAGTTCAGATTTAGGGTTAACCTTGAAAGAACTCTGATAATTCTCTAAATAGTTAGCCGTATTTTCTCTGTACTCAAGGGTATCAAGAACACACAAGGTTTAACTGTTTATTCAAGGGATTGATATGTTATTCTGATCTTATTATCTCTTGATTATTATTGTGTTTGTGTGTTAATCAACTAGATTAAACTGGGATAACAGGAAACATTTTGACCTAACTCGAGTATTTTGGAGGTTTTAGGGTTTTTATCATCTTTATGAGAAATGAAGAGTTTTGTATATGTAATATGAAATGAAGTTTTACATACTTATTTGTGGCTAAATACATGAATGAAGCCATCTTGGTTATATTCAAAGTTTCACTATTTTGGAAGCTTTCTTGGTAAATATGGATTTGCGGAAAGGAAACAAAGGGATTTGTTGTGTGTATTGATAAATGGTCATTTTAAAATTGTGTAACTCTTGGCAACCTATTTGTGAACATTTTATGATGGTATTTGGGAAATGGCCATTTGTTTGCTAAAGTATAGATTTAATTTATATAATGCGATTTATGCAAAGAGGCCATTCCATGGAAATGTTGAAATGAAGACTATATGTGTGATTATAGTTTTGTCACAAATGTAATTGTGACAAGCGTTAAACTATTACTATTGGATCTATAGGTATAGAGTCGGCTTAATTGTGGGATAACTCCCGTTTGTAATTAGTTGAGACATTGGGTCCTCGAAAGGCAAGTTGGTCGGTTATGTGGGACCGGATACTAGCCATGGACCATAAATGTAACCCTAGTGAATGAGTGTGATTGGGATCATTGGGTGCCCCTCCCCCACATCTGAGTACGAGTCGATGAGCTCGTGGCCTTGATCCTAGTATTGAACTCACAACTCGGAAAGTGGCTTACTTTTGTGTTCCGCCATAATCCTTGGAAATCGGGTCTCCCCCGTCATCATAAGATGTTTTTGGACCGTATGGCTTGTATGTGGTATTTTGGAAAGAAAAACTACTTTTCATGTTAAAATTCATTTATTGTCAGTTGTATGCTTTATTGAATTATATAAAATGTTTGTTCTCACTAGGCGTAAAGCCTAACACTTCAAATGACATGTATAACAGGTCCCTTTAGCGGCGAGTCGCACAAGGGTTGAGGGACGAGTGTTGGGATATTAGCGGCATCTTTTGGATATAACCTTTTGGAAAATTGGCGTACATGCAAATATATATACTTTGCGAGATTGAGCCGACAACCGTCATAATCTAGATATAACTGTTTAGATTAACATGTTGTTGACCTTAATGTCCATTTATAGAATTTGTAAGCGCTATTACTATTTCCCCCTTTTGGGTGATTACCATTTATTTGAGGTATCATATTTCATATATTTTAAGGTTTAAATTTACCCTTATTTTTAGGGTGTTACAAGTGTTGATATTTGAGATTAGGGTTATGTTTGGGCTTGATCTTGAGCATCAAGTATCCTTTTTTATAGGATTTCAAAATTATGTAATATACATGACTGGAAGGATGTGAAATCAGTTTTGGTAACTAGATTAGTAGCCAAAGTATTCAGAACACCCTTGTTTGCCTTCTCTGAATCAACTACCTTCTGTATATCTTCCTATAATAGAATAATGGAATCATCCACCTTATTCATTCTGTCCTCCACCTTCCATTTGAGGGACTCAACCTTATTCTCCATTTGTTTTAGATGAAAACTAGCCTCAATTCAATAAGTTGGTCCTAAATCTTTAAAAATTCAGATGCATACATTTCCCTAAAAGAGATAAACTCCTCCTTGGAAACATAAGCAAGTGGCAAACCAGGATCAACAGATGATCCTGTTAGCAATCCATCTAAGAAGGATTGGCCTGTGAGTGGTACAGAACCACTCAGTACAACCGATGTACTTTGTAAAAGAGCTAAGGCTCAAGACCGACCAACTGCAGGCTCGGGCTACCACACCAGTTCAACAATGAAATCTAGATCAGGCTACATCAAAAAAAATAAACGAAAAGCAAATATCATAAAAGAAATAGAAAATACAATAAGAACCCACAAATTAAATTGCCAAGAATGGTACAGAAATGAGGAATCCAAATAAGGAAAAAAACTTATGTTTTCCTTATTAGCTAATCGATCTTAAATAAAAATCACAATCACACGAAAATGATTGATGACACTAAAATGACCAACATAGATAATATCTATACCCTTCAATTCATAACAATACACACATATACTATGATTTGTGATCATTGGATTTACGATATATGCATGTATTTCAATTACAAAAATATGCCCACTTTTAGTAAACTATTACCTATGTTTAGTAGTTACAACTCAAGAAGTAATATAATGCAACTATAGATTGCAACAATATCATTTTAATGAATGGGACTTACCGACTTAAAGGTTGATTAGCTCTATATCTACTAAAAGCATAACATACCCACTTGTTTTTCCACTTTTATGTATTCGCCTAAATATTAATGGTGTAAGTACGTGCTAAAGGTTTTAAAGGGATCCCTTGCGTATTTACATGGAAGTAATGAATACCTTATCTGATCAAAAACGCCTCCATGAACATTAATGTAACAACCGTCAACGTGAGACTTTGTGTTATAATTTTCTTTTATAAATAAAAAAAAATGTAGGGTAAAATGTGGAAAGTTGAGAAGTTAAGGGACCTTTATGGAAAATGGGATCATTTAGGGCCTAAAACCCTAGGTCACTATTCATTTTGGGGGAAACATTATCCTCTGTGTGTGTGCGGCGAATCAAGGAAGAAAGGGAAGGATCGATCGAAGCCATGGAAATTCAGAAGTTTGGAAAGCAGAAACCGTAATCGCGTTGGGATTCATCTCCAGGAGGTAAGTATCGAATTAGAATCCTTGTTTTATTTTGACGATTTAAGTTTTGGAGGATTAAATCGATTTGAGACCTAGGATCGAGCCTGGGTTAGAACCGGGGAGTGAGTAAAATGGATTAGGGACGTTAATCGATGTTGAAACTGGGTGGGTGTTATAGTAATTGTTTAAAGAATCGATTGTGGGCCGAAATAGATTGTTTTACTCTGTTGGGGTTGTTTGCGAAGGATTATCGCAATCGACCGGATGTAAGGGTGGAATCGGGAACCGGGGCCGCCTGGGGTAGAGCCGCCCGAAGTCTCCCGGTGCGGTGTCGCCTAAGGATGCGTCGACCGGGGTCTCCCGGGGTATTGGCGAACGGATCATCCCGGACCCGGTAGTAGTGACCGGGCTCCCTTCGACCGGGATCGCCCGGGGGGTGTCAAGCGGGGATATTGGGGTCTATTCCTTCTGTTAATCGAGAACTAATCTGGAAAACCCTCAAGTCAGTATTGAATAATTTAGTGACCGTATAACTGGATTGTAGGGAGTCGGTCTTTGCAAGGATAGTGTTTGTGTGAGAGCCGAGTCCTTCCAATCAGGTGAGTTCCCTTATTTTAAAACCTTTAAACTCTGGAAATGGTCTTTATTATAATGCTTATTATGTTTACCGTTTTCCGTAAATATAACTCTGAACTTTATTGGATTGGATTTATTTCAATAATGTGCATGAGTACTCACCTATCATTTCATTGTATGAGAATTGGTTTTGTTATGAATTGAACGCCATGATCTATCTTCAATCATCGGGGATGGTTGAACCGTGTGTCTGGAATTCGTTTCCTCACACATGGTAATGGCATCGACTAAGGGTCCGTATGGGGATCTACTGGGGGGGGGGGGCCGAGGACGAGTAGTCCTGTCTCTTGATGAAGAATTTCGACGTGAAACTAGTCACTATATGTGACACGGTGTTTGTGAAATTGTTCTGTAAATTTGATTGTGTTTTCTGTTTTTATAAAAAGGACGAGGTTGGGAATTCACTAGACCCTTCGGTCTAATCCTCGTTTTCGCTTTTCTTAAAACCCATTTTCAGGTAACAGGGTGGCTTCGGGATCTTCCAAGGGAAAAGAGAAATGTTAGGAGCTAGCTTGCAGGAGAGTGGGCCTTAGTTGCGGCATAGTTACAACTTGTTATAGAATCTCGGTTGTAATAGACTTGATTTTGACTATGTCAATCCAATTTTATGAAATTTTGTATTGGGACTCGTTTTTGGGAGTTGGATTTTATTTTAATTGTTGTGTTAAGTTTTGGGGTTGTTACATTTGGTATCAGAGCCAGGTTTAAGCGATTTAGGTGGCCTTTTTGGACCTAAACTTAAACTGTAAGTGGGACACAACTGAGATTTAGGATGTCGTAGGATTGCCGCTATAGGAGCATATGTAATGAGGGATAGGGACTAACATGTAAGGTAGATTTGGGATTACAACTGGCCAATGTAATCGCAAATTTACAGGTACATGTGTGTGTCTATAAATCTTGTTACATATAGGATTGTTAACATTAAAGTATATCTTTGTGTTGTATCAGTTGTCGTCATGGCAGATCGAGTTTTACGAAGTAGGGCAGTGCCGGACGGGGAAGATATGTCGGCAGATGAGATTTGAGCTGAGATACCGAGAGGTCCTCCTAGGAGGCCGACAACTCGGGGACGGGGCCGTGGTCGAGGGCGTGGTCCGGCGAAGACTACCCGAAGGGCTACGACCCAAGTGGAGGGAAATAACGATGGAAATCGGGGAGGAGCTAACACTCGAACTGCTCGCAGGGAAAGAAGTGTTGAGGTTCTCGGGGATAGGGAAACATCGCACCAGGAGAGCTCAGCGACTGTGAGAGGACGAGGGGTTGCAAGGGCTCATGGTCGGGGTAGGAACCAAGCCTTTGTGACTCTTAAAACGTTTGTCGCGGAAATGGGAAAGCTCCAAGAGACTTTGCAAGTGTTGTTGGCTCACCAGGAGAAGACAGCTTCGGGGAGCAGAGATAAGAGTGAGAATCGGGAGATTACTGAGTTGTCGAGTCCGCCGGTAACGGAAGTGGGGGTAACTCTTCATCGATGAATGTGACAACAACCAGGGTGGCAGCGAAGGGATGTAGTTGTTATTCCCAAAATCATCAAGTTCTAATCGTAAACAGACAATCAAGATGATTCAACAATCGTAATCACATGTCATTGCTTTAATCATCAAGATTATAAACTTTCACTTTCTCTCACTACTTTCTCTCACTAGAATAATATTCTATTAGCTCTTCTCTAATCTGCTCACATACGTTCATACAATCTGAAATGTTACTACTACTTACAAAGACAAGGACATAAGGTATTTATACCCTCTACCAATTACAAAGAAACAAAAACACAAATACAAAACACTAAACACTAAACATTGACTTTGACTTTATTACAAAATGACTTTGACTTTCACTGAGAGTTGACTTTCCAGCTTTGACCTCTTGAACTTTCATCTTCAATCTTTATGATCTTGAATCCAACAAATCTGTGCTCTAACATTCTTCCCCTTTGGATCAAGATCATTACTAAAAGATTTAGCAATGTGATCTTCTCTCTTTAAGCTTAATTTGAATAAACTCTCCCTTTGATCAACCTTTATCATTTCTTGTAATCACCCCTTTGATACAAAAATGATTTTCTCAAACAATCCACATTCTCCCCCTATTCATATGAAAATTTTGACATTCTCCCCTTTCTTTGATAAACTCTGTATCATCAAAAACTTTCAGCAATCTTCCAAAAAGTCTATTATTCAAGAATTATTAACATTCTCTCCCAAAGGTTGTAACCAAACCTCTATCAGACAAAACTCTGATCGCTTCAGCAAATTATCTTCAACAATTCTGAAATCTTTGAACTCTTTCAGCAAACTTTCTTTAACAATCAATTCTTGAACATTTTTCTCCCAACTTTAACATTTCTTGATACCATCTCCCCCTTTTTGATGATTTGAGCATCGATATCATCAAAACTTTCTCCAAGAAATGTCTTTGACCATTCTGATCTGTCCAAGAGCCACTGATTCATTTCTTTTTAAATTCAGACAAAATATTCGTGTAACACATGAATCAACAAATGAATCAGTTAAAATGCCTGTCAGTAACCCGAAGTTACTGTGCATAACGGATACACATAGGAAAGGAGATTTTTGATGATCACTCCCCCAAGGCTTCCATCCAATCATCAAAACACCACAAAGGCAATTTCTATGAATGTTATGACAAGAAAACAAATTACTTGTGTGCTCGTGCAAGTGTAGAAAGAATTAAGCACAAGATGATTGCTTTTATAAAAGGGTCAATATTGTGTAAACCACTTAGACAACAGTAAATAAACACAGACGCAATGTGCATGATTGAAGTGCGAAGGTGGGGCAGACTTCCTTCTTTTTCAATATTCAGATTTTCCAAATGAAAATCAGATAGATTATGTGTTGCGTCCTCAGAAAAATATGAAACATTTTCTTTTTAAGAAGAAAATGAGTGGCTGGTGGGGTTAATATCAAGAGTTGGCATGGGCTAATTGCCTGTTTCAATAACGTTCACCAAAGAATTGTGAAACGCTAGTAATGTGACTGCCCGACTCAGAAAATAGTTGGTGCAGAGTTTAATATTCTTTTACTCTGATCTCACACCCTCTTTCTTTAATTCAATAAGCTCACATATAACCAAACTCTCATTTTCATTTTACCTCAACACACAACCCACACTCAGTTCTTTTAGACTCCTCACACTCAATCACTATGTATTAACTTCTTGGGTAGGAAACACTGGTAATCGTGAATCCATAGAAGTTCATTTAAGTCCTAGCACAAAGAACCCATATTTTCCTATGAAGCATATGTTGCTTAAAAATGGTTTAACTTGAACAATTAAAGGTCAAATACAAGTCAGATGTTTATATGCTCAGAGAAATAATCATGAAGATATGAGCATTTGAAACATGAAAGATATTTCAAACAAGTAACTTTAATGAATAAACATGAATACAAAAAACTTGTTTGAAAATCTGACATTGTATGAAAATGATCAGAAATGATATGATATAGCAATGAAAGCTTATGGTCAAGAAAAATGGATATTGTCTATATGAATCAAAATATATACATTCTTGAAAGAACGTTTTGAAATGAAATGACGCTCAAAAATTCTTTGAAGTGCAAGCAGGGTGTCTTACCATCGAAAAATATGTTTCAAATTTGAGACATGGTAAGAACATTTTAAACAAAAAGTTAAACTGATGTGTGTGTGAATACTTGAAAGTATATAGAAAAGACAATACACAAGTATTTATCGTTGGAAACACACGGTAAAACATTCAAACTCCAATAAAAATGAAAACATTTAAAATCACACTTCCAATTCATGAAATTTGTTTAAGAATCGAGAAGTGGTTTGAACATTTAAGAACATGTTTTCGATGATTGAAAGTTGTCCTTCTTTCAACCATATATGAGATTAAAATAAGAAATTAACCTTTCTATGCAGTCTTAAATCTCATGAAATCAGCTGAAGTCATAAAGATATGATCTTGATAGAGTCTATCATTCTGCACAAGTCTCAAAGTCTAGTCAAAGAACTTTATTCACAAAATTTATTCAAAATTAAAAGACATAAAGTAGTAAAACGATTAAAGTACGAGTTCTGATCTGAAATAATCAGAAGTCATCACTTTTACTCCCCCTGAAATTATGCATCTAAAATATGTCATTGAAAAAGCACATGATAGAGTTCTACAATTCTATTTTGAAATGTAGTTCATCATATCTATCGAATGCAAAGTATTTCAGAAAAGTATGTACTCCCCCTTGATGGTTGATTTCCTCATTCGAGTATTGGAGTACAATCTCTTATCAGCACAGGAGTAAGGTCTTTTGATCACTGAAGTACGAGTCCTAAACTGTTGTGTTTAGAAGTCAAACTTCGTTGAAGTCTGGGTTCTAAGCTTATTTACTTAGAAGCCTTGGTTCTCTTACTCCCCCTTGACTGTAGGTACCTGCAACACAGAATCAGTCTTTGGCTATGGTACCCACTGGTATTTGGGTCCATATTTGTTAGTTGCAGTTCGAATAGGAGTAACTGAGTAAGAACCATACCAGTAATGATCACTCGTTTTATGAACATGATCATGTGTACGGCAATAAGAACAATAGTATTTCTTACCTGACAACCTGATTAATTGATCTCTCGTATAGATATGATCAGGTTTACCTTTACGTGCATTGTTCTTCTTGGCTTTATTTGTATATACACATGACTTCTTCCCTTTCAGCTCATCTTTCTTTTCTTCTTCAACTGGTTTCACTTTCCATACCAGTTCTTCTTCTTTGTATCTTCTTTTTCTTCTTTATGCACTTGAACCATCTACATATTTATCGAAGAAAATGTTAGTTGTACGAATCTGATCAAATGAATTAACTGACCTTCTAGTAGAAACAGTTTTCTGATGTGAGCTTGAGGGTGTCTTTTTGAAGTCAGCTGAATTATTTCTAGGTGTACGGATTTGTGACTCTGGAGTCGTTTGCTCAGTCACCACCACCTTGGAAACAATCTTTTCAAGCTCTTTTTAACTTTGAAGAATAACTGTCTCTGTTAAGTCAGATTTTATAGTAATCATTGTATTTATAGGCTTGGTCTAATACTGTGTTCTTAGTGTGTATTCTGTGTAGTATTGGCCAAGGGTATTTAAGTCCCTTGTGTCTTTAGTCTTTGTAAAGGAACTCACGCACATTCTATAGAATATCTTACTTTGCGCTTCAAACTCTCTCTCTACTTTCTCTCTCTTAAGATTTAGTGATTTTGGGATTATCAATTGGTATCAGAGTTGTTCTTAAGATTTAGTGATTTTGATCGATTTTCTTGATTTTTTCAAGAAAATCTCATTTTTTGATTTTTCATCAAATTTGGACTGTTTTGTGAACGAATTTCTTTGTATTTTGGTTTGTTGGATCTGATTTTACTAGTAGAACGCTTTTGATTCACATCGATTTGCAAGAAATTCTGATTTTAATCGTCAATTTTGAGATTTTTCAATTTTCTGGAAATACCGTTGAACGTACTGTGTGTTTTCAAGATTTCAAGATTTTGCGGTTTTAGATCGAATTATTTGATTCAAATTTGTTAGAAACCTGTTTTCGAACGTGTTTGTGTAAGAAAATTTCATCAAATTCTGTTTTGTAATCGAATTTGGAGGTTTTTTCTTGTTTTTTTCATCGTTTTTGCGCCAGTTCATATGAGTTTGCGCCAGATCTTGATTTTGCGCGAGTTCATATGAGTTTACGCCAGTTCTTACTAACTTTGCGCTAGTTTATCTCAGGTTTTCAAGTTGAATTCTCGCGAAAAGGTTCTTTTGCGCCATCTCTTTATCGAGCAAAGTCAAATTTGCTTCATCCTCATTTCGAGCAAAGTTAAAGTTTACGCTAAAAGTTCTTCACGCAAAGAAAAGTTTGCGTCACCTTTGTATAGCGCAAGTAAAGTTTGCGCCAAGAACGTTTTGCGCAAATCAATTTTGCGCCACCTCTTACTCAAGCTTATAAAGGTTCTCGCCAGCTCATCTAACGCAAAACTCATTTTTGCGTCATCTTCTGCTCAAGCAAAGTGAAAGTTCTCATCAAAACATCATCTCACGCAAATTTAAGTTTGCGCCAGCAACGCTTTGCGAAAATCTAAGTTTGCATACATTCCACGCAAAGTGAAAGTTCTCGCCATCCTCAGTTCGCGCAATTCTCAGTTTGCGTCAGTCATTGCTCACGCAAAACCTAGTTTGCGCCACCCACTGTTAACACGAATCAGAGTTTATGCCAGTTTTTCTGTGTTCAAGACTTAGTATTTTCTGAAGTTTTTCATCTATGGATTCTGAAAAGTTTGCATTTCAAGCTCAGTTCTACAAGAGTGATCTCATGATTTCATTAGGCACAGAAACTCGTCCTCCTATTCTAGTTGATGAAAATGAGTTTACTCAGTGGCAAGATCGGTTTCTGAATTTTATCGAGCGTCAAAAGAATGGGGATGACATGATGAAGATTTTATCTGAAGGATCTTTTGTACAACCCACTCTGGCTAATGGATTATCAAAGCCTGCCAAAGAGTATACACCCAATGAGTTAGTGCAATACAAAGTCGATCGTGATGTAAAGGCTAATTTGATGTTAGCTTTGCCAAATTCTATCTACAACAGGATTGATTGCTTCAAAAACAATCCTAAACTAATAATGTGGGCACAGCTAGAGAAGATTATGCTTGGGTCTTCAGTTGCAACTCAACTTCGGCATACACACTACATGAACAATTTTGAAGAATTTAAAGCCAAGGATAGGGAGTTACTGAAAAGTACTTATGACAGATTCTGTGCGGTGATAAATGATCTAAGGAAGATAAAAGTGGAAAAGACTGAGCTGGAGACAAATCTGAAGTTCCTCAATGCTTTGCAACCAGAATGGAATAAACCTTGTCATTGCTTGAGGAATGATGTTCGGATATCTTCTATGCAAATCCAAGAGATGTATGAAATATTGCTGACAGATGAGTGCATAGTAACAGAAAAGAAAGCCAAACTTGAGAAGAAAAACAAGAAGACAGTGGACACAGTAGCACTACTCACAAGCAAACTGTCTGAACAAGCATTATCCGAGAATGCTTATGATGGTGCAACAGATGATGATGGTGAGGCACTTCAAAAAGCTATGATTCTTCTCTCTCAACACTATCAGAAGAAGTTCCAACCTCGTTCGGGTTCCAACAATCTTCGCTTCACTTCTGGGTCTCAGAATGTCAAAGTGCCCGAGGCTAAGAAACCTGCTGCATGTTTCAACTGTGGAAAGTCGGGTCATATCGCTAAGGAGTGTCGAGTGAAGAAAGTTCGGGATTCGGCATATTATCAGAAGAAATTGGAATTGGCCGAAAAGAGAGAGAATGGAACTGCTTTGTTAGCTGAAGAAGAATTTTGGCTAGATCACTCCGATGATGAAGCTGATAATATCGAGAATGCTCATATGTGCTTCATCGGAGATGATCAGAGTGATGAAGATTCATGAACTGATGAAGATGAGGTACTTTCTGAGTTTGATTACACTTTCATTTCTTCACAGATGAATATAATTATAACTGTTTTACATGATTTACGCTCGAAGTTATTATCTGAAAAATAATTAAATTCAGAAAAGTCAAATTTGATTGCTAAATTACAAATTTCTTTGAAAGATGAAAAATCTATTTTGGATCATACAAAAGAAATCTTTCAAAAGAAATTGAGTGATTTAGAAAAATCAAATATGACTTATCTTGATTCTTTGACTGAAATGACCAAATTAATAGATAGTTTTTCGGATAAAATAAATGAGTTGGAAGAAAAATTATATCGAAGGAATCAATCTAAACAAACTATTTATTTGAATAAACCGCGGAGTTATGAGTCTATAAAAGAAACTTGGGGACATGGTTTTGAAAATTCTCATTGTTTAAACAATGCGATTGAAAAATCCCATACTTTATATAAATACGATTATCTAACTCTTGCTAAATATGCTCCTCAATTTAAAATTGATTGGATGAATGAAAAGCAAGTGTTAGAAATCGAAAATGAGAAAATGATGAATAACAAGAAAAAGGAAATTTCTTTTGTTTACACGAGTGAAAATGCCAAATATTTTCCTGACAAATCAAAGAAGGGCCGAAAAAGTTTACATGACATATCTCCCATCAAGTCTTCAGTGTCTGATGATTTTGTTGATATATATGCCACTAAATCTGATAAGGAAAATATCTCTCCAATCTTTTATGATTCTAAGAGATATACTCCTCCATTAGTATTAGAATGCAAAATCATTGACCTTGAAGATAAAATGGAAGATCAAAATTTTCAAAGAAAAATTGAAACAGATGTAATCCTTTCATTCTTGACTTCAAGTCTTGAAGAAAAATTAATTTCTCAAAAACAAGATTCTGTTTCTAGCCTTTCTTCTGATTTTAAGAAAAACAAAAAGGAAGTTCTAAAATCTGAAATCTTTTCTCAAAAAATTTCTGACTCCGAGGAAAGTTCAAATTTATTGTCTGCTCAGTTGGGTTTCTTAGGTAAAATTGATTCTTCTTATTCAAATCTTAAATAAAAAATTCTTGATGAATCTTTTACGCTAAATGATGATTATTATAAACCAAAGCGTAAAAGAAGGTCAAAGAAGTCACAGAAACAAGCTAAAGTCATTTCTGACAGTTCTAATTCTTGTGATTCCAATATTTCAGATAGGACTTTGAGCACATCTACAAAGCAGATATGGAGAGTCAAGCGGACATCTGATGAATCTGCGACTGAAGAGGATAGATATGTAGACAAAATCTATAAAAGTGATTCATTTGTTGTATGTAATAAAATTTCAAAATACTCAATAAAGCAAATGATTCAAATTTCAAAACATGTCTCATATTCTTCCTCTGATTCTAATTCAAATGATTATGCTTTCTCCTCTGCTGATTCTTTTGTTCATTTATCTGATAATCTTTCTCGTGCTTTCTATGTTAAATCTAACAAGTTATTCCCCACAAGAACTACAACTAATAAATATGAACCCAAATACAAGTGGGTTCCAAAACCAAAGATTGTTTCTGAGTTGCAGGCACCTAATGTCAAGGGGGAGTAAGAGAAAGTTGGCTTCTGAGTACATCAGCTTAGAACCCGTACTTCAATGGACTTCGACTTCTAAACATGTCAGTTTTTTAGGACTCTCTCTTCAATGCATATAGCTTCTGGACTAATGAGAAACTGTGAATACATCTACTTAATTCCGCTGCATATATCTCTGATTATGATGTTGTTCCAGTTTTCTCTTGTTTTTCAAGAATCTGAGCAAGTTCAACTAACTCTTGAATTTGTACTACCCAAATCTTTCATTTGAGACACAAATTCATTTTACATTATGTGGAAGATAATATTATTGAATTTTATTTTGTTTCGACTAAATATTAATTTGTCAATATTTTTACAAAATCCTTTCATGAAAACTGTTTTATTTTCATGCTTTCAACACTTGGCATATTGAATTTAAAAATTTTAATATTTACAAATTTTATTCTATAAAGTAAAAGCTTTACAGGTTTTCTTTCTCTTCAATAAAATGTGTGTCTAGGATAAATTTTCAAGTTGTTTGTTTATATCGAAGTTTTATATGTTCAACTTTCATGTCTATCAAAAGTCGAAAAGTCAGTAACATGTTTAAAACTTTTGTATTTTGCTTTAAAGATATGTGATTCGGAATATTTATAGTTTACAATGCTTGGAAATCCTAAAAAGTCTGAATTATGGATCGTAATGAAAATATGGGCTAAGCACTTAGATGTAAAACTGGGTGATTGAGATGAATTATATATATAAAATACATAAATCTTTAAGTTTAAAAGTTTGTACCTGTGACCTTTCTGGTTTGGGAAAGTAAGTTCCGTGGGATGCTTGTCATCTGGTCCCCTAAGGTCAATTGGTCTGGGAGTGATCGAACTCAAATCCTTCTATAGAACCAAATCGAAAGTCATTTTCTACTGGTATGAATGGGTTTAGGATGTGTCGATGTAGCCTTTCTGATCTGGGAGAGTAAGTTCCAAGGGGTGCTTGACACCTAGTCCCCTAAGGCCAACTGGTCTGGGAGCGGCTGACCCAAATCCTGCAATAGGGTCAGATAGAAAGTTACGTTTACGGCATGTTTTTTACTTACCAAACTTTTTGATTAAAAGATGCCAAAGTGCACAAGCTTAAAAGATGCCAAAGAGCACACTCATGTGAAGATGCCAATGTGCACAATGCTAAAAGATGCCAATGAGCACACATCTCATGATACTTGGTGATATGTTTGAGTTGCGATAAACCTATAAATTTATGAAAATCTTAAATTTTGATGGCTTGGTGTGAGTACATGCAAAGTTCTCTATTATATTTTTAGATTTGCATTTTCTTGAAGCTAATCAAAGTTCGCATGCTAGCACACTGAATAGAATGCTGGAAGTTTTTGAAACTGAACATGTTTTAACTTCATATGCAATGAAACTTGTATCTGTATCCAACAACATATAATTGATTTCAACTGATAGATTAATCTGTGATATTTTACTAAGTAGAATTTAATTTGTTTAGTGTTTAAAATTTTATATGTTTAGTTGTTTCAAAATACATATTCAGTATATTTTTCTTTCTACCTTGATATTTCAATTCTTGTGTTCTCATATTTTTGTTAATGGGTTTGTGCATTATTCAAGGGGGGGTGAATAAGGAGAATTTTTTAAAAGATCATATCTCATATTTCGAGGGGGAGTATCTGATTTTCTATACGAATGCTAACTTGAATTGTCATATTTAGTGCATTTGTGTAGGGGGAGTCAAAGAGCTTAACAGGTGAAAATTTTCGGATTTCAAGTCAGCTTTGCGCCAACAGTTGGTAGCGCAAAACTCAACTTTGCGCCACCTTCATCTAGCGCAAAACTAAGTTTGCGCCATCAACAGTTAGCGCAAATCTCTCCTCTTTTTCCTTTATTCTGATTTTGCAGATCTTAAGTTGTCTCGTCTTCAACATTTGCATGACCAAGTTGATCCAGATCATCAAGGTCATGAGGGGGAGAAGTTAAGGAGAAGATAAAGAGACAAAGAGTTCAAATGTTTATCTGCTGCTCAAGATTCGGTCAAGATTATATTCTCTCAGCTACTAATTCTTTTGTTGTTCCTGCTCCGACCACCGCATCTTATTCGAGTATATTTGAAAGAGGTGTGTCGTCTAGAGCACAAGCTGATGAACCGATTGTTCTTTCAATCTAATTACAAACAGGTCCGGTCTTGTCAAGGCAGCAAAGGCAACATAGTTTGAAAGATGCTCAGAAGAATTTTTTTTAAAGTCAAGAAGCTTCCATAAGTCGCTTAGATGGTCCGAATTGATTTAGAAGATGAATATTGAAGACCACAGCGCCAATGATTACTAAGGGGGAGATTGTTAAGTCAGATTTTATAGTAATCATTGTATTTATAGGCTTGGTCTAATACTGTGTTCTTAGTGTGTATTCTGTGTAGTATTGGCCAAGGGTATTTAAGTCCCTTGTGTCTTTAGTCTTTGTAAAGGAACTCACGCACATTCTATAGAATATCTTACTTTGCGCTTCAAACTCTCTCTCTACTTTCTCTCTCTTAAGATTTAGTGATTTTGGGATTATCAGTCTCTTTCTTTGATAAGAAGGTCAATCTTCGTCTCAAACTCAGATTTTGTTTTCTTCTCTTTCAGTACACTCTCAGATAGTTCAGATAACTTGACAGTCAGCTTTCTAATCTCAGCCTCAAACATGCTTCTTTCTTCTTCAAATCCCTTCTCAGCATCCTTTCTCTGGACGGATATTTCTTTGAAGAATCAAACATTCTTTTGTTCAATGGACTTCTTTTCCTTGACAAACTTTTCTCTTTCCAAGATTATTACTTTCTCAAAATCAGAAATTTGTTGAGAAAGCTTTAAACATTTCAGCTCAACTGTTTTCTTCTCGTCAACACATTTACTGGAAAATTCTGAAAATTTCTTAGCAAACCCTTTCTTTTCAGTCTCAAAATCAGATCTTTCTTTGGCCATCCTTTTCTCCAGATCATATATTTTCTTTTGAAGCTCAGCATTAGCATCCTCCAGATTCTTAATCTTCATCTCATAACTGTCAGCAGAATCTGCTTGCTGGATCTGGATTATCTGAATTTCCAAATCAGAGATCTTTTGCAATAATTCAGAATTCTCATTCTTTAATTTCTCAGCTTCCAACCATTTATCATCTTTCAAGACTTGAAGAACATCTTTTTCAAGTTGTTGAATATGTTCTTTATATTTAGCAAAAAATTCTGAATATTTACCTGAAGTTGTTGCCTTCTTCAGGAAACCTATATGTGCATGCATCCACTCTTTAAGACTAATGTAAATGGCAACTTGATCATCATGTTTCTGCTTATAGTATTCCATATGGATTTTAGATACAGCAACGTCCATATGTAACTCTTCCAACTTTTTACATCTTCGTGCAAATCGTTCTTCAAGAGAAAGAAGCTCTGCTTTAAGTTTAGCAATCTCTTCCTTTGATGTGATTTTACCTTGAGAAGTCATCCTGTTTAAACAAAAAGAACTTGAAACGATCGTTAGTCCAAATGAAATCAAGTAAATCAGAAAAATTTGAAATAAAACTCAGAAAATCAATTTTTAAAACTTCACCAAGTCAAGAATTCGCAAGGTACAAAGAGGTGTAGAGAATTCGCAAACCACACACAAACCACAAAGAATTCGCAAGATTCAAAACACAATCACAGAATTCGCAAGCAACAAGAACATACACAAAATTCGCAAGATTGATTTCATAATTCGCAAATCACTCACCTGCAAATTCTGAGGAATTCGCTATACTCACAATAGCGAATTATGTCCTTGTAAAAAATTTATTAAAACTTTTCGCAAATGAGACCTCTGCGAAATCTGTACTTAGATAATGTTTATCAAAAACTTTTCGCAAACATGGTCTCTGCGAATTCTATACTTTTCGCAATATACACAAAGGCGAATTCTAGGATTTTCGCAAGATCTGCGAATTCTGTCCTTAGAAATTTTTCAGAAATGATCCACTACGAATTCTTTGAGACTTCTGCAAATTCTTGAGCCTCTGCGAGTTCTTGGATGATCTTGCGAGTTCTTCTAGCGAGTTCTTCAGATCTGGTTGTGAGTTCTACAACTTTCAAAGAAAAATCGATCTGATTCGCCCAAAAACCTATCTAGACATCAAATCTTGATCTCAATTTTTGACAATTAGACCACAAACACATCTAGAACCAAAATCTAGCACTGAATTTCAATAACAAACACTCAAAATACAAATCGATCTATGATACAGTGCTTTGAACTCGTGAACTTTAAACTTGACAAAATCCACAATTCAAAATTGAATACAGTGCAAAACAGAAATTAAACTACACAGACTCAATCTAAAACACTTTTCGCACAAACACTGATCAATTACAATTCAAAGTTAGCAATAAAACTCAAAAATTGATCTGAACTCGAAGAACACAGAGACGAACTAATTTTCTTGAATTTTGATTTTCACTTGGATCTGCTCTGATACCAATTGTTATTCCCAAAATCATCAAGTTATAATCGTAAACAGACAATCAAGATGATTCAACAATCGTAATCACATGTCATTGCTTTAATCATCAAGATTACAAACTTTCACTTTCTCTCACTACTTTCTCTCACTAGAATAATATTCTATTAGCTCTTCTCTAATCTGCTCACATACGTTCATACAATCTGAGTTGTTACTACTACTTACAAAGACAAGGACATAAGGTATTTATACCCTCTACCAATTACAAAGAAACAAAAACACAAATACAAAACACTAAACATTGACTTTGACTTTATTACAAAATGACTTTGACTTTCACTGAGAGTTGACTTTCCAGCTTTGACCTCTTGAACTTTCATCTTCAATCTTTATGATCTTGAATCCAATAAATCTGTGCTCTAACAGTAGTTACAAGGAGTTTGCATCCTGCAAACCTCCTACGTACAAAGGGGAGTGCGACCCAGTCTTAGTGATGAAATGGGTTAAAGAGATGGAACTGGTGTTTGCTACCAGTAAATGCGCTGAGGAAGATAAGGTAACATACGCTTTATCCATGCTGAGGTCTGAAGCCACTTTGTGGTGGGATGTAGAAACAGGTGGAATGGGGGTGGTTGCAGATGAGGGTATGACAGGGGAGACATTTGTGGGAAAATTCAAGGCTCAATTCTGCCCTCTGGCGGCAGTAAAGAAACTACAGGAGGAATTTCTAGGATTGGAACAGAAGGATATGTCGGTAAGGGAGTACACTACTAAGTTCATCGAGAAGTCTCTGCTAGGGAACCAGCTACATTCCAGGCGGTCGTGCACGCGGCCGAAATGACAGAGAAAGAGAAGAACCGTTAGATAACAGACAGAGCCGACGACAAGAGAAAGTGGGACGGTCCAACATCAGATCTTAAAAAAAGAAAGAATTCCAGATTAGAATCGAGAAGGGGTCGAGGGTTTGGAGAGAAACCATGTGGCAAGTGTCATCGAGTACATCGGGGAGATTGTGGTTCAGGAGACAGATCGTGCTTTCAGTGTGGAATTCCAGGGCATATGTCTAGGGATTGCCCAAACAAGAAAAGTTGTTACCAGTGTGGATCGTTGGATCATCACCGGTCGGAGTGCCCGCAGGTCAAGCGGGTGGACCAGTTCAGAATGGGGAGCGTGGGGGAGGAAAAAGGGAAGAAAGGAAATGGGAGTCGGCTCGTCCGAGAGGGAGGGCCTTTAATATGGCGGGAACGGAGGCGGAGGAGATTCCTAATGTGGTAGCAGGTACGTTTCTGGTAAACTCTACTTGTTCTAGGGTATTATTTGACTCAGGAGCGACTTGCTCTTTTATATCCCCCGCGTTTGCTCGGTGTTTGGGATTAAAGCCTAAGAGTTTAGGGTGGGTGTTTGATGTAAAAACCGCTGATGTTAATCAGGTGTCGATTAGGGAGGTGTTTGAGGGATGTGTGATAGACATAGAAGGGAGTTTAGTACATGTGGTACTATACCCTATGTCGATGAGAGAGTTCGACGTGGTTCTGGGGATGGATTGGCTGGCTGGAAACAATGCTAGCATTGTTTGTAATAAGAAGATGATTTGTATGGTTTTACCTGAAAAAGGGGTGGTAGTGATCTATGGGGATAGACGGGAGAGAAATTCTAGTTTAATTTCCATGATCAAGGCGAATAAGAGTTTGAGGAAGGGGTGTAGGGGATTCTTAGCATATGTAGTAGATGCTAAGAAAGAGAAGGGTAGATTGGAGGAAGTTCGAGTAGTAAGCGAATACCCGGAAGTGTTCACGGAGGATTTGACAGATCTACCCCCGGATCGACAAGTCGAATTCCGGATTGATCTGGTGTCTGGTGCCGCACCAATAGCGCGTGCATCGTACAGATTGGCCCCCTCAGAGATGAAAGAAATGATGTCGCAACTTCAAGAGTTGCTGGATAAAGGATTTATCAGACCTAGAACTTCATCGTGGGGAGCGCAGGTCCTTTTCATGAAAAAGAAAGACGGGTCTATGTGAATGTGCATAGATTATAGGGAGCTTAACAAGCTGACAATCAAGAACAAGTACCCGTTTCCTCGAATAGACGACTTATTCGATCAGCTTCAGGGAGCCAGTTTTTTCTCCAAGATCGATTTAAGGTCGGGATATCATCAACTCAAGGTAAAGGAAGAAGATATACCAAAGACAACTTTCCGCACAAGATACAGACATTACGAATTTCTTGTAATTTTGTTCGGGTTGACCAACGCTCCTACCGCTTTCATGGATATGATGAACAGGGTGTGTCAACCTTACTTAGACCAATTCGTGATCGTGTTAATCGATGATATTCTTGTGTACTCAAAGACCGAGGAGGAACATGAGGAGCATTTTCGAACAGTGTTGGAGTTATTAAGAAAAGAGAGACTCTACGCAAAATTCTCAAAGTGCGAATTTTGGTTGCGAGAGGTGCAGTTCCTTGGCCATGTCATGGCCCAAGATAGAATCAAAGTGGACCCAACAAAAGTGGAGGCAATACGCGACTGGGAGGCGCCAAAGAATCCGTCAGAAGTCCGAAGTTTCCTAGGACTAGCAGGGTATTACCGGAAGTTTATAAAAGATTTCTCTCGAATAGCCACTCCGCTAACTTTGTTGACGAAAAAGAATGTAAGGTTCGTATGGACAGATGCTCAGAGGGAGGCCTTCCAAAGACTTAAGGATATGCTGAGCAGTGCTCCGATCTTGGCCCTGTCAGATGGTACGGAAGACTTCGTAGTATATAGCGATGTGTCTAGATTAGGTTTGGTATGTGTCCTTATGCAGCGGGGAAAGGTAATTGCTTACGCATCACGCCAGTTGAAGGATCACGAATCGCGATACCCTACCCATGATTTAGAGCTGGCCGTCGTGGTTTTTGCACTAAAGATTTGGAGGCACTACCTTTATGGAACGCAATGTCAAATCTTCACGGATCACAAAAGTCTATGTCATTTGTTCGATTAGAAAGAGCTAAATATGCGCCAGCGAAGATGGATGGAGATGTTGACAGATTACGACTGTAAGATCGAATACCATCCCGGAAAGGCCAACGTAGTAGCAGACGCTCTGAGTCGGAAGGAAAGAAGTGAAAATATAATGCTGGTAGCTATGAGAACCGAGGTAACACCAACTCTACTGGAGGAAATTAAGATGTTTCAATTGGAAGCCTTGAGGCCCGAGAACCTTAAAGTTGAAAGAGTGGTAGGTCTTACCAGCTCGTTAATAGAGGACAGTCAGGGACTGAAGTGCTACAGTGGAAGAATTTAGGTTCTGAGACTTGGGGATTTGAGAACAGTTATCTTAGCGGAGGCTCATAAGTCAAAGTATTCAATTCACCCAGGAACGAACAAGATGTACGGAGATTTAAGACTAGACTACTGGTAGCCGGGACTAGAGAAAGATATAGCTCATTACGTGGAGAGGTGCCTGACATGTCTGCAAGTAAAAGTGAAACATCAACGACCGTACGGGAAGCTCCAACCGCTAGATATCCCTGTCTGTAAATGGGAACAAATCACGATGGATTTTGTAACTAAGTTGCCTAGAACTCCGAAAGGGTACGACGCGATTTGGATCATCGTGGATCGACTTACCAAATCAGCACATTTTTTGCCCATCAAAGAAACCTACTCCATGGAAAAACTCGCAAAGTTGTATATCGACGAGATTGTCATCCGCCATGGTGTGCCTTTGTTATATGTGTTCGACCGGGATAGTCGTTTTTCCTCAAACTTTTGGAAGAGCCTCCAATGAGAGATGGGGTCGAAAATCAAGATGAGCACAGCATATCACCCGCAAACCGACGGTCAGAGCGAGCGAACTATTTAGACCCTGGAGGATATGTTGAGGGCGTGTTTTTTGCATTTCCAAGGCTCATAGGAGAACCATCTACCACTAATTGAGTTTGCTTACAATAATAGTTATCACGCAAGCATCAAATTTGCTCCTTATGAGATGCTTTATGGTAGGAAATGTCGAACTCCTTTGTGCTGGAGCGAGGTTGGAGAAAGGCAGCTGGCTGGGCCAGAGTTAGTACAGATGATTGTGGATAAAATCGTTCAAGTGCGAGAGAGATTGAAAGTGGCGCGCGACCGTTAAAAGAGTTATGCCGATAAACGCCGGAAAGATATAGAATTCCATGTAGACGATAAGGTGATGTTGAGGGTATCACCTTGGAAAGGGGTAATCCGCTTTGAGAAGAAAGGGAAGCTAAGCCCACGATTTATTGGGCCGTTTAATATTATTGAACGTGTCAGGGTCGTGGCGTATAAATTGGATTTACCCGAAGAGTTGAAGGGTATCCACAACACTTTCCATGTCTCCAACTTGAGAAAGTGTTTAGCAGATGTAGATATGGTTGTACCTTTGCAAGACATCCGGGTGGATGAGAAGTTGAACTTCGCCGAAGAACCTGAATCTATAGTGGATCGTAAGGTTAAACGACTAAGGACAAAGGATATCAATCTAGTGAAAGTTCAATAGAAGTTCCAAAAAGGGCGAGAAGCGACGTGGGAGTTAGAATCATAGATGTTGTCTAAATATCCGCATTTATTTGACGAGAAAATTCCGAGGACGGAATTCTTTTAACGAGGGGAGTGTTGTAACAACCGTCAACGTGAGACTTTGTGTTATTCTTTCCTTTTATAAATAAAAGAAATGTAGGGTAAAATGTGGAAAGTTGAGAAGTTAAGGGACCTTTATGGAAAATGGGATCATTTAGGGCCTAAAACCCTAGGTCACTATTCATTTTGGGGGAAACAGTATCCTCTGTGTGTGTGCGGCGACTCAAGGAAGAAAGGTAAGGATCGATCGAAGCCTTGGAAATTCAGAAGTTTGGAAAGCAGAAACTGTAATCGCGTTGGGATTCATCTCCAGGAGGTAAGTATTGAATTAGAATCCTTGTTTTATTTTGCCGATTTAAGTTTTGGAGGATTAAATCGATTTGAGACCTAGGATCGAGCCTGGGTTAGAACCGGGGAGTGAGTAAAATGGATTAGGGACGTTAATCGATATTGAAACAGGGTGGGTGTTATAGTAATTGTTTAAAGAATGGATTGTGGGACGAAATCGATTGTTTTACTCTGTTGGGGTTGTTTGCGAAGGATTATCGCAATCGATCGGATGTAAGGGTGGAATCGAGAACCGGGGCCGCCCAGGGTAGAGCCTCCCGGGGTCGCCCGATGTGGTACCGCCCGGGGATGCGTCGACCTGGGTCTCCTGGGGTATTGGCGATCGGAACACCCCGGACCCGGTAGTAGTGACCGGGCTCCCTTCGATCGGGATCGCCCGGGGGGGTGTCAAGCGGGGATACTGGGGTCTATTCCTTCTGTTAATCGAGAACTAATCTGGAAAACCCTAGAGTCAGGATTGAATAATTTAATGACCGTATAACTGGATTGTAGGAAGTCGATCTTTGCAAGGCTAGTGTTCGTGTGAGAGTTGGGTCCTTCCAATCAGGTGAGTTCTCTTATTTTAAAACCTTTAAACTCTGGAAATGGTCTTTATTATAATGCTTATTATGTTTAACATTTTCCGTAAATATAACTCTGAACTTTATTGGATTGGATTTATTTCAATAATGTGCATGAGTACTCACCTATCATTTCATTGTATGAGAATTGGTTTTGTTATGAATTGAAAGCCATGGTTTATCTTCAATCATCGGGGATGGTTGAACCGTGTGTCTGGAATTCGTTTCCTCACACATGGTAACGGCATCGACTAGGGGGCCGTATGGGGATCTACTGGGTCCCCGAGGACGAGTGGTCATGTCTCTTGATGAAGGATTTTGACGTGAAACTAGTCACTATATGTGACACGGTGTTTGTGAAATTGTTCTATAAATTTGATTGTGTTTTCTGTTGTTATAAAAAGGACGAGGTTGGGAATTCACTAGACCCTCCGGTCTAATACTCATTTCCGTTTTTCTTAAAACCCATTTTCAGGTAACAGGGTGGCTTCGGGATCTTCCAAGGGAAAAGAGAAATGTTATGAGCTAGCTTGCAGGAGAGTGGGCCTTAGTTGGGGCATAGTTATAGCTTGTTATAGAATCTCGGTTGTAATAGACTTGATTTTGACTATGTCGATCTAATTTTATGAAATTTTGTATTGGAACCCGTTTTTGGGAGTTGGATTTTATTTTAATTGTTATGTTAAGTTTTGGGGTTGTTACAATTAACAAATGCATAAATTCAACAAGAACAGAAAGAAGATAAGTGATAGATGAATCTTTTTTTATAGAAAAAACAAGAATGAGTCTTATTGTTTATTCTCTTCTTTTGTATATGTAATAACTAGACTTGATTACATTCTTAAATTAACTAGAGCCAGTTGATTGATTATGCTGGCAGGGTATGGCAAAGCAAACAGGAGTTGACACTTAAAAGTAACTTAAAAATATGGTTCAAGTGATTGTATTGCTTTATCTTTTTGAATCCCAAATTATTAACATCATTTTCAGTATATTCCTAGTAATATGCATGTGAAACAAAACCATTTTTAAGTAGCATAGTTTAAACAAGATCGTAACTGTTAAAAAACACCAGAATGGCATTAATAAACCAGTAAAATGAACAACTCATATGATTTCTTGAGCTTCATCAGGGAGGACTACTTGATTTTATCAATTAGGATGAAAGAAAATGAATGGGATTAAAGAAATATACATGATGCCCAATGCAAGTCTCATCATAATGTACATTCATACCTTCTCGAAGACGACTCTAATATTTTGCTTCGAGTACAGAATGAAGTGTAAGTAGATTAAGACATTACCATTCCATTTTCCATGATACTCTAGTCACATTTTCTACTAATTGTGTTCATTCTTTTAGTACATCATGCATAAAACAAGTTTGATACCAAAATCAAACAAGTTTGTAATTTTGGTGTGTATATGTATAAAGAATTTCACATCCTGTTTTTATGAGTTTATTATTTAATTAAAATGGTGATGCCATCATATAACATCATAAGCTCACAACTGTTTCTTCCTTCCTGCATCCTAGATTGTGAGATGTATACATGCTAAAAGACATGCATAATCTAGGATGTTATAATATACCCTCACTTATCCTACAAGTATCATATATCCTATTCATTCCGTCCACTATAATTTTTCCCCATTTATTTTGGCAAACATAAGATTAATAATAAGGATATACAAGAGATGGATGTGATGCTATCGGTAGAGGAGAAGCAGAGGCAACATTATTTGAGGTGGTTTGGCCATCTCCAAATGGATAAGTGATCTTGAAAAAATGAATATGTGAACTTGAAACCTAATGTCGTCATTTGGTTATAAACTTTGTTTCTATATGAACCTTCTAGGCTGCTACTATATGAACCAGCAGTCAAATATATTTTTTCATTGCAATTTTCACGAGACTATTCTATTTACCATGAACTAATTATAGATTCAAAGAATAAATTACTATTTAATTGAATATATACTGTTCGCGGCATCTTAGACCAATTCCATATCCAAAAGCTTACAAAATACAAAAACCGAACTATGACAATAGAAGAAAAAGGAAATAGAACATACCTAGTTTCAGCTGGCACTTCCAATCGTGACCTCTATCCTGCATCTTGAAAGATAGCGAGTTCAATTTCGTTTCGAATGACCTATTTTCATAGTTTTACTAGAAAATTCAAAAAACATTTACACAAAATTGTAACTGTTGAGCTTCAAAATTTGAATCATATTCTACACAGAACAGAGAAACATGTTTGGATTGGAGATACAATATAACTTGCCTTGGGGAAGCACCGATGAGGATGAGCTTGGAGAAGATCTCGAGACCGCGAATGGAGGCGACAACATTGATTCTAATTCTTACAATCGATTCTCATTCGTACAATCAACCATAATCGGTAATATTTCGCACAATCGCAAGGATGGATCGAAGTGACGACAATACAAACCCCACCGTGACCCTGAGACGCTAGGTTAAGACTTAAGAGGATGGGCTTAAATTGGATTATATAAAACAAATATTGTGTTATGTATTATGGGTTGTATTATCCTTTTTTTTACTCTACAGCGATGATGTATCGATGTTGATGGTCCCCAATATTCTAAAAATTTTCAATTAAAAAAAGAAAATATATTTATTTAAATAAATAATTATTATTAACGACGAGTAAATTGCAATTTTGGTCCCTGTGGTTTTTTGTTTTTTCTCACTTTTGGTCCCTACAAAATTTTGATTACAAGAAAAACCCTGTCGTGTGCAAAAGTGCTTGGATTTGGTCCCTGAGGAGTAACACCATTAGTTTGCTCCGTTAAAACCCCCAAAGCACCAAAATTGCAATTTATTCTTTTATTATTATATCATTTATTTAAAACATAATAATAAAATTATATAAATAATAAACAATTATCACTTGATTTAAAAATCACTTATTAATAAAATGACAAAATTTTAATTAATTAATAGTTTATGTTTATGTATCGTCGATAAAAATTATAATAATAAATAATTTATGTTTTCGTTTTTACTAAGTTTCAACTTTAATAGAAAAATAAATTACTCAATGAAGATAAATTAAAGAGATGTGATTTTTGATTATTTATATAAAATATAACACATATAATATAAAAAAATCTAGCACATATTAAAACGGAATATGAAATAATCTTTAAACAAAATAATTTTATAACTAAATTTACATCTTATTGAACTCGACATTCTTTTAGATTTTTTAAATAAATTATCCTACGATTAGTAAAATGATGTAACATGTTTGAGAGAGAATAAACGACCATAAAAACCTTTTAATCAACTCCAACAGATTATTCAAAAAAAAGTAAAGTGAAGAATCAAAATTCAAAATTTTTAAAAAATAAATTATCGTAAAAGTAAATTAAAGACATGAAGTTTTTTTTATTATTTATATAAATTTTATTTTTAGTATAAAGTAAGTTATCCAATACAAATAAATTAAAGACATGAAGTTTTTTATTGGTTTTATAAAATATAGAATATATATAATTAAAAAAACAACCGAAAATATAAATTATTTTATTATAGTTTTTGATCGACGAAATGTAAACATAAATTATTAATTAATTAAAATTTTGTTATTTTATTAACAAGTTGTTTTTAAATCAAGTGATAATTATTTATTAATTATATATTATAATAATTATGGTTTAAATAAATGATATAATAATAAAAGAATAAATTGCAATTTTGGTCCTTTGGGGTTTTAACGGAGCAAACTAACGACAGTGAGTCCATGTCAACTCTTGTTTTAACCCCACCAAGCTACTCGTCTCCTTCTCAACAAGAAGGTGTTTCATTTTCTATAGAGGAAACATTACATAATATATTCAGTTCTCTGTTGGAGGGCTTGAATATTGAAACAGAAGGAAAACTGTCCCACCTTCAATCTTCTTTTATACACATTGATTCTATGACATTACCTGTTATGTCCTAACAATTGTCACACTTTGAGCCTGCTTTAGTACTTGATACTATTCTTTCAAACACATGCATAAGCACACAAGTGATGAGTTTACCTGTTTCAACATCCATAGAGATTCCTATGTGTTCTCAAGGATTGCATGGAAGTCCTAGGGGTGAACATCTCTATCGTTGTTCGGCTTGAGTTTTGCAAGTATCCTCCAAGGAAGAAACCCTTTCGGATAATGTAGATAATGTCTTGGTGAAGTCATCAAACTTTGCAGAAATCTGATCCTGAAACTGCAACTGACTCCATATGAACTTCAGCATCTCTCCTCAATAAGCCCACAAGATCAATGTCATCTTGATCTGTCGTACTGCCTTTTGATAGCAGTTTGGCAAATAAGAGACTCTTCAGTTCATCTATGCTCAGGTCTTGACTGGATTGAGGTGGTGGAGTAGGAGGATCTTCTGTAACAACTGACTTCCCCTTAAATAACCTTTGTACATCTTCTATCAGCTTCTCTATCACTGCATTCCTTTCACTGAATTGCTTCTTGATTGTGGTGTTCATCGCCATAAAACCCATCTTCAGTAAATCATCTGTAATAAAGTAGGGTGAGCTAACAGAAACCTGGACCACTTAGGTTACCAGTTGAAACAATGGTTGAAGAAACCATTGTGCATGTGTTCATGGTTGGCATTGATGTGGCCATGACAGGACTTTTACCCGATCCTCATGAAGCACCTAAAATAGGTACCACTACGGATGTTCCGGCTGGGCCACAAAGGTTCTCAGCTTGTGATACTACGGCAAACTGTGTTCTAATCTATTGAGGCTCTAGACTCTGTGTGATCAAATAAGTCAACAGTTGGGGTTGTGGCCTATCTGTTTCAATACGGGCAGTCTCCAAGTAACACCCCTGTAGTAGATGTGGTAATTCCCCATGCATATGTGAAACAGAAGCCTGTTGTGAGGCAACTGAGTGGTTGGGTTGGGTTGTGCATTGCGTAGTTGGGACCACTACGTCTTCTTTAATGCTCAGTGGCAATTCATGCACACTGGCAGTAGATGTGGCTTCCCAACTAGAAGTGGTTTGGGTAAGACCTATCATTTTTGTTTCTTTAGGCCTTGTCTCACTCTCACTATCTTCTTTTCCTCCCCCATCCCTCTTGCTCACATCATCTGTTTTTTCAACTAATACACCCTCATCCATCCTTGTCTCTTCAGCAATGTTGGACACTAGAATGTCTGTTAGGACTAAATGTCCTAATGCATTAAAATTTATATAAAGAATAGAGTTTTATTTATTATTTGTAAAAGCCTTTTATTATGTATTGGGGTTAGTTGGTGTAATGGGCTTGGGCCTTGGTTGTGTTAGGCCTTAGTATTTAATGTTTGTTTAGAAGGGTTAAGCTTTAGAGAGATCATTGTGCGCTTAATAGGTTTAGAGAGAGTTTGTATTACATTTAATCCTTTTGTAACTCTCTTCAATCATTCAATACAGTTTGATCTTTATATTCATTGTTACTTGAATAATTTGGGATTATTAATTGGTATCAGAGTAGAAAGACGTAGATTTGATTCATAAAGGTATCAATTTGTTTTTCAATTTCTCATTCTGTCGACAACTCTATTTTGTGTTCTAGGTTGTTTGATTTCTTGCAAAATCTTTGAGTTTAATAGATTATATTCTTGTTAATTGAGTTAGCTAAAGTGTTTGGCAAAGTTTCATTGTCTAATTCAAATTTTAAAGCCAAATTTTGGATTTTTTAATCTCAAATTTTTTTTCCCCGTGTTCTTGAAAAATCCTATTTTTTTGCTGAAAACTCATATTTTTTTGGTCCAAATTGAGTTGGGTTAGTTGTTTTTGGCGTTAGTTATTGGTTAGAGTGATTAGGGTTCATAAGAATTTTCTGAGATCCGAGTTTTTCGAAGAATCAATCGATACCCAGAATATTTATATCAAATCCAAAAATGCAAGAAATAACAATGTACTTTTCAATCCAAAATTTTATTCCAAACCTATCAATCTGAAAGTTGGTTCCCTAGACATTTTAGGTTAAAATGCAAGAAATAACAATGTACTTTTCAAATTTTCTTTATTATAGCAATGTACTTTCATTTTTTCTTACTAGAGCGTTGTACTTTCAAATTAATTTTTATTATGACATTATACTTTGAAAAATCTACCTTGACAATAGATAGCCGGTTAGCTTTTAAACCAATTATACCATTTTCCTTTGCTTTATATGACACAACTAAAAGGATATTTACTTATATGGCATTGATTATATTTTAGCTTTCTTTTCTATGGTGCCCTTATGTTCTCTATCATTTTTTCCTCTAACTTTAACTCAGAGTATTTATATATTCTCTTGGACTATCCATGACAACAATTTACAACTTCAACATTCAATCACGAATGTTAGTTTTCATCCTTACTCAAACTAACATGGTATTGTAAGGTATTTTGTTATATTCAATTTTATTGTTTCACAAATTTTCTCCATTTTTCGTCAATCGTCACAATAACACCACCATTTCAAGTATTCTTTTGTTGTTCATTGCATCGTCTTACAACTTTGATGCTCTATGCGGGTTTTTTTATCTCTTTTACTATTGTTTACTGCACCCATCATCAACACCTTCAAGTTTCTAATTAATATGAATTATAGCCTTTCATTTCATGTTGTATGTGAGTGTTTTGTTGCACCTACACAATTTCCTTGTTTATTTTTGTAACACCCAGATTTTTCGGTATGTTTATCTCAAGCTCCATATTTATATTTCGACCTTAGAATAGCTCTTGGTATGAATTTTGAGTTGGTACAATGTTTTGGGTGAAAATCAAGCAATTTAACTTTCCTGGAGAAGTTTCACGTCCGAGGAAAAATCTTCATGCCCGGAAAGTTTGGGCAGAAGTTTGGGTCTGATCAATGGACCCATCAACTCATTTAAAAACGTTTTTTTTTTTTTTTGCCCTAAAACCTCATTTCTTCTCATTTTCCTTCTCTTTCTTCTTTGCTTCTTTCCCACCATTGAAATCATTGGTAGAGCTATTGGATCATATTCGCAAGGATCTTGGGAGCATTCAAGAGGAAATCAAAGCTTCAAGATCATCTTCATCTTCTCCACCTCTTTTCTACTATTGTTGACTTGTTTTAGGGGTTTTTTCTTAAAACTATTTGGCCAATTTTCTAGAAGATTGTAACGCCCCGTTTTTTTTTTCTGAAATCAGTACAATAGCCTAACATTTAATATGGCTATTATAAGAACTATAGCTCTTCATCTGATCCCTTCATGTCTAACCTGATCTTACCTGAGATACATATATGGAATACGTAAGCTTTATGCTTAGTGAGCAGTTATCGTTTCATGAAGAAATCATCTTTCATAAAATATATCATTTTAGTGCAGAGAATAACAATTCAATACACTTCTCATAATTATGCATAATAACATTGATGCATAAAACCATTTCTATAAAAACATCATCTTCTTTTAGTGCGAGATCTCATATGTGTAAGTATGCCAAACATTCTCAACAGGATCCTAGATCCCTGGGGTTCCGCGAAGGATCTTCCCCCTGAGGCCCGTTTGCAAGACGTCCTCCATTCTTATACCCCGTCGGTTGTTTAACTTGGTCATACTTTCACATGCACAAAACGTTTAATATACCATATGTAAAATGCATGTCTCTCTCATAAAATGCATTATAAGCATAACCTTATCTCGTACAAGGCAAACATGCCAAAACAACATTTCAAATATTCATAATGCATGAAAACATTTATATAGCATATATGTATCCCAGTAAATCTCATAACGTACTCACCTTGATTGCTTAACCGTAATGCTTAATTTACCACCCTAAAATAAATGTAACTCTCCAATTTACTATTGGTGTTTTCAAATGTGTTTTATAACTTGAAACACATATGTCATATATATAGTAAATAGAAAGGTTGAGATTAACAATCGAATTGAGCGGTGGACGTGGACGTCAAAATGAAGTAAATCTAATAATATAAACATTCTTCTTCCCTAAGTTTCTTTTATAACACGTATAAGACAAACATATATCAATATAACTTACTTTATTTTATTTATGATATATACTATTATGTTTATCTAATATAACTTTGTATACGTAATCCCAAACTTTAATATGGACATGTATTTGGGACCTATGCGATAGTACCTATCCATAGACATGCTATTGCTATACCTTTTTCTGAGTTTTATAAATTTTCGTAGTCATATTTTGATCTTTTTGACATTTACGGTATCTAGATTTTTCAACGTATATAAATATGAAATTTGGTATTAATCCGATATTTCTATAATTAATAAATGACACATTTCTATAGTTTTGCTCAAGTGACCCTAAAATAAAAACTTTATTCTTTTTCGAATCTGAAAGCGTCATTACTATCTATGTGAAATCGCTGAGTCCGAATATATATGCATTGTATAACTTTTATATCTATTTGTGTATCGAAATTAATAAAAACGGTATATTTAATATCGAATCAGTCTTATAAATAAAACTTTGTCGGTTTTCAAATCTGAAAGTTTCATTGTGATCGTCATAAATTGCAGGTCATAAAAACATATTAGTCGCATTTCATAAAAATCCATACAACTAGCTATTTTCAATAAAACATCAAAACCTTTTAAATAAAATTAATAATAAAATATTATTATAAATATATATACGTTTAATATTTAGGGAATTTAATTAAAATGCCCTAAGTTAAAAAATCAGTACCCAATATGCCCCAAATCTTGTTATTTTTGCCAAAATACCCCATATATCCGCGTTTTTTGTCCTCGTTTTTGAAAAAACGCGGACATATACTATTTGGGTCCGCGTATGACTTGAAACGCGGACATACCCCTCGTCCAACCCAAAAAACGCGGACACAAGCCGCGTTCCACCCAAAAAAACGTGGACACAAGCCGCGTTCCACACCAAAAACGTGGACACAACCCGCGTTTACCCATTATTGAATTGTTGATTTTATTATAAATTTACAGTTTATACCCCTATAATTATTTAGTTAGTTTACTTTATACCTTCTACTTTTCTATTTTTCATTTTTCATTTTTATCATATTAACACATAAAATCGTATATTAACTAAAATACGTTAAAATAATACGTTTTAATTTTAAAAAGTTACACCATTATAATCGTCTCTTCGAAACCTTCGAAATGAGCCCAATATTGAATATTTTTGGATTTAATTATTTAATTATATATCATATGTACTACATAAAACGTATGAAACATATGCATATGTTATTTTTCTTTTTACCATAAAACGCAAAACGTATTATATATCACATCTACTACATATTTTTGGACAAAGTATTTATAATTTATGTTATTCTTCTTTTTACCATTTTACTAATAACGATATGTTTAGTCCAATGGTAGAATATCGTTATTTTTACTAAAATATCGTTATTTTTAGTCCAATGGTAGAATATCGTTATTTTTAGTCCAATGGTATAATATCGTTATTTTTACTAAAATATCGTTATTTTTAGTCCAATGGTATAATATCGTTATTTTTACTAAAATATCGTTATTTTTAGTCCAATGGTATAATATCGTTATTTTTACTAAAATGGTAGAATAGCGATATTTTTAGTAGAATAACGATATTTTTAGTTCAATGGTAGAATATCGTTATTTTTACTAAAATATCGTTATTAGTAAAATGGTAGAATATCGTTATTTTTACTCAAATATCGTTATTTTTAGTCCAATGGTATAATATCGTTATTTTTACTAAAATGGTAGAATAGCGATATTTTTAGTAGAATAACGATATTTTTAGTCCAATGGTAGAATATCGTTATTTTTACTAACATATCGTTATTACTAAATGGTAAAAAGAAGAATAACATAAATTATAAATAATTTGTCCAAATACGTTTTATGGTAAAAATAACGATATTATACCATTGGACTAAAAATAACGATATTTTAGTAAAAATAATGATATTATACCATTGGACTAAAAATAACGATATTTTAGTAAAAATAACGATATTATACCATTGGACTAAAAATAACGATATTTTAGTAAAAATAACGATATTATACCATTGGACTAAAAATAACGATATTCTACCATTGGACTAAAAATAACGATATTTTAGTAAAAATAACGATATTCTACCATTGGACTAAACATATCGTTATTAGTAAAATGGTAAAAAGAAGAATAACATAAATTATAAATACTTTGTCCAAAAATATGTAGTAGATGTGATATATAATACGTTTTGCGTTTTATGGTAAAAAGAAAAATAACATATGCATATGTTTCATACGTTTTATGTAGTACATATGATATATAATTAAATAATTAAATCCAAAAATATTCAATATTGGGCTCATTTCGAAGGTTTCGAAGAGACGATTATAATGGTGTAACTTTTTAAAATTAAAACGTATTATTTTAACGTATTTTAGTTAATATACGATTTTATGTGTTAATATGATAAAAATGAAAAATGAAAAATAGAAAAGTAGAAGGTATAAAGTAAACTAACTAAATAATTATAGGGGTATAAACTGTAAATTTATAATAAAATCAACAATTCAATAATGGGTAAACGCGGGTTGTGTCCACGTTTTTGTGTGGAACGCGGCTTGTGTCCGCGTTTTTTGGGTTGGACGAGGGGTATGTCCGCGTTTCAAGTCATACGTGGACCCAAATAGTATATGTCCGCGTTTTTTCAAAAACGAGGACAAAAAACGCGGACATATGGGGTATTTTGGCAAAAATAACAAGATTTGGGGCATATTGGGTACTGATTTTTTAACTTAGGGCATTTTAATTAAATTCCCTATATATATATATATAACTTTATTGAAATATTTTAATTTATTATTTAAGAAATAATCTAAATCATATTTTAATTACGATTTCATCTCTATTATTATTAATCAGATGTGTATATATATATATATATATATATATATATATATATATTTTCAACAAAGATATTTTCTGAATTATTGAATTGTCCTCTACTCAACATTAATATTTGATATTAAAATCTTAACTTTTGTATCCGATGTAAATATCTTCATTCCGGATAAAATATCTTAAATTATCGATTATATATTGACACTATTATAATATCATAACATTTACCTTAAAATTTTAAAATGCCTAAATGGACATAATCTAGTCATTAATGTAAATGTGAAAATGGGGTGTTACAATTCTCCCCTCCTTATAAGAATTTCGTCCTCAAAATTTAATCATTCTTAAACGGATATGACTCTTATTTTGCCTTTCTTTTATATAGTTTCTATATAGCTTCTGGTGTAGGATAATAACATCAACTAACTAACATACTTAATTTATAACTTAAATATATTAGAGTATTAAGTATAATACTCCAAACTTTCATCATTTTTCTCTTGCATCTTTACTTAATGTTATCTACTATCTAAATATCCTCATATACTCTTTTATTAATCCTTTCTCGTAGCACTAGATCACAATTACTGAATATTGCTTTCTTTTGGATACACTTAATTTCGCTATCACTTACATACATTCAAACATCTTCATTTACCAATATCTTAAATCCTCTGCAAATTGGATATCTCCTACTAATATTTAATCATCTAATGATCACCTTACGTCAGTACTTATCACTATATCATTGACTTAAAAAGTTCATCCTACTAATCCACAGTTGCCTATACCAACCATTAAGTTCTTAGATTGCATTTCATGACACTAGATTCTTCGTCATAACTTATCATAGGACAATAATTTCATCAAACATTTCTTTACTTGATGTTATTTACTTTCTGAACATCCTCATATACTCTATTCAAAATCATTTCTCGATCCCGATTCCTAACTATCGTATACTTTTGGATACAGTTATGTCTCCTACTATATAGTTAAATGTCATTTAGATTCAAATTCCATCATTTATAGATATCCTAGTTTGTCTGCAAATTGAATATCTCTTATTGACAATTGGCAGTCAAAATTACTACTCTTACTACTTATCCATACATCAATGGCTTATAGATTTATCCTACTAACCATACTTTCCAATACCATGTAAAAAGTTCTCGGCATTGTATTTCTTGACACTATAATATATATATATATATATATATATATATATATATATATATATATATATATATATATAACGTATCAAATGGAAATGATTTAAGCAACCATGTATCAAACTAGAAATTTATCTAGTCTTTACTAATCACAGTTATGTTTGTATACATTTCTCCTGTCATACTATATTGGTATTTAAAATAATAGTATTTAAAAATATCTGTGCACTCTGATCCTTTTCATTTTTTTTTTAATTCATATTTAACTATTGCTGATACATCAAACTTTGTTTTACCCACACAATTCTAATTTCTTATTGCATTATTCGTACATTGTTATTTAAACCATATCCTTTATCACAAAATTTAAAACTTTTATTCTCAATTTTTTTTACATGTAACATTCTGAAATAACCTTGACAACGTATACTACACACAGTGGTTGTGATCCATCGGGCGTGACACACTTTTTCATGCTCTCACGGTAAACTTATATCCTGGCATAGCCCATTTGTCATGCTCTTACGACAAACTTTTAACAACCACTACCACTGCGTTTAGTAAAACATTACCAGTTTCATGTTCATGCATCTATGAAAACACGTTTTAAAATCAACCTCTCATAGCATGAACAAATCTTTTTTTTCTTCACGTTAACATCATTTATGCATCTCTATCGGTGCTATATGACTATACATTTAGTGTCGCTCCCTGCACGAGGTTGATTTCGAACTCAGCATAAATTTCTATTGGTATTATAGAAAAATCTTTGACGAACATTTCTACATTTTCATTTACTATTGACACATTCTATAACTTTCATTCCTACTTAACATCTTTTATGTATAACATAAATGCAACACATCTTTCTTCAAGCACCTACTTATTTTGATCCCTAATATAATTCCTATTTCATCAATCTTTCTATATTATCCATATATCCTCTATTCAGGTTACATATCTTAATCATCTTCTTTTTACATATCACCTTAATGTCATTCTTTGTCAGCTATTCCACCCCAAAATCATATCAAACTCATCTACATACATCAATAACAAGGTAACTCTACAATCTATAACGATTGAACAATCCTTAACAATTTCTTTAACCTTTATCTGACAACTCTCAACAAGGACTATGTATTCTTATTCTAGTTGCTTAGGTTACATATTCTAGTAGCAGAAATTAATCTTCTAGATGTACATGAATTGAATAAACTAGGACACAATTATTATTGACAAGAAATGCACCCAAAACATTGTCGGTGATTCTTTTGGCCTCGTTTGTTGTACTGACATATTCCATATTCCATAATCCTTACCTCTTGTTCCTCCTTCTCATTTCCACTCTTAACTAAACTTTTTCATGTCGACCTCTATATTATTGTTGAACTATGTCGAAGCTTAGGGCGACTTGATCCGATATCCCCATCATATTACACTTATGGCAAGTACATCTATAGACTCTTTTTTGTGCGTCCTAACTTTTCACATATGTAGAACCGAAATGCTATAATTATACCCGACACAATCACAAGCTCCTAAACTTATTGTATATAAGACAACCAACTCAGATCTCTATGCATATTTCTTGACCTTAGATGGTTAATCAATATATTTTCCACCTATAACATCTTTGGTTACAACCTCAAAGTCTTCTTCTTAACATAAGCCTCTATCGCATCCTCTAGTAGTTTACAAAATTTTCATGAACTGACAAAACAATTTTCTTATTGTTTACTGCTCCAATAGCTCAGCCTTTACCTCAACCTTTACTATAACTTTGGCATACCAAAACACTTAGCAGCATGGTTACATTCATGAAACCCTCATATGTTGTTCTATCATTCATTTCTAGACATTCTTGTTAAAAAATGACAACATATAAGTGTTCCATAATCCTCTTTCTGAGTCATAGTTGTGTATGCTAGATGTATTGACACATATACCTTCATTAACAATTTTGGAATAAATAATATGGACTCCTAACATAGTCTGCTATTTTGAAATATAGTTGCGTTGATCTAAACATATACCGAGTACGTTTGATAATAATCCTTTAGTGATCAACATGGTTATTAATTGTCATCTCACATCTCACATATTACATGAGTATATGATATTTGATCATCGCTCTCCAACATAGTAAAGGAACTCTTACTAAAGTATTTTATCAGAGCATAAAATCTCAAATCTTAAGGTTTTAATCTTGCACAAGCTGATAATCTATTTCTCTTATACCATGGATCTTATTATTTTATTCAAATTACCACTTCTTACTAATTCATCTGACTACCAATATGAAATAGCTAGACCGGTATCACGGGGAGCCAGGATCCTTTCGGTGCAAATATAATTTGTTACCTTTCGAAAGTCCACAACTCAGCCGTTTCAACCTTTCTAGACACCATCCCATATGGTTATATTGACCAGCATAAGCACTTAGCGGAATAATCTGATTGAGTTTATATATAACTTAATTATTTTAAGACAATGTAGTATTCTAAAACTCAGTGTCGTCCTCAAAGTTTAAGTCTATATATCTAATCTAAGGCAACCCTAGTCCACTTAAACTAATGCTGTGATACCAACCTGTAACGCCCCATTTTTTTTTCATAACATCATAACCTTTTCGTCCGCGGAAGCGTTCTGAAATTAGTACAATAGCCTAACATTTAATATGGCTATTATAAAAACTATAGCTCTTCATCTGATTCTTTCATGTCTTATCCTGATCTTACCTAAGATACATATATGGAATATGTAAGCTTTATCAGAAAGTTTCATTGTGATCGTCATAAATACATAAAACTTTGTCGGTTTTCAAATCTGAAAGTTTCATTGTTATCGTCATAAATTGCAGATCATAAAAACATATTAGTCGCATTTCATAAAAATCCATACAACTAGCTATTTTCAATAAAACATCAAAACCTTTTAAATAAAATTAATAATAAAATATTATTATAAATATATATACGTTTAATATATATATATATATAACTTTATTGAAATATTTTAATTTATTATTTAGGGAATTTAATTAAAATGCCCTAAGTTAAAAAATCAGTACCCAATATGCCCCAAATCTTGTTATTTTTGCCAAAATACCCCTATGTCCGCGTTTTTTGTCCTCGTTTTTGAAAAAACGCAGACATATACTATTTGGGTCCGCGTATGACTTGAAACGCGGACATACCCCTCGTCCAACCCAAAAAACGCGGACACAAGCCGCGTTCCACCCAAAAAACGCGGACACAAGCCGCGTTCCACACAAAAACGTGGACACAACCCGCGTTTACCCATTATTGAATTGTTGATTTTATTATAAATTTACAGTTTATACCCCTATAATTATTTAGTTAGTTTACTTTATACCTTCTACTTTTCTATTTTTCGTTTTTCATTTTTATCATATTAACACATAAAATCGTATATTAACTAAAATATGTTAAAATAATACGTTTTAATTTTAAAAAGTTACACCATTATAATCGTCTCTTCGAAACCTTCGAAATGAGCCCAATATTGAATATTTTTGGATTTAATTATTTAATTATATATCATATGTACTACATAAAACGTATGAAACATATGCATATGTTATTTTTCTTTTTACCATAAAACGCAAAACGTATTATATATCACATCTACTACATATTTTTGGACAAAGTATTTATAATTTATGTTATTCTTCTTTTTACCATTTTACTAATAACGATATGTTTAGTCCAATGGTAGAATATCGTTATTTTTACTAAAATATCGTTATTTTTAGTCCAATGGTAGAATATCGTTATTTTTAGTCCAATGGTATAATATCGTTATTTTTACTAAAATATCGTTATTTTTAGTCCAATGGTATAATATCGTTATTTTTACTAAAATATCGTTATTTTTAGTCCAATGGTATAATATCGTTATTTTTATCATAAAATGTATTTGGACAAATTATTTATAATTTATGTTATTCTTCTTTTTACCATTTAGTAATAACGATATGTTAGTAAAAATAACGATATTCTACCATTGGACTAAAAATATCGTTATTCTACTAAAAATATCGCTATTCTACCATTTTAGTAAAAATAACGATATTATACCATTGGACTAAAAATAACGATATTTGAGTAAAAATAACGATATTCTACCATTTTACTAATAACGATATTTTAGTAAAAATAACGATATTCTACCATTGAACTAAAAATATCGTTATTCTACTAAAAATATCGCTATTCTACCATTTTAGTAAAAATAACGATATTATACCATTGGACTAAAAATAACGATATTTTAGTAAAAATAACGATATTATACCATTGGACTAAAAATAACGATATTCTACCATTGGACTAAAAATAACGATATTTTAGTAAAAATAACGATATTCTACCATTGGACTAAACATATCGTTATTAGTAAAATGGTAAAAAGAAGAATAACATAAATTATAAATACTTTGTCCAAAAATATGTAGTAGATGTGATATATAATACGTTTTGCGTTTTATGGTAAACAGAAAAATAACATATGCATATGTTTCATACGTTTTATGTAGTACATATGATATATAATTAAATAATTAAATCCAAAAATATTCAATATTGGGCTCATTTCGAAGGTTTCGAAGAGACGATTATAATGGTGTAACTTTTTAAAATTAAAACGTATTATTTTAACGTATTTTAGTTAATATACGATTTTATGTGTTAATATGATAAAAATGAAAAATGAAGAATAGAAAAGTAGAAGGTATAAAGTAAACTAACTAAATAATTATAGGGGTATAAACTGTAAATTTATAATAAAATCAACAATTCAATAATGGGTAAACGCGGGTTGTGTCCACGTTTTTGTGTGGAACGCGGCTTGTGTCCGCGTTTTTTGGGTGGAACGCGGCTTGTGTCCGCGTTTTTTGGGTTGGACGAGGGGTATGTCCGCGTTTCAAGTCATACGCGAACCCAAATAGTATATGTCCGCGTTTTTTCAAAAACGCGGACATATGGGGTATTTTGGCAAAAATAACAAGATTTGGGGCATATTGGGTACTGATTTTTTAACTTAGGGCATTTTAATTAAATTCCCTATTATTTAAGAAATAATCTAAATCATATTTCAATTACGATTTTATCTCTATTATTATTAATCAAATGTGTGTATATATATATATATATATATATATTTCCAACAAAGATATTTTTTGAATCTTTGAATTGTCCTCTACTCAATATTAACATTTGATATTAAAATCTTAACTTTTGTATCCGATGTTAATATCTCCATTCCGGATAAAATATATTAAATTATCGATTATATATTGACAGTATTATAATATCATAACATTTACCTTAAAGATTTAAAATGCCTAAATGGACATAATCTAGTCATTAATGTAAATGTGAAAATGGGGTGTTACAAAGATTAAAGACTCTTGGAGCTTAAGATTCAAGTTTGTGAGTTGGGTTTCAAGATCTTCATCTTTCTCACCAAGCTTTCCACCATTGTTGACCTAATTTTTGGGGATTTTTCCTAAAAATGAATTGTAAGTCAATCTTAACCTTCTAAACCTTTATTCTTGTTAAAATATTTTATTTTAACATACTAGAACGTCCTTTTTGATGTATCTTCCATATTTTAAAGTTTTTGCCTAATTTTGGGTACTTTTGGTGGTTTAAGGATTTGACAAATATTTGTATGGATCTGGTTTTGGGAGTTACTCTTGGTGTACTTTAGGTTTGTTTGTGACCTAGATAAAGTTTCTAGTAATGAATGTTTGTGGATCTAAAGCCTTCACCAAAGGAAGCTTAAGATTGGGGTAAAACCATTTAGCCTAAATCTAGCAAAGTGAGTTCAAATTGTTTTGTGAAAACAATGTTCATGCCAAAAATGTGTATTTTGATGTATTGAAATGTTTTACTTACTATTTATCAAATGTATTGAGTATTTGTTGAAGTTTACACACTTGGTGTTTTTGGGTTAATATATCTTGAAAATGCATATATTGGGACCTTTGAATATTTTGTTAAATAAATCATAAGTGTGGGTTCTCTTGATGATTTATTTCATAAGTAGAGATTATTTGGTGATAATGCGTTTTAGTATTTTTGGTTTGGGAAAAACGTATATTTTTGCACCATGAAATATTTTGGAAATATAATGGGGGTTTTAATTGGAAAATGAATTGTCCCAACCAATTATGTGTTTTTAAGTTAACCATGCCTTTGGGGCATGTATTTGCATAAACACTGGTTAAATGCGTTTTATTGTCTTGATGATTTTTATTTATTACTCAATTGAATTTTTGAGCTTTTGGCATTTTGACCTTTTTCAAGTATTGAGGACATTAGTTCGATTTAAATTGCTCTATGTTGAGCTTTTGGAGTTATATGCATATGTGGCATATTTATTTGTGAATTACATGTTTTGAGTGCGTTGGAAATTCATTTAGAGTAATGTAATTTAGACTGTAATACATTAGATCCATTGGCATATGAGTCAGTCTTGTGTTGATGGTTGTGTAGGTATTGTAGGGTTGGACTCTGAGACTCTTGTTTCATGACCTTAAACTTTTCAAGTAGGCACTAGGAGGCTTAAGTTCGGAAATGATGTATTGGTGACACGCCAGGATCTCTGCCGCTTGAGATGTTACCTTTGAGGTAGACACTAAGTGGGTCGAGCCTTGAGGTGGAATTCACACAAATAGACACTAAGGTCAACGAACTATTGAGGTGAAACTTGTTAAGGAGTCATAGGTACATTTGGACTTTAAGTTGTGAAGTGTTATACGATTAACGTTGTACGAGTGACACTGTAAGAACCGGTTTTAAAATAAAACGTATATTTTTTTTCTTACCCGAATTGAACCGTAATTAAATATAGCAACTAAAGATAGTTGAGGGATTAAAACCGTCAATTAACCAAACTATATAATTATATATAAAAAAAAAAAAAATTCATAAGAGTAAATTACATATCGTCCCTGTGTTTGTTTTACACCGCCTCGTCTCTCTCTCATCTCTCTCTCTCTAAACTTTCAAATAACTTCTCTCTAGATTATCTTACGATCCGTTGAAGTAATCGATGAAATAACTACATATTCGGAATCTACGCGACGAACCCTTCTTAGAGGTATAAATTTCTTCTTAAGTTATTTAAGTTGGTAAGTTAGGGTAGTTAAAGTTGGTTGGTAGATTATGATTATATAATACAAAGTTATAATCATGTATATGTATAGGAATGTTTGTTTTTGTCAAAATTACAAACGGGTAAAGTTTAGAATCAAAATGGTGATATTTGTATCTAGATGTTTAACCGCACACCAAGTGATCGGTTTAATGTCTACGTGAACAAAATCCGTGCTTAAGCTTATAATATAACCATTGAGTTTTAGGTTATGCGATTATTAATAATTGGTGGTTTAAATAGGCAATCGAACGGGTTAAAGTTCGTCTTCAGTCTCGCGTGTTACGTCTCAATTTGGTTAAGGTATGGATTTCATTTCTTTTGAATCGTGGGCAACTATTTGTTGTAGTTGACCCTTCCTAAAGGTGGTTCACCACCTTGTGATTGATCAATCGAACGTGATCAACAAATGTGGAATTATACACACACACATACACATTGATTTGGTTTATTGAATCAATTGTTTGAACATTTTGATGTTTTATTAAAATGTGTCTCGTATGAGATTGTTTATGAAAAATGTGAAGTATATAGATTATAATTTCTGTGATCGCCATTTGGGTAAGTGGCATATGTTTAGTTTTCATTGATTTTAGAAGAACCCAATAAATGGGCACATTATTTGGGATGCCTTCTATGGCGGCTTTGTTGTCATAGCGTCCTGCAGATGACGGTCCACCAGAGTTAAGCCTATGTGGCTTACGTGAACCCACTCTGGGAGGACTTGGCTGACTTTGTTGGCTCCAGGGCGGATGAATCGATTCTAGAACTTTACCCACAGAATATGTGACCGTGGTTAAATTCACGGGGGATCCGTTGTGTGTGCCCGCATGCCGACCCAGTTCGTGTGGTTTGGCCACCCCACGAACACAACGACTGGAATTGACGGACTTTATTTATATTACATTTTGAAGTTAAAGTGTGAACTGTTCTTGAGATTATTGTTTTTGATTATATTACCGAACGTTTCTTTTGATTTAAATGAACTATGAACTTCAGTCTCAAGAACTTTCTTCGAATTGAATTTTTAAGTCTTCCGCTTCGTTATCGATGTTTTTATTATTATTTACGAATTTATATTATAATCCATTCACTGAGCCCTGTGCTCAGCCGTGTTTTTGTTTTCTGACACGGCAGGTTCGAAGTGACGTTTACGGGGACGGAACTTGAGATCGAGCGTGTTATTTTGGAGTTCTTAGAATCGCATTATTATATAAACGTTCTAAGTTTATAAAATCTTTTGAAGTATAAGATTTTGGATTGTAATATATGTTTAGAGTTTATTAGTAGCTCTGATTTAGTTGTGTAATTATGTTAAGTCTCGTATGTGACATCACCCGTTCCGGACCACGGGGACGGGGGATGTTACAAATATGGTATCAGAGCATAGGTTACGACTTGTAGATTAAATAAGTTTGACCTGTGAGAATTGGGTAGCCATTAGAATGGGTATACTAGAATTTAATTATATTTACTGATTTTTAATCCGTAACTGTTTTGAATTCTGATCTTGATGTTGTTCTGTATTAGAATGTCGAGACGTGGTCGCCCGCGCAAGTCTAGATCTCAACATGAGGGTAACCAAATTCCCAACCCAGTGGGCGGTACTAGTGAACCTAATATTGCTGATGTGGTCCGTCAAACCATGTCAAGTATGATGCCTGCATATCTTGAACAAGCCATCCAGGCTATGCGACAGACGGCACAAAATCTTCCTCCAAATCCGAATACAAATCCAAATCCAAATTCTGGTCCTACATCAAATATTGGAAATCCCGGATCAAGTTCGGGTAATCCAACGGGAGAAATGCATACATGGCTAGAGAGGTTTAATAAACAGAAACCTCAATCTTTCTCAATGGCCGTAGATTCAGTAGATGCTGAACACTGGATTCGGCACATCGAAAAGATTTTTAATGTCTTAGATATTCCAGATCAGTACAGGGTCCGCTTGGCTACTTACAAGTTTGAGAAAGAAGCGAACAATTGGTGGGAAGCTTGCGTTCAAACTGACCCATCTGTTAAGAACTTATCTTGGGATAACTTCAAAGAATTTTTCTTCAATCAGTATTTTACGGCGGCAGATCGCGATGCTTATGTGCAAGACTATTCAACGATCCAACAAGGCGAGGAAGAAACCGTTGCCGACTACATGGCTCGTTTTCTTAAGTTTTCTCGTTTTGCAGGAAATACCGCAGGCACACAAGCGCAACAAGCCAATAAGTTTAAATGGACACTTAACTCGAAGTATAAGGATAGTCTCTTGAATCTTCCTTTTAATACCGTTACTGAAGTGGCCGACGCAGAGAAGAATATTGATCGGTCACAACAACAACAGTTAACTTCACGCGTTGACAATAAGAAACGTGGACCTGAATCTTTCCAAGGAAACCCTCGTTTTGTAAAGTCAAAGTCGAACATTAAACCATATAAAAGTTCAAGTCAATTCACGCCACGACTTCCAGTGTTTTCTAACAGGGGGAGTCAAAATGTTTCAAGTCCAATTAATATTTGTGATCAGTGCAATCTTCGACATCGGCCGGGTCCGTGTCTAAAGATGACCGGTTCGTGTTTTAATTGTCAAGAACAAGGGCATATGGCCAGAGATTGTCCTAAAGCTGGAAAAGGAAAAGGAAAACAAGCGACTACGAGTGGGAGAGTATTTGCATTACCTGGCGACAAATCTCAAGCGGGTATGATTTCAGGCCATGTTAACTTAAATGATTTATCTGTTTATGCCTTGTTTGATACCGGAGCAACACACTCTGTTGTTTCTGAACAATTAGAATCCCGGTTAAAACCTTATGAACAAACCACCGAATGTCCAGTCGTAATATCTACCCCAATGGGTGGTTCAATCTGTGTGTTAACTCGATTTTCAAATTGTCCGTTAATTGTTGGAGATCGCATACGGGAGGTCACTCTACTTCCAATGCATATGTCCCACTTTCAATTAATATTGGGCATGGACTGGTTGTCACACCACCATGCAACTATAGACTGTAACGCCAAGCAAATATTATTTGGAGATGTTGACAAACCAGAGGCAATCTTCCAAGGAGGTACTCCAAAAGAAGATGTTAGCGCTTTAACTTCTATTACGGTGCACCAGTATACTTGGCAAAGTAATGAAGGTTTTCTGGCCTCGTTACAAGATCCCGAACAGATAATCCCTACATCTGCACCCGTACCTGTTGTTTCCGAATATCTTGATGTGTTTCCCGACGATTTACCGGGTATACCACCAGTTCGGGAAGTCGAATTTACCATCGATCTAGTTCCGAGAGCTTCTCCTATTTCTAAGGCTCCCTACCGAATGGCTCCAACTGAAATGAAGGAACTCAAAACTCAACTCGATGATTTATTAAAGAAAGGTTTCATTCGACCCAGCGTTTCACCCTGGGGAGCTCCGGTTCTCTTTGTTAAAAAGAAAGACGGTACGATGCGTCTTTGTATTGATTACCGGGAGCTTAATAAAGTAACGATCCGTAACAAGTATCCGTTGCCGAGAATCGACGATCTGTTCGATCAATTACAAGGGGCACGATACTTTTCCAAAATTGATCTTCGGTCCGGGTACCATCAACTTCGTATCCGAGATTGTGATATTCCGAAAACCGCATTCAGAACTCGCTATGGGCACTACGAATTCTTAGTAATGCCTTTCGGGCTAACTAATGCTCCAGCGGTCTTTATGGATCTTATGAATCGGGTTTTCAAAGATTATCTCGACGACTTTGTTATCGTGTTTATTGATGACATATTGATATATTCAAAGTCAAGAGAGAAACATGATCAACATCTTCACATCGTTTTGGAAACTCTTCGAACGAAAAAGTTATACGCAAAACGTTCTAAGTGTGAATTTTGGCTTGATCAAGTATCTTTTCTCGGACACGTAATTTCTGCGGAAGGTGTCAAAGTCGATCCAACGAAAATTGAAACTGTCACTAAATGGCCTCGACCTACGAACGTATCTGAAGTTCGTGGTTTTCTGGGTCTGGCCGGTTATTATAGACGATTCGTTGAAGGATTTTCTAAAATATCTCTACCGTTAACCCGATTACTCAGAAAAGGAGTCAAATTCAATTGGGGTTCCGAACAAGAATCTAGTTTCGAGGAATTGAAGCATCGATTGGTTACCGCACCTGTTCTTGTATTACCGTCTGGCACCGGAGGTTTTCAAGTTTACAGTGATGCTTCAAAGATAGGTCTCGGTTGTGTTCTTATGCAAAACGGTAGAGTGATCGCATATGCATCACGTCAATTAAAGCCTTATGAGGTCAATTATCCGACTCACGATCTCGAATTGGCTGCGGTTATCTTCGCACTTAAAATTTGGCGTCATTATTTGTACGGTGAAACATGTGAAGTTTTCACCGACCACAAGAGCCTTAAATATATATTTACTCAAAAAGAGTTAAATATGCGTCAACGGAGGTGGCTCGAACTTCTAAAGGATTACGATGTTCATATACAGTATCATCCGGGTAAGGCTAATGTAGTCGCCGATGCTTTAAGTCGTAAAGTTGTGGGACAGGTTTCCTCGTTACTTGTTCCTACAGAGTTAGCTTTGGAGATTGAACGGTTCGGACTAGAAATCTATCCGAGTTCACAAACAGAAATTCTATCGAATCTGATGGTAGAACCGACTCTAATTTCTCGGATAAAAGAAGCCCAACAAGACGACGTTGAATTGTGGGTGAACTTCCAGCAAGTAAAAGAGAATGTTAGTTCGGAATTCAGGATCGATGATGATCACGTGTTGTGGTTTCGGGATCGTCTTTGTGTTCCAAATAACTCGGAGCTTAAAGATCAGATTCTGACCGAAGCTCATAAATCTATGTTTTCCGTTCACCCGGGTACAACAAAAATGTATCGCGACTTACAGACCCATTACTGGTGGGTTGGAATGAAACGAGATATCACCGATTTTGTAGCTCGTTGTCTCACTTGTCAACAAGTTAAAAGTGAACATCAACGTCCGGGTGGTCTTCTTCAATCGTTGAACATCCCGATATGGAAATGGGAACACGTAACTATGGATTTTGTAGTCGGACTACCCCGCACGACCTTGAAACACGATGCAATTTGGGTAGTGGTTGATCGACTGACAAAATCGGCTCATTTTCTTCCTATCCGACAAACATGGTCAATTGATAAATTGACAGAAGTATTCCAACGTGAGATTGTACGTCTCCATGGAACTCCTGTATCAATTACCTCCGATCGAGACCCACGTTTTACATCTCGATTTTGGGAAGGTTTACATAAAGCTTGGGGCACACGTTTGAATTTTAGTACAGCCTTTCATCCGCAAACTGATGGGCAATCTGAACGTACGATTCAAACACTGGAGGATATGCTCCGAGCATGTGCGATGGAATGGCATGGAAGTTGGGATAGTTATTTGTACTTAATAGAGTTCTCCTATAATAATAGTTGGCAGCCAAGTATCGACATGGCCCCGTATGAAGCACTTTATGGCCGAAAATGTCGAACACCGACTTGTTGGAATGAAGTTGGAGAACGTATTCTTGAAGGCCCAGAACTGGTACAAGTTACTACCGAGAAGGTCGAAATTGCGCGTCAAATGATGAAAGAGGCTCAGGCTCGTCAAAAGAGCTACGCCGACAAGCGACGACGACCTATCGAGTTCCAACCGGGAGATAAAGTTTTCTTGAAAGTTTCCCCAACTCGCGGTATCAGACGTTTCGGTCTAAAAGGAAAGTTGAGCCCGAGATATATTGGTCCCTTCGAAATTCTGGAAAGGGTTGGCGTTGTGGCTTACCGGTTAGCCCTACCGCCGCAATTATCCCAAATACATAATGTGTTCCATGTATCTTCACTTCGAGGGTACAACTATCATCCCTTACACGTCATTGAATATCCCTTGGAACACATAGAACCTGATCTTTCTTATCGCGAGGAACCTGAAGCGATTATTGATCGTGATGAGAGAGGTACACGAAAGAGAGTGATTCCTTTCGTAAAAGTTATATGGAAAAATCATTCTGAACGTGAGTCGACATGGGAAACTGAGGAGCACATGCGACGGGAGTACCCCGAGTTCCTTAATCGATGTAAGTTTCCTATCTAAATTCGATTTCGGGGACGAAATCTTTTTTTTAAGGGGGGAATAATTGTAAGAACCGGTTTTAAAATAAAACGTATATTTTTTTTCTTACCCGAATTGAACCGTAATTAAATATAGCAACTAAAGATAGTTAAGGGATTAAAACCGTCAATTAACCAAACTATATAATTATATATATAAAAAAAAAAAAAAAATTCATAAGAGTAAATTACATATCGTCCCTGTGTTTGTTTTACACCGCCTCGTCTCTCTCTCATCTCTCTCTCTCTAAACTTTCAAATAACTTCTCTCTAGATTATCTTACGATCCGTTGAAGTAATCGACGAAATAACTACATATTCGGAATCTACGCGACGAACCCTTCTTAGAGGTATAAATTTCTTCTTAAGTTATTTAAGTTGGTAAGTTAGGGTAGTTAAAGTTGGTTGGTAGATTATGATTATATAATACAAAGTTATAATCATGTATATGTATAGGAATGTTTGTTTTTGTCAAAATTACAAACGGGTAAAGTTTAGAATCAAAATGGTGATATTTGTATCTAGATGTTTAACCGCACACCAAGTGATCGGTTTAATGTCTACGTGAACAAAATCCGTGCTTAAGCTTATAATATAACCATTGAGTTTTAGGTTATGCGATTATTAATAATTGGTGGTTTAAATAGGCAATCGAACGGGTTAAAGTTCGTCTTCAGTCTCGCGTGTTACGTCTCAATTTGGTTAAGGTATGGATTTCATTTATTTTGAATCGTGGGCAACTATTTGTTGTAGTTGACCCTTCCTAAAGGTGGTTCACCACCTTGTGATTGATCAATCGAACGTGATCAACAAATGTGGAATTATACACACACACATACACATTGATTTGGTTTATTGAATCAATTGTTTGAACATTTTGATATTTTATTAAAATGTGTCTCGTATGAGATTGTTTATGAAAAATGTGAAGTATATAGATTATAATTTCTGTAATCGCCATTTGGGTAAGTGGCATATGTTTAGTTTTCATTGATTTTAGAAGAACCCAATAAATGGGCACATTATTTGGGATGCCTTCTATGGCGGCTTTGTTGTCATAGCGTCCTGCAGATGACGGTCCACCAGAGTTAAGCCTATGTGGCTTACGTGAACCCACTCTGGGAGGACTTGGCTGACTTTGTTGGCTCCAGGGCGGATGAATCGATTCTAGAACTTTACCCACAGAATATGTGACCGTGGTTAAATTCACGGGGGATCCGTTGTGTGTGCCCGCATGCCGAAGTGTGAACTGTTCTTGAGATTATTGTTTTTGATTATATTACCGAACGTTTCTTTTGATTTAAATGAACTATGAACTTCAGTCTCAAGAACTTTCTTCGAATTGAATTTTTAAGTCTTCCGCTTCGTTATCGATGTTTTTATTATTATTTACGAATTTATATTATAATCCATTCACTGAGCCCTGTGCTCAGCCGTGTTTTTGTTTTCTGACACGGCAGGTTCGAAGTGACGTTTACGGGGACGGAACTTGAGATCGAGCGTGTTATTTTGGAGTTCTTAGAATCGCATTATTATATAAACGTTCTAAGTTTATAAAATCTTTTGAAGTATAAGATTTTGGATTGTAATATATGTTTAGAGTTTATTAGTAGCTCTGATTTAGTTGTGTAATTATGTTAAGTCTCGTATGTGACATCACCCGTTCCGGACCACGGGGACGGGGGATGTTACAGACACACTTATGTGTTCTCGTCACTCTCAACGGATACGGGTCTCCTCCTGTAACACCCGTAAATTTCGACATAGGTTATTGCTTATGTAAGCGTATATTTCATAGGGATTTGACCGTTAGGCTATGATTTATGGGTATGGATCGTGATGCTTTGGATTCTACGCTTATCAGGAACATTGAGGGTCGAAACAGGGAATTTTCAGGGTCCAGTACTGCTTAGGCGACAATGCCCGCGACTATGACATGTGTCATTATCGCGGGGCAAGGTCGCGGGATGGACGAATCCTTCGGTACACACTAGGCGACAGTGTCCGGCGACATAGCCAGGGTCACTATCGCGGGGCATAATCATGGAAACGGTACCGTCAGGGGGAGCCAACCTATAAACCCGATTTTTGTGCAGTTTCCTCTCATTCTTGCCACCTCTTTCACTCCCATTTCCTCTCAAACGACCCTTTCGGTTTTCCTTTGAGTTTGGGGACATCTTGGGGTCTCAATCTTTGATTTTGAAGGAGGTCTTCTATTACTAAGTTAGAGATGGTATGCAAAGGTTGGAAGTCTTCAACTCACACCGATTTTTCTAAGTTTTGAACTCTTAGGGTTCCAACAAACCTTTTTCCTCATTTTCTTGATGATTTGGAATTTGAGGTCATAGTGGTGGCCTAGAAGAGTGTTAGAAACGGATTCAACTTTGGTAAAGGTAATATTCTCTCCTCTTCAACTTTGGAAATTAGGGTTTTTGCCAAAATGGAGATTTTGATGTAAAATGTTTGGGGAAAGATTTTAGATAGTTGAATATGGTTATTTACGGTTGAAAACTTGTGGATCTAGGTTTTGAAAGGATTTTGCTCATGGATTCGGATTTCTCCAAGGAAACTCAAGTTGAGGAAAAATATAGATTTAACCTAAATCTAGCAAGGTGAGTTCAAGTTGATTTGTGAAAACGGTGTACATGCCAAAATGTCTATTTTAAAGTGTTTATATGTTTTACATGAAAGTATTAATTGTTGAGTTATTTGATTAATTCTGATTAGTTGAAGTGTTTAACTTTATAAACTTGTAAAATACCCACATTTGAGATTTTGGGCATTTTGATAAATAAAAAAAATATCTTGGTATTTTAAGGATTCATTTCATGAAGTAGAATTTGGGTTTTTAAGTACATTTTATTGTGTATTTTACATAAGTGTTTGAGTTTGTGTTATGAGACGTTTTTGAAAGAATAAATGATATAAAACACTTGGAAAATGATTTGTCCCAATCTACACTACGTTGGAGTCATTTATACAAATTGGAGTATGGGTTTACATCCATGCGGGTTGTTTACATTTGGTTTCACTTTATGATTTTCAACGCTGGGTCTTTGGGTTTGTTGAGCTTATGGCTCGGTTTGGATTTTGTTGGGTTTTGAGGACACTTGTCCGTTTTAATAGCTCATTGTAGAGCGTTTGGTTATGATTTGCATTTATTGCATCTTATTTGAGAGTTAAATGCTTTGAATGCGTTAGTTCATTCGTTTTGAGTCATGTAAGGTTTTAGTTAGTGCAATGGATCCATAGGCACGGTGTTCTTTTGTCCCGTTTTGGACAAGTTCACCACTTAGGCATGGAATAGGCATCGGGTCACTATGGTAAGTAAGGTGTGGGCCTATACGGTCGGGCAGCGTCCCATGGGCAGTAAGGTGTAATTCCCCTGTGCTAGAGTTCCCCTGTTTTGGAACTCTCAAGAATAAACTTAGAGGGGTTGACTTAATGTTTTCGAGCAATAGACTTAAAGGAGTTGAGCTCGGTATGTTTTATGGGTATAACCTATATGTTTTGGTTTCCTATATGGTTATGTGACCTACTTTTGTGTTTCGTCACATACTATGTAATCGGGTCTCCCCCGTCACCGCAAGGTGTTGTTTTGGGTTATGGAGTTTTATAATCCATGTTTTCGGTGACGTTTTGGGTATGGATTGTTATTCATGTTTTTGGGTTTTTGCATACTGAACTTTATCCATGTTTTGGAATATTTTGGATGATACAGTTTATCCACATTTTCAGTATTTGTTTATTAAAGTGTCAGTTATGTATTACGCGAGTTTTGGGTTTTGGATTTATATTTGAAGAAACGTTTGTCTTATGATTTTATTCACGAAGAGGGTGAATGTTGAAAAAGAGATTGTTTTCAGATTTAATGTATTTCGTCTTGGTCGTTTCAGATGGAACGTGTCATCATTTTGGAAATCACGATTTAAATAACATTCTTTAAGTTTATTGCTTTATACGTTTATGATGAAAACTTTTGAGCTCACTAAGCGTTAAGCCTAACATTTTTATTTGTCGGCATGTGCATCAGGTCCAGTTGGGGTTTGGTTCTAACGGTGCTATGAAGAGATGAACACTAGATTACACGAGGGTGAGTAGTTTGGTGAAGTCTTCCGCAGTTGGAGATAGTGACTGTTATTGGGTTTTAGTAACATCCGTACCTTTTATAGATTGCGTATAAGGATTGAAATGTGTTTATTGAAGTTAAACCTAATTTGTTGTTGTAGATGATTCAGTTATCAATGTAATTAGAAAATTTTAAATTAGTTGTTATTTCCAGATTGAGGGTGTTACACCTCCGTTGTTGTTAAACGTTATTTTTGGATAGTGTATTATCCATGTTTTAATATTACCTGGGTTTTGACACGTACCGTAGTTTACGACTTTGATATATTGGATACCCTTCATGTATTAAGGTTTTGGATAAAAGAGTTAATTCCATGTTTTGGATAAAAGAGTTAATTTCATGTTTTCAGTATTTGAATTTTTAATCCTATTTGTACCTCGTGTGAGTATTAGGTTTGGTTTCATAATTGTGGGGTAGTTATATTCAAGCGTTTTGTCACGAAAATGGGGTTTTGGTAAAGATATTGTTTTCATTCTAAATACATTTCATATTGGAAATTGTGATTTATATAATATTCTTTCTGTTTTACCGTTTTATATAACTGAGAAAACTGTTTGAACTCATTAGGTTTTAAGCCTAACCTTTTTTCTTTATCATAATGTGCATCAGGTCCTTGGGGGAATGGTGCTAGCAACACTGTGATGTGATGAATGCTAGTTAGAGGCACAAGAAAAAATCAACTAATTGGAGACATCCTTCATACGTTGGAGATAGCGATTGTTTGTTCGGTTTTAGTAACAAATGTCCCTAAATGTAGACTTGTATAAGGTTTGGAAATTATTATATTAATGTTAAATCTTAGATTACCATTATAGGTAATCAATTGTTGACTTTTAAGAAAAGGGACTTATTCATTATTTGATGTTTTATTGAAAATTTTAAATTAATCGTTCTTTCCAAATTTGAGAATGTTACAATTTTGCTACACCACCCCTCTATTTGACATGTAAATATGATGATATGTCAATATATTAGTGAAATTTACTTTAAATCTTGCTTGGATTATGAAGGCCTTGTTTGTTTGTTTTTCATTTTAAGCTCTTAATTACCACTTATGTATTATTCGATTAGACGTTTTGTAATTCAGACTGTTTTTATTTTATTTTCAGAGTCTTTTATCTCTTAATATGGTCTAGAAAAAAAGTGTCATACATATAGGGATCATGTCACAAAAAAAAAAGAATCTTCCAGACGTAGAGCACGCAGGGCTCTGAACCCAAATACATTACCTACAATGGAAGTAAACATGTTAGTAACATAACCTTCTTCAAAAAGGTCTAATGGGTAAAGGCCTCCTTCCGCCCGCCGGGGGGGGGGGGGGGTCTGAGCCATCAGTAAGATACCACTATGGAAGAGCTAGAATTCTAACTTTGTGTCTTCTTAAATCTCCTCTTATTTTCGTCCAACACCATTCGTTCAATTTCAACGTCGGTTTTAGCCTAGATTCACCCAGAATCTGCAAAAACACAAAACATGAAGATTGTAGATCTATGTGTTGGTTTTCCAAAACATCTTGAATCGCTTAAATGGGGTTTCAGTGTGTGAGATATGATTATAACTCCACAACCTCGCAAATTTGCCAACATCCTTCTTTTGTTTCTCTTTTTTTTTGTTCCGTCCTTCGATCAACGATGCTCACTTCAATTGACGTATTTAAGTTGAATTTTTGATGGATATAGACAATTATACATATTCAGACATTTGTCAGTTTACAAAAACCACCAGTCTTATCAGTGTTCAAAAAGGCGCGCCATGGCGTGCACCATAGCGCGATATGGTGCAAGACATGTCTCTGCCGTTACGAAATGACCCTTAATGTTTCTGTAAGACGTGGCTCACGCTATGACGCCTTAAGGCGCGCCACGACGCGTGTTTTTGTTAAGCTGTGATTTTTTTTCAAAAAAAATATATTTTTTAATTTTTTTTTATCTTTTGTGCTTTTACATTTTTAACTTTAAATTTAACACTTTTATAGATTTATCTAATCAATCACTCATACTTTCACGAAATCATAAACGTTATGGACTCACGATTAAAACGATGTTGTAAAATTATCTTTCTAAGTTCTATGTTGAATATTCAATCAAAATCTATTTTTATACTACTAATTTATATGATTTTTTTCTTCCAATATGAATGTACATTCTTTAATATCATTATTTGATTAGAATAGTATATATAAAACACACACACACACACACATATATATATACATATATAATTTTAAATGACATACAAATTTGCCATCTTATATCACGCCTTGAAAAACGCCGTGGTGTGTAAGGCTTAAGCCTTGATCTCGCCGCCACGTCATGACTCACGCCATTTTGAACCTTGAGTCTTATTGATTCAGATTTCAAACTTCATCACTACCTCTTAAAAAGCAGAAGTGAAATCATACTTCAAACTTCAACACCTCTTAAAAACAAACGCCACCGAAATGTTCCAACACACACCAACTATTTGACGAATTGTCTAAGTTAAAAGAAAATATTTTTGAGCAACCTTTGATTCTAAACTTTGCAATTATCAGTTTGGTTTTATTATCAAGACCGTGACACGACATAAAAACCTGCAAATTTATATCATGTCATTAAATTTCAAATTAATAGGTCACTCGTTAGTACTCTAATAAAAAAAAATGAAAGTAAATTACTATAATAACGAAAAATTAAAAAATATTTCGTTGTTTCTTGTATTTAACTCTGTTTATTTAATGTAATTTTTCATTTTTAAAATTAGTTTCAAAAATCTATACTATCTATACTATATAATGAAAATTCTAAAACGGTTATATGGTTATTGTACAATCTTTTGTTCAATAACATTTACTATCCTTAATCTTTTGTACAATAACATTTACTACTCTTATAATATTACATTTACCACTCTTACAATTACTTATTTAATTTATTTTATATCCCTTACTTTTTCATTTTTCATTTTACACCGTTATCATATTAACACAAATAATTGTATATGAACAAAAATGCAATGAAAAAATACGTTCCTTTTTTTACAAATTATACCATTATAATCGTCTCGTCAATACGTTTTAAAACGAGCCCAATATTGAATATTTTTTAATTTAACCATACTATTAAATATCAGAATATATACGAATTATCTATACTACTAAAACGGTTATTGGACAATCTTTTGTACAATAACATTTACCACCCTTACAATTACTTGTTTAATTTATTTTATATCCCTTACTTTTTCATTTGTTCATTTTACACCATTATCATATTAACACAAATAATCATATATTAATAAAAATGCAATGAAAAATACGTCCACTTTTCTACAAATTATACCATTATAATCGTCTCGTCTGACCTTCAAAACGAGCCCAATATTGAATATTTTTTAATTTAACCGTACTATTAAATATCATGAATATCTACGAATTAATTTGTTTTATATCCATACGTTTTATTTATTTTTCCACCATTAGCACATTAAAATACATAATCGTAAAATACGTTTCATTCTTATTATAAATTATATCATTATAGTTTTTTTCGTCAATAATTGTAATATAAACTAATTATTGAATATCTTTATAGGTTTAGGGTTTTATAAATTGTGATTCTTAGGTTATGATTGATTGTTGATGACATATCTATAAGAAAGTAACATAATTGTTCGTTCTTTACTTACATTTCGCTGCATTGCGCGGGTATATGCCTAGCTATATAATGAAAATTCTAAAACGGTTATACGGTTATTGTACAATATTTTGTACAATAACATTTACCACCCTTAATCTTTTGTACAATAACATTTACTACCCTTACAATGTTACATTTACCACCTTACAATTACTTATTTAATTTACTTTATATCCCTTATTTTTTTCATTTTTCATTTTACACCGTTATCATATTAACACAAATAATCGTATATGAACAAAAATGCAATGAAAAAATACGTTCATTTTTTTACAAATTATACCATTATAATCGTCTCGTCAAAACCTTCAAAACGAGCCCAATATTGAATATTTTTTAATTTAACCGTACTATTAAATATCAGAATCTATATCTATACTATATAATGAAAAAACTAAAACGGTTTTGTACAATAACATTTACCACCCTTACAATGTTACATTTATCACTCTTACAATTACTTATTTAATTTACTTTATATCCTTTATTTTTTCATTTTTCATTTTACACCATTATCATATTAACACAAATAATCATATATTAACAAAAATGCAATGAAAAAAATACATTTATTTTTCTACAAATTATATCATTATAAGCGTCTCCTCAATATCTTCAAAACGAGCCCAATATTGAATATTTTTTAATTTAACCATACTATTAAATATCATGAATATCTACGAATTAATTTGTTTTATATCCATACGTTTTATTTTTTTTCCACCGTTAGCACGTTAAAAATACATAATCGTAAAATACGTTTCATTCTTATTATAAATAATATCATTATAATTTTTTTCGTCAATAATTGTAATATAAACTAATTATTGAATATCTTTATGGGTTTATGTTTCATAAGTTGTGATTCTTAGGTCATGGTTGATTATTGATGAAATGTATATAAAGAAATAGCATTAATTGTTCGTTCTTTACTTACATTCTGCTGCATCGCGCGGGTATATGCCTAGTATATAATGAAAAAACTAAAACGGTTATTGTACAAACTTTTGTACAATTACATTTACTACCCTTACAATGTTACATTTATTACTCTTACAATTACTTATTTAATTTACTTTATATCCCTTACTTTTTCATTTTTCATTTTACACCATTATCATATTAACACAAATAATCATATATTAAAAAAAATGCAATGAAAAAATACGTTCATTTTTCTACAAATTATACCATTATAATCGTCTCGTCAATACCTACAAAACGAGCCAAATATTGAATATTTTTTAATTTAACCGTACTATTAAATAGCTTGAATATCTACGAAATAATTTGTTTTATATCCATACGTTTTATTTTTTTTCCACCGTTACCACGTTAAAAATACATAATCGTAAAATACGTTTCATTCTTATTATAAATTATATTATTATAATTTTTTTCGTCAATAATTGTAATATAAACTAATTATTGAATATCTTTATGGGTTTAGGTTTCATAAGTTGTGATTCTTAGGTAATGGTTGATTGTTGATGCATATATATATATATATATATATATATATAAGGAAGTAAAATTAATTATTCGGCTTTTACTTGCATTCCGCTGCATCGCCGGTATATGCCGGATTAGAAAGTTGTTCAATTTTTAACTTAATTTTGGTTTTGCAAAACAACTCCGTGTAAAAGAGTACGCGCCTCCAAACCAAACTATTTCGACATTCCACTCCTGCTCCGTCCCCTTCTCCGTCGCCACCGGTTAATTGCCCTGCTCTGTCGCCATTGGTTCCTCGCCCTGCTCATTCGCCATTGAAATTCTTGTAAGTATTTTCGTATCATTCTGTTAAGCCACTGTGGTTATTATCCTTCCATTCAGAAGCTTTTATATTGTTGATACATGTGTTGAGATGAAAAAGGGAGGCCATTTTGTCATTTCGACGAACAAGTGATGAATAAATGTGTGTTCAAATATTTTTGCTCTTTGTAGTTTGCTGGCTTATGACTATCTTTAATTTGAACTCATAACTTCTCCATGTTACTGTGACATAGAGGATGAACCAAATATCAGCTTGATTGCGTCTGGTGCAGTCTAACAAGATTGATTGAGTTGATTAAGGTTATTTTGGTAAAAGGAATAGGCAGTAGGTAATTAAAATGCCAAAACCCTAATCAAGGGTCTGTGTTATGTCAGGATAGAAGGTAAAACAAGATCAAATCATACAAATAGGTGTTATTAAGGCATTATATGGCTCAAATTACTTGTCGCAGTGCATTCGGTTTGGTTTAGCCTAACCAAGCAAAATGAGTTGAATTGGGCTAAAGGCTAAAGAAGGATCAAACCAAATATCAGCTTGATCAAACCACTATATAGCTCAAACTACTTAAACCGATGTTACTAGTTATATTGGTTTAGTCCAACTAGGTGGGTGAGTTGATTAGGGTTAGTGTCTTCATTCAGGTCAGTAGGTCACTTATACAATCCCAACAAGAAACTAAAATAGGAAAACAACCCTAATAAAGCGTCTCATCTGGAGTTGTCATACGACTAAACCAATATTAGATCAAACAAAGAGGTTTAATCAAATCTCTTTGCCACTCAAATTACTAATAAAAGCTTCGATGTACGTGTTCTCCACAAATCCAAACAGAGGGTGAAAATGGTAATTATGTCATTCAGACTGTTTACTCAAAAGACAAAACAAACAACAATTGATCATTTACAAGAGAGATGCCTTTATGCATACATGTCGTAAGTTCTTAACGAAAAAAACAAACAAATAGACTATTAGTCGTTTAAATTTGAAAAGGTTATGGATTTAGGGCCAAATTTGTCGGTGAATCATTATGTTGTAGTATATGCATCAATTTCTTTTGAAATTCTTATTTGCATGTTATGGGTAGTCTTCAAATAGATGGACAATGTGGCATAGTGAACCATTGAGATTTGGAACAATTTTTAAACTTATGCTGATATATATTTAACTTCACCTTACAGTGCATCTCTTATTTGTTTTTGAATTGAGGGAGTATTAATATTCAAGACTTCGAAATGGAAGCCATTGATAAGAACTCACACAATTTGGTAGAATTAAAGGATTCAAAGGCAGCAGAAAAAACTCCAATTGATTATAACGAAATAGGAAACTTACTAATAAAAGGAAAGTGAATAAAACACAATTCCAATTGATTATAACGAAATAGGAAACTTACTGATGAAAGGAAAGTGAATAAAACACAATTCCAGGGACAACTTCCCTCTCTCAAAGCCACAACTAAGAGCCTAACACAGTTAACAAGAAAAATCACAATGACCTCATTCTACAAGCATTTCCCCATTTATAAGAGACACTTTCCATTTGTAAAAGCTAATTGGGCCAGCCTTAGCCTCCACTCTTTTGGGCCGTCTGGAATAAACATTCAACACTTTGGGCTTGGGTAAATATTGGATCAGATTAGAAGGATCTGTATCATTACTCCCTCCTTCCAATAAAGTCTTCTCCTCAAGACTTGTATCCGAAACTTGACCCCTGATTACGTTTCCATCCTCCCACGTAGCTTCTTCCCGAGTCTGCCCCTGCCAACGTATTAGCCATTGCTCCACCGATTCCCCATCTTGTATAACTGTACGAACCACACAAATCTCTTCGGGAGACGGTAAATCTTTTCCATCTAATTCTAGCTCGGGTGGTAAAACTTGAGCAACCTTAGGCGACAAAACAACCTTTTTTAGTAATGAGATATGAAACACCGGATGTACACGTGACGATGGAGGTAAATACAGTTTATAAGCAACCGGTCCAATCTTTTCGATAATCTTGAACGGTCCAAAAAATCGAGCTGCCAACTTTTGATAAATCCGTTTAGCCACAGTCATTTGACAGTACGGTTTCAACTTAACATAAACCCATTCTCCAATCTGAAAACTTGCATCTCGACGCTTTTTATCAGCTTGTTCTTTCATCAAAGCCTGAGCATGAACTAGATGCGACTTGAGTTGTCTCAGAGCTTCATCACGGTCACGTAATTCCTCCCCCACTGCACCTGAACTTCCCTCGGAATAAACTGAACCACCGTCGGGGGCTTGCGGCCATAGACTATTTTGAATGGAGATCGACCCGTGGAACCGTGAAAGGTCGAATTATACCAAAATTCGGCCCATGGAACCCACAACGCCCATGAACGTGGTTGATCAATAGCAAAACACCACAGATACGTCTCTAAACAACGATTTATCACTTCTGTCTGGCCATCTGATTCCGGGTGATAAGCGGAACTCATGTTTAACGTCGTCCCTTGCAAACGGAAGAGCTCTTGCCAAAAATGACTAAGGAATAAAGGATTGCGGTCACTGACGATGGACTTGGGAATTCCATGATGTTTGACCACTTCCCGAACAAATTTTTTTGCAATGGACTTAGCTGTATATGGGTGTTTGATCAGTATAAAGTGGTTGTATTTGGACAACCGATCCACCACCACTAGAAGAGCATCATAGCCTTTAGACTTGGGTAAACCCAAGATAAAATCCATTGATAGGTGTTCCCATATCGTATTTGGAATGTCAAGTGGTTGAAGCAACCCACTTGGAGACATTGAACTGGCCTTGTATCGCTGACATATGTCGCAAGCCTTCACGAATTCTTGCACCGCAACGATCATTCTTGGCCAATATAAATTTGTGGCCAAACGATGATAAGTCCGATAGTATCCCGAGTGTCCCCGGTAAGAGAGGTATGAAATTCCTTTAAAAGAGAAGGAATCGGTTTCGATGTACGAGGAATCACCAATCTATCTTTGTAATACAAAACATTGTGTCGAACCACATACCCGGGATGGGTACTTGGGTCATTCGTTAAGTCACGAATAATCTTTTGTAAACCCGGATCGGCTTCCTCCATAAGTTGAGTCCCTTGGACCTAAATCGGCCCCGACATCAATGAAGACAACTCACTATCTTCTGCCCGTTGAGACAACACGTCGGTAACCCTATTTTCGCGGCCCGGTTTGTACAGGATATGAAACTGATATCTCAGCAACTTGGCCACCCAAATTTGTTGCCAGGGGTTCGTAATACGTTGTTGCAGCAAGAACTTGAGGCTCTTCTGATCCGTATACACACAAAATTTAGTCCCCAATAGATGCGAACGCCAGTGCTGAACTGCTAGAACCAGTGCCATAATTTCTCTTTTGTATGCGGACTTCGCTAAATTCTGCTCATCAACGCCTTACTGAAGTAAGCGATGTTGTTGCATCAAGACTGCCCCGATGCCCCGGCCCGAAGCATCACATTCGATTGTGAAAGGAATCGTAAAGTCCGGTAATGCCAACACCGGAGCCGTGACCATGGCTCATTTCAACTTATCGAAGGCTGTTTGGGCTTCTGTACTCTATCTGAAAGTGTCCTTCTAGGTTAAATCTGTCAACGGCTTGGTGATACTACCGTAATGACGAACAAACTTACGGTAGTAACTCGTAAGGCCCAAAAATCCACGTAGCCCTTTTAGTTGTTTCGGACCTGGCCACTCAAACACAACCGATCTTCTTAGGATCCATGTTAATAATATGTCCCAGATAATCAATAGATGTTTGTCCAAAAGAACATTTTTTTCGATTGACCACAAACTTATTGGAGAATAAAACTTGAAGGACCGTATTCAAATCTTCCAAGTGTTGGAACCAATAAGAGCTGTAAATTAGGGTACCATCAAAGAAAACCATGACAAACTTTCGTAAATAAGGTCGAAAGATGTCGTTCATAATGGCTTGAAAGGTGTCCGACACATTAGTGAGGCCAAAGGGCATCACTAAATACTCGTAGTGGCCATCATGGGTACGAAACGCTGTCTTCTCGATGCTGTCGGGTTTCATGCGAATCTGATTATACCCCAATTTCAAGTCCAATTTTATAAAGAATTGGGCTCCCGTCAATTCATTGAGGAGTTCTTCAACAACCGGAATCGGAAAATTTTCGGGAATGGTGGCCTTGTTGAGAGCATGATAGTCTACACACATTCGCCAAGAGTTAGTCTTTCTTTCGAACTAAAATTACCGGGCTCGAGAAGGCACTTTTACTAGGACGAATCATTTCTAATGAAAGAAGTTCCTTCACCTGTCATTCAATCTCCGCTTTCTGAATATGCGGGTATCAGTATGGACGTACACAAATCGGGGAAGTAGGGGATACTAACGAAATGCCATGATCATTACGAGTAGGAGGAAGACCGTTGGGTCTTGGAAAACAACCGCAAATTGATCAAATAGGCGTTGTAAATCAGTCTGCTCTCCTTAGATAACATATCGTTCCGTTTATCAGACTCCACAACGTGTAAACCGACTGGCAAATCATTACGAGGTTCTTCCAACGATAACCAAGTGTGAAGGGCAGCTTGCTTTATCTCCGAATCAGATAAACCTTGGATACAAACTGATTTCCACCCAGTGAGAATCGCATCGATTGATTTTTCCAATTATGCACCACTTCTCCCAAGGTTTTTAGCCACTATCCACCAAAATTACAATCAGTATTCCCGAAATGGCCCCTTCGATCTTCAAGGTTTTGCCCCCGGATTCAGCTGTAGCTAAGGAACCCTGAAACTCCAGTACGATACACAACCCGCTCGGCTGCGATTCCTAGTCGCCACCCAAACTATCCTCGGACGCATCCATGGCCTTGACTTCACCACCATCATCAACAATTTCATCATCAGCCAACAATAGAACCCTTAATTTACCCTCCAGACATTTGTGAGCTGGGCCGAAATCCTGCCCACAACGAAAGCATAAACCCTTCTTTCCCATTCAGTACGAGTAAGAGAATGAAAACCTCTATTCCGATTTCCTACAGTCAATGAATCGAAAATCGGGACTGGATTCGGTCGTGTATAGGAAACAGATTGATTGGGCTCCGATCGATTGGGCTCAAGTCGTGGAGTTGGGCCTTTGTCATTAAGCCCAATACTAACATGTCCTTGAAAATCACACCGACCCAGGGAAGGCTTCAGATCTGATTGTAAATTCGATCCAGGACCACTGCCATTGCTCTGATAGCGAAATCGAGACTAGGAAACACTAATTGAAGACGGACGCAACATTTCCTCAACGTCTTTGGCCAAATACATGGTGTCCAGACCACTGTTTTAAAAAACAGTTGAGGTGTGCCTCAAAGCGGGGCGGCCCAAAAAAGTTTCTGAAGCGTCGCCTCTCACTCCTATTTGGGGACGTACGCTTTGTAGAGAGGAGGCGGTGGGTGAGGCTGTGAGATGGTAAACATGTGTGAGGCGTAAGTCTTATTTAAAGATAAGAGTTAAGTGTTTCTTAATGGTGGTGTCAAACTAGCAGCAGTCTCACAACCAGCAGCAGTCTCACAATCTCACAGTCGTCTTGTTTAAAGATAAGAGTTAAGTGTTTCTTAGAGGTGGTGTCAGACCAGCAGCAGTCTCACTATCTCACAGTCCCACTTTCTATATTAGTTGTTAGTGGGAGTGTCAATCTCATAGTCCCACTTTCTATATTAGTTGTTAGTGGGAGTGTCAGACCAATAATTTCTGTGTGTATACAAGTCTCACAATCTCACATGTTTTATATTCTTAACTTATCCAATTCTCTCTCTCAGTCTCACCGGTGGTAGAGGCAACCAACATGGTGTATATATTCATGCTTATAACATATAATGATATATATATATATATATATATATATATAATCTGACCAAGGTATACTTCATATATATTAATATACATATATATATATATATATTTCTTTGTTAGTATATTATATATGTATAATTATACATGATATTCTGTTTTTGAACTTGCTACCTGCTACTTTTTACTCACTTTATTAAGTTGCTACATACAACTTTACAAGTGTGTGTGTGTATATATATATATATATATACTAGAAGCGTACTCGTGCAATGCAGCGAGATAAATCACGATTTTAATGTTTCATTTTATTTTTTGGTCGATTTACGGTACGATTTTGGATGGTTTTGAGAAAGTGATAATGTTTTTTTATAAATTTGTTTAATTTAGGCTTAATAATATAATGTTTTTTATATAAAAAAATAAGTATTTTGTTAGAATTAAATGATTATCTTATATATTTTAATTACATCTAGAAAAAATAACCAATTACATATTTAATAATATAATTAAAACAAAATTATAGTAATATAATATATTAATTAATAGTTATACATGGAAAGGTCTGCATAAAAAGAAGGCCTTGCACATACCAAATTGGTGGGTGTTAGAAGTCTGCAGTAGTAATATGTATCTTGTGCTTTGATACTTGTAAATTAAGAGATTTTTAAAATCTTGCATAAAATGATGGTACCTTGTGCCTAATAATTTGTATTGAAGAGTTTTTTATTCGTGCTTTATAATATAGTATAGATATGTTCTGGTTTTGTGTATTATGCAACGAATACAAGCATATACATTCTGTTTTTGTGTATTATGAAATTTGTTGTTTTATTTTTTGGGGCTTACGCCTCAATCGCCTCAAGGCTTACGCCTCACGTACCTAAGGGCAAAACGCCTCGAGGCTCGTTTCCGTTTTACCTCATCTTGTAAACCCGCGATGAAGTATCCCAAAGCTTGGGACTCTGGTAAATGAGGAACTAACGATAATAGATATTCAAAATCTTCGATGTATTCATGAATGGAATTTACCTGTTGAAGCGTTGCCAATTGCTCACAAGGATTTTGAATCTCCAAACCACTGAAGCGCTGTAAGAGCTCTTTAGTAAATTGATCCCACGATAATGGCACATAAATCTCCTTCAAGTGTTGAGCGACCCCTACCATGCTCAATTGTGCCAAACGGATGCATAGTAGTGGAGAAATCCCATAGGCTCAAAGTAGAGTTCCACCTTTTTGATCCATCCTTGAGGATCGAAACCAGAAAACTCAGAAAACTCAGGCAATTTCACCTTCTTCGCTGCCCAAGGAAGGTGATCGTTCGATAATTGCTCCCCCCTCTTTATCAAAGGACGAGTTGGTTTTTTTCTGAGAGAAAAAATCCGATTGATCCTCCTTCTTAAAAATACCAGATCGTTCACCCGTATCTACACACGATTGCTTACCTTGTTGTTTCACCTAATTCATCACGAATTTGCGAAACTCAGCCTGTTCCACTTGATCCGATTCCACAGAATGTATTGCCGATTTGATCTCGGTCACATCTGATTGAAGTTTCTGAATCTGTTCCTCATGATGATCCAATCGAGCTTGTTGAGAACGAGTTTCCATGGAGAATACCGGCAAATATACGGTAGGTCGGACCAATGATAAGAACTCACACAATTTGGTAGAATTAAAGGATTCAAAGGCGGGGGAAAAAAACTCCAATTGATTATAACGAAATAGGAAACTTACTGATAAAAGGAAAGTGAATAAAACACAATTCCAATTGATTATAACGAAATAGGAAACTTACTGATGAAAGGAAAGTGAATAAAACACAATTCCAGGGAAAACTTCCCTCTCTTAAAGCCACAACTAAGAGCCTAACACAGTTAACAAGAAAAATCACAATGACCTCATTCTACAAGCATTCCCCCATTTATAAGAGACACTTTCCATTTGTAAAAGCTAATTGGGCCCAACCTTAGCCTCCACTCTTTTGGGCCGTCGGGAATGAACATTCAACACTTTGGGCTTGGGTAAATATTGGATCAGATTAGAAGGATCTGTATCAGCCATTTTAAAAGTTCCCCTTTCAGACGCATGAAGATTGCATTGCTTGATCACACATATATCAAATATCTCAAATACCATTCATGGATACAAGTAATTGTATTTATGATGACAATAAGCAATCAAGTAATACTCTGTCATTCTCAAAACAAGTGTGGCGACAATGCTTGATTGACACATAGACAGTTTAATAAAACTCTGCTCATTATGGTCAAATACGTAATATGCCCTTTAATAAAACAAAATCAAGAAAACTTGTGGACCATGATCAATATCAAGCTCATCAATATCTTGTAATGGTTGCTAATGTGCAAATAGGTGGAAAGAAATCTTTCCAGAAAAGGAAACATTTCATTTATATGGGACAAATCCAAAAGAGTAAGTGTTGCATTTATTTTGAGTATCGAAGGAGTATTAGATTTTAAGGTTACGATAAAAAAAAGAAATGTTGCAATTTGCGTAGGACATTCTGAAAACGAAGTTGCTGCAACTTGTATGGGTCATAAGTAGGGATGGGCAGGACCGGGCTCATTGGACCAGACCTCACCAGATTGGATAAAGACCGGTCCATGATGTCTTCTGTCCGGACCGTCGGTACTCTTTCGGGCTAGATTTTTTTGAGTCGAACCAATTTTTTTTGGAGTCGGACTAAATAAAGACCGTCTATTTTTCTTGACCTGAGAAAGAGCGGACCAGTCTGGACAGGATAAAAACAGGCCCGGTTTTTTAATTTTTTTAAATCCGTTAACTTTTTATGGACCAGACCAAAAGTCTAGTCCAAATCTGATTTTTCCGGACTGGTCCCGGACTAGGCTAGACTGCCGGTCTTTGTTCAATCTTTACTGTCCCTTATTAGGATGGGCTTTTTTCGTACTACGTTGTGATTTTGATCAGACCGGGCTTTTATCCGACAGGTCCTTGTGCAACTCTACTCAAAAGGACTATTGAGCTTATTATGACTTCAAAAGTTTGTTGATGTTTTTATCTAATTGTATTTATATTTCCTTTTAGCTTCACAGTGCTGTCTAGAAATAAGAGTTTGTTAGGAGGGGTTTGAAGTATTAATCTTCTAATTCTTTTACTAATTGAAGTCCAAGTCATTATCTAATGGTTGTTTGTATGTACTAGAGGATAAGCAAGTGAAGATAATGGGAAAAGCCTCTAGAGATAAAAGGGTATGATTGTTGTTTTCATGGATTAGATTATCTTTTTATTTTGTCTATGCTCTATCTTAGCTTGATGAGATAAATTGCACATAGGATATCTACTACCGCAAAGCAAAAGAGGAAGGCTGGCGTGCACGAAGTGCCTTTAAGCTTCTTCAAATTGACGAGGAGTTCAACATCTTCGAAGGTGCAAATTAAATGAGCTCTGTATCCGTATAAGATGAATTTATACATTCTTATTGTGATGCAATTAGCTTTAGGCATAATGATCTTTATGATATTGTTAAACATCAGGAGTCAAGCGTGTGGTAGATCTATGTGCTGCACCTGGTAGCTGGAGTCAGGTATGTGATGCTGCGTATCTACTCTTGATTTCCTGCTAGTCTTGACTTGTTCAATGCATATTTATTTGTACGTCAAAGTTCCTCCATGAACTGACTCCTCTTAAAGTTTTGTTTCTCTCTGTCTCCTCACTCTCTTGTTAATGAAATATTTTGTTTAAACTTTAAACCTTTTTCTGTAAGCAATTTTAAACTTTTAAGAATCAGATGTTTGTGTGTGCCTGTATATATGACTTCACATATCATTTGGACTTTGATGAATATCAATATGTTTGTAAATTGTATTATCGAATTTCTTCTTATATTGACTGATTCTCAACAATTCTGTTACAGGGCATTTGCACATGTAATTAGTCACGTAACAATATACTTTGTGATCCATCTATAGGTTGGATACACTTACCAACTACAATACACCATTATATGTACATTCTTTGTTGGCCCAAGAAACCCTCCTGATACATCCATAATTTGTTATTTTGAGGCTTGGAACCTGCACCTTAAGGTTAAGTGCATTGTTAGGTGAAATTGCCCAAACACCTATTGGCTAGATATGTATACCTCTCCTGGTACATTGTCAAGGCAGAACACCTTCATCTTGAGAGAAAAGGAATAAATTTTCATTGCTTTCTAAAGTATATGTTATTGTATAACTAGAGAGAGAGAACCATAAAATGGGAATATACATATAGGGAAAGTAAAGTACGAGGCCCAAATATCATGTTTTTTGACAAATGTAATGTAAGGCTGAGCGAGCATAGTAATCACGCACCCTTAGTGTATTTTTGAATTTTGTGATTAAATAATAAAAAAATGTTCTTTATTTTATTTGTGCAGAAAATTTGTCTATATGTTTGAAAAAAATGTAGCTCATGTGTTTTTTCTATCTTGTATTTCATACTTTTACAAGAAATTCTTACTTAGATATTGTGCTTGCCTCTTGCCTGAAGTGATATAAATTCTCCCTTGCTTTCACAATAATGAGGCCTTGTTTTAGTTTTCTTAGAAATAGAATTTGTTTGGCGGTAGTAATGTGGTTCTTTAATAAACTAGGTATTATGGGTCCTATATGCTTTTCAATTGCATTTGTAACAAGAGTGGAAGTGGTTGAACATGCTCTTGTTATGCTTTCTGGTGCTTGTATGCTTTAAGCAAATTTATTTGCCGATAAAAAAGACACAAGGGTTCTGCTATTGGTATTTTAGACTATGGGCAGTAGACTCTTCTCGAACCCCTTCATTGTCAATAATCTGAGGGATATTATATCAATTATCTTCTTTGTTCTTCTATGGACTAGTACAAATGAAGTGATGCATTAAGAATTTGTATTTCTCCGTACAAAATTTTGAGGTATTAATATTGCGTCTGTTGCACTAATAATTCAGGCATCTTTTTGTAGGTTTTGAGTCGGAAGTTGTATCTCCCAGCTAAGCTATCATCTGATTCAAAGTGAGTATGGTTAAGTGTGTTTGAAGTAAGATGACATACAAACCTAACTGTTCACCATCCACAAGAACCCTATGACGGGTTTTAATTATTTCATGAGCTATACTAGTGCCTGTAACATATCGTCAGTTGTTTGGTAGATGTCGGCATTACATTCTTTTTCTTCAGTAGTGGAACTAAATAGATTATTATGCCGTGTGTTTGACGCTTGCATAAATTCAGGATAAAGGATCATTAAATAGTGCGCTCATTTAGCCTGGGTTGTCTTGTGGTTCTAGTTACTACTATATAAATAAGGCAAAATGCAACAAAGTTTGCCTTGGTTCCTATTTAGTGTAACGAACAATTCTTTTTCCTCAATCAATGTAATAAAGTTTCAAAAAAGTTCATTTCGTACCCATTTTGACCGCTAACCTGCTTATCTTGTAATATAAGTTGACGTGGATGGCAAGTTGTCAATCAATATACTCTTTCCTGGTAACCTGCTGATCCACCATTATCTTTTTCTCAATCAATATAGCTTGAAAACTTGGCATCAATATCATCAAATTACAAGATCCGCCGGTTAATGGTTAAAATGTATACAAAATAGGAAATTTGAAACTTTATTACATTGATTGAGAAAAAAGTTCTTCGATACACTAAATAGGAACTAAAGCAAACTTCGTTGCATTTTGATGCATTTTTCCCTATAAACAATGTTACTCCAAAAAATAAATTGATGTCTCAATTCTTAAATGTGAAAATTTACATAAATGCTTCAAATACCTTTTTTTAAATTTGAAATATTTCAGATGGATTTGTTCTTGGAAATCCACTTAGTTTTAGAACTAGCTAATCTAGGAAGAGAGGACGGTTCCAAGTAACCTAGGGAATTTAGGCAGTTAATGATCTCAAGGAGTTGAGTTGGGAATGTTAAGATCGAAGATTATTCTAATCATACTTTTGCAAGTATAAATTTGATTTTAATGGCAAACTAAATTTTCACTAGTCTTGAAATCCTAGATTTAGTATTTGAGTACCTGGTCTTATCTAAGTGTGAATGGGACATCTATTGGTCTCTTATGTCACATCACAATTTGCGGGAAGTTTTTATATTTCATAAGCTACAAGACTTTCTATTTATGCTCTTATGCTTACAACAAGATACACACGAGTTATGTACTCAAATTTGAATCATGATTTACAGAGACCATGATCTTCCACTCATTGTGGCCATTGATTTACAACCCATGGCTCCAATCGAAGGTGTTATCCAAGTGCAAGGAGACATAACAAATGCTCGAACAGCTGAAGTGGTGTGTTGAATTCTTTCACTTCTCTTTGTTTCACTTCCTTCTAGAAGAGAGTTAGATGGTCTTTTTGTGTCTTCTATATGTTCCTATGAATTTGTATCTTATACATTAGTCTCTAGCACAACTTCCTAATTCCTAATTCATTGCATAAAATTTTTGAAACCGTTTTAATTGTTTGATTTAGTTACCTATTCAAATATTCACATACATATAAAGTATTAAAACTTGTAGGTTTGATGTACAAATATATTAAATGATATGAATGATAACATAAGATGAAGCGTGCAAATTGATACAATGTATGCTGAATAGTTCTAATTATTTTTCTTGGTTTACGTATGTTAGTTAAAGTTTTTACTATTGAAATAATATTTACACACATTGGGCAGATAGTAAGATAGACTAGGGGTTGTGTCGTTATCTTACCTTTGCTATGTTTCCTAGTACCCACTTCTGTTTATATGCTGTTGCTTATTTTTCTCTAGCCTTAGATATTTTTAAAATCAGGACTATCTTCCTTTCTAGTCCCAAGTTCTTCACTTTCGAACCCTCCTCTTTTTAAGTTCTTTACAGGACTGCATACATCCCACCCCATGACCCCATCTCTGACTGGGATATACTGGGCTTGTTTCGATTGGTTTATAATATATATATATATATATGTGTGTGTGTGTGTGTGTGTAAACATATATACCATTCACCTTCTGCTCTCTTCATGGTCTCTGCATCCCCTGCATGAGTGGATGAACTCATGAACTTGTGTGTATGTGCTTGAATTTTCTTATCTTATCCATTGATGCATGTAAAAGAGTACACTATTTTGGAGTCCTTGCCGCTGTTCTTTACCTGCTGTATTCATTGGTGCTTTCCTTCATTAATCGTTATTTCTTATTTATTTTCAGGTTATTAGGCATTTTGATGGATGCAAGGCTGACCTAGTTGTCTGTGATGGTGCTCCTGATGGTAAGATCATTAATATGTTTTTGCGCATTTGTTATCGTAAATTTCCCACAAGTTCTTATGTTTGACCTGTCTTCTTCATTGAATTCTACTTTTGGAATGCAGTAACTGGACTTCATGACATGGATGAATTTGTTCAATCACAATTGATATTGGCGGTAACCGTTTATAATGCTTATTCAACCAATTCAAATCCCTGTTTTATAGTAGATAAAAATTAATCTTATGCAGATCGAGTGAAAAGCAAGTTGTTTCTAAATAGAATTTGCTTCTTTGATGGTATACATGTCATACACGCTTTTATCTTGCTTGTAGTCTAACATTGCTACCCAGGTAGGAGGATAGATAGAATTGTATCCAATCTTACGTCTTGGCTGATGATAACGAGTATGCAAGGTTTGAAAGATGAAAATATGAGGCGAGGTGTTTTCCCTCAGTACTGCATGGTGTAAGCCTCGAGGAGAACCAATGTGTATGGCTCAACAATAAAAACAAACTAAATCATTAAATTCATAAAAAACAACTCATAATCACATATAGGTTATAGAAGTCTTAAAACTAGTTATAAGGCTTAAAAAGATAAACTACATTTAGTACTTTCTAATTGGAATCTTTTTGCAGTTTGAGAGATCAGAGCAAGCAACAAAACCACTTGTTGATCTTGAAGGTTGGTTTTTTTGGGGTAGGGTTGGGCGTGCATGAGGGAGGAGAGAAAGTGTGAGGGAGGAGAGGAGAGGAGAGAAAGCGTGGGGGAGGGAAGAGTACACAGAATGGTGAGTGGGGGAGGAGAGGAATAAGTGTGTAAGGGAGGAGAGGAGAGAAAGAGACTGTTTTAGGGTTTCATTTGTAAAATAAAGAATAGAATACAGCTCATACTCTTCAGTATGTCTCGACTGAATTTCATGCCTGAGTACGCCGCAATGAACGCCTCATTCTTGGGAGTAAAACGCCTCAATTCCACCTGCAGAGGTGCAGCATCAGAAGCAATTTTGTATCGCCTCGTCTCGAGGCGTACGCCTTGACCTTTTAAAACCATGTGTCTATGTACTTGATAGGGTTTTTGAAATATAATACTATTCTGGACTTTGAACAGATTCAACCACCTAGCATGTGATATTGTCGATAGTGCTCTTTGAATCTACATATATGTTGTCTTCAGGAAAAGTGCAATTTAAAACTTGAAGGTAGGGAAGATAATATCAAGGTAAATGTTAGGGATTAGTAGAGCAGTGTAGATTCTCCTTGTGCTAAAGTAAGGATGAAATTGTGATTATTCCTATGTTGCAAAGGTAATGACAAATACTTAAGCTTGCTAGAGGTACCGTCTTCTCTCCAAAAAAATAAATACTTCTTTCACCTTTTGCTTCATCTAATACACATAGCCCAACTAATTTTACCTACGGACTTTGGTCATCTTTTGTTGAAAAGTATGTGAATTGAACAAAATTTGTGCATGTAAAAGTAATTTGGCTACTGCAATAACTTGTTGAACTTGAACAACTTGTCATTTAGTTCTGGGGTTCATTCAATGTTAATGCTATTTGAGAAAACTTCATTTTCAGGGGTTAACTATTGTAACTCACATACTCAAGAATGGTGGAAAATTTATTGCAAAGATCTTCAGGGGGAAGGACACAAGCCTCCTATATTGTCAGGTACAACCCGTAATCCCAACGACCCAATTGCAAAAAAATTGTGCTTATGATTTCCAGCTATGAGAACTAGTTCTTTCAAGTCCATAGGCTGATCCTCTAGTAATTTCAATTAGAATGCTTGTTCGATTCTTGTTTCAGTATTTCAGCAACTTCCATGCATATGTTTTTTGATTGGTGGACCGAGTGGTACATCCTATCAAGGTGTTGCTTACTTGCGTTTTGATGTAAACCTTTATCTGAAGGTGTTTTAATTTATGTTTTGAAGCATACATTGTTTATGGAATGCGGATAATAGCATACTTTTCAACTAATAATCTATAAAGAACAACCGAGTTTGCTTAAATAAGGGGAAAGCACATGTAATAAGCATGTGTACAATGTAGATGCAATTTGAACATTCAACAATGTGAATAGTTAGAAGAGGGAAATATAATTAAAACTAAAGTAGTTGATACCCATAACATAAATTTGACTAAAAGATTGGCCAGTTGATGCCATAGATAAAAAGAACCCCACTTTCTCCTCCTTTGGGGAGGTGTGTGACTACAACTGTGCATGAGTGATACATTGATCAGTGCTCGATTACTTGCAATTGATGATATATGCTATATGTCTTGTAGATTCTTCATTTTTCAGATTACCAGTATGCCTTGATTCTTTTTTTTTTGAGACAACTGCTAGTGGCTTCCTTGATTCATTTATTTAACACGTGCAACATATAGTTAGTTTGCTCTTGGTGAATATGAATGTAGTCAACGTACTGCTACATGAAGCTCAGTTGTGCTTTTGTAATTCCAGTTTGCTGAATTGTCTTATGATCTGCTTTTCTTGCAGCTAAAACTATTTTTCACAGAAGTAACTCTTGCAAAACCAAAAAGTAGCCGGAACTCAAGCATAGGTGAGTCCCACTTGAATCTTGTCTTGTTGAACAAGTCAGTGGCAGCCGGCAAAGTTACAACCCAACTGCCATATTTTCTTTTCTTGAATGTGTGATTATGATGAGAGAGAATGTGTATTACTATTTTTCATTGAAGAAACTCTTGTGTCATCGAGAGGCAATTAACCAGGAAACAGATTAACATTTGATAATATTTTTATAAAAATTTGTGTGCATATGCCCAAATCCAAGACAATTAGTAAGAAGACTTTGCATGGTATACCTTTCTGAATTAATATATAGTCAATAATGACTTAAATCAAAATGTTCAGATGTTTTTTTAGCCAAAATCCAAATACAAATGAAAGTGTCTAGACAATCTGTCCAAGGGCTAAACCCCAAACCAGCTCCTATAGCTGACAAATTAAGGCTATGTAATATATAATTTTTCTATCGTCTAAGTAGTTCGGGCATTGATAAAACTCCTGAGGTTTTATATGAAGGTTGAATAAGACAGTTTGGAAAGTGCATAAGGTGGTGTTAGGTGCTAATTTATCGGAAAAAGCTTTTGAGGTGTTCATATGGAAGCATACGGTTAGCATGTTTTCGCATGAGATAAAGCGATTGATAAAGATTTTAGTCATAAGATAAAAGAAGTATTGATGTAATGGCCACAAGCTTTGATGATCTTATGTGTCGGAAGTACTAAAGGTAAGTGGCGTTGAGATCATGTCATCAGGAAGTACTGAAAGGCAAGTTCGATAGGATGACAGTGAGATATGCCTGTGTGTAACTGCCTTATCAAGGGTATTGTACTTTTGAAGTATATAATATTTATATATGGGCAAATGAACGACAAATAAACGCATGCACCCTCCTTGCCTTTAGTGAGGTTTGAACCCCAGACCTCCTTGAAGGCCAGGGCTCTACATACCGCTAGGCCAAAGACCCTTTGGTTATAGTTTTCTTGTTCCCTATGTCTAACTAGGGTTTCTGTATATATAAAAGGAGCTGTGATGCACAATGCTTTATATTGAGGATCAAACTATTGAATAGTGGAATAGAATATTTAGTTTTTAATGAGAAGTTGCTCTAAAGAATCTCCCAATTTTGCACGATCTCCTTGAGTGTAATGCTTCAGGCCAATGTGAACAGTTTTCCTAAGAAAACAAACCAAATCAAACGAGCCCGGTATATCCCACCTGGAGGTGGGTCCTAAGAACTGGTCTCTACCTAAAAGAGTAGCGTGGCTATTTCCATGAAGAACCCCAGCTTGTGAAAAATGTTTGTAAGAGAAAAGATGGTACACTTTGATTTACAAAAGATGGGTACAAGTAAGCAAAACGATACAAATAGAGGCAAGTACAGGAGCAACGTAAAACTTAACTGCCGACTCACTAACTCAAACTCCTACCTCTACCTCTCCAGCTCTCTTCATCCCATCTATATCTGCAAACCTAGTCTACTACCCTTGTTTTGCATCTTCATGCACTTCTATTAGAGATCATTTCCTTGGAAATGCCTAAACCTGCCATGTCCAACCTCTATTGCTCACGTCCTCTTCTGCCTACCCTTAAACAATTTTCCTACAAGTTGAGTCCATATTTCTCTGTAACTACACTTGCATCATCTTTCATATAACTTTAACTAGGAGGCATGGGAACAATTGCCTTGTGTTGGATCTGATACATATTGGGTACTGAAGGAGACAAGTGGGCATGAATAAGAAAAAAAAAAGGAGAGGAACTCAGAGAAATAGAGAACAGATTGTTTAGACCCTGGATATATGGATAATCTCTGTAAAGTTTTAGGTTTCTATAACCTTAAATATAAGCCATCCAAGTATTTGAAGTGTCATGTTTTCTTGGACATGTAAGCATAGAAAACCTTTAAACCTAGGACTTGAATGCTTAATAGCTTTGTACTTTAAACTGGAAAGTGCTGCTTATGATATGTTAATTTATGAGATATTGAAGACTGAGTTAACTAAAATTTGTGTTGTGGAGGTTAATCAGAGTAGCCAGCTGAGAGCATATGAGAAGGTGTAGAGGGGGATTGCTAGATTTAAATATGATTCTTTTTGAGAAAAAAAAAAGATCAATCAGATGGCATTTGGTTATGTTTGGTTGATTTTAGATAATGACATCACAAAACGTATAAATGCCTATTATTGAGTGAGGCTCTGTCTTCAAACCATACAAAATGAGATACCAATACCAGCATGCATGTCATCCTTCTGATTAAGTTCATTGTTGAATTAATCTTTTACCATTATAATCATGGTCCATAATAGAATATGTACCAGGGGATACTCTTTATCTTTGACTCATTTGGGAAGATTATATATAAAGAGTTCCACTGTTGGCATCAAGAACAAACCAAACCAAACGAACCAGTGAATCCCACACGGAATAGGGTTTGGGGAGGGTAGTATGTACGGACACCTTACCTCTGCCCCAGGGGTAGAGATGTTTCTGTGAAGACGGCTGGATTGTAAAAAGGTTTTGAGAAAAGGGTACTTCAGTCTTCCTCATTACCTGGCTGGTCATGATTTTGTGTAAAATCATGCTTCAATTATTTCAGATGAATGAACAACTATGCCTACTTGAATATTTTTGTTAAACAGAGGCTTTTGCTGTTTGTGAGAATTATTCACCTCCTGAAGGGTTCAATGAGAAGGATTTGCATCGCCTCCTTGAGAAGGTTGGAAGTCCATCTGGTGCAGACGACTTAGGTAACTTATTTTACTATATACATTCTTTGTGATTGGATGGTTGGTATTTTACAACTTCAAATTATACTTCCTTCAATCTCTTTTTATACATCTAATCTTAAAGGACTTGCAGTTGAGTCATTTCAGTTGTTTATGATAAAAGGGACATTTTAAATGCTACCATTTCGCACCAAGGCTTCTTGGTTTTGCGATGGTTGAGGGAAGTCTTATGTATAGAACCTTCGTCTGTGCGTTATGCAAAGAGGCTCTTTTTGTGTTTTTGCAGGACAAGCCTACACTAGTCTTTGTAAGATTACATGGTTATGAAAACAATTTTATCATAGCAAAATGCATCAGAATAAAAGGAACTTTGCCTTGGTTCAAAATTTTCTATTTAATGTAACAAAGTTTAAAAAATGTTGCATTTGTGAATCAGAAAATGCTAAGACTGCAGTTGTGTGATTAATATTGGGGTTGTTAAATGGCAGATTGTAGTAGTGGGTGGTTAGAAGGTGCAAACAAGGTATATATACCATTTCTGGCTTGTGGGGATCTTACCGGTTATGACTCGGACCGTTCATACCCGCTTCCTAAAGCCGCTGATGGAACTTATAAGAGCTTGGATCCTGTGCAGCCCCCAATAGATCCCCCTTATAAGAGAGCTTTGGAAATGAAGAAAGCTTCTAACCATGGCTTTCAAAATCATTCTTAGTTCCACTAATCATATTTCTGCTACTGATACTCTTCAATTCTTGGCACCTGCTCCTTCCTTAATCACCTTAATTTCTTCATCTTTGAAATGTTGCTAGAAGTTGTTATATTTAAGCTACCTTAAAATTTTTGTTTTATCAATGACCAGTGTTTGACACCGTGCGATAGGCGATTGATTTTTTTAGGAAGTATTGGTCTGAGTTAAGATGATACATAATTCTTCAGTTAAAATAAATAAATAATGAAATATAATGTAGAACAATGAATGTACATTCATAAGTGGTTATAATGTATATGTTGATTATTGTTTGTTGTTACATAAAGTTTGAACAGGTTTGTCTCTATGATATTTAGAACTCAAATGACATGTATTACAACCATATCACTATTACTGAAAATATTATAAATATGCAAATTAGTTGGTTAAATATCATCTCGTTATGATTCTCTTTTATATAAATATAGATTATCAATATAACAAGATTTTACATGTAAATAAAAAAAAGTAAAGGTTTATGCATTTAGTCATATGTTTTTATTTTAAATTAGAGTAAATTACACAGTTGGTCTCTGTGGTTGGCTCATAATTTGGATATGGTCCCTATTATGAAATAATTACACCAGGTCTGGGTTTGCATTTCGTTTCAAATTAGGTCCTTTCAAGAATAAGTACACTGGACGTACCTGTGATACTAATACCGTTAAATCTGTTCCGTTAATTCAAGGACATTTTGTCATTTATTTATTAGAGCATCATGTCCCTTTATTTCCCCTCCCCCTTTTGACTTGCTAACCGTCCCCATCCCTCCTTCCCCCTTTCTTTCACTTGACCTGCAACTTTTATATATATATATATATATATATATATATATATATATATATATATATATATATATATGGGTCTAATCATATGAGATCTTGTTAATTTGTGGTAACTATGAGATCCACTCTCATCCAATCATTTTAATTTATTAATTTTTTTGACTAATTAATTGGGGAGGTTATATTAGTCATTTGTAAATTAATTAATATAACAAATTTTTTAGTAACTGAAAAAATCAAACCCTTATCAATCAAATATTACGTTTCCTAGAATATCTCAACAAATTGATTTTGAGATAATATTCATATTTGAGTTTGAATTCAAGCATATGAAGTATGCATTATTGCTGCCGTATGAAGCCTGCATTCTTGCTCCAGAATTAAGTCTGTGTTCTTGCATCTGCTTGCTTTTTGCCTTTCAATGAACCGAGATAGCACCACAACGTCGCACATATGTCAACAATGCACCACAACACGACCTCGTCGAAGATCTCGATGATGCACTGAAGCCCAGATCTCGTCGAAGACCTTGATGGTGCACCCCATAACCATCTCGTCGAAGATTTCTATGGTTTTCATTTTTTTTGTTTAGATTTAGGTAGATCACAATGGATCATATCAGAGTGTGTTTATGGGTTTTAGATAGTGGATCACATTGTATCACAGTCAGTTTGTGTTTTACTGTATAGAAGTTCTTGGGTAACCACAGTGGGTTGTGATCACAATGTATCACAACAGAGGCAAGTGATCACATTAATTTACAACAGAGGCAAGTGATCACAATGTATCACAACAGAGGGAAGTGATCAACAAAAGAGGCAAGTGATCACAGTGTATCATAGCAGACGTGATTTGTGGCGTGTGATTCCAAAAATCCAGTGATACACAATGTGATTTGTGGCATGTTTCAATCGAGTTCCTCCGGTGATACACAATGTGATTCGTTTCAATATTTAGAGTTTATCCTATTTGATTCCATGCCATAAATAATTATAAGAACGCCCAAAATTAGATCACAATGAATTATATTGTTGTTTGACATTTTTACCATTTTTGCCTATTTTAATGGCAGTAAATTGTGTTTTTAATTAATATTTTTCTTAATTGTTTTATACCATTGATTATTAAGATGGATGGATGAGATTAGATCTCATAGTTACCACAAAATAGGAGGGTCTCCCTTGAAAGACCCCCTATATATATATATATATATATATATATATATATATATATATATATATAGGGGCAGGTTCAAACGAGAAGATAGTCAATTTGCGAGAAGACGAGAAGGAATATGAGCCAAATAATTTATTAATTAAAAAATAGTATAAATAATTTTTTTTTAAAAATTTAGGATAATTACAATTTGAATTGGATAAATCCTTACAAATCTCATATCTTTTAAATTTATTTATTTTTTAATTTTAATAAATTCATAATTTTTTTATCAATTTATATTATTATTTTCTAGATAAAATCATAATTTTCATCAAGTTTCACATGTGATATCCATAACTAATTCATTATTTATTTCACAATTTTTTCTTTACTTTAGATTTACGTTTTGAATCACATGTGATTAACTTCGTTTAACATGTGATATATTATTATGTATCACATATGATCCCACTAGGTGGATTTTTGTAAGTATCACATATGATAATATATGTCTTAATATAAATGATGCATAATCTCATTTGGTAATATTTACATCACAAAAAGATCTATAAATATAAATATACATAATCACATATGATTAACTAAAATATATACAATTATCACATATGATAATATTTACATCACAAAAAGATTTATAAATAGAAGTGTACATAATCACATATGATTAACTAAAATATATATAATTATCACATATGATAATATTTACATAACAAAAAGATCTATAAATAGAAGTATACATAATCACATATGATTAACTAAAATATATATAAATCAAATGTGATAATATGATATGTGATATGCATAAAAATTCATATAATGATATCACATGTGATATTTGGTTAAAATTGTGAATTTTTTTATTAAAAGTATATTTAGAAAAAAAATTAATAAAAAAATTAATAAATAATTGAAATTAAAAAATAAATAAATCTAAAAGATATAATGAGAATTTTAAGGATTTATCCAATTTAAAATGATAATTATCCTAATTTCTAAAACTATTTTTTATTTATGGTTTTTTTAATTAATAAATTATGTGGTCCACATTCCTTCTCGCCTTCTCGCAAATTAGTTTGCTTCTCGCATGATCCTCCCTCTCTTATATATATAATGAGAACTGCATGGTTTGTGATAACCGTGAGATCCAATATAAGCCAATCATTTTAGATAATTAATGTTATTTACTAAAATAAAATAGGGAAAAGTCCAAAAAAACCCAATGGACTTTAGTGTTTAGAGTGATTAAGTCCTTAGACAATTTTTTGAAACAAATAAGTCCTTAGACATTTCAAAACACACTAAATAAATCATTGGACTTTTAGAAATCTGTTAAATACATTCTTATTATTTTAAAATGTAACTTGTAACCTATATAACAGGTAAAACTACAAATTGGAAGAAAAAACAAAAAAGATGTCACCTACTTTATCACCCTACAAATAAGAAAAATAAGAAAATTAATTAAAATCTCATCAACAAAATTAAAATTTTAAGCACTTTTCAAAGTCTTTTTCTTAAATAGTCGAAGCATATTATTTTTTTGCCTTAAAAACTGTTTTTGGCAAAAAAAAAAAAAATTAAAAAACATCTTTATAATTTGTTATTTAATTTACTTTATATTTTCTACTTTTTTATTTTCATTTTAACTTTTTATTATATTAACACATATAATTGTATATTAACTAAAATACATACAAAGTACGTTTTTTTACAAATTACACGATTATAATTGTTTTGTCAATACGTTTAAAATGAGCTTAATATTGATTTTTTTGGATTTAATCTCATATTATTAAATATCATAAATACGTACTAATTATATTTAAATATTTAATATTTACACTTTCTATCCTTTAAGCTTATTTATTTAATAATATAAGATTAATCTGTAATTATAAAGGGTAAATATTAAAAACAATTACGTATTTATGATATTGAATAATACAAGATAAAAGTTCAAAAACAATGTTGAGTTCATTTTGAACGTATTGACGGAACGACTATAATGGTGTAATTTGTAAAAAAAAAACTAATTTTTTTTGATATATTTTAGTTAATATTCGATTATGTATGTTAATAAAATAAAAATGTAATTCAAAAAGTAATTGATATAAAATAAATTAAATAACTAATTATAACTTTATAAGAATGCAAAGTGTAATTTTTTTCTAAAACTATAAGCAGAAAGTGATCTTTACACATAAAATTTTCTACGGGAAGATGCTTGTTATTTTTATTTTTTTGGAAAAAGCAATCCTTACGTAGGAAAAAAAACATTATGTGCAAACTTTGGCAATTTTAGGAAAAAAAACTTTGAAAAATGGTAAAAAAAATGAATTTGGTTGATAAGATTGACTATTTTAGTTAATTTTCCCATTTTTAATTTGTAGGTGGATAAAGTAGGCGACTTTGTTTTTAATTTGTAGTTTTACCTGCTATATGGGTTGCAAGTTACATTTTTAAGTAATAAGGATGTATTCAACAGGTTATCAAAAGTCCAAGGATTTAGTTAACAAGTTTTGACATGTCCAAGAACTTATTTGTTCCAAAAAATTGTCTAAAGACTTAATCACTCAAAACACTAAAGTCCATTGGGTTTTTTAGACTTTTCCCAATAAAATAAAGGATAAATTAGTAATTTACATTTTTTGACAACTCATAATTAAAATCCTAAAATTAGGCCAATCGCCGCTTACATATATTCAACGACTATTCATCAGATCTAGCACAAACTATACATTCTTCAGCTTCCGCGTCTTTCTATTATGTTGGCTATTGTTCCTTTGTTTTTTGGACGATATGGCCACCTGAACCCCTCATTTGACTTCCAAACATTTTTTTCCTTCATCAAACCACCCCATTTATTTTGATTCTCCCTGGTCGCTCGCTCCCTTCATCGAACCACCCTCCACCGTCTCCCATCTTCCACCTCCCTCCGCCGCTGCTGCTACCTCCTCCATTCCTCTGTTTTTTTTGCCTCTCCCTCCCCTAAAATTGACCCCTCTCCCTCGTGCCTTCTTCGTACACGGTGGTTACGGAGGCGGTGAATAGGGAGGAGGCAATGACCGTGGATCACCCTCTTTTTGCTTTTAGATCTGGAGGTCGAGATGGATGGGGATGAAGAAAATGACTGCCCCAACTTTCGCCAGTGTAATACGACTTCGATCTCGCCGGTCTTTTGGTTTCGTCACGTTCAAGGATGAGGTTGGAGGTGGTCACCATGAAGGAGGAAGTGGATACAGAGGCGACAATGGTTACGAAGGCGGTGGATCGGGAGGAGGCCATGACCGTGGATCACCCTCTTTTTGGTTTTAGATCTGGAGGTCAAGGTGGATGGTATCAAGTGGTATCACAATGGTACAGAGCTATCACAATGGGTATCACAACGGGTATCACATTTGGTATCAAGTGGTATCACAATGGAGTATCACATTTGGTATAATAGTAGGGTATCACAGTAGGATATCACATTTGGTATCATAATGAGGTATCACAATGTATTTCCTTGTTTTACGAAGTGTATCACAAAGTATCAGGTGGTGTTGCTTTACTAAGTGTATCACACTATGTTTTTTTTCTTTATTTTCGTTATTTTGTTAAGGGTATCACAATATGCATGTGTTTGTTAGAAAAAATTTCGCCAGAAAGAAGTTTGTTGGAGGAGGCATGAGAGACGAGAAAGGATATTTTTAAAATAACCTAAATTGCCCTTTAATTAAAATTTAAATCATAATTACCAAAATTAATAATTTCCTAATTTATCATCTGATTTGTGGTTGAGATTGGATCTCACATTTATGACAAATAACTCAGGTCTCCCTTGAAAGACCCCATATATATATATAGTTGGGTTTTAATACAAATTGTAATCGTTATACACAGCGGAAATTAAAAGGAATTTTGATTACAAAATAGAAAACTTTTCTAAACAATTAAAACCCAAATGGATCCAATGATGTATTTAATCAAAACCTAAAACCACACCATAGGGTATTTAGAGATGTACCTTTTCAGATTTGTTGTGGTTGAACTAGCTGAGCACTTAGAAACCAATCGAGGTTTCCTCTAGCGGTATCCACACACGAACACACGAAATTCCACTTGGTGCTAGCCCAATAACCCTAGATCTATATGTGCTTTACAGAAAAGAAAAAGGGTTTCTTTTCTGTATATTTTCTGAAAAGCTATTCTAATTCAATTGTGTATCAAATGGTTTAGCCTAACCCCTTATTTATACCAGAAGAATTATAGTTAGACTATAATTCAATTAAGGATTAAATAAGGTTTAGTAATTATCTGTAATATTCAAATTCAAATTCAAATTCATATATATATATATATAATTATCTTTTTAAACTTTAAAATATAATTATATAAATGTATATAATTATCCTTTTATCCTTTTAAACTTTAAAATATAATTATATAATTACAGATAATTCCTCGTAATTAACATAATTACATTTTCACCCTGTAATTATCATAATTACAGTTTAACACATATTTTCATAAAATCCGGGTTTCTACAAATGGAAACAAACGCATTCTTTGTGTGCGACCCTATAGGTTTACATACTCCTCAGCAGTATCTCTGTGTGACACGTGTCGTGGGCATATAATAACTTACATTCTCCCACTTGCACACGATACACAGTAACACAGACGATGGTAAGCGTCTAGCAACACGTCACCGCCCCCAAGGCTATGTAAATGTGCTTTTACCTTCGAGCAATTTGATTGATCTAATCAATCATATAGTAGAATCATTCATTATCCTTTTGCTTCACGATATTTTATTTTGAACTTTAGGCATAAATCTATCTCATCATTTATAGTTCAAAGATTGTGTTTCTCGATCCCAACATATTTGATTATACAAGTGTCATTAGTCTAACTAATCCACTTGTTCATGCATGTAAATCATAATATGTAATCGAGGGCCCCAGAAATATCTCTCTCATCTTGAGAGGAGCAAATCCCATATTGCATGTACACGACTAACTACACAATTCATGTTATACCTAATATAGCCCTTATGATTACCCGATCAAGGGTAACGTTAGACTATATCAAAGTATAACACTCCTTGTGCATTAGATCCCAATGCACATCTCAGGTCTGAGGATAAATAGTGTTATACTATTTCAAGACTCACCTTATGACGCCGATCTATGAGGTGATCTTGACCGTGGGTCTTCTCTAACGCCTTGTGCTCCGACAAGCGCATGTGACTCTGGTTGTACCTAGTGCACTTCCAACTTGGACTATGACAAGACTTCACAATGATCTTGATTTATTACTAGTCCCCTAGTAATAAGTGATCAAGGACAATTTTAAATAATATGATCATCATATTCATTTAAGGATACTTAAACATGCTAAAACGAACACAAAGATGTTTAATTAAATACTCATATCCAATATGCCATAACTGTAAAACATAATTGTTTTAATGTTCACAAAGTAAAAGATTACTAAAATTTTACAAATCAGACTAAATTATTACAAAACCTCAAGCCTATTGAGCTAATGTGAGCATCATGCTTGCTTTGACTCAAAGGTTTGGTAAGAGGATCTCCTGGATTGTCTTCTGATTGAACTTTACATATCTTTATGTCACCTCTTTCAATAATCTCTCGAATTAGGTGATATCGTCTCATGATATGCTTGGAGCGTTGATGTGACTTTGGTTCCTTTGCCTAAGCAATGGCACCCTCATTGTCGCAATAGATCTCGACAGGGTCACATATGCTAGGGACTACTCCCAGATCTGTGATGAATTTCTTCACCCAAACAACTTCCTTTGCGGTGTCCGACGCTGCAATGTACTTCGATTCTGTAGTTGAGTCCACTATTGTGCTTTGTTTGTAGCTCTTCCAGCTCACAGCACCCCCGTTTAACACAAACACGTATCCCGACTGTGATTTATAGTCATCTCAGTCAGTTTGAAAACTAGCATCTGTGTATCCTTGAATACACAGATCTCTTTCTTGACCGCCGTATAGTAAGAACATTTCTTTAGTTCTTCTCATATACTTTAGAATATTCTTTACTGCTACCCAGTGAGCATCACTTGGGTTTGACTGATACCTGCTCGTCATGCTTAGGGCATACGAGACATCTGGTCTAGTACATAACATGACATACATAATTGAACCGATGGCCGAAACATAGGGAACACCCTTCATGCGGTTCATGTCCTCATTAGATATAGGACTCTGAGTTTTGCTCAGATGTACACCATGTACCATTGGCAAGTTTCCTCTTTTAGAACCCTCCATCTTGAAGCGTCTTAAGATCTTGTCAATATATGTACTTTGGCTTAATCCAATTAAGCGTTTCGATCTATCACGATAGATCTTTATACCAAGGATATAAATTTTAAAAAATGTTACATTTGTGAATAATAAAATGCTAAGACTGCAGTTGTGTGATTAATATTGGGGTTGTTAAATGGCAGATTGTAGTAGTAGGTGGTTAGAAGGTGCAAACAAGGTATATATACCATTTCTGGCTTGTGGAGATCTTACCGGTTATGACTCGGACCGTTCATACCCGCTTCCTAAAGCCGCTGATGGAACTTATAAGAGCTTGGATCCTGTGCAGCGCCCAATAGATCCCCCTTATAAGAAAGCTTCGGAAATTTTTTTGCCAGAAAGAAGTTTGTTGGAGGAGGTATGAGAGAGGAAAAAGGATATTTTTAAAATAACCTTAGCCCTTTAATTAAAATTTAAATCATAATTACCAAAATTAATAATTTCCTAATTTATCATCTGATTTGTGGTTGAGATTGGATCTCACAGTTATCACAAATAACTCAGGTCTCCCTTGAATGACCCCATATATATATATATATATATATATATATATATATATATATATATATATAAGACCTACACACAAACCGTTACCTCCAAAACCCCACTTGTACAACTCATACACACTCCTTGAGTATTGCCACAGAAAACTCGATTTATCCATCAATGGAGTCTTAAAATGGGTTTTAACTACTGTTGGAGGAGGGAGGACGTGACGGGAGAGTTTGCAGGTATGTGTGGTGTGTGTGGGTTTGACTCTGTCTTTTCCAACCTCCATATCCCCCTTAACTTTCCATCTCCATTGAAGACCCCTTGTAATCCTTCCCTTCTGAATTTGGGTTATGTGCAAGGATTTGAGAAAAGTGATGCATTTGTGCAAGGGTTTGTTTTCGATTATCAGTAATGCATACCATAGATCCTGTCAAATGAAGATGAAGAGGGGGTTACAACAGATCAGAATATTGAAGATGAAGAGGGGGTTCAAACTGGATATGAATTTTTATCCATTTTCTTGATTTCTTGAACTTTTTATATCATCGTCCACGTTCCTCTCCTTTTTTTTTGGATTTTATTTGCAGTTTCTAGGTGTTTAAAAAACAAGAATAGTTTTGGGCGTAGGGAGGAAGGGGGCTTCACCAGGAAGGAATAGGGTAAGAGATGATTGTGTGTGTATATATATAGGGGTAGGTTATTATGCAACCTTTTACATGGTGCAACCCATGCAACCCTCCTATCCACCACTCATTTTATTTTCAATTTTTTAATTAAAAAATGTGAAAATAAAATGAGTGGTGGATAGAGGGGTTGCACCATGTAAAGGGGTTGCATTTGAACACCCCTCTCTCTCTCTCTCTCTATATATATATATACATATATATATATATATATATATATATATATATGGGTTGTAGGCCAAGTGAAAGAAATAGGGAAAGAGGGTTTGAGACAGTTAACAAGTCAAAGGGGGAGGGGGAATGAAATGACATTTGGCAACTTTTGATTGATGCTCTAAAAAGGTTTTTTAATTAATAAATAAAATGACAAAAATACCCCCGAGTTAACAGAATGGATTCAACGGTGTTAGTGTCAAAGGGACGTCCAGCGTATGAATGAGGACCCAACTTGAAACAAAATGCAAACCACACATACCCCTGGTGTACTTATTTCAAAATAGGGACCATATCCAAATTCTGAGCTAACCACAGGACCAACAGTGTAATTTACTCTTTAAATTAATTCAAAAATCAAAGAAAGTAGTATATAATGTTTCAAGCTCTCATAAGATGTTAGTATATCTCTTGCTGTTCTTATTCAAGCCAAATGAGCTTTTTAATTTTCAAATGCTTCATCTCTTTCTTTAATATATCCACCAATATTTGTCAAATTTTTTTTGTCTCCCCATCAATTGGGGTTAACAAACTCAATAACACAATTCAATATTTGAGAATACTCAAATATTATTGTGACACATTATCTTCTTAATATTATAAGAAAACACGAACACGACTAAATTACATGTGATATTGCATTGAAATCACATGCGATTACGGAACAAATGAATGGTTATTTAGGGCATTACTCGACTTTATATTTTTTGTGGCTTACCTTGAACTTGAATATGTATATATATATATATATATATATACATATAGGGGAGAGATCAAATGGAAATCACTTTAATTTTGCAAATTGTGGAAATCGTCGATTTGATTGGTTAAGTTAATGAAATTAGTTAATGAAATTGTTTAATTTGATGAAATTGTGTCATATAATTCTTTTGTTGATGAAATTGTTTCATATATTTGTGTTTTTTTTATGTAAAAGTGAATTTGTTTAATGTATTTTCTCATTCTGATTAAATTGTTTCATGCATTTTCTCATTATGATGAAACGTTTTCATTTTTACATAAAAAAACACAAATATATGAAACAATTTTATTAAGAAAAAGAATTATATAAAATAATTTATCAAATTTTACAAATTCATGAAACAATTTTATTAACTTAACTAATGAAATCGACGGTTTTCATGGTTTTCAAAATTAAGGTGGTTTCCAAATGAAACTCTATTTTCATTGTAAACATGAGGACTGATCTCGGTCCTCCATCTCTATTGATCCAACAACTCACATTAAATAAAGTTTTTAATCAAAGTTATCAATTAAGGTGATTAGTTGTAAAAAAAGAAGTTAATTGCAATCCCACACTTACCTTATTTGCCTCTTTATTTTCTTTTTAATTAAAAACTTTTAACCCCTTAAAGTTTAAAATAAATTATCTTAAAAATTACAAATATTTTAATCAAATAAATTACATCAAGAAAACGAGAATTTCGTGCTCTTCCACATGAAATCCATCTCGATATACATATTTTTTCTTCGTTTTAACCGTTTTTACGTGAAATTTTATATATGTGCTATATTCATTATAAATATTTATATACGTTCAAGTGTGTACAACAACTCGACACCGTAAGTCCGTAACTCGACATCACCTTTTTCAACACTTTCTTCAACGTCGTAAGACACCGCGTTCTTCATCACCGTAACCCAACACTCATCGAGAATCTATCGAGACCAATCGAGAACCTATTGAGAATGTCGAGAATCCATTCATTGATTTGGTGTGTGTTTATGTGTGTTAAACCATATAACACCCTCAAATTTGGTAAGAACGACTAAATTAAAATTTTCGATAATACATCAAATAAATGATAAAATCCCTTTATACAAATCAATACTTGAAATACCTCAAATGGAATTCTAGATTTAACCTCAACAGATAATAAACCAAGTCTTATATAAGGACTAAATAAAGGCTGGGTGTTACTAAAACCCAATAACAGTCGCTGTCTCCAAAAGTAGAAGATGTCATCTAATAGATAGAACCTTCTCGTGCATCTATCTAGCTTTCTACTCTTCACGGTGTCACTGGTACCATACTCCCTCATCAAGGACCTGATGCACATGCCGACAAGTAAAATGAGTTAGACTAACGCCTAGTGAGTTTAAGAGTTTTCATCACTATATAATCAATAAAACGGAAAGAATGTAATTTAAATCACGATTCCCATTATGCAAAAACGTTTAGAATAAATAGTGATGTTGTTAGGACATTGTATGTTCTTAGTTTAGAAAGTTTTGTGAAGGCCTTTTTGTTTATTATTGGGCCTTGTTATTAGCATATGGGTTGGGGCTTAAATGTTGTACAAGAGATATTGGGTATAAATAGGTTCATGCTTTGTATTGTTAGTAATTCGGTTTTCACAATGTTGACGTGTTGCTTGTAATGTGTTTCTAGAGAGAGAAACATTTCCTCTCTCTATTTTGTAAATAAAACAATCATGTTCCTCCCCAAATTCATCTCTTGTTTGATCAATCTACATTGATTTAGTTGTGATTTGGACCTAACAAGTGCTATCAGAGCCTAAATCGAAGAAATTATTCATTGATTCGATCAATTTCACAACTTCTTCAATGGAACAGTAACTTCACGTGTGAACAGTACATGCCAATTTTCAAATTCTTCAATTTGGAGCTTATTTGGTTGAGTTATGATGCTAGATTGATTCAGTATTTAGTTTCAAACAAATTGGAATCAATCACAGTGAGTGATCTCAATCTATTTGGAAGAATTTGTCGATTTTTAAGAATATTGGTTCGAAAAGTTTGTTACATTGTATAATGATCAATCTTCAAGATTTAGTGGTTTTTAGATGTAATCATCTACATAAAAGATGTTCAAAATCACTTTTCGAATAGTCCTACAAAGTCTCATATCGAAATTCTCAAAATCGGGGAAAATATGTTGATTTTTTGATGTCAGACTCTGTTGGGAACTGAAAGAATTGCTTAAGTATGGTTAATGCTGCTAGCACAACTGGTTACTACTGCCAATACAATATGATTACTACTGCTAGTAGTTAGTACTGCTGGAGTTAGTACTGCCAGATCAAAGTTAATACTGCTGAATGATATTAATACTGCTCATGAAGTTAGTGCTGCTTATGAGATGAAGGCTTCGTATGGCAAGGATGACAGATGTACTGACTGAAGATAATCATGGAAAGTCTTGGAGATAACTATGGAAGATTATATTGAAGGTTTTTTTTTTTTTTATTATTATCTTTTATCTTCAGTATATGTATAGAATAGTTTTGTAACATCAAGGACAACAACATTTTGAGCTTTTTGCTTTCATAGAGAGAATCAACCTCAAGGTTTAGAACCCTAGTTCTAGAGAAGTAGAATTCGTATTGGTGAGCCTGTTCATCAATATTGAGGTTGTGTGTGAAATCTTGTAGCTTTAAATCATTCAATAAAGTTTACAATTTGTGATTTGTGATTCACTGTTTCATTGATCTTTGAATATTAAAGTGTTATTCCGCAAAATCCTTTAATATTGTTTCTGAGTGTTTATTCTTGTTAAGAATTCAGATCCTGACAAGTGGTATCAGAGCAAGTATTCTCAGAAACCTTCATTCATCATGGAAAACACAGTTGAATCAAACAGTACTCTTGTCTCAAAGGTTCCAATGCTCAGATCTAATGAGTTTGACATGTGGAAGATAAGGATCAAGCAATACATTCTCCTCACAGATTAATCTATGTGGGACATCATTGAGAATGGACCATCTGATGAAGGAAAAATTGGTGCAGATGGAAAAAGAACACCACCAAAGACATATGCAGAAAAGAAGATAAGGCAGACAGAGATGAAAGCCTTGAGCACACTGCTCTTGGCTATTCCCAATGAATATCAACACCAATTATGCAATTGCACTGAAGCACAGATGCTTTGGAATTCTCTAGAGAAAAGATTCTCTGGTACCGAAAGTACCAAGAGAAATCAGAAGGCAATACTGAAGCAATTGTATGAAAATTTTATGTCAACTAAGAATGAGTCCATGACTCAAACTTTTGACAGGTTTAACAAGTTGATTGGTGAACTAGCTACTATGGGAGTACATATTGATCAAGATGATGTAAACAGAAAGTTCTTAAGGTCCCTTGGAGATGAATGGACCATGTATACTGTTTCATTCAGACAGAATGAACAACTAGAAGAAAAAGAACTTGATGATCTGTACAATGACCTTAGAGTGTTTGAATTTGAGGTGGAGGCAAAGAAGAAGCCTTCTGGATATGTTCATAATGCTGCACTCCTATCAGCATCAATTGATTCTACTGCTAACCCTGAATCGGTTAATGCTGCTAATGGAGCAAATCAAGAAAAAGGCACTGAATCTGTTTTTGAAGCCTTTCTGTCCAGCCATGGAAACTCTTCTTTAATCAATGATGACTTGGAACAACTTCATCCTAATGATCTTGAAGAGATGGATATTAAATGGCAGATGGCCATGCTTTCCATGAGGGTAAAGAAGTTCATCAAGAGGACTGGGAGGAATAACTTCTCCCAAAGAAGAGAAGATGGAGCAAGTTTTGACAAGTCAAAGGTAGAATGCTATAAATGTCATATGAAGGGACACTTTGCCAGGGAATGCAGAAGTGGAGTGTCTCACAATAACCACCAACAAGCTCAGACTGGTAACTTCAACCAGAACAGAAACTCTGCTCAAGCCCTTGTATCTCAACAAGGAATGGGGTTTGACTGGATTGATCAAGCAGAAGAGTCTATTCAAAATCAAGCTCTCATGGCAGAGGTATCTTATCTCCCAACTGAGGTAAGTTCTAATCTCTGTTCTAAAACTTGCATAGACACTGTTAAATGGTACAGGGATCACAACCAGAATATGAGTGATGACCTTAAGAGGTTAGCAAAAGATATAAAAGACTATGTGAGAATTGTTGAGAGGTTTGAGGAAAAAATTAAAGGTTTCCAAGCCAATGAACTTCAACACTCATATGACACAAACTACTGGAAGTGGGAGAAAAAGGATCTACAACTCCAACTGACAAAGTCTAAAGAGGAGAGTGAAAAGTTGAGAGGGGAGCTAGCCAAAGTTAAGCTAGATGTAGAAAAGTTTTCCAATGCTTCTAAAGCAATGGACTCTTTACTACAAACTCAAATTCATGACAAGCTGAGAAGAGGAATTGGGTACAATACCACACCACCACCATACAACAACAACTACATCCCTCCTACATCAGACTTGCTAGAAACCAAAGATAGGAAGGACTTGCCTGAGGGAGCCACTGAGATAGATCCCTTAGATGAAGTAGTTGTTGAGGACAAAACTGAGAAAGAAGCTGGTAAGGGTAAGGAGAACACTGTAAGTGATGAGATTCCTCTAGAGAATCATATTATTACCAATGAGGGTTGTGGAAAGATTTGGGTAAAATCTAAGGACATAGAGAAGACTGAGGGAAAGTCTAGTAAGGTCCATTACAAGCAGACCACAGTTGTGAATCCTGTTCCTTGCAAACAGTGTGCTTGTACTAAATCTGAGCCCCTAAATCATGATAAAAGGAGGGGTAATCAGAGAAACTGGAATAATCAGTGGGCACAAAAACAAGGGATTGATCTGAGTAAAATCAATAGACCAAAACCTTGTTTTATTTGTGGAAAGCTCAATCATATTGCTAAATACTGTTATTTCAATCCTATGAACCAAAGGATGAATTTTCAAAGATCTGTGCAAAAACCCTTTGGTTATAGGAAGAATGAAAGGAACCATATGGCTAAGAAATCTGTTAAATTTAAAAGCCACATGAAGAAAAAGACTGTTGAGGAGAGTGTCAAGATGTGGATTCCTAAAAGCACTAAAACTGTTAGTACTGCTACCACAAATAGTACTGCTGACAATGATAGTGCTGCTAGAAGCAATACTACTGCTACCAATGTTAGTGCTGCTAAGAGTATTAGTACTGCTAAAACTAACATTGTTAGTACTTCTTCTAATGTTAATACTGCTAACTCTGTTAGTACTTCTAACAAGGTTAGTACTGCTAAACCTGTTAGTGCTGCTAATTCTGTTAGTACTTCTAAGGTTAGTACTGCTTTTAATGTTAGTAATGCTAAGCCAATCATCTTGACAAAGTACTCTAGTAAAGAGTGCTCTGAGTTTAAAAATCTCATCAAAAAGGAATGTAAATACTTTGATGAGAAAGGGAGACCCAAGACCACTTTGGCTTGGGTTCCCAATCAATACTAATTGTTTTTATATTATGTGCAGGGCAACCAGCAGCTTAAGGGGAAGAGCATTTGGCATGTTGATAGTGGTTGCTCTAGGCACATGACAGGGAATATGTCTTGCCTCAAGAATTTCAAGAAAATTGATGGTGGACATGTTGCCTTTGGAAATACTCCAGATGGAGGTAAGATCAGTGGTAAGGGTGATGTAACCAAAGGTAAAATGACCTTTGAAGATGTATTCTATGTTGAGCAATTAAGGTACAACCTGTTAAGTGTATCACAGGTTTGTGACAAAAATCATAGTATATTATTTACTGATTCTGAATGCATTATCCTTGCTCCTGGATTCAAGGTAGTTGATGAAAAGATGATACTACTAAGAACTCCCAGAAAGGATAATGTCTATTGCTTAGATATGGAAAATGTTTCAACTGATTCATCCCTAAACTGTCTTGTTTCAAAATCATCTTTGGATGAATCATCACTTTGGCACAGAAGGATGTGTCACATGAACTTTAAAACTATGAATAAACTTGTTAAAAACAACCTTGTAAGAGGTTTACCTTCAAAAGTCTTTTCATATGATGATCATTGTGTTGCCTGTCTCAAAGGCAAACAACACAAAACTTCTCATAAGTCCAAAGAGTTGAACACTATCTCTAATTCTCTTCAGTTGTTGCATATGGATCTGTTTGGGCCTACAAATGTTATGAGTATAGGTAAGAAATCATACTGCTTAGTTATTGTTGATGATTACTCTAGATTTACCTGGGTATATTTTCTAAGGACTAAGGATGAGACAAGTGGACTGATCAAATCCTTTATTCTAAGAATTGAAAACCAAACAAATCAAAAAGTAAAAGTCATTAGGTCAGACAATGGTACTGAATTTTAAAATCATGACCTAAACACCTTTTGTGAGGAAAAAGGAATTGAGAGTCAATACAGTGCTCCTAGGACTCCACAACAAATTGGTGTTGCTGAGAGAAGGAATAGGACACTGATTGAGGCTGCTAGATCTCTGTTAGCTGATTCAAAACTTCCAATTACTTTATGGGTTGAAGCAGTTAATACTGCTTGTTATGTCCAGAACAGAGTTCTAGTAGTCAAGCCTAAAAACAAGACACCATATGAGCTTTTAAATAAAAGAAAACCATTTATTGGATTTTTCAAACCTTTTGGGTGTCCTTGTACCATTCTCAATACCAAAACTCACTTAGGAAAGTTTGATAGCAAGGCAGATGATGGTTTTCTTGTTGGTTACTCATCCCAGAGTAAGGCTTACAGAGTATTTAATTATTCTTCTAGAATAATTGAGGAAAGTGACAATGTCAAATGCAATGAGAACACACCAAATCCTATTGGTTCAGGTCCTTAGTGGTTGTTTGAGATTGATTCACTAACTAACTCTTTGGGTGTCAGTAGTGATGATCATGCAGGTTCAGGAAGTGGAGGATCAGGGGATGAACAAGTACAAGTACAAGACATTATTCCTCAGTCTGTGATCTTTCCCATACCTACAATGGAACCCGTTGATTTCTGTGAAAAAGAGACTATGACTGAACCAATTCAGAGTGAAGAAGAAAGACGAGATGAGGAGAATCAAGTGCATGAAGAGCCAGAAGCAGCTGATGAGATCACCTCAGCTGACTTAAATGAGTCCAATTTAGAAGTGGGAATCAATGAAGAACCTAGTCATCAGACTAGAACTCAAAAGAACCATCCTCCAGAGCTGGTCATAGGAGACATCTCTTCTCCTATGATAACAAGGAATCAAAGCAGACTTCAAGAGCTGCAGGATCAGCAACACACAATACTCTCTTGCTTTCTATCTCAGATTGAGCCTAAGAAGGTTTTTGATGAAATGAAAGACTCCAGTTGGATAGAAGCTATGCAAGAAGAGTTACTGCAGTTCAAATTGCAAGAAGTTTGGGACTTGGTAGACCTTCCAAAAGGTCATAGAGCTATTGGCACCAAATGGATTTTCAGGAATAAAAAGGATAAGAGAGGAATTGTGATCAGGAACAAAGCAAGGCTTGTGGCACAAGGGTACACTCAGGAATAAGTCATAGATTATGAAGAAGTGTTTGCCCCAGTTGCAAGGGTAGAGGCAATTAGGCTATTTCTAGCCTATGCCTCATACATGAAGTTCAAGGTATATCAAATGGATGTGAAGAGTGCCTTTCTATATGGTACAATTGATGAAGAAGTATATGTCTGTCAGCCCCCTAGATTTGAAAATCCATTATATCCTGACAGAGTATACAAACTGAAGAAAGCACTTTATGGTCTACATCAAGCCCCAAGAGCATGGTATGATACTCTGTCTACCTATCTCTTAGAAAATGGGTTTGAAAGGGGAATAATTGACAAGACACTCTTCATTAAAAGGAGTAAGAAGGACATCCTACTTGTTCAGATCTATGTGGATGACATCATCTTTGGATCCACACAAGATCAGATGTGTAGAGACTTTGAAAAGTTGATGCACAAGAGCTTTAAAATGAGTTCAATGGGTGAACTTACCTTCTTCCTTGGGCTTCAAGTGAAACAGCAGAAATATGGGATCTTTATAAGTCAATCAAAGTATGTGAAAGACATCCTGGATAAGTATGGTTTAACAGACTCAAAGCCAGCAAGCACACCTATGGAGACTCATAAACAGATCACTGCTGATCTTGAGGGGGAGGATGTTGATGTCCATATATATAGATCAATGATTGGATCTCTCATGTATCTCACAGCCTCAAGACCAGACATCATGTTTCCAGTGTGTCTGTGTGCCAGATTCCAAGTCAAGCCAAAGCAATCACATCTTCAAGCTGTTAAGAGGATTTTCAGATACTTAAGAGGGCAACCTAGATTAGGTCTTTGGTATCCTTATGAATCCAACTTTGACTTGATTGCATATTCAGACAGTGACTTGGGTGGTGCTAATATGGATAGAAATATACTTCAGGTGGATGTAAGCTTTTGGGTGCAAGACTAGTATCTTGGCAGTGTAAGAAGCAAACCACAGTGTCCTTATCTACAACAGAAGCTGAGTACATTGCTGCTGCAAGTTGCTGCTCTCAGGTTCTATGGATTCAGAATCAGATGCTGGACTATGGGGTAACCTTTCTTCACACTCCAATCTTCATTGACAATAGCAGTGCTATAAGCATTGTTAACAATCCAGTCAAGCACTCCAAAACAAAGCACATCGAGATCAGGTATCACTTTATTAGAGACTGTAATGAAAAGAAGCTTATTCAAGTTGCTAAAGTTCATACTGACAACCAGTTTGCTGATCTATTCACTAAAGCTTTTGATGTGGGTAGATTCACTTTCTTGGTCACAAGTGTGGGCATGATCAACTCTGAATAAGCTCATGATTTAAAAAGTGTTTTCATACCTGTTATTTGTTATTCTTTGGTGTTACTAATCATCTTTCTCAGGAAGTTATTACCTTGCTCAGACTATCACAAGCTTCAACAGTGTAAGTGCAGTTAATGCTGCCAGTGTAGTTTTAATACTGCCAGTGCAAAGTTAATACTGCTAGTGGTTAATACTGCTCTCAGTTAATATTGCTCTCAGTTAATACTGCTAGTTAGTTAATACTGTTAGTGGTTAATACTGCTCTCAATTAATACTGCTAGTTAGTTAATACTGCTAGTGGTTAATACTGCTCCAAGTTAATACTGCTTCTGTCCCGAATACTATAAATACCCTTTTGCCCGCCTAAAGCTCATAACGACTCTTTGAATCCTATTCTTCTTCTCTCTAACCCCTTTTCTCTCAAGCACCTAGTATGTTTCAGGCAAGAACACTCAAGCTCAATGGCATCCATCGCGTTCATTGATGAGCACAACGAAATCGCAATGCTTCAAAAGCCGAAGCAGGCTGATGGATTTCACCAGATAGTAGATTTTCTCAAGTCCAGCCATATCGCTTATGCTCTTACAGTGTCTCCAACAATTTACATAGAGCACCAGAGACAATTTTGGGCGAATGCCACTGCTGTTACAGAAAATGGTGTGCAGTTAATCCATACAAGGGTGTGTGACAAACCCTTGTCAGTTTCTGAAGAGGTGATTCGCATCTGTCTACGACTAGACGATGCTGCAGGTATTATCTCTATTCCTAATGAGGACTTGTTCTACAATCTTTCAAGAATGGGGTATGGAGGCCAATTAGGTGTTTTCAAATTCTCAAAAGCTAAATTTTATACCCAATGGCGTTTTCTTGTTCATACCCTTATGCATTGTATTTCCAAAAAGACTACTGGCTGGAGTGAGTTCAGTAGTACCATTGCTTATGCTTTGGTTTGCTTGGCCACTGCCAGAAAGTACAATTTTTCAAAAATGATTTTCAATGACCTGATGTCAAACTTGGGAAATAAAAAGAGTTTCTATATGTACCCAAGATTTGTCCAGGTAGTTATAACCAATGAATTGACGGATATGCCTAAATTTGATGAGGTATATGTACCTAAAATCCCCAAAGGCAAGGTCTTTTCAAATATGAAGAGATCTCCATTGGACTCGGAAGGAGTTGACACCCCATTGTTCTCTACAATGATGGTGGTGTCCCACAATCCAGAAGGTATGGCTTCAGGGTCAAGGCCCTCATTAGACCATCCCACTGAAAGCCAATCCCAACCTTCAATCACCATATCAATCCCACAGTCCCTTATTCAAAAAAAACTTCTCCAATCACCAATACCTACATCAGGAAAAAGGTAAACAAGGCTCCTTCCCTTCTTGTACCTTCACCCACAGAGCCTTTAAGCCCTCTAATGGATAATTCTCCATTAGAGAATATCTATAGGGAAACCACAGGGGTGTCTCCCAACCCCAAGGAGGTGCTCACTGAGGAGATGAATGAGAATATGGGTGCAAAGGCTGCCACTACTCCTGCTAGCACAGAGGAGGCCAGTGGTAACATCAATAAGACCTTCCCCAAGGCAACTTTGGGTGAGCAATCATCCAAAGGTCCCAGGTGCCAAGAAACCAAGGGGGTAGCAGGTGCTTCTGCTAGGCAGAAGACCTCTACTACAAAAATATCCAATGATCCTCCAAAGGTGGTAAAAACACCCAAAGGAGGTGAGGACAGTTATGACTATAATGAATTGATGGAAACTATGGGCAACATCAATCTGGATGTAATCAAGCAAGGCAAAGACATAGAAGAGATGAAACTGGTAATTCTGTCTCAACAAGTACAGATTACCAAACTAAAGAAAATGGTGAAGAGATTGGTACATAAAAAGAAAAGGAAACAGTTTGTGCTCAGGAGAAGGAAACCAGTGGATGATGCTCCCAAAAAGGGGGAGTCAGAAGCTGATGTAAACATGGAAGATGCTAAAGATAAGGGGGATAAATTTGATTTTGAGGGGGAGCAAGTAGTAGAAACAGAATCATAATTTGTACAAGCAACTGAATTTTTTACAAGCAGCAGTAACAGTTAATGCTGTTGAAACAAGCAAAGCAGCAGAAACTGTTAATACTGCTGAATTGAATGAAGCAGCAAAAATGGTTCAAGAGGTATTAACAGACCTTCTTAGCAGCAATGTGCAAGAACTTGAGACAACTGAAGCATTAATCAAAGCTAAACATGATACTCCTAAGGTCACTTCAAAGACCAAAGGAGTTGTCATCAAAGACAATGTTGAAGTTATCAAGAAAGTTAGTGCTGATAAAGTAAACAACAAGGACAAAGGCAAAGCTAAGATGGTGGAATCTGATCAACCAATTAAAAAGCAAAAGTTGGTTGAGTCAGATGAAGCATTGACCAAGAAGATTCAAGCTGAACTTGAGCAAGAAGAAAAGGTTCAAGTGGAAAAAGACAGGGAGATGGCAAAAGCTCTGGCTGCAGAACTTAATGAAGCTTATCAAAAGAGTCTTGCAACAGAAATAGCAAAGAAGAAAGCTACAACTCTAAAGAAGCATGGAATGATCAGAATGGGGGCAAAGAAGAGACAACCTTCACAGACCTTTCTTGGCACTCAAGAGAGAAAGAAGATGATTACTTTTCTCAAAGGTGCTGTGGGAGTTAAAAAGGAAATGTTCACAAAGATGTATTTTGAACAAATCAAAGGTTTGTATGAAGCTGAGATGACCAAGTTACAAGGAAATGACAGAGCAAGAGTTGAAGAAGAAAAGAAGATGAAAGAAAGACATGATTTTCAAATTCAAAAACCTTTCCCTGATGAGCAAGAATCACCAAGGAAGGAAGCTACTCTAGGTGACAGTTTGAGGAAGTTGAAAAGAACTAAAATGATGGCAAGAAGAACACCAACTAAGAAACCTAGAGTGGAAGAAGCTGAGAAAGAACATAGGGGAGCTGAAGAAGAAGGGGCACCTAAGTCAGTTGATAGGAAGAACCATCAAGTACTGCTGATGTGAATCTGTACATGGTAGTGATGGACAAAGTTCCTGAGCCTATATCAGCTGAACCTGTTGGTGTTAAGCCTCCAGAGATCATTCACTGGGATACACTGAAAGTTGATGGAACAGAGTATATCAGGCTCAAGAGGAAAGATGAGAAGTATGAAGTATATCAGACTTGGGCCAAGATTGTCAGAACATGTTCTAGATCTGATCTAGAGGAGATGTTTGAAGTAGGAATGAAATTGTATGCTGATCAACTAAAAGCTCCAGGAATACCAATCACAAAACTTGTGATGGAGTATCTATGTATGTTGTTCAAGCCAGAAGAAGTGAAGGATATTATCAGAAATGTGTTTCAAAAAGTTAACAACTGGAATCTATATGAAACTAGTGGAGTATATGCACTAACTATGGATACAAATCACATAGAATACTTCCTAGTGGATAGAGTTTACAACCACAGCAGATTAAAGCTGCATGCTATGTTAAAGAAAAAGCTTGGTTGTGCACCAGATTCAGAGATGGCAAGGTATTTGATCCAAAGAACAACTAATCAAAGTTTGGGGTTGAATACTGATACAGGGATATGAATAATGGAGTTTTGGGAGCATCTGAAGAACTTGACTTCTCTTCCTAAAAGTCAAGTTAGGGGGAGATTGTTGGGAACTGAAAGAATTGCTTAAGTATGGTTAATGCTGATAGCACAACTGGTTACTACTGCCAGTACAATATGATTACTACTGCTAGTAGTTAGTACTGCTGGAGTTAGTACTGCTGGAGTTAGTACTGCCAGATCAAAGTTAATACTGCTGAATGATATTAATACTGCTCATGAAGTTAGTGTTGCTTATGAGATGAAGGCTTCGTATGGCAAGGATGACAGATGTATTGACTGAAGATAATCATGGAAAGTCTTGGAGATAACTATGGAAGATTATATTGAAGATCTTTTTTTTTATTATTATCTTTTATCTTCAGTATATGTATAGAATAGTTTTGTAACATCAAGGACAACAACATTCTGAGCTTTTTTCTTTCATAGAGAGAATCAACCTCAAGGTTTAGAACCCTAGTTCTAGAGAAGTAGAATTCGTATTGGTGAGCCTGTTCATCAATATTGAGGTTGTGTGTGAAATCTTGTAGCTTTAAATCATTCAATAAAGTTTACAATTTGTGATTTGTGATTCACTGTTTCATTGATCTTTGAATATTAAAGTGTTATTCCACAAACTCCTTTAATATTGTTTCTGAGTGTTTATTCTTGTTAAGAATTCAGATCCTGACAGACTCAACTTTTCTCAAGATCCTAAGAATCCGCAAATTCATATGAAGAACTCGCAAGCTTCATCTGTGGGTGACAAACAACAATTTTTCTAAGGCAAGAATCCACAAGTAGCTTCCTACGAAAAGTGATGAATCCGCAGAGTGTTGCATGAGGAAAGTGAGGAATCCACAGAAGCTTGCTTACGAAAAGCTGGAATCCACTAGCTTCTGTCTGCGGAAAGTGCTGAACTCGTATCCTTTTGCTTACGGAAAGCTACTGTGCACTATGTTGTTTTGTCAAGTACAGAATCTGCAGAGGGCTACTTGCAACAAGTGATGAACTCACATGAAGGTGTTTGTGGAAGGTAAGAATCGACAGACTACAACTTGCGGAAAGAAGGAATCCACACGTAGTTCCCTGCGAGAAATGAATAATTCGTATATAAGCCTTCGCAGAAAGTGGATTATCGGATCATGCCACTTGCGAAAAGTGTACTTTCATTGTTAATAGTCTGCGAGAAGTTGGTCTGCAGAAAGTTACTATTCACAACCCATTTTGCGACAAGTTTGCCCTGTTCCCGAGACTTTTCACATGATGAATATGTGACATCACTCTTATTATCAGTTGGTCACATATTTTTTTAGCAACTGATCAAACTTTCACCAGAGCTCATGCCAGTCAAGATTTTCAGACATTGGTGTTTGGATTTAGTCTCTGATTGGATTGGATTAGCAGCCTAAATATCTGCAATCATTATTCTTGAGTTTTCTTGACGATGCCAGACCTTTGAATGCTCTTAATCATTCTTCTGACCTGATCAATCAGAATTGTGAGTGCTTGCAATCATTGTTCTAGTGCTTTGGTTGTGATCTAGAATTTTGAGTGCTTATAATCATCCAGCTGATTTGTGAAGAAAGGAGGTCTGAGTTTATTCATTTAGTGTTATGAAAAGCAGTTAGAAAATGAGCATCTTTCATCAGTTGTTGAACAAATATCAGATATTTCTTCTAACCCTTGCATAGTAGTATTTGCTACACGATGCTTCCTCCTACAAGATGATACGTACAAGTTCTTAAGCTGAACTCCTATTCAACTTGCAGTTCAAAGACAGATTCGTTGTTATAAACTGAAGATGCACTGTGGTTGTCACGCAAAATTCATAAATTTATTTCTTGTGGGCATAACAAATGTGTTGGATTTTCAAGAGATAAAAGTTGTCTTGAGTGCACTCAGTCAAGGCTATTGTCTACATCGAATCTGGTATTAAAGTTGAAACTTTGAAGGATAAGAGCTTTATTCTAGGGGGAGCCAGAGCTGTTTTGAAGATAAGCAACACTAAAGTTTTCCAAAGAAATCAAGGGGGAGAAGAGCTGGAGCAAAAAGAGGATGATTCCTTTACAAAAATTTAGGGGGAGAATGTTAGGACATTGTATGTCCTTAGTTTAGAAAGTTTTGTAAAGGCCTCTTTGTTTATTATTGGGCCTTGTTATTAGCATATGGGTTTGGGCTTAAATGTTGTACAAGGGATATTGGGTATAAATAGGTTCATGCTTTGTATTGTTAGTAATTCAGTTTTCACAATGTAGACGTTTTGCTTGTAATGTGTTTCTAGAGAGAGAAACATTTCCTCTCTCTATATTGTGAATAAAACAATCATGTTCCTCCCTAAATTCATCTCTTGTTTGATCAATCTACATTGATTTAGTTGTGATTTGTACCAAACATATGTCTTTCCTAAAAATCCCATTTTACGTGTTAAAGCGCTTAAATAGAAATACTCCGAAAATATGGAACTAAACCCTTTACTTACGCGAAACATAAATAGGATAAAATTCAAATATCAAAGCATGACAATAATTACTTCATGCAACCCTTAATATATGTGGAGGGGGTCCAATATTAAAGTCATCAATTGCAATTACTCATGAAAGATCCAAAAATAATGTTTGACAACAACGAGGGAGACCCGTATCCGTTGAGAGTGTAGGAAACACAAAAGTATGTCACTTGTACAACGTTAATTGCATGACCTGTCCCGACATGAAGTCCAAATGTGCCTACGACTCCTCATCAAGTTTCACCCAAAGAATTGGTTGACCTTAGTATCTATCCACATGGATTTTCACCAAAAGGCCCGACAACATTCGAGGACTACAACCATGGCATTACCCCGAATGACGGAGGTCTTAGTGCCTAACCACACCGTAGCACCACCCCGGACTCAACCCTCCTAGTGTCTACTTGAAAAGTTAAGGTCATAAAACATGGGCCCCGGAGTCAAATCCTGCAACACCCAGTTGACCATCAAATAAAGACAGACTTACGTGCCTATGGATCCAATGCAACACAGTCTAAAATTATAGGACTACTGTAACACTCGAAAAAAACGTAAAAAAATTATGAATAAAGGTTGAGGGGAGAAAATAATCCAAACGCAAGTGAAAGGTGAAAAGTGTAAGAAGGAGAAAAGGATAAGGGATTAAAGTGTCACTTTCAGGGACCAAAAGTGTCAATACTCTAAACCTTTATGCATGCAACGTGGGGAGGGAACAGTTTACGCCCCAAACCGACGGAAGTTTTTCTATGTATGCGACAATGCTCATTTTGAGTTCTTACACTTCAAACTTGATATCGTTTTCTTCGTCTCTGGATTTTGAGTGAGTTCGGTATTGGTGCGGAGCGAAACGGTGGAGAAGTTTGGGAGAAAACGACAGACGAACGTGCGATGTTACGGTGTTGTCGCGACGGATTACGATGAGTTTTTCCGTTCGTTTTTTCAAGTAAAAGTTTATGTTTGATGCGTTATACTTGCTTAACATTTTCTGAGAGTTTTGGGTCGTAAAATTGACCTGGAGTCCGTCCTTTTGGTCGGAAAAGTGATATGGAGAGTTTCGGTAATAATCGAGACGTTTAATCGTGAATTTATGGGTGATACGGTGCACCGTTTCCGTGGATTTTTGAAATTGTTGGATGAGGGTTTATATTATAGCGATTTAACGCAAAAAGAATCGCATAAAAAGGTGGAGAAACGGGCCGAAAACGTCGTGGTGAGTGTTTGGCCGTGCGATGGCGGTTCGGGTGGTCCGACCGTGGTTCGGTCGCCGGCCAGACAGTTCGGTGGCACGACGCGCACGGTGTAGAGTTGCGGTTCGGACGGTTCGGTGGAACGGCCGGTCCATCGCGGTTCGGGCGGTTTGGTCAGACTGACCCAGACGGGTTGTGGGTCGGATTCTTCCAAAAGGATTTGGGCCGGGAGGTTGGGCCTACTCAATTAAATTCTAATTGGGCCAATCTGATTGGTGTTGGGTTTGTCCATTTATTGTATTGGACCAAACTAATTAATTAATATAGCCTCATATAATTATTATGTGATGGGCCCAAATTAATTAATTAAGTGTAAGGATTAAATAATTAATTATTTAGGATTAGAGATTTAATTAACTATTAAATTTCAAGAAATTCCTATAATTAATTATTGGAGGGTTATTTAATTGCAAAATTTGTCGTAATTGATTTAATATGATATTAATTAAGGTTTATTAATTACGTTCCTAAGAAGAGGATGAATATTAAATCATTTAATTGTTAATGGTTTAATAATATGATTTTAAAGCGTCGTTTTGGAGTCAAATAATTAATTGGGACATTTTAAAATAAGAGATGGAGTTTTAAATTATGGAATGATTAAATTGATGTTTTAGGACGTCGATTAGCCGAGTGCTCGAGGGTTGATCATAGTTGACTTTTGTTGACTTTTTGGCAATTTAGGCCGTTGATAGAATATGTTTGGTGCATGTCGTGTAGGTCATTAAAGCGGGGATATGCTTGGACACACACGCTTTCAGGTGAGTCTTCATGAGACTTTTCTGGGATGCATATATACGTAAATAAAAATTATGTTGACATGATAATTATGTGGAGTTATGTGGAGCATGATGATATATTTTTATATGCATGTTTACGGGAGCATGTTTACATGTATATAGATATGTTATTTATTTGGAGTTACGTATGTTATGCATGAGGAGATATTTTATGTACATGTTTATGGGTAAACGTTTCCATGTATGTAATCATTATGTTAGAGTTTGCATGCTATTGTTTAATTGGTTTATAAACATTTTGTTTTAGCATGCTATATGTATTTTTTTTGGAGTTGAGTCATGTGGGACATTTTGGTGCCGATATGAGGTGTGGGATCGGGCTCGATATATCTCGTTGATGAGTGGCACGACCCCGTAATGGGTGACGGACGGGTGTGAGCCGTGCAACCCAGGGAATGCCAATGATAGAGCAGACCTACCCAAAGGAGGATTGGCACGACCCCGTAATGGGTGCTGGACGGGTGTGAGCCTTGCGACCCAGGGAATGCCAGTGACAGAGTGGACGAGGAGGTTAATAACATCACATTGGTGTCAAATGTTTTCTGAAAACAATATGCATACTATTTTATTGGTGCTTAATGTTTTTATGCTCGATGGAGTGTGTATTTATGTGCATGTAAACCATGAACTCACTTAGTTTTTTAGCTAACTATTAGTATGCATCTCAGGAGTCGGTTGTTCAGGTTTGGACAAAAGGGAAGGGCAATGCGTAGATAGATTTATTATGGTTATGTTCTTTTATGCTTTGCTAGTTGTCAAACTTATTATGTAATTTGGGTTTTATGTAACATGGTCCGGTATGGGACGGACTAATGTATGAGACTTGTATTTATTTTAAGTTAATACTTCCGCTGTGATGGTGATTTGATTGTATCATAATGTCGTATTCGATGACATAAGGTAATATTTGGAATAAAAGATGTGACATTTCCCAAGGGTGGATTTAGGGGTGTTACAGGTTGGTATCAGAGCCAGGTTTATGAGAATTAGGTTATGTTTATAGCCTAAGCTTAAACTGATCGGTGTAATAGGTGTGGAGATCAGAAAATGAGTAGAAGTATATGATCTGCTTATGATCAATTGGAGAGGAGTTTAAGGATGAAGATAAGTTAATATTGATTTGATTTGAGGTGTTAAAAGGTTAAGGTTGAAAGACAAGTGCCTTTATGAGGCTATGATGTGCTAGTTTTGTGAGCAAGATTCACGCTTAACTATAGATCTTGGGGGGGGGGGTGAAAGTTAAAGACCAATAACAGTTCTAACGAGGTGCAGTCTCGTAGTACTATGGTCTGGTAAGAGGAGCATTATTAATAAAGGTGAGAGGTATGGTTTTGGACCTCAAGAAATCTATTCGAGATTTTACATCTGTCTAATTGTATGTAGACTCGTAGGGGGATTTTATCACCTATCGAGCTAATAAGGAGTTGTTAGCATGTTTCTAAGAGAAAAGTGTATATGGTTGTACATTATGATGTATTTTCATATTTTAGGAGTTTGGGTCGAGCATTTATAGCTGACCTGGTATGGTATGATTAATATGGTGGTTTTGTTAGTGGAGGTGTTTTGGACATACTTGGCTATATCATTACGTCGTGGTGGATAGACGTATATGATAGGATATATACATGACTTCTTATCAACATATATATGATTATGATGTTTTTATCTTGTATCAGAGAATCATGAGTCTGTTGGAATATTGGAAATATTGTTTCTCTTAGCATGTGCCTTTGTGTTATGATGTCTATTAAGACTATGGAGTAGGAGAAAATATGGGGACTAACGGTGTCTTATTGTATCAGTATGGTGTCTAGAGGATCAAGGAGGATTGAAATCATTGGGGAATGTGCCAACGATGCGGTACCACCAGTGGGACAAGGTCGAGGCCCTGGACGTGGTCGCAGTGGTGGTCATACGGCTAGCTTGAGTGTCATTCCATCTGTACATGCTAGTATAGCAACAGGGACAGGCCGAGGACGTGGGAGGATACAAGGAGTGAGGTGGAAACCCTATGACTGAGGAGACAATGGACGATAAGGTGACACAAATCCTACAGAATACCCTACCTGGTATGATAGAGGCGATGTTAGAGATCAAGCTATGGAAACAGGTAGAAGAAGAGGAGACTGAAAATAAAATACTGAGATAGGAGACCAGGAGGATACTGAGGCAAGCAACCAGGAGAAGATTAAGGTGAGTAACAACGGAGAGGATAAGATAGTGGTTCCATCCACTTAGGAGAAAGAATGCGCTTACAAGGGCTTCAGTAAAATGCGTCTAATAGAGTTTAAAGGGATTGAGGGTGCGATGACCCTAATGAATTGGATAAGGAAGATGGAGGGTTGTTTCAGAATCTGCAATTGCTATGAGAACCAGAAGGTGACATATGCGGCCACTACCTTTGTAGATTTTGCACTTCATTGGTGGTAAACATAGTGCGAGATTAAAGGAGACAAGGAGATGATCATTGTGACTTGGGGACAGATGAAGGATCTCGTGATGGAGAAATATTGCACCCAGTCAGAGTTGAAGAAATTGGAGTCTAAATTCTTAAGGCTAGAGCAAGGGACCTCTTCAGTCCAAGAGTATGTTAATGACTTCATGGAAAAGGTCAAGTTCGTAGGCCACTAGGAATGGCAACGAGGTGGGTTCGGGGCGGGTTTGCCGTCCCCCGTCCCCGAAACTGAAATGCATCCCCGTCCCCGCCCCGTTCCCCGTCGGGGATTTTTTATGCCCCGTCCCTGTCCCCGACCCGATGGGGAATCCCCGACCCCGACCCCAACCCCGACCCGAACATATTTATAATATATATAATTTTATATTAAATATTAATAATATATATTAAACATATTTATATTAATAATATATATTAAACATATTTGTATTAAATATTAATAATATATATATAATTTTATTTTTATTAATATATGTATATATATATATATATATATCGGGGCGGGGCGGGGATACCTTGCCCCGATACCGAACCCGATAAAATCCCCGAAATTTTCCCCGTTACCCGACCCGGACCCGAAATTGTCTAACCCGACCCGACCCGAACTTAGCCGGGTTTCGGGTTTCCCCGTCGGGTTTGGGGTTTTCTGCCATCCCTATAGGCCACCAGGTGGCGTCAAAACAGAGGAAAATAGATCGTTTTAAGGACGGTCTCCGGATAGAGATAAAGCAATACGTTAACATGAACGTACTAAAGACCTTCGTTCAAGGAGTGGAGATGGTGACAATTGCTAAGGAGAACAATGTTGAGGCAACAGGTGAAAGAAGAGATAGTAAGAGAAGTGGGAAGGTCTGAGTAAGATAGTCAAGAAGGCGAAGGTGAGTTCTTCAACAATGAAGATAAAGGGAGGAGGAATCATGGTTCCTCAGTGTAGCAAATGTGGATGAAGGCACAAGGGTGAGTGTCTGGCTAGGAGCTTATCTAGCTACATGTGTGGAAAGCCAGGGCGTATGGTGTGAGAATGCCCAGAAAGGAACACTTGTTATGAGTGTGGCGAAACATGACATCTACGGTTTGAGTTCCCTACGGTTCAGAAATAGGCACTAAACAGTGTGAAACCATTTAGTGACGGTGCAGAAAGGAGGTACCTAAGGGACGTGACTGAGCTTACAACATGACATTGGAGGAGGTTTGGGAGACTTCTGACGTCGTATCAGGTATGTTCCCTATCAACAATGTCTATGCTCATGTGTTATTCGATTAAGGTGCAAATGGTAGTTTTGTGTTTACTGTTTCCGCCACTACTTGAACAAAGATACATGTATATTGGAGAAAAGCTACACTATAGAAACAACTGTCGTTGTTCAGAATAAGGTAGACGAGATAATTAAGTCTGTGAGACTCATGTCGATGTGTTAAGGAGGTTTTGAGGTGGTTCTAGACATGGATTGGTTATCTGACAATAACGCCCAGATCGTATGCAATAAGAAGATGATCAAGATTCAGACCTTAGAAGGAGAGACGGTTCAACTCTATGGAGATCGAAAGAAAAACAACACTAAAGTGATCACGACCTTGAAGGAAAGAAAGTTCCTTCAAAAGGGGTGCATAACTTACTTAGCGTATGCTATAGACAGCCAACTAGAGGAGAATACAGTATCAAATATACTGGTAGTAAGGGAATACCCAGAAGTGTTCCTGGGAGGAGTTGCAAGGGATGCCACCAGAACATCAGGTGGAATTCCGAATTGACTTGCTGTCGGGCGTAGCACCAATTGCAAAGACACCATATCGGTTGGCTTCGACGGAGATTCAGGAGCTAATGAAACGGCTTCAGGATTTGTTGGAGAAGGGGTTTGTACGACCGAGTTTGTCACCCTGGGGAGCACCGATATTGTTCAGGAAGAAGAAAGACGGTACGATGAGGACGTGCGTCGATTACTGGGAGCTAAATAAGATCACGATCAATAATAGGTACCTAGTACCAAGGATCGATGACTTATTTGATCATCTTCACTCGAAGATTGACTTAAGATCTGGTTACCACCAGTTGAAGGTTCGATAGGAGGATATACCAAAAATGGATTTCAAGACTCGTTATGGGCACTACAAGTTCCTGGTGATGTCTTTTGGTTTGACGAATGCACCAATTGCATTCATGGATATGATGAGTAGGGTTTATGGACCCTATCTAGATAATTTTGTCATAGTTTTTATTGACGACATTTTTATCCATTTGAGGAGCTAAGAGAAGCATGAGCAACATTTGAGAGTGATTCTCAAGCTGTTAGGTAAGGGGAAGTTATACGCCAAATTCTCGAAATGTGAATTATGGCTGTGAGAGGTGCAATTTCTTGATCATGCGGTTAACGCAGAGGGGATCAAGGTATACCCAGCCAATATCGAGGCAGTTATGGAGTGGAAGTGACCAAAGTTAGCGTCAAAAATCTGAAGTTTTCTGGGCTTGACAGGCTATTATAGAAGATTCATCCAGGATTTCTCGAAGATAGCGACGCTATTGACAACTTTGACTAGAAAGGTAGTCAAGTTTGATTGAGGTCAGAAACAAGAAGAAGTATTGCAAATGCTTAAGAGAAGGTTGATTAGTTCACCAGTATTGTCCTTACCAGGGGGAAGGAGGACTTTTTTGTGTACATTGATGCTGAAATAAAAATGGGACTAGGGTGTGTATTGATGCAAAGAGGCAAGGTTATTGCCTATGCATCACGCCAACTAAAGGAGAATGAAAAGAAGTATCCAGTACGCGATATGGAGTTAGCTGTAGTGGTTTTTGCACTGAAAATTTGGAGGCACTGCCTGTATGGTACGAAATGTCTGATCTACACGGATCATAAGAGCTTGAAGTATCTCTTCGATAAGAACGAGATAAATATAAGGCAGAGGAGGTGGATGGAGCTATTAAAAGATTGTGAATGTGAGATTCATTACCACCCGGGTAAGGCGAACGTGGTCGTCGACACCCTAAGTAGACAGGAGAAGATCGAACCGATTAAGGTTCGTGCCATGTGAATGAATATTCAGGTAGATATGATTGACCAAATACGAGGAGCTCAAAAGGAGGCCCTATTGGAGGAAAAAATCAAGAAGGAGAGGATGGTCGGGCAGGTCAAACTGCTGACCATCGGGTCAGGTGGTGTATATAGGTTTGGTAATCGGGTTTGGATTCCTTGCAAAGGAGATCTAAGGGACGTAGTGTTAAGTGAAGCGCACAAAGCCAAATACACAATACACCAAAGCAGTGATAAGATGTATAAAAGTTTAAAGGAGAATTACTAGTGGCCTGGTATGAAGAAAGAGGTAGCAAAATATGTGGAGAAACGTTTGACATGCCTACAGGTGAAGACGGAACATCCAAACCGTTGAGTATGTTACAACAAATGGAGATTCCAGTATGGAAATGGGAGATGATCACGATGGATTTCGTGACTAAGTTGCCAAAAACGGTGAAAGGGCATGATACGACATGGGTGATAGTTGACAAACTCACGAAGTCCGCTCACTTTCTACCGATCAGCGAAAAGTATTCTCTAGAAAGGTTAACGCAATCGTATGGCAATGAGATAGTTTCAAGGCATGGAGTGCCACTATCGATTGTCTCGGATAGGGACACAAAGTTCATGTCGAGATTATGGGCTAGTTTTCAACAAGAAATGGGAACTCGGTTGAACTTAAGCACTACATATCATCCTCAGACTGACGGTCAAAGTGAGAGGATGATACAAACATTGGAGGATATGTTAAGAGCTTGCACCATCGATTTTGGAGGGAGTTGGGATAACCATCTTCCACTGGTAGAATTTGTTATAATAATAGCTACCACTCTAGTATCAAGGCAACATTGTTTAAGGACTTATATGGACATAAATGTAGGACGCCAGTGTGTTGGGCTGACGTCGGAGAGAGGCAGTTGGATGGACCGGAGTTAGTCCACCAGACTTCAGACAAGATAATGCAAATACGTGAAAGGTTGAAAATTGCACGTGACAGGCAAAAAAGTTAAGCGGATAAGAGGCGTCGACCTTTGGAGTTTCAAGTAGGAGATAAGGTGATGTTAAAGACATCGCCATGGAAAGGAATCATAAGATTCGGAAGGAGGGGCAAGCTAAGCCCAAGATATGTTGGACCGTTTGAGGTTATTGCACGGATAGGAGCGGTGATTTATCGATTAAAGTTACCGGAAGAGCTTAAAGGTATACAAGACACATTCCATGTGTCAAATTTAAGGAAGTGTTTGGCTGACGATTCAGTCGTGGTTAATTTAGGAGAATTTGAGCTTAATGATAAGCTCGACTATATTGAGGAGCCAGTCCAGGTGTTGGATAGGAAAACAAAACTATTAAGGAGCAAAATTATACGTTTGGTGCTAGCAAAATTATACGTTTGGCGCTTTGAGTACACATTATACCACAAAGATCCATATGCAGCTGTTCTAAAGAAGTACTTGTACTCGGTTCAAGCTTATGCTTATGTGAAGATCTTTTCATCTTACCCTTCTCACATGCAACACATAAATGTTATTTAACATATTTCAGCTCTGGAAGTCCTTTCACCAAATTAAAAGTCACTAATTTGTTGATGTATCGAAAGTTGAGATGAGATAGCCGTCTATGCCATAACCAGCTCTGTTGCATAAAGGCTTTTGAAAGTAGACACACCGCATTATCAGTCTTGACTTTAGACAGATTAATCGTGTAGAGGTTTGACTTCCGCGTATCGACCAAGAGTTCTTTACCATCTTCAGTTCTCACACAACATCGCTTGGCCTTAAAATTCACCTCTAAATCTTTGTCACAAAACCGACTAATGTTGAATAGGTTGTGTCCTAATCCTTCAACGTAGCTCACCTTGATTGTTACATTTTCATGCACAACATCTCTATATCCGAGTATTGGTGAAAACTGGTCATTACCAAATCTGACGTTCCCACAGAATTTCTCTGTATAATTAGATAAAATATCTTTCTGCCCGATCATATGTTTGGAGCATGTTAGAGCAGAAATATGTTGGATACAAGATCATGAAGACTAGAGGTAAAAGATTCAAGAAGTCAAAGCTGAGAAAGTCAACTCTCATTAAAAGTCAAAGTCCAAGTGTTAATAAAGTCAAAGTCAACATGTTGTATTTTGTTTCCTTGTTGTTTTAGTAGTAGATATAAATACCTTTCTTTTCTGTTTAATAGATAGAGGAACAGGATTAGTTGACTAGAAGAAGGAGTCTAGAAGATACGTTTCCAGAGAGAGAGAATTGTCTAGAGAGAGAAAGTCAAAACAAAACTATTTGTAATCGTTTGAGATTTGAATTTGAAATAAACAGGTAATTGAATCTTAATTGTTTGAATAATTTGCAATAGGAATATTGATTCTAGGACACACAATTGGTATCAGAGCAATTGATTTGCTAAATCTTTTTGTGATGATCTTGAATCCAAAGGGGGAGATTGTTAGAGCAGAAATATGTTGGATACAAGATCATGAAGACTAGAGGTCAAAGATTCAAGAAGTCAAAGTTGAGAAAGTCAACTCTCATTAAAAGTCAAAGTCCAAGTGTTAATAAAGTCAAAGTCAACATGTTGTATTTTGTTTCCTTGTTGTTTTAGTAGTAGGTATAAATACCTTTCTTTTCTGTTTAATAGATAGAGGAACATGATTAGTTGACTAGAAGAAGGAGTCTAGAAGATACGTTTCTAGAGAGAGAAGTTTAAAGAGAGAGATAATCGTCTAGAGAGAGAAAGTCAAAACAAAACTATTTGTAATCGTTTGAGATTTAAATTTGAAATAAACAGGTAATTGAATCTTAATTGTTTGAATAATTTGCAATAGGAATCTTGATTCTAGGACACACAATTGGTATCAGAGCAAATCCAAAATTGAAATCAGATCAAGAAATGGTTTGACATTGTGTTCATCTCGTTTGATTCTATTTTTGAGTTTTAGTGTGAATTTTGAGTTGTAATTGGTTTCTTAGTCATCGATAAGTGTAAAAGAATGAGTGTGTATAAGAAATTTCATGAAATGCACTGTAATTTTCACGAATTTCTGAGTTTTGTCAAGTTTTGAGTCACGAGTTCAAAAGCACTGTATCATCGATCGATTTGTATTTTGAACGTTTGTCTTTGAAATTCTTGCATTGTAATCTGTTCTAATATTGAAATCGAGCATCTCTACAAAGTTTCAAGTTAATTGGACAAGGTTTGATCGAAATCAGATGAAAAAATCAAGTTTTTGTTCGACAGACTGAAGAACGCGCAAGATCTACGAAACGCGCAAGTTCATCTGGAAGAAACGCGCAGAGGGTTATCTACGAGTTCTAGAAACGCACAGATCGAAGTCTGCGAGTTTGAAGATTGGGAAATTTTTCTAAGTATTGAAACGCGCACGTAGACATTAGCGAGTTCTACAAACGCGCAAGCTTAAGTTTGCGAGTTTCTTCGGAACAGTGATCTGCGAGTTCATTCAATCTGCGAGTTTCAGAAAACGCGCACACTACCATTAGCGAGTTTCAGAGATTATTTCGACCTGCGAGTTTGTCAAAACACGCAAACATTTGCTTGGGAGTTTCATAAACGCGCAAGCTTAAGCCTGAGAGTTTCTCAATAAACAATGTGTTGCGAGTTTAGGCATCTGCGAGTTTTAAGCTTCTATAGTGCTTTGCGAGTTTTAACACTTAGTCAAAATTTCTGAGTTTCTGATTTTTCTATATTTCAAGATTATTTTTTTTGTGATTTCATTTGGACTAACGGTCAATTTCAAGTTTCTTATTGCATATATTTTTTAAACATGATGACTTCCAGAGACGCTCTCTCGATTGGTACTGATGTCAAGCCTCCAATATTGTTCAAAGGGGAATATGAACAATGGAGAGATAGATTTTTGGACTTTGTTGATAGACAATCAAATGGAGAGAACATTCTGACATCTATCACAGAAGGCCCAATAAAGAAACCTACTGAGGAGATTCCTGCTGATGGTAATGATTCAGATGGAGCTCCGAGAACAAGGAGAGTGGATAAAAAGTATGCTAATTTCTTTGATGAACAGAAGAAACGGTTTGATGCTGATAAACAAGCCAGATCTTTGCTTTTACAAAGCATGACTAATGAGATATATGTGAAAATGGATAGCTACAATGAAACTGCCAAATCAATGTGGGATCAGTTAAGAAAAATGATGTTGGGTTCTAGAGTTGGAAATCAAATGAAGGTAGCTAACTGCATAAACAGCTACGAAGAATTTAGAGCAAAAGAGAATGAAAGCTTGGAGGAGACCTATGAGAGGTTTGTGCTGCTTCTGAATGAGCTTTCCAAGAACAAGGTCAACAAGCAACAAATTGAGAACAACGTGAAGTTTCTCAGCATCTTGCAACCTGAGTGGAAAGAGCACACACACAGGATGAAAAAAATGAAGGATTTGAGCGAAATACCTCTACATGAAGTCTATGAGACTCTGCGACAGAATGAAGAGGAGGTGGAAGAGAAAAGAGCTGAGAAGAAGAAAGTTGAGAAGGCTGTTGATCCTATAGCATTGGTAGCCAGAGAGAAAGAGAAGAAGAAGAAGATAGTCATTTCAAGTTCTGAATCAGAATCAGAATCTGATGGAGATGATGGAGAGAATCTTAAACAAGCAATGTTGTTACTAACCCGAGCATTCCAAAAGAAGTTCTACAAGAAACCAGTGTCTAATTCTCATAGATACTCTTCATCAACTCAAAGAACCATGAGCATAGAGCAAGAGTGGAAGGAAATAAATTTGTTGAGAGGAAGCCAAAAGAGAAGAAAAAGTTTGTGAATGATTACACCAGTACTGAAAAGCCAGCTAATGATCTGATCAAATGCTACAACTGTGGCAAGTTCGGACATTACGCAAAAGAATGTCAGAAGCCAAAGGTTCGCAACTCAGAGTATTATCAGAACAAATTGCTCTTGGTCAAGCAACAGAAAGCTGGGCATTAATGGCAGAAGACGAATACTGGTTGGATCATTCTGATGAGGAAAAAGAACAACAAAAGACTGCTCATTTATGCTTGATGGGAAAAGAAGTTAAAGATGACGATTCTGATGATGAGACGACTGACGAGGTAATGAACTTAACTGAAAATGATTTCATGAACAAAATGGAAACCGTGATGGTCGAACTTCAAGACCTTCAATTAAAACTGAAAAAGGAAAAAGACAGAGTTGCCAGGAGAAATCAACAGATCTTTGAGCTTAATGAATCAGTTATTGGGAACAAAGATTTAATTGATTCTCTACGCAAATCTGCTTCTGATTTTCAAAATAATAAGATTTTCTTTGAAAATAAGATTTCTGATATTGAAAAACAATTATCTAAGTCTGATTCTGAAAAACAAGAATGTGTACTAAAAGCTTTTAAATTGCAGGTTGAAAACAAGACTTTAGAGAAAAAGGTAAATGGTTTGGAGGCAAAATTGTATCTTAGAGGGCAAACAGATCAAACTATTTTCTTGAATACACCTGATGAAGATGCTGATTTTAAAGAAAAATGGGGATTAGGGTTTGATAATCCTCATTACTTATAAAAAGCTATCAGAAAACAGCCAGGTCTATATAATGCAAATTATATGTATGCTGCTGATGAACATCCTCATTTGAAACCCAAATTTATCACCAAATCATCAAAAGAAGTTGAGGAAAAAGAAGATGAGAAAAGAATGAGTTTAAAGAAAATGCAACTACCATTCTATTATGAACGACTGAATGATAGTTATATTTCTAAAACACCAAAAATTCTTTCAAATGATTATTTTGTTAGTTATTCTTCTACTGAGATGGAGACAAAACCTATTCAAACTAAGATTTATGTTCCTCCACTAGTATTAGAAAGCAAAATAATGGATTTAGAAAATATTTTATCTGATGAAAGAATTTTGACTGATCTAACGCTAGATGTATTTTCTACAATATTGAAAAACACAGATTTTCATGTTAAATCTAAAGTGGGTTCTTCATCTTCTAAAGTATTTCAATCTTCCGCGACTGATTTTGATGATTTATTTGAGTCTGCAAATGATTTTCTAAATTCTGATGAAGGGTGTATAGAGGAAATTGATATGTTTGACTTTAATGCTCCACTTCCAAATCATTCTACTTTTGTGATAAATGGACAAGCTTTACCAAATGTTCATGAAAAAGGTGAATCATCAACTAAGGTTGGTAAATCAGTTTCTGTGAATGCTGATTACTATGCAAAGGGTAATAAACATAAGAAACAACGCTCACAGAAATAGAACAACACTGGTAAACTCAAGAAAAATCAATTTCAAAAATCTGATTTTCCTAATAAATCTATATCTTCTGTTTCAGATATAAGAAAGAAAAGGTCAGAAGCAAGATCTGAATGGCGACCTAAAAGGAAGAGTGATGAGAAGGCCGAATCAATTACTGATAGTTCTTGTAATAGATCAACTAGTAGTATGTGTGATGTAGTTGGTTCTATTGCTTCGATAAATAAAAACCTTGTAAATGATTACAAGCGATATTCTAATAAGCAATTGTTCCGATTATCTCCTACTACTACTAAATCTTATTCTTATCAGTGGAATGATTTTGCTTATCATCATAATTATAATGATTGGTTTGGATCTTATCATGTTTATTCTTCTAGATCAAATGTTTTTAAAAGTTTTCAAAAGAAAAGAGGGTCTATATTCAAATGGATGCCAAAATCTTGTACTAATCTGTTAGGACCCGTTTTTAAATGGGTACCTAAAAGTGTTGTTTCCTGATTTCTCTTGTAGACCCGCCATATGTGGTACTTGGATAGCGGCTGTTCCAAGCATATGACCGGGCAAAAAGCTTTATTGTCTAATTATAAAGAGAAATTCAGCGGCAATGTACGATTTGGAAACGACCAGGTTTCACCGATCTTACGATATGGTGACATCATTCAAGACAATATAACGATTAAGAAGGTGAGCTAAGTCGAAGGCCTAGGGCACAACTTGTTTTGTATCGGTTAATTCTGTGACAAAGGGTTAGAGGTAAATTTCAAAGCTAAGAGCTGTTCGGTATGTACTGAAGACGGCAAAGAACACTTAGTTGGTACTCGCAAGTCTAACCTATACACCATGAATCTTTCAAAGGTTCAGAATGATAATCAAGTTTGCTTGTTAACAAAAGCATCGATGCAACAAAGTTGGCTTTGGCACCGAAGACTGTCACACCTGAATATTCGTTATATCAACAAGCTGCTCAGTGGAAAGTTAGTGAATGGATTTCCTGAACTGAGATACGAGAAAGAACACTTGTGTCCAGCATGTGAAAAAGGGAAGATGAAGAGAGATCCACTAGAGTTGTTGCATATGGATCTCTGTGGTCCAATGAGAAGGCAAAGCTTAGGCGGAAAGAAATACGTGTTGGTTATCGTAGACGACTATTTGTGATACATTGGGTCAAATTTCTACGTTCAAAAGATGAGACGCCCGAAGTACTCATTACATTTCTGAAGACGACCCAGGTGAATTTGCAGAAACCAGTCAAGCTTCTCAGAACTGATAAAGACACAAAGTTCAAAAACAGAACTGTTGAAGAGTATCTCGAATCGGTCGGGATATCACATCAATACTCTGCTGCTTGTACACCCGAACAAAATGGAGTAGTCGAAAGGCTAAATCGAACGCTAGTCGAGGCCGCTCGCACTATGCTCAGCCAATCAGACTTACCTCTATTTCTATGGTCAGAAGATATTTCTATTGCGTGCTACACTCAGAACCGTTCCATGATACACCGCAGATTTCAAAAGACTCCGTATGCTTTGATCAACAACCGAACACCTACTATCAAATATTTTCATATATTTGGGTGTAAGTGTTTTGTGCTCAACGACAGAGAGAATCTCAACAAGTTCAGTGCTAAGGCAGATCAGGGCATCTTCATTGGATATTCTTCTACATCTTCTGCATATCGAGTATACTTGAAGAAGTCGAAGACTGTTATCGAAAGCGTAAACATCACATTCGATGAGGAAATGGCTTCTGAACAACTCAGTCCAGAACCTGTGATAACTGGCGTATTAGCTTCTGGTCAATTTCGTTCAGAACCTGTACTTGCAAAGAACAAATCAGATGAAGCTTCATCATCTACTAATCATTTATCTGATTTAGATCTTTTATTTGAACTGTTTTATGATGAATATCTTAGATCTAATGTGAATAAACCTGTTGTGGTTGATAGGATTGAAGATTCAACGATTAATCATCCAACCACTTCAGATATTTCTACTGAATCAAATTCCCCGATTTAACAAGATATTCCAGTTCAAATGCCTACTCCTATAGTTGAAGTTATATCTATTAATGATGAGCCAGAAGTTGCTGAGTCAGTAGGATGTGCTGTAAGGACAGATCAACAGACTGAACAAGCTGTACCTACTGAAGCTTCTGCACCAATTACTTCAACTTAATTCCTCTCTCATGATGTTTAAACTGAAGAACCTGAAAGTGGATTTTTAGATGATAACCATGATCAATCTTCATCTATTCCACTACCTCATGAACATCGCTGGACCAAAGAGCACCCTTTTCACCAAGTCATTGGAGATCTTAACAAGCCGGTGCAAACTAGGTCATCAACTCTTAATCAATGTCTGCATGACTCATTCCTCAGCAAGATAGAGCCTACTCGAGTATCAGAAGCTCTAGCTGATTCGGATTGGGTGTCTGCTATGCAAGAAGAGTTAAACCAGTTCGAAGCCCTGAAAGTCTGGAGACTAGTGCCAAAACCAGAAGGAAAAACCGTTATTGGCACTAAATGGGTGTTCAAGAATAAAAAGGATGAAGATAGTATTGTTATAAGGAATAAAGCCAGACTTGTTGCCAAGGGATATAGGCAAGAGGAAGGCATCGATTACGACGAGACTTATGCTCCAGTAGCACGTATAGAGGCAATTCGCATGTTTCTAGCCTACGCAGCTCACAAGAACTTCACAATCTATCAAATGGACGTGAAGACTGCCTTTCTGAATGGCATACTTAAGGAGGAAGTCTACGTCTCTCAACCAGAAGGGTTTGTAAATCCAGATAAGCCTAATCACGTCTACATCTTGGATAAAGCCTTGTATGATCTGAAACAATCACCTCGCGTCTGGTATGATGTTTTATCTAAATTTTTGGTCAAGTCAGGTTTTTCAAAAGGTAAATTCGATACCACTTTGTTTATTAAAAAGGAGAAAGCTGATATCATACTTATTCAGATATATGTAGATGATATTATATTTGGTTCTACAAATCCCTAATACTGTAAGAACTTTTCAAAACTCATGGTGTCACGTTTTCAAATGAGTATGATGGGAGAGATGAATTTCTTTCTCGGATTACAAGTAAAACAATTTTCAACGGGGATTTTCATAAATCAATCTAAGTACATTTTTGATATTCTTCGGAAATTTAAAATGGAAAATTGCAAACCTATTGGAACCCCAATGGCACCAGGTACTAAGATTGGCACTGATCCTTCGGGAAAGGAAGTCAAACTCTTCATCGGAGGTTTGAGGAGGGATCTTCAGCTGTAAACTCTCTAGGTTGGAGATCATCTATGCTCGTCTCTGAACTTCATCCTCTAAACTTTGAAGAGTTCCAGAGGGCCTTCTTGGATGACTCAGGGATTCATCCTCTTCTTTTTCATCAATCTCGTTGAAAGAGATTGGGATTATTGTTTCTTCAGTTATTTGAGCTGGGATTATTTGTTGAAACGTTCCTTTAAGCAGGAGAGAGAACTGTCTGAGCAAAAAGAAAAAGGAGTTAGTGTATGTTTTTGTGGAAGAGAGAGATAAAGGCTAGAAAGACATGGGTGGTTGGTAGGAAAAGAAAGATAGAGGTACAATGGAGAGACATACCTGAGAAGGTAGCTCCCCCTCAAAAGGTGATAGAAGTTTTAGATTTCCCTCGGTAGTGATTCCCTTCTGCTTGCCTTAGGATGAGGTATCTGGAGCTTTATCCATCTGTCTCCCCCCTGATTCATTTAATACGATGCCTTTCATCGATGGAGCTGATGAGACGTTTATTGCAGAGAACCATTGGGAAGGATCTTCGTCTTCATCATCATCAGCGATGACATCGTCAGTCTCTTGATCCTGAAGATCAAGTTCTTCCTCTTCTTCTTCCTCCTCTTCCTCTTCTTATTCAACAAGCACTGAGAAGGGGAGGGAGGGGCTTTCTCTTCAGCAATAGCTGATTCTTCAACTGTCTTCTCCCCCTCAACTTGAGAGGGAGGTTCTTCCACATTCTCCTGTGCGGTTGCTGCATTTTCTTCATTTAGATCCTTCTCCCCCTTTTTGTCATCATCATGGGGGAGGGATGTGGCAGCTTCAACTTCAACAACAGTCGATATGTGGGCATCAACCTCCAACACATCTAGATGACCTTCTATCTCTGGAATGGCAGACGTAGCATGCTGAATAAACTCGATAGCTAGGTTCAGCGACATTCTGTCATCGTTAGTGATGGAAGGAGTAGAAGCGGGAGCTTGTTTATTCAGCTTTGACAGAATCTGAGTGAGAAGCCGATTTGAGTCGTCAACCTTTCCACCAAGGATCTTGACTTCTCTGGTGAGATGATCAACGTGGCCATTTAGAAATTGCAGCTGAAGAGAGTTGTTGGCCACGTTCTCTTTCAGCGTGCTGACCTTAGTTTGGAGAGAGTTGAGTTGAGACGCATCAGCTTTCGTGGAGATGGTGGTGGAGAGATTCTTCAGGTCTTCACTAGCACTATTGACGGCTGTAGTGGTGGTGTTGATGGAAGTAGCGAGAAATTCCACTTTCTCAACCAACTTGTGCAAAGAGGAATCAACAGTTCCCGAAGTAGGACCTGAAAAACAAGTTAGCGGTTGAGCAAAACGTTGCTCAGGCTTATTTAGAGAGGTGAGAGAAGTGTATATGGTTTTAAAGTTACCTGATGTGTCAAACATATTGTAGAATGCCAAGTCTCCATCAAAAGAAGGAAATGGCAGTGATGTTTGAGGCAAACCTCCGAAAGGGAGGCTACCAGGTCCTACGTTTGCAGCTTGAAGAATAGGCTGCTGTAAGGGTGGGAGATTAGAGACCAAAGAAATAGGAGAAGTAGTAGGGATAGAATAAGGATCACTAGTGATGGTAGAAATTACCTCAGATGGGGGTTGAGTCACCGAGGGAATCTGGGAGGTCACCGGTGGTGTTTCAACGGTCGTAGTCACTGAAACGGTTCTTGCGGTAGCAATAGTGGAAGAGTGTTAGGTCATGAATTCACAATTAATCAATGTATAAAAGATTGACCAAGAGGTAGATTGGGTTGGTATTATTCACAACCTAGAGAGAGAAAGAGTTTCTCTCTCTAGAAACACTTGCAAAGCTTTAATGTCTACATTGTGAATAATGAAAATACAAACAAACTACAAACAATCTCCTATTTATATCCCAATCTCCCATGTTACACATTCTAGCCCAACCCATATGCTAATGAAAAAGCCTATTACAATATGGATGACTTTACAAAACTTGCTAAATACAGTACACTAACATTCTCCCCCTAAAGTTTTGTAAATGAATAATCCCTTATCAGCTTCAGTTCTTCTCCCCCTTGATTTCTTTGAAAAACTTTAGCGTTGCTTAAACTTCAAAACAGCTCCGGCTCCCCCTTGAAAGTAGCTCTTATTCTTGGAGTATCAACTGAAATTAGAGATCTGCTGTGGACAGTAACCTCGACTGAGTGCACATAAAGACAACTTTTAACTTTAGTAAACTCAACACATTCCTTAACGCCCACAAGAATGATATGTGTGGATTATGACATGACACCCAAAGTGTATCTTCAGTATATAACATCAAAGTTGTCTTTGAACGCGAGTTGAATAGGAATTCAACTTAATAACTTAATCTGGTATGCTTGTTGGAGGATGCAACTTGTAGCAAACACTACTAGGTAGGGTAGAAGATTTATCTGAGAAAAAATTTGACAGTTAAATCTCACAAGGCAACTTGTCGCAAAAATGGGTGTGAACAGTAACTTGTCGCAAAAGCTCAGAACTCGCAGAACAAATAACTCGCAAAGAACTATTCACGTTCTTTCACGCTAAACGTGATGTGCGCGTTTCTGAAACTTGCAGGCCTCTTCATGCGCGTTTTGAAAACTCGCAGGCCTTGACTTGCGCGTTTTAGGACTTAGAAAAATTTGACAATATCAAAACTCTCTAAGAATGAAACTCGCAGATTGAAGGAAATTACTCGCCCAAACTCGCAAGCTTCGTCTTGCGCTTTTCTGAAATAGAAAAAATTTGACAATATCAAAAACTCGCAGAACACTGAATGTCTTCATCTTTCGCGCTCTTCCTATCCTTACGCGTTCTTCAGATGAATCTTGCGCGTTTCTCAGATCTTGCGAGAAGTCGAGTCTGAAAACTTGAAAACACCAAATCTTTCACATTTCTTCGAATTTTGAGATGAAACTTTATGAGCATGTTCGAAAATCACTTTTGAACAACTTTGTAGTTGATGATCTTGTCTAAAAACATCTCAATACCAGAATTCGATCACAACACAGTGAAAAATATTTCGAACAAAAAAATCTCAAAATCGACTAATTCTTCTAAATTGATTCAAATCACACAATGTGATTGATTACAAATGATTCGACTCTAAGCATATAATCAATCTAGCATCAAATATCGATCAATTAAGCTCCAAAAAGAAGAATTTGAAATCCACGTATACTGTTCATGCGACCAGATCACTGTTCCATTGAAAAATTGTGAAATTCGATCGTTTCGATTAATAATTTCTTCGATTAGGCTATGATACCACATGTTAGGTCATGAATTCACAATTAATCAATGTATAAAAGATTGAACAAGAGGTAGATTGGGTTGGAAAAGTTTGTATTATTCACAACCTAGAGAGAGAAAGAGTTTCTCTCTCTAGAAACACTTACAAAGCTTTAATGTCTACATTGTGAATAATGAAATTACAAACAAACTACAAACAATCTCCTATTTATACCCCAATATCCCATGTTACACATTTTAGCCCAACCCATATGCTAATGACAAATCCTATTACAATATGGATGACTTTACAAAACTTTCTAAATACAGTACACTAACAAAGAGTGAGCCACGAAGTCTGTTAGGTCCATGAGATCAAAGATTGATTGAATGATTAGATAAACAAGGAATTATTGAGGATAGAAATCTGTAGTTTTATTGGTTACAGAAAAGTAAACTACAAACTACAGAGAGCGAATTCGTATATCTACATGTTGAAAATGAAAACTTACTAACTAACTACACTAACAGACTCTAATTGTACCCCCGCATCCCTTGTATACATTAAGCCCAAACTCATTACAAGGCTCAATACACATACAGAGTAGATTACTTTACTAAACTTCTAAATAGAACATATTTATGTTCTAACATTCTCCCCCTAAGTTTAATAAAGTAATCATTATCTTTTAAGCTCCAGCTTCAGCTCCTCTCCCCCTTGATTTCTTTATAAAACTTAGCGTTGCATAAACTTCAAAGCTCCTCTAGCCCCCCCTTGAAAGTAGCTCTTATCCTTGAAGTTTCAACTATAATACCAGATCTGATGTAGACCATAACCTCGACTGAGTGCATATAAAGACAACTTTTGACTCTTGTAAACCCAACACATTCCGTATGCCCACAAGAATGATATGTGTTGACTATTGGAATGACAACCAAGTACATCTTCAGTGTATAACATCTGATCTGTCTTTGAACCATGAGTTGAAGTAAGAGTTCAACTTAAGAACTTCATCTGATCATCTTACAAGAGGTAGCAACAGTAGCAACACTACAAAGTAAGGGTTAGAAGACTGATACATGTTCAACAACTGATGAAATATGCTCATTTTCTGACTGCTTTCCATAATACTAAATAATCAAATCCAAAACTCCTTTCTTCACGAATCAGCTGGATGATTATAAGCACTCAGGATTCTGAATCACAACTCAAGCATCAGAACAATGATTGCAGTCACTCACACTACTGATTGATCAGGTCAGAAGAATGATAAAGTGCTCTCAATGGTCTAACAACAAAAGAAGCTTTCTAGACTGATGATTGCAGATGCTCAGGCAGCTAACTCAATCCAATCAGAGACTAAATCCTCAAATCCATAATCTGAAAATCTTGAAAATCATATGAAAGATTTTATCAGTTTCTAAGGATATGTGACCAACATATGATAAGAGTGATGTCACATATGCATTATGAGTAAAAAGCTCGGGAACAAGGCAAACTTGTAGCAAACAGGGTTCAGAACAGTCAATTTTCTCAAAAGGTCACAAACTTTTCGAATAACACTAACAATTCGCAGATCACTATTCACTGAAGCACAATTCGCATGATGGCATTAGCCGAAAACTACACAATTCGCATAGGCCTGCATGTGAATTCTTACTTTTCGCACGCACCTATGTGCGAATTCCTCTCATCTCGCATGACTCACACCTGCGAATTCTCTTCTTTTTGCATCACTCACATATATGAACTCTTAACTTTTTGCATAAAACTTCTGTATGAATTCCACACTTAATCAAAATTTCATCTTCAAAGAATTTAGTCATGCGAATTCTTAAACATTTCGCATATGACTCTTGTATGGATTCTATACTTAACAAAATATCATCCTCAAGGAATCATGCGAATTCAAGCATGCAAATTCTTCAAACTACTAGCATGCGAATTCTATGATGAGAATTCTTCCAAAATCTTTACTTATGCGAATTCTTTCAATTCTCATGCGAGTTCTTCAACAGATCATGCGAATTCTGTGGATCTCGAATGTTTTTCCAACTTTTCTTCAAATTGAACTTCTTTAATTCGAATTTTGAGATGATCTTTTGTACACAGGTTCGAAAACAACTTTGGAGCACATTTCTGTTGATGATCTTGTCTAAATTCCAATCTAAACTCCAATTGATCTCAACCACAGTAATAGAAAAGTTTCGAACATAACATACTCAAAATCGACCAATTAAATCGAATTTGATAAAATTATAGAAAGTAATTGATTCTATAATGATGTTTCACATTTTTTGAATCAGCTTGAATCAAACAAACATTTATTCTGAATCAGCTTGATCATCTCTTGGTGATTGAACAATTGATTCTGGTGTCTTTGGCTCAGTCAACTTCACTTTGAACATGATCTCTTCAAGTTCCTTTATCTTTGAAGACAAACTGTTTCTTTCCATTAAAATCAGATCAAACTTCTTTTGTAAGTCAGACTTCGCGTTCGTTTTCTTTTGAATATGTTAGCTCCAACTTCTATGTATAGACGTATTGAAAAATATGCTAAGTATAGGAACTTCAGATGTCTTGATCAGAACATCCAAGTACACCACAGAACCCACAATCTCAGAAGATTATGTCGAAAGCTCTGTTAGAGGACTCGTAACCTGAGAAAGATCATCAGATCACAGAGCCTCTGTGATGGCTAACCTCTAGAGTCTTAGAAGATGGCAAACTCAGTTCAAGACAAGGTCACGTGCAGAACACGTGATGACAACTGTTCAAAGTTTCCAGATCATTTCATGTCAGTCTTTGTCTTGTACTAAGGGATGCATTCTCATTGTATATATATATATATATATATATATATATATATATATATTTGAGCACCTCCTTAGAGTTTAGAAGCAAGAAAGCAAGCACACACAGAAGTCAGATTCAAGAGATTATATTTGCCTGAGAGTATTTGCACACACAAGTGCATGTTCTTCGTGTTCATAAAAGTTTATCAATATAACAGTGTCTTGAGTAAAATCCTTGCTATATCTTACGATTCTGTTTATTGATTATTTATGTGTCTATTACCTTGAATGTTCTACTTTTCTACATATTAGAAATGCTTATGCACTCTTATCCTTTAATCTGTGTGTAGTAAAAGTCCAACAAGTAAAGAACATCATCATTTGGGATCAACAATTGGTATCAAAGCAGTCTTTGATTCTTAAATATCAAAGAATCTTGTTCTATACTTGTTTTCCACGTTCCAGGTAGTAGTTTGAGTCTGTTTCTTTGCCTTGATCCCCAGTCATAAACATACTCTATTTTCTGGAGCTACTTCAACCTGTTTGACATAGATTCTAAAGCAAGTGTGTTTGAATCGCTGAAGAAAGATTCATAGCTTAGTTGTTGATTGTCATCTTTCTCATACTTAATACTCATCCCTGTTGAGTAAACTCGTGGTCTTTTGTAAAGAACCCTTCATACTCTGTTTTTTCTCTCTACCTAAAAATGGCGAACCAAGTTAACTACTTCAGTGCAGGATCTCAATCAAAACCCCTCACTCTAATGCGGGATGAATATCCTCAGTGGAAAATCAGGATGATGCACTTTCTCGAAGGTGTTGATCCTGGTTTGGTTGAGTTTCTTCACAATCCTCCTTACATTCCAATGTCTACAGTTCCTTGTGTTCCTGCTACTGCAAACACCCCTGAAGTTCCTAAATATCAACATCCAAAATCCTTAAGTGAATGGACTGAACAAGAAAGTGCCATGCATGAACTTGCAAAGAAAGCCAAAAGACTACTCATCATGGCTATCCCAAATGACATTTTTTAGTCTCTTAATTCCTGTGAAACATCTAAGGACCTATGGTTAGAACTAGAGAAACAGCTTGAGGGTGGTGCTAAAACCCTCAAGAACAACAGAGCTCTATGTATTAATGAATAGTTTGCATTCAAGGCTCTGCCGAGTGAATCCATCCAAAGCACATACAACAGGTACAATTCCTTATTAAACAAGTGCAAGAGATATGGCATTCAAAGAACCTCTGAGGAGAATAATGTCAGATTTCTTCAGAGCCTGAATGACGAATGGCTTCATCTAACCATGTCCATGCAAGCTACACTAGATCTGGATGTATGGTCCATCTCTGACCTTTTTGGTACATTGATAAGTCAAGAGAACAGAATATCGAAGTTGATGACCCCTGTCGGTGGTCCTCTGGCGTTGGTTGGAAGTACCACAGAGTGTCAGGACATAGGAAAGGAAAAGGTGACTGAGGATGCTTAGAAGAAGAAAAAGAAGAAAAAGGTTCTTTTGGCAGAGAGTGAAAGTGAGGAAGGATCTGAGGAAGAAATTGATATGGATGCTCTAGCCAAGACCCTTGCACTTATGACCCGACAATTCAATAGGGGTCTTAAGAAAAAGCCAGAACACAGAGGACGAGAGGAAAGAGACGACAAAAGCAGAAGATATGGTGAAGAAAGAAAGTATGGGAGAGAAGAATTCAATGGTCAGAGGCAAGAAGAAAGCAGAAGTGGACAGAAATCAGACGACAAAGGTACTGATAACGTTTCTAAACAAAATGAAGGTTGCTTCAAATGTGGAAAGCTGGGCCACTTCGCCGCAGAGTGCAGGTCCTCTGCCATTAAAGAGAAACCCACAAGAGACGCTGCTTTCTTCAGAAAGAAAGAAAAATACTATACTCAGAGATCCCTAATGGCAGAACAACAAAACCTTGAAACTGATGAATCCTCTGATGAAGGGGACAACAATACACTCTTCTGTGGAATGGCAGAAGTCCACTCTTCTGACGACAAAAATGAGGTATCTACTTCTGACTCTTATATTCCTGACTCTGAAAACAAACTTGAAAAACAAAATGAATTTCTTGCTTATAAAACCATGTTCTCAGAGCTTGAGAAGAAGCTGGCCTTCTTTGAAAGAGAAACCAGGCTTCTTACCCAAGAAAAGGAAAAGCTTTATCTTGAAAGAAAATCACTTATTTCTTAGCACATTACTGATAAAAAGAGTCTAAAAGAAAAGGTTCTAAAACTCGATCAAGCTTTAAAAGAAAAGGTCAAAGAGCTAAAGAATAATGAGAGTGATCAATTAAACGCCATCTCTTTGAAGAATTTTTCCAAAAAGAAAGAGAAGTTCTTCATCAAGATCTATTCGACAGAGATCTTCAAATTAAGAAATATCAGGATGCTCAAAAGGTCCATGAAAAGGTCCATACCCAAATTGGCAGAAGAGTTATAGGGTTCGATGATATTGACCCTTATACTGGAAATAAAAGGAACAAATCTTTAGAAAATATCTTCTGCCCTGGACAATTTCTAAAACCAAGTCTTCCAAACCTATTGTCCACATTCAAGAGGCACAAACCTCTGAAGGACCACATCTGAGGAAACCTCTGCAGATGGAAAATGTATGGTATGAAAACGATATTTTACCATCTTGAAAGTGTTAGATCACAGTTTCAAATCAAGCAATTCAAACTCCCTTAATCAAGATCTAAGATATGACATTGTTTGAGATCTAGAGAGAGTGTAGAGAGAGAAATATTTCCATAGTCATATATCTAACAGTTAAAGCGTACTATGAATTCTTACAAGGCATAAGGTATTTATACCTCATATTACACTCATATACCTGTTTGACAAGCAACTAAAATAAACTTAATCAACATTGACTAATCTTGACTTAGACTTAGTTGACTTTACAGACAATAACTTTTCCCATTAAATATTGGATACAATTAATACACTAACAATCTCCCCCTTTGTATTCAAGATTTAATAAAAATTTGACATTAGTCTTCAACTCTTGATTCTTCAACATTTGTCTCTGATATTCTTGGACAATGAAGCTCTGGCAATCTTCAGTCTTTGAAGAATCTTGAAAAGTCTTTCACAATTAACATCTTTGGAGAGTCAACAAGTCTTGAATAAAGCTTTGAAACTCTTTAAACTTCTTTAAAATCTTTAAAAATCTTTTGAAACTTCGAGGGATCTTTCAAAATTGTATCTTCATCACTCTGATCTCTTGACCGTCTTCGGAAATACAAACTTTCTCGAATCATCAGTCTGAATTGTCTTGAATCATCTCTTAATAATCATCAGACTTTAAAACTTCTTCACAAATCTTTTCAACAAACTTTGTCATCCTTTTATCTTTGAAATTGAATCTTCAGAAATTTCTCCTCCTTTTTGACATCTCGTCTTTGAAACTGAACTTTGTAAATTTCTCCCCCTTTTTGATGATTGTGAGCATCATGATAATCAAAACTCTTCAATTTCAGCACTTTCTTTGATTTCCCGCTTTGTAATGAACTGACAATCTCCCCTTTATGATAATTTGACATTCTCTGCCCTTTGATCTGAGTATCCGTCAATTCATGAAATGTATATATCCGAATCTTTTCAAATTCAGATATAATGAACACGATAACCCTGAATCAACAAATGATACAGTTAGTATGCCTGTAAGTAGCACGAAGCCACTTTGTACAACGGATGTACATTGGAAAGGAGCTTTTGTGATGTTCACTCCCCAGGGCTTCCATTCACTCATCGAAAAACCACAAAGGAATTTTCTATGAATGCTATGACAAGAAAACATATTCCTTGTGTGCTCGTACAAGTGTAGAATGATTGAAGCTACTCAAGCTTTTTTAGGCTCAAATTGTGTAAACTGTTGATACAACAACAAGTATTACACAGACTCAAAGTGCATGAAAGAGGTGCGAAGGTGGGGCAACTTTCCTTCTTTTTCAATATCTAAATCTTCCGAGTGAAGACTAGATAGCAGATATGCTGCGTCCCCAAGAAAAATTGAAACATTTCTTTTCCGGGAAAGAAACGAGTGGCTGGTGGGGTAATTGCAAGAGTTGGCATGGGCTCGCTGTCTGTTTTAATGATGGTCACCAAAGAATGTGAACCAATAAGTAGATGTGGCTGCCCGACTCAGAAAGTGGTTGGTGCAGAGTTTTGATATTCTTTTAACTCTGATCTCACACCCTCTTTCTTTTTAACATTATGCTCACTTCTAACCAAACTCTCATTTACATTTTACCGCTCAGCACAATGAGAAAAACTCAACCGGATGAGTTATCTCCCCCACTCTTTGATTTATGACCCCTTGCCCCTCAATCACTTTAGGATTACTTCCTGGGTAGGAAACGCTGGTTAACGTGAATCCATGGAAGTTCTGTTTAAGCTCACACATTAATCCCATGTAAGTCCTAAAAAGAATGTTTGCTCAACAATTTATCTTGAATAAATAAGCTCAAAATATGTGATAACATTGTCAAAATGTATGCTCATGAGATTTGAGCAATTGAACTTTGAAGATTTCTCAAAACAAAGATATTGAATGAATGAAATGAAATCAAGAGAATTGTTTTGAGAATCTGATAATGTATCAATCAGATCAAATAAAATGGTTAGGGTATCAAAAAACTAGATATTTTGTTTATATGTACAAATATAAACAATTTAGCAATGAAATCACAAATTTGGAAATGATGATTGATGCTCAACAACATTTGAAAGCAAACGGAAGTATTACCATCGAAAAATTTGTTCGTTTTAAGACATGATAATAACAAATTCAAATGAAGTACTGAACTGTGTGTGTGAATACTTAAAGTATATAGACAAGATAATACACAAGTATTGATCTTTGGAAACACACGGTCAGTTAAACATTGAAGCTCAAATTATGAAAAACATTTAAAATCACACTACTTAATTCATGAAATCTTTTGAGAACCAGAAGTGGTTTGAACATTTCAGAAATCGTTTTTCATGTTTGAAAGTTGTTCTTCTTTCAAACAATCAGAGATCTAGATAAGAAGATATTTACCTTTAAGCTCCCCCTCAAATCATGATATAATGATTTAGGTCTGATAAGCTCCCCCCCGGATATTTGCAAAATATCCTTATCTTTAAACATTAAAGAACGAGTCCTAAGTTGTAGTACTTAGAAGTCAAAGTTCTTTAACTTTGAAGTGCGGGTCTTGAACTGAATTATTCAAGAGCCACCGTTCTTTGAGGTACGAGTCCTAGACTGATTTGTATAGAAGTCAAACATCATGCTCCCCCTTAAACTTTGGGTGCCTGCAACACAGTTTTAGCTTTTGGTACCCACTGGTATTTGGGCCCTGATTTGTTAGTTGAAGTTCTTGTGGGGGTTACATAATAAGAACCACATGAGTAATTAACAAAATTCTTACTTATAAAGTCATGTGCTCCACAGTAAGAACAACAAATTTTCTTCTGAGCAATCCTGATCAAATGATTAGTAGAGTAAAATATATCAGAATTACCAAAAGATTTACCTTTGTGTGCACTGTTCTTTTTGCCTTTGGTTGTGGACGCAGATGCTTTGTCATTCTTCTTCTCATCATCTAAAGAACTCTTCACTCTCCAGACCATTTGACTTTTCTTAAATTGCTTTCCAAGAGATTTTACATAAAAGTTTGCTGAACCATCAACATATTTGTCATAAAATAGATTAGATGGTCTGATCTGACTTGATTTGACACTTTTCTTTTTCAAAACATTTTTCTCATGAATAGAACTTGAAGCTGTTTTGAAAGAACAGTCTGATTCTGTTGAATTATCAACATGTGATTGATCAATCACATCAGCCGTAATCTTTTTTGATAAATTGACATTTGCAGCTTCTAAATCTTTTATCTTTTCGGATAAAATGTTTCTTTCAGAAGTAAGTGTGTCAAACTTTATTTTCAAATCAGATCTGGCCTTCTGTTCTTTTTGAACATCTGATGATAGAACAATTATTTTGGATGTGAGCTTAGATATCTCAGATTCAAAATGTGAACGTTCTTGCTCAAAATCTTTTTCCAAGTTCTTGTTCTTTTCTGAAATATCTTTGAAAATCCCAGTATTCCTCTTTTCAGCATTTTTCTTTTCTATCTCAAAAGACTTTTTCTTTTCTTTGAAAAATTGTCTTTCTTTTTCGAGCAAGTCTTGTAAAGTAGAAATATGTTTGGGAAGTTCAGTTATTTTGTTTTCAAGAACTTGTCTTTCTTTCGCAAAAGTGTCTCTTTCAGTTATTATTATCTTTTTGAATTCTGACATTTGCTTAGAAAGTTTTGAACATCTCAGCTCCAAATCCTTTTTCTCTTTTAAAGTTTTCTTTGAAAATTCAGACATCTGTTGAGTTGAAGATGTCTTCAAATTTGATTTTTCTTTATCTTCTTGGATGCTTTTCTTCAGTTCAACATTCTGTATCTCCAACGTAGATATTTTGTCTTCAAACGCCTTAAACTTTAGTTGAAGCTTAACTGATTAATCTTTTAACTATGATGATTTTTGTTCAGTTGGCTTCAGTTGGCTTTGAAGATTTGTAATTATAGACTCTTTGACCTTGATTACTATCTCAAGAGCCTGAATGGCATATTCTTTTATTGTAATCATTTTCTCTCCATCTTTAATTTCTATCTCTTTTTCTCTAATTTCCTTCTCTCTTTCGCTGATGATACCTGCAAAATCAGATTTAGCATTATCAATACATTTTACACAAACAGGAGTTTTATCAGAATTTGACAAATTTAACTTTAACTCCTGGTTTTGTTTTAGAAGCACTGAATTCTGATTTTTCAGTTGATCTCGTTCAGCTTCTATTTTCGGTATCTCAGGCATGTATAAGACTGCCATATCTCTGGATGAAAGTACAGTATTCCCTCTCGCGTCTGTAGTTGGCATTTTGAATGAGAAATCAACTTGATAAGAATGATCGTTCCCAAACAATTCCGAAAATTTTGACTAAAAGTCAAAATCAGATTACCACAAAAAAATAATCTCAGAAAAATTTACAAGTATAAAACTCGCAGAGCACACGAACTCGCAAAACAATAAAACTCGCAAAGCACTGAAACTAGCAAAGCACTGAAACACGCAAGTCACTATTCACTTAGAAACTCGCTAAACGCTTTATGCGCTTTTTAGAAACTCGCACGCTACTACTTGCGCGTTTTAAAGTTCGTGCAAACAATGATATGCGCGTTTTGGCTTCTCGCAAGGTTCGGCTTGCGCGTTTAGATTCCTTTGCGCGTTTCTATGCCTTTGCGCGTTCTGTCCTTAGAAAATATTTGACAACTTTAGAACTCGCGGGCTATGCTTGCGTGTTTTGTGATGAACTCGTAGACGACGTTTGCGCGTTTTGTGATAAACTCCCAGACTTTGTTTGCGTGTTCTTCAGAATCTTTGCGCGTTCTTCACTTGATGAATCTCGCGCATTTTTCCAATCTAGCGCGTTCTTTCCTCTGAGTTCATGAATTCAATCCAAATCAATTCAATCCTGCAAATTTGCATTCAAGAATTGTACCAATATGATCGAATATGATATCTAACACTTTTCTAAACACTAAACATAACTAAAAACATCAAAGTACAGTGCATTTGATCAAATTACAGTGTTCGACATTTTTGTTTTCAAGAAATTGCAAAAATTCAAAATTCAAACGATCTAGTGATTAATTCTTGTGCAAGTGTGAATACAAATTGTTTTTTTAACACAAACCGATCACAACTATTACAATTTTACACAAGAATTTTAACAATTCAAGAAAAATCTCGATCAAACTGTAACTTTCCAAAAAACAAGTTCGTTCTTGAAAAATTTCAGAAATTAATCCAATTCGGTAATCTAATCTTTCTGAATTTGTTTGGTCTCGCTCTGAAACCAATTGAAAGTGTTAGATCACAGTTTCAAATCAAGCAATTCAAACTCTCTTAATCAAGATCTAAGATATGACATTGTTTGAGATCTAGAGAGAGAGTAGAGAGAGTAGAGAGAGAAATATTTCCATAGTCATATATCTAACAGTTAAAGCGTACTATGAATTCTTACAAGGCATAAGGTATTTATACCTCATATTACACTCATATACCTATTTGACAAGGAACTAAAAAAAACTTAATCAACATTGACTAATCTTGACTTAGACTTAGTTGACTTTACAGACAATGACTTTTCCCATTAAATCTTGGATACAATTAATACACTAACACATCTGCACTCTCATCAAAGAGAAATTCGATTCCAAAGAAATATCTGTCTCAAAAGAAGATAGGGGTCTTCAGATTTGGTCATCCAGAAACTCAAACTTAAATGGCCTTTATGTGCATGATGGTTCCTGAAAAGAAACTATCCTCTATTGCACCTGAGCTTGTTCCATCTTCTGTGGAAGAAAAACTATTCAAAAGGTTTTTGGAAAGAGATTTGAGAAAAACTTATGAAAACCATTTTTTTGATCATCCTGATCTAATCTCTGAAATAGAAGAAATCTTCGAGCATGATCTTCTAAAAAGTCTTAGTGTTCCTATGGTTATTCCTTGCATTTCAAAAATTCTAAATGTTACCAAGGACACTACAAAAGGATAAAACAGTGCATTTCCAGAAGGTCAAACTTTCTCCTACAGAGACTTTTTCAACTCAGATTCAGAACCAGAGTCTGAGTCCGCCTCTGTCAGTAATGAGACAAGTTATGTGGAACTTGAGCTGGTTTCCTGTGGTCCAGAGGAAAATAGGTTGCCCTCTTGTATTCTTAACAGAATAGTTGCTCCTAAAAAGAGAACCACAGGTATACCAATCTGCCCTGACTTTTTGGACATGTGTCTTCAAGAAAAGACTTATCTTGAGGTTGAAAAATTGAAAAACGAAAAAAAATCAAGATCACTCATGCTTCCAAAACTACAAAAACTGTCAATCTAGCAAAATCTTTTCAAGAAAAGCTCACCTGGCAACAGAAGGCAAAATGGCCCAAAATTGACAAAAATAATGCTTCTGTGGTAGTGAATGCTCGAAAGGAAGGTCATCAGGGGAGAGTACACTTAGAGAACCATCAAAGAGGAGTTTTTGACAAGAGACAACCTAGATTAGACAAAGTTTTCTGCAAAAAGAGACCCAAATCTAAAATGGGTTGTTATAAAAGTTGCTCTATACCCTCCTTTAACATTTTTAATGAAATATTTAAGAAGCTTACTTTTGAAATTCCTCATTGCAAATGTTTTGATCTTGTGCATGCTTTTCTCTAGGCCTTCCCGTCTTATATCTCATCCGAAGTCCAAGAATGCCAAATTCATGGGTGAGAAAGGACAAAATGGTACCTCTAACAAGAAGGATAAAACCAAAATCAAAGATGTTAAGACATCTTTAAAGACTCCTAACAAGACTGGACCCATTTGGAAATGGGTACCTAAATCTTCTTAATCTGTCCACAAAAGAAACAACATGTGCCCATTTGATACCTAGACTCTGGGTGTTCAAGGCATATGACTGGCGACAGAGGGTTGATCTCCGCTTACAAAGATAAACTTGGAGGTGGTTCTGTAACCTTCGAAGACAACAAGAAAGGTCAGATCAAAGGCAATGGAGTCATTGCCAATTGAGACATCGATGTCAACAGAGTTGCATATGTGGATGGCCTTAAGCACAACCTGTAAAGTGTTAGCCAACTATGTGATAATGGACTCGATGTAATGTTAAAAAAGCAGTACTGCTCTCTGATCAAGGAAGACACCTCAAAAGAGCTTCTGCGGGCCAAGAGACGAGGTGATCTATACCTCATAGACTTCAAGTCCATCAACAGAGACAAAAAGCTCTGTCTGGTCTCAAGTAAGAACGAAGAGGCTTGGCTCTGGCACAACAGGTTCTGTCACTTAAACTTTCATTCTCTTAACAAACTTGTGAAACTAGATCTAGTAAAGGGGCTACCAAGTATTAGATTCGACATAGATCATCTATGCTCTGCATGTGAAATGGGCAAACTCAAAAGCGCTGTCCATAAGACCAAAACATACATATCTTGCACTAGACCTCTGCAGATGCTTCACGTAGACCTCTGCGGTCCTATATCTGTGTAGAGTCTAGGTGGCAAGAAGTACATTAATTCTTGTACTCATAGATGAATTCTCTAGATATACTTGGGAGGAATTTGTTCGGAAGAAATCAGATGTTCCTGAGGTACTAATTAATCTTCTAAAGAGGATACAAGTTCTTCATGATTGCAGGGTTCAGAGAACTCGAATTGACAACGGGACAGAGTTCAAGAACTGAAAAATATAAGCCTATCGCACAACAGAGGGCATTTCACAGAACTTCTCTGCGTCAAGAACTCCATAACAAAACGGTGTTGTTGAACGCAAAAATCAAACACTTGTGGAAGCCGCAAGAACCATGCTCACTGCCTCAGGATTTCCAATCTCCTTTTGGGCAGAAGCCATCTCCACGACATGTTTTACTCAAAATCGATCTTTGATAGTGAAAAGACATGCAAAGACTCCTTACCATCTACTCAATCAAAGAAAGCCAAATATCAAGTACTTCCATGTCTTCGGCTGCAGATGCTTTGTGTTAAACAATAGAGAGCAAATTGGCAAATTTAATCCCAAAGCTGATGAAGCCAAATTGGTTGTCTATTCATCAAACTCCAGGGCATACCGAGTCTACGTGGTCAAATCAAAACACATACTTGAAAGTATTAATGTTTCTTTTGATGACTCGTTTCAGGTGACTTCTGAGCAAATAAGCTCAGGACTCAAGTTTCAGGATAAGGAATCTGGTGACTCATCTAGAGCAAATGAACTTCATCATCTATTTGAAGAGATGTTCAACGATGATGGACCCTCAGAGGATGACTACAGAGCCTCTGGAGCTGAAGCCTCTGCAGACCAATTAGGTACGTCTCTATCAGGTCCTAGCAATACTTCACCCTCTTCTAATACTTTAGCAGGTGCAAATGTCGAGGGAGAGCACTCTGAGGCAAATTCTGAACAAGGCTCCAAGCTTAATCAAGATCATGGTCATATTCAAGATATCTCTGAAGGGTCAACACTAGAACAATCAGAGAACTCTGAACAAGGCACAACAGAGCTCATAACATCAACTCAAAATGACCAAAATCCCATGACAAATACAAATGATCTCCCTTCTACAGAGGGTGAGAAAGGACAAAATGGTACCTCTAACAAGAAGGATAAAACCAAAATCAAAGATGTTAAGACATCATTAAAGACTCCTAAAAAGACTGGACCCATTTGGAAATGGGTACCTAAATCTTCTTAATCTATCCACAGAAGAAACAACATGTGCCCATTTAGTACCTAGACTCCGGGTGTTCAAGGCACATGACTAACGACAGAGGGTTGCTCTCCGCTTACAAAGATAAACTTGGAGGTGGTTCTGTAACCTTCGGAGACAACAAGAAAGGTCAGATCAAAGGCTATGGAGTCATTGCCAATGGAGACATCGATGTCAATAGAGTTGCATATGTGGATGGCCTTAAGCACAACCTGCTAAGTGTTATCCTACTATGTGATAATGGACTTGATGTAATGTTCAAAAAGCAGTACTGCTCTCTGATCAAGGAAGACACCTCTACAGAGCTTCTGCGGGCTAAGAGACGAGGTGATCTATACCTCATAGACTTCAAGTCCATCAACAAAGACGAAAAGCTCTGTCTGGTCTTAAGTAAGAACGAAGAGGCTTGGCTCTGGCACAACATGTTCTGTCACTTAAACTTTCATTCTCTTAACAAACTTGTGAAACTAGATCTGGTAAAAGGGCTACCAAGTATTAGATTCGACAGAGATCATCTATGCTCTGCATGTGAAATGGGCAAACTCAAAAGAGCTGCCCATAAGACCAAAACAGACATATCTTGCACTAGACCTCTGCAGATGCTTCACGTAGACCTCTACGGTCCTATATCTGTGCAGAGTCTAGGTGGCAAGAAGTACATACTTGTAATCATAGATGAATTCTCTAGATATACTTGGGTGGAATTCGTTCGAAAGAAATCAGATGTTCCTGAGGTACTAATTAATCTTCTAAAGAGAATACAAGTTCTTCATGATTGCAGGGTTCAGAGAATTCGAAGTGACAACAGGACGGAGTTCAAGAACTCAAAAATAAAAGCCTATCTCACAATAGAGGGCATTTCACAGAACTTCTCTGCGGAAAGAACTCCACAACAAAACGGTGTTGTTGAACGCAAAAATCGAACACTTGTGGAAGCCGCAAGAACCATGCTCACTTCTCCTTTTGGGCAGAAGCCATCTCCACGGCATGTTTTACTCAAAATCGATCTTTGATAGTGAAAACACATGCAAAGACTCCTTACCATCTACTCAATCAAAGAAAGCCAAATATCAAGTACTTCCATGTCTTCGGCTGCAGATGCTTTATGTTAAACGACAGAGAGCAAATTGGGAAATTCAGTCCCAAAGTTAATGAAGCCAAATTTATTGGCTATTCATCAAACTCTAGGGCATACCGAGTCTACGTGCTCAAATCAAAACACATACTTGAATGTATTAATGTTTCTTTTGATGACTCGTTTCAGGTGACTTGTGCAAATAAGCTCAGGACGCAAGTTTCAGGATAAGGAATCTGGTGACTCATCTAGAGCAAATGAACTTCATCATCTATTTGAAGAGATGTTCAACGATGATGGACCCTCAGAGGATGACTACAGAGCCTCTGGAGTTGAACCCTCTGTAGACCAATTAGGTACGTCTCTATCAGGTCCTAGCAATACTTCACCCTCTTCCAATACTTTAGCAGGGGAAAATGTCGAGGGAGAGCACTCTAAGCCAAATTCTGAACAAGGCTCCAAGCTTAATCAAGATCATGGTCATGTTCAAGATATCTCTGAAGGGTCAACACCAGAACAATCAGAGAACTCTGAACAAGGCACAACAGAGCTCATAACATCAACTCAAAATGACCAAAGTCCCATGACAAGTACAAATGATCTCCCTTCTACAGAGGGTGATCAACCTGAAACTGAACATGCTCCAGAAGTGATTTCAGAAGGTTCCAATGATCACCTACCACGAATGACAAAGTGGACCAGAAGTCACCCACAGAGCCAAATAATAGGTGACCCTTCTGACAGAGTCCAAACTCGATCCAGTACTGAAAAATTTTGTTACTATATAAATTTTGTGATTATTATCGAACACAAAAAGATCTCTGAAGCTCTTGAAGACCCAAACTGGGTAGAAACTATGCAAGAAGAGCTTTTGCAGTTTGAAAGAAACAAAGTATGGACCCTAGTGACTCTGCCGAAAGGCAAAATTGCTATAGGGACCAAATGGGTCTTCAGGAACAAAATGGATGAGAATGGTGTAGTGATCAGGAACAAAGCAAGACTGGTGGCCAAGGGATACTGCCAAGAAGAAGGAATTGGCTATGACGAAACTTTTGCCCCTGTGGCAAGGCTCGAGGCGATAACAATATTTCTTGCCTTCGCAGCCCACAGAGGTTTTAAAGTATTTCAAATGGATGTTAAGTCAGCCTTTCTGAATGGGCAAATTCAAGAGGAAGTATACGTCCAGCAACCACCAGGGCTTGAAAGCTCCAAGTACCCTAACCACGTGTACTTCTTGGACAAGGCTCTGTACGGACTCAAGCAGGCCCTTAGAGCTTGGTACGACAGACTTTCAAACTTTATTCTTGCCAATGGTTTCAAAAGAGGTACAACTGATACAACCTTATTTTATAAAAAGAGAAAAGGTGAGATTCTACTTGTACAGATTTATGTTGACGACATTATTTTTGGGTCCACAAATGTATCTTATTGTAAAAAGTTTGAGTTATTGATGAAAAGCGAGTTTGAGATGAGCATGATGGAGAACTTACCTTCTTCCTAGGATTGCAAGTCAAACAAACCAAAGAGGGCATTTTCATAAACCATTCTAAATATGTCTCTGACATACTTAAAAAATACATGCTCTCTGACTCTTCACCAATGAAAACCCCTATGGCCACTGGATCTAAGCTTCATGCAGACCCAGAGGGCAAATCTGTGGAGTGTAAACTCTACAGAGGTATGATAGGATCTCTTTTGTACTTAACCGCAAGCCAACCTGACATAATGTTCGCCACATGCTTCTGTGCAAGATTTCAAGCTAACCCCAAAGAATCTCATCTTCATGCTGTCAAGAGAATCTTCAGATACCTAAAAGGGACCAAGAATCTTGGCCTATGGTATCCGGAGAACTTTGGCTTTGATCTTGTGGCGTATACATATTCAGATTACGGAGGATGCAAGATAGACAGAAAGAGTACCTCTGGGAGTTGCCAATTCCTAGGAGGAAAACAAGTAAGTTGGACTTCTAAGAAGCAGAATTGTGTCTCGACATCCACGACAGAAGCGGAATACGTTGCTGCTGCCAGTTGTTGTTCACAGGTTCTGTGGATGAGAACCCAACTCAGAGACTATGGATTTGACATCGAGAAAATCCCCATCCTCTGTGACTCCAAAAGTGCCATCGCGATCTCTGCCAATCCTGTTCAGCACTCTAAAACAAAGCACATCGACATCAGGTATCACTTTCTGAAAGAACATGTGGAGCATGGGACAATAGAAATGTACTTCGTCCCCACAGATTACCAACGTGCCGACCTTTTCACGAAGGCATTAGATGAGAAAAGATTTACTTTTCTCGTTGGCAAGATTGGGATGCTAAACATGAGTTGATTCACAGAGCCTCTGTAAGTACATACAGTAATAACCGTATACATATCTCTCTTTCCTTTGTACATTCTCTTTCTCAAAACCTTTTGGTAAAATGGCTCTCTTGCTCTGCGTCTTGCTCAACGTCTATTTCAAAAAGAACCCAAGCACAGATCAAGGGGGAGCTGAAAAAGGAGACCTTGACAATTCAAGGGGGAGCTCGATATCATTTCTTAAAATATGTCTCTCTGCCCCTTAAAAATGTTTTCACAAATTTTGAGTGATCACCACCGAAATTATTTCCTAAAAATTGAAATTTTGGATCTCAAAGCCTCTGAGGACCTCCACAGAGCCTCTGTACCTCACAAAAGGGGTTTCTTGTCCATTAATCACATGATTGGGTCTGTGTTCGATCATCTCATAAGTTCTTTCGTTTATCCAGGTCTCATTTGTTCTGAACCCACCAAATGACCTCAGAAGCTATTGTCCCACAGAGTTTCTGCATTTTTTAAACTTGAAAAACTTTTACCATTTGGTCATTTAATGCGGGTTAATTTCTGAAAAATCACTGTCATGTGGGAATAGTAAATGCCACGTGCGTGAAAATAGAGGGAGGTGCACGTACTCAATTGTGCACTGCCCATCCTTACGTGACACATTTCTATTGGTTCGTAGTAGTACCGTCGTCTTTGAAAACGGATACTTATCCGTTTACACTCATTACAGATTTCAAATTCTTATCTTTACCACCAAATTCTTTTTACCCCTCACAGTATATAAACCCTCCCATATCCCTTCTTTTCCCTTTTACCTGCAACTTTTACTCTCAAGAATTCCTTTGCAAGAATCTTTCACTGCTTCAAAAATGGCTTCTCATTCCAGTTCTTCCAAGAGCTCCAATGGCTCTAAGAACACCAACAAATTCCAACACTCAGCTGCACAAAAGGATGATACAAACTCTGTTGACCAAGAATAAGTTCTCACAAGCAGAATGCTTTCCTTTACCAGGCACGACTATCACTTGACTCAGATGAACAACAAGATAAACAACCACTTTGTCACCCTAAATCCCTCTAGATTTCTTGCTGAAGCCGAACCCCTAATCAAGATCCTCCAAAACCACTTTCTTGTCAAAGCCCTAACTATAAAGAGGAATGACATCCATGAATCATACATTCAACAGTTCTGGCTAAGCGCTCGTCATGCCAAGATGGAAGGATACGGACACTATATCATTGGGTATATAACTCATCCCTCGACTACTAAGATTTTGGATTTGGGTATCAATCGAAGGAAGTTGTCAGATGTCTTTGAGCTCCCAACCAAGGAAGATCTCAACCTGCGCAAATTCTCAGAGGAGACCACAGAGGAAGAACTATTAGAGTTTCTGCGGTTCATTGGATACGCTGTACCAATCACCAAAACAACAAACTTCAGAAGACAGAATCTGCCCCTCTGTGGAACATGCTTTTCTCTATCTTGAACATATGCTTAACGTCAAAGGTTGGGAGCCCAGATCAGTAGAGCCATACAATACTGGCTATCATGTATGAGATTTACTATGATCTACCACTTGACTATGCGGGACTTATCTTCAGGGAGATTAAGAATGTGGTCATCTCCAAGCAACAAGACCAGGACAGGGGCACAGAGCCCAAGAACATCGTATTTGGCAGGTTCTTGGGACTACTTCTGGGAGACGATCTGATTGGTGAAGGAAAATTACCAGCAGAGGGTAAAACCATCAAGCTACATAAGATGAAGTCACACAGACCCACGCCCCTCAAAACTGGTTATCTGAACGCAAGACCTCTATCAACACACCTGTTGACATATATGGGTAGTGAAGAGGGAACTAAGGCTTACATACGAGGGCACATGACTCCTGCACCGAGCCCTGCAATCCCCCTCGCATAGGATTCTAGGTAGGGGAGATTGTAGTATACTTGAGAGATGAGAATACGAGGGAGACAAGAGTAGTGGCCACAGAGGCACAAGTAATGAGTGAGAGAAAGGGAGAGTTAGATAGAAAGGAGGGCAGTGCGAAAAAGGAGAAAAAGAAACAAAAGAAAAAGAGAACCGCAGAAGTAGAGGTTCCAAAACCAAAGGAGAAGGATGCAGAAGAAACAACAGAGGTTGTCAAATCCTCTGAGAAGAAGAAAAAGAGGAAACTGTGTACGCTTGCAGAGAAAGAGCGATTTGCTGAAGCCAAGGTTGAGGCTCTTAGTGCTAGAACTGAACCTGCAGAGAGCGGCGAAAAACCTCTGCAGAAGACAAGAAAGAGAGCACTGGTCTTTGAAGAAACCCCTGAGGTCATTCTTAGGTACTCAGGGGATTTGGGAGAAACCGTGACTATGGAGATTGAAGATATGACTGGTAAGTCACTGAGTGAAGAGGAGGAAGAAGAAAACAAAAAATTGAAGGAGGAGAGTGGAATAAAAGATGCCTTGAGCACACATCCTTAATCAACTCCCCGAGCAACACACATCTTTACCTCTGCAGTTCTAGAGCAGAAAGGTATTGAAGAAGGACTACACAGTCCGATCCCAACCCAAGATGACCGAACAGAGGATATTCCTTCATCCTCTGTACCACCATCCGGGGAAACTAAATCCACTTCACCCTCTCAAAAGGGTAAAAGTGTTGTTATAAGTGTCTATTTTCCCTAGGACACGACACCCCCACACACAGAGGCATTTGTTGCCTCTGTCACGCACATGAGTGACCACCCAACTGCTTCAGAGTTGGTAGTGAGAGATCACACTAGTTCTATGGTTCTAGAACAACCACAAAACTTAATCACTAAGAATCTTGGGGAAGCCTCTGAACCCTCCCCCAAGAGACCTACTGACAGAACTCTCATAGATGATTGCTCTGTGGAACATCGAGGATTGGAAGGAAATCCTACAGAGCTCAACATCATCTCAGGCTCTGGAGGTACCAAACACTCGTTGGCAAAATCTGGAACATGTGTTGTTCCAGAGGTTACCTCGGACACCTTTGTCACAAAGGGCGAGTTTAAAGCCTTTGTTGACATGGTGTTCCAAAAATTTGACGATTTGAAAAGCTCTGTCACGAAGGAATACCAACAGAACACCAAAGTCCTTGCAGAGGCTCTGAAAGCCAACTCAGAAACTCTAAAAGCTCTTCATCAATCTTTAGTACAACATTCGGCAGAGATCAAGAAGCTGACAGAGAACTCTGTGACAAGGCAAGATATTCAAGAATGCGGTAGATCGATAAACATTCAGACAGATGCAGTGAAAGTCCTCGGGGATATCTGCATGGAGGAAATGGGTACATTTGCGACAAAATTCGTTCAGTCAGGGGTGGATGATCTGACCAAACTTCGAGATGAAATCAAGGACCTAACTCGCAGTGTTATGGTTCCTTTCCAACCTCGGGCGTCCACTTCTGCACCTCCACCCTCTACCTCTAAAACTGACATTTCAGGCCTCGCAACAAAAGAAAAGTTAGAGACAATGGGGAAAATGGTTCTGAGAAATCTCAACCTCATTGGAGCTTATATCTCCCATCAAGGCAAAAAGGTGACAGAGGAACTGAAAAAAACTGTAGCCACGATCAAATTTAAGTCTGATCTTGAAGTCAACAGACTATCGTTGGCTACAGAGGATGTACTGAAGAAAATCACCAGGCACGCTGAAGATCACCTCTGCAAGAGGCGAAAAAGGAAGGCACATGCGACCTTCCAAGCCGAGGCATCGCAGAAGAGGGCACGACATGAGGTCTAGGATCCTGATGCCTCTGGTCCTCATGAGGGGGAGACTCTGAAGATGAAGACTAAAAGCCTGATAACTCAAACAGAACCCTTAAACCAACAAGTCCCATCAAGCTCAGAGCCTGAACCTCAGAAGACAAATCAACAACAGGCCTCTGCAGCTTTATCTCCCACTGTCCAAATCCCTTCAAATCCCACAGTCCAAATCAAAGCACCATCAACAGCCAAACACAAAAGCAAGGCTATTATCACAGAGCCTATGAAAAAGAAGTCACGTCCACCAAGCACCGAAAAGCTTTTGAAGAGCTCCTTCGATGCCCACAAACGTGAAGCTCTGAGAGGCACTAAACCCGAAGAGGAAGATTAGGCATTCGATCTGTAACCCTTCTATGAACTCCTTGTCTTAGACCCAATTGACAAACCTTCTAAGGACAGAGTTGCAGAAGTAATCCAAGGCTTCGAGAGCTTGAGAAGACCCTTCCCTTTTCCTCAGAAGAATAATTTAGAAGATGTCTACAAGTACCTCTATAGCTAAGGAGTCCATGATCAGCCCTCTGTCAAACTCTTAAAGCAAATTGTTTCAGAGGAGAGGAGAAGATTCTACAAAGACAAAGACAAACCAAAAATGAGTATCTTCTCCATGGCCAAAATCTCAGAGGTTCTGTCAATAAAACTTGGCCATACAAAATGCAAAAACTTATGGTTCAACGAGTATGCGGTGAAGAGAGATGATGGGGAAATATTGACGTTCACTAATGCAGATCTGCCAAATCTTTATCCCCACGATCTCTCAGAGTTATTCAAGTGGACAGAAGACAAGTTTGGCTGGAAGAGAGAGTATCAAGAAGCCCACCTAACAATCAAAAGAACCATGAGGGAAAAGCTACTCTTCTACAGCATTGTCGACTTTCAAGTGGCACTTGATCTGGGGTTCAAGAAGGTAAACTTTCCTCCACCAGAGGATAACCTACCACCCTCTGCCACAATCCTTCCGAACTCCATCGTAAATTCACCTTCCTTTGGCTTTGTGTACATCAATCTCAAAGGCGAAAAGAAGATTTTTATGGGAATAGAAAGTCACAAGTACTCAACTCAGTCTCTGCTGTTCATACAAGACCTGATCATCAAACACAGAGGCACACCACTTGTACCGACAGAAGCTGCAAATGTACTTCTGGAAAATATAGGTGCAACAATAAACTTCAGAGATTTGTGCGTGTTTTACTACAGAGAGCTGAAGAAGGAAGGTGGTTTTGGAAGAAAAGTCGATGATTTCCCAGACGCCAAGATATAGGCTCTAAAGAAATGTAATTTTCTTTCATTTCATGAACTAAAATGTAATTGCCTTCTGGCATTTTCTTTTATGAATGCAAGTATTCAGAGGTTGAGTTCCTTTCACCTCTTTCTTTTTTTGTTTCTAACCTAGCCTAAATCTCAACAATCAAATTATTCATTTTTCAATACTTAGGGGGAGATTGTTAGCTCCAACTTCTATGTATAGAAGTATTGGAAAATATGCTAAGTATAGGAACTGCAGATGTCTTGATCAGAACATCAAAGCACACCACAGAACCCACAATCTCAGAAGATTATGTCGAAAGCTCTGCCAGAGGACTCGTAACCTGAGAAAGATCATCAGATCACAGAGCCTCTATGATCTCTCACAGGGCCTCTGTGATGGCTAACCTCTGGAGTCTTCGAAGATGGAAAACTCAGTTAAGACAAGGTCACGTGCAGAACACGTGATGACAACTATTCAAAGTTTCCAGATCATTTCATGTTAGTCTTTGTCTTGTACTAAGGGGTGCATTCTCATTGTATATATATATGAGCACCTCCTTAGAGTTCAGAAGCAAGAAACCAAGCACACACACAAGTCAGATTCAAGAGATTGTATTTGCCTGAGAGTATTTGCACACACAAGTGTGTGTTCTTGGTGTTCATAAGAGTTTATCAATATAACAGTGTCTTGATTAAAATCCTTGCTATATCTTACGATTCTGTTTATTGATTATTTGTGTGTCTATTACCTTGAATGTTCTACTTTTCTACATATTAGAAATGCTTTCACACTCTTATCCTTTAATCTGTGTGTAGTAAAATTCCAACAAGTAAAGAACATCATCATTCGGGATCAACAGAATAGTTATTGACAACTCAAATAGTATCTTGTTCATCTTCTCTATCTCAGTCTCAAACACTCTTCTTTCTTCTTCAAAGTCTTTTTCTACAGTCTTTCTCTATTAAGATATTTCTTTGAAAATACCAACATTCTTCTTTTCCTTTTCAAACTTGTCTCTCTCCATGATGATAACTTTCTCGAAATCTGACATTTGTTGAGAAAGTTTCATGCATTGAAGTTCAATGGATTTCTTTTCTTCAAAAGCCTTTCTTGAGAATTCAGAAAATTTATGTGAAAAGACTTTTCTTTCTCTTTCAAATTCAACTCTTTCTTTCTTTTATTTATTCATTTGATCTTCCAGTTCATAAATTTTCCTTTTTAGCTCAGCATTATTTTTCTCCAATTCCTGTCTTTTCTTTTCATCCCTCTTCATATCTTCTTTAACTTTTGACTTGTCTTTTTATTTCATCATGTTGATTTCAACTTCAAGACTGAATACCTTGTCTTTCAACTGATCTCTTTCAGCGAAGATTTGAGAATTTATCTTTTTAAGCCCATCACAAGTTTCACTGGAAATATTTGCTCTTCTCCTGAGATCTTCAATCTATTTTTGCATTAACTCCTTATTTGACCATGTAGTATTTGAATTTAGGCTTTCAAACTTTTTCAACTTTGTTTGCATATTAGAAATCTCTTTTTCTTTTGATTCAATAATCCCTGCAAAATTAATTTTGGAGTTAGCTACACAGTCTGAGCAAATGACATTATCTGAAACTTTAGGATTATCTTTCAACTTAATGATCTGAGCTTGAAGAGATGAATTCTGAATTTTCAAATCCTTGTTCTCAGCTTCGAGTGCTGGAATCTCTGACATATAAGCTAAAGCACAGTCTCTCTTGGTTAGAAACATATTTCTCTTCTCATCTGTATAAGGCATCTTGAAATCTAAAAAAATATGATCGTCAAAAGAAAACTTCGATTTGAAGTACAATTTTGTGCACACCCTTGAAAATATGAATACAACAATTATAATCAGAAAGATTTTCAGAAAATTGAAATATGAGAAACAAATTATAAAATTTATCTTCAAAAATTAATTCTGAAAAGTCAACGCAGAAAAATTTTGAACTTGAAACCTTCAAACCTGGAAAAATATGAAAGATATTTCAGATACGCTCAGAAACAGTTAAAACAGTAAAAAATGGCACGAAATGGACTAAGAATGAAAAGAAAACGAAAAATAGGGACTAAACACTACAAAAATGAAAAATCAACAAAAATTGACTAAAAATGAACAAAAACGACTAAAATATAAAGAAAATATGAAAATAGGGACTAAAATCGACAAAAAATGAAACTAATACGAAAAACTAGGACTAAAAGTGAAAAACACTAAGACACGACAAAAAAAACGAGAACTAAAACGACAAAAACACAAAAATATAAAGTCTAGGGACTAAAAATGTAAAAACAAAAAACTTACAAACTAGAGGGACTAAAAATGACAAAAGAACAAACTATCAACTAGAGGGACTAAAATTGCAAAACCTAAAAGTTATAAACTACAGGGGCTGAAAGTGACAAATTTTGAAAGTTGTAACTTGAGGGACCAAATCTGTCAAACCATTAAACTGAAACTACAGGGACTAATTTTGCTAGGAATGAAAACTATTTAACAAAACTAACAATTTTAACGAAAAAGGACTAAAAATGTAAGAAATTTAACCAAAAATCTAATAAAGTTAATGAAAGGGATCAAAACAGACAATTACTAAAACTAGTTAACAGAACTAACGATAGCTAACGGGAATGGGACTGAAATGTAACAAAAACTAATGAACTAACGGAGTTAGGACCAAAAAGTAAGAAAATTAACGGACATAACAGACCACCGTTAAAACACTATTCATCATCTTCTACAATTGAACATGTAACTTTAAAACTAAATATCTCCTTCGTTTCTTGATGAAAATTGATAAGGTTTGGCTCAAAACGATCCTTGATCAGTCCTTAATCGAATCCCATGAGAAACTTCAGATCATGTGTTAGAGCAGAAATATGTTGGATACAAGATCATAAATATTGAAGATAAAAGTTCAAGAAGTCAAAGTCTCTAAGTCAACTCTCAAGCATCAAAGTCAAAGTCTTTGTGTAATAAAAGTTAAAGTCAATTTGTATTTGTTTGTTTCCTTGTTTTAGTTGCTAGGTATAAATAGTTTCTTGTTTTTGTTTAATAGATAGATGACTAGAGTGAAATATACACATCCTGAGAGAAAGTTTTAGAGAGAGAAAGTTGCAAAACAGATTGTATTTGTTTGAATTGAGAATTGAAATCAAACAGGTAGATTTGATAATCTTGTTTTGTGATTTGTTTGTATTTGGAAACTTGAATCAGGGACATACATCATGATTTATTCATGCAACGAAATGAAGCCTGTAGCACGACGCGAAGAATTCTGGCGAAAATAGTATTCTGGCGACCGTTTTTCACTCGCTTAGGAGCTGTAAACACCTGAAAAATGATGTAAATCAAGTAAGAACACGATTATGGCATTAAGCTATCGAAAACAACAGCTAATCACAGATTCCGGCGAATCCCGTTTTTCCGGCGAAGCACCGGCGAAGCTACAAACAATGATATCTCGTTCAATTCTCAACGAAATTTGACTCTGAAAGTTGCGTTGTGCTCTAAAATATCAAAGGAACATATTAGAAGCAATGAAATCGAACAAAATCTACTTATACGTAGGCCCACTTCATGAACTCGTCGGAAATTTTTTTTAAAAAAAATTGTATCTCAGGAATTCGTATCGATGGGAGGAATTCGTATGACTTTCTGAGAAACTAACCAAGTATGAAATTCGTACGTGATCCCTATGAGAATTCTTGACCTCGTGCGAATTCCTCGACTGAACAGTAATCTGCGAATTCTTTGGATTATACGAGTTCTTCATGCGAAAAGATCATCATGCGAATTGTTGTTGTGTGTAGCATGCGAATTCCTTAGTCAACAATAGTATACGAATTCTGTTAGAAACACCATGCGAATTCCTGTTTCATAGGAAATTGTGACCTCATGCGAATTGTTAACAACACCATGTGAATTCCTTCTAATTGGTAGCATGCGAAAAGTTCTTTAACACTGATCTGCGAATTCTTTAGTCAACACTGTTATGCAAAATCCTTGTTTAATCAACATGCGTGTTCTTCAACGTTTCCATGCGAATTCTATGATTTTATGCGAGTTCTTGATTGTCTGTACCATACTTCATCTTCTCGATCTGAAAAATTTATTGTTCAAACGTGAATAAAAGAAATTAAAAAACAAAATCTTGATGTTATGACTTGTTTTTTTTAAAAACCAAAGTATGTGTATAAACATAAAATGTGAAGAAATGAACATGTAAAACGGATCAAAACTTAGATCTGAAACAAAAACTCAAGATCACATCAAGAACACCAACAATCCAAAAATTTCAAAAATGATTTTTATGAATTAAAACTTGAAATCATTGATTGTTTCATGTCTAAAACATGTTTTTACAAAAAAATCCACATCAAACTTGATCAAATCGACAATAAATCTCAAAATTAATCTTTAAAAAATTTTCGTAGTGAACTTTTAAGAACACGTAAAAATTTCAAAAAAAATCTTCAAATTGATTCAAATCTTTGAAGTCTTTGACAAATCACCAACGAAAGATGAATCTAGTATCAAAAACGAAATCAAACAATGTACATTTTCATCCTATCAACATGAAATTTAAAAAATCAGTGAGAAATTTTCAAGAACAGATCACATACTTTTTTTTTTACAAAAACTTCCCTGATTTCTTCAAATTTCGATGAAATTGTGTTGAATTGGTGCACAAATCTTTCTCCCAATGCACAAATTTTTTTTTCAATCAAACAAACATTTATTTATCAAACCACATGATTACAGATCAACTTAAAAAACATTTTCTGGGGAAGCGACACATACTCTATTGGTTCTTCACTCGGAAGATACTAATATTGAAATAGAAGGAAAGTTGCCCCACCTTCGACCCTTTCTCATGCACATTGAGTCTATGTATAATCATTGTTGTCTCAATCGTTTACATATTTGAGCCTGATAATGCAATCATTGTGCTAATTCTTTCATAACACAAACACGAGCACACAGAAAATTTGTTTTTCTGTCAGAACATTCATAGAATTACCTTGTGCTTTTCAATGATTGAATCGAAGTCTTGAGGTGTGAACATCACCCAAGCTCCTTATATAGTACATCCGTTGTACTAAGTAACTCCGTGTTACTTACAAACACTTTAATTGTTTCATATGTTGATTCAGGGTTACCACTCTAAATTTGTTTGAATTTGAAAAGATTCAGATGAATACTTTCACGAATTGACGGAAACTTATCAGATCAGTTGGGGGAGAATATTCATATCCTACCAAAAGGGAAGATTGCTAATCATAGAGATTGTGCTTATCTGATTATTTGGGGGAGATCATTATAAGACGGAGCTGACATTAAAAAAGTTTTGATGATTCTGATTCTCAAAATTCATCAAAAAGGGGGAGAATTTCAGAATTTCAAAATCAGATTCCTGAATTGGGGAGAAGTTTCAAAGTTCAGATCAGATTAAAGTTTATCATGTCAGAAATGGGAGATAGTTCGAGATTTTAAAGTTAAATCAGTTTCGAAGCGAAAAGTACAAGAATGAGAAATGAAAAGTCAGATGGTCATTGATTAAAAGAGAGAGATATATCTGAAAGCTGAAAGTTATATCAAAGTAAGAGATTGAAGCTAATCCAAACGGAGAATCATACATTGAAGATTAAGTAAAGTGTCAAAGTTTTGAAGATGTAAAGTGTGTGGAGATTGTCAAATATTTCAAATTTTAAAGCTGAAAAAGATTGTTTGTTGAAGATTATTTCTGAAGATAAGAAGGCCTGAAGATAATTGTCAATTTTTTTTAATCTTGAATCCAAAGGGGGAGATTTTTAGATATGAATTGTATTTAAGATTAAAATAAAAGGTCTTGTTTGTAATTGTATGTAAAAGTCAAAATAGTAAAAGTCTTCAAAAGTCAACGATGTCAAAATCTTGTTAGTCAAAGTATGTTTAGTTTAGTTGCTTTGTTAGATTAGGGTATAAATAGGTTTAGGTTCTTTGTAATATGTAGAGAGGATACTTAGACATTTTCATACGTACAAAGAGAGTTTCTAGAGAGAGAAAATTTGTGGAGATAGAAAGTTAAAGATTCTTCAATAAACTTGTGATTTGTGTTTTGAAATCTGTTTGTTTGGGAATTTCAAAGTCATCCAAGGTGGTCTGTTGAGAGACTACCTCAGGTATATTTGCTAGAGGGGGTTTCTCCATAACCTTTCTGTCCTTTTTAGAGCTACCAGAAATAGCTGATGACTTTTGTTTTAGAGGAGTTGTAGTGGCGGGGGTAGTTGATGAAGGAACCATCTGCGTAGCCACTGAAGGAGAAGAATGCTGGGAGAGACGGAGGCGAAGAGTTTGAAGGCTTACCTCATTTTCAGCGGGCTTCACTTCAAGGATGCGAGGTCCAACCTTGGAGAAGCTACAATCACTCTCCTTAGGGTACTTGTCTCCCAAGAAGTAATGAAGGATGGCAGTGATGAATCTAACATAGGGAATCTTGATGTCCCTTTCAACTTTCTCGATATTAAAGAGAAGATCTTCAAAGATAGCTCCAACATAGTCAAAGTGTCGACCAACGATCACTGAGTAACCCATTTGGAGCGAAGCTTGCTTGCCTGATCAACTGAGCCAACTTTGCCACTCATGCTCTGAATTATGCGTATGAAGATATAATTCAGCTCAGAGGGCATCTTCGCCTTGTGAATCTTTGTCAACTTTTTATTAGGGATGGTGGTGCGGGTTTGAAGTCCCACTGATATGCCATGTGGTCGAGGAACTGAATGAGTTCAGCGTCAGTGGGTAAGACGTCGAAGCCAACCTTTGTCTTAGAGGGTAATCTGAGAGTTGTGCGAATAACACGAGAAGAGATATTTCCAGGTCCATGGTAGGTCTGGAAGGTGATAGCAGGGATCGGTTTGCCTTTCTTGTTCAGTACCTCACCTTTGTCAGCGGTGAACCAGGATTCCTGAAGAAGAGCCCTTGAAGGAGTGGGATCAACTTTCAGAGCATAAACCAAACATGATTCTTTCAGAAAGTTAGCAGCTTGCAGAAGATGAGGAATTTTTTTTTTGGGAAGGTCCAATCATCCCAAATGGTTGTTTCTCGCGGCTTCAGAATCAGCAAGTGCAAATTTCACAGTCTTTGAGGGAAGGAGAGTAGCTTGGGAGGCCATTTCTAGAATAGGTAAAAGAAGGATAGAATGAAAGGTTTTAGAGTCCATAAACATTGCAAAACATTTTATTAGTTTCTTGTTAAGGGAAGAAACTTGTAAAAGAAGTTGGTTTTAGAGAAAAACAAATTTCCTTAAAAAGAAGGTGAGACGAATAGTCCTAAAAACCCTAAGGTTTTTGTAGAATAAGAAGATTCATAAAGAAAATGATTTTAAGAGAAAAACAATTTTAATCCAAAATAAGAAAGAAAAGTTAGGATTAAATGAGTGTTTTTGGAAGAAAAAGGATAAGAACAAGAACCTGAGATGCTTGAAGATTTGAAGATTCAAGTGTTACTAAGTTCTTTGCTTGAATGACGAGAGTGTTTTCTTGCCTTTTAAGTTTTTAGAGAAGGTAAAAGGTTAAAAAATATGAATGGCATTCCTTTTATATGAGGAGAGAGAAAGAATTTAGAGCGGGAAAAAGGTGGTCATCATGACATGGACACGTCCCATGAAGTTGATTGTACAAGAAGTGCAACGGACGAACGTGTTAGAAAAAGGTATGCCATGGATTATCGCTTCGAATGACGTCACAAGAGAGAGAAAAATGTTTCAGTTTTTGGAAAGTATCACTGACAGAAATTCAGAGATATATTTTCTTTGCAAAGAATCACTGATGAGAAATAACAGTGATAAAGTTTGTTTTTCAAAAAGCTTTTAATCATTTGAAGAAATTCAGTGATTAAAGTTTTGGTTTTTGAAAACGTCTTATTGAAAAGGATTCAGTGAGAGAGAATGAGAGAACATACATGAGTGTCAGAGATTATGAGAGTAAGTAGAACCTTTTATAACTGACATGATGAATGAAAGCTGAAGAGTTAATCTTCAAGATTCAGCATTCCAAGCTCACTGATGAGAAAGTTGAACCTTCTCTCATCGAGAGGTTTGGTGAAAAGATCAGTGAGCTGATAGTCAGTAGGGATAAAGTGGAGTTCTATATCACCATTCATCACATCATCTCTGATAAAATGATATCTGATCTCTATGCGCTTTGTCTTTGAGTGTAGTACTGGATTGTTTGCTATAGCGATGGCACTTGTGATATCGCAATAGATTGGAATCTTGGATAGCTGAAGGTTATAGTCTAATATTTGATTTCTCATCCATAAGACTTGAACACAACTACTTCCAGCTGCTACATACTCAACTTCAGCTGTGGAAGTGAATACTGAGTTTTGCTTTTTGCTTGTCCAACTTACCAACTTTCCACCTAGGAGTTGACATCCGCCAGTGCTGCTTTTTTTATCAAGTTTGCAATCTGCAAAATCACTATCTGAATAGCCAGTTAGATCGAACCCTAAATCTTTGGGGTACGAAAGACCGAGGTTAGGAGTTCCCTTAAGATATCTGAAAATTCGCTTGATAGCGATTAGATGGGATTCCTTGGGTTTCGATTGATAGCTTGCACAAAGACATGTAGAATACATGATATCATGTCGGCTTGATGTTAGATACAACAGGGAACCTATCATTCCTCTATAGGCAGTGACACTAACAGTTTTCCAGTTGGATCCTTGTTTAATGTCAGGGGAGGTGCCATAGAAGTTTTCATCGCTGAGGTTTGAGTGAGATCAAACTTTTTCACCATATCCTTAACATACTTAACCTGATGAATAAATGTTCCTTTGTCAGATTGCTTGATGTGAAGTCCAAGGAAGTAAGTTAGTTCAACCATCATACTCATTTTACATTCTTTCTTCATTCTTTCAGCGAAACGAGTACACAGAGATGGGTTAGTAGAACCAAATATAATGTCATCAACATATATTTGTACAAGAATAATATGACCTTTTATCTTTCTGAAAAATAACGTGTTGTCAATTTTTCCACGCTCAAATTTTTCAGAGATAAGAAAAGAAGAGAGGGTGTCATACCAAGTACGAGGAGCTTGTTTTAACCTATAGAGAGCCTTATGCAACTTATATACATAATTTAGATGCTTAGGGTCATAGAACCCTGGGGGTTGTTCAACATAAACTTCTTCATTCAACTTTCCATTTAGGAATGCTGACTTGACATCCATTTGATATACTTTGAAGTCTTTGTAAACTGCATATGCTAAGAATAATCGAATTGCTTCGACCCTAGCCACAGAGGCAAAGGTTTCATCATAGTCTATGCCTTCTTCTTGTGTATATCCCAAAGCAACTAGCCTAGCTTTGTTGCAGGTTACAGTCCCATTTTCATCTAATTTGTTTCTAAACACCCATTTGGTGCCTATAACAAATTTGTCAGATGGTCGGAGAACGAGATTCCAAACTTTGTTTCTAGCAAACTCAGTCAGCTCTTCTTACATAGCACTGACCCAATTTGGATCTCTGAGGGCATCATCAATTTTCTTTGGCTATATGAAAGAAAGAAAATTTACAAAGAGACATATATTACCTGAACTTCGTCGAGTTTGAATACATGCATCAGGATCACCAAGATTTTGATCTATGGGGTGATCTCTGGTCCATCGTTGAGCTGGAGCATAATCGCTTACGTCAGGAGTTGGATCATCAATATGAATGTTTACCGATGAGGAAGCTTGAGGTTCTTCAGCTATCAAATGTTGTGGTTCAGACAAAACATTATTCACTGAGAGATTTTTAGAAGAGGGAAGATCTGATGGAGGAAGTGTGTTTAGGGGAACTGCTGAAATCCAAGAGGTGGATTCAGCGTTAGGAGGTATGATGTTTGGATCATCATCAGTATTAGGAGGATCTATATGCTGATGTGAGTTGAAGAGAGGTTCTGTTTCCCTGTAGTGAGAGAACAACCAAGCATTTACTTCATCATTGTCAGCGATAGGTTTAGAGTTTGCTGACCTGGATTCATCAAAGGTGACGTGGATTATTTCATCTACTGTTTGTCTCCTCTTGTTGAAGACTCTATAGGCTTTTGAGATTGAGGAATAGCCAAGAAAGATTCCATCATCAGCTTTTGGGTCGAACTTTCCAAGTGCATCTTTTTTGTTTAAGATGAAACACTGACAACCAAAGATATGAAGAAAACTGATATAAGGTTTTCTTCAATGAAAGAGTTCATAGGCTGTTTTGATGAAATGTTTTACTATCAGAGACATGTTTTGAGTAAAATAAGCAGTGTTGACAGCTTCTGCCCAGAACTGAGTTGGAAGATGAGAAATAAATCCATATGCAAGAGCTGAAGAGGATTTGTCACTGAGGAACCTTGTTTTGATTTGAAACTAGCTTTAGTCTGCTTTCCTTTCTCACATGCTGAACAAAGAGATTCCTTGGCATATGAGTGATGAGGAAGACCAGAGACTAGTTCTTTTGAGGAGAAAGAATTCAGAGTTTTGAAGTTGAGATAAGAGAGCCTTTTGTGCCATAACTAGTTGACATCTGAAGAGGCTTTAGAAAAAAAACAAACGTTTTCAGTGGAAGTAGAGTCCATGTCTATTACATAGACATTTTCCATACGATAACCACTGAGAGCGAGCTTTCCTTTATCATTCACCACAGAGCATGCTTTCTTACAAAAGTGAACCTCATAATCTTTGTCACATAGCTGACTGATGCTGAGATGATTGTGCTTCAATCCATCTACGTAAGCGACTCTTCGGAAGGTAGTCGTCCCGTTGTTGAGTACGCCAAACCCACTGGTATAACCTTTCCCATTTCTACCAAGGGCCACTGAGGGACCTTTCTCTTCCTTGTATTTAGTAAGCAGGTCTTTTTGTTCAGTCATGTGTCGAGAGCATCCAATATCTAAATACCAGATACCCTTCGATCCCTGCAAACATAAGGAAGATTAAGTTTTGATTGGTACCCACTTTTCAATGGGTCCAGTAGGATTAGTGGAGATGGAAGGTTCAACAATCTTCACGACATCTGAAGATTCAGCGTCAGTGGTAACCTTCACTTTGGTTAATTTTTTAACCTTAGTCACATTTTTCACCTTGGCAGATTTCTCAACTTTGGTGACCTTCTCAGCCTTGGAGGCATTCATCTTCACTTTAGCTATCTTATAAGCTTTTATGGCAATAGGACATTTACTGGCAATATGGTCAGTAAGTCCACAGTGATAGCACTTTCTATAGACGAAATTAGCCTTAAGACCATGAGCAGTTGAGTTAGAAAACTTGAGATGAGCAGGGCCAGCTCCAAGAATGACCTTGGCATAAGATCTCGGAGGAATTTTCAGTTCTTCGAATTTCTTAGGCTTAATATTAATTTTCAGCTTTGGAGTTGATATATGAGAGATATCAGTGATTTTTGTTCAAGAGCTGGAAGATTGATTTACTGAAGGTTTGGAACAGACTTTCAACTTTGCTATTTTAGTAGCCTTCTGAGGATGATGGGAAATGGATTTCCCTTTATTAGTGAGCTTAGAGCTCTTTGATAAGTCCTCAGGGATAGGATTTGAATACAAAGAACATTGATTTGTGTTAGTGCACATATTTGTTGGATACAAGATCATGTTTACTGAAGCTGAAAGTCAAGCAAGTCAAAGCTCAAAGTCCACTCTCAAGTGAAAGTCAAAGTTCCTTGTGATAGTCAAAAGTCAAAGTTGTGTATTTTACTTTGTATTTTAGCGCATGTGTTTCTTGTGTAATAGATATATGACTAGTGTTTTCCTGTTAGAGGTGGTAAGTCTTAGAAGTTAGAGTAACAGTTAGAGAGAGAAATTTGAGAGAGAGAGAAACTGTTCGTACGAATTGTGAGAATTGAAATTGCAATTGAAACAGGTAGATTGTTAAATTTGTAATTGTCATCTTATGATTGCATTTTGTAATTAGAACTTGATAAAACTGGGATTAATAATTGGTATCAGAGCAGAGTGGAAATTCAGAAACATGGATTCAATTAGAAGAAATTTGGTCGACAGTTCAAGAACACGCAACTCACGGTTCAGATAAAGAGGGATTAGTAGAGATTGATACCTGAGAGGAGATGTAACTCATGAAAGTTCCTGTTGGTTCTTCTACTACTTCTCTAATGTCAGCCATAAGACAGGGATTAGCAACTTCTTCTTCCTCAGAACTCGATTCTTCTGATTCAGCCCAATCATGCTCTTTAGCGATAAGACTTTTACCTTTTTGCTTAAAGCCTTTCAACTTTTGATATTTTTCTTTCGCTTGAGGTATTTGTTATCGCTGGTTTTCCTGGAAGTGGAAGGTTTGATGACTTTCTTTGACCTGCATTCGCTGGAAAAATGCCCAACTTTTTCACAGTTATAACAAATAGTTGTAGCCTTATCAACAGTGGTTGAATTTGTCTTGTCAGATATAGAGAGAGGCTTATTTCTTCTGAAATTGCTTTTTCTTGCAAATCTTTTGAAGGAGTTTGTCAAGAGTGCTAAGGATTCATCAAACTCTGAAAGATCAGCGTCTGATAATACCTCAGAGTCAGAATCTAACTCAGTGATAGTGAGAGTAGATTGCTAAGATGGAATGATCTCTGAAGAGACTAAAGCAACAGGAGTGCTCTTGGAGTCTTTTAGAATCTTTCACAAGATTCTTCTTCAGGAGATTTGAATGCTCATAGTTGAGCAATATTCCATATAGAGTGCTGAGAGATAGATGATTTAAGTCTTTTGTCAACTTAAGACACATTGAATAGCTGTCCCAGCTTTCAAGAAGACTTTCCAAGAATTTAGTTAGGACCTCAAAATTAGAATAGGCCTTACCAACATTCCTTAGATCAATGATTAAACATTTAAATCTGTGGTGAACATCAGATAGAGACTCATTCTTACCACATATAAAACTTTCATATTGTCTTACGAAATTGATCTTTCTGGTTTCTTGGATTTCAGTGGTACCTTCATACTGAACACTTATAGTGTCCCACATTTCTTTAGCAATTTTCAGATGCATGATGGAATGAAAGGCTTCATCAGGCAGGGACATAGAAATGATGGTTTTTGCCTTAGCATATAAACCTACTTTCTTTATATCTTCATCACTTCATTGTCTAATTTCCTTAGGAGCATATCTTTCAGGAATGGCAGGGGTGGTAGTAGTGGCAGGAACAACAACTATGATCATAAAAGGTTCATATGGACCATTTGCTACATATTCAGGTATAGTAGGGTCTACACCTTCTAGAAATAGCATCATTCGATTTTTCTAGAGAGCAAAGTTATCTCTGCTAAATCGAGGAGGTTTTGAAAGAGAGCCATTATCATAGTAGTTTGTGTTTCTGTTGAGTGCCATTTTAAGAGTAACAAGGAATATAATAAATCAAGATCTTGTTTATGAGATTAAAGAATTTGCTCTGATACCACTTGTTGGTCCCGAAGGTGCTTAACAAGTTTGAAGAAAGGGGGGGGTGAATTCAAACACAAAATTTAAAGGTTTAATAAATTATTTATTGATAAATCAAATCACAATTTACAGTTTGTTGCGGAATAAGATTAAGTAAAACCTAGTCTAAACAAACTTAAGAATCACACAGATTGTTGCACAAGAATTAGAGAATAGAGATTTAGAGAGTATAAAAGCAAGGGTTTCTATATAATTAGAAAGATAGAAGGCAACACTCAGATAGAGTCTTGATCTTTCTATTTATACCTTATACATTAAATGCATGGCAAGGTACCTTACACATGTCCTTCAACGGTTGGTTGCATGCCTCTGACTTTTGGAGACATGCTTTTGGTCGAATGATGAACAATGTAGTCTTTAGATTTGTTTTACGATCTATCACAGAGGTATGTATCTTCTGACATTTGTACTATGTGTGCAAGGATAAGACAAAAGAAACTTGGAGCATAGGCTATGTGATATTCAATCGCTGAATATCTCTTCCTTCTCAGAGATAGTAGGAGGTTCAGTGATCGCTGAAGCTTTTCTTCAGGTTTCTTTGCGTGTAGGTAGACTTGTCTTGGTTTCACTAATATCTGCATCAGATCATCAGTAGACTTGTCTGTTTTTTAGCAGCTTTGTCTTCGACTCAGTGATGAACATCTTTGTCGCGAAACTTGTCTTCAGGGATTACATCTAACTGTTACAAGAGAGATCATCAGCGATACTGAACATACTCAGTACTTAATCGCTGATAGTAAAACACTAATACATACAGATGTTAAACGTAATTTTCACTAAGTATTACAACGGATCATTATCAAATCACTGAGAGAATTTGGATTAACAGTTCCCAATTTTCCTCGACACCTCAGTTGGAACTTGAACAAAGCCAATCTTGTGTACAAATTAGGCTTTAGACAATCTTAGGAGTCAAAGAACTCCTAAATGGATCTAAAACTCTCCCGCTTATGCTAAAGACCAACTCTAATGCCGCAGTTGAGATCAGAATCGCTAATAAGTCTCTTTCAATTAAAGATAATATAGGAAACCTCGGGCTATTTACCTTCCACCATGCCAATATATCAAAATGATCAGAATCTTCTTCAACACTTTCATTCAAAAATTTATTCAACTCCCTCTTTGAATCTATTGTTTCATTTATTTCCATCTTCAACCTCTCTCTTAGTTTATTTCTTATGGTGGGTTTTGGCACAACGTCAACAGGTGTTGAGCGTTTCCCCAAGATCAATGAAGAACTAGACGACGAGTCGGTTGTGGAACTTGAAGCATGGATCCTCACATACTCGTTATATTGTTCTTCCAAAGCATCCTCAACAACCATTTTCATTTTTTTCCCATCCACATTCCCATATACATCAGCAAATAAAATATCCATATAAACAATCTTGTTCTTTGGATCAAGTACCGAAGCAATATATAATAACATATTCGTTTTTTTATATCGCCAAAGTACTTGTCAAATTTTTCATTCATGGTCTCTCCCATTTTAACAAAATGCTCGTCTTCATGATCACTCATACAATCTTTCAATAGCACAAAAATGGTGGTGATATCATCGATGAGAGAGTGTGATGTTACATAAAGTGTTCTGGAGACCTTCAAAGTAATATAATAAATATGTTTTAGAAATCAGGCTAACTTCCCAACATTGTCCCAATCAAATGAAGTTGGCACCCCCAAACCTATCTTCTTAAGGTCATCCCAAAAATGAGAATCTTCATGGTCATATCTATTGAACGCCCTTTCATAAACTTGGGCCATTTCCAACATCAAGTAGGTGGAATTCCACTTCGTTGGGACATCTAAAATCAAATTCTTTGTACTACCACATTTGTCCATTTTGGCATATTTCTTAAAATTACTTATTCTTGGAGAAGATTGTCGAACCCACTTCACCGCACCTCGAATGTTATAACCGATTGACTCACAAAACCGATACCATCTTGCACTACTAAATTCAAAATGTGGGCTACACATCGAATGTGAGTCCATTTTCCTTTTAACAAACACTTGTCCCAATTTGCAAATATTTTTTTTAAGTACTCGATTGCCACATTGTTGGAGCTAGCATTATCAATAGAGATTGTCAAAACAATATCAATTTCCCATTCTAGCAAACACTTCTCTATTTCTTTCCTAATCTCAACCCTCGATGACTTGTTAAAAGAGAAAAATTAAAGACTTTTTTCCTCAACATCCAATCGCTATCAACAAAGTGGGCAGTAAGATTCATATAATTTATTTTTTTGTGTAGAAGTCCAACTATCGGTAATCAAACATAACCTACCTTTGTTTCTCTTAATTATATCATGAAATTTTCTCTTTTCATCAAATATAGAGTTGGTAAACATCTTTCGTCACGGTGGTTCGACACGTAATATTAAACAATGGTTGTGAAATACTCGAATAACGCCTAAATCCTTTACCCTCCACAAACATAAAAGGAAGTTCATCTACTACAATCATGTGAGCCAATGCATCCCTATTTGCTTTTTGGTCAAATTTCCAAGCCACCATTTTTTTCCATCTTCAAATGCAATTTGTGTTTGACCACTATCCAGTTTTTTCTTATAAACAACATACTATTTTAAATGAGTTCTAAGAGTACTCGTACCAGTTTTTGATGAAGAAAAGCACTCACTGCCACAATGTTTGCATTTACTTTTCTTTGCACCATTATTATCTTTGAATTAATCGAAGTGATTCCAAACATTCGATCTCTTTTTCAATGTTCTACGTTTCACTTGTGGCTCCTCTTGTTTGTCATTGGTGTTGGATTCCAAATCCATCGTAGCTACCCCTTTTTCTCCATTACATTAGTTTGATTGAGACATTTAATAAAAATATAAAATGCGAGAAGACATGGTTTAGATGCAGCAAGATGAGAAGAAAGAATCAAAGAAATAAGAGAAGAAGATTTGGAGATGAACTCACCAGTGGTTTTGAGTAATGAGAACTGAGACGTTAATCACCGATGAGCAAGAAGGGTGAAAGTGTGAAAATGAAATCCTGGTGGACTGTTGGTCTCTTGGTTTGTATTTGTAAGTAATGTATGAAGGATATTAATGATGATAGTCTTACAAATTATATATAATATATATTTATATATCAAGAGTAATTGATAATAATGATTACTTGTAGAGTTATAGTACTTGATTAGTGAATAGTGACTAGTTTTCTTGAGGAAGAGAAGAGGAAACGTGTGTATATGTAATATGTATATATTATATATATATTTTTATATAAAATATAACATATATATCAAGATTTTAAGAGTACTTTACTTTATTAGAGTTCCAAAAGAGCATATGAAAAGACATCATCTTTCTATCAATATTTAACTAGTATTTATAGATGATATATATATATATATATATAGGGTTAGGTTCGTTTGAGAAATGCTAAAAATATGAGAAATAAAGAAATGATCCTAGCCCTTTATCTGGTCAATATTTGCGGCTTTGACCGTGAAGCACCGAATAATTCCTTGTGTGGTCTGTAGAAAATAGAGGGGTAGTTTTGAAAAATATGCGGGACGAGTTCATATATGAACCTATATGATTCACATATGAATTATATGTTCATATATGAACCAGTGTAATTCACATATGAACTCTTTTAACTGATTCATATATGAACCTTTGTGATTAATATATGAATCAGTTATTAGTTCTTATGTGAATCACAAAGGTTCATATATGAATATGTTAATTAGTTCAACTGATTCACATATGAACCTATAGTTAATTGGTTCATATATGAATCACAAAAGTTCATATATGAATAAGTTAAAAGAGTTCATATGTGAATTACACTGATTCACATATGAACATATAGTTCATATGTGAATCATACAGGTTCATATATGAACTCGTCCCGTGTATTTGTAAAAATTACGAAATTGTCCTTCTATTTTTGGAATAGCCGCAATTTTTAACCAGTCAAAGCCGTAACTATTGACCAGTTAAAGACACAATATTTGACTAGTTAAAGCCGGTCTTAACCGAATGAAAGGCTAGGATTACTTCTCTATTTCTCATATATTTAACATTTCTCAAATGAACCTCTCCTTATATATATATATATTATTCGGTTTAGTCGATTTAACCGAATTGATAAAAAATTAACCGAAAACCGAATCGATTAAGCATCCTAATTCGGTTCAACTGAACAGATTTAACTGAAAACCGAATAACCCGTAACCAAATAACCTGAAACTCATTTGGTTCGGGTGGTTTATTCAGTTTCGAATAAAAGTGACACCCCTAGCTAGAACTGTAATCGCCATGACACTTCCTGACGAGGTATGTCACTCTATAATGAACCTGAAAACCTCAATCCTTGTGGGACACACTTTGTGTCTATATGAAGGTACTACTGAAGTATAAGAGACAAAAAGAATATACCTAATAAAAAAAATGAAAGTTTCATTTGTGGTAAAAATGAATCCTTGTCTGAGGTACATCAAAGGTTTAACTGCCTATTAATTAACCTTAGAATTGTTGACCGAGAATATTCCAACCCTAAAGCTTTGAAAGTTTCTGAAATGTCTCCCTGAAAGTTGTGGCAATTACTCAATTTGTCTTAAGGTGACAAAAGACCACTCTCACTTATCTCTCAACACTCTCTATGTGATTTTGTTCAATCATGAGCAATCCAGACAACTGAAGAAGAATCTCATAAGAGTTTCAAAAGAAACTAAAAGCAGAGTTGTTGCTTTAATCTCATCAGAGATGGATCCTCCTCCTCATCGCTCAACTCTCACCATAACTGAGTTAGATCCTTCTAAATCTGAGGACTTATCAAACCCTAATCTATCAGACTTTGATGAGTCATGAGAACTCTTGGCAAACTCTTTTCGAAGATTTGCAAGAAAGAGCAAATTTAGGATAAATCCATCTCTCATCGTCGTTGACATGCCAAAATCAACTATGGTTGACAGAGCTTCAGCGACTTGCTATTACTACGAAAGAAAGGGACATTTTTGCCTCTGAATGTAGGTCAAAGAAAGTTGTTAAAACTTTTTCATCTATATGTACCAAAGATGATAAGTACCTTAAGCTAAAAGACAAATACCAAAAGCTGAAATAATATAAGCGAAAGGGAAAAGGACTTATCGCTGAGGATCATGACTGGGCAAACTCAGATGATAACTCAAGCTATGATGAAGAAGATGCGGGCTATCTCTATCTAATGTCCAAGATTGATGAAGTGAAAGAAGAAACATCTGAAGCTTCTTATTTTTCCACTCAAGCCTCTGTTCCATCTCAGGTATCATTTCTATCTAATTCCTTTATAGCTGAAGCTGATAGACGCAGAACGATCGACTCACTGAAGATTGATCTTTACAATGCTTTTAATGGAAAATACAAGCTGAAAAATTAAATATGGACTTATTTGAATACCTTGAAAAATTCCATATAAAAATAACATAGATGACTAAGATCAAAGAAAATCTAAAATATCAAGTCAATGTAAATGAAATCATCAGTATTGAACGTGAGCAAGCTATCGCTAAGCTAAGAGCTGAGAAAGCCACTATCGAAGGATGGTGTAAATCCTCAGCTAAGATAACTGAGATCATAGGTGCACAGATACCTGCTCAGGAAAAGAGATGTTTAGGATACGAATCTGAAAAAGAAAATCCTAACAGAGATCGTTCCATGTTAAAATTCGGAACGTTCATCTCTTCCATAACTGACACCTCATCTTCTTAGTGCTCTTCTTCTACTCCTATACTTGAGGAAACTCCTAAGAGTTCCAAGTGTAGGGAAAAAGGCAAGACCATTTCCATCATACCTACCAATACCAAAGAGGGCCCAAAACTGAAGAAGACTTCTTCTAAACGTTCATCTAGTCAACCATCAACTTCTGGATCTAAGATCTCTAGACCTTTTCAGAGACCTACTCCAAAGATGAAAGTTGACTTAAAACTAAAGAAATCAGAAGAACTAAAGGTTCCTTCGAGATCTGAGGGAAAATGCATTCTTGGTCCTAGTCTGTTTAATCTTAAACTATCTAACTCTTATACCTTTGGACCAAAAGCTACTTTCAACTATATAAAGTGTTATCACTGTGGAAACACTGACCACATTGCCGGTAAGTGTCCAAATGGAACTAAAGTTGAGAAATCAGCTAGAGTGAAGATCATAACCAAAGCTTCCAAGTCAGCTATTAAAAATGTCACTAAGGCTGAGAAACCTGCCAAAGTGTAGAATATCACCAAAGTTAAGAAATTAACAAGGGTGAAGGTTGAACCCCTCATCTCCACAACCAAGGTGGACCCATTGTATAATGGGTACCAATTCAAAATTAATCTTCTTTTTGAATGAAGGATTTGAAGGTTATTTGGTATCTTGATAGCGGATGATCTAGACACATGACTAGAGATAAAACCCTGCTAACTGATTATAAGGAAGAAAATAGACCTTCAGTGACCTTAAGTGGAAATGGTAAAGTCTACACCAGAAGGTTTGGTGTATTAACCAATGGGGTAACTACCTTCAGAAGAGTGGATTACGTTGAAGTACTAAAGCATGATCTTTTCTTCATTAGTCAACTGTGTGACAAAGAATTTTCGGTGCACTTTTCAAAAATAGCCTATACTGTTAGTGACAAGAATGAAACTCTTGCCCTCACTGGAACTCACATGGAAAATGTCTATGTAATCAACATGGATTATTCCAACACTGAAAATATTTGTTTTATGTTATTCCCAAATCTCTCAATTTCTAATCGTAACAACAGAATTCAAGATTAAAATCGTAATCAGAAGTCTTTGATTAAATCTCAAACAATTAGAAATTCAACTTTCTCTCACTACTCTCTCACTAGAATGATGTAACAGTCAATCTCTTCTCTAATCTGCTCTCTTCTCTCAATCTGAAAATCTATCATAAATGACTTACACTTCCACTCTTACAAAGACATGAAGGTATTTATACCTCCATACAAATACAAAGAAACAAAATACAATTACATTGACTTTGACTTTATTAACAAATTGATTTTGACTTTCACTAAGAGTTGACTTTCCAGCTTTGACATCTTGAACTTTAGTCTTCAATCTTTATGATCTTGAATCCAATAAATCTGTGCTCTAACAATCTCCCCCTTTGGATCAAGATCATTAATAAAAGATTTAGCAATGCGATCTTCTCTCTTTAAGCTCATTTTGAATAAACTCCCCCTTTGATAAACCTTTATCATTTCTTGTAATCTCCCCTTTTATACAAAAATGATTTTCTCAAAGAATCAACATTCTCCCATTTAACACTATGAAACTTCTCTTTGATAAGCTCAGAAAATTCTCTCCCAAGGTTATAAAATCTTTTTCACAAAATAAAGTTTCAGCAAAATCTTCAAAATCTTTCAGTTCAATCAAATCTTGAACATCTTTCCCATATCTTGAATTTCGGACATTTATTTTTCTTTATCTTCCCATTTCTGAATTAAACTTTCCTTTTCAATCATCTCTTGAAACAAATACTTGTAATGGACATTTCTTCAAACTTTATTTTCTCCCCCTTTTTGATGATTAGAGCATCGATATCATTAAACTTTCACCAAGAAATGTCTTTGAAATCTTTCTAACCACTGATCTTTCAAACTGAGCCTCTGATCCTTTGCCAATCCGAACAATGTATTCATCCAGATCTTTTTAAATCTAGACAAAATAGGAATATAACACCTGAATCAACAAATGAATCAGTTAAAATGTCTGTCAGTAACACTAAGTCACTGTGTGTAACGAGTACACATAGGAAAGGAGCTTTTGTTATGTTCACTCCCCTCGGGCTTCCATCCAATCATCGAAACACCACAAAGGAAATTTCTATGAATGTTATGACAAAGAAACAAATTCCTTGTGTGTTCGTGCTAGTGTAGAAAGAATTAAGCATATGATGTTTGCTTATAAGGCTCAAAATTGTGTAAACCACTGAAACAACAGTAGATAAACACAGACTCAATGTGCATGATTGAAGTGCGAAGGTGGGGCAGATATCCTTCTATTTCAATATCCAGATTTTCTAAATGAAAATCAGATAGATTATGTGTTGCGTCCCCTTAAAAATATGAAACATTTTCTTTTTGAGAAGAAAATGAGTGGTTGGTGGGGTTTAATCAAGAGTTGGCATGGACTAGTTGTCTGTTTCAATAATGTTCACGAAGAAATGTGAAACATTAGTAATGTGGCTGCCCAACTCAGAAAGTAGTTGGTGCATAGTTTGATATTCTTTTACTCTGATCTCACACCGTCTTTCTTTTAATCTGTTAGACCACAGTCTCATTGGATTCAAGATCATCCAAACTGAAGATCGCAATCTGAAGCTAAAGCCGCAACGTCGACTCTCGATATTAAAGTCTATGTTTATTTGTATTAAATGTCAAAGTAATCAAAGTAATTAATGTTTATTGTTATTAGTTTAGTTAGTTAGTTTAGTTAGCTTTATAATATCTAAGTTAGATTAGATATTATTTAGTTTATATTGTTTAAAATTGCAACTTGTTGTTGCAAGTGGTTTTAGGAAGTGTGTCTTAGAAGCTAGATATCATATATCTGATATCTCAACAACTCTCTAACATAATCAGATCAGATCATAATCGACACACACAACACACACTAGAAGGTGTAAAAGAGAGAAAACAGAGAACACATCTAGAGCTTAAATCGATCAATCCTGTAACCGTTGTTATAATCAATACAGATTGGTAATCGTTATTGTGTTGTTTCTATAGAACTTGATATAAACATTGTTGGACCGACAATTGGTATCAGAGCCTGATTAAGATCAAAATCAAGTTTTTTTTAGAAAAAACGACTCTGTGTTCTTATTTGAAAATTGATTTCGAGATTTTAAGTGTTTTAAGTGTTAAAATCGATCAAGTTGTGATCGATTAGGTTGCTAGATCGAGTTGTTGTTGTTTGATTTCACTATAAAGCTTTAATCGAGTTCCATTTTGGTGATTTTGTGTTCTGAGTTCGAGTTACAAAAAGTTACTGCGCCATCGATTTTATTTTCAAAAAGTGATATTTATCGAGATCGGGTGGTCACAATCAGTTCTAGAAGTGATTTTAGAAATATTGGTAGAGTTTGGGTCTGTTAATCATGGAAAAACAGGTTGAAAAGTCGAAATTATTGAAGTACAGACGAACTTGCGCAAACCAGAAGACGAACACACGCAAAGCTTACTTTGCGCAACACGCCTGATACGCAAACCAAACTTTGCACATCCAACCTGATACGCAAACCTAACTTTGCGCAACCAACGTGAAACGCAAAGTCCACTTTGTGCATCTCAAGCAACACGCAAAGCATACTTCACGCATCCAACGACTTACGCAAACTCCACTTCTCGATACACTCTTGATGCGCAAACCTCGAACTTCACTTCTCGCAACAAGAAGGATACGCAAAGCTCGGTTTTCACAACTCACTCAAACACGCAAACCTTAGTTCAAGTGATAATATCTTCACGAAAAGATCAAGTCCAGTTTGCGCAACCCTCTCGAAACGCAAAGTTCACTATGCGCATCTAACGTGATACGTAAAACTTCACTTTGCGCAACCCGCTTGATACGCAAACCTCAGTTTGCGCAACCCGCTTGACACGCAAACCTCCATTTGCGCACACAAACCTTGATACGCAAACCTCTCTTTGCTCCAATCCAGACTTAGAATTTTCTTCAAAATGACATCTAGAGAAGCCCTTGCAATCGGAACTAACACCAAGACACCAGTTCTCTTTAAATGAGAATACGAACAGTGGAAGGATCGGTTTCTAAACTTTGTTGACAGACATGAGGTGGGTGAATTCATCAGGAAATCTATAGAAGAAGGGGTTATGAAACCAGCCATGATGACTCGTTTGGTTGGAACCGTGTCGACTCATGTTGAACTTATGTATCATGAGCTAGAAGATGATAACCTCAGAAGAGCTAAAGGCGACAGATTAGCCAAGTCATACATTCTACAAGGAATTCCAAACGAAATCTATGTAAAGATTGACAGCTACAAGGCCTCCGAAAAAGAAATGTGGGATCAGTTTGAGAAGATGATGCTGGGTTCAAAGGTTGGGAATCAGCTTAAAACTCTAACTGCCTAAATAATTATGAAGAATTTAGAGGCAGATTGGGAGAATCTTTAGAAGAAACCTATGACAGGTTTGTGACTTTGCTGAACGAACTAAGCAAGAATAAGGTCCACAAATCTCAAATTGAGCTGAACGTCAAATTCCTGAGTATTCTACAACCGGAATGGAAAAGATTTTCCAGACAGATGAAGCAGATCAAGGATCTGAATGAGATTCCACTTCATGAGGTGTATGAAACCCTCAGACAAAATGAAGAAGATGTGGATGAAATTCTAGATGAGAAAAGGCAGAAAGGAAAGACAGTTGAAGACACAGTTGCTCTTGTTGTCAGGAAGAAGAAGAACAAGACGATTGTGTATGATTCAGAAGAAGATGAAGGTTATGCAAACTCTGACATGGATGAAAATGAACAACTGAAGAAAGCAATGATTCTGCTGTCAAATGCTTTTCAGAAAAAGTTCTACACGAAGCCAAGTTCAAATAGTCAGAGATATTCTTCTAGTCCGAACAACTACATCCACAAGGAAAGGGTTGAAGGAAGTAGATATGAAGGAAAGAGATTTGAAGGGAAAAGAACAGAGGAGAGGAAACTGGAAGAGAGAAAGTTTAAAGCTGAAGGATCCAGTCAGTCAGAACCACCAACGTGCTACAACTGTGGCAAAACAGGTCACTATGCCAGAGACTGCCGAAGGCCAAAAGTTAGAAACTCCGATTATTACAAGAACAAGATGCTTCTTGTAAAGCAACAGGAGGCTGGTAAGGCACTGATGGCTGAAGATGAATACTGGCTTGATCATTCAGACAAGGAAGAAGAGGAAGAAGAAAGAGATGAAGCCGTCAACATGTGCTTGATGGGAAAGCAAGAATAAGATGCTGAAGTTGATTCAGATGATGAAGAAGAGGAGGTATATGATTTATCATATTCAGATTTCATGAATAAAATGCATGCCATGATTTTAAAACAACAAGAGTTAGAGTCTAATCTTGAGCGAGAAATGGGTGTTATAACTGACAAAAACCAACTGATACAGAAACTTAGCAATGAACTTGCTGAGAAGAAAGTATTGGTTGAGGTTTTACATAGAGATAATGACACCAACGCAAAGGAAAAGACAATAATTCTTAAAGAGAATTCTGAACTCAAGTCTAAACTGACAAAAAGTGAGATTGGTATATAGGAGCTTACAAAATTGCATTCTTCATGTACCAAAGAAAACTTTTCTTTACTTGGTAAATTAAAAAGTTTGGAAGAGAAGTTGTACAAAATGGGTCAAACTGAACAGACTATTCATCTGAACAAACTCAAAGAGGAAATAGAGAGATGGGGAATCGGTTATAAGAATCCTCACTATCTTCAAAAAGGGATGTCTGAAGTGCCAGCACTTTATGATCATCTTTCTATGAAATTAGCTCGACGAATCCCTGAGTTTAAAACTTTCTAGACTAAACTATCAGAAGAGGATGAAGCCAATGAAACTAAAAAACGTTTGAAATCATCTAAAGTTCACCTTCCATTTTATTATGCGAAGATGAATAATAGTTATAATGAAAATCCAATATATCAAAAGAAGAAAACTCTTTCAAGTGATTTCTTTCAAAGTTATTTTGAAAAAGAAATGGAGGCGAAGCCTATTCAAGGTAAACTATATGTCCCTCCTCTCGTTTTAGAAAGTAAAATTTCTGAACTCGAGAATTCTTTAACAGATGAAAGACTTTTGATGAATATTGAACAAAATGTTTTTTCAACCTTGTTCAAAAATGTTATTATTTCTAAGGCTTCAAACTCTGAGGATATGTTTGGTTTAGCAAATAAAGGGTTTGATTTTCTGAACGCTGACGATGGTTTAGATGATGGTTCTAATTAATTTGACTTTAATGCAAAACTTCCTAACCATTCATATTTTGTTAAGAAATCTTTAGGAAAAACCAGTATGCCTGTTAACAGTGCAAAATCAACGAAAGTTGATAACTCAGTCTCTGTGAAAGCTAAACATGCTAAAGGTAAGAATATATTTCAGCATTCACAGAAACCGAACACTACTGGTAATCCGAAGAAGAAGCATTTGTTTGTTGCTTAACAGTGTAACTCAAGAGTTTCACATGTTTCAGATCTGAGCAAGCAAAGGCCAGACGTTAAATCTTTGTGGCAACCGAAACAGAAGCTTAACAAGACCGTTAAATCGTTTAGTAGTGTTAATTGTAGTAATACTTCGCTTAGTAAAGATGTTTTAATTGCTGATGTTGTGATTTTGAACCCAAAACTTGCTGTTTCTCATAAACAATATTCAATGAAGCAATTATTTCAGTTATCTTTATCTGCTAGAAAGTCTTCTATTTATAATAAACATGTTTCTATCTCTTGTCAAGATTCTGACGATTGGTTTGGAAATTATCATGTGCATTCATCTCATTCTAATTCTTCAAATGCATTTCAAAAGAAAAGAGGACCCAATTTGAAATGGGTACCAAAATCTTGTGATAACACAGTAGGACCCAAATTCCAGTGGGTACCTAAGGCTAAATCTGTGTTGCAGGCACATCAAGTTTAAAAAGGGATCTTACAGATATGACTTCTAGACAAAACAGTCTAGGACTCGTTCCTCAAAGAAAATAGGTTCTTGAATACATCAGTTCAAGACCCGCTCCTCAATGCTCAAGAGTCTTAATTCCATCTTTGTTTTAAGTCTATTTTAAATCAATTGTTTCATTATTTATCTTGTGCAGATCCGTCATATGTGGTACTTGGATAGCGGATGCTCCAAGCATATGACTGGACAAAAAGATATGTTGTCCAATTTTAAAGTGAAATATTGCGGATCAGTCAGATTCGGCAATGACCAGTTTTCTCCAATCATGGGATATGGTGATGTACAACATGACAATGTCACAATCAAGAAGGTGAGCTATGTTGAAGGCTTACGGCACAACCTGTTCAGTATTGGTCAGTTCTGTGACAAAAGTTTAGAGGTCAATTTCAAAGCCAAGACGTGTTCAGTTCGCACTGAAGAAGGCGAAGAACTCTTGGTCGGCACAAGAAAGTCAGACCTCTACACAACCAGGTTTGTCTATTGACGAAAGCCTCGAAGCAACAAAGTTGGCTATGGCATCAAAGGCTCTCTCACCTCAACTTCAGGTACATCAACAATCTGGTCAGAGGAGAGCTCGTCAAAGGACTTCCAGCGCTCAAATATGAAAGAGAACATCTTTGTGCAACATGTGAAAAAGGAAAAATGAAGAGGGCTCCACATAAACCAAAGCCTGAACCGAGTACAAGTGCTCCATTAGAGTTATTGCATATGGACTTATGCGGTCCAATGCGAACTCAAAGTCTAGGCGGAAAGAAGTACATACTCGTGATCATGGACGATTACTCGCGATACACATGGGTCAAGTTTCTACGTTCAAAGGATGAGACACCAGATGTTCTCATCACATTCCTAAAGACGACCCAGGTGAATCTGCATAAACCGGTCAAGTTTCTAAGAACAGACAACGACACAGAGTTCAAGAACCAAAAGGTTGAAGAATATCTCGAATCTGTCGGGATCTCACATCAATACTCTGCTGCTCGTACGCCTCAACAAAATGGAGTGGTCGAAAGAAGAAATCGTACGCTAGTCGAGGCTTCTTCTAATATGCTAAGTCAATCAGACTTACCTCTATTCTTGTGGGATGAAGCTGTATCGACCGCGTGCTATACACAAAATCGCTCCATGATACATCGCAGATTCAAGAAGACTCCTTATGCTTTAATCAACAACCGAACACCGACAATCAAATATTTCCATATATTTGGGTGTAAGTGTTTCGTGCTAAACGATAGGGAGAGTCTCAACAAATTCAGTGCCAAGGCGGACGAAGGGATCTTCATTGGTTATTCCTCGACATCAACTGCATTCCGTGTTTATCTGAAGAAGTCAAACACGATGATTGAAAACATCAACGTCACGTTTGATGAAGAGATGGCTTCCGAACATCAAAGTTCAGAACCCGCTATAACAGGAATACTAGCTTTTGGGCAACTCAGTCCAGAACCTGCGTCTCAACAGAATAAATCAGATGAAGCATCAACGTCAACTAATAATATATCTAATTTAGACTTATTATTTGAATTATTTTATGATGAATTTCTTGGATCTAATGTAAATAAATCTGTTATGGTTGACAGGATGGAAGACTTAACGACTACTCATCCAACCAGTTCAGATGTTCCTATTGAATCCAACGCCCCGATTCAACAAGAAGTTCCAATTCAAATGCCGACTCCAACAGTTGAAGAAGTTCCATGTGATGAAGAGACAGAAGTAGCTGAACAAGTAGGATGTTCTGTACAGATCCATCCACAGCCGGAAAAAGTTGTACCTGCTGAGCCTTCTGAACCTACCACTTCAACTGCAATCATAATTCCTCCTGAACAACCTGAAGAAGGTACAAGTGGATTTATATATGATACAACTGACATACATTCATATAATTCACTGCCTCATGAACATAAATGGACCAAAGAACACCCGATAAGCCAGATCATTGGTGATCCATCAAAACCGGTGCAAACTAGGTCAACATCAATGAATATGTGCATGCATGACTCCTTTCTGAGCAAGTTCGAGTCAACACGCGTATCAGAGGCTCTTGCTGATCCAGAATGGGTGATCTCAATGCAAGAAGAGCTAAATCAGTTCGATGCACTTCAAGTCTGGAGACTCGTACCAAAGCCTCAAGGTAAAACCATTATAGGTACGAAATGGGTTTTCAAGATAAAGAAAGACGAAGAGGGTACCGTTATCCGAAACAAGGCAACACTAGTAGCCAAAGGATACAGACAAGAGTAAGGAATCGACTATGACGAGACATATGCTCCTGTGGCGCGATTAGAGGCAATTAGAATGTTTCTAGCCTACGCAGCCCACAAGAACTTCATGGTCTTTCTGTTGGATCATAAATTGTATTCAAGATTAAAGTTAAAGTTCAGGGTTTAAACTGCAATTGTGCCAAAGTTAATTAGAGGGTTTATTATGTAATAAGTTAATAGTTATTAAGCTATTGGGCCCAAGCCCATTTGAAAGCCCATTATGATTAAAGCCCATAAGGCTTAGGTATTTAAAGTTATGATTAGTTTAGTTTTAGGTTAGAACTCTGATAATTTTCTAAATAGTTAGCCGTATTTTCTCTGTATTCAAAGGGTATCAAGAACACTCAAGGGTTTCATTGTTTATTCAAGGGATTGGTACGTTTTGTTAATCTTATTATCTCTTGATTATTATTGTGTTGCTTGATTACTTGATTGATTGTTTACCAACTAGATTAAAATCTGGGATAACAATTGGTATCAGAGCCAAAAGAATCTATTTTTTAAAAATCACTGTTCATCGAAAAAGTACTGTTCATCGAAATATTACTGTTCATTGAAATATTACTGTTCATCGAAAAAGTTACTATTCATGCAAGTATTGTTCATCCGACTTCATGAATCTGTGTTTATCGATCTGTATGATCTTATCGCTTTCTGTAAATTTTCTTCTGAAAAAGGTTTTTCCGGTCGATTAGTGGTTGATTATATGTGTTTTATCCGATCGAAGGATCGAAGCTTCTGTGGTTTTTGATCGCATCTGGTATTAATTGTTGGTTTAATTGTGTTCTTCGGTCGATTAAAGTTTCTGGGTTTGGTTTCGATCGAATCCCAGAAACTCATCGTGTTCTTCGGTCATTCATCGTGTTTATCGATATTATTGTTTGACCGATACCTATTCGACCTGAGCCTTCGACCGAATAGTTGTGATCTCCGGTCATTTCCTTCGACCGAACCTTAGCATTCTCCGGTCTTTGCTTCGACCGGGTAGGTGCATCGACCGGACCTTAGTGGTTTCCGGTCTAGTATTCGACCGATACTTTGTTACTTCGGTCTTCGTCCTTCGACCGGATACTTGTTAATCCGGTCTTGCACCTTCGACCGGATAACTGTTTCTCCGGTCTTCCCATTCGACCGGATAACTGTTTCTCCGGTCTTCCCATTCGATCGGATAACTGTTTCTCCGGTCTTCCCATTCGACCGGGTACTTGTTACTCCGGTCTTGCCATTCGACTGGGTACTTGCATACTCCGGTCTTTCCTTCGACCGGTACAGTTCATTCTTCGAAGCACATCCCCGATCGATTTTTGCAAACTGTGATAGGGTATCTAATTGTCAAATTTTTTTTCTCTAGGGGCGCTGCCCCCATACCCCCGTGCTAAGTCTGCGAAGGGGGACAAAGATTTGCTCTTGATCAAAATCTTCTTAATTTTTTCAGTATTTTATTCATAGATATTAGTGCTTTATACCGTGTGCGACGACTGCATTTGATTATTTTTGGAAATTTATTTTTTTTCTGAAAATTTTTGAGTGTAGTCTTTACTTTTGATTCTAACGATCTCATCTAGTTGGTTGTCTTGGTACAGAAAAGTCTATTTACTAACCGTACAGCTAAGATGTCGAATCAGCTTCTCTCGATGGGTTCTCAAGTCAAACCTCCTGTCCTCGTGGCAAATGAGTATCAGCAGTGGAAGACAAGAATGATTCATTTTCTGAATCACAAGAACAGAGAGTTCATGACAATAATCATTGAAGGTCCCAAAACTCCAATGATCACAGTAAAGGGTCAACCTGCTACAGATTCCCCTCCTGAAATCCCTGACAGAGATATTCCTAAACCTGTTCAGTTCTTCACTGAAAAGCAGAAAGACCAGCTCAAGTTAGAAGAAGAAGCTCTAATCTATCTGACGATGGCAATTCCAAACGACTTCTACAATCGTGTCGACAGTCAGAGTACTGCTAAAGGAATCTGGGATGAACTAGCAAGGCAGTTTGAAGGAAGTGAAGCTTCTATTCAAGCTAAGCAGAATCTGTGCATAAATGCTTACGAGGGATTTCATGCCAAAGAAGGAGAGCTGCTTTTAGATACCTATAATAGGTACAACATTATTCTCAATGACTTGTGGAGGAACAAAATCGCCAAATCTGCTTCTGAGATAAACTACAAGTTCATCAAGAATCTGAATCCAGAATGGAAGAACTTTTCTATCAACCTCCAGATGTCGAAGAATATGGCTCGAGAAAATGTCACCGATATCTTCTCTACTCTTGCTCAACATGAGGATGAGGTGAGATCTATGAATAATGAATCTAATCATCTGAAGGATTATGTGGCTCTCATAGCCGGCAAAGGTTCTGTATCCTTTGCAAGATCAAAGAAAAAGGCGTCTAAAGCTCTAGTTACCGAAGTTACTGACTCTGACTCTGTTTCAAGTGATGAAGAACTGGAAGTTGATTCAGATCCTGATATTCAAAAGTTCTCTAAAGACTTGGCTCTCATTACGAGACGATTCAAGAAGAGCTTTGGCAAGAAAAGATTTTACTCAAAGCCAAAGTATGATGAATACAAGAAAGAGAAGTTTGAGATGCGATACAAGCCGAGGCATGGAAAGAGAGAGGAAGGACGAGAAGATCGGAAGGAAGATAGAAGAGAAGGAAAGAGAGAGGAGAAGCGAGAAGAGCGAAAGGATGAACCAGGAAGATGCTACAACTGTGGCAAATTTGGGCACTTCTCAAGGGACTGCAAATTCAAGAAAGTGAAGAACTCAGAGTACTACTCAAGAAAGTCACTGATTGCCAAGAAAGCTGAAGAAGGAAAAGTACTAATGGCTGAAGAAGAGAACTGGTTGTTCCAAAGTTCTGATGACGAGAAGCAAGCACATTTCACCCAAGTTTCTTACATGGCAAAGCTGGAAGGTGACGATGAAGACTCTGAGACACAATCCGAAGAAGCAAACTCTGAGGTAAGTGAAAATTCTGAACTTATTGAATCTTTAATGGCCCAAATACATGGCATGAAAGATGAATTTGCTTTACTGAAAGGCAAACTTAGCTCTGCACATCAATCTGTTTTAAGCTTTCGTGATGAAAATGATATTTTAAAAGTTGTTGTGGAAGAAAAGGAAAAGGAAAAAGATGAGTTAAAAGCTGAAAAAGAGTCTTTAAAAGAAAAAATATCTGGTTTAGAAACAGATCTTGTGAATCTTAATGCTGAAAAGGGTGAGTTTCAAATCAAATTTGAAGTTTGTTATAAAGAAAGAAATGAAGCTTACACCAAAATAAAGCAACTAGAGGACATTAACATGAAACGAGGTCAGACTGAACAGACATTAAATCTGTTGACCAATAAACTCCAAGACGAAAGTTTTTACAAACTTAAACCAGGTTTGGGTGTGCCAATTAATGAAATTTTGAAAAAGGCACCGGAGCACCTATATAATTTTGATAAATTTGGCTCCGCAATAAAACCCATTCATGACATTCGCGCTACTTTTGTTGAAGCAAGTTCTCCTAAACCTTCTGAAGAGACCAAAGCTCAAGAAGAAATGGGAAAGAACAAGTCTGGTGACACTGATTCTCAAAATCTTTTTAAATCTGTTGGTTTTACATATGGTGATTTGAACGAAAGCTATGCAACTTGAAAGATCGAATTTACTGAGTTTGAATCACTATTTACCACACCTTCTAAAGAATCAGTGAGCACCAACACAGTTCTACCTGAGACTGCATGCAAATTTGATGAGTATGAATCGGATGTTGATCCATCTACTATACCATCAGTTTCAACTCCCATTGCTTCTAACCCTTTACTTCCTGAAGAGGTTGAAGAAGTTGCTGCTACCGCGGATGAATCTTGTGTTCAAAATGATAAAACGAAGTTTATTGAGTCAATGACTGAAGAGATATTCTCTGATATGATGAATGCATCAGACTCTGATTTAAAGGGATCAAATTCTGTGGATGGTAATACATCTGAATTGATGAAGCAAATTGATATGTTGCAACAATCTCTTGATGAGGTTGAAGATGAAAACTTTGATCTCAAACATAAACTTGAAAAGTCTTTAAAAATAAATCAAAAGCTTTGCACTGAGATCAATGATTTGAAAATTACTTTGTTTAAAAATGCTTCAAATGATAAACAGATGTTAAGTGATCCAAACCGGAAGGTAAGAACCAATCCAGAATTTGATGCCTCTACAAAACCTTCAGTTGTTTACTCTGATTGTCCTGAATATCCAACAAGTATTTTTGAAAAGGGTGAGACTTCAAAGAGCACTAGAAAAGAACCACCTTCTAAGTTAGAGACTAACAAGGTTTCTGTTTCTGTTTCAGATATAAGGGGAAATGGAGTTGGGAAGAGTAAGAAGAATAAAGATCTTAGTTTGAATAAAAAGAATAGTTTGAATTCTAGTAGTTGTCCTACAGACAGTGTTATTTTGAATAGTACTTCTTTTGATAAACATGAATGTAAGATTTGTTCCGATAAATCTAAGTTTATGAATTTTGCTTGAAAGAATCTTTATTGCAAACACTGTTGGGATAATTCATTCAAATACTACTCCCCTCCTAAGTCCAAAAAGAATAAAACCAAAGCTAAGCTGAACTCTAAGTCTAATTCTAATTCTGATTCTTCTACACAACCAAAAGTGTATCGTGCTAAGGTTGCCAATCCTACTTCTAAAAAGCACTTTCAGGAATTGAATGTTAAGATGGTTTGGAAATGGGTTCCAAAACTGCGTTATGAACGGAGAGTGAAAGTCAAACCAGATGATATTCCTGAGTTGCTTGATGCTAACCGCGAAGGACCCATCCTGATATGGGTGCCTAAGCAAAACTAATTGTCTCTTTTGTAGGCATGTCGATTGTGGGTAATAGATTCCGGATGTTCACGCCACATGACAGGATTCAAGCACCTCTTGCATAATTATGTGGAGGAGCCTGCCGGAGCAGTTAGATTTGCAAATTCTGAAGCCGAAGGCCACGTTAGAGGATATGGAATGCTTGATAACGGTGTTGTGAAGATTCAAAAAGTGCTATATGTTGAAGGACTTGATCACAATCTGTTCAGTACCAGTCACTTCTGTGACATGCAATATCAAGTCCGCTTCATAACTACTCATTGCTATCTAGAAGATCACGATGGTTACGAAGTATTCAAAGCTGAGCGCCATGGAAATCTATACTATGTAGATTTCCCTACACTGTCTGCCACACGTCCAGTATGTCTACTAGCCAAAGCTTCTAAAGCACAATCATGGACGTGGCATCGACGCTTGTCTCATCAGAATTTCCGATCTATAGCGAAGCTACAAAGACAAGGTCTGGTCAAAGGTCTACCAGAAATGAGGTTCGAAAAAGACTCACTCTGTTCCGCATGTGAGTTGGGCAAAATGAAGCGTAGCTCCTTCAAGTCCAAAGCTGAATCATCGACCTCATCAGCACTGGAACTTCTTCATATGGACCTTTGTGGCCCATTGCGCACAACATCTATCAACGGAAAGAAGTATGTGTTGGTAATGATAGATGACTACTCAAGGTATACATGGCTCGAGTTTCTTCGCAACAAGTCAGATGCGCCAGAGTTGATTATCGCTTTCATCAAGCGTATTCAAGTACGTCTTCAACTGCCAGTAAGAACCATTCACAGTGATAATGGCACGGAGTTCAAGAATGACACCCTGAAGAGTTATCTTACTTCCGTGGGTATTTCACACAACTTCTCCGCAGCCTACACTCCACAGCAAAACGACATTGTTGAACGGAAGAATCGCACTCTGGTTGAAGCAGCTCGTACTATGCTTGCTTACTCAGATCTACCCATGTACCTTTCGGCCGAGGCAGTCGCTACAACATGTTTTACACAGAACCGTACCATTGTGGTCAAGCGATTTAATAAAACAGCATATGAGTTAATCAACAATCGTACACCTAACATCAAGTTCCTTCGTGTATTTGGTTGCAGGTGTACATTCTAAAAGAGCGTCAATGATTATCTAAGTTTGATAAGAAAGCGGATGAAGGATATCTCGTTGGATACTCTCTGACATCCAAAGCTTATCGATTTTACATTATTCGAACTAAGACGGTTGTTGAGAGCATGAATGTCTCCTTTGATGAGAATTCAACAAGGACTTCTGGACACAACAGTTCAGAACTCGGTCTTAATGATAAAGCTTCTATTCAAGCAAGAATAGAACCAGCTATAACAGGATCATCTTCTTCAAACTCTAACTCTACTTCATCTGAGTTAGATTTATTGTTTATTGATGCCTTTGATGATATATGTGCAGATTTTGAAAAAAGGCATATCAACATCAATAACAAGTGGTACAAACTCGGAGGTCCCTACTATCTCTGAAGACATGCCTGGACCTTCCGACGAAGTCACTGACACTTCAACTCCATCAGGTACAACTACACCGTTAGTTTCTGACTCTACTAATACTGAATCTGTCTCTACAGATAGTTCCTCTGGAAACGAAGTCCCGAGCACTTCAACCGCTAGTCCAGAAGCTTCAGTGTCAGAAACACCAGTACAATATGTCCCGAGTACATCTGTGGAGCAACCTGCCGTACAAGATGACAACGATGCATCAAATACGCAACAAGCAGTTGATGCACTACCAAGCACACATCGTTGGACTAAGGATCATCCCCTGGAAAACGTGATAGGTGACGTACAATCTGGTGTCACAACAAGATCTGCAACAGCTAACTTCTGCATGTTTTCAAGCTTCCTCAGTTCCTTAGAGCCAAAGAAAGCGGCTGAAGCTCTACGTGATCCTTTCTGGATTTCTGCTATGCAAGACGAGCTTCTACAATTCGAAAGGAACAAGGTATGGCACTTGATCCCACTACCTAAAGGTAAATCCGTTATTGGAACAAAGTGGGTGTTCAGAAATAAGAAAGACGAAGCTGGAGTAGTCGTGAGAAACAAAGCTCGTTTGGTCGCCAAAGGGTATTGTCAACAAGAGGGCATTGACTATGATGAAACATTCGCCCCGGTTGCAAGGATCGAAGACAACAGAATCTTTCTAGCCTATGCAGCGCACAAAAACTTTACAGTCTATCAGATGGATGTAAAGTCGGATTTCCTGAACGGCGTTCTGCATGAGGAGGTCTATGTGGCTCAACCTGAAGGTTTCGTTGATTCTCATCACCCTGATCATGTCTATGTTTTAGACAAAGCGCTTTATGGTCTTAAACAAGCACCGCGAGCCTGGTATGAAACTCTCACTAAATTTCTACTTGCTTCTGGTTTCAAGAAAGGTACAGTAGATACAACCTTATTTCTTAAAAGGCAAGGTGATGACTTGATTCTTATTCAGATTTAGGTTGACGACATAATATTTGGGTCGACAAATCCAAAATTTTGTAAGAACTTTTCAAAGATAATGGAAACAAAGTTTGAGATGTCGATGATGGGTGAATTAAATTTCTTTCTTGGTCTACAAGTAAAGCAATTACCCGAAGGCATATTTATTAATCAAGCTAAATATATAAAAGATATTTTGAAAAAGTTCAATATGTCAGATAGTTCAGTCATGAAAACACCAATGGCTACTGGTACACTCTTAGACGCAGATCCCTCCGGGAAGCCTGTTGATCAAAAGGTGTATCGTAGCATGATTGGATCCTTACTTTATCTGACTGCCAGTCGCCCAGATATAATGTTTGCCACATGTTTTTGTGCGAGATATCAGTCTAATCCTAAAGAGTCGCACTTAACTGCTGTTAAGCGAATCCTTATATATCTCAAAGGTTCTCTTAATCTAGGCCTTTGGTATCCAAAGGATTCTCGTTTTGAACTAACTGCCTTTACATATGCTGATCATGCAGGATGTAAGCTAGACCGGAAAAGCACCTCTGGATCATGTCAATTCATAGGTGACAAACTTGTAAGCTGGACTTCAAAGAAACAAAATTGTATTTCAACATCCACTGCCGAGGCTGAGTATGTAGCTGCTGCTAGCTGCTGTTCTCAACTCCTCTGGATGACGACACAGTTAAGGGACTTTGGATACAACTACAAGCGTGTTCCGATTTATTGTGATTCCAAGAGTGCAATATCTATAACTGCTAATCCGGTACAGCACTCGAAGACCAAGCATATAGATGTACGCTATCATTTCATCAAGGATCATGTAGAAAAAGGTAATATTGAAATGCACTTTGTTCAAACTGACTTCCAGCTAGCTGATCTTTTCACCAAGCCATTGGATGAAAAGCGATTTCAATTTCTAATCAGCAAACTTGGTATGTTGAACATGTCTTAAACATTACTCATGATTTAAGGGGGAGTATTCCAAATCTTGATAGTGTGTTATTTTCCAACTGTTGTTAACGAGAAAGGAATCATTTTCATAAATGATTACCATTGTTTCTTTCACTTATGCAGGTTGGGTCAAGTGACTATGGCTTCTAATCACATCGGATTAGAACCCGCACTTCAGTGCTCTATCTATTTTTTATATGCTTTATTTACTTGTCAAGAACAAAAAAAAAAAACCTATAGTGATTTAAGGGGGAGAATATCTGTGATATTAACAGATTTTTGGATACTTAAATGCTTATCTGACCGTGTGTTCTTAAAGATAAATACTTGTGTTTTATCTTGTCAATATACTTTGTCAAGTATTCATACACATAACGGTTCAGAATATTCTATTTTTACTTTGTTATTACCATGTATCAAAAGTAAAATCTTTCTATGCTAATACTCACGTTATTTGTATTCACTGTTGATTGAATCAAACGACATTTCATGTGCTTTCATTGAAAATATGTTTATATATTGTTCATATAAACAACATTCGTTTTTGATTATCCAAAATCTTATTCTTCATGATAAAATGATATGAGCTCAATTGTCAAACTCTTTCAGTTTGAGGGGGAGAATTACATTGTCAAACATCTTCTGTTTTGACATCTCCGAATATTTTATTCTTCATGTAACAAGTGGTATTTGTGCTTACATGTACAAAACTCCTGTTGAACAGCATGTATTTTTAGGATAATACATGGGATTCAGTGTGTGAGCTTAACAGAACTTCCATGGATTCATGATAACCAGTGTTTCCTACCCAGGAAGTATTCCCTGAGTGATTGAGGGGAGAAGGGTCAAAAGAATTGAGTGATGGTGTGTGAAGAGGTAAAATGAAAAAGAGAGATTGGTTAGACATGAGCATTAAAAGAAAGAGGGTGAGTGAACAGAGTTAAAGAATAATAGACTCTGCACCAAACCACTTTCTGAGCCGGGCAGCCATATAATCTGATTGGTTAACATTCTTTGGTGACCATCATTGAAAAAGACAACTAGCCCATGCCATCTCTTGTATACAACCCCACCAGCTACTCATTCTTTTCTCAAAAAGAGAATATTTCACATTTTCTGGGGACGCAGCACATACGCTATTGGTTCTTCATTTGGAAGATACTAATATTGAAAAAGAAGGAAAGTTGCCCCACCTTCGCACCCTTTATCATGCACATTGAGTCTTTGTACAATTTGTTGCTGTCTCAACAAGTTTACATACTTTGAGCCTAAATTGAAAAGCAATCATCTATGCTTAATTTCTTTCATACACATGCACGAACACACAGAAATTTGTTTTCTGTCAGAACGTTCATAGATAACCATGTGTTATTCGATGATTGAATGGAAGACCTGGGGAGTCTACATCAAACCAGCTCCTTATATAGTAACTTTGTGTTACTCAGTGACTTTGTGTCATTGACAGGCATTCTAACTGAGTCATTTGTTGATTCAGGGTTACAACTATTAAACTGTTTGAATTTGAAAAGATTCGAATAGTTACTACTTTTATGTTATTTGAATCTGAAAAGATTGAAATAATCACTCTTTCCATTTGGAGAGACTGCTCTTATTTCATACAGGGCTCGTTACATGATGAAGACTATGCTTACATGATGATCATACACAAAGGGGGAGATTGTCTTGAAAAGGGGGAGATTGTTTTGCCAAGTTTTGATGATGTTGATTCTCACCACTCATCAAAAAGGGGGAGAAGATACAAAAAGGGAGAATACAATCTGAAGATCTGAAGATTTTCAAAATTTTAGAGATTTGAAGATTATTTAAAGATATCAAGTTTTGAAGTTTTGAAGCTATCAACGACATATCTGAAGAAAAGTGAAGACCCGAAGACAATTGCAAATTTTTTTTAATCTTGAATCCAAAGGGGGAGATTGTTGGATCATAAATTGTATTCAAGATTAAAGTTAAAGTTCAGGGTTTAAACTGCAATTGTGCCAAAGTTAATTAGAGGGTTTATTATGTAATAAGTTAATAGTTATTAAGCTATTGGGCCCAAGCCCATTTGAAAGCCCATTATGATTAAAGCCCATAAGGCTTAGGTATTTAAAGTTATGATTAGTTTAGTTTTAGGTTAGAACTCTGATAATTTTCTAAATAGTTAGCCGTATTTTCTCTGTATTCAAAGGGTATCAAGAACACTCAAGGGTTTCATTGTTTATTCAAGGGATTGGTACGTTTTGTTAATCTTATTATCTCTTGATTATTATTGTGTTGCTTGATTACTTGATTGATTGTTTACCAACTAGATTAAAATCTGGGATAACAATTTCAAATGGACGTGAAGACAACATTCCTGAATGGAATTCTAAAGGAAGAAGTGTACGTCTCTCAGCCAGAGGGTTTTGTCAATCAAGAGAAGCCGAATCATGTCTACATTCTCGACAAAGCACTCTACGGTCTGAAACAAGCTCCTCGAGCCTGGTATGATGTCCTTTCCAATTTTCTAGTCAAGTCTGGTTTTTCAAAAGGAACGGTGGATACCACTTTGTTTATCAAATTGGAAAAAGCTGATATCATTTTAATTCAAATCTATGTAGATGATATTATCTTTGGCTCTACAAATCCTAAGTACTGTAAGAATTTTGCAAACCTTATGGTGTCTAGATTTCAGATGAACATGATGGGAGAGATGAATTTCTTTCTCGGTTTACAAGTAAAACAATTTTTATCGGGTATTTTTATCAATCAATCAAAATACATTATGGATATTCTTCGGAAGTTCCAAATGGAAAATTAAAAACCGATTGGTACCCCAATGGCACCAGGTACTAAGATTGGCACCGATCCTTCGGAAAAGGCTGTTGATGTTAGGACTTATCGAGGAATGATAGGTTCTTTAATGTATCTTACTTCTAGTAGGCCAGATATAATGTTCTCAACATACTTATGTGCAAGATATCAGGCCAATCCTAAAGAAATCCATATGTCTGCTGTGAAGTGCATATTTAGGTATCTAAAGGGCACTGCAGATCTTGGTCTGTGGTATCCTAAAGATACTAGTTTTGAACTAACAACCTACACAGATGCAGATCATGCAGGTTGTATGTTAGACAGGACATGTACAGTTCCTCGGTGCCAAACTAGTCAGTTGGGCATCGAAGAATCAACTTTGTGTTTCAACCTCCACGGTCGAAGCAGAATATGTAGCTGCTGCTAGCTGCTGTTCTCAGGTCTTATGGATGAGAACTCAATTGCGCGACTACGGTTTCCACTTCAATAAGATCCTGATATACTGTGACTCCAAGAGCGCCATCGCAATATCAGCGAATCCTGTTCAACACACCAAGACTAAGCACATAGACTTTAGGTATCATTTTATTAAAGATCATGTTGAAAAAGGAACAATTGAACTTTTCTTTGTAAAAACTAATTATCAACTTGCCGATTTGTTTACCAAACTTTTAGACGAAAAGAGGTTTACCTTTCTTGTCTCTAAGCTTGGTATGCTAAATCTAAAGATTTAATCAGTAGTTACCTATCAAAGTTTTCTAAATTGTATACTTTTTCTTCATTTCTCCATTCTTAACTTTGATTGATATCTGCACTTCTCTATTCTGTTCATGAACCAAGGAGGAGTATGAGAAGAAATTGACAAGTGGTCAATATTACTTCGAGGGGGAGCTCATAAAATTTTGCATGTACCTTTTAATGCCAAATTTTTTTTTGTAATGCAAGAATTTAGGGGAAGCTCTTCAAAACAAAAGGGGAGTATGAATATGACTTCTGATTATTTCTGATCAGAACTCGTACATTAAAAGTTTTACTGCTTTTTGTCTTTTCAATTTAAGTGAATAAATTTTACTTTGACTTTGACTTAAGACTTTTGCAGAATTTTTGAGAGAAGCTTACAAGTTCATATGTTTATGACTTAAAGATTAGCTTCATGAGATGAAAGATCGTACGTAAAGGTATAATTCTAAATCTTCATCTCATATATGGTTGAAAGAAGGACAACTTTCAATCATTGGAAAACATTGTTTTTAATGTTCAAACCACTTCCTGATTTTTCAACAGATTTTATATTTTGGGAGTGTATTTTAAATGTTTTCATAATCTAAATTGTGCTTTAACTGAAATAGTTAAACCAATATGAGCATCACGTGCATCATAGGAAAACAAGAATTTCTTTGTGCTCGGACTTACAAGAAACTTCTATGGAATCACATTAACCAGTGATTTCTACCCAAGAAGTTAATCCATGGTGATTGAGTGTGAGAAGTCGAAAAGAAATGAGTGTGATTAGAGTAAGCTAAATGTTTAAAAGAAAGAGCGTGTGAGAACAGAGTTAAAAGAATATCACAACTCTGCACCAACTTTTTCTGAGTCGGGTAGCCACATTACTAGTGTTTCACAATTCTTTGGTGAAAATTATTGAAATAGGCAACTAGCCCATGCCAACTCTTGATCAAACCTCACTATCTACTCATTTTCTTCTCAACAAGAAAGTGTTTCACATTTTCTAAGGGGAAACAACACATATGCTATCTGTTTTTCATTTGGAAAATCTAGATATTGAAAAGAAGGAAGTTTGCCCCACCTTCGCACTTCAATCATGCACATTGAGTCTGTGTTTAACTTACTGTTGTCTTAGTGGTTTACACAAATTTTGAGTCAAATAAGCAATCATCAAGTGCTTAATTATTTCTATCACAAGCACAAACACACAAGGAATTAGTTTCTTTGTCATAACGTTTATAGAAATAACCTTTGTGGTGTTTCGATGATTAAATGGAAGCCTGGGGGAGTCAACATCAAACAACTCCTTTCCATTGTGTATTTGTTACACACACAGTAACTTAGTGTTACTGACAGGCATGTTAACTGATTCATTTGTTGATTCAGGTGTTACACGACTATTTTGTCTAGATTTGCAAAGATCTGGATAAATATCATATGAATTGACGGATCAGGGGCTCTAACCAAAAGATAGACATTTCTTACAAATAGTTTTGATGAAGTCATTGCACTTAACATCAAAAAGGGGGAGAATGACTATACAAGAAATGACAAAGATCACATGTTTCAAGAATCACGTCCAAGATTGAAATCTTCAAAAGCAAGTATCCTGAAGACATGCTGATTTCAGAACTAGAGAAAGAGATTGCATCTTCTGAGCTGAACAAGAAGACTGAATTGCTAAACTCTTTTTAGTAATGATCTTGATCCAAAGGGGGAGATTGTTAGACCACAGTCTCATTGGATTCAAGATCATCCAAACTGAAGATCGCAATCTGAAGCTAAAGCCGCAAGGTCGACTCTCGATATTAAAGTCTATGTTTATTTGTAATAAATGTCAAAGTAATCAAAGTAATTAATGTTTATTGTTATTAGTTTAGTTAGTTAGTTTAGTTAGCTTTATAATATCTAAGTTAGATTAGATATTATTTAGTTTATATTGTTTAAAATTGCAACTTGTTGTTGCAAGTGGTTTTAGGAAGTGTGTCTTAGAAGCTAGATATCATATATCTGATATCTCAACAACTCTCTAACATAATCAGATCATATCATAATCGACACACAAAACACACACTAGAAGGTGTAAAAGAGAGAAAACAGAGAACACATCTAGAGCTTAAATCGATCAATCATGTAACCGTTGTTATAATCAATACAGGTTGGTAATCGTTATTGTGTTGTTTCTATAGAACTTGATATAAACATTGTTGGACCGACATAATCATTAAGCTCACATCTAACCAAACTCTCATTTCCATTTTACCTCGTCACACATCCCATACTCATTTCTTTTAGACTCCTCACACTCAATCACTATGGAGTAACTTCTTGGGTAGGAGACACTGGTGAACGTGATTCCATAGAAGTTCAATTAAGTCCTAGAACAAAGAACCCATGTTTTTCTATAAAGCATATGTTGCTCAAATTAGTTTAACTTCAACAGTTAAAGCTCAAATACAAGTCAGATTTTATATGCTCAGAATATAATCATCAAGATATGAGCATTTTGAAACAATGAAGTATTTTCAAACAAGTAAATTGAATGAATGAACATGAATGCAAGAAACTTGTTTGAAAATCTGACATTGTATGGAAATGATCAGAAATAAAATGATGTATCAATCAAGGCTTATGGTCAAGAATAATGGATATTGTCTATATGAAACAAAAATATAGACATTCTTGAAATGACGTTTCGAAATGAAATGACGCTCAAAAATTCATTGAAATACAAGCGGGGTGTCTTACCATCGAAAAATATGTTTCAAATTTGAGACATGGGAAGAACATATTGAACAATAAGTCAAACCGGTGTGTGAATACTTGAAAGTATATAGAAAAGACAATATGCAAGTATTTATCTTTGGAGAAACACGGTTTATTTATCAGTTAAGCACAAAATAAAATGAAAACATTTAAAATCACACTTCCAAATTATAAAATCTGTTTAAGAATCGGGAAGTGGTTTGAACATTTAAGAACATGTTTTCTATGATTGAAAGTTGTCCTTCTTTCAACCATATATGAGATTAAGATAAGAATTTTAACCTTTTTATGCAGTCTAAAATCTCATGAAGTCAGCTGAAAATCATAATGATATGATCATGATAGCTTCTCTCATTCTGCACAAGTCTCAAAGTCTAGTCAAAGCAACTTTATTTGCAAAATTATTCAAAATTAAAATACATAAAGCAGTAAAACAATGAAAGTACGAGTTCTGATCTGAAATAATCATAAGTCATAGTTCTTTACTCCCCCTGAAAATATGCATCTGAAATTTATCAGTAAAAGACACATGATAGAGATCTACAATTCCATTTGGAGTGTAGTTCATCATATCTTCCGAATACATATTTCCAGAAAAATTTATGTACTCCCCCTTGAAGGTTGATTTCCTTTTCTGAGTATCTGAGTACAATCTCTTATCAGCCCGGGAGTAGCATATTTTTTTTCTTCATTGAAATACGAGTCCTAAATTGTTGTGTTTAGAAGTCAAACTTCGTTGAAGTACGGGTTCTAAGCTGATTTACTTAGAAGCCTTGGTTCTCTTACTCCCCCTTGATAGTAGGTGCCTGCAACACAGAATCAGTTTTCGGTTTTGGTACCCACTTGTATTTGGGTCCATATTTGTGAGTTGCAGTTCTATTGGGAGTAACAGAATAAGAACCATACCAGAAATGATCACTTGTTTTATAAACATAATCATGTGTACGACAATAAGAACAATAGTATTTCTTACCTGATAACCTGATTAATTGATCTCTCGTGTAGATATGATCAGGTTTACTTTTACGTGCTTTGTTCTTCTTTGCTTTTGTCTCATGTACACATGATTTCTTTCCTTTCAGCTCAGCTTTCTTCTCATCTTTCTTTTCTTCTTCAACTGGTTTCACTTTCCATACGAGTTTTTCTTCTTTGTATCTTCTTCTTCTTCTATGTGTGCCTGAACCATCTATGTTTCGATCATAGAAAAGGTTAGTATGACGAATATGACTAGAAGATTTAACTGACCTGCTTGTAGAAACCGTTTGCTGATGTGATCTTGATGCTGGCTTATTAGAACCAACTAAACTATTTCTAGGCGAGTGGATTTTTTAACTCTGGAGTCGTTTGCTCAGTCACCATCACCTTGGAAACAATCTCTTCAAGCTCTTTCATCTTTGAAGAATAACTGTCTCTTTCTTTAATGAGCATGTCAATCTTCTCATTGAATTCAGACTTCGCTTTCTGATCATTCAAATCACTTTCAGATAGTTCAGATAACTTCATAGTAAGCTTTTTGATCTCTGTCTCAAAGATATTTCTTTCTTTTTCAAAGTCTTTCTCAGCATTCGTTCTCTGACCGGATATCTCTTTGAAGATTCCAACATTCTTCTGTTCTATGGTCTTCTTCTCTTTATCAAATTTCTCTCTTTCCAGTATGATTACTTTCTCAAAGTTAGAAATCTGTTGAGAAAGTTTTATACATTTCAGCTCAACCGTCTTCTTCTCGTCAGCACATTTTCTGGAAAATTCTGAAAACTTCTTAACAAACTCTTTCTTCTTACTTTCAAAAACACATTTTTCTTTAACCATCTTTTGTTCCAAATCAGATATTTTCTTTAAAAGCTCAGCATTAGCATCTTCCAGACTCTTAATCTTCTCCTCATAACTTTCAACAGATGCTTTCCGGATTTGGATAATCTGATCTTCCAAGTCAAAGATTTTTCTTGTCAGCTCTATGTTCTCAGTTTCTAAACTCAGTAATTTCTCATTATTCATCCCAGAAGTCTGTTGCAAAAGATCTTCATTTAACATCTTTAACGTACTGACTTCTTCTCTCAGTATCTTTCTTTCATCATTATATCTCTTTGACCGCTTTGAGTAGAATTCAACAGATGAAGCAAGATTTGTGTTCTCTAATTTGAGCTTTTCAATCTTAGTTTCATCATCATCAGAAAAATATCCCATCTTGAATTATCTGTTACAAAAAGAAACTTGAAATGATCGTTAGAAATTCAGAAAAATGAAATGGATTAGTAAAAATCAAACTTGGGCAAATTTCAGAAAAACTCAGAAAAATTCTAAGTATGAAACTCTCAAACCAAAGAATACCAACTTCGCGCTAACACAGTAATTTGTGCGTTTTGAAGTTTATGCACAACAAAGGATGAGAGTTCTGAGATTCGCGCTAACAGGCTCGTGCGGGTTCGAGGTTCGTGCTAACCGAAGCTTGCGAGTTTCTGAATTTCGCGCTAACTAAAGCTTTCAAGTTTCTGAATTTCGCGCTAACTGAAGCTTGCGAGTTTCTGAATTTTGCGCTAACTGAAGCTCGTGCAAACTTGACACTTTGCGTGTTCGAGACTTAGTCAAATTTTGAAATTCCACTTCGCGCTAAATGCAAACGCGCAAGAACAGGATCTTGCGAGTTATGAACTTGGGAAAATTTCAAAAACACTTCGCGCAAAACAATACTTCGATGAACAGTAGAAACGCGCACTTAGTTATGTGCGAGTTTTAGCTTCGTGCACAACCTTTCTAGCGAGTTTTATACTTGCGAGTTCTTCGATCTGCGAGTTCTTCCTTTGCGCGAACTGAAGATCTAGCGAGTTCTTCAGTTTGAACGATTTTTCCCTCTGATTCGATTAACCACTCGACCAATTGATTCGATTCTTTGCAATTACCCTCGAAAATGATATACGAATTGATTACAATACATGAAATATCAAAACAAACACAAATCAATGGACTATAATCCAATAACAGTTCGTACAGAGTCGAGTCCAAAAATCGAACAAAAATCCAAAATTCAATCGATCTGCTGAAAATTTGACTAAACATGATACTACTACTATGTTCTAGATGTATAAACGAGTATAATGATGCACAAATCAAACCAAAAACATCACTATAGCTACAAAAATTAAATCTAAACAGTAACTAGCGAGTTCTTCCAAAATGTCGACTAAAAACTTTCAATTCGATCCATTTCTGAATTTCTATCTGCTCTGATACCAATTGTTATTCCCAAATATCTCAAGTTCTAATAGTAACAACAGAATTCAAGATTAAAATCGTAATCACAAGTCTTTGATTAAATCTCAAACAATTACAAATTCAACTTTCTCTCACTACTCTCTCTCTAGAATGATGTAACAGTCAATTTCTTCTCTAATCTGCTCTCTTCTCTCAATCTGAAAGTCTATCACAAATGACTTACACTTCCACTCTTACAAAGACATGAAGGTATTTATACCTCCATACAAATACAAAGAAACAAAATACAATTACATTGACTTTGACTTTATTAACAAATTGACTTTGACTTTCACTAAGAGTTGACTTTCCATCTTTGACATCTTGAACTTTAGTCTTCAATATTTATGATCTTGAATCCAATAAATCTGTGCTCTAAAATTTTCTCTCTAAAGCTTCGTCAGATGTTAACTGCCTATGGCACAAAAGACTCTCCCATCTGAACTTCAAGACGTTGAATTAACTTGAAAGTAAGGAACTTGTCATAGGCTTACCTCAACACTTATAGGCTATGGAATCTCTATGTTCATTGTATGAGAAAGGAAAAGAAAAAAAAGCTAGTTTCAAATCCAAACAAGTCTCTTCAGTGAGCACCCCCTCTACATCTTTTCCATATGGATTTGTTTGGACCTGTAAACAAACAATCCATCACTGGAAAGAAGTATACTCTTGTTATTGTTGACGAGTTTCAAGATATAACTTGGTGATGTTTCTTAGATCTAAGAGTGACACTCTAGAAGAAATCATTTCCTTTGTAAGGAAAATGGGAGTGCTGAATTATAAGACCGTGCGCTCCATAAGAAGTGACCATGGTACTGAATTCAAAAATAGTACTCTGGAAAATTTCTTTGAAAGTAAGGGAATATTTCATAACTTCTCAGTAGTACGAACACCTCAGCAAAATGATATCGCTGAATGTAGAAACCAAACTATCATTGAAGTTGCACGGTCTATGCTCGCTGAATCTCATCGTCCAACTCAATTTTGGGTTGAAGATGTTAATACTACATGCTTCACTTAAAATCTATCGCTAATTGTTAAGAGATTCAAGAAGAAAACTTATGAACTTTTCTATGGAAGAAGCCTACTCTAAGATTTCTTCATATCTTTGGTTGTCAATGCTATATCTTGAACAACAAAAATACACATGGAAAATTTGATCCCAAAGCTGACGATGGTATCTTTCTTAGATACACTTCTATATCTAAGGCCTATAGAGTATTCAACAAAAGAAGACAAGTTGTTGAAGAACCCATTCATGTCACCTTTGATGAATCATGTTAAGCTAATTCAAGACCTATTCTTGACAATGAAGAACTAAATTAGTGGATGTTTTCTCACTATGGAGAACCTAAATTATCCTTCAGTAATCATTCCTAAGTTGAACCACCAAACGTTGTTGATATCCAACCCTCATTCCGAGCAAGAATAGTGGTAGAGCTGAATCCACCTCATGGATCTCAATTGTTCCAATTACCACCATACCTCCTTCTGATTCACTTAGTAGAGATAATTCACTACCTGATCATCCCTCGAATGATGAATCACATTCAACCTCTAAATCTCCTTCAGTTAACGATGTTCAAGCACCCGAACCTCCTCAACTAAACAATGAAGAATGAAACACTAAAGAATCAAATGCTGAAGCTTCTTCTTCAACACTTGAGCCTCCTCCTACTGAGGCCTCAGAACCAATTCCTTAGTTACCTTCTCAAAGATGGATAGAGAGTCACCCAATTTCAAATTCTCGATGATCCAAACGCAAGTATTCAGACATGATGAGCCTCAGGTAATATCTATCTCTTTGTAAACTTCATCTCTCTCCTTGAACCTAAGAAAACTGAAGAAGCCCTCAGGGATCCAAATTGGTTCAGCGTTATGCAAGAAGAGTTTGTTAAAGAACAATTTTCTTGGATTCAAGATCATCAAATACTGAAGATGGAAATCTGAAGTCAAAGCTGGAAAAGTCGTCTCAACAAATAGTCTAGGGTTCTTTTTGTAATAATAGTCAAAGTTTATTTTCCGTATTTTATTATTAAATAAGTTTAGTTTTAGTTGTTGGGCCTAAACCTTGCCAAGCCCATTTGGCTAAAGCCCTTGTTTAAATAGTTAATCTTAATGGTTAATTAGGTTTAAGGGTGAATTATTGAGATTAAGTGTATGTATGTGTGTGCGCCGTGAGATACAGAGAGAGAGATAGAGGCTGCGATAGAGAGAAAACAGAGAGGTTGATCTTCAAGCTTGTAATCCTTTGATTCTTTGGTATAATCATATCAGGTTTGCATAATCATTTCTGTTTATTCGTATTACTTGATTGATTCATTGTTTATTGGGACACACAATTGGTATCAGAGCACAGTACAGATTGAATTGAAATTTTTGTTTTTCGGTTCTGTTATCTGTAAAAGATTCAAAATTTTATTATTGTGTGATTGCTATTCAAGTAATTTTTGATTCATTTGTGATCAGTTTGCTTTTTATGTTGATCGGGTACTATTTTATTTGAGTATTGCATCGTTTTAGTTTAATTATTTGATGATTTTTGTTGTTCTGGTTGCGTTCACGAATCGACACTGGTTAATCAACCAAGTCTCACTTAGAGTAATTTTTACTGAAATTAATTGATTGCAATCGGTTTTCGTTGATTAGGAGATCGTTTTGGCAAAGTTTGGTTGTTCAATTTTGAGTATTGATTTGTTTCTGGGTTGATATCTGTGTTTCTGGGTCGATAAGCATCAAGAACATATCGGTCTTCCACTTCCGGTCGAATACCTTTTATCGGTCTATAGCATTCGACCGGTACACACACAGTCCACCCCGGTCATAAGAGCTATCGGTCTTTGTGTTTTATCGGTCGATCGCTTTTTATCGGTCTTTCTTACCGGTCGAAGACCTCTATCGGTCTAAGAATATATCGATCTAAGCAATACCGGTTGAAGCTTTAGCATTCTATCGGTCGAAGGTATATCGGTCCATAGCATTATATCGGTCTTCACTCTCTACCGGTCAAAGCATCATACCAGTCGAAGCTTAGTATCGGTCGATTTCAAATCTCGGTCTATATCGGTCCACACATATTACCGGTCAATTCATTCTACCGGTCGAGCAGAATACCGGTTGTTTCCTCATCCCGGTCAAGTAGGAGTCCGGTCGAACATACCTGCGGTCAATACCGGTCGAGCACTCCACTTTCACTGTTCCATTCTTAGAATTTTGTTTTTCTTTTTGAGATTTTTTTTTCAAAACAGTAATAGGTCATATTTTTTTTCTCTAGCGGGACCCCCGTGCTAAGTCTTCCTAGGGGGACAAAATTTCTTGTGTGATTAAATTTTATCTGGACTAACGATCAGTTCAAGTTTCTTATCAGTTATGTGACTAATCGTATCAGTTAGAATGTCTCGGGAAGCTCTTGCTATTGGAACAGATGTGAAGCCACCGGTACTCTTCAAGGGGGAGTACGAGCAATGGAAGGATAGATTCTTGGACTTCATCGATTGACATGATTTGGGAGATTATATCAGAAAATCTCTGGAAGAAGGAATCATGACACCTCCGACCAAGGTTCTCACTGTAGCTGGAGAAAATGATGAAGAAAGAAGAGACAGAGTATAAATTACCTATTGGTGAATATTCTGAAGATCAGCTGAAGAGACACAAGGGTGACAAGCTGGCAAGATCATTTATTCTCCAAGGCATACCGAATGAAATATATGTCAAGATTGACAACTACAACGCTACCGGTAAGCAAATGTGGGATCAGTTGGAGAAGATGATGATCGGATCTAAAGTCGGCAATAAACTCAAAGTCTCCAACTGCTTGAATAATTATGAAGAATTCAAAGCCAAAGATGGAGAATCACTCGAAGCCACTTATGACAGATTTATCACATTGCTGAACGAGCTCAGCAAGAACAAGATCAACAAATCTCAAGTTGAGCTGAATGTGAAATTTCTCAGCAACCTTCAGCCCAAGTGGAAGAGATTCGCTAGACAGATGAGGCAGTTGAAAGATCTGAACGACATTCCACTTCATGAATTTTATGAAATCCTCAAACAGAATGAGGAAGAGGTGAATGAAATCAAGGCTGAAATGAAGAAGGCTGATAAAGCAGTTGCTGATCCAGTTGCTCTTGTGGTCAAGAAGTCTAAGAAGAAGAAAGTTATAGAATCTGAATCAGAAGAGGCTGATAGCGAGGCAAAGTCTGACTCTGACGATTGTGAACAACTGATGGAAACCATGCTAATGTTAACCAAGTGTCAGGATCGAATTCTCAATAAGAATTAATTCTCAGAAACAATATCAAAGAAGTTTGCGGAATAACACTTTGATATTTAATCAAAACAGTAAATCAAAACAGTAGATATGAAGAACAAACTGGAAACTTGTATTGAATGCTTTGAAGTTACAAGATTACACACTCAACCTCAATATTGATGAACAGGCTCACCAATACGAATTCTACTTCTCTAGAATTAGGATCTATGCCTTGAGGTTGATTTTCTCTCTAAAAGAATGAAAAACAAAAGTTGACTCATTATTCTAAACTATACAATATATATACTGAATACAAAGATAATTACAATAAATAAAATATCTTCAGTATATCTTCCATGTATATCTCTAAGCTTCCATGTATATTCTTTCATACGAATCTTCATCATATAAGCAGTATTAATCTTCAGGAGCATTAAATTCCTTCTAGCAGCATTAACTACTAAGCAGCACTAACCACTAGCAGTACTAACTAGCTAAGCAGTACTAACTTTGTTCAAGCAGCACTAACTTTGACTAGCAGTATTAATAGTACTAGCAGTAGTAACACTCAGCAGTACTAACCTTTAAGTCTTCTAGCAGTAGTAACTTTGAACCAGCAGCATTAACCATACTTGATGAATTCTTCAGTTCCCAACAATCTCCCCCTAACTTGACTTTTAGGAAAAGAAGTCAAGTTCTTCAGAATTAATCTTCAAGATGCTTTCAACACCTCTGATTCAATTTCCCAAATTTGGATCTAGGCCCAGGCTTTGATTTACAGTTCTTCTCACCACAATCTTGGCCATCTCTGAATCCTTTGTACAAACCAGTGTAGCTTTAAGCATCCCTTCTAACTTCTCCTTGCTATGCTCATAGATTTTGTCCACCAGGTAGTATTCATGATAACAATTGTCAATAGTAATCATGTATACTCCACAGTTTTCAAACAGTATCCATTTGTCAATCTTCTTGAATATGAACTCATTCATATGATCTTTAATCCTATGGTGCACTCTTTCAGGCTCAAACATCATGCACAAGTATTCCAATGTCACTTTGAGAAGATTCTCTTCAGTACCTTTCAACACAGGTTCATAAAGTTTCATCCCAACTTTATATAGTTCTTCCATATCAGCTCTTGAACAACTTCTGATGACTTTCCCCCATGTTGAAAGAATCTTGAACTTTGTCCCTCTTTTTGAGTACAAACTGTTTCCTTCTTTTCTTTTGAACCAGCCTGGTCACCATCTTCTTCAATTTTTCAATCTGGACTTGTTGTGACAGGATCACCAGCTTCATCTCCTCTATTTCTTTTCCTTGTTTCAGAACATCTAGGTTGATGTTACCCATTACCTCCATCAATTCATCATAGTTATATATGTCCTCACCTTCTCCAGGAGTGTTACCCCCTATTGAAGGGTCATTGGATCTTTTAGTAGTGGAAGTCTTCTGCCTAGCAGAAGCACTATCCACCCCTGTGGTTTCTTGGCACCAGGGACCTTCAAATGATTGCTCATTCAAAGTTGCCATGGGGGAGGTCTTATTGATGTTACCACTTTCCTTTTCTGTGCTAGCAGGAGTAGTGGCAGCCTCATCACCCATATGCTCTACCTCCTCCTCAGAGAGCACCTCCTTTGGGTTGGGAGACACCCTTGTGGATTCCCTTTGAATATTCTCTACTGGAGAATGCTCCAATAGAGGGCTTAAAGGCTTGGGAGATGATGGTACAAGAAGGGAAGGAGCCTTCTTTACCTGTTTCCTCTTGTAAGTTTGGGTGATTGGAGAGGTTGGTTTTTCAAGAAGGGACTGGGGAATAGATTTTGAGAGGGAAGGTTGGGCTTGGCTAGCAGTGGGTTGGTCTAATGGGGGCCTTGACCCTGCTGCCATACCTTCATTGGTTTGGGACACCACCATCATTGTAGAGAACAATGGGGTGTCAACTCCTTCAGAGTCCCCAGCAGATCTTCTCATATTTGAGAAAACCTTGCCTTTGGGGGGTTTAGGTACATATACCCCAACAGGTTGAGGTATATCCGTCAATTCATGAGTAATAACTTCTTGAACAAACCTGGGATACATAAAGAAGCTCTTTTTGTTTCCCATGTTTGAGACAAGATCACTGAAAATCATTTTAGAAAAATTATACTTTCTGGCAGTGGCCAAGCACACCAAAGCATAAGCAATAGTGCTGCTGAACTCACTCCATCCAGTAGTCTTTTTGGAGATACAATGCATAAGAGTATGGACAAAGAAACGCCATTGGGGTGAAAATTTGGCTTTAGAGAATTTGAAAACTCCCAATGGGCCTCCATACCCCATTCTTGTAAGATTGGAAAACAGTTCATCGTTTGGGATGGAAGTTATACCAGAGGCATCGTCTAGACGTAGACTGATGCGAATAACCTCTTCAGTAACTGTTAGTGATTGATCACAGATTCTTGTCTTGATCATTTGCACACCATTCTCAACAACAATGGTGGCATTAGCCCAGAACTGCCTTTGATGCTCGATATAGATTGTAGGGGATACAATAAGAGCATGAGCAATATGGCTTGACTTGAGGAAATCCACAATCTGATGAAATCCTGCAGCTTGCTTTGGCTTTTGTAGCATCGCAATCTCATTGTGCTCGTCGATGAATGTCATGGATGCCATTGATCTTAGTGATAAGCTTGCCTGAAAACTTCGAACTTGAGAGAGAAAAGGTTTAGAGCGCAAGAGAACAAGATGCAAAGAGTCGTTATGAACTTTTAGGCGGGCAAAGAGTATTTATAGTATTCGGAACATAAGCAGTATTAACCTAGAGCAGTATTAACTACTAGCAGTATTAAGTAACTAGCAGTATTAACTACTAGCAGTATTAACTACTAGCAGTATTAACTACTAGCAGTATTAACTACTAGCAGTATTAACTAAAAGCAGTATTAACCACTAGCAGTATTAACTGAAAGCAGTATTAACCACTAGCAGTATTAACTGAAAGCAGTATTAACCACTAGCAGTATTAACTGAAAGCAGTATTAACCACTAGCAGTATTAACTGAAAGTAGTATTAACTGAAAGCAGTATTAACCACTAGCAGTATTAACTAACTTACTCCTTTAAACTTGCTAAACACTGAGTACTGCTATGCATATCCTGAAAAAGAAGATTAGTAACTCCAAGAATAAATAATATACAGGTATAAAACCACTTTTTGAGAAGGGGATTATTCAGAGTTGATCATTCCCACACTTGTTACCAAGAAAGTGAATCTACCCACATCAAAAGCTTTAGTGAATAGATCAGCAAACTGATTATCAGTGTGAACTTTGACAACTTGAATAAGTTTTTTTTCATTACAATCTCTGATAAAGTGATACCTGATCTCAATGTGCTTTGTCTTTGAGTGCTTGACTGGATTATTCACAATGCTAATAGCACTGCTGTTGTCAATAAAAATTGGAGTGTGTAGAAAGGTTACCCCATAATCCAACATTTGATTCTGAATCCATAAGACTTGAGAACAGCAACTTGCAGCTGCTATGTACTCTGCCTCTGTTGTAGATGTGGATACTGTGGTTTGTTTCTTGCACTGCCATGAGACTAGTCTAGCACCCAAAAACTGACATCCTCCAGAAGTAGATTTTCTGTCCAAGTTTGCCCCACCTAGATCACTGTCTGAGTATGCTATTAGGTCAAAGGGTGAGTCATGAGGATACCAAAGTCCCAATCTGGGTTGCCCTTTGAGATATCTGAATATCCTCTTAACAACTTGAAAGTGAGATTGCTTTGGCCTAACTTGGAATCTTGCACATACACAGACTGGAAACATTATATATGGCCTTGATGCTGTGAGATACATGAGAGAGCCAATCATGGATCTGTAATGATGCACATCTATATCCTCCCCCTCAAGATCTGCTGTTATTTGCTTGTGTGTTTCCATAGGTGTGCTGGCAGGTTTTGACTCTGAGAAACCAAACTTGGTTAGAATGTCCTGCACATACTTGGATTGACAGATGAAGATTCCATCTGACTTCTGTTGAACTTGGAGTCCAAGGAAGAAAGTAAGTTCCCCCATGGAACTCATTTTGAACCTTTGATGCATTAAATCCTCAAACTCCTTGCACATGTTGTTTCTTGTAGATCCAAAGATAATGTCATCAACATAGATTTGGACCAGCAAGATATCCTTCTTCTTTTTCTTGATAAATAGAGTCTTATCAATGACTCCTCTTTCAAAGTCATTTTCCAAGAGATAGGATGACAGAGTGTCATACCATGCTCTTGGAGCTTGATGTAGTCCATAAAGTGCTTTCTTTAATTTGTATACCCTGTCTGGATAGCTTGGGTTTTCAAACCCTGGTGGTTGACAGACATATACTTCTTCTTCAATTGAGCCATAGAGAAAAGCACTTTTTACATCCATTTGATAGACTTTGAAATTTATGTAAGAAGCATAGGCTAGGAATAGTCTGATTGCTTCTATCCTAGCCACAGGTGCAAAAACTTCTTCATAATCTATACCCTCTTCTTGAGTATATCCCTGAGCCACCAGCCTTGCTTTGTTTCTTATGACAATACCTCTTTCATCTCTCTTGTTTCTGAAAATCCATGTTGTGCCAATTGCTCTGTGACCTTTAGGAAGGTCTACTAGATCCCATACATCTTGTAGCTTGAACTGTAACAGTTCTTCTTGCATTGCTTCTATCCAGCTAGATTCTTTCATAGCATCATGTGCCTTTTTAGGCTCAAGCTGTGATAGAAAACAAGAAAGCACTGTATGCTGTTGATCTTGCATTTCCTGAAGCCTGCTTTGATGTCTAGTCATCATAGGAGAAGAGATATCTCCTCTTACCAGCTGTGGAGGATGATTCTTTTGAACTCTGGTGTTATGACTAGGTTCTCCATTCAGTCCAGCCTCAAGATTAGATTCATGCAACTCAACTGAAGTGTTTTCAGATGCCACTTCATTATTTTCTTGATTCTCCTTATCTCTAGTTTCTTCTTCACTCTGACTTGGTCCAGTAAATGATTCCTTTTCACAGTCTTCAACAGAATTTACTGTGGGTATGGGAAAAATCACAGATTTAGATATACTTTCTTGAACTTGTGTGATCCCTGATCCTCCACTTCCTGTTCCTGTATACTCATTACTGAAACCAAAAGAGTTAGTTAGTGAATCAATGTCAAATAGCCACTGAGGTCCAGACCCAACAGGATTTGGTGTGTTCTCATTGCATTTGACATTGTCACTTTCTTCAATTATTCTAGAAGAAGAGTTAAAAACTCTGTAAGCCTTACTCTGAGATGAATATCCAACAAGAAATCCATCATCTGCTTTGCTATCAAACTTACCTAAGTGAGATTTGGTATTGAGAATTGTACAAGGACACCCAAAAGGTTTGAAGAAACCAATGAAGGGTTTTCTTTGATTTAAAAGCTCATATGGGGTCTTGTTCTTTTGCTTGACCACTAGAACTCTGTTTTGGACATAACAAGTAGTATTAACTGCTTCAGCCCAGAAGGTTATTGGCAATTTTGAATCAGCCAACAGAGATCTAGCAGCCTCTATTAGTGTTCTATTTCTCCTTTCAGCAACACCATTCTGTTGAGGAGTCCTAGGAGCACTATATTGCCTCTCAATACCTTTTTCTTCACAAAAGGTGTTTAGATCATGATTTTTAAACTCAGTTTCATTATCTGATCTAATGACTTTTACTCTTTGATTAGTTTGGTTTTCAATTCTTAGAATAAAGGATTTGATAAGACCACTTGTTTCATCCTTAGTCCTTAGAAAATATACCCAAGTAAATCTGGAGTAATCATCAACAATAACCAAGCACTAAGATTTCTTGCCAATACTCATAACATTTGTAGGACCAAACAGATCCATATGCAGTAACTGGAGACAAGAAGAAACAGAATTTAACTCTTTGGTCTTATGAGAAGTTTTGTGCTGTTTGCCTTTAAGACAAGCAACACAATGATCATCACATGAAAAGACTTTTGAAGGTAAACCTCTTACAAGGTTGTTTTTAACAAGATTGTTCATGGTCTTGAAATTCATGTGACACATCCTTCTGTGCCATAGAGAGGATTCATCTACAGAAGCTTTTGAAACAAGACAATTTAGAGATGAATCACTATCAACATTGTCCATATCCAGACAGTAAACATTGTCCTTTCTTGGAGTTCTAAGTAGTATCATGCTTTCATCAACTACCTTGAATCCTGGAGCAAGGATCAAACACTCATTATTAGTAAATAATATACTATGTTGTTTGTCACAAACCTGTGATACACTTAACAGGTTGTACTTTAATTGATCAACATAGTAGACATCCTCAAATGTCATCTTACCTTTGGTGACATTACCTTTTCCACTTATCTTACCACCAGTAAGATTATCTCCAAATGCAACATGTCCTCCATTGATATGCTTGAAATCCTGAAGGAATGACATGTTGCCTGTCATGTGCCTAGAGCAACCACTATCAACATGCCAAATGCTCTTTCCCTTGAGCTGTTGGTTGCCCTGCACATTAGATAAATCAATTAGTATGAAATAGGAACCCAAGCCAAAGTGGTCTTGGGTACCCCTTTCTCATCAAAATACTTGCATTCTTTCTTGACAAGATTTTTGAACTTTAACTCCTCATTCTTGGAGTACTTTGTTACAATAATAGGCTTGGAAATATTTTTGCTAGAATCAATACTGGTTTTAGAAGTACTAACTGCCTTGGCAGCACTTGCATGCTTAGCAGTACTGACCTTGTTAGCAGTAGTAACTGTGTTAGCAGCAGTAACTGTGTTGGCAGTATTAACCTTTGAAGAGGTATTAACAGTATTAGCAGCATTAATATTTTCAGCAGTACTAACACTGTTAGCAGTAGTAACTGTGTTAGCAGTACTAATATTGTTAGCAGTACTAACACTGTTAGTACTTCTAGGTACCCACATTTTGACACTTTCTTTTAAAATCTTTTTCTTTAAAGTGCCTTTACTTTCAACAGATTTCTTTATCACATGTTTCTTTCCAACCTTCCTATAACCAACAGGTTTTTGCACAAATCTTTGAAAGTTCATCTGTTGGTTAATAGGGTTAAAGTAACAATACTTAGCCAAATGATTCAACTTGCCACATATAAAACAAGGTTTTGGTCTATTGATTTTATTCAGATCAACTCCTTGTTTCTGAGCCCATTGATTATTCCAGTTTCTTTGATTTCCTCTTTTTAAACCAGAATTTAGGCTCTTGGCTTTATTGCAATCACACTGTTTACAAGATCCAGGATTCACAACTGTGGTTTGTTTGTAATGGACCTTGTTATCCTTTCCTTTAGTCTTCTCTATCTCCTTGGACTTGACCCAGATTTTTCCACATCCCTCATTGGTGATAATATTGTTTTCTAATGGTATCTTTTTACTCACAGTATTATCCCTGTTCTCACTGGCTTCTTTCTCAGTCAAATCCTTAACTACTACCTCATCCAAAGGATCTATCTTAAAAGCTTCTTCAGACAAGTCCTTTTTCTCCTTACTTTCTAACAAGTCTGATGTAGGAGAAATATAGTTGTTACTGTAAGGAGGGGGTGTATTGTTGTATCCAATACCAGGCTTCATCTTATCATGTATCTGAGCCTTTAGAAGAGAATCCATTGCTTTTGAAGCATAAGAAAACTTTTCTATGTCAAGCTTAACTTTTGACAGTTCCTCTTTTAGCCTATCATTCTCTTCTAATGACTTAGACAGTTTGGTTTCTAACTCATTCTTTTCCCACTTCCAATAGTTTGTGTCATAAGAGTGTTGAAGTTCATTAGCTTGAAAGCCTTTGATTTGCTCTTCAAATCTCTCTACTATTAACACATAATCTCTTCTGTCCTTTTCTAATCTTTTGAGGTCATCACACATACTTTGATTGTGATCCCTGTATCTTGTAACAGTGTCAATGCAAGATTTAGTGAAAAAATTAGAACTTACCTCAGAGGGGAGATCAGACACTTTTGCCATAAGAGCTTGGTTCTGAATGGCTTCCTCAGCTTGATCACTCCAGTCAAATCCCATTCCTTGTTGAGAAACAAAGGCTTGAGCAGGATTCTTGTTCTGATTGTATCCTCCATTCTGAGCTTGTTGGTGGTTGTTGTTTGGAACAGCATTCCTGCATTCTCTAGCAAAGTGTCCTTTCTTGTGGCACTTATAACATTCCACCTTGGTCTTGTCAAAACCAGCTCCATCTTCTCTTCTTTGAGAGAAGTTATTCCTTCCAGTTCTTTTAATGAACTTCTTCACCCTCATGGATAACATGGCCATCTGCCATTTAATATCCATCTCCTCCAGATCATCAGGGTGAATTTGATCAAGATCATCATTAATCAGAGAATTGCTGCTATGACTGGACAAAAAGGCTTCAAAGATAGTTTCAGTGCCTTTTTCTGAACTTACTCCACTGGCAGTACTAACTGCTTCAGGGTTGGCAGTAGTATCAGTAGATGCTGAAAGAAGTGCAGCATTGTGAATATAACCAGAGGGCTTCTTCTTGATTTCTACCTCAGTTTCAAAAACTCTTAGATCATTGTATAGATCATCAAGTTCTTTCTCTTCCAGATTGTCACTCTGTCTATATGAGACAGTGTACATAGTCCATTCATACCCAAGAGATCTGAGGAACTTTCTGTTGATATCATCTTGTTCCATCTTCACCCCTACAGTAGCCAGTTCACCTATGAGTTTGTTGAACCTATCAAAAGTTTGAGTCATAGATTCATTCTTTGTGGAAGTGAAGTTCTCATACTGCTGCTTTAGAACATCTCTTTGATTTCTTTTGATGCTCTTAGTTCCAGCAAATCTTTTCTCTAGAGCATTCCAGAGAATCTGAGCATCAGTGCAGTTGCAAAATTGATGCTGGTATTCATTGGGAATGGCCAAGAGCAGAGTGCTCAAGGCCTTCATCTCTGTTTGTCTGATCTTCCTCTCACCATCTGTCTTTGGTGGAGGTCTTTTCCCATCTGGTCCTATCCTTCCAGCTTCAGAAGGACCATTCTCAATGATATCCCACATTGAGTAATCAGTGAGAAGAATATATTGTCTGATTCTTATCTTCCACATGTGAAACTCACTTGGTTTGAGCATTGGAACCTTAGAAACCAAAGTACTGCTTGATTCTGTAAGATTTTCCATGATGAATAACTGTTTCTGAGAGAGTTGGGCTCTGATACCACTTGTCAGGATCGAATTCTCAACAAGAATTAATTCTCAGAAACAATATCAAAGAAGTTTGCGGAATAACACTTTGATATTTAATCAAAACAGTAAATCAAAACAGTAGATATGAAGAACAAACTGGAAACTTGTATTGAATGCTTTGAAGTTACAAGATTACACACTCAACCTCAATATTGATGAACAGGCTCACCAATACGAATTCTACTTCTCTAGAATTAGGATCTATGCCTTGAGGTTGATTTTCTCTCTAAAAGAATGAAAAACAAAAGTTGACTCATTATTCTAAACTATACAATATATATACTGAATACAAAGATAATTACAATAAATAAAATATCTTCAGTATATCTTCCATGTATATCTCTAAGCTTCCATGTATATTCTTTCATACGAATCTTCATCATATAAGCAGTATTAATCTTCAGCAGCATTAAATTCCTTCTAGCAGCATTAACTACTAAGTAGCACTAACCACTAGCAGTACTAACTAGCTAAGCAGTACTAACTTTGTTCAAGCAGCACTAACTTTGACTAGCAGTATTAATAGTACTAGCAGTAGTAACACTCAGCAGTACTAACCTTTAAGTCTTCTAGCAGTAGTAACTTTGAACCAGCAGCATTAACCACACTTGATGAATTCTTCAGTTCCCAACACCAAGGCATTCCAAAAGAAGTTCTATAAAAAGCCAAACTTCAATGGTCAGAGATACTCGTCTGGTCCTAATAACTACAAGCATAAGGAGAAAGTTGAAGACAAGAGACCAGAAGAAAAGAAGAAGGCTGGAGCCGAAGAGCCCAAGAAGGAAGAACCAATGAAGTGCTACAACTGTGGCATATTCGGTCATTTTGCCAAGGATTGCCGCAAATCAAAAGTCCGAAACTCCGAATATTACAAGAACAAGATGCTTCTAGCCAAGCAACAAGAGGATGGGAAAGCATTGATGGCCGAGGATGAATACTGGCTCGACCATTCGGATGAAGAATCTGAAGAAGGAGAGAAGGACGAGACAGCACACCTGTGCTTGATGGGGAAGAACCAGTCAGAAGCCGAAGCTGATTCTGATGATGGAGATAATGATGAGGTATGTAACTTAACTGAATCTGATTTTCTGAACCAAATGCATGCCATGATGTCTAAACTCCAAGAATTAGAGTCTAAACTGAAGCGTGAGAAAGGTGTCATAAATGAGAAAAATCAATCTATACATAAACTTTGTAATGATATTGCTGAGAAAACTGTATTAATTGAAACTTTGCACAAAAATATAGACACATGCGCTAAAGAAAAGACTATAATTCATAAAGAGTTATCTGAAATTGTTTCTAAATATAAAGAATGTGAGTTTAAGACTATAGAGCTTTCTAAAAGGTATTTTTCTACTTCAAAAGAAAAGAATTCTTTAATAGACAAGGTGAATGCTTTGGAAGAGAAATTACATACTTTAAGTCAAACTGAACACACTATTCATTTGAACAAACCTAAAGAGAAACTTGATACTTGGGGACTTGGTTACAAGAACCCACATCATCTCAAAAAGGGTATATCTGAAGTGCCTGCACTTTATGACTTTGGGTTTATGCTATTGGCTCCTCAACATGAAGAACTTAAACCCTTTTGGACTAGTCTATCGGAAAAAGATAAAGCCAAGGAATATGATAAAAGAAAGAACACAACTAAAGTTCAACTTCCATTTCGCTATGAGAAGTTGAATAACAGTTATAGTTCTAATAAATCAATTTTTTTTTCAAATGATTATTTTGAGAGTTATTCTGTAAAAGAGTTGGAGGCTAAACCCATCGAAGGTAAGATTTACGTACCTCCTCTAGTCTTAGAAAGTAAAATTTCTGAACTCGAGAATACTCTTACAGAAGAAAGAATTTTGATGGACTTAGAACAAACTGTATTTTCAACAGTGTTCAAAAATACTAATTTTCCTAAATTTTCCAAGGCTTTAAATTCTGATGACAGGCCTAGTTCACTTGAGAATGATCTTAATTTCTTAAACTCTGATGGTATTTTGAATGATTGTGTTGCTCAATTTGATTTTAATTCTAAACTTCCTGATCATTCATCTTGTGTTGTTAATTCTTTTGGATTACCTAGTGTGTTTGAAAAAGGTGAAACATCAACGAAAGTTGATAAATCAGTTTGTTTGAAATCAAAGAAAGCGAAAAGTAAGAAAAAGAAAATCTCAGCATTCACAGAAACCGATCCCCACTGGTAAGCCAAAGAAGAAGCATTCTCTTAATTCTCATCATTCTAACTCTAAAGTTTCAAATGTTTCAGATTTGAGAAAGCAAAGGGTTGGAGTTAAGACTGCATGGATACCGAAACAGAAGATAGACGAGAAAGCTGAATCTAGTTCTAGTTTTATTTTGAATAAAAAGACTTCTAGTAAAGATGATGTGATTGTGAATGTTGCTACTTTTAACTCTAATCTTGTTGATTCTCGCAATAAGTACTCTATAAAGCAATTATTCCAGTTAGCACCATCTAATAAAAAGTTTTTAAATTATGGTGAATGTGATTATGCTTCTCGTAAATATTCTGATGTTTGGTATGGTTCATAAAATGTTTCATCTTATCATTATCATTCGTTTTATTATGCTTCTGGTTTTCAAAGAAAAAGCGGACCCAAATTTAAATGGGTGCCAAAATCAAGTACTAACAGTGGAGGTCCCATTTTTAAATGGGTTCCTAAAACTCTTCTTTCCTGATTTGTTTTGTGCAGACCCGTCATATGTGGTATTTGGATAGTGTTGTTCCAAACATATGACCGGGCAGAAGAGTATGTTGTCTAATTATAAGGACAAATACTGCGGCACAGTTCGTTTTGGGAATGATCAGTTTTCACCTATTATGGGATATGGTGATGTTGTACATGAAAATCTTACGATCAAGACGGTGAGCTACGTTGAAGGATTAGGGCACAACCAATTCAGCATTGGCCAATTCTGCGACAAAGACATAGAGGTTAATTTCAAGGCCAAGACATGTTCAGTACGCACTGAAGAAGGAAAAGAACTCTTGGTCGACACTCGCAAGTCAAACCTCTACACCATCAACTTGTCAAAGGTCCAGGCTGACAATCAGGTCTGTTTACTATCAAAGGCCTCAATGCAACAAAGCTGGTTATGGCATCGACGACTTTCTCAGCTCAACTTTCGGTACATCAACAAGCTGGTCAGTGGAAAGCTAGTGAAAGGACTTCCAGAGCTGAAGTATGAAAAGGAACATCTGTATGCAGCGTGTGAAAAGGGAAAGATTAAGAGAGCTCCACACAAACCAAAGCCTGAACCAAGTACCAGTTCTCCACTAGAGTTGTTGCATATGGATTTATGTGGTCCTATGCGAACGCAAAGTTTAGGAGGAAAGAAGTATGTGCTAGTTATTGTGGATGACTATACGCGATACACTTGGGTCAAGTTTCTACGTTTTAAAGATGAGACACCCGAAGTTCTCGTTACATTTCTGAAGACGACCCAAGTCAATCTGCAGAAACAAGTCAAGATTCTGAGAACAGACAACGACACAGAGTTCAAGAACAAAGTAGTTGAAGAATATCTCGAATCGGTCGGGATATCACATCAATACTCTGTTGCACGCACGCCTCAACAGAATGGAGTCATCTAAAGGCGAAATCATACACTTGTAGAGGTCGCTCGAACTATGCTCAGCAAATCTGAATTACCTTTATTTTTGTGGGCTGAAGCTGTTTCGACTGCATGTCACACTCAGAATCGCTCCATGATACATCGTCGATTCCAGAAGACTCCGTATGCGTTTATCAACAACCGAACACCAACCATTAAATATTTTCATGTTTTTGGTTGTAAGTGTTACGTTCTAAACGACAGAGAGAATCTGAACAAGTTCAGTGCTAAGGCGGATGAAGGCATCTTTGTTGGTTATTCCTCTACATCCACTGCATACCGTGTTTACCTGAAAAAGTCGAAAACTGTGATCGAGAGCGTTAATGTTACATTCGATGAGGAAATAGCTTCTGAGCACGTCAGTTCAGAACCCGTAATAATAGGAGTATTAGCTTCTGGGCCAACCAGTCCAGGACCTGCACCTCACGAGAACAAATCAAATGGCGATTCTTCGTCTACTTCTAAATTATTTTATTTGGATTTATTATTTGAACTGTTTTATGATGAGTTTCTTAGATCCCGTTTGCCTAAATCTGTTGTGGTTGACAGGATGGAAGACTCGTTGACTATACATCCAATCACTTCAAATATCTCTACTGAATCCAATTCCGCGATTCTGCAAGAAGTTCCAGTTCAAAAGCCTACTCCGACAGTTGAAGTTGTGACCAACACTGATGAGACAGAAGTAGCTGACTCTGTAGGATGTACTGTAAGGACTGATCAACAGACTGCCCAAGTTGTACCTACTGCCACTTCTGCAACGACTCCTTCAACTGAAACCCTTTAATTCTGAACCATCTGAAGGTGATAACAGTGGATTCCTAGATGCTGACAATGATCAACATGCATCTAATCCACTCCCTCATGAACATAAGTGAACCAAAGAGCACCCCGTACATTAAATTATTGGAGATCCTTCTGCACCGGTGCAAACTAGGTCTGCCACATCAAATCTATGTATGTATGAATCCTTTCTGAGCAAGATCGAGCCTACTCGCGTATCTGAGGCCCTTGCCGATTCAGATTGGGTAACTGCGATGCAAGATGAGCTGAATCAGTTTGAAGCACTGAAAGTCTGGAGACTCGTACCCAAACCGCAAGGTAAAACCATCATTGGTACGAAATGGGTGTTCAAAAACAAGAAAGATGAAGATGGTACCGTTATTCGAAATAAAGCACGACTTGTCGCCAAGGGATATAGGCAAGAGGAAGGGATAGACTACGATGAGACTTATGCTCCAGTAGCACGTATAGAGGCAATTCGGATGTTCTTAGCCTACGCAGCCCACAAGAACTTCACCGTTTATCAAATAGACGTGAAGACAACTTTTCTGAATGGAGTACTCAAGGAAGAAATCTACGTCTCACAGCCAGAAGGGTTTGTAAATCCAGATAAGTCGAACCATGTCTACATCTTGGATAAAGCTCTTTATGGACTGAAACAAGCTCCTCGCGCCTGGTATGATATTCTATCTCAGTTCTTGGTCAAGTCAGGTTTTACAAAAGGTACGGTTGATACCACTCTTTTTATTAAAAAGGATAAAGGCGATATCATTCTTATTCAAATATATATGGATGATATTATTTTTGGTTCTACAAATCGTAAGTACTGTAAGAACTTTGCAAACCTCATGGTGTCACGTTTTCAGATGAGCATGATGGGAGAGATGAACTTCTTTCTCGAATTGCAAGTCAAAAAATTTTCAATGGGAATTTTTATCAATCAATCCAAATACATTCTGGATATTCTTCGGAAATTCAAAATGGAAAATTGTAAACCGATTGGTACCCCAATGGCACCTGGTACTAAGATTGGCACCGATCTTTCGGGAAAGGTTGTTGATGTTAGGACTTATAGAGGTATGATAGGTTCTTTAATGTATCTTACTTCTAGTAGGCCGGATATAATGTTTTCTACATGCTTATGTGCTAGATATCAGGCCAATCCTAAAGAATCCCATTTGTCTGCTGTTAAGCGGATTTTTAGGTATCTGAAAGGGACTGCAGATCTTGGTCTATGGTATCCTAAGGATACAAGCTTTGAACTAACATCTTATTCAGACGCAGATCATGCTGGTTGCATGTTAGACAGGAAGAGCACCTCGGGTCATATCCAATTTCTCGGAGATAAACTCGTTAGTTGGGCTTCAAAGAAGCAATTATGTGTCTCCACATCAACGACAGAAGCGGAATATGTAGCTGCTGCTAGCTGCTGTTCTGAAGTCTTGTGGATGAGAACACAACTGCGAGACTATGGATTTCATTTCAATAGAATCCCGATCTATTGTGAGTCGAAGAGCGCTATTGCGATTACCGCTAACCTTGTTCAGCATACTAAGACCAAACACATAGATGTCCGGTATTATTTTATAAAAGATAATGTAGAAAAGGGAACAATTGAACTTTACTTTGTAAAAACCGATTATTAGCTTGCAGATTTGTTTACCAAACCTTTAGACGAAAAGAGATTTAATTTTCTTGTCTCAAGACTTGGTATGCTAAATCTTAAGACCTAATCGTTGGTTACCTATTAAAGTTTCTTATTGTGTCTCTATATCATATCTTTATTATTATTTCCGCATGATACCTGCTCTTTAATAGTTTGTTCATGATCTCAGGGGGAGTGTGAAAAGTATCTTATAGATGGTCAATGTTATTTTGAGGGGGAGCAAAACTGAATGCATTGTACTTACTGATAATTTGTTAGTAATGCATGATTTTAGGGGGAGCGTTCAAGTCAAAAGAGTATGGCAATGACTTCTGATTATTTCTGATGAGAACTCGTACATTAAGTGTTTTACTGCTTTATGTCATTTCAATTTCAGTGAATAAAGTTACTTTGACTAGACTTTTAGACTTTTGTAGGTTGAGAGATGCTTCAAAGATCATATCTTTATGACTTTAAGCTTGACTTCGCGAGATGTGAGACTGTACTCGAAAGATGTAATTTCTTTTCTTCATCTCATTCATGGTTGAAAGAAGGACAACTTTCAATCATAAGAAAACATGTTCTTAAATGTTCAAACCACTTCCCGATTCTCAAACAGATTCTTTGAATTGGAAGTGTGCTTTTAAATGTTTTCTGCTCCATCTATGCACTTTATCTGACAAAGTTAAACCATCTGAGCATCATATGCTTCATAGGAAAACATGGGATCAATGTGCTAGGACTTCAAAGAAACTTCTATGGATTCACGTTAACCAGTGTTTCCTACCCAAGAAGTTAATCCTGTAGTGATTGAATGTGAGGAGTTAAAAAAAATGAGCGTGGGATGTGTGATGAGAAAAATTGTTAAAAGAGAGTTTGGTTAGCTGTAAGCTTAAATATTAAAAGAAAGAGGGTGTGAGATCAGAGTAAAAGAATTTTCAAACTCTTCACCAACTACTTTCTGAGCCGGGCAACCACATTTCTAATGCTTCACATTTCTTTGGTGAACATTATTGAAACAGGTACCTAGCCCATGCTAACTCTTGACATTACCCCACCAGCTACTCATTTTCTTCTCAACAAGAAAATGTTTCATTTTCAAAGGGGACGCAACACATATGCTATCTGATTTTCATTTGGAAAATCTAGATATTGAAAAGAAGGAAGTCTGCCCCACCTTCATACTTCAATCATGCACATTGAGTCTGTGTTTAACTACTTGTCTCAGTGGCTTACACTTTTTGAGCCTTATAAGTAATCATCATATGCTTAATTTATTCTATAAATTGCACGAACACACAAAGAATTTCTTTCTTTGTCATAACGTTAATAGAAATTGCCTTTGTGGTGTTTCGATGATTGAATGGAAGCCCTGGGGGAGTGAACATCACAAAAGCTCCTTTATATTGTGTATTCGTTACACACAGTGACTTTGTATTACTGACGGGCAATTTTAACTGGTTCATTTGTTGATTCAGGTGTTACCTTTCATATCTATCTATTTTGTCTAGATTTGCAAAGATCTGGATACACATCTTTATGAATTGACGGTTCATCAGTGGTTCTGTTTGCAAGATTAGTGGTAGAAGCAATTTCTTGACATGAAGTTTTGACGAACTTCTCGCTCCTTTCATCAAAAAGGGGGAGAAGCATCAATCAAGAAATGGGGAGAAGATTGGATGTTTTGAAATAATTTCTGAAGAAGACGTGCTGAATTGAAGAATTTTTCTGAAGATGATTTGCTAAAGCATTCCGAGCTGAAACTGGATAATTTCTTTCCAAGAGATTTCAACTATTGGGGAGATTGCTACATTCTGAAGACAAAGAAGGAGGTTACATCTTCTGAGCTTAAAAGAGAAGGATTGAACTGCTGAATTTGTTTAGTAATGATCTTGATCCAAAGGAGGAGATTGTTAAAGAACAGTTTTATTGGATTCAAGATCATCAAATACTGAAGATGGAAATCTGAAGTCAAAGCTGAAAAAGTCGTCTCAACATATAGTCTAGGGTTTTTTTTGAAATAATAGTCAAAGTTTAGTTTCCATATTTTATTATTAAATAAGTTTAGTTTTAGTTGTTGGGCCTAAACCTTGCCAAGCCCATTTGGCTAAAGCCCTTGTTTAAATAGTTAATCTTAATGGTTAATTTGGTTTAAGGGTGAATTATTGAGATTAAGTGTATGTATGTGTGTGCGCCGTGAGATACAGAGAGAGAGAGAGATAGAGGCTGCGATAGAGAGAAAACAGAGAGGTTGATCTTCAAGCTTGTAATCCTTTGATTCTTTGGTATAATCGTATCAGGTTTTGCATAATCGTTTCTTTTTATTCGTATTACTTGATTGATTCATTGTTTATTGGGACACACAGAGTTGATCGAATTAAAAAAAATGTTTGGAACCTTGTCCCTCGTCCATCTGGCAAAAAGATTTTAGGCACCAAATGGGTGTATCATGAGAAGCTATATGTGAATGAGACTGTAACCCGTAACAAGGCTAGACTTGTTGCTCAGGAATACATACAAAAGGAAGGCATAGACTATGATGAAACCTTTGCTCCAGTGGCTAGGGTTGAAGAAGTTGGATTATTTTTAGCCTATGTTGCTCACAAAGAATTCAAGGTATATCAAATGGATGTAAATAGTGCCTTTCTAAATGGAAAATTCAATGAAGAAGTCTATGTTGAACAACCACCAGGATTCTTTGACCCTAAGCATCTAGGTTATGTTTATAAACTGGATAATGCTCTCTATGGGTTAAAACAAACACCTTGTGCTTGGAAACACCCTATTTCTAAGGAAAGTTAAGGGTCATATCATTCTTGTTAAGATATATGTCGATGACATCATATTTGGATCCATAAACCCATCCTTATGTGTTCGGTTCGCTAAACGCATAATAAGAGAGTAGAAAATGAGTATGATGGGAGAACTAACATATTTTCTTGGTCTTCAAATTAAGAAATATGAGAAAGGCATATTCATAAGCCAATGTAAATGTGTTAATGACATGCTGAAGAAATTTGATCTCACCCAATGTTAAGTGATGAAAACTCTTATGGCATCACCATTAACACTGAACAACGATCCCAATGGGAAATATGTAAATGTCACTGCCTATAGAGGAATGATTGGCTCCTTGTTGTATCTTACAACTAGCTGACTTGATATCATGTATTCTACATGTCTTTTTGCATGATATCAACATGGACCCAAATAATCACATTTGATCGATGTAAAGCAAATATTCAGATATCTGAAGGGTACACCTAACCTAGGTCTGTGGTATAGCAAAGAATCAGGGTTCGATCTAATTGTCTATTCATATAGTGATTTTGGAGCATGCAAATTGGATAAAAAAAGCACCACTAGAGGTTGTCAACTTCTAGGTGAAAAGTGGGTGAGTTGGACAAGTAAAAAGCAAAATCCAGTGTCCACATCAACCGTTGAAGTTGAATGCATCGCTACTGGTAGCTTATGTTCTCATATCTTATAGATGAGAAATCTACTCATCGATTATGACCTTCAGTTATCAAAGATTTCCATATACTGCGATAGTACCAACGCTATCGCTATAGCAAATAATCCAGTGCTTAATTATAAGACTAAACATATAGAGGTCTTATATCATTTTATCAGAGATCATGTTATGATTGGTGATATTGAGCTTCACTTTATTGCCACTAAGTTCCAACTTGCTGACATTTTTACAAAGCCCCTTGATGAGACAAGGTTTATTACATTAATCAACGAACTTGGAATGTTGAACCTTGATGAGTTAAATCTTCAACGTTCATGCATAACTTAGTGATATAGATGAACGTTGGAACTCTCCTACTCAAACACTGAACTCTTTTGAAATATATCTATCTCTCAAGGTATGTTCTTTCTTCTCTATCACTGAATGGTTAGTCCCTAAATACTTAACACTTAATGATTCTTCTTTGAAAACTTAAAATAAATCATTGAATTTCTTTAGGTGATTATAAGGTTTTAAAAGGAAATTTGAAGATTCGTTATTTTTAACGTCATAAATGATTCTTAAAACAAAATGAAAACTTTCCACGTCATACCCCACGTTCTGACACACGATGCCCTTCCACATTCATGTTCAATCAAATTCTTTCTTTCTCCTCGAAGGTGTGGAAAATCATCATGACAAACATCTCTTTTCTCTCTCATGTTACATATAAATTTCTTACACTCTCTCATTTTCACTCTTTACGCTTTCAAAACTTTCCAAGAAAGAGTATTCTATCTCTAAGCAAGAACACCAAGAACTCACACTCGAGTTTTTCACTCATCTTCGTACTCGAAACAGATTTGTGTTACTTTTTCTTGCTTAATATTGTTTCAAAAACATTTTTTGATTCTTATTAGAGCAATATTTGTTTTTTTTTGAGAGGGTATCCCAGACCACATTGGGCCCAGACTAATCCCTGGCAATATGGGCCGAAGCCCGACTGCTAAAGCATGCAGCCCGGGGTCGAAGCCCCCGTACCTCCAGGATGCGTCCCCCAGGGTTCGAACATGAGACCGCTACTAGCTAGTCCACATGCCTTACCACTAGGCTAACACCCTTTTTGGTTAGAGCAATATTTGTTGTATTCAAGATCTTTGAGAATGAAAGTCAAAGCTTCAAGTTAAAGCCTTCAACCAAAAGTCAAAGTCAACTCATTAAAAGGAGAAGTCAAAGTTAAAGTCAAGTGTTAGTTTTATTAGTTGCTTTTGTCTTGTATTAGATCTTAGTATAAATAGTTAATTTGCTTTGTAAATAAAAAAAACACTTCTAGAGATATATTGTAGAGAGAGAAATATTCATTGAGAGAAAGTGATTTGTAATCGTTTTATTGTGATCAATGAATATGAGATTTGGAGCTGAATTGATTTGTTCATCTTGATTACTTGCATAGTTCTGGGAATAACAATCGATATTAGAGGAAGCAAGAATCAGAAATTGATCAAGAATTGGAAATTTCTTGAAATTGTCAAGAACTCGCAAGTCGCACTGTCAAAGATCAAATTCTAAGTTTAAGTGATGATTTTGGTTTGAATTTCATTGTATTGTATTCGGATTTTGATCTAGAACAACTTTTGTTTGTATTGCTTAATCCAATTCACATCAATTTTGTGTGAATTTTGGATTTATTGTAGGTTTTGTTCGAACTTTGAAAAGGTCTGTATTCAGATCAGATTGTGTAATTTTGTTGTTTGTAGTCGAAATCATGTAATAGAATTGTTTTCAGATTGTATTCGTGGTTCAATTGGCAGAGTTTCAAAGGCAAAATCTAAGTTTTGGATTGATTTTTGGTCAATACTGTGGTTTTGAGTTCGACAGAGTGAAGAACTCGCAAGATCTACACAACTCGCAAGCATCATCTGAAGAACTCGCATATCATATTCAAGAACTCGCAGACTACTTGTTGTTATTGTTGTGTTGGTGAATTTTTCTAAGGAATGAACTCGCATATTCAACTTACGACAAGTAAGAACTCGCGGAACATTGCATATGCAAAGTCCAGAACTCGCACGCAAAAGCTTACGAGAAGTTATTGTTCATCAGCTTTGTTTAGCGATAAGTTCCAGAACTCGTACACCAAAGCTTACGGCAAGTTCTTTGCGATAAGTTTAGAGTGTTGATTTTCCTAAGTCTAGAACTCGCAAGTTCACGACTAGTTTAGAAGATTCTTTGAAGAATATTTTCTAAGTATGGAACTCGTGTGTTTACGACAAGTTCTTCTCTATGTATTGGATTATTTTCTAAGTCAAGAGCTCGTGTACTTTGATCTACGAGAAGTTAAGAACTCGCAATCTTCAGTATGGGAGAAAAGAAGATTTCACATCCTTTAGCTTGCGACAACCAAGAACTCGCAAGCCTCGGTCTGCGACAACTAAGAACTCGCATCTTATTCTCTGCGACAAGTGTGATTTCTAGTGTTTTGCATCAAGTGATAATCAGTGCTTTGCGACTTCTGTACTTAGTAAATTTTTGACTATTTTTCAGCCTTTGAAAATTTCTGATTTTTGTGAACGATCAACTGCAAGTTATTTCAAGATGACTTCAAAAGATGCTCTGGCTATAGGAACTGATGTGAAACCACCTGTTCTATTTAAAGGTGAGTATGAGCAGTGGAAAGACAGATTCCTTGATTTTATAGACATACACAACAATGGGGAATTCATCAAATAATCCATTGAAGAAGGGTTGATGAAGCCAATTTCAGTGGAAGTTCCAGTTGAGGATTCATCAGATAGTGAAGATGGAAATGAACCAAGAGAGGAAAGGACTAAGAGGGTTCCACTTGACATTTCTAAATATTCGCTAAAGAGAAGAATAGATATAAAACTGACAAGCAAGCAAGATCTCTCCTACTACAAAGTATTCCAAATGAGATCTACATCAAAATATAAAGCTACAATGCTACTACAAAGAAGATGTGGGATCAGTTGGAAAAGATGATGATGGGATCAAAGATAGAAAACTAGATGAAACTGGCCAATTGTATAAACAACTACGAGGAATTCAAAGCAAAAAAAGGAGAGAGCTTGAAGCTACTTATGACCAGTTTGTATCTCTATTAAATGAGTTGGCTAAGAACAAGGTCAAGAAGAAGCATATAGAGGATAATGTCAATTTTTTGAGTTTTCTACAACCTGAATGGAAAAAGCATACTCGTCAGATGAAGCAGTTAAAGGATCTGAATGAGATTCCTCTTCACGAGGTTTATGAGACTTTGAGACAGAATGAAGAGGAGATTGAGGAAATGAGAGAAGAGAAGAAAAAGTCTGACAAACCGGTTGCTGATCCGGTAGCTTTAGTTGTTGAAAAGAAGAAAGAGAAAAAAGACAAGAAGAAGAAAAAGAAGGTTATTGTGACAGACTCAGATGATAGTGAAAGTGCATATTCGGATTCTGATGATGGTGAAAGCTTGAAAAAAGCTATGATTCTTCTGACCCGAGCTTTCCGGAAGAAGTTCTACAAGAAACCTGTGACCCAGATTTACTAGCATATATTCACACAATCATATAGAACACAATCTTTAGTAGATCAATTACATGAATTACACTTAATCACAAATCTAACTTCTAGTCACAAATCTCACGTATGTTCACTGTGTGTACGAGTTCTTACCACAATCTGATTTCGTATCTATGTGTGTGTGTTCTTTTTGTGCATACTTACAGATTACAAAGAAACAATCCTACTAAGTCAACATTTGTTGACTTTACAACCAAACCCTTGAACTATCAAACTATTACAAAACAGACCCTCTACTTTAGTCTTGAATACAATTCTTGTTCTAACAATCTCCCCCTTTGGATTCAAGATTAAATTTTTTTTGACAATTATCTTCAGATCTTCTTGTCTTCAGAAAATTCTTCAGCAAATGATCTTTTCAGCTTTGACACCTTGAAAGCTTTGACATCTTCAACAAACTTTGTCACTTTGATCAAATTATCTCCCCCTTTTTCTGCTTTTCATGACTTTACTTTCTCTTCAAAATTTATCTTTCTGTATTGAATTATGAAACTTTAAACTTTTGAACTTGAACTATCTTTCACTCTCTCAATCAACCATCTATCTAATCTGAATATCTCCCCCTTTTATTCCAAAAGAATCATATTTGAAACCTCAAACTTTGCTCTTTCTTTCTATTCCGCTTTGTCAAACAACTTGTAAGAAACTTGAACTTGAACAACTGAAACTTTGTAATTCTCCCCCTTCTTAACAATATTAACTCTGATATGACTTTGAAAACTTGATATATCTCCCCCTTTTTGATGAATTATGAGAATCAGAATCATCAAAACTTTTTAATGTTAGCTCAGTCCTTGAATGATATCCCCCAAAACATCTGATAAGCACAGTCTTCATGAGTAACAATCTTCCCCTTATGGTGAAATATGAACAATCTCTCCCTTTGACAATAAATGATCAATCTCCCTCAAAGAATAATAGGAAAGAATCTTTTGTCTGATCTGAATGAGTCGTCAATTCATTAATGTATTTATCTGAATCTTTTCAAATTCAGACAAAGTAAGAGTTGTAACCCTGAATCAACATATGAAACAGTTAGGAATGTCTATCAGTAACACAAAGTTACTGCGTACAACGAATGTACAATTGAAGGAGCTTGAAATGATGTTCACTCCCCAGGACTTCCATTCAATCATTGAAAAACACAAGGTATTTTCTATGAATGTTCTGACAGAAAAACAAATTTTCTGTGTGCTCGTGCTATGAAAGAAATAGAACAATGATTGTTGTTTAGGCTCACAATTATGTAAACCAATGAGACAACTAAGGTTATACATAGACTCAATGTGCATGAGAAAAGGGTCGAAGGTGGGGCAACTTTCCTTTTTTTTCAATATCAGTATCTTTCGAATGAAGAACCAATAGCAGATGTGTTGCGTCCCCAGAAAATGTGAAACATTCTCTTTTTAAGAAAAGAATGAGTAGCTGTTGGGGTTGTATGCAAGAGATTGCATGGGCTAGGTGCCTATTTCAATGTTATTCGCGAAGAAATTTGAAACAATAGTAATGTGGCTGCCCGACTCAGAAAGATTTGGTTCAGAGTCTGATATTCTTTTACTCTGTTCTCACACACTCTTTCTTGTAATATTTTAATCTCACTTCTAACCAATCTCTCATTTCCATTTTACCTCTTCACACACCAACACTCAATCTTTTCGACCCTCAATCACTCTTGGGAATACTTCCAGGGTAGAAAACACTGGTTATCGTGAATCCATGGAAGTTTGGTTAAGCTCTCCCACTGAATCCCATGTATTTTCCTAAAAGAATATGTTGCTAAATGATTTTCTTGACAGTTAGCACAAGAAATCATTTGTCAGTATATGTATGCTCATTAAAAATCAGAATGAAATTTGAGCAATTGAACATTTAAGATTTCTCAAAACTTTGTATGAATGAATAATCATGAAAGAATAGAAATGTTTTGAGAATCTGACAATGATTTAAATCAGATCAAATTATCATGAAGAAAAATAGTAAAGGATGTCAAAGACGAATGTTGTTTATATGAACAATATATAAACATTTTTGCAATGAGAGCACATGTAAAATTGAAATGACATCTGATCTCAAACAAAGTAGAATACAAACGGGAGTATTACCATAGAAAGATTTATCTTTTGATACATGGTAATAACAAAGTCAAGAAATGTACTGAACCGATATGTGTATGAATACTTGACAGTATATGAAAAGAAAATATACAAGTATTATTCTTTAAGAACTCACAGTCAGATAAGCATCAAAGAATCCAAGTAAAAATCATTTAAAATCACACTTCTCAATTCATGAAAAAATTTTAAGAATGTGAAGTGGTTTGAACATTGAAGAAATTGATTTTCACAAGTAAAAGTTGTTCATCTTTCAACAAGTGATAGAATTTGAGATATAGAAGATATACCTGTAGGATAATAGTATCTCAACTCCCCCTCGAATGAATATTTTCAGTGAAGTATCCTTGAAAAAAACTCAGATATCCTTCCCCTAAATATCTGCAAAAAGTCAATTGATTAAAAAAATATAACAATATCTCCTCCCCCTAAAAGATATAGCAGTGTAAAACCATTAACTCCCCCTCAAAATAAAAAAAAACTTCTAGAAAAAAATGTTATCAATGAAGCATCCATCAGAAGAAAAACATTTGAGATCTGGTTCTGAACTGAGTATTCAGAAGCCATGATTACTTATTCTCCGGTGAGAATAGTAATGTACAGATTTACCAATGAAGAACGGGTCCTGATCTGATGTAATCAGAAACCATAGTCCTGAAAAACATTGAGGAACGGGTCTTGACCTGTTTTAGCCAAGAGCCATAGTTCATTGACATTAAAGTCCGGGTTTTGAACTGCTTTGTTCAAAAACCATAGTTCTTGCTCCCCCTTAAACCTTGGGTGCCTGCAACACAAATTTAGCTTGTGGTACCCACTGGTATTTGGGTCCTGATATGTTAGTTGTAGTTCTATTAGGAGAGATGTAGTAAGAACCATACCAGTAATTCACATAACTTTTACTTACAAAATCATTTGCACCGCAGTAAGAACAATTAATTTTCTTTTGTGCTAACCTGATCAATTGATTGACAATATAAACAAAATCAGGTTTGCCAAAAGTTTTACCGTTTGAAACATTGTTCTTCTTTTAAATCGGTGTATGCACAAATGACTTTTCTTCATTCTTCTCCTCTGAAGACCCTTTCACTCTCCAAATCCACTTTTCTTTGCTATTTGTCTTTTTAGATTTACCTGAACCATCAACATTTTGAACATAGAAAAGATTTAAAGAACGAATTTGATCGTTATGTTCAGAAGTATGATTATCATCTGAATCAAATAAAGGATTAATAGAAACATGTGTGAAAATTAAACTTGTTGCTGATTTGAATGAGCAGTCGCATGCAGCTGGATCATCTCTCGGTGATTAAGCTATTGATTCAGGCGTCTTGTGCTCAATCAGTTTCACCTTGAACATGATCTCTTCAAGTTCTTTGATCTATGTAGACAAACAATTTCTTTCCTTTGATAGTATATCAAACTTCTTATGCAACTCAAATTTTGCATTCTTCTCCTTCTGAATGTTTGTTGACAAGTCAGATAGTTTATTGTTAAGCTTTGCATCTCAGTCTCAAATACTTTCCTTTCTTCTTCAAAATCTTTTTGAACATTGTTTCTCTGTTCAGATATCTCCTTGAATACACCAACATTCTTCTGTTCAACAATCTTCTTTTCCTTCTCAAACTTATCTCTTTCAGCAAAAATTTGAGAATTTGATTTTCTCAGCCCTTCACAAGTTTCAGTATATATATTTGCTCTTCTTCTCAACTCATCTAGCTCTTTTTGTAGTGTTTCCTTCTTCGACCAACTTGAGCTAGAATTAAACCTTTCAGATCTTTTCAACTTGGATTGCAGACTTGAAATCTCTTTTTCTTTTGCTTCAATAATTTCTGCAAAATTTATTTTTGAGTTAGAGATGCATTCAGAACAAACAAAATCTTTCTTTAAACATTTATCATCTTTCAACTTGGTAATTTGTTCAAGAAGAGATGCATTCTGAATCTTAAGACTTTTGTTCTCAGCCTCAAGTGCTGGAATCTCTGGCATTTATGCTAAAGCACAATCTCTCTTGGTCAGCACTGTATTTCCCTTCTCGTCTATGTAAGGCAAGATGATATCTATAAAAATATTCTAGAAATGATCTTTTGATTCAACAATTTGAGCAAGACTTGAAAATTTTTCAGAACCTGAAATTTCTAAAAACCATAAGTTCAAAATTCGCAAGTATTACTTATCAAAGAACAATTTGCAAAAAAAATGTATCATAATTCGTATACCACTTGAAATTCGTAGAAACAAGCTCAAACTTCTCACAAGTTAGGAATCCACATGCAAGAGATAACAAGAATTCACACAATTCTCATAAGCTTATATGTGAATTCTTCAGAATTCGTATAAAGCTTTCAATGAAATATTCACAATTTGCATGACTCTCTCATACGAATTCTATCCTTGAAAACTTTTTAATGAAACACTTTTCGCATAATGAGAATTCGCAAGTAGAATTCGTAAGATACAAAAATACGAATTCTATCCTGAAGAAAAACTTTGAAACACTCTACGAATCCTCACTTTTCGCATACAGACATGTGCGAAATCTCACTTTTCGCTCAAGACACAGTTGTGAGTTCTTCAGAATTCGTATGTGACTATCTACGAAACCTTGCCTTGAAACTTTTTTTAAAAATTTGCTTTTCGCTTAACAGACTTATGTGAATTCTTTGCTTTTCGTATAAAGAGTTATACGAAATCAATACTTGAATGAATTTTCTTAAAGATATATGTGAATTTTTTGACAATTCGTAGATCACAGTCCTGCGAATTCTTTACTTAATGAATTTAGAATACTATCTATGCGAAATCTATCTGCGAAATCTGAATATCCATAAGATATTGCGAGTTCTTCATACGAATTACTCAGATCATGCGAGTTCTTGAGTTCTAAGACTGAAAAATACGATTTTAATGTAGAAATTGATCCAATTCTTCAATTCACATGTTGTAACTTCACAGAATCAATCAAGTTAGTGTAAAGATCAATCCAATTCAATATTGCAATCAAAATTTCACTATAGCATATACAAATCAATCAAACAGTACTCAACATATTTTCGAACATAAAACCTCTAAAATCAACAAATTTATGATCAAAAACAGTTTTCAAATCCAATTCAACTCAAGAAAGATGTTCCATTACCTTTTTCGTTCACAAATCAACAAGTAATTTTACCAAAAACTCACTTTTACACAAAAACTGATTTAAGAAACTCAAAAACAGAATACGAACTCGAAAACCTTCAAATTGATGAACTTCTCGCTCTGATACCAATTGTGACCCATATTTACTAGCATATATTCACACAACATATAGAACACAATCTTTATTAGATCAATTACATGAATTACACTTAATCACAGATCTAACTTCTAGTCACAAATCACACGTGTGTTCACTGTGTGTACGAGTTCTTACCACAATCTGATTTCGAATCTATGTGTGCGTGTTCTTTTTGTGCGTACTTACAGATTACAAAGAAACAATCCTATTTATACTAAGTCAACATTTGTTGACTTTACAACCAATCCCTTGAACTATAAAACTATTACAAAACAGACCCTCTACTTTAATCTTGAATACAATTCTTGTTGTAACAAAACCTGTTAGGATCCAAGTGCTTACCACTACGCCAAAAGCAATTGTTGATGGAGAAGGCACAACTTATTTCCATATTGCGTAGCAACTAGATCCATGTTTCGATTTAGGAAGATGTTGGTCAATGACCCAACAATCCCCCATCATCTGCTAGCGCTAACAAGATCTTCGCTAGAAGTCAATGGCTGCACAACATGCCTGTGGAATTAAAATGCACTACATGAGATTCGAACCTGTGACCTACTCTGATACCACATGTTAGGATCCAAGCGCCTACTACTACGCCAAAAGCAATTGCTGATGGAGAAGGTGCAACTTATTTCCATATAGCATAGCAACCAGCTCCACGTTTCGATTCAGAAATATGTTGGTCAATGACCCAACAAAACCTAGTTCAAACAGTCAGAGGTATTTGTCCGGATCGCACAACTATGAGCATAAGGAAAGAGTCGAAGGTAAAAGATATGAGGATAGAAGGTTGAGAACAAGAGGTTTGATGAGAAGAAGTTCGGAAATAGATATGAAGATAAGAAAGCTGATGAACCAATGAAATCTTACAACTGTGGAAAAGTTGGTCATTATGCCAAAGATTGTCAAAAGCTGAAAGTTCGCAATTCTGATTATTACAAGAACAAGATGTTGTTAGCCACACAGAAAGAGGCTGGTAAAGCATTAATGGCTGAGGATGATCATTGGCTGGATCAAACTGATTCTGTGAGTGAGAAGGATGAATATGCTCATATGCGTTTGATGGGAAAGAAAGTTACTTATGATGAATCAGACGATGACACATCGGAAGAGGTAAATAATTTTTTTGAATATGATTTTCTTAAGAAAATGGAATCCATGATGGTAGAGCTTCAAGATCTACAAGCTAAACTTAAAAAGGAAAAAAAGGCATTGTTGCGAAAAAGCGTCAAACAATATTTGACCTCAACTTGTGTGAACTTGAGAAGCAAGAGTTTGTTGTCAAATATAAACAATTGAAGTTTGAAAATAAAACACTGTTGAAAAAGATTAATGGTTTTGAAGAGAAGCTTTATGAAAGAGTTCAAACTGACCAAACCATTCATCTTAACAAGCCTAAGGAATTTAAATTGTTTAAAGATAACTGGGGTCTTGGGTTTGATAATCCACATTATTTTAAAAAAGTGATTTCAAAACAGCATGCTTTGTACAATTTTGATTTTCTACAAGTGGATGACAAACACCCCAAGTTAAAACCCAGATGGACCAAATCATCTGAAGAGGTCGAAGCTAAGGAAGATTGAAACACAAAAGACACAACCAAAATGCAACTACCATTCTGTTATGACAAACTGAATGATAGTTATCTTACTAAACAACCAAATTTTTTGTCAAATGATTATTTTCAAAGTTATTCTACTGAGGAAATGGAGGCAAAATCTATTGAAGGTAAGATTTACGTTCCTCCACTCATCTTAAAAAGTAATTTTTCTGAGCTTGAGAGTTCTCTAGTAGATGAAAGAATTTTGGTTGATTTAGAACAAATTGTGTTTTCTACTGTTTTATTGAACACTAAATTGAAATCAGATGTTATAGTTGAAGATAATCAGACTCCGAAAGAGTTTATGAGAATAATTATACTAATTCTGATGCATCTTCCTGTAAGGCTTTCATGGGCAATATTCTTGCAAACCCAAAACCGTCAGATTTTGATCAAATGCCTTATTAAAAACAATGTTCAAAGGAATTTAAAGATTTTATGTTTCTCAAATCTTTCGAAGCATCTCACTCAACAGATGATGACGATCTATTTGATGATGAAGTTGATTTCTTAAATTACGAAGAATGTTTTGATGAATGTGTGGAAAAGTTTGATTTCAATGCTAAACTTCCTGATCATATGGATTTTGTTATCAAATATGATGCTTTACGAAGTGTTTTAAAGACGGTGAATCGTCAACCAAGGTTGATGAAACATTTCTTGTGAGTACTTATTATGCCAAAGGTAAGAAGCAAAAGAAAAATCACTCACAGAAACGGACCAACACTGGTAAGCCTAAGAAATGACAAACATTGAAATCTCATGGTTCTAACAAGCATAACTCTTATGTTTCAGATATGAGATATACTAGATTTGAGGTGAAGCTTGGGTGGAGACCAAAGAAGATGAAGAGTCGACAAAATCATTTTCTATTTCAGATTGTAATAGGTCTACTGTTAGTAGTATTGATGTAGTTGATCACATTGCTTCTAATAAATCAAAACTTGTACTTCCATGCAAGGTTTATACAATAAAGCAATTGATCCAATTATCTCATTCTATTATTTAGTGTTCCATATGTGGTCGAAGTGATTTTGTTGCTCGAAAATATTCTGATACTTGGTTTAGATCTTATCATACATATTATTCAAATGGTTTTCAAAAGAAAAGAGAACCCAAATTCAAATGGGTGCTAAAATCTGAGACTAACCCGAAAGGACCCGTTTACAAGTGGGTACTTGAACCTGTTGTTGCTTGATTTCTCTTGTGCAGACCCATCATATGTGGTACTTGGACTCCGGCTGTTCCAAGCATATGAATGGGAGAAAAGAAATTTTATCTAATTATACAGAGAAGTTGTGCAGAAATGTACGATTCGGAAATATCCATTTTTCACCAATTTTGGGATATGAAGATGTTGTACAAGAAAATGTCACGATAAAGAAGGTGAGTTATGTTGAAGGACTCAGACGCAACTTATTCAGCATTGGTCAGTTCTGTGACAAAGATTCAAGGAGAAAAGATGTTGTGTGAGAACTAAAGACGGGAATGATCTTTTGGTCGAGACTCGGAAGTCAAACCTCTACACGCTCAATCTGTCTAGTGTCAAACCCGACAATGTTGTGTGTCTACTTTCGAAATCCTCTATGCAACAGAGTTGGTTATGGCATAGACGACTGTCTCACCTCAATTTTCGCTACATCAACAAGTTGGTACAAGGAAATTTTGTGAAAGGAGTAACTGAGCTTAAATTTCAAAAAGAACATCTATGTGATGCGTGTGAGAAAGGCAAGATGAAAAGAGCTTCGTACAAGCCTAAGCCTGAATAGAGTACAAGTAATCCGTTGGAGCTATTGCACATGGATCTCTGTGGTCCAATGCGTACTCAAAGTATTAATGGAAAGAAATATGTCTTGCTGATAGTGGATGATTTCTCGCAATACACTAGGGTCAAATTTTTAAGATCAAAAGATGAAAGTCCTGATGTTATCATCTCGTTTCTGAAGAGTATCCAAGTGAACATGCAAAGAAGAGTGAAGTTGATTCAAACTTACAATGGCACATAATTTAAGAATAAAACTATTGAAGATTATCTCGCATCGGTTGGGATAACACATCAGTATTCTTCTTCTAGAACTCTTGAACAGAATGGGTTGTGGAAAGGTGAAACAGAACTCTAGTCGAGGCTGCTCACACTACTCTTAGTCAATTTGACTTACCTATATTCTTGTGGGTTGAAGTTGTTTCAACTGCATGTTATACACAAAATTGCTCGATCATTCATCGTCACTTCGGTAAAATGCCATATGCTTTAATAAATAACAGAACACCAAGCATTAAACACTTTCATATTTTTTGTTGCAGGTGTTACGTGCTTAACGACAAGGAGAGCTTGAACAATTTCACTCTGAAAGCTGAAGAAGGGATTTTCATCGGCTATTCTCAAACATCCACATCATATAGAGTTTATCTGAAGAAATCAAAGATAGTGGTGGAGAGCGTTAACGTCACATTTGATGAGGCTATGGAAGTGGCTTCTAGACAATACATTTCTGAACCCGTTCTTACAGGAGTATTAGGTTTTGGACAGATCAGTCCAGAACCTGGTTCTAAAGTTTTAACTCCTGAAAAAGCATCTACTTCGACATCTCATCTGTTAGTGCATAAATGTTGGATCCAAGATCAATGAAGGTTAAAAGTCAAAGCCCAAGTCAAACTCTCAAAGCAAAAGTCAAAGTCAAGCTTCTTAAAGAAGAAAGTCAAAGTCAAGGTCATAGTCATTTGTCTTTGTTAGTTGTTAGTTTAGATTATATTGTATTGTTCATAGGTATAAATAGCATTTTTCGTTTGTAGACTCATTAGGTTCTTTGATTGAGAAATATTCTAGTAAGAGAAATATTGAGAGTGAGAGCATACTTGTAATCTGTCGAATTGAGATTCAATAATATGGTATCTAGATTTGATTTCTTGTTGTTATCTTGTAGATTTGCACATTTATGGGACACACAATTGGTATCAGAGCAAGCATTAATCATAAAATCATTCAAGAATCTGTAATAATGCCCGAATCTTGAAGAACTAACAAGCATCTCTATCTAAAATCGAATTAGTTGTTTTGTGTTGTTTTTGTTTGTAATTGTTGCTGCACTATAATCGATTTGTGTAATAGAACAGGTTTTGTATTCGTAATTTTGTCCAATTCACAACTGTTTGTGTGAATTTTGGATTTGTTGATAGTTTTGGTTCGAGTCTGTTATCGCACTGAGTTTTGATGAAATTTGTAATTTCGTTGTTTTTTATTGAAATTGTTCCTTTGTAAAGTGTTCAGACAGTCATCTAGGAAAAATTTGTGATGTTTCAGAATTAAATTCAAGGATTTGAATTGATTTTTGGTGATTTCAGTGTGTTTTTAGTCGAAGAAGAAAAGAACTCGCAAGATTCAAAGAATCCGCAAGTTCATCTTCTGAAGAACTCGCAGAATATTGTTTGGTTTTGATGAGTTTGATCAAGTATAGAATTCGCAACATTCAGTGTACGAATTCTTAAAGAACATGCAGATTATTGGAGTGTTTGTTTTTTTGGAAATTTTCAAGTTCAGAATTCGCAGAAGCTATCGTACGAAAAGTTCAGAATCCGCAGAACCCTATCAGCAGAAAGCATCATTTCACAGAACTCTTCGTGCGAAAAGCAGAGAATCCGTAGGATGTATCCTACGGAAAGTTACTGTTGGTTTGTTTGGTGTACGGAAAGTGCCTAAATTCGCAGAGGAGTTTAAGGAAAGTTTAGGAAAATTTTCTTGGAAAATATTCTAAGTATAGAACTCGGAAGATATTTTGTGAAAAGCTTGTTTGACAGTATTTGGAAGTTTCTAAGTCCAGAACTCGCAAGCCTCAGCCTGTGAGAAGTCCAGAATCCGCAAGCCCTTGTTTGCGGAAAGCTCAAATCCGCAAAGTTCATTCTGAGGAAAGGTGGATTTTGTGGTATGCGGAAAGTAGTTTCAGTGTTTTGCGAAAAGTGTTGATAGTGGCTTAAGGATTCTATACTTAGCCAATTTTTGACTGATTTTCAGAATTTTGGAAATTATCTGATTTTTGTTTAAAGATCTGTGCAAGTTTTTCATGATGACTTCAAGAGATGCCTTATCCATTAGAACCGATGTCAAACCACCAGTATTATTCAAAGGAGAATATGAGCAATGGAAAGACTGGTTTCTGGATTTCATAGATCGACACGAGAACGAAGAATACATAAAAGAGTCCATAGAAGAAGGAGTTATGAAGCCAATTAAAACAAGAGTACCTGATGATGAGCCTGATAGTTCTGACAGCAGGGATGGAAATGTGCCTAGAAAGCCTAAGGGGGCGTTTGGTTCACAGATTCTGATGGAATATGATGGAATTGGAATGTTGAATTCCGTTGACCAAATTCCATTACATCGTTTGATTCATTCTTTTTAAGGAATTGGAATGTTGAATTCCACAAATGAATGAATTCAACTTTCCTTGGGGGGTGGTGGTATTTCATTGGAATGGAATGTCATATTTTTTTTCAACAAAATTGCCCCTCATCCTAATATGCACCACCACCTTCGGCCACCACCTCCGGCTACCAACACCGGCCACACCTTCGGCCACCATAGACCACCTCCGGCCGCCACCACCACCACCTCCGGCCACCATTGACCACCACCGACCACCACCATCTCCGGCCACCACCACCACCGGCCACCACTACCATTCAATATTATTAGCAGTCACCAACTCTCTCTCCTCTTTCTCTCTTCCTCTCTCCCTCTCTCTCCCCCTCTCTCTCTGCCTCTCTCTCTCTCAATCTATCCTCTCTCCCTCCCTCTCTCTCTCTCCCTCTCTCTCTATCCTCTCTCTCTCCTCTCTCCCTTTCTCTTTTCTCTCTCTACTCCCACTTAATCTCTCCCTCTCTATCCTCTCTTCTCTATCTTTCCCTCTCTCTCCTCTCCTCTCTCTCTCCTCTCTCTCTCAATCGCTCCTCTCTCTACTCTCTCTCTCAATCTATCCTCTCTCCCTCTGTCTCGTCTCCTCTCTGTCTCCTCTCCTCTCTCTCTCTCTCTCCTCTCTCTCTCTCCCCCCCTCTCTCTCATCATCATTCTTGTGCTAAAGTAATCAAAGCAATTTTAGTTAAAAATTAAACTATTTAATGACTATTTCATTAAAGTAATTTTTGTTGAAAAAAATTAAAATAAACAAAAAGGGTATTTTGGTCATTTACCAAAATTCCATTCCAATTCTAAAGCTATAATCTGTGAACCAAACAGAAAAATTTCAATTCATTTAACAAATTCCATTCCAATTCTGTCAACCAAACAGGTGGTCAAACCTGACAACATTTCATTCCAATTCCTTCAAAGTCAAATTCCTTTGACAAATTCCATTCCATCCAAAAACATTATGTGAACCAAACGCCCCTAAGACAAAGAAGATACCACTTGACATTTCCAAATATTTACCTGAACAGAAAAAGAGATACAAGGCAGATAAACAGGCAATATCCTTACTTCTTCAGAGCATTCCAAATGAGATTTACATTAAGATAGACAACTACAAGGCAACAACAAAAGATATGTGGGATCAGTTAGAAAAGATGGTGATGGGATCTAAAGTTGGGAACTAGATGAAAGTGTCAAACTGCATAAACAAATACGAAGAGTTTGAGGCCAAGGATGGTGAGAGCTTAGAAGAGACTTATGATAGATTTGTGTCTTTGCTTAATGAATTGGCAAAGAACAAAGTTCCGAAGAAGCAAATAGAGAATAACGTGAAGTTTCTAAGTGTTCTTCAACCGGAATGGAAAAAGCATACACGAAGGATGAAGCAGATGAAAGATCTGAATGTTATACCATTGCATAAAGTGTATGAAACTCTCCGTCAGAATGAGGAGGAGGGTGAAGAGGTGAGAGAAGAGAAGAAGAAGAGTGAGAAACCAGCAGATTCAGTTGCTTTGGTTTTGGATAAGAAGAAAGAAAAAGAGAAGAAAGATAAGAAGAAGAAGAAGAAAATTGTAGTGATTGAGTCTGAGGAAAGTGAAAGTGCTGAATCTGATTCTGATAATGGTGAGAGTCTGAAACAGGCATTGATTCTTTTGAACCGAGCCTTCCAGAAGAAATTTTACAAGAAGTCGAGTTCTAATAGTCAAAGATATTCATCAGGATCAAGGAATTTTGAGCATAAGGAAAGGGTTGAAGATAGAAGGTATGGGGATTGAAAGTTTGAAGGAAAGAGGTTTGAGGAGAGAAAGTTGGAAGAGAAGAAGTATGCGAACAATTATGAGTCAAAGAAGGTGGAAGAGCCAGTTAAATGCTATAATTATGGTAAGATCGGGCACTTTGCAAAGGATTGCCGGAAGCCGAAAGTTAGGAATTCATACTATTACAAGAACAAGATGCTTTATGGCTAAGCATAAAAAAGCTGGGAAAGCATTAATGGCCGAGGACGATCATTGGTTGGATTTCACCGATTCGGAAGATGACAGAGATGAGACAACACACATGTGTTTGATGAGAAAGAAGGTGAAGTATGATGAATCAGATGATGAATCTTCGGATGAGGTAAATAATCTTTCTAAATGTGATTTTTTATAGAAAATGGAAACCATGATGGTCGAGCTTCAAGATCTACAAGTTAAGCTTAAAAAGGAGAAAGGCAAAGTTGCTAAAAAGCGTCAAACAATATTTGATCTCAACACAGAAATTCTTGGAAACAAAAACTTGATTGACTGTTTGAACAAAGCTGCTAATAATTTTGAAAAACAAAAAGCTTGTCTTGAAAATCAAATTTCTCAAGCAGTTTCTAAGTTCAATTTGTGTGAACTTGAGAAGAAAGAGTTTGTTATTAAACATAATAAATTGAAGCTTGAAAACAAAAATTTGCTGAAAAGGATAAATGGTTTGGAAGCCAAGAATTATGCTAGAGGCCAAACGGATCAAATCATTCATCTTAACAAGCTAAATGAATTTAAACTTTTTAAAGATAATTGGGGCATTGTGGTATGACAACCCACATTTTTTAAAGAAAGCTATTAGAAAGCTGCCAACTTTGTACAATTTTGACTTCTTACAAATGGCTGACAAGTGCCCTCATTTAAATACCAAATTTGTTACAAAATCATCTGATGAAGTTGAGGCTAAGGAAGATGAAAACATGAAAAACACAACCAAAATGCAACTACCATTGTGCTATGATAAGCTGAATGATAGTTATCTATCTGAACAACCAAAATTTCTGTAAAACGATTATTTTCAAAGCTATTCTACTAAGGAAATGGAAACAAAACGAGTTGAAGCTAAACTTTACGTTCCTCCACTCATCTTGGAAAGTAAAATATCTAAGCTTGAGAACACCTTAGTAGATGAGCGAATTTTGGTCGATCTGGAGAAGATTGTGTTTTCCACTGTGCTTTTGAACACTGATTTCAAATCTTGAAGTTACAAATGATAAGCCAGTGTCAGAAGGAGTTAGTGAAAACAACTCCACCGATTCTGATGCATCATCTTGTAAAGTTTTTATTGGCAGTACTTTTCCAAATCTAAAATCGTATGAGTTTGATCAAACGCCCTATCAGAAACAGTGTACAAAAGATTTTAATGACTTTATGTTTCCCAAATCTTCCAAGGCATTACACTTTTCTTATGAGGATGATGACTTATTTGAGGATGAAGTTAGTTTTTTAAATTCTATTGGTTTTTTGGATGAGTGTGTTGAGAAGTTTGATTTCAATGCTAAACTTCCAGATCATTCTGATTTTGTGATTAAAACTGAGGCTTTACCAAGTGTTTATGAAAAAGGTGAATCATCAACTAAGGTTGATGACTCAGTTCTTGTGAGTACTTACTATGCTAGAGGTAAAAAGCAAAAGAAGAAGCACTCACAGAAACGAACCAACACTGGTAAGTCCGGAAAAAGACAAAATCTAAAATCTCATGGTTCTTACAATTGTAAATCTTGTGTTTAATATATGAGATTGAAAAGGTCTGAAGCTAAGCTTGGTGGTGACCAACGAAGAAGATTGAACAGTCTACAAAATCATTTTCTGTATCGAATTGTAGTATGACTACTGTTAGTTGTTGTTATGTAATTGATCAGTTTTCTTCTCATAAAACAAAACTTGTACATCCTTACAAGTCTTATATAATAAAGCAATTGATCCAATTATCTCAGTCTACTACTCAGTGTTCCATATATCGCCGAAATGATTTTGTTATTCAACAATATTCTGATAGTTGGTTTGGTTCATCTTATACACATCATTCAAATGTTTTTCAAAAGAAAAGAGGATCCAAATTCAAATGGGTTCCAAAATATGATGCTAACATGAAAGGACCCATCTATATATGGGTACCTAAACCGATTGTTGTTTGATTTCTCCTGTGCAGACTCGTCATATGTGGTACTTGGATTCAGGATGTTCCAAGCATATGACAGGGTAGAAAGATATTTTATCTAATTATACTGAGAAATTTTGCGGCAACGTGAGGTTCATAAATGACCAATTTTGACCAATCTTGGGGTATGGAGACGTCGTGTAAGAGAATGTGACGATCAAGAAGGCGAGTTATGTTGAAGGCCTAGGACACAATCTATGTAGCATTGGTCAGTTTTGTGACAAGGATTTAGAGGTAAATTTCAAAGACAAGAGATGTTGCGTGAGAACTGAAGATGGAAAAGAACTCTTGGTTGGCACGAGAAAGTCAAACCTCTAGACTATCAACCTGTCCAATGTTAAGCCGGATAATGATGTGTGTCTACTGTCTAAAGCCTCTATGCAACAGAACTAGTTATGGCATAGAAGACTGTCTCACCTCAACTTTCGGTACATTAACAAGTTGATGACTGGAAATTTGGTAAAACGACTACCTGAGATGAAATACGAGAAAGAACATATGTGTGATACGTGTGAGAAAGGCAAAATGAAAAGAGCTTCGCACAAGCCTAAGCCCGAACCAAGTACAAGTGATCCATTAGAGTTTTTGCTCATGGATCTGTGGGGTCCAATGCAAACACAAAGCATCAATGGCAAGAAATACGTCTTAGTGATTGTGGATGATTATTCCAGATACACTTGGGTAAAATTTCTGAGATCAAATGACGAGACTCCGGAAATCATTAGCTCGTTTCTCAAGAGTGTCGAAATGAACATGCAGAAGACAGTAAAGTTGATCAGAACAGACAATGACACATAGTTCAAGAATAAAACTGTTGAATATTATCTCGAATTGATCGGGATAACACATCAATTTTCTTCTGCAAGAACGCCAGAACAGAATGGGGTAGTTAAAACACAAAACATAACGTTAGTTGAGGTTGCACGTACGATGCTCAGCCAGTCAGACTTACCTCTATTCTTGTGGGTTGAAGTTGTTTCTACTGCATGTTATACATAGAATAGATCAATCATCCATCGTTTCTTCGGTAAAACGCCTTATGCTTTAATAAACAATAGTACACCAAGCATTAAACATTTCCATATCTTCAGATACAGGTGTTACGTGCTGAACGACATGGAGAGCTTAAACAAGTTCAATCCTAAAGCTAAAGAAGGGATTTTCATAGGCTATTCTCAGACTTCTGCATCGTATAGAGTTTACATGAAGACTTCGAAGATCGTTGTGGAGAGTATTAATGTCAAATTTGATGAAGCTATGGAGATGGATTCTTAGAACACCAGTTCAAAATCCATTATTACAGAAGTATTAGATTCTGGACAAATTAGTCCAGAACCTGTTTCTAATGTTCCTAATTATGATAGAGCATCTACTTCTACATCACATTTAACAGGAGTATATTTACTAATGTTCCTAAACCTGTTATGATTGACAGTTATGAAGAGTCAAGTGATAATCAACCAATCACATCAAATGTCTCAACTGAACTAGCTTCCCTGGTTTAAACTGAAACTCAAGTTCAAATACTTATTCAATCAGTTGAAGTTGAACAAGATAGTGAACAGACATAAGTGTCACATTCAGTTGGGTGTACAACTTTGCCTACTCAACAAACATCAAGTGTTCCGCCAACTGAAGCTTCTGTACCTAACAATTCAACTGAACCCCAATTAGAAGAAGTTTGATGCTTAGATGATCAAGATGATCCATCTAGTCATACTCCACTCCATCACATTAACATGTGGACAAAAGATCACCCGATACATTAAATTATTGGACATCTATTAAAGTCGGTGCAAACTAGGTCTGCTACTGCGAATGAGTGCATGTTTGATTCCTTTTTGAGTAAAATAGAGTCTACTCGCGTATCAGAATCTCTAGAAGATCCAGATTGGATAGCAACCATGCAAGAGGAACTCAACCAGTTTGAATCGCTTAAAGTCTGGAGACTTGTGCCATGTCCGACAGGGAAAATAATTATATGCACGAAATGGGTATTTAAAAACAAGAAAGATAAAGATGGTATCATGGTAAGAAATAAATCTCGACTTGTAGCGAAAGAATACCGACAATAGGAGGGAATAGACTATAATGAGACATACGCTCTAGTTGCACGTATAGAGGCAATCAGAATGTTTCTAGCCTACGTTGCAAATAAAAACTTCACCGTCTACCAAATGGACGTGAAGATTGCCTTTCTTAATGGCATATTGAAAGAGGAGGTATACGTCTCACAGCCGGCTTTGTCAATGCTGAAAAACCGAATCATGTTTACATTCTTGGCAAGGCCCTCTACGACTTAAAGCAAGCTCCTCGAGCCTGGTACAATGTTCTATCCAAGTTACTAGTCAAGTCAAGCTTCTCGAAAGGTAAAATTGATACCACTCTCTTTATCAAAAAGAAAAAATCAGACATCATTCTCATACAAATATATGTCGATGACAGAATTTTTGGTTCAACAAAACCTAAGTACTGTAAGAACTTTTCTGCTCTCTAATGGTGTCTAGATTTCAAATGAGTATGATGAGAGAGATAAATTTCTTTCTCAGATTACAAGTTAGACAATTTTCTATGGGGATTTTTATAAACCAATCGAAGTACATTTATTATATTTTAAAGAAATTTAAAATGGAAAATCGTACTCCTATTTAAACCCCGATGGCACCTGAAACTAAGATCGGAGCTAATCTTTCTGGAAAAGTATTGATCTTAGAACCTATAGAGGTATGATAGGGTCTTTAATGTACTTAACGGCTTGTAGAACATATATTATGTTTTCTACTTGTTTGTGCGCTAGATATCAAGCTAAGCCTAAAGAGTTCCATCTTTCGGCTGTAAAGTGTATTTTTAGATACCTGAAGGGGACTGCAGATACTGGTTTTGAGGTCAAAGCATATTCAGATACAGATCATGCAGGTTGTATGCTAGACAGGAAGAGTACATTGGGTCACATATAATTTCTGGGAGACAAACTTGTTAACTGGATGTCAAAGAAACAATTATGTGTTTCCATATCAACCGCGGAAGTAGAATATGTAGCTGTTGCCAACTGCTGTTCTCAAGTATTGTGGATGCGCACACAACTTCAAGACTATGGATTCCATTTCAACAAAATACCGATATATTGTGATTCGAAGAGCGCCATTGCGATATCTGCTAATCCTGTTCAATATACGAAAATGAAGCACATTAATGTGCGATATCACATTATCAAGGATAATGTTGAAAAAGGTACAATTGAACTTTACTTTGTAAACACGGATTATCAACTTGCTGATTTATTCACCAAGCCTTTGGACGAAAAGAGATTTTATTTTCTCATTTCGAGAATTAGGCATGTTGAAACTTAAAACATAATCCATATTTACCTCGTATAGTTTATTTTGTAACCTTTCTTCATTTTTTTATTCTTTTGTCTAAATGATATATGCACTGAAGGTTTGCTTATGCTTTCAGGGGGAGTGAGACAAAGATTAGACGATCTAGTTTCTAGGGGGAGCTAGATAATTTTTGCATTTGATATGTACTGACTGATATTGTCCTATTTAATCAATCAATCAAACAATCAATCAAGATATTGACATTCAAAGTATATTCTAGAGAGAGAGTGTAGAGAGAGAAAGTCTTCAAACTTCATAGATCTGACAATGATACGTACAATGTGTCTTACTACAATATTACAAAACACCTAAGGTATTTATACCAAGGATGCTATTACATGCTTAACAATTAAGTAAACTCATATTTGACTAATACAGACTTTGACTTTGTTGACTTATCTTGACTTGACTTTTCCTATTAAATCTTGGATACAATAATACACTAACAATCTCCCCCTTTGTATTCAATATTTAAAAAAAAATTGACATTAATCTTCAGCGCTTGATTCTTCAATCTTTAACTCTGACGTCTTTGAACTTTGAAGCTTTTAACAATCTTCAGTCTTTGAAGAATCTTTAAAAAGTCTTTTGCACTTTGCATCTCGGAAAGTCAACAAGTCTTGAAAAACGAATCATATGAAGTCTTGAAACAATACTTTGAAAACTTCTTTGAAACACTTCATCTCTGAAACTTCTTTAAACTTCTTTGAAACTTCGAACTTTTGCCTTTGAGAAACTTCGAGGAATCTTTCAAAAACTTTATCTTCATCACTCTGATCTCTTGATCGTCTTTGGAAAAACGAACTTTCACGAATCTTCTAATTTGACTTTGAATAAGCTCATAATGATTTTTTTTTCATCTGGCTTGGACTTTCAGAATCATCTTTAGAAAGTCTCTTTTCTTCAAATCAGATTTGAAATTTGAATCTTTCAGAAATTTCTTCCACTTTTTGACATCTCATCTATGAAATTGATCTTTGTAGATTTCTCCCCCTTTTTGATGATTGTGAGCACCACAATCATCAAAACTTTCTCAATTTCAGCACTTTCTTTGAATCTCCCCCTTTTACAGATATTCTCCCCCTTTGAGATACATTTAAAATTTTCTGTCCTTTGATCTAAATAGCTTAATCATGAACTCTATATACCTGAATCTTTTCAAATCCAGATATAATGTACGCTGTAACCCTGATTCAACAAATGAAATAGTTAGAAGTGCCTGTCAGTAACACAAAGTTACTGTGTACAACGAATGTACAATTTAAGGAGTTGGTTTGATGATGACTCCCCAGGACTTCCATTCAATCATTGAAAAACACAAGGTTTATCTATGAATGTTCTGACAGAAAAACAAATTTTCTGTGTGCTCGAGCTTGTGTATGAAAGAATTTAGCATAATGATTGTGTTTCATAAGGCTCAAATTGTGTAAACTGTTGAGACAGCAACAAGTATTACACGGACTCAATGTGCATGAAGGAGGTGCGAAGGTGGGGCAACTTTCCTTCTTTTTCAATATCTAAATCTTTCAAGTGAAGATAAGATAGCAGATATGCTGCGTCCCCAAAGAAAATGAAACATTTCTTTGTTAAGAAAGAAACGAGTGGTTGGTGGGGTTAATGCAAGAGTTGGCATGGGCTAGGTGCCTTTTTCAATGATGGTCACCAAAGAATGTGAACCAATCAGTAATGTGGCTGCCCGACTCATAAAGTAGTTGGTGCAGAGTTTTGATATTCTTTTAACTCTGTTCTCACACCCTCTTTCTTTTTAACATTTAAGCTCACTGCTAACCAAACTCTCATTTCCATTTTACCTCAACTCAATGAGAAAAACTCAACCGGATGAGTTATCTCCCCCACTCTTTGATTTTAAGACCCCTCACCCCTCAATCACTCGAGGATAACTTCCTGGGTAGGAAACACTGGTTAATGTGAATCCATGGAAGTTCTATTTAAGCTCACACATTAATCCCATGTAAGTCCTATAAAGAATGGTTGTTCAATAGATTAACTTTAACAGTTAAGCTCAAAAATGTATGATGACATTGTCAAAATGTATGCTCATGAAAAATATGAATGAAATTTGAGCATTTGAACTTTGAAGATTTCTCAAAACAAAGATATTGAATGAATGAAATGAAATCAAGAGAATTGTTTTGAGAATCTGACAATGTATCAATCAGATCAAATGAAATGGTTAGGGTATCAAAGAACTTGATATTTTGTTTATATCAACAAATATAAACAATTTAGCAATAAAAGTACAAGATTAGAAATGATGATTGTTGCTCAACAACAGTGATTTACAAACGGGGGTATTACCATCGAAAAATAGGTTCGTTTAGAGACATGGTAATAACAAATTAAAATGAAGTACTGAACCGATGTGTGTGAATACTTTACAGTATATAGATAAGATAATACGCAAGTATTGATCTTTAGAAACACACGGTCAGTTAAACATTAAAGCTCAATAATGAAAAACTTTTAAAATCACACTTCTTAATTCATGAAATCTTTTGAGAACCAGAAGTGGTTTGAACATTTCAGAAAGTGTTTTTCATGTTCGAAAGTTGTTCTTCTTTCTAACAATCAGAGATTTAGATCAGAAGATATTTACCTTTTAAGCTCCCCCTCAAATCACTGATAGATAGATTTTTGTCTATTAAGCTCCCCCTGGATATTTTCAAAATATCCTTGTCTGAACATTAAGAACGGGTCCTAATCTGTCATGTGATCAGAAGCCACAATGATATTAAAGTCTGGGTTCAAAAACCATCATTCCTACTTCCCCTAGACCATTGGTACCTGCAAAACAGACTTAACAGGTTTTGGTACCCACTGGTATTTGGGTAATGGTATGTTAAATTTAGGAATCCACTTCTCATTAGATGTATATCTTTTAAAACCAGAATTCTGAGAAGTTATTCTATAAGAACCGTACCAGTTGTGAGCAGTTTCTTTATGAATGAAGTCATTCTCTCCACAGTAAGAACAACAGATTTTCCTTTGAGCAATCCTGATCAGATGATTAGTCGAGTAATATATATCAGAATTACCAAAAGATTTACCTTTATGCATTCTATTCTTTTTGGCATTTGTTGTGAAGTTGAATGCTTTGTCCTTCTTCTTTTTCTCTTCAGAAGAATCTTTAACTCTCCAGACCATCTGAGTTTTCGTAGAATTCTTTCCAAGAGATTTTACATAATAGCTCGCTGAACCATCAACAGATTTGTCATAAAATAAATTTGATGGTCTGATCTGACTTGATTTGACAAAGATTGGTTTGACACTTTTGTTTTTCAAAACATTTTTATCATGAATAGAACTTGAAGTTGTTTTGAAAGAACAGACTGATTCTGTTGAGTTATCAACAGGTGATTGACTAATCACATCAGCTGTTACTTTATCTGACAATTCAATGTTTACAGCTTCTAAGTTCTCTATCTTTTCAGATAAAATATTTCTTTTAGAAATAAGTATGTCAAACTTCTGTTTCAAATCAGATCTAGCCATCTGGTCTTTAAGAATATCTGATGATAGAACAGATCTTTTGGACATGAGCTTGGATATTTCAGTTTCAAAATATGAACGTTCTTGCTCAAAATCTTTTTGTAAGTTCTTGAATTTATCAGAAATTTCATTGAAGATCCCAACATTTCTCTTTTCAGAATTTTTCTTTTCAGATTCAAAAGACTTTTTCTTTTCTTTAAAAATTTGTCTTTCTTTTTCTAATAAGTCTTGTAAAACTGAGATATGTTTGGGAAATTCAGTGTTTTTATCTTCAAGAACTTTTCTTTCCTTAGCAAATGTGTCTCTTTCAGTAATTAGAATCTTTTCAAAATCAGACACTTGCTTGGAAAGTTTTATGCATCTAAGCTCAAGATCCTTCTTCTCTTGTAAAGTTTTCTTGGAAATCTCAGATGACTGTTGAGTTGAAGATGTCTTCACATTTGATTTTTCTTTTTCTACTTGGAGACTTGTTTTCAATTTAGCATTCTTCTTCTCCAAGACAGATATCTGGTCTTTAAAAGCCTTTAACTTGTTTTGAAGCTTGACTGATTCATCTTTCAGCTCAGATGACTTCTGTTCAGTCGTCTTCAGTTAGCTTTGAAGATTGTTTATCTTTCTCTCTTTTTGCATAATAATCTTCTCTTTAACCCCTATGATTTTTTCTTTTATTTCAATTTCATTCTCACTTGCTCTGATGATACCTGCAAAATCAAATTGAGAATTATTAGCACATTTTGTACAATCAGGAGTTTTATCAGAATTTGACATTTTAGATTTGAACTCCTGAATCTGATTTAAAAGCTTTGAATTCTGATTTTTCAGCTTGTCTAATTCAGCTTCCATCTTTGGTATTTCTAGCATGTACAAAACAGCCATATCTCTTGCAGATAAAATAGTATTTCCTCTCTCGTCTGTAACAGACATCTTGAATAGAATGTTGGCTTAAAAAAATGATCGTCAAAAATAAGAAAAATATGACCACTATCAAAATATGTCCCCCTCCGCAGACTTAGCACGAGGGTCAAGGGGCAACGCCCTTGCGGGGGTATGGGTGCAGCGCCCCTAGAGAAAATTTGTTTGACATATTTTTCTCTAGAAATAAATGCTTGAAAAAAAAAATGATCTTTCCCAAACAAATCAGAAATGTTGACTAAAAAGTCAAACTTGGATCACACAAAAAAATTTTAATTTTCAGAAAAAAAATCTAAGTCTTGAAACTCGCAGGTCACTGTACACACTAGTCACTGTTCACGTTGAAACTCGCAAATGGTAACGTGCGCGTTTCTAGAACTCACAGGCCAATAGTAGCGCGTTTGCTCAAACTCGCATGACGATGAAACTCGCAAAGCACTGGAACTCGCTAATCACTGTTTCGAACAAACTCGCAGATCAAACAACTCGCAGAACACTGTTGTTAGCGCGTTACGCTTAAACTCGCACGCTTCTCTAGCGCGTTACGATCAAACTCGCACGTGTCTCTAGCGCGTTTCGATCAAACTCGCACGTGTTGCTTGCGCGTTTTTCAGACACTTGCACGTTCTAGCTAAAACACCAAATCCCTTTGACTTACGCGTTTGATGATGAAGTTGCGCGTTTGTTGATGAAGTTGCGCGTTCTACGGATCTTGTGCGTTTCGACACTTTTGTTCATGAAATTGATCCAATTTGACTCAAAACCTGCAAATCTAAACATGAAATTGCACCAATATGATCGAATTATCAATTATAACACAAATCTACCACAAGATTTCCATTAAAACATCAAAAATCAACAAATTGATTCAAGAAACAGTGTTCGAGTTCGAGTTTCACAAAAAATAGCTATTTGATCAAATTGATTAATCTAATGTTCGAATTAGACAATGTGATCAGAACGAATGTTGATCCAATTGATAAAACGTATACAATCAAATCAATTTCTTGATTTAATTGTACAAAAACAATAAAACCACGGATCAAACAGTAACTTTCAAGAAAACAGTTCGTGAAAATCAAGATTTCGAAAAATTTAATCAAATTTTGATGTAATGATCCTTCTGATTGGTTTGGTTTGCTCTGATACCAAGTGATATTGTCCTATTTAATCAAGCAATCAAACAATCATTCAAGATATTGACATTCAAAGTATATTCTAGAGAGAGAGTGTAGAGAGAGAAAGTCTTCAAACTTCATAGATCTGACAATGATATGTACAATGTGTCTTACTACAATATTACAAAGCACCTAAGGTAATTATACCAAGGATGCTATTACATACTTAACAATTAAGTAAACTCATATTTGACTAATACAGACTTTGACTTTGTTGACTTATCTTGACTTGACTTTTCCTATTAAATCTTGGATACAATAATACACTAACACTGACATATTTTTATGATGCATATTTTCAGGGAGAGTAAGAGTAAGAATAATTGACTTCTAAACATTCAGTTTAGAACTCTTTCTTTAAACTTTTAACTCGCTTTTCAAGTCTTTACTTTCAATAAATGTTGTTATTTTGCTTTCAATAAGATTTTGTTGCTTTGACGACTTTTTGACTGAATGCAGATTTTGAGAGGAGCTTACATGATTATATCAATCATGACTTTGAGGCTAACTTTATGAGATTAACGATGAGCGTAAGGATTATTCTAACCTTAATCTCATACATGTGTTGGTCCTGGAGGTGCTTAACAAGTTTGTAAAAGGGGGGGGGGGTTGAATACAAACATATAATTTAAAGTTTAATAAATTGTTTATTGATAAATCAAACACAATTTACAAGTCTGTTGCGGAATAAGATTAAGTAAGACTCAATCTAAACAAACTTCAGAAAACACTAAGATGGTTGCACAAGAATATAGAGAATGGGGGATTAGAGAAAATAGAAAACAAGGGTTTCTATGAAGGTTCAAGAATAGAGCACACACTTCAGATGAAGAGGTAATCTTTCTATTTATACCCTATGCATTACATGCATGGTAGGGCACTTTACATGTGTCCTTTATTGATTGGCTGAGAGAGTCTGACTTTGGGAGACATGCTTTCGGCCGTATCATGAACAGTGTAGTTGACAAAGTTGTTGTACGAACTTTGGCAGAGGTATGTCCGTTCTGACACATCGTACTGGTTGTGCAAGTTAAGACAAAAGGAGACTTGAGGCATAAGCTTCGTGATCGTTTGATCGCTGAATATCTCTTCCTTCAGAGATACAAAGAAGTTCAGCTATCGCTGAAGCTTTTCCTCATGTTCCTTCGCGTATAAGTAGAGTCGTCTTTGCTTCACTGATATCCGCATTAGGTCACTAGTAGACTTGTCTTTGTTCAGTGGCTTCGTCTTCGATTCAGATATGAACATCTGTTGACGCGAGACTTTGTCTTCAGGGATTACGTTAACTATTTACATCAGAGAGTATCAGCGATAACTTAACAGACTCAGTCTGATCGCTGATAGTATAACATTAATACATATGAAATGTTTTCAAGAAAGGTCATCAGCGATAACTGAACAGACTTAGTCTGATCGCTGATGGTGAAACACTAATACATATTAAAACGTAATTTTCAGTAAGTATAGAAGAGGGTCGTTATCAAATCACTGAGAGAGTTTGGATCAACAATCTCCCCCTATTTGATAATGACAAAGTAACTGAAGAAAATTACTTTATAGTTCAAAATAATGGAATAATCAGGACTCATAACATACATGTCCCAATTACTATTTTGAGGGATCTTTTACAGTACTGATAGAGTTAAGTACTTCACTGAAATTTTCATTAATTCAAAGATAGAATTACAAGGTATGAAAATTACAAGTACAAGTGATGGACTAACTACTGTAAGTTTTACTAATAGATTACAAGAAGTAGGAAACTAATCTATCAGCTATCTAAAGAAGACTTAAGAGGATTGATCATATACTAAGGTATTTCTTCTCCTTTTTGCCTTCGGTCTAAAGATTCTTGGCTAATGATTGCTTTGATTGGCTCAGCAGCAGAAGAGAAGTCACACCATAAGCACAAGAGATCCTTGAGATGACTGAGGGGACAAATAGGAATTTCAGATACTCTTTGGAATCTGAGCTCTTCCTCATCATCTCTGAAGAAGATTCCAAAAGGTTCTTTAAAAACTTGTCCTGCAACATATGGTCCACTAGGGGGCAGAGATAGATCAAGAACTAAAAGATCAAGAGGAGGACCAAACAGAGCTTCTCTTGAGAATTTGATGGAGGTTTCATTTCTTATCACAGCGACATTTTCAGACGAGGAGGAGACATGCTTTCTTTTTATTTGCTTTAGCTCAGAAAGAAGAGAAGATGACACCTTTAGGATTGTAGCGACTCTGTTGATGAGAGCATCATTTATGCTTTCAACATAGCCTCTTTAGATTGACTTCGATTTCTTCAGCGCATCTTTGAACTCAAGCCATTCCATGTAGCCGAAGCTTTCCAGCTTTGAAACGAATATAGCCTTCCAGCTTCCATCATCTCTGGTAATCTCCATAGTGACATAAACTTTATTCTTCTTCTTTCTCCCAGAGATAACGACTGCTATGATCTTCATTGGGTCAGAGCGATAGTCTATTTTATGCTTGCACCAATCAACTGAGTTATCGCTGACCGCTAGTTCTTTTGAGCTCTCCTCTTCAATCTCTTTCAATAGAGCATCCTAGACTTCTACTGAATCTTGAGAGCAAAAGAGGCATCTCTTTGATAATCATCTTCTCAGCCCTGACAGATTCTTCGATTTCATCTTCAGTCAGAAACTCTAGATCTGTTGATTGATTAGGGACCTTTAGTTGTTGTTTCTCTAGATTAGAGATCAACTCTGTTCTTCTCTTCATCTCTTCCTCTGACCAGTGAGATGGTCTTGAGGGCCTTCCTGGATGTTGCAGGGATTCTTCTTCTTCTTCATCTTCTTCATCAATCTCATTTACAGAGATTGGGATTATTTCTTCATCAGCTATGGGAGCTGGAATTATTTGTAGTTCTTTACCCTTAAGCAGGGGAGAGAACTGGCTGGTCATAAAAATAGAAAGAAACAAAGTTAGGTTTTATATTGGGAAGAAGGGAGATAAAGGCTAGAAGAGAACAGGGTTAGGAAATTTATAGAAGGATATGGGAATAAGTGAAAGGCATACTTGAGAAGGATTCTCCTCAGATAGTGAAACTGTCTTCAGGTTTCCCTTAGCAACTGCACCCTTGGATTTGCTTTGGAAAGGGGTTCCTGAGGATGTTCCATGACTCCCCCCTGCTGTGACAACCTCCTTCGAAGTTATCACTGAAGAAGTGACGGTTACAGAACACCATAAGGACTGATCTTCTTCATCGTCATCGTCATCATCATCATCTTCTTGGTGATGTTGCTCGTCCTCTTGATCTTGAAGATCAAGATCTTCTTCTTCATTTTCCTCCTCTTCTTCTTCATCGACTAAGTCTTCGAAAGAAGGAGGGGCTTTGTCAGCAACCTTCTCCCCCTCAACATGAGAGGGAGGTTCTTCCTATTGAACCTCAACAGCAGCTTCAACTATTTTCTCCCCCTCTTTATTTTCTTCAGTTGTGTTCTCCCCCTCTTTGTTATTATCATCTAGGGAGAGATCATTGGTTGGAGAGGAAGGTTGTGTAGAGTCCAACTTTCGGACTTCAGCCTCCAGACTATCCAAGCGTCCTTCAATCATAGGGAGATCTGAAGTAGCCTGATGAATAAATTCAACAGCTATGTTCAGTTGGGTGCGGTCGTCCGATGTGAAGGAAGGAGAATGAATCGGAGCTGGTGCATTCAGCTTGTCAAGGACTTGCTGAAGAAGAGTTGTTCAAGAATCCACTTTTGTGGATAGAGCATCCATCTGTCGCTTAGTATCCTCCTTTACTCTGACAATATCTTCCTGAAGAGTGGAGATTTGAGAGGCTTCAGCTTTGGTGGAGCAGGTAGCTGTCAAAGTCTTCAGCTCAACACCAGCGGTATTGACCGTGCTGGTGGTTCCGTTGATGGTTGTGGTGAGAGAAACCACCTTTTCTCTCAAACTGTTCACATTCGCGTCAACAGTTGCCAAACTAGGACCTGAAAGAAAAGTTAGCTTTTGAGTAACAGGCTTAGATGGGGAGAAGGAAAGTGTATTGGGGAGTTTAGGTATACCTGATTGTTCAAAAATGTTGAAAAATTGCATGTCTCTTTCAAACGTTTGAGCATCAGGTCATAAATATGGAACATGAGGTTGCTTCATATGAGATGAAGGGTTAGAGACCAAAGAGATGGGAGGACAAGTAATAGGGATAGAAGAAATTTGGGGTTGAGAAGGTACCTAAGTTGATTGAAGAACTGAGATTTCAGGTTGAGTTACTGTTGTTGTGACAACGACAGAGATAGCTGGCACGGTTGATGTGATCACAACAACAGATGTGGAGGAGAGGACCACAAAATCATCCAAGGAAGTTTTTCGAGAAACTTCCTCAGGCCTTGAACTAGTGACGCTTGTCTCCTTAATCACTTTGGACTTCTTTGAAGGACCAAAGGAACTAGCTGATGGTCATTTGGAACCAATGGTAGCGGAAGGGCTAGCAGAAGAATGAACCTTCTGCGTGGCCGTTGAAGTAGAAGAATGGAGAGAGAGGCGAGAGCGTAGGGTAGAGATACTTACCTCGTTGTCCAGTGGTTTGACCTCCAGTGAACGTTGACCCACTTTGGCGAAGGAGCCATCAGGAGTAGTGGGGTAAGAGTTGGCGTAGAGGAACTTCAGATATGCACAGATGAACCGTATATATGGGATCTTGGGATCCCTCTCTGTCTTCTCTATCTTTGACCTTAGATCGTCAAAGATAGCGGTGACAAAGTCAAAGTTTTTGCCAGCAATCACTGAGTAGGCCATCTGGAACTGTACCTTGTTGGCCTGATCTAGGGAACCACTTTTCCCACTCATGCATTGAATGAAGTGAGAAAAGATAAAGTTCAGCTGAGAAGGCATGTTCGCCTTCTTGATGAGAGTCAACTTCTTGCTGGGGATTGTGGAGTGGGGCTTGTTGTCCTAGCAGTACTCCATATCATCCAGAAACTAGATGAGTTCAGCTTCAAACCCACTCTTGGGTTTGTCAGGAAACCTGAGAGCCTTCCTCAAGCTGAAAGCGGTCATCATTCCTTTTCCTAGGTCAGTACAGAAAGAAATGGCAGAAACCTGGTCACCTTTCTTGTTGGTGATGGTTGAGTCTTCAGCTATGAACCAAAACTGTTGAAGTAGAGTTTTGGATCAACAGTGAGGGCATAAGCAATGCAGGATTGCTTCAGGAATTTAGCAGCATCCACCAGGTGTGGGTATTTGATTCCATCGAAGTCTAATCGTCCAAGGTGGATGTTCTTAGGGACTTCAGAGTCAGTGATGGCGAACTTGACGTTCTTGGAAGCAACAAGAGCGGATTGAGCCATTTCTGAATATGGAAATAAAGAAGAGTTGAAGAAAAGTTGTAGTCTAAAAATAAAGAAGGTTTTACCAGTTTCAATTTGAGGAAAGAAACAGAGAAAAACCAACATATTTGAAGATTAAAAACAGTGTTCTTAATGAAAAAATTGAAGAACAGTAAGAAAACCAAAGATTTTGGAAGAATAAAATAAAAAAAAAATGATTTTATAGGATAAAAAATCTCATAGAAAACCCATAATGATGGAACATATGGAGTTTATTAACAACATTGAAATAGGAATAAGATCAAAGTAACCTGGTGATATTGAATGAGGATGATGCAGATGCTTGAGATTTATTGAGAGAGAATGCTTGAGAGAGAATTTCTTTCGCAAACGGATTTCCAGAAAGCGTAAAATGATAAGAATGGAAAAACGTTCTTTAAATACGTTTAAGAGTAGGAGAGAGAGAGAGAGAGAGAGGCGGGAAAACAAATGTTCATCATGACATGGACACGTCCCACGAAGTTGATTGGATAGAAGTGCGATGGACGAACGTGTCAGAAAAAGGCATGTCGTGGATTGTCCGTTCAAATGACGTCATAAGAGGGAGAAAAACGTTTCATTTGGCCTTTTTGAAATTATCTCTGTAGAAAAGTCAGAGATAGGTTTTCCTTTTAAAGAATCCCTGATAAAAATTCAGAGATTGATTTTTATTTTAGAAGGATCACTGAAGAGAAAAATCAGTGATAGATTTTGTTTTTCAAAAAGCTTTTAATCATTTGAGGAAAACTTCAGTGATCAAAGTTTTATTTTTAAAACATCTTACTGACTGGAGATTCAGTGATTTAGAGTGGAGTAAGAAAACATACCTGAGAGTTAGAGTTTTAATCACAGATTGAATGATAAAGGGGAGCTTATAATCACTGACATAATGCATGAACGTTGAAGATTTATTCTTCGAGATTCAACATTCCAAGCTCACTGATGAGAAAGTTGAACCTTGTCTCATCAAGAGGTTTGGTAAACAAATCAGCTAACTGATAGTCACTGGGGATAAAGTAAAGTTCAATATCACCATTCATCACATGATCTCTGATAAAATGATATCTGATCTCTATGTGTTTCGTCTATGAATGTAGCACTGGATTATTTGCTATAACGATAGCACTAGTGCTGTCACAATAGATTGGAATCTTTGATAGCTGAAGGTCATTGTCTAATAGTTGATTTCTCATCCATAATAACCGAGCACAACAACTTCCAGCGGCTACGTATTCAGCTTCAGCTGTGGATATGGACACTGAATTATGCTTTTTGCTCGTCCAACTTACCAGATTTCCACCTAGGAGTTGACATCCACCAGTGGTGCTCTTTCTATCGAGTTTACAACCTGCAAAATCACTATCAGAATATCCAGTTAGATCGAACCCTGAGTCTTTGGGATACCAAAGACCGAGGTTAGGAGTTCCTTTGAGATATCTGAAAATTCGTTTAACAACGATCAAATGGGATTCCTTGGATTCACATTGATAGCGTGCACATAAACAAGTAGAGTACATGATGTCAGGTCGACTCGTTGTAAGATATAGCAGGGAGCCTATAATTCCTCTATAGGCAGTGACATTTACAGGTTTTCCAGATGGATCTTTGTTAAGTGTCAGAGGAGGTGCCATAGGAGTCTTCATAGCTGAAGTTTGTGTCCGATCAAACTTCTTCAACATATCTTTGACATACTTACCTTGGATGATAAATGTACCTTTGTCAGATTGTTTGATCTGAAGGCCAAGAAAATATGTCAGCTCACCCATCATACTCATTTTGTATTCTTTCTTCATTCTTTCAGCGAAACGAGTACACAGAGATGGGTTAGTAGAACCAAATAAGATGTCATCGGCATATATTTGTACAAGAATAATATGACCTTTTATCTTTCTGAAAAATAATGTATTATCAATTTTGCCACGTTCAAAATTTTCAGAGATAAGAAAAGATGTTGGATCCCAGATTTAATCTTACGATAATAATGATATAAACAACAAGAGTAATAACAGCGGAAGCAATATAGTTTAATATCAAAAGCAGATTCAAATATCACAATTCATATAATAAGATAAGCAGTAAGAACAAGATCTTCTCAAGATATATTCAGTTGATTCTTCTAATACAAGATATCAAAAAGCACACTTTTGTCAAAGGAGTGATGGTCCTATTTATAGGACCATAAAGTAAACAGTGTACTATTCTGACAAATAGAAGCATGCTTGAACAGTGTCTTACCCAAAAGGTAAGCTCAAGACATGCTTGAACAGTAACCTACTCTATAAAGTAAATATTATCACTAAGTGCTTGGTTATCTGGTCTGATACTTCAGGAAAGTCTTCAGCGCCTTCTTTAGATAGAATGTCTTCAGAGCATCTGATGAAGCCATCTCTGATGTCTTCTGCTGAAAGTGTTCCTCTGATAAGTTCTTCAGAGGCAGGTATGTCTTCTAAAGTCTTCGTCCTCTGGTCTTCGTCCTCTGAAGTCTTTGTCCTCTGAAGCAGGACATAGATATTTTCAACACTTTAACAAATGAAGATTTGGAGCTAACAATCTCCCCCTAAGTGTTGAAAATAAAAATTGCAAGAGTAGCAGAGAACAAAAATTTAAACTAGAAAGCATAGAGGAGAAAATCATCCTCTTAAATATTACTTCTCAAACATTTGGAAATACATTACAGAGAAAGTAACATTCAAAAATAAGGAAACAAACTAACATTTGTCACTAGAACAGATTCCATGAAACTTCATGATTAGAGCTCTGAAATTAATCATTGAGACAATCTCCAAGTCTAGTTTTGCTAATAGATCTGCTCTGTGCCTTTCTTTGTTCACATGGATCATTTTCTATATTCCTCTCAAGGTCTCATCAGAGTATTTCGAAACTTCTGAAGCAAGAAAGATTTTCTTTACTTTGTTTACTCTATAGACGAAACCCAGAGGTTCTACTATTATTGATCCTGTCTTCTGTTTGTCAAGATTATCGATTGACTCCACATGTTCATTCACGTCCAGCTTTTCTTCTCCCAGGTTCAGAGCAATCTGGAAGTCACGTTTTACTCTATGTTTGACATAAGCCTCCATTGCCCTTCTGACTTCAACCATGCCCATTCTGATCTCTCTTCTTCCATGATCGTATCTAGCAGAGCAATAGGTGTATAAATGAGGTAAATCATATGGATTTAAATTTACGAGATCATTATCATTGAACTCGTTAATCTTCTGATCAGAGCGAGTTACCACATAGTGCCTATAGATGATCTTGTTGTAGGCAAAGGTCTTCTCAGAGATTTTGTTGATTTTGATGATTGGATCATCAGAGAGGACCTGTGCTCTGGGTGTGGTTTTATCTCTGACAAATTTTCGCTCATAGTTAGGCATGTTCTCTCTGATCCTTGGATTCAGAGGAATGACTAGAGTATCTGCCAAATTAAATTCAAAGTAGATGTGTCTGAAATGATCTTCTATTGAGGCTTCGAGATTGGATGCTAGGAATGTAGGAGGTTGAGTAAAAACTTTGACTGGTAAACCAATGCTTTCTTTCTGAACAGGTTTCTCTGAAGGACCCTGTTCATCAACAACCATGGTCTTTGGTTCCTTTGTCTCTGGAAGATCTTCTGTTGTAGGTTTAGAGATGTAGCCATCTATCTCTGGTGATTCTCTCAACTCTGTTGCTGCTGAAGTATGATGTGGTTGAGCATTCTTGAATACATACTATTCAACATCAACTACTTCAATCTGTTCTTCAGCAGTTTCTTTTTCTCCTGAATCTGATTTTTCTTCTTGTTCAGATTCTAATTTTTCTTCTTGTTCAGATTCAGATTCTGCTTTTTCAGACTCTGATTCGAAAGCATCTCTCATTACATATGTTGGTCTTTCAGGTGATGAGAATGCATATTCTAATGTAGAGTAGTCTATTAGTTGCTCGTCGTCTTCATCTTCTTCCAGCGCCCCAATAGTTTCTGGAGTTGCATTTATGACTGGTATTATTGGAGCACTTGAAGTAGATGGTGCTAGGAAGACAACAGGTACTGGAGACTTGAGAGTGGTCTGGTAATCTTCAGCAGAGGTTGAGGTTGAGCATCTCTCTGTTTCTTTTTCTTTGCCTTGGTTTGTTTTAGAGGGAGTGAACTCCTATTGTGTTTCAACAGTTCTGGGTGTTTGAGTCTTCTCCCCCTTATGAAGATCTGATGACTCCTGAGGTTGGTCATCAGAGTCATGTGTTGAACCCCTACTTGGTAGGGGTGACATCCAAAAAGTAGTTGTTACCTTTCACTAGGACATCAAACTGTGCCATGTTCAAGCTTGGAACAAGTTTGCTGGAGTTGTCTGAGGTTTGGGAATGAGCCACCATTGTTGCAGGTTTTGAGAAAGATTAGTGCTTAGAGAGAGAGAAATTAGGATTTTGGATTATGAGAGCGTAAAGAATAGAGAGAGGAAAAGGGTTTTTATGGACAAAAAAGTAGAGTGAGAGGTTATGGAAATGGCGATTGAGTGTTCCAATGTCAGAAAGGACGTTCCATCATCCCCTAAGTAATAGGTGACACGTTGAGGGGTGTAGGGGAGAGACGCTTGGTGTCAGAAAACCGCCAGTAGGGATTTTGTAAGAAAACAAATGGTTATCCAAAAGATTTATTATTAAAAGAATTTCCTGGAATATTCGTTTAATGAGAAAAGATCAGAGGCTCTGATATGAGTATCAGAGACAAGATCAGAGGCTCTGATATAAACATCAGAGACAAGATCAGAGGCTCTGATATTAGTATCAGGGAAGCTCTCTTGCTCCCCCTTGAAAGATGAAGGATTCTCTTGCTCCCCCTTGACCAAAGAATGGTTTCATTTTATCTTCTTGGATATGCAAAAGAATAATTTTGACTTTGTGAACAATGTTCATAGAAACTGAAATTACTTTCAGAATCTCTTGTTGAGAACATGCTACTTATGTCAGAGGCTCTGATCAAAGGATCAGAGACTCTGATATTTTTCTGTTTTAGGTAGACATGTTCAACATTCCCAACTTGATGATTAAAATATTGAACCTTCGTTCATCTAAAGCTTTTGTGAAAATATCAGCAAGTTGAAGTTCAGTTGGTACAAAATACATCTCTATTTTCCCTTTTCAACATGATCTTTCAGAAAGTGGTACCTTACATCAATATGCTTTCTTTTGGAATGCTGCACAGGATTGGCAGAGATGGCTTTGGCACTTTTTGAATCACACAGAATTGGAATTCTGTCAAATTGTAAGCCATAGTCTTTGAGCTGAGTTTGCATCCATATGACTTGAGAGCAACAACTATCAGCAGCAACATATTCTTCCTCTGCTGTGGAAGTTGAAACACAGTTCTGCTTCTTGGATGTCCAACTTACCAGCTTATTTCCCAATAATTGACAGCATCCTGATGTACTCTTTCTGTCGAGTTTGCATCCAGCATGATCTGCATCAGTGTATGTTGTTAAATCAAAGCTAGACAGTTTTGGATACCAGACACCTAAAGAACGTGTGCCTCTGAGGTATCTAAAAATTCTTTTCACTGCAGACAAATGAGATTCTTTTGGATTTGCTTGATATCGAGCACAGAGACATGTTGCGAACATTATATCAGGTCTGCTTGTAGTTAAATATAAAAGTGATCCTATCATGCCTCTGTAGGTTTTGACATCTACAGATTTTCCCGAAAGATCAGAGTCAAGCTTGACTCAAGTTGCAATAGGTGTTTTCATAGAGGTTGAATCATTGAGTCTGTATTTTTTTAAAATGTCAGAGACATACTTAGATTGAGTTATAAAATTACCCTCTGATGTTTGCTTTACTTGTAAGCCTAGAAAAAATGTTAATTCTCCTATGAGACTCATCTCAAATTTACTCTTCATCAACTCTAAAAACTTATCACAATACTTTTGATTTGTAGAGCCAAATATAATGTCATCAACATATATCTGTACTAGAAGAATATCATTTTTGTACCTTTTTATGAAAAAAGTTGTATCAATTGTACCTTTTTCAAAACCATTATTTATCAGAAATGTGGACAGAGTAGCATACCATGCTCTTGGAGCTTGTTTAAGTCCGTATAGAGCTTTATCAAGATAATAAACATGGGTAGGAAACTCTGCATTTTCAAATCGAGGTGGTTTCTAGACATAAACTTCTCCATTTAATTTACCATTTACAAAGGCGGATTTAACATCCATCTGATATACTTTGAACCCTTTGTGTGCAGCATAGGCTAAGAAGATTCTAATTGCTTCTAGCCTAGCTACAAGAGCGAATGTTTCATCATAATCAATACCCTCTTCTTGGCAATATCCCATAGCAACCAACCTTGCTTTGTTTGTGATAATAATGCCATCCTCATCCTTTTTATTTCTGAAGACCCCTTTAGTTTCAATTGCAAATTTTTCTTTAGGAAGGGGAACTAAGGTCTAGACTTTCTTTCTTTCAAACTCTTGAAGCTCATTTTGCATTGCAGAGATCCAATGAGGATCATCAAGATCTTCGTTTACCTTCTTTGGTTCAATGATGCTTAAAAAATTTACAAAAAAACATTCATTGATTGTTGTTGATCTGGTTTTGACACCCTCTGAAGGTGATCCAATGATCTGATCATGGGGATGATCTTTTGTCCATCTTGTGAGTGGAGCATGAATATGAGGTGGAGTTTGAGCTTCAGAGATGATGGTAGGAGACATCTCTGTTGTGCTGAGCAGAGGCTCTAAAGTTGATTCCAGAGGCTCTGAGGTGGGTTCCAGAGACTCTGAAGTGGGTTCCAGAGATGAAGTATGCTCTAAAGTTTCTTCAAGAGATGTCTCTGGAAATTCTTCAGATATCTCTTGTTCATCTTCTGCTTCTGAAGAGAATTGTCCTTCTGTTTGACTTGATTCATTTCTTGGACCTGCATTCAAGGAAACAGAAGTTGTGTCTTCAGAGGGACCAGAGAGATTTGTACCTGACGTTTGTGGATCCTCTGAAGTTGCTCTGTGAATATCTCTGAAAAGAAACTCTGAGTTTTCATCATCAAAGAAATCTTCGAATATTTTGTTTAGTTCAGATTCTCTTGTCTTTTTATGATTCAGAGATATTTTTGGCCGTTGGATTGATATCTTTGTTGGCCAGACTTTGTCATCATCAAAAGACACATTGATACTCTCTTGGATTGTTCTTGCTCTTTGATTGAACACTCTGAAAGCTTTTGAGGCTAATGAATAGCCAATGAATTTGCCTTCATCTGCTTTCTTGTCAAACTTTCCAAGAGACTATCTATCATTTAGAATATAACATCTTCATCCAAAAACATGGAAATATTTAACATTAGGTTTCCTATTGTTAATGAGTTCATAAGATGTTTTCTTGAATCTTTTGACAATAGTAGCTCTGTTTTGAGTAAAACAGGTTGTTGCCACTGCCTCTTACCAAAAATTTGTTGGAAGATCAGATCCAGCAAGCATAGTTCTTGCAGCTTCAACAAGTGTTCTGTTTTTCCTCTCAACAACACCATTTTGTTGAGGGGTGCTTGCTGCAAAGAAGTTTGGAGTTATGCCTTCTTCTGAAAGATATGAGTTGATTTTGGCATTTCTGAACTCTGTTCCATTATTACTTCTCAGCTTCTGAACTTTGCTATCAAACAGAACCTGCAATCTTTTTAACAATCTTATTAAAATATCAGGGACATTAGACTTGGCTCTGATGAATTCTATCCAAGTATATCTTGAGTACTCGTCAATTAAAACGAGAATATACTTTTTACCTGATAAACTCTGCACAGAGATAGGACCACAGAGATCCACATGAAGCATATGCAGAGGTTTTGGACAATTTTTATCACTTTTGGTCTTGTGGGAAGATCTTTTCATTTTTCCCATTTCACAAGCAGAACAAAGATGATCTTTGTTAAACTTCAGAGATGGTAATCCCTTAACCAGATTTAGTTTGATCAACTTATCAAGTGAAGAAAAGTTCAGATGTGAGAACTTTTTATGCCAGAGCCAAACATCTTCACTGTTCAGAGATACTAGACAGAGTTTCTCTGAGTCAGTTTTTATGTGTTTGGAAAAATTCATTCTATATAAATTACCTTTTCTGTCAGCTCTGAGCATTTCTTGACCTGTTTTTGAATGAAGTAATGAACAATGTTTTTCTTGAAATTTCACATTAAAACCATGGTCACAAAGTTGACTTATGCTGATTAATTTATGCTTTAACCCATCAACATAAGCAACCTTTGATACAGAGACATTACCTCTTGTAAGCTCACCATAAGCCTTAATTTGCCCTTGTATATTGTCTTCAAAAGTTACTGCTCCTCCAGATTTAGCTTTGAAAGAGGGTAGTAACTTCTTATCTCCAGTCATATGCCTTGTACATCCAGAATCTAAGTACCAGATTGGCATAGACTGTTTCTGCAAGACAAATTAGATTTTCTTAGGTACCCATCTCATCATGGGTCCTTTTTTGTTAGACTTTTGATTATCTCTTTGAAATTTTGCCTTCTCATCATGTGATGTTTTGGCAGAGTTGTCCTTTTTCTTTTGAGGCCTTATCTTTGAATTTTTATTCAGAGACTGATTTAGAAAACAGTTATAACCTCTGAAGTGATTTTTCAGTTTCATCAAGAGTTGGATGCAATTGCACTCCACAGAACAAGAAGAAGTAGAAGCAAAGGTTTTCATTTCATTAAATGCATTCGATACATTATGATTTCTTTTTGAATTAGTACTAGGAATATTACAAGTATTCCTAACTACTTCCTTTCTTCTAGCTTGAAAGACAACATTCTTTTCAAGTTGTCTCTTCTTGTTTAGAAACATCCTTTTCTCTTTATTGCTCACTGCACAAACAGGATTAGAATGGTTAATTTCTTGCCATTTTCCTTTTTGTTCAGGAGTAAACTTGATTGGTTTATAATTGTAGAGTTGAGAAGTGATGGTTTTATTCTTTGCCTTTACTTTTAATTCTTTTTCAAGATCCAGAGAAGTTTTTGCTTGAAGACACATTTCTTCAAAGTCAGGACATATTGGTATTCTAGGTTTATTTTTCAAAACAGAAATAGGAATATTCAAAATTCCAGAACCAACAGTCTCTATCTTTTTATGAATTGCTTTATCTGATCTGTAGAAAATCTGTTCATCTATCTCTGGATCAGATTCAGAATCAGAGTCAAGAAAGTCTCTTTCAGCCTTACCAGAGATAGCTACCTCTGATGGTTTCTCAATTTTCTTGGGTCTTGAGACTCTGATGATTCTTTTCATGCTCTCTCTCTTCTTCAAATCAGCTATAATATTTTCTTTATTTATTCTTTTGATGTCATCCTCAAATGTAGTTCTGATGCATTCATCAGAGATTGGTGAATACAGAGGAGCATCTGGATTAAGAGAACTCTGAGGTTCATCTTCAGAAGTACTTGTTTCAGAGGTACTTTGTTCAAATGTCTCTGATTCATTTTTGAAAAATGCATCAAACTTGAAAATCTCTTTGGGATCATTGCTCTGAGGTTTTGTCAAAAATACCTCTGAAGTTTCTTTTTCTATTTTTAAGATAGAATTTGGAAAGATTTTCACTTCAGAGTATGCAACATTTTTAAATTTAGCGCTCTTGTTTTTTATCCCTCTGAGGTTTTTATTCTCTTGAAATTGTTTAGAGATGGACAATCAGAGCTCTGGACCATTCCTATACAGAAAGTGGAATAAAGTGAAGTTTTCTTCAATCCAGTGAATGGATCCAATTCATTGAATCCCAACCCTTGAGTATCCATTACCCTTGAGTATCCATTTGAGAGTTTATCTTTATATGTACATCCTGAGCATCAAGATAGCTTTTGATTTGAAGTTCTTTCCTTTCTAGAGATTGATGTAATATTTCTCTCTCTTTTTGAAAAAAATTGGTTAAGGCAACAGAATTGAGTCTTTCATACTCAGACCTTTTTACTTCTTTTTCTTTAACTTTTAAAACTTTCTCAAGCTCTTTGAATTTTTCTGAAAAAGATTTTTCTTTTTGTTTCTGAACTTTTTCAAGTTCAGATTTTTCAACAAAAATATCCTTCTTTTCTGACTCAAGAAGATCTTTTACCCTTTTGTAAAAACTAAGATCTTTTGACATTTGTTTTATTTTTCTTTTTCATCAACAAGTTACCTTTTGAAATTCATATCTTAGCTTAATAACATCCAATTCAAGTTCACTGTCAGAGGTGGAAGGAGTGTTTACCTTTTCAGAGTAGTCCTCTGATGACCCATCATTCTGATCATCTGTGAAAGACATACCACAGAGATTGGTAGGTTCTTCCTCTCCATCACTTGTTGAGTCTGACAGGCAGTCTTCCATCTCTTCAACAAGTACTCTCTCTTTGACGTTGTACTTGTATTTGTTTTTGTAGTAGTCTTCATCTTTGATTAGCCTGCCTCTGCAGTTTGCAGAGTAATGGCCTGGCTTTCCACATCTAAAACATCTTCCATCGTTTTGGTTTGATGGAAGATCATTGTCTGATTCTGTCTTCTATGCTTGTGCTTGTGGTTTGAAGTACCTCTGAGGTTGAGGATACCTTGGCTGAAATGATTGTTGAGATCTTGATTGTTGAGTAGAATCATGATTGGTGAAATGAATGCCCTTTTGATCACTATGCAGAGTAGATCTGGGCTCTTGTTGATAGTCAGCTTTCTGAAATCTCCTTTCTGCATTTCCTCTTCTTTCTTCATCCTCTCTTCTTCCTTCAAAAACTTTCTTGCCAAATTTCTTGTTAAATTGATGGGTGATTAATGCAAGAGATTTGGCAAAGGCATTGATGTCATCATCTGAGTCAGAATCTGAGTGTTCAACTTCTTCAGACATCAGAACCTTCTTGGATTTTCTTTTAGATTCTCTCTTTGAACAGTTGTCTTTTTCTGCATTTCTGCATTCTTGTGATATACCTTTTTGTTTTGACATGAGTGCAAGTGATCCACCTAAAGAAGTTTTTGATTTTTGTTTAACTACTTCTTTTTCTTGTGCAACCAATGTGCCATAAATGTCAGTTCATGACCATGATTCAAGGTTTTGATTGACTTGTATTTACATTAACAGTTGTGACCACTCTTCATTTAGACTCTTAAGGAAAAGAACATTATTTTCTTCTTTTGTCCTCATGACCCCAAATTTTCTGAACTTGTTGATGAGAATGTTAAACCTTGAGTATGTTTGGTGTAAGGTTTCTTCGGTTAATGCATGAAAATCATTATATTCATTGATTCAAAGATTTCTCCTGTTCTTTTGAGTTTGTAGGCCACCTTCAAGTTGATTTAACAACTGATCCCATATCTCTTTTGTAGTTACACAAGAATCAAGTTCTTGGAAGATATCATTGGGAATGGCCATTATAAGTAATTTAACAACCTTTGAATCATTTTCCATCATGTTAGTTTCTTCTTCCGTAAAGTTTGAAGTTTTCTTTTCATAGTAAGCAGGGATTTCAGCAGTATTTGTTGTTGCAGGAACTCTTGGTACCAACACCATTGGTTGGTGAGGTCCATCGTTCACTGATCTTAACAGATCCCTGTCCATGCCTTCTAAGAAATTTACCATTCTTATCTTCCATTGGGGATATTCATCCCTTAGAAGTGTAGGAGGTTTGGTTAATGATCCAACTGTATAAATGGCACTTATGCTTGAGTTTGCCATTTTTGTGAAGAAAAGATGATGATTTGAAGAACTGATGCTTTTCTATGAAGATCTTCTATCAAATGATGTAACTGTGATTTACTTTCAAATCTGGAGCATATGAAGTTTAATAAACCAGGGTTTATATAAACATGCACAGATATTAAAAGCTTGAATCAGTAAGAATTAAATCTATCCGAGTATGCCGATATGATCTTTCTTTGTTTTAGAAAACAAAGAAGACTCTGATACCAATTGTTGGATCCCAGATTTAATCTTATGATAATAATGATATAAACAACAAGAGTAATAACAACGGAAGCAATATAGTTTAATATCAAAAGCAGATTCAAATATCACAGTTCATATAATACGATAAGCAGTAAGAACAAGATCTTCTCAAGATATATTCAGTTGATTCTTCTAATACAAGATATCAAAAAGCACACTTTTGTCAAAGGAGTGATGGTCCTATTTATAGGACCATAAAGTAAATAGTGTACTATTCTGACAAATAGAAGCATGCTTGAACAGTGTCTTACCCAAAAGGTAAGCTCAAGACATGCTTGAACAGTAACCTACTCTATAAAGTAAATCTTATCACTAATTGCTTGGTTATCTGTTCTGATACTTCAGGAAAGTCTTCAGCGCCTTCTTCAGAGAGAATGTCTTCAGAACTCTGACGTTGTCTTCAGAGCCTCTGATGAAGCCATCTCTGATGTCTTCTGCTGAAAGTGTTCCTCTGATAAGTTCTTCAGGGGCAGGTATGTCCTTTGAAGTCTTCGTCCTCTGAAGCAGGACTTAGATATTTTCAACACTTTAACAAATGAAGATTTGGAGCTAACAAAAGATGAAAGAGTGTTATACCAAGCATGAGGGGCTTGTTTGAGACCATAGAGAGCCTTATCCAATTTATAAACATAATTTGGATACTTAGGGTCATAGAACCCTCGAGGTTGTTCTACATAGACTTCTTCATTCAACTTTCCATTTAGAAACGCTGATTTTACATCCATTTGATACACACTGAAGTCTTTATAGACTGTATAGTCTAAGAATAGTCGAATTGCTTTGAGCCTAGCCACAGGGGCAAAGGTTTCATCACAGTCTATGCCTTCCTCTTGTCTGTATCCCTGAGCAACAAGTCGAGCCTTGTTGCGGGTTATAGTTCCATGTTCATCTAACTTGTTTCTGAACACCCATTTGGTGCCTATAATAGTTTTGTCAGATGGTCTAGGAACGAGATTCCAAACTTTGTTGCAAGAGAACTCAGTCAACTCTTCTTGCATAGCGCTGAACCAGTTTGGATCTCTGAGGGCATCATCAGCCTTCTTTGGTTCATCGCTGATATTACCTGAACTTCGTTGTGTCTGAATACCTACATCGGGATCACCAAGAATTTGATCAATAGGGTGATCTCTGGTCATCGCTGAGCAGGAGCATGATCGCTCATTTCAGAGGTTGGATCAACAATGGGAATGTTCATTGATGATGAAGCTTGAGGTTCATCAGCGATTAGCTGTTGAGTGTCAGACATACCATTGTTTTCTGAGAGAAGTTCAGATGAGGATGGGTCTGATGGAAGAAGTGTGTTTAGAGGCTCTGCTAAAACCCATGAGTTGGATTCAGCGTTAGGATGTATGATGTTTGGATCATCATCAGTAGTAGGATGATTTGTTTGTTGATGGTTTGAGAAGAAAGGTTATGTTTCTTTGTAGTGAGAAAACATCCAAGCATTTAACTCTTCATTGTCAGCGATTGTTTTAGAGTTCGCTGAGCGAGTTTCATCAAAAGTTACATGAATTGTTTCTTCCACAGATTGTCTTCTCTTGTTGAAAACTCTATAGGCTTTGGAGATGGAGGAATATCCTAGAAATATTCCACCATCAGATTTTGGGTCGAACTTTCCCAGCTGATCTTTGTTGTTTAAAATAAAGCACTAACAACCAAAGATATGAAGAAAGATGATAGAAGGCTTTCTTCCATGAAAAAGTTCATAAGCAGTCTTTCCAAATCACTTTACTATCAGCGATTTGTTTTGAGTAAAACATGCAGTGTTTATAGCTTCAGCCCAAAATTGAGTAGGGAGGTAAAAATCGTTGAGCGTTGATCTAGCAGCTTCAATGATCGTTCTGTTTCTTCTTTCAGCAACTCCGTTTTGCTGAGGTGTTCTCACCGAAGAGAAGTTATGAGAGATTCCCTTGTTCTCAAAGAAAATGTTCAGAGAATTGTTTTTGAATTCAGTTCCATAATCACTTCTTATTGAATGAATAGTGAGATTATTTAGCACTTCCATCTTTTTAACAAAAGATATTAGTTCTTCTGGAGTATCACCCTTGCAGCGAAGAAAGATAACCCAGGTGTAGCAAGAGTATTCATCTACAATGACAAGCGTATATTTCTTTCCAGCTATTGATTGGATGTTGACAAGTCCAAACAGATCCATATGTAAGAGCTGAAGAGGACTTATCACTGAGGAAACTTGTTTAGACTTGAAACTAGCTTTTGTTTGTTTTCCTTTTTCACATGCTGAGCAAAGAGATTCTTTAGCATATGAGTGCTAAGGAAGACCAGAAACCAGTTCCTTAGAAGAGAGAGAATTCAGGGTTTTGAAATTTAGATGAGAGAGCCTTTTGTGCCATAGCCAGTTGACATCAGAAGAGGCTTTAGAGAGAAAACATATGTTTTCAGTGATAGTAGAGTCCATATCTATTACATAGACATTTTCTCTGCAAGTTTTCCTTTCTCATTTACCACTGAACATGCTTTTTTGGAAAAGAGAACTTTATAGTCTTTATCACATAGCTGACTGTTGCTCAGAATATTGTGCTTCAGTCCATCTACATAAGCGACTCTTTTGAAGGTAGTTGTCCCATTGCTGAGGACACCAAACCCTCGGGTATATCCTTTTCCATTCCACCGAAGGTCACAGAGGGACCTTTCTCTTCCTTGTATTCAGTGAGCAGGTCTTTTTGTCCAGTCATATGACGAGAACATCCACTATCGAGATACCAGATGCCCTTTGATCCCTAGACACATAAGGAAGATTAAGCTTTGTTTGGTATCCACTTTTCAATGGGTCCTTTGGGGTTAGTGGAGATGGAAGGTTCAACAATCTTCACAGCAGATAAAGATTCAGCTTCAGTGGTAATCCTCACTTTGGTTAATTCTTAACCTTAGTGATATTCTTCACCTTGGTCAATTTTTCAGCTTTGATGACCTTCTCAGCCTTGGAGGCATTCATCTTCACTTTGGCTGATTTATCAGCTTTAGTGGCAGTTGGACATTTGCTTGCAATATGGTTAGTAAATCCACAGTGATAGCATTTTCTATATTTGAAAGTGATTTTAGGACCAGAAGAGAGAGGTTTTGAGAATTTAAGATGAGAGGGGCCAGGTCTAAGAATGCTTTTAGCATGAGATTTGGGAGGAATTTTGATTTCTTTAGATCTCTTAGGCTTGAGATCAATCTTTAGCTTTGGAGGATATCAAAGATTTCTATCACAGAGCTAGAGGATTGATTCGCTGAAGGTTTAGAGGGAACTTTCAGATTTTCTTTCTTGGAAGCCTTCTGAGAACGAAGAATGGATTTTCCTTTATCCGCAGACTTAGAGCCTTTTGATTTTTCCTCGGGGATAGAATTAGAAGAAGAAGGATAAAACTGATTATAAGAAGTGTCAGAGATAGAAGTGACAAATGTTCCAAACTTAAGCATGGAACAGTCTTCTTTAGGCTCATCCTGTGGTTTCCAAAAACCAAGACCGGTTTTATCACCGCCATGAGTTTGAGCATTTATTATCTCAATGATCTTTGTTGAAGTATTGCACCATTTTTCAACAATAGCCTTTTCTGCTTTTAGAGCAGCGATGGCTTGTTCGCGTTCTATGTTGATGATCTTATTTACAGTAACTTGATCTTTCAAACTTTCTTCTAAAAGAGTCAGTTCTCTGATCTTTTCATGGCATTTTTCTAGCTGTTCAGTTAAGTCATTGTTTTTGCTTTCAGCTAGAGATTTTCTGTTTAGAGCAATCTAAAGATCAATCGTCAGACATCAACTGCGCGACTTCTCTCTGATTAAGGTAGAGAGGGATTAGTAGAGATAGATACCTGAGATGATATATAGCTCATAGAAGTTTCAGTTGGTTCTTCCACTTCTTCTTTAATCTCAACCATGAGGCAGAGATTAGCGACTTCTTCTTCATCAGAACTTTATTCTTCAGATTCAGCCCAGTCGTGTTCTTCAGCAATGAAACCTTTACCTTTTCGCTTGTAGCTTTACAGCTTTTGATATTTTTCTTTCAGCTTTAGGTACTTGTCATCGCTGGATCTTCTTGAGGTAGAAGGTTTGAAGACTTTCTTCGACCTGCACTCACTAGCAAAGTGTCCAATCTTTTCATAGTTAAAGCAAGTAGCAGTAGCCTTATCAACAGGGGTTGATTTTGGCTTGTTAGTGAGAGAGAGAGAGAGGCTTATTTCTTCTGAAATTGCTCTTTCTTGCAAATCTCTTGAAAGAGTTTGTCAAAAGTGCTAAGGACTCATCAAACTCTAAAAGATCAGTGTCTGATAGATCCTCAGATTCAGAATCTAACTCAGTGATGGTGAAAGTAGATCGCTGAGATGGAATTATATCTGAAGAGACTAAAGCAACAAGAGTGCTTTTGGAGTCTTTAGAATCTTTTATAAGATTCTTCTTCAACAGGTTTGATTGCTCATAGTTAAGCAATATTCCACACAAGGTGCTGAGAAAAAGAGAATTTAAGTCTTTTGTAAGCTTGAGACAGATTGAGTAACTATCCCAGCATTCAGGAAGAAATTCTTAGAATTTTGTTAGGACCTCAGAATTAGAATAGGTCCTACCAACAATTCTTAGATCAATGATTAAGCAGTTAAACCGCTGATGAACATCAGAGAGAGATTCACTCATACCAGCGATAAAACTTCCATACTGTCTTACCAAGTTAATCTTTCGAGTCTCTTAGATTTCAGTGGTGCCTTCATATTGAACACATATGGTTTTCCACATTTTTTAGAAGTTTTAAGATGCATGATGGAATGGAAAACATCATCAGGCAGAGCGATAGAGATAATGGTCTTTGTCCTTGCATCAATACCAACCTTCTTTTTGTCCTCATCACTCCATTGTCTGATTTCCTTAGAAATATAGCGTTCAGGAATAAATGCAATGGTGGCAGTAGCTGGAACGACAGCTATGATTTGGACAGGTTCATATGGTCCGTTTCCTACGTAATCAGGTATAGTGGGATCTGCACCTTAAAGAAATAGCATCATTCGATTTTCCAGAGAGAGAAGTTATCTATGCTAAATTGAAGAGGTTTAGAAAGTGAACCATTATCATAGTAGTTTGTGTTTGTGTTAAGTGCCATTTTAGAATAGTAAGGAAGAGAATAAAGCAAGATCTTGTTTATTAGATTAAGCAATCTGCTTTGATACCACTTGTTGGTCCCGGAGGTGCTTAACAAGATTGTAGAAGGGGGGGGGGGTGAATACAAACACAGAATTTAAAGTTTAATAAATTGTTTATTGATAAATCAAACACAATTTACAAGTCTGTTGCGGAATAAGATTAAGTAAGACTCAATCTAAACAAAATTAAGAAAACACTAAGATGGTTGCACAAGAATATAGAGAATGGGGGATTAGAGAATATAGAAAACAAGGGTTTCTATGAATGTTTAAGAATAGAGCACACACTTCAGATGAAGAGGTAATCTTTCTATTTATACCCTATGCATTAAATGCATGGCAGGGCACTTTACACATGTCCTTTATTTATTGGCTGATAGAGTCTGACTTTGGGAGACATGCTTTCGGCCGTATCATGAACAGTGTAGTTGACAGAGTTGTTGTACGAATTATGGCAAAGGTATGTCCGTTCTGGCACATCGTACAGGTTGTGCAAGGTAAGACAAAATGAGACTTGAGGCATAAGCTACGTGATCATTTGATCGCTGAATATCTCTTCCTTCAGAGATACAAATAAGTTCAGCTATCGCTGAAGCTTTTCCTCATGTTCCTTCGCGTATAAGTAGAGTCGTCATTGCTTCAATGATATCCGCATCAGGTCACTAGTAGACTTGTCTTTGTTCAGTGGCTTCATCTTCGATTCAGCTATGAACATCTGTTGACGCGAGACTTTGTCTTCAGGGATTACGTTAACTGTTTACATCAGAGAGTATCAGCGATAACTGAACAGACTCGGTCTGATCGCTGATAGTGAAACATTAATACATATGAAATGTTTACAAGAAAGGTCATCAGCGATAACTGAACAGACTAAGTCTGATCACTGATGGTGAAACACTAATACACATTAAAACGTAATTTTTACTAAGTATAGAAGAGGGTCGTTATCAAATCACTGAGAGAGTTTGGATCAACAACATGTTTGAAAGATAGACAACTTTCAGACATGAAAACATTTTTTCTTAAACTTTGAAACCACTTCTCAATTCTTAAAAGTTTTCATGAATTTCAGAAGTGTGTATTTTAAATGTTTTTTTCAGTTATAAGTTTTCATGATTAACTAACCGTGTGTTTCCAAAGATTAATACTTGTGTATTATCTTTTCCATATACTGTCAAGTATTCACACACACCGGTTTAGTATTTTCTTTGATTTTTTTATTACCAGGTCTCAAATCGAAACAATTTTCGATGGTAATACACCCCGTTTGAATTTCAATATTTGTGGAGCGTTAAATCCATTCAAAGTGATTCTTTCAAGAATTGTCTATACTTGATTCATATAGACAAATTCCAATTTTTCATGACCTAAGCTCTTATTGTTAAATCATTCATATTTGATCGTTTCCAAATATTGTTAGATTCTCAAAACATATCTATTGGTTTCACTTCGTTCATTCAATTTCCTTGTTTTTGAGAAAATCTTCTATGTTTAAAATTGCTAAAATCTTCATGATTATCTTATTGAGCATACATATATCTTACATACGTAATTCATACTACTGTGTTCTAACTATTGAAGTTAAACTATTGAGCAACATTATGCTTTTAGGACAAATTCACGGGATCATTGTGAGAACTTAAAAAAACTTCTATGCATTCACGATAAACAGTGTTTCCTACCCAAGAAGTTATCCTTGAGTGATCGAGAGGCGAGGGGTCAAAATAAAAGAGTGGGTGTGTGATGAGGTAAAATGAAAAGAGAGGTTGGTTAAAGTGAGCTTATATGGTTAAAAAGAAAGAGGGTATGAGAACATAAGTAAAAGAATATCAGAACTCTGCACCAAATACTTTCTGAGTCGGGCAGCCACATCTACTATTGGTTCACATTCTTTGGTGACCTTCATTGAAACAGAAACTAGCCCATGTGAACTCTTGAATTAAACCCCACCAGCTACTCATTTTTCTCAACAAAAAGATGTTTCAAAGTTTATTGGGGAAGTAGCACATAATCTATCTTGTCTTCATTTGGAAGATGTGGATATTCAAAAAGAAGGAAAGTTGCCCCACCTTTGCATCTCGTTCATGCACATTGAGTTCGTGTAATACTGTTGTTGTCTCAATGGTTAACACACTTTTGAGACTATAAAGCTAAGCAACTTCAATCTTTGTTACACATGCACTACACACAAGGAATTCGTTTTCGTACCATAACGTTCATAGAAAATTCTTTGTAATTTTCGATGATTGAATGGAAGCCTTGGGGGAGTGAACAACAAAAAGCTCCTTTCTAAAGTACATTTGTTGCACAAAGTGGCTCTGTGCTGCTTACAGACATTTCTAACTGATTCATTTGTTGATTCAGGGTTTCATTATTATTTGTCCAAATTTGAAAAGATTCGGATGAATACATTTGTTGAATTGACGGATGGTTCGGATATCATATGGAAAGATATGATACTGAAAGTGGTCAGAAATTGGGTACATGACATTTCTTGAAGTACTTTTGATGATTTCTATGCTCTACATCATCAAAAAGGGGGAGAAATAATTACAAGAAATGATCTATGGGGGAGAAAGTGTTACATGACAAACAGTTCATGAGGGAGATAGTATCAAGAAATGAAAGCTTGTGAAAGTGCAATTTCAAAGATATGTGGGAGAATATTCAAAATAAAAGAGAAAATTTCAAGAGTTCAAGAAAGATTGTTGAAGTTTACTGAAATTTTCTTTGAAGATTATTTGCTGAAGCAAAGTGAGCCGAATCTGAAGATAATTTCTTTTCCGAAGTCTGAAATAGGCTATCATACCTTGGGGGAGATTGTTAAAGTTTTTGATGAAGATAATTACAGACTTTTAAGAAGATTGTGCAAACTTGAAGAGATTCCAAAGAAAAGAAGACATTGTTACAGTCTTTGAAGATGATCAACATTATTACCAAAAGAGAGGAGATTGATTTTCAAAGGAGGAGATTGTTCTATAATGCTGAATTTCTTTTTGAGTCCAAAGGTGGAGATAAAGTGCTTATTTTTTTTTAATATGATATTGAATCCAAAGGGGGAGGTTGTTAGTGAATAAATGTTGGATCCAAGATCATTGAAGATTGAAAGTCAATGCCCAAGTCAAACTCTCAAAGAAAAAGTCAAAGTCAAGCTTCTTAAAGAAGAAAGTCAGAGGCAAGATCAAAGTCGTTTGTCTTTGTTAGTTTAGATTCTATTGTATTGTTCATAGGTATAAATAGCATTTTTCGTTTGTAGACTCATTAGGTTCTTTGATTGAAAAATATTCTAGTGAGAGAAATATGGAGAGTGAGAGCATACTTATAATCTGTCGAATTGAGATTCAATAAAATGGCATCTAGATTTGATTTCTTGTTGTTATCTTGTTGATTTGCACAATTCTGGGACACACATCATCTAATTGATTTAGATCTTTTATTTAAGCATTTTTACGATGAGTTTCTAGGTACTAAAGTATCTAAACCTGTTGTGATTGACAGTCTTAAAGATTCAAGCAAACATCATCAAATCACATCAAATGTATCAACTGAACCAGTTTCTCTAGTTCAGACAGAAACTCACATTCAGACAATTACTCAATCAGTTGATAATACACATAATATTGATCAGTCAGAAGTTGAACACTTAGTTGGGAATATTGAATTGCCTATTCAACTGACACCTGTTCCACCAACTAAAACTTTTGTACCTGTTAGTTCAACTGAACCCCTAGAAGAAGGTTTCATAGATGATGAAGGTGATCAGTCTAACTATGTACCACTCGCTCATATGACAAAGTGGACCAAAGCGCATCCGGTACATCAAATTATCGGAGATATTTCGAAACCGGTGCAAACTAGGTCTGCAACAGCCAACGAGTGCTTGTATGAATCTTTCTTGAGCAAGATTGAACCGACACGTGTATCAAATGCCCTTGAAGATCCTGACTGGATAGCATCCATGCAAGAAGAACTGAACCAGTTTAAGGCGCTAAAAGTTTGGAGACTCGTGCCACAGAAGGAAAGACAATTATTGCTACTAAATGGGTGTATAAAAACAAGAAAGATGAAGAAGGTATCGTAATTCACAATAAAGCTCGACTTATAGCAAAAGGATACCGACAAGAGGAAGGCATAAATTACGATGAAATGTATGCACCAGTTGCATGCATTGAGGCAATTAGAATGTTTCTAACCTATGTTGCACACAAGAACTTCACAGTCTATCAAATGGATGTGAAAACAGCCTTTCTGAATGGCATTCTAAAAGAAGAGGTGTATGTTTCACAACCAGAAGGGTTCGTCAAAGCTGAAAAGCCATATCATATCTATATTCTTGACAAGGCCCTTTATGGACAAAAACAAGCCCCTCAAGCATGGTATGAAGTACGTTCAAAGTTCTTAGTCAAGTCCAGGTTTTCAAAAGGTAAAATCGATACTACTCTTTTTATCAAGAAAGAAAATTGCGATATTATTCTCATACAGATTTACGTTGATGACATAATTTTTGGTTCAACCAACCCTAAGTACTGTAAGTGTTGATCCCAAATGATGATGTTCTTTACTTGTTGGACTTTTACTACACACAAATTAAAGGATAAGTGTTGGGTCTGAATGTGCTAGGATGGATACTGCTGCTACTTGAAAGTTATTACTACTGCTTGTAACATTACTACTGCAAGATGAACAATTACTACTGTTAGTACATTTAATACTTCTTGAAAAGTTAGTACTGCTAGATGCATAGTTAGTACTGCTTGGAGAGTTAGTACTGCTTGAAGATTACTATTGCAAGTGAAGGGTTAATACTTTGAGGATGATAATACTGCTGAGGATGTTAATGCTGCTGGATAAGGATGAAGTTAATACTGCTTATGAAGATAATGCTTGAAGATAATTATGGAATGGATTATGAAGATCAATTTTGTTTTGATAATTATCTTGTAATCTGTCTTGTATATATACTGTATAGAAGGCATAGTTTAGAATACATTGATAGTTTTTCATATACGTTTGTTTTAGAGAGAATTAACCTCAAGGTTCTTAGAAGTCCTATCAATAGAGAAGTATTGAACGTCTGTTGAGCCTGTTCAACAGATTGAAATTTTTATGTGTAATCATTAAGTTAATTCAATATAACTTGTGATTTGCATTCAAGTATTGTTTCATTGATTGGGTGTTAAAGTGTTTTTCCGCGACTTATTTAATATTGTTTTTGAGTGTGTTAATTTCTTAATTAGAATTTTTCGATCTTGTCAAGTGGTATCAGAGCAAGGAAACTCAGAAACCTATAATCATGGACAGTTCAAGCGACAGCATTTTGGTATCAAAGGTTCCCATGCTCAAACCCAATGAGTTTGACATGTGGAAGATCAGAATCAAGAAATATATTTTTCTCACAGACTTCTCAATCTGGGATATCATTAAGAATGGTCCCTCAGATGGAGGAAAGATAGGACCAGATGGCAAAAGACCTCCACCAAAGTCTGATGGAGAGAGGAAGATGAGGCATACAGAGATGAAAGCCTTGAGCACTCTGCTTTTGGCTATACCTAATGAGTACCAACACCAGTTCTTCAACTGCACGGATGCACAAATTATATGGAATGCACTGGAGAAAAGATTTTCTGGTACCAAAAGTACCAAGAGAAATCAGAAAGCCATCTTGAAGCAGCAATATGAAAACTTCATGTCTACAAAGAATGAGTCCATGACTTAAACTTTTGATAGATTTAATAAGTTAATTGATTAATTGGCTACTGTTGGTGTCCAGATAGATCAAGATGATGTCAACAGAAAATTTCTAAGATCTCTTGGTGATGAATGGACTATGTACACTGTCTTCTTCAGACAGAATGACCAACTGGAGGACAAGGAACTGGATGACCTCTATAATGACCTTAGGGTGTTTGAAGCAGAGATAGAAGCAAAGAAAAGGCCCTCTAGATACTTATACAATGCTGCTCTTTTATCATCTTCTACTGATTTTGCTGCTAATACAGAATCAGTTAGTATTGCCTATGGATCAAAGCAAGATGGATCTAATGACTCAGTTCTAGAAGCTTTTCTAGCCAGTCATGCTAATTCCACTCTAATTAATGATGACTTAGAACAGATAAATGTTGATGATCTGGAAGAGATGGATATCAAGTGGCAGATGGCTATGCTCACAATGAGGGTAAAAAGATTCATTAAAAGGACTGGAAGGAACAACTTTGCTCAGAAAAGAGAAGATGGGGTTGGATTTGATAAGTCCAAGGTTGAATGTTACAAGTGTCACAAGCTGGTGCACTTTGCAAGAGAATGCAGAAGTGGAATGCCTCAACAACATACTAGCAACCATCAACCATCACAGTCCACTAGTTTCAACAACAGGAACTCTTCTCAAGCTCTTGTTTCCCAATAAGGAATGGGATTTGATTGGAGTGACCAAGCAGAAGAAGCAGTTCAGAATCAAGCTTTAATGGCTAAATTTTCAGAGTCAGCAAGCACTGATATTCCCACAGAGGTAAAATCTAACCTTTGCTCAAAATCTTGCATAGAAACTGTTAAAAAGTACAGGGATCACAATCAAAGCATGTGTGATGACCTAAAAAGGTTAGAGAAAGATAGTAAAGAGTATGTTGTGATTTTTGAGAATTTGGAAGAACAGATTAAGGCATACAAAGCCAATGAACTTCAACACACATATGATACTAACTACTGGAAGTGGGAAAAGAATCAGTTAGAGTTTAAGCTTAAAAAGTCTGAAGAGGAATGTGAGAAGATAAGGAGTGATTTTGAGAAAGCCAAGCTGAACATTGAGAAGTTTTACAATGCCTCTAAAGCAATGGCACTTCTAAAAATACAACATTACCCCTCCACCCTATAACAATAACTATATCCCTCCCACTTCATACCTTTTAGAAAGACAAGAGAAAATAGACTTACCTGCAGGAGCCACAAATGTAGATCCTCTTGACAGTGTAGTGATTGAGGAAGAGGCTGAAGAAGAGACCACTAAGGGTAAGAATAAGGATGACCTTAAAGAAATTCCTTTAGAAAATCATATCCTTACTAATGAAGGGGGAGGGGGTAAACCTTTTGTAAATAGTGAGAAGGCTGAAAGTTCTAAGAGAGGGAAGGGAAAGGTACAGGGAGTCCATTACATGCAAACCACTGCTGTTAATCCCTTTACTTGTAAACATAATCATCCCCAACAACATGATAAAACAAGGGGAAATCAAAGAAACAGAAATAATCAGTGGGCTTTAAAACAAGGAATTGATCTGAGAAAAATTAACAGACCAAAGCCTTGTTTTATCTGTGGCAAGTTAAATCATCTAGCCAAACACTGTTATTTCAATCCTATTAACTAAAGGATCACTTTTCAAAGAAATATACAAAATCCTGTTGGTTATAGGAAGCAAATAAGGAATCATATGGTTGAGAATGTGAGAAGGGAACCTATAAAAACTCATGCTCAAAATAAGTTTGTAATTCAAAGAAAAATACTCCAGATAAGCCAAGGAGTAACTTAAAGAAAAAGAAAGGAAACAACTTTGTCCAGGTTTGGGTTCCAAAAGTAAAGAAATCTGTTAGTACTGCTACTACAAATAGTACTGCTGACAGAAATAGTGTTGCTGCAAGCAATACTACTGCTAATGATGTTAGTACTGCTAACAAAGTTAGTACTGCCAATCAAGTTAGTACTGCTTCCAGTGACAGGCCCATCTTCTGACAAAGTATTCAAGCAATAAGATTCCTCAGTTTGATAATCTCATCAAGTCTGAATATGAATATGTTGATGAGAATGGGAAACCCAAGACCACTTTGGCTTGGGTTCCTATTAAAAACTAACTGCTTTATTATATGTGCAGGGCAACCAACAACTCAAGGGAAGGAGCATTTGGCATGTTGATAGTGGTTGTTCCAGGCACATGACAGGTAACATGGCCTGCCTTCAAAACTTCAAAAGAATTGATGGAGGACATGTTGCTTTTGGTGATAATCCAGCAGGTGGAAAGATAAGTGGAAAAGGTAATGTGTCAAAAGGTAAGATGACCTTTGAGGATGTATACTATGTTGAGCAATTGAGATACAACCTGTTAAGTGTATCACAGGTCTGTGACAAGAAACATAGCATATTATTCAATGATACTGAATGTATTATCCTTGCTCTAGGGTTCAAGGTAGTTGATGAAAGTATGATACTACTTAGACGTCCTAGAAAGGACAATGTTTATTGCTTAGACTTGGAGAGTGTAGCTTCTGATTCATCTTTAAATTGTTTATTTTCAAAAGCTTCTTTGGATGAATCATCTCTTTGGCACAGAAGGATGTGTCACATGAACTTTAAAACAATGAACAAACTTGTGAAAAACAACCTTGTAAGAGGTTTGCCACAAAAGGTATTTTCATGCGATGATCATTGTGTTGCATGTCTTAAAGGCAAACAACACAAAACTTCTCATAAGTCCAAAGAAATAAATACAATCTCTTCACCTCTTAATTTACTACATATGGATCTGTTTGGTCCTACAAATGTGATGAGTATTGGTAAGAAATCCTACTGCTTGGTTATTGTTGATGATTTCTCTAGATTCACTTGGGTCTATTTTTTCAGGACTAAGGATGAGACAAGTGGACTGATCAAATCCTTTGTTCTTAGAGTTGAAAACCAAACAAATCTAAGAGTTAAAGTCATCAGGTCTGATAATGGAACTGAATTTAAAAACAATGACCTAAACAGCTTCTGTGAGGAAAAAGGCATTGAGAGACAATACTGTGCTCCTAGGACTCCTCAACAGAATGGTGTTGCTGAAAGGAGAAATAGGACTCTGATAGAAGCTTCTAGATCTCTGTTGGTAGATTCAAAACTTCCAATTACTTTTTGGGCAGAAGCAGTTAATATTGCCTGCTATGTTCAAAACAGAGTTCTAGTAGTGAAATCCCAAGACAAGACACCTTATGAGCTTTTTAAAAATAAGAAACCTTTTATTGGATTTTTCAAACCATTTGGGTGTCCTTGCACAATTCTCAATACCAAAACTCACCTAGGCAAGTTTGATAGCAAAGCTGAGGATGGGTTTCTTATTGGATATTCATCTCAAAGTAAGGCCTACAGAGTTTTCAACACCTCTTCTAGGATTATTGAAGAAAGTGACAATGTCAAATGCAATGAGAACACACCAAATCAACTTGGTTCAGGTCCTGATTGGCTATTTGACATTGATTCACTGTCTAATTCTTTGGTTTTCAGTAATGAGCATAATGCAGGAACAGGGACAGAAAAGGTACAAGTACAAAGATAAGAGTTTGTGTTGTTCCCAACACCTACTGCTGATCCTGTTGAATTCTGTGACCAAGATAAGAAAGATACTTCAGATTCAAAGGACACTGAACTAGCTCAGATTCAGAATGAAGAGGACAGAGGTGAAAAGGAAGATCAACCCTCAGATTCAGGAATCAAAGGTCCTGAGATGCCATGTTTGGAAGAAGATGACACAGATGATGATAACCCTTTAGTTCTTGGTGGCAGCACTCCTGAAAAGAATGACTCTAATCTAGAAGCAGATATTAATGAAGAGGTTGATCATCAAACAAGAGTTCAGAAAAATCATTCTCCTCAATTGGTGATTGGTGACATCAATTCTCCCATAATCACAAGGAATCAAAGCAAGTTGGGAAGTTGGAAGGACATACAATCAGGATTACTATCTTGCTTTCTATCACAGGTTGAACCCAAAAAGGCATATGATGCAATGAAGGATCCAAGTTGGTTAGAAGCAATGCAAGAAGAAGGGCATCCTACTTATGCAGATCTATGTGGATGACATCATCTTTGGATCCACTAAAGATTTTATGTGCAAGGAGTTTGAGGAGCTAACGCACAAAAGATTCAAGATGAGCTCTATGGGTGAACTTACATTCTTCCTTGGGCTACAGGTTAAACAAAAGACAGATGGTATCTTCATCAGCCAATCCAACTATGTACAGGATATACTCACCAAATTTGGATTTTCAGATTCAAAGCCTGCAAGCACACCCATGGAAACACACAAACAGATCACTGAAGATCTTGAGGGGGAGGATGTGGATGTTCATCACTATAGATCCATGATTGGCTCCCTCATGTATCTCACTACTTCAAGACCAGATATCATGTTTGTTGTTTGTGTGTGTGCAAGATTTCAAGTAAGGCCTAAGCAGTCACACTTTCAAGCAGTCAAGAGGATATTCAGATATCTCAAAGGCCAACCTAGATTAGGTCTTTGGTATCCTCATGAATCACCATTTGACCTACTTGCTTATTCAGACAGTGACCTGGGTGGTGTAAATTTGGATAGAAAGTCAACTTCAGGGGGATGTCAGTTTTTGGGTGCAAGACTAGTGTCATGGCAGTGCAAGAAACAAACCACAATGTCTACCTCTACAACAGAAGCAAAATATATAGCTGCTGCAAGCTGCTGTTCACAAGTACTCTGGATTCAGAATCAAATGCTGGACTATGGTATGACTTTTATTCACACTCCAATCTTCATAGACAATAACAGTGCTATTAGCATTGTTAATAATCCAGTGAAGCACTCCAAAATAAAGCATATAGAAATCAGGTGCCATTTTATCAGAGACTGTAGTGAAAAGAAGATAATTCAGGTTATGAAAGTCCATACAAGTAACCAATTTGCTGATCTATTCACTAAATCTTTTGATGTGGGTAGATTCACATTTTTGGTCACACGTGTCGACATGATAAACTCTGAAAAAGCCTATTATCTTGTGTCTCATGTACCTGTATAGATTCTTCCCTGTGTACTTTCTCATAGTGTATGGAATATGGTGCTTTTAATCCTCTGTCTTTAAGTGTTTCAGGTTGCTTTGAAATAAAGGAAGTTAGTACTTCTGGTTCATTTAATACTGCTCGCACAAATGCTGACAGGACAAATAAGTATGGTTACTACTGCTAGGCGGTTTATACTGCCAGTGCAATGTTACTACTGCTTGTCTTGTTTCTACTGCCAAAAGAGTTAATACTGCTAGCTTGTGTCAATACTGCTGGTATGTGTTACTACTGCTAGCCTGTGTTAATACTGCTGGTATGTGTTACTACTGCTAGCATGTGTTAATACTGTTGGTATATGTTACTACTGCCAGTTTGTGTTAATGCTGCTGGTAAGTGTTACTACTGCTACTGTAAGTTAATACTGCGGGTTTGGGTTAATGCTGCTAGGGTATTTACTACTGCTCTTAACTGAAACTAGTACCCTATAAATACCCTTCATTCCCGCCAATTTATCAAAATGGCTCTTTGAATTTCTTTTGCCTAGTCATCTCCTCTCGTCCTAACTCTTGCTTTCCAGTGATTACACCCTAGTGTTCAATCGACTAAAGAACTAATGGCAAGTCTCGTGTTTGTGGATGATCACAACGAGTTAGCAATGCTACAAAAACCCAAGCAAGCTTGGGGGTTTCAACAGATTGTGGATTTCCTCAACTCGTCGCACATTGCCTATGCCCTCACTGTCAATCCCACAATCTATGTGGAACATCTATGACAGTTCTGGGCAAATGCCTCAATCCAGACTGTGGAAGGAAGGCAGGTCATCCAATCAAGGGTTTGTGATAAACCCATTACCATATCAGAGGACAACATACGCATTCATCTTCAATTAGATGATGCCTCAGGTATTACCTCTATTCCTAAGGAAGATCTCTTCCAAGATCTTAGTCGTATGGGATATGAAGGTCCCACTGATGTATATAAGTTTTACAAAAAAAGATTTTCACCTCAGTGGCGATTCTTTGTTCATACCCTACAACACTGTATTTCACGAAAAACAACTGGATGGAGTGAGTTTAGCAGTACCTTAGCTTATGCTTTGGTCTGCTTAGCGACCTCTAGAAAGTTTAACTTTTCTCAAATGATTTTAAACGATTTGCTGTCAAACTTGGATACCAAAACCAAAAGCTTTTATATGTATCCAAGGTTTGTGCAAGAAGTACTAAATCAAGAATTGACGGATTTACCTCATTTCAATGAGGTATATGTACCAAAACCCCCAAAGGGGAAGGTGTTCTCTAATATGAAGAGGCCTAGTACGGAATTCTCTGGTATAGACACACCATTGTTCTTTACAATGATGGTTGTGTCCCACTCTCAAGGTGAGGCATCAGGGTCAAAGCCTACATTAGACCAACCCACTGATGACCTACCCACACCTTCCACTACAAAGCATATCCCTCAGTCCCTTCTAAAGAAGCCAACATCGTCCATTACTCATACATACACAAGGAAAAAGGTACAGAAGGTTCCTTCCCTTCTAGTATCTTCACCCCCAAAGCCTAAAATCCCTCTTATGGAGCATTTTCCATCAGAGAATATCCAAAGGGAAACCACAGGGGTGTCTTCCAACCCCAAGAAGGTGCTCAATGAGGAGGAGGAAGAGCATGTGGGTAGTGAGGCTCACACTACTGACTTTGCACAAAGTGCAAGGCAGGACAGTGTAAACATCTTTAAGACCTTCCCCATGGCAACTTTGGGTGAGCAATCATCCAAAGGTCCCTGGTGCCAAGAAACCAAGGCGGTAGAGGATTCTTCTGCTAGGCAGGAGGCCTCTACTAAACGTTCCAATGATCTTCCAAGGGTGGTCAACACACCTAAAGGTGGTGAGGATAGATATACATACGATGAATTGATGGAAACCATAGCAAATATCAATATGGATGTCATTTCTCAAGGGCACAAAATAGAGGGAATGCAAAAGGTCATAACTGCCCAACAAGGGCAGATTGCTAAACTCAAAAAGATGGTTCTTAAGCTGGTGCACAAAAAGAAAAGAACATAGTTTGTATTGAAGAAAAGGAGCATTCCTCCTGATGCTTCCAAAAAGGGGGGAGAGTCAAGCTGAAGTTGAAAAGAAAAGCCCTGTTAGAATGGAATCTCATTTTGTGGGGGAGATTGGTGCAGAAGCAGAAACAACAAAAGAAGTAGAAACTACATCAGCAGCAGTAACTACACCAGAAGTAGTAACAACAGCAGTAGAAACAGAGAAAGTTGCAGCTGAAACAGGTATGTCTGCAGAGGAAATAGCAATTACAGAGACTCTAGTAAAGGCAAATAATGACACTCCCAAGGCCACTCAAAAGTCTAAGGGAGTGGTCATTAAAGAAGGAGAATCAGAACAGATAAAGAAAAAGATCAGTAAGGAAGAGATTAAAAAGAAAGGGAAAGAGAAAGTGGTTGAGTCTGAGAAACCAATGAAGAAGCTGAAACAGATTGATTTGGATGAAGAGTTAGTAAAGAAACTGCAAGAAGAGATGGAAATGGATGAAGAAATCCAATCTGCAAAAGACAGAGAGATTGCTTTAGAGTTATCTACAAAGCTTAATGAGGAATTTCAAAGGAGTTTAAAGACTACTCTTGCTGCTAAGAAAGTAACATTGAGAGAAACTAGACAAAGTCAAAGAAAGCCTTCAAAGACCTTCCTGGCAAATCAGGAAAGAAGGAAAATGATAAACTTTCTGAAAGGAGCTATTGGAGTTCCTGAAGGAATGTTTACCAGTATGTCATTTGGAAGGATAGAAGAGCTATACAAGAAGGAGATGGCCAAGCTGAAAGGGGATTTCACTCAAAGGGTTGAGGTTGAAAGAAAGTTGAAAGAAAGACATGATCTAAACATACAACAGCCTTTCCCTGATAGTGAAGAAGGCAGTCCTATCAAAGACAAGGAAGAATTAAGAAAGAAGAGACCTTAGCTCAGAAAATTGGAGCTATAAAAAGAAAGAAATCTATTGCTACCAAGAAACAGGCAAAGACGCCAAGAATTGAAGAAGTTGAAAAGGAGAATAAAAGTGAAAGAGCAGAAGCAGAAGCAGAAGAAGAACCTACTGTTGCACCTTCAGAAGAGCCAGAGCTGAATCAAGAGCAGTCCAATCAACCTTCTAATGAGCAGTTCCATTTGTACATGACTTTGACAAATGAAGAACCAGTGCAAGCTGACCCTATCTCTATGAAAGCACCAGAGATTATCTTTTGGGATATTCTGAAGGACAACAGAAAAGAATATTTCAGATTCAAAAGAATGGGTGATCAGTTTGAGGTTTATGCAACTTGGGAAAAGTGATCGGAAGTTGTTCCAGAGCCGACTTGGAGGAAATGTACAAAGTTGGAATAAAGTTGTATGAATCTGTGTTGCAAGGGACTGAAATGAGCTTAATCAAGATTTCCATGGAGTACTTATGCATGATGTTTGAGCCTGAAAGAGTGCAGTACAGGATCAAAGATTTGCATCTTGAATATGGTTTTAAAAAGATTGATCATTGGATGTTGTTTGAAAACTGTGGTGTCTACATGATTACAATTGACAAAAGCTATCATGAGTACTACTTGGTTGACAAGATCTATGACCACAGCAAAGCTAAGTTGGAAGGGATGTTAAAAGCTAAGCTGGTATGTGCTAAAGGATCAGAAATGGCCAGAATAGTAATCAGAAGAACAATTAATCAAAGTCTGGGACTAGATCCAAATCTTGGGAATTAAAGTTGGAGTTTTGAAAGCATCATGAAGACCCTATGCTGAAGAACTTAACTTCTCAATTTGAAATTTTAATTTAGGGGGAGATTGTTGGGTCTGAATGTGCTAAGGATGGATATTGTTGCTACTTGAAAGGTATTACTACTGCTTGTAACATTGCTACTGCAAGATGAACAATTACTACTGCTAGTAGATTTAATACTGCTTGAAAAGTTAGTACTGCTAGAAGCATAGTTAGTACTGCTTGGAGAGTTAGTACTACTAGAAGTTAGTACTGCTTATGATAATACTGCTGAGGATGTTAATGCTGCTGGATAAGGATGAAGTTAATACTACTTATGAAGATAATGCTTGAAGAGAAAGAATAGGAGCTGGAGATAGAGATGAAGATAATTATGGAATGGATTATGAAGATCAATTTTGTTTTGATAATTATCTTGTAATCTGTCTTGTATATATACTGTATAGAAGGCATAGTTTAGAATACATTGATAGTTTTTCATATACGTTTGTTTTAGAGAGAATTAACCTCAAGGTTCTTAGAAGTCCTTTCAATAGATAAGTATTGAACGTCTGTTGAGTTTGTTCAACAGATTGAGGTTTTGTGTGTAATCATTAAGTTAATTCAATATAACTTGTGATTTGCATTCAAGTACTGTTTCATAGATTGAGTGTTAAAGTGTTTTTCCACGACTTCTTTAACATTGTTTTTGAGTCTGTCAATAAGAGTGCGGAAGCATTTCTAATATGTAGAAAAGTAGAACATTCAAGGTAATAGACACACAAATAATCAATAAACATAATCGTAAGATATAGCAAGGATTTTACTCAAGACACTGTTATATTGATAAACTCTTATAAACACCAAGAACACGCACTTGTGTGTGCAAATACTCTCAGGCAAATACAATCTCTTGAATCTGACTTGTGTGTGTGCTTGCTTGCTTCTAAACTCTAAGGAGGTGCTCATATATATATACAATGAGAATGCACCCTTAGTGCAAGACAAAGACTGACATGAAATGATCTGGAAACTTTGAATAGTTGTCATCACGTGTTCTGCACGTGACCTTGTCTTGAACTGAGTTTGCCATCTTCGAAGACTCCAGAGGTTAGCCATTATAGAGGCTCTGTGAGAGATCACAGAGGTTCTGTGAGAGATCACAGAGGCTCTGTGATCTGATGATCTTTCTCAGGTTACGAGTCTTCTGGCAGAGCTTTCGACATAATCTTCTGAGATTGTGGGTTATGTGGTGTGCTTGGATGTTCTGATCAAGACATCTGTAGTTCCTATACTTAGCCTATTTTTCAATACTTTTATACATAGAAGTTGGAGCTAACAATCTCCCCCTAAGTATTGAAAAATGAATAATTTGATTGTTGAGATTTCGGCTAGGTTAGAAACAAAAAAAAAGTGAAAGGAACTCAACCTCTGAATACTTGCATTCATAAAAATAAATGCCAGAAGGCAATTACATTTTAGTACATGAAATGAAAGAAAATTACATTTCTTCAGAGCCTATATCTTGGCGTCTGGGAAATCATCGACTTTTCTTCCAAAGCCACCTTCCTTCTTCAGCTCTCTGTAGTAAAACACACACAAATCTCTGAAGTTTATTGTTGCACCTATATTTTATAGAAGTACATTTGCAGCTTCTGTGGGTATAAGTGGTGTGCCTCTATGTTTGATGATCAGGTCTTGTATGAACATCAGAGACTGAGTTGAGTACTTGTGACTTTCTATCCCCTTAAAAATCTTCTTTTCGCTTTTGGGATTGATGTACACGAAGCCAAAGGAAGGTGAATTTATGATGGAGTTCGGAAGGATTGTGGCAGAGGGTGGTAGGTTATCCTCTGGTGGAGGAAAGTTTACCTTCTTGACCCTAGATCAAGTGCCACTTGAAAGTCGATAATGTTGTAGAAGAGTAGCTTTTCCCTCATGGTTCTTTTGATTGTTAGGTGGGCTTCTTGATACTCTCTCTTCCAGCCAAACTTGTCTTCTGACCACTTGAATAACTCTGCGAGATCGTGGGGATGAAGATTTGGCAGATCTGCATCAGTGAACGTCCATATTTCCCCATCATCTCTCTTCACCGCATACTCGTTGAACCATAAGTTTTTGCATTTTGTATGGCCAAGTTTTATTGACAGAACCTCTGAGATTTTGGCCATGGAGAAGATACTCATTTTTGGTTTGGCTTTGTCTTTGTAGAATCTTCTCCTCTCCTCTGAAACAATTTGCTCTGAGACTTTGACAGAGGGCTGATCATGGACTCCTCGGCTATAGAGGTACTTGTAGACATCTTCTAAATTCTTCTTCTGAGGAAAAGGGAAGGGTCTTCTCAAGCTCTCGAAGCCTTGGATTACTTCTGCAACTCTGTCCTTATAAGGTTTGTCGATTGGATATAAGACAGGGAGTTCAGAGAAGGGTTGCAGATCGAATGCCCAGTCTTTCTCTTCGGGTTTAATGCCTCTCAGAGCTTCACGTTTGTGGGCATCGAAGGAGCTCTTCATAAGATTTTCGGTGCTTGGTGGAGGTGACTTCTTCTTCAGAGGCTATGTGACAATAGCCTTGCCTTTGTCTTTGGCGGTTGATGGTGCTTTGATTTGGACTGTGGGATTTGAAGGGATTGAAGGGATTTGGACTATGGGAGATAAAGCTGCAGATGCCTGTTGTTGATTTGTCTTCTGAGGTTCAGGCTCTGAGCTTGATGGGACTTGTTGGTTCAGGGGTTCTGTTTGTGTTATCAGGCTTTGAGTCTTCATCTTCAGAGTCTCCCCCTCATGAGGACCAGAGGCATCAGGATCCTGGTCCTCATGTCGTGCCCTCTTCTTCGATGCCTCGTCTTGGCAGGTCGCAGGTGCCTTCCTCTTTTGCCTCTTGCAGAGGTGATCTTCAGCGTGCCTGGTGATTTTCTTCAGTACATCCTCTGTAGCTAACGATAGTCTGTTGACTTCAAGATCAGACTTAAATTTGATCGTGGCTACAGTCTTCTTCAGTTCCTCTGTCACCTTTTTGCCTTCATGGGAGATATCATCTCCAATGAGGTTGAGATTTCTCAGAACCATTTTCCCCATTGTCTCTAACTCTTCTTTTGTTGTGAGGCCTGAAATGTTAGTTTTAGAGGTGGAGGTTGGAGGTGCAGAAGTGGACGCCCGAGGATGGAAAGGAACCATAACACTGCGAGTTAGGTCCTTGATTTCATCTCGAAGTTTGGTCAGATCATCCAACCCTGACTGAACGACTTTTGTCGCAAATGTAACCATTTCCTCCATGCAGATATCCCGAGGACTTTGACGGCATCTGTCTGAATGTTTATCGATCTACCGTATTCTTGAATATCTTGCCTTGTCACAGAGTTCTCTGTCAGCTTCTTGATCTCTGCCGAATGTTGTACTGAAGATTGATGAAGAGCTTTCAGAGTTTCTGTGTTGGCTTTCAGAGCCTCTGCAAGGACTTTGGTATTCTGGTTGGATTCCTTCGTGACAGAGCTTTTCAACTCGTCAAACTTTTGGAACACCATGTCAACAAAGGTTTTAAACTCGCCCTTTGTGACAAAGGTGTCCGAGATAACCTCTGAACAACACATGTTCCAGATTTTGCCAACGAGTGTTTGGCACCTCCAGAGCCTGAGATGATGTTGAGCTCTGTAGGATTTCCTTCCAATCCTCGATGTTCCACAGAGGAATCATCTATGGGAGTTCTGTTAGTAGGCCTCTTGGGGGAGGGTTCAGAGGCTTCCCCAAGATTCCTAATGTTTAGGTTTTGTGGTTTTTCTAGAACCACAGAACTAGTGTGATCTCTCACTGCCAACTCTGAAGCAGTTGGGTGGTCACTTGTTAATGTACTGTATTTAGAAAGTTTTGTAAAGTCATCCTTATTGAAATAGGCTTTGTCATTAGCGTAATGGGTTGGGCTAAAATGTGTAACATGGGTGATTGGGTTATAAATAGGAGATGTTTTGTAGTTTGTTTGAAACTTTCAATTCACAATGTAGACTCTTAAGCTTGTAAGTGTTTCTAGTGAGAGAAACTTTTTCTCTCTCTAGATTGTGAATAATACAATCATTTCCTTCCCAATCTACCTTTTGTTCAATCTTTCTACATTGATTAATTGCAAATTCATGACCTATCTTGTGGTATCAGAGCCTAATCGAAGAAATCTTTCATCGAAACGATCGAATTTGCAAATTTTTCAATGGAACAGTGTTATGGTCGAATGGACAGTACTAGCGATTTCAAATTCTTCATTTTGGAGATTAATTTTTCAAGATTTGATGATAGATTGATTATGTCATTAGAGTCGAATTAGTTGTAATCAATCACTTTGTGTAATTTCAATCAATTCAGAAGAATTGTTCGATTTTGAGATTTTTTGGTTCGAAATTTATTTACTGTGTTGTAATCGAATTCTTGTATCTAGATGTTTTTAGACAAGATCATCAACTACAAAGTTGTTCAGAAGTGAATTTCGAACATGCTCTCAAAGTTTCATCTCAAAATTCGAAGAAATGCGAAAGATTTGATGATTTTCAGTTTTCAGACTCGGCTTCACGATCAGATCTATAAAACACGCAAGTTCATCTAAAAAATGCACTAGATGAAGAACAAGCAAGGATAGAGAAACGCGCAAATGGCGTCTGTGAGTTTTAACATTGTCAAATTTTTCTTAGTCCTAAAACGCGCAAATCAAGCGTGCGAGTTTGAGGCAAAAGCGCAAGATGAAGCGTGCGAGTTTAGGAAACGCGCAAGACGAAGCTTGCGAGTTTGAGTAAATGCGCAAGGTGAGGCGTGCGAGTTTGGAAAATTTACAAGACGTAGCATGCGAGTTTGAACGATTAACTTCCTTCAGTCTGCGAGTTCCATGCTTAGCGAGTTTTGATACTGTCAAATTTTTTCTAAGGCATAAAACGCGTACGTCAAGGCCTGCGAGTTTCAAGAACACGCACATCACGTTTAGCGCGAAGCACATGAATAGTGCTCTGCGAGTTTATTTGTTCTGCGAGTTTAAATGTTCTGCGAGTTCTGAGCTTTTGCGACAAGTTACTGTTCACACCCATTTTTGCGACAAGTTGCCTTGTGAGATTTAACTATCAAATTTTTCCTCAGATAAATCTTCTACCCTACTTAGTAGTGTTTGCTCCAAGTTGCATCCTCCGACAAGCAAACCAGTTCTTAAGTTCTTCAAGAACACGCACATCACGTTTACCGCGAAGCACATGAATAGTGCTCTGCGAGTTTATTTGTTCTGCGAGTTTAAATGTTCTGCGAGTTCTGAGCTTTTGCGACAAGTTACTGTTCACACCCATTTTTGCGACAAGTTGCCTTGTGAGATTTAACTATCAAATTTTTCCTCAGATAAATCTTCTACCCTACTTAGTAGTGTTTGCTACAAGTTGCATCCTCCGACAAGAAAACCAGATTAAGTTTTTAAGCTGAATTCTTATTCAACTCGCGGTCAAAGACAGATTTGATGTTATATACTGAAGATGCATTTTGGATGTCATGTCATAATCCACACATATCATTCTTGTGAGTGTTAAGAAATGTGTTGGGTTTACTAAAGTTAAAAGTTTTCTTTATATGCACTCAGTCGAGGTTACTGTCCACATCAGATCTGATATTTCAGTTGATACTCTGAGAATAAGAGCTACTTTCAAGGGGGAGCCGGAGCTGTTTGAAGTTTAAGCAACGCTAAAGTTTTTCAAAGAAATCAAGGGAGAGAAGAGTTGAAGCTGATAAGAGATGATTCCTTTACAAAACTTTAGGGGCAGAATGTTAATGTACTGTATTTAGAAAGTTTTGTAAAGTCATCCTTATTGAAATAGGCTTTGTCATTATCATAATAGGTTAGGCTAAAATGTGTAACATGGGTGATTGGGGTATAAATAGGAGATGTTTTGTAGTTTGTTTGAAACTTTCAATTCACAATGTAGACTCTTAAGCTTGTAAGTGTTTCTAGTGAGAGAAACTCTTTTTCTCTCTAGATTGTGAATAATACAATCATTTCCTTCCCAATCTACCTTTTGTTCAATCTTTCTACATTGATTAATTGAAAATTCATGACCTATCATCACTCATGTGCGTGACAGAGGCAACAAATGCCTCTGTGTGTGGGGGTGTCGTGTCCTGGGGCAAATGGACACTTATAACAACACTTTTATCCTTTTGAGAGGGTGAAGTGGATTTGGTTTCCTCGGATGGTGGTAAAGAGGATGAAGGAATATCCTCTGACCGATCGGGTTGGTTTGGGATCGGACTGTGCAGTCCTTCTTCAATACCTTTTTGCACTAGAACGACAGAGGTAGAGATGTGGGTTGCACGGGGAGTTGGTTCAGGTTGTGTGCTCAAGGCATCTTTTATTCCACTCTCCTCTTTCAATTTTTTGTTTTCTTCTTCCTCCTCTTCACTCTGTGACTTACCAGTCATATGTTCAATCTCCATAGTCACGGTTTCTCCCAAATCCCCTGAGTACCTAAGAATGACTTCTTTAGCTATTTCAGAGGCCAATTTTAAAGGACTCTTAGGTCTTTCCTCAGGGGTTTCTTCAAAAACCAGTGCTCTCTTTTTTGTTTTCTGCAGAGGTTTTTCGCCGCCCTCTGCAGGTTCAGTTCTAGCACTAAGAGCCTCAACCTTGGCTTCAGCAGATCGTTCTTTCTCTGCGAGTGTACGCAGTTTTCTCTTTTTCTTCTTCTTAGAGGATTTGACAACCTCTGTTGTTTCTTCTGCAATCTTATCCTTTGGTTTTGGAACCTCTACTTCTGCAGTTCTCTTTTTCTTTTGTTTCTTTTTCTCCTTTTTCGCACTTCCCTCCTTTCTATCTAACTCTCCCTTTCTCTCACTCACTACTTGTGCCTTTGTGGCCACAACTTTTGTCTCCCTCGCATTCTCATCTCTCAAGTATACTACAATGTCCCCTACCTGGAATCCTACGTGAGGGGGGGGGGGTTGCAGGACTCGGTTCAGGAGTCTTGTTCCCTCGTATGTAAGCCCTAATTCCCTCTTCACTACCCAGATATGTCAACAGGTGTGTTGACAGAGGTCTTGCGTTCGGATAACCAGTTTTGAGGGTCGTGGGTCTGTGTGAGTTCATCTCATGTAGCTTGATGGTCTTACCCTCTGCTGGTAATTTTCCTTCACCAATCAGATCGTCTCCCAGAAGTAGTCCCAGAACCTGTCAAATACGATGTTCTTGGGCTTTGTGCCCCTGTCCTGGTCTTGTTGCTTGGAGATGACCGCATTCTTAATCTCCCTGAAGATAAGTCCCACATAGTCAAGTGGTAGATCATAGTAGATCCCATACATGATAGCCAGTATTGTATGGCTCGACTGATATGGGCTCCCAACCTTTGACGTTAATCATCTGTTCAAGATGGAGAAAAGCACGTTCCACAGAAGGGACAGATTCTGTCTTCTGATGTTTGTTCTTTTGGTGATTGGTACAACGTATCCCATGAACCGCATAAACTCTAATAGTTCTTCCTCTGTGGGCTCCTCTGAGAATTTGTGCAGGTTGATATCTTCCTTGGTGGGGAGCTCAAAGACATCTGACAACTTCCTTCGATTGATACCCAAATCCAAAATCTTAGTAGTCGAGGGATGAGTTGCATACCTAATGATACAGTGCCCGTATCCTTCCATCTTGGCATGACGAGTGCTTAGCCAGAACTGTTGAATGTATGATTCAGGGATGTCATTCCTCTTTATAGTTAGGGCTTTGACAACAAAGTGGTTTTGGAGGATCTTGATTAGGGGTTCAGCTTGAGCAGGAAATCCAGAGGGATTTATGTTGGATCAGTAAATTGTATTCAAGATTAAATTGTAAAAGGGGTCTAGATTGTAATAGTGTTTAATTCCTTAGGCGGTATTTTAGCTGATATCTAATAATGCTTAGGTCATGTTGACCTACGTATAAAAGGGTTTTATTTTCTAGATTTAGGAAAACAATAAGGTGAACATTATTGGTGTAGCTAGAGGGAGCCGTATACTCTGATTTACACGCATAGAGGTATTGGTTTTACACCAAGAACACACACACGTATTCATCTGATTAATCAAGAGATATGCGGTATGTTGATTTGATCTATTTATCTCTTGTTCTTATTGTGTTGTGTTATTGTTTATCAACTAATCTGGGTTTAACAAGTGGTATCAGAGCCAAAGAATCAAGTATTTGGATTAAAACAGTGTTTTTCGAAAAATAATCTTGGTGATTGATCAATTAACATCTTTGTCATAGAAAATGTTAGAAGGACGAATCTGATCTTTAGATTTAGACGTAAGACTATCATCTGAATCAAATAAAGGATTATTAGAAACATTTGTAAAAATTGAACTTGCAGCTGAAGTGATGGAGCATTTGGACGAAGTTAGATCATCTCTTGGTGATTGTATTCAAGATTAAATTTTAAAAGGGGTCTAGTTTGTAATAGTGTTTAATTCCTTAGGGGGTATTTTAGCTGATATCTAATAATGCTTAGGTCATGTAGACCTACGTATAAAAGGGTTTTATTTCAAAGGTTCTTGTGTTTTTTAGGCTGAAAATCATTGGAATAGGTGCGTTTACTGTTATATAACATCATTAGATTGCCCTATTGCATTTAAAAACACATATTGATTGGTATTTGATGATTTTTGAAGTTTTTGGTCATGAAACTGTCATGTACTGTTCCATTCAATTTTGTGAACAAAAGTTGTTTTTGGTCATTGTTTTTTATTGGGGTTTGATCGAAATAGATAGGCGAGTGATTTGTGTGATCTTTACATTAACATTTAATCTGTTTAGTGTGTTTCTGGATTAAAATTCGTGCACAGGGACGATATTCTTGAGGAACTCGCAAAGCACCATTAACTCTCACAGGGTGCTAAAGTAACCTAAGTACAAGTTTCACATGTGTTTGTGTAGCGAAACCTCAGGATTCGCTATCCCTTTGTTTACGAAAGTTTAGATTTCGCAGGGTTCTTAATTGTTGAAAGTTTCACTAAGTGTAAGTTTCGCAGATCTCTTGGTTGCGAAAACCAAAGAACTCGCAGTCCTTTGGCTAGCGAATTCCCTAAGATTCGCGAGTAGTATTTATGAATTCTTAAACCTTATTCTCACCAAGACAAGGATTTGCAGGTGTTGAAAATTACAAAATCTTCAAGTTGCGAAAGATAGTTTACGAAAGTTTAAGATAAAAGCTCAAATTTTTTCTAAGTTCAGGATTCGTGAGTATATAGTCTATGAATCCTTGCTTACGAAAGATCTATTGTTTGTGAATTCTTGCTTACGAATTCATTGTTTTGTGAAAGTTGAGTGCTCTTAAATTCTTTGTCTAAAACTCGCTAATCTATATACTGCGAATTCTACTTGTGAAAGCTTGTTTTCCAAATTTTTCTCTAAGGACAGGATTCGCTAGGTACTACCTTACCAATTCTTAAGGTTTCATAGGCTATTGGTTGCGAATTTCTAAGTTTCAAATAAAACCAAGTTGCGAATTTCTCTTGTCTGCGAATCCTATCTATTTTTGTTTGCGAATTCTGAAAGCTTTCTATCTTTTGCGAATTTATTAGTGTTGGTCCTTATTGTTTGAGAATTCTGCACTCGAGCTTTTTGGAAATTTATTTTTCTAAAAAAAAATTAGTGTAGTTTTTATCTGATTCTTGATTCTAAGATCTTATTAGTTGATTTAAGTTGTACAAATATCATCATGCCTTACGTAGACGAGAAGGGAAATACGGTGCTGACCAAGAGAGATTGTACTTTAGCATATATGCCAGAGATTCCAGCACTAGAAGCTGAGAATGAAAATCTGAAGATTCAGAACTTATCTCTTCTTGACCAAGTTAATAAGTTGAAAGATGATAAATGTTTAAAGAAAGACTTTGTTTGTTCAGAATGCAACTCTAACACAAAAATTAATTTTGTAGGAATTATTGAGTTGAAAGAGAAAGAGATTTTAAATCTTCAAGATAAATTAAAAAGATCTGAGAGTATGAATTCTAGCTCAAGCTGGTCAAAGAAGGAATCAATGCAAAGAGAGCTAGATGAACTGAGAAGAAGAGCAAACATTGCTTATGAGACATCTGATGGGCTGAGAAAAATGAATTCTCAAATTTTTGCTGAAATAAACTCTTTGAAAGATAAAGTTTTCAGTCTTGAGGTTGAGATTAATATGCTGAAAGAAAAGGCAACCAAAGACAAAAACAACACAAAAGCCCAAGATGAGATGATGAAGATTGAGAAAGAAAGAAAAGAATTTGCTAAGAAATTCTCTGATTTCTCAAGAAAATCCTTTGAAGAGAACAAATCATTAAAGCTTAAATGTGTTAAGCTTTCTCAACAAGTTTCGGACTTTGAGAAAGTTATCATTCTTGAGAGAGATAAGGTTGAGAAAGAAAAAAAGATAGCTGAGCAGAAGAATGTAAATAAAGACTTTTCTAAGTAAAAGAAAGTTCTAGAGACTGAGATAGCTAAGCTGACAAGAAAGCTATCTGAGCTATCAACAAACATTCTGAAGGAAAAGAAGACGAAATCTAAATTGCAAAAGAAGTTTGATCTGACTGCAAAGGAAGGAAACAGTTTGTCATCAAAGATAAAGGAACTTGAAGAGATCGTATTCAAGGTGAAGCTGACTGAGAACAAAACACCAGAGTCAATACCTCAATCACCAAGAGATGATCTAACTTCATCCAAATGCTCCTTCACTTCAGCTGCAAGTTCAATTTTTACAAATGTTTCTAATAATCCTTTATTTGATTCAGATGATAGTCTTACGTCTAAATCTAAAGATCAGATTTGTCCTTCTAACATTTTCTATGACAAAGATGTTAATTGTTCAGGTAACTTCAAGAAGAATAAGTCTCGGAAGAAAAGGTTCTGGAAAAGGGATGATGAGAGAGATAGAGGAAATTGGGTCTGGAAAGTTAAAGAGTCTTCAGACGAAAAGAAGAAAGAAGAATCAGTTAAGCATACATCAAATGCTAAATGGAACTATGCTTCAAAAAGTAAAACTTTTGGCAAACCTGATCTGGTTTACACTATCAATCAACTAATCAGGTTAGCTCAAAAGAAAATTAGTTGTTCCTATTGTGGTTCACATGATTTTGTTAACAAAGATTATGTGAATAACTGGTATGGTTCTTATTTTATCTCTCCTACCAGAACTGCAACTAACTCATCAGGACCCAATTACCAGTGGGTACCAAAAGCTAAATCTGTGTTTCAGACACCCAAAGTTTAAGGGGGAGAAAGAACTATGACTTCTGATCACTACAGATCAGGACTCTTACCTCATTGTCAAAATATTGACTTCTAAGTACAACAACTTAGGACTCGATCTTCAATGACAAGAATGATGACTTCTAGACAAAGCAGTCTAGGACTCGTACTTTAGAGAAAGAACAATGGCTCTTGAATAATTCAGATCAAGACCCATTCATCAAGGATAGTTCAAGTGACTATGGCTTCTAATCATATCTGATTAGAACTCGCACTTCAATGATTTTCTTCTAAAAGAAGTTTTTGCGTTGAGGGGAGGCTTAATTGTCAACCACTTTTAGTTTGAGGGGGAGAGTTGTATTGTCAAAAACGAAATGTCTTTGACTTCTCCAAATTTTTATTCTTCATGTGTAACTATGTTCCTTTGTGCTTTCATGTACAAAAGGCTGTTGAACAGCACATTCTTTTAGGAAAATACATGGGATTTGATGTGTGAGCTTAACTGAACTTCCATGGATTCACGATAACCAGTGTTTCCTACCCAGGAAGTATTCCCTGAGTGATTGAGGGGAGAGGGGTCAAAAGATTTGAGTGTTGGTGTGTGAAGAGGTAAAATGGAAAAGAGAGATTGGTTAGAAGTGAAATTTAATGTTTAAAAGAAAGAGGGTGAGAGATCAGAGTAAAAGGTATATCAGACTCTGCACCAAACTTCTTTCTGAGTCGGGCAACCACATTATCAGTTGTTTCACATTTCTTCGTGAACGATATTGAAAAAGGCATCTAGCCCATGCCATATCTTGCATAAAACCCCACCAGCTACTCATTCTTTTCTCAAAAAGAGAATGTTTCACATTTTCTGGGGACGCAACACATACGCTATTGGTTCTTCACTTGGAAGATACAAATATTGAAAAAGAAGGAAAGTTGCCCCACCTTCGACCCTTTCTCATGCACATTGAGTCCTTGTATAATTTGTTGCTGTCTCAACAAGTTTACATACTTTGAGCCTACATTGAAAAGCAATCATCTGTGCTTAATTTCTTTCCTACACATGCACGAGCACACATAAATCTGTTTTCTGTCAGACATTCATAGATAACCAAGTGTTTTTTGATGATTGAATGGAAGTCTTGGGGAGTCAACATCAAAACCACCTCCTTATATAGTAACTTCGTGTTACCTAGTAACTGCGTGTTACTGACAGGCATTTCGAACTGAGTCATTTGTTGATTCAGGGTTACCACTTTTTACTTATTTGAATCTTCAAAGATTGAAATAATCACTCTCTTTATCTGGGAGAGACTACTCTTATTTCCACAAAGAGATCTATATATGAAGACTGCGCTAAATTGTTGATTTGGGGGAGACAATTCCTAGTTTGTTTTAGAATGTTTTGATGATGCTGATTCTCACCACTCATCAAAAAGGGGGAGAATACAAAAAGGGGGAGAATACAAGAACTGCTGAAGAATTCAAAGATAGTCTGACTGAAGATCATCGTTAGAAGGACACTTCATTTAAAGAAAGAGGAAGATATTTGTTTCCTTTAAGTTATGAAGATTGTGTAAAGCTACAAGCTTTGAAGTTTTTAACGTCATATTTGCTACAGTTTTCAAGAGAATTGAAGACCTGAAGATAATTGAAAATTTTTTAATCTTGAATCCAAAGGAGGGGATTGTTGGATCAGTAAATTGTATTCAAGATTAAATTGTAAAAGGGGTCTAGTTTGTAATAGTGTTTAATTCCTTACGGGGTATTTTAGCTGAAATCTAATAATGCTTAGGTCATGTTGACCTATGTATAAAAGGGTTTTATTTTCTAGATTTAGGAAAACAATAAGGTGAACAGTACTGGTGTAGCTAGAGGGAGTCGTATACTCTGATTTACACGTATAGAGGTATTGGTTTTACACCAAGAACACACACACGTATTCATCTGATTAATCAAGAGATCTATGGTATGTTGATTTGATCTATTTATCTCTTGTTCTTATTGTGTTGTGTTATTGTTTATCAACTAATATAGGTTTAACAATTTAGGGTGACAAAGTGGTTGTTTGGCTTGTTGTTCATCTGAGTCAAGTGATAGTCGTGCCTGATAAAGGAAAGCATTCTGCTTGTGAGAACTTGTTCTTGGTCAACAGAGTTTGAATCATCCTTTTGTGCAGCTGAGTGTTGGGATTTATTGGTGTTCTTAGAGCCATTGGAGTTCTTGGAAGAACTGGAATGAGAAGCCATTTTTGAAGTAGTGAAAGATTCTTGCAAAGGAATTCTTGAGAGTAAAAGTTGCAGGTAAAAGGGAAAAGAAGGGATATGGGAGGGTTTATATACTGTGAGGGGTAAAAAGAATTTGGCGTTAAAGATAAGAATTTGAAATCCGTAATGAGTGCAAACGGATAAGTATCCGTTTTCAAAGACGACGGTACAACTACAAACCAATAGAAATGTGCCACATAAGGATGGGCGGTGCTAAATTGAGTACGTGTGTCTCTCTCTATTTTCATGCGTGTGGCATTTACTATTCCCACATGACAGTGATTTTTCAGAAAATAACCTGCATTAAATGACCAAATGGTAAAAGTTTTCAAGTTTAAAAATTGCATAAGCTCTGTAGGACAATAGCTTCTGAGGTCATTTGGTGGGGTCAGAACAAATGAGACCTGGACGAACGAAAGAACTTATGAGATGATCGAACACAGACCTAATCATGTGGTTAATGGACAATAAACCCCTTTTGTGAGGTACAGAGGCTTTGTGATAGATCACAGAGGCTCTGTGGAGGTCCACAGAGGCTCTGAGATCCAAAATTTCTATTTTTAGGAAATAATTTCGGTGGTGATCACTCAAAAGTTGTGAAAACATTTTTAAGGGGTAGAGAGACATATTTTAAAAACTGATATCGAGCTCCCCCTTGAATTGTCAAGGTCTCCTTTTTCAGCTCCCCCTTGATATGTGCTTGGGTTCTTTCTGAAATAGACGTTGAGCAAGATGCAGACCAAGAGAGCTATTTTACCAAAAGGTTTTGAGAAAGAGAATGTACAAAGGTAAGAGAGATATGTATACGGTTATTGTTGTATGTACATACAGAGGCTCTGTGCAAGGGTAAATCTTGTCAACTCATGTTTAGCATCCCAATCTTGCCAACGAGAAAAGTAAATCTTTTCTCATCTAATTCCTTTGTGAAAAGGTCAGCAATCTGTAATCTGTGGGGACGAAGTACATTTCTATTGTGCCATGCTCCATATGATGTTTCAGAAAGTGATACCTGATGTCGATGTGCATTGTTTTAGAGTGCTGAACAGGATTCTCAGAGATCGCGATGGCGCTTTTGAAGTCAAAGAGGATGGGGATTTTCTTGATGTCAAATCCATAGTCTCTGAGTTGGGTTCTCATCCACAGAACCTGTGAACAATAACTGGCAGCAGCAACGTATTCCGCTTCTGCATTGGATGTCGAGACACAATTTTGCTTCTTAGAAGTCCAACTTACTAGTTTTCCTCCTAGGAATTGACAACTCCCAGAGGTACTCTTTCTGTCTAGCTTGCATCCTCCGTAATCTGAATCTGTATACGCCACAAGATCAAAGCCAGAGTTCTCCATATACCAGAGGCCAATATTCTTGGTCCCTTTTAGGTATCTCTTTCGAAACCATTGGCAAGAAGAAAGTTTGAAATTCTGTCATACCAGGCTCTGGGGGCCTGCTTGAGTCCGTACAGAGCCTTGTCCAAGAAGTACACGTGGTTAGGGTACTTGGAACCTCCAAACCCTGGTGGTTGCTGGATGTATACTTCCACTTGAATTTGCCCATTCAGAAAGGTTGACTTCACATCCATTTGAAATACTTTAAAACCTCTGTGAGCTGCGAAGGCAAGAAATATTCTTATTCCCTCGAGCCTTGCCACAGGGGCAAAAGTTTCGTCATAGTCAATTCCTTCTTCTTGGCAGTATCCCTTGGCCAGCAGTCTTGCTTTGTTCCTGATCACTACACCATCCTCATCCATTTTGTTCCTGAAGACCCATTTGGTCCCTATAGCAATTTTGCCTTTTGGCAGAGTCACTAGGGTCCATACATCGTTTCTTTCAAACTGCAGAAGCTTTTCTTGCATAGCTTCTACCCAGTTTGGGTCTTCAAGAGCTTCAGAGATCTTTTTGGGTTCGATAATACTCACAAAATTTGTATAGTAACAAAGTTTGCAGTACTGGATCGAGTTTGGACTCTGTCAGAAGGGTCACCTATTATTTGGCTCTGTGGGTGACTTCCGGTCGACTTTATCATTCGTGGTAGGTGATCATTGGAACCTTCTGAAATCACTTCTGGAGCATGTTCAGTTTTAGGTTGACCACCCTCTGTAGAAGGGAGATCATTTGTATTTGTCATGGGATTTTGGTCATTTTGAGTTGATGTTATGAGCTCTGTTGTGCCTTGTTCAGAGTTCTCTGATTGTTCTAGTGTTGACCCTTCAGAGATATCTTGAATATGACCATGATCTTGATTAAGCTTGGAGCCTTGTTCAGAATTTGCCTCAGAGTGCTCTCCCTCGACATTTGCACCTGCTAAAGTATTGGAAGAGGGTGAAGTATTGCTAGGACCTGATAGAGACGTACCTAATTGGTCTGCAGAGGCTTCAGCTCCAGAGGCTCTATAGTCATCCTCTGAGGGTCCATCATCGTTGAACATCTCTTCAAATAGATGATGAAGTTCATTTGCTCTAGATGAGTCACCAGATTCCTTATCCTGAAACTTGAGTCCTGAGCTTATTTGCTCAGAAGTCACCTGAAACGAGTCATCAAAAGAAACATTAATACTTTCAAGTATGTGTTTTGATTTGACCACGTAGACTCGGTATGCCCTGGAGTTTGATGAATAGACAACCAATTTGGCTTCATCAGCTTTGGGACTAAATTTGCCAATTTGCTCTCTATTGTTTAACACAAAGCATCTGCAGCCGAAGACATGGAAGTACTTGATATTTGGTTTTCTTTGATTGAGTAGATGGTAAGGAGTCTTTGCATGTCTTTTCACTATCAAAGATCGATTTTGAGTAAAACATGTCGTGGAGATGGCTTCTGCCCAAAAGGAGATTGGAAATCCTGAGGCAGTGAGCATGGTTCTTGCGGCTTCCACAAGTGTTTGATTTTTGCGTTTAACAACACCGTTTTGTTATGGAGTTCTTGCCGCAAAGAAGTTCTGTTAAATGCCCTCTGTTGTGCGATAGGCTTATATTTTTCAGTTCTTGAACTCTGTCCCGTTGTCAATTCGAATTCTCTGAACCCTGCAATCATGAAGAACTTGTATCCTCTTTAGAAGATTAATTAGTACCTCAGGAACATCTGATTTCTTTCGAACAAATTCCTCCCAAGTATATCTAGAGAATTCATCTATGAGTACAAGAATTAATGTACTTCTTGCCACCTAGACTCTACACAGATATAGGACCGCAGAGGTCTACGTGAAGCATCTGCAGAGGTCTAGTGCAAGATATGTATGTTTTGGTCTTATGGGCAGCGCTTTTGAGTTTTCCCATTTCACATGCAGAGCATAGATGATCTATGTCGAATCTAATACTTGGTAGCCCCTTTACTAGATCTAGTTTCACAAGTTTGTTAAGAGAATGAAATTTTAAGTGACAGAACCTGTTGTGCCAGAGCCAAGCCTCTTCGTTCTTACTTGAGACCAGACAGAGCTTTTCGTCTCTGTTGATGGACTTGAAGTCTATGAGGTATAGATCACCTCGTCTCTTGGCCCGCAGAAGCTCTTTTGAGGTGTCTTCCTTGATCAGAGAGCAGTACTGCTTTTTTAACATTACATCGAGTCCATTATCACATAGTTGGCTAACACTTTACAGGTTGTGCTTAAGGCCATCCACATATGCAACTCTGTTGACATCGATGTCTCAATTGGCAATGACTCCATTGCCTTTGATCTGACCTTTCTTGTTGTCTTCGAAGGTTACAGAACCACCTCCAAGTTTATCTTTGTAAGCGGAGATCAACCCTCTGTCGCCAGTCATATGCCTTGAACACCCGGAGTCTAGGTATCAAATGGGCACATGTTGTTTCTTTTGTGGACAGATTAAGAAGATTTAGGTACCCATTTCCAAATGGGTCCAGTCTTGTTAGGAGTCTTTAAAGATGTCTTAACATCTTTGATTTTGGTTTTATCCTTCTTGTTAGAGGTACCATTTTGTCCTTTCTCACCCATGAATTTGGCATTCTTGGACTTCGGATGAGATATAAGACGGGAAGTCCTAGAGAAAAGCATGCACAAGATCAAAACATTTGCAATGAGGAATTTCAAAAGTAAGCTTCTTAAATATTTCATTAAAAATGTTAAAGAAGGGTATAGAGCAACTTTTATAACAACCCATTTTAGATTTGGGTCTCTTTTTGCAGAAAACTTTGTCTAATCTAGGTTGTCTCTTGTCAAAAACTCCTCTTTGATGGTTCTCTAAGTGTACTCTCCCCTGATGACCTTCCTTTCGAGCATTCACTGCCACAGAAGCATTATTTTTGTCAATTTTGGGCCATTTTGCCTTCTGTTGCCAGGTGAGCTTTTCTTGAAAAGATTTTGCTAGATTGACAGTTTTTGTAGTTTTGGAAGCGTGAGTGATCTTGATTGTTTCGTTTTTCAATTTTTCAAGCTCAAGATAAGTCTTTTCTTGAAGACACATGTCCAAAAAGTCAGGGCAGATTGGTATACCTGTGGTTCTCTTTTTAGGAGCAACTATTCTGTTAAGAATACAAGAGGGCAACCTATTTTCCTCTGGACCACAGGAAACCAGCTCAAGTTCCACATAACTTGTCTCATTACTGACAGAGGCGGACTCAGACTCTGGTTCTGAATCTGAGTTGAAAAAGTCTCTGTAGGAGAAAGTTTGACCTTCTGGAAATGCACTGTTTTATCCTTTTGTAGTGTCCTTGGTAACATATTTAGAATTTTTGAAATGCAAGGAATAACCATAGGAACACTAAGACTTTTTAGAAGATCATGCTCGAAGATTTCTTCTATTTCAGAGATTAGATCAGGATGATCAAAAAAATGGTTTTCATAAGTTTTTCTCAAATCTCTTTCCAAAAACCTTTTGAATAGTTTTTCTTCAGGAAGATCATGCTCTGATACCAATTGTTGATCCCAAATGATGATGTTTTTTACTTGTTGGACTTTTACTACACAGAGATTAAAGGATAAGAGTGCGGAAGCATTTCTAATATGTAGAAAAGTAGAACATTCAACGTAATAGACACACGAATAATCAATAAACAGAATCGTAAGATATAGCAAAGATTTTAGTCAAGACACTGTTATATTGATAAACTTTTATGAACACCAAGAACATGCACTTGTGTGTGCAAATACTCTCAGGCAAATGATCTGGAAACTTTGAACAGTTGTCATCACGTGTTCTGCACGTGACCTTGTCTTGAACTGAGTTTACCATCTTCGAAGACTCCAGAGGTTAGCCATCACAGAGGCTCTGTGATCTGATGATCTTTCTCAGGTTACGAGTCCTCTGACAGAGCTTTCGACATAATCTTCTGAGATTGTGGGTTCTGTGGTGTGCTTGGATGTTCTAATCAAGACATCTGGAGTTCCTATACTTAGCCTATTTTTCAATACTTCTATACATAGAAGTTGGAGCTAACAGTAAGAATTTTTCTTCCCTAATGGTGTCACATTTTCAACTGAGTATGATGGGAGAGATGAATTTCTTTCTCGGATTACAAGTTCGTCAATTTTCAACGGGTATTTTTATTAATCAATCTAAGTAGATTTGTGACATTTTAAAGAAATTTTAAATGGAAAATTGTACACCTATAAGCACCCCGATGGCACCAGGGACTATGATCAAAGCCGACCTGAATGGGAAAGTTGTAGATCAAAAGACCTATAGAGGTACGATTGGTTCTTTGATGTACTTGACGGCAAGTCGTCCTGATATTATGTTCTCGACATGTTTGTGTGCGAGATATCAGGCCAACCCCAAAGAGTCACATTTTTCGGCGGTCAAGCGTATTTTTAGATATCTGAAGGGCACTGTGGATCTTGGTTTTTGGTATTCTAAAGATACAGGATTCGAACTTACAACATATTTAGATGCAGATCATGCAGGTTGCATGCTATACAAGAAGAGTACTTTGAGACACATAAAATTCTTGGGTGATAAGCTCGTGAGTTGGGCTTCAAAGAAACAACTATGCGTATATACTTCAACAGCCGAAGCAGAATACATAGCCGAAGCAAAATACATAGCCGCCGCAAGCTGCTGTTCTCAAGTGCTGTGGATGCGAACACAACTCCGAGAATATGGCTTCCATTATAACAAAATCCTGATTTACTACGATTCTAAGAGTGTTATCGCTATTTCTGCAAACCCTGTCCAACATACAAAAACAAAGCACATCTACGTGTGATATCTAGGCCTCTACATTGGTCGGGTCGGGTCGGGGCCGAAAACGCGATACCTGATCGGATATCGGGTGATGAGAATGTCACCAGAAATCCGACCGAAGAAGGGAGCTACCCGAAATTCTCGGATACTCGATATTTCTCGGGTATTTCGGGTCGGTTCGGATATTTCAAAGACTCCACCAAAATAAAAAAATCCAAAAAAACAGAAATCAATAGCAAACACAGAGCGAGGGAGAGAGTTCTGTAATGGCCGCCGGTCGGAGGGCGTCGTGGGGAAGTGCCGGTAGCGATGGCCGGTGGGAGGGGTTATGAGCAATGAGTAAGAGAAAGAGGTATGCGTTAGCCGGTAGCGGTGACTGGTGGTTGGAGCGATGAGCTAGAGAGAGAGAGGTTTGTTTGAGGAGTCGAGAGAGATAGAGAGAGAAAGAGAGAGGCCTAAGTTTTGAATTTGTGTCTCTATGATGGTTTATTAGGTTTAGAGTTTTATATTTATTAGTTTATTAATTATTAAATTATAAATTATAAAAATAGATTTTTTAAAAAACCTTAAATATCGGATATTCAGACGAGTTGGGTGGCGGGTTTGGATACCCAACCCGATCCGTAATACCCGTAAAAATCTAGGATATCGGTTCTTCGGGTGGTCGGGTTTTGCTTTTTCCGTTGTTCGGGTGGGCGGGTCGGTCGGGTTATGCTCACCCCTAGCGATATCACTTTATCAAAGATAATATCGAAAAAGGTACGATTGAACTTTACTTTGTAAATATGGATTATCAGCTTGCTGATCTTTTCACCAAGCCATTGGATGAAAAGAGATTTAATTTTCTCATTTCGAAATTAGGCATGCTGAATCTCGAACATAATGTTTGCATAATCCGTCTTTACCTCGTATAGTTTGATTTTATAATTTTTTCTTCATGTCTTTATTTCCTTTAATCTGAATGATATCTACACTTAAAGTTGTTCATGATTTCTGGGGGAGTGACTCATAAGAAAAGATTATCATTATTCAAGGGGGAGTTAGAGTTAGAGTTTAAGTAAGATGTTTTCATTTGATTGGTACTGACAAATTTTATTAATGCATATTTTCAGGGGGAGTACGAATGATTATTTCTGATCAAATCAGATCAGAACTCGTTCTTCAAAGTTTTGTTTTCATTGTTTTTACTTTCAATAAATTTTTGAATATTTTTTTTTGTTTGAATAAGACTTTGATTCTTTGACAAGATTTTGTGACTTTGTGCAGAAATTGAGGGGGAGCTTACACGATTTATATCAATTTTGATTTGAGGTGATTTTATGAGATTTAAGTTGTGCGTAAGGATATTTCTAACCTTAATTTCATTCGTGTTTAGAAGATGAACGACTTTCAAACATGAAAACATATTTTCTTAAACGTTCAAACCACTTCTTGATTCTTACAAGTTTTATGAATTTTAGAAGTGTGCATTTTTAAATGTTTTCTTCAATACACGTTAATGTTTAACTAACCATGTGTTTCCAAAGATAAATACTTGTGTATTATGTTTTCCATATACTGTCAAGTATTCACACACACACACACACACCGATTTAGTATTTTTCGTTGACTTTGTTACTTCCATGTCTCATATTAAGACATTTTTCGATGGTAATACACCCCGTTTGATATTCAAAGTTATTGAGTGTACTTTTCATTCAAAACTAAGCGATTCTTTCAAGAATTGTCTATATTTGTTCATATAGATAAATTCCAATTCTTTCATGACCTAAGCTTTAAATCATTATCATTCATATTTGATCTTTTCGATACATTTTCAGATTCTCAAGCAAGTCTTTTATATTCATTTCATTCATTCAATATACTTGTTATGAGAAAATCTTCAAAGATCAAAATGTTCAAATCTTCATGATAATTTTGATGAGCATACATATATCTGACATATGTACTTCATATTATTGAGCTTTAATTGATCTAGTTACACTGTTGAGCTTTATGCTTTTAGGACAATTTCATGGGATCGGTGTGAGGACTTAAAAAGACTTTTATGGATTCACGTTAACCATTGTTTCCTACCCAAAAAGTTATCCTTGACTGATCGAGAGGCGAGGGGTCATAAATCAAAGAGTGGGGGTGTAATGAGGTCAAATGAAAATGAGAGTTTGGTTAGAAGTGAGCTTCATGATTAAAAGAAAGAGGGTGTGCGAACAGAGTTAAAAGAATATTAGAATCCTGCACCAAATCTTTTCTGAGTCGGGCAACCACATTACTTTTGTTTCACGATTCTTTGGTGAACTTCATTGAAACAAACACTAGCCAATGCCAACTCTTGAATTAAACCCCACCAACTACTCATCTTTTTCTTAACAAAAAGATGTTTCAAATTTTTACTGGGGAAGCAACATATAATCTATCTAATCTTCATTTGGAAGATTTGGATATTGAAAAAGAAGAAAAGTGTCCCCACCTTTGACCTTCGATCATGCACATTGAGTCTGTGGAATACTATTCTTGTCTCAACAATTTACACAGTTTGAGCCTAAAAAGCCTAAGCAGCTTCAATCATTGTTACACATGCACGTACACATAAGGAATACATTTTCTTGACATAACGTTCATAGAAAATTCCTTTGTGGTTTTTTCGTTGATTGAATGAAAGACCTGAGGGAGTGAACATCAAGAACTCCTTTCCAAAGTACATTCGTTGTACTAAGTGGCTTCGTTCTACTTACAGCCATTTTAACTGATTCATTTGTTGATTCAGGGTTACAACACAATTCTGAATTTGAAAAGATTCAGAATCATTTATGAATTGACGGATGGTTCAGAATTTCAAAGAGAAAGATCAAATGATATTGTGTCAAAAATTGAAAGAATGCATTTCTTGCAAAGTTTTGATGATATTCATACTCACATTCATCAAAAAGGGGGAGATGATAACAAGAAATGGTGAAGTCTAAGAAAGTTCTTTTTCAAGAAAAAGGAGGAGAATTTGGTACAAGAAATGATAAATGGTGACAGATTGTGAAAGGTTATTTTCAAAAGATGGGGAGATAATATCAAGAAATGATAGAGTGTGAAAGTTCAATTTCAGAGTTATGGGGAGAATTGTAGAGAAAGTTAAAGCATGTTCAGAAAAAGATAGAAAATTCATTGAAGATTTCAGAAAATTTTCTTTGAAGTTTGTTTGAAAGAAGAAAGTGCTTTAAAGCTGGAGATAATTTCTTTTCTGAAGAGATTTCATGATTCTAAAGGGAGAGATTGTTTCTGAAGATTGAAAGAGGTTATTACTGATCTTGGAGGAGTTTGTCAAAATTTGATTTCAGTTCAAAAGCCAAAGTTTTGTTAAAGATTCTAATTTCTAGAAAGAGAAGAAAGGGGAGATTGACTTTGAACAAGTTAATCACAAGAATGGGAGATTGATAATCAAGGGAGATTGTTACTATCAGTATTAGTGCCAAAGAGGGAGAATGTTTGACAAAGCTAAAAGGGGGAGATTGTTCTTTGATGTTGAAATTCTGTTATTCCCACAATGTGAAAGATTAATCAAGATGAACACAAATCAATTTCCAAATGTCATATGTATTGAAATGATCAACGATTACAATCTCTCTCTCTCTCTCAATACCAATATTTCTCTCACTACAATGATTCTCAATGTAAGTGATTCTCTCTAGTTTCTACAAGCTTTACAAGGAAAGGAAATCTATTTACACCTACACCTATTACAAGGAAAAACTAACAAAACTAACTAGCTTGACTTGACTTTGACTTCTTCATTAAAGCTCATTTGACTTTGACTTTTGCTTGAAGGCTTTGACTTGAAGCTTTGACTTTCAATCTAGATGATCTTGGATATAACAAATATGCTCTAACAATCTCCCATTTTGGATTCAAGATCATCTTCAAAATAATTTTCACTCTAACAAACAATCTCCCCCTTGTAAATAGTCTTTAATCAAAACAATCTCCCCTTTTAAAGGCATATGTTGATAATCTCCCCCTTTGTATAAACTTGCTCTTTTCAAATAGTAGAAGTCTCTTCTTCAAATGTATTTCATCGTCAAAGAACATGTTAGCTCCAACTCACTTGTATAGAAGTATTGAAAAATAGGCTAAGTGTAGGAACTGTTGAAGACTGCTAAGAACGACCAAGCTAACCACAGAAGCCACAAGCTCAGAAGACTTTGTCGACTGTTTGCCCGAGGACTCGTAACCTGAAGATCACTTTCAGATCACAGAACCTCTCTAATCACTCACAGAGCCTCTCTGATCACTCACAGAGCCTCTGTGATGTCTAACCTCTAGAGATGAAAGTTCGAAGATTCCGTGACTATAGTTCAAGACAAGGTCACGTGGAGAACACGTGAAGCCTGTTGTACAAAGATTTTCCAGATCATTTATGCGGCGCATAATTGTTTACCTTTCCAGGTGGCATTCCGATTATGGAATGTCAGCCTTTGTCTTGTACTACGGGGTGCATCCTCCTTGTATATTATAGGAGCACCACCTTTGTTTGAATACAGCGAGCACACACAATTCAGAGAGCACCTTGTATTTCCTGAGAGACTTTTATCACACAGTAGTGCGTGTTCTTGGTGTTCTTGAGCAAATCAATGAAACAGTTTCTTCAGTAATCATCTTGTTACATTTTACGTTACTGTTCATTATTTGCTAGTGTGTCTATTACCTTGCATGTTCTATTTTCTCTACATATTAAAAATGCTTCCACACTCTTATTTGTTATTTTGTGTGTAGTGAAAAGTTTATCAAGTTTTGAACATCATATTTGGGATCAACAATTGGTATCAGAGCAGGATTTGATTCTTAACATCAAAGGATCCTGTTCTATACTTGATTCCTGTGTTCTAGGTAATAGTTTGAGTCTGTTCTCTATCTTGAACTCCATTCATAAACACACTCTGTTTTCTGGAATTTTTTCAACCAGTTTGATATAGATCCAAAGGCAAGTGTGTTCATCCCATTAAAGACAGATTCAAAGCTCATATGTTGGTTATTAGTTCCCCCTTACCAAATACTCATCATCGTTGAAGCATATTCTCCTCACATTTATAGTTCATCTCATACTCTGTTTTCTTGTCCTATACTCTCCAACTGAAAATGGTGAACACAGTCAACTATTTCAGTGCAAGATCTCAATCAAAACCTCCTACTCTACTTAGGGATGAATATCCTCAGTGGAAAATCAGGATGGTACACTTTCTTGAAGGTGTGGATCCTGGACTGGTTGAGTTTCTTCATAATCCTCCTTACATTCCAATGACCACTATTCCTCCTGTTCCTGCTACTGCAAACACTCCAGAAATACCTGAATACCAGCATCCCAAACCTATTAACGAGTGGACTGAACTAGAGAGTGCCCTGCATGAACTTACGAAGAAAGCCAAAAGGCTACTCATAATGGCCATTCCAAATGACATCTTTCAGTCCCTTGACTCCTGTGAAACATCAAAAGATCTGTGTTTGGAGCTTGAAAAACAACTTGAGGGTGGTGCTAAAACCCTAAAGAAGAACAGAGCTTTATGCATTAACGAATACTTTGCATTTAAGGCTCTGCAAGGTGAATCCATCCAGAGCACTTACAACAGATACAACTCTTTGATCAACAAGTGCAAGAGGTATGGCATCCACAGAACTTCTGAGGAGACCAATGTCATATTTCTTCAGAGTCTAAATGACGAATGACTTCATCTGACCATGTCCATGCAAGCAACCCTAGATCTTCATGTATGGTCTATTTCTGACCTTTTTGGGACATTAATTAGCCAAGAGAACCGAATTTCAAAGCTGGTGAACCCCGTCGGTGGACCTCTGGCGTTGGTGGGAGGTGCCACAAAAGGTAAAGACAAAAGAAAGGAGAAGGTGATAGAGGATGCACAGAAGAAGAAGAAGGTATTGGTGGCAGAGAGTGACAGTGAAGAAAGCTCAGAGGAGGAGATCGATATGGCTGCTCTAGCCAAAACGCTTGCTCTTATGACCCGACAATTCAACATGGGTCTTAAGAAAAAGTCGGAATACAGAGGAAGAGAGGAAAGAGACGACAGAGGAAGAGGGTATGGTGAAATGAGAAAGTTTGGGAGAGAAGAGTTTGGTTATCAGAGGCATGACAATAGAAGAAATGGACAGAAGATGGATGGTAGAGGTGCAGACAAAGCCCCTCAACAAAATGAAGGTTGCTTCAAATGTGGGAAGCCGGGTCACTTTGCAGCAAAGTGCAGGTCAAATGGCATCAAAGGGAAACCTGTCAGAGATGCTGCTTTTTATAAAAAGAAAAAAGAGTACTACACTCAAAGATCCCTGATGGCAGAACAAGAAAACCTTGTGACCGATGAATCCTCTGACGAATGGGACAAAAATGCACTCTTCTGTGGAATGGCAGAAGTCCACACCTCTGACGGTGACAGTGAGGTATCTACTTCTGATTCATCTAATATAGACTCTGGAAACAAAATTCTTGAATTACAGAACGAGTTTCTTGCTTACAAAAATACATGCTCAGAGCTAGAAAAGAAATTAGCCTTCTTTGAGAGAGAAACAAAACTTATCACCCAAGAGAAGGACAAACTTTATCTTGAAAGAAAATCACTTGTCTCTGAGCATATTTTCGAAAAGAAGGGTCTAAAAGAGAAGGTTTCGAAACTTGATCAAGCTCTAAAAGAAAGGGTTAAGGAGCTAAATAACAGTGAAAGTAATCGCCTAAACTCTATTTCTTTGAAAAAAAATCCAAAAAGAAAGAGAAGTACTTCATCAAGGTCTGCTCGACAGAGATCTTCTGATTAAGAGATACCAGGATGCTCAGAAAGTTCATGAGAAAGTTAATACCCAGATAGGTAGAAGAGGTATAGGGTTCGATGACACAGACCCCTATACTGGAAATAAAAGAAACAAAGTCTTCCAAACCTATTATCCACATTCAAGAGGCACAAAACCTCTGAAGGACCACATCTGAGGAAACCGTTGCATATGGCTAATGTATGGTATGAAAACAATGATTTACCATCTACAATCTCTTCAAAGAGAAAATCCACTCCAAAGAAATATCTGTCTCAAAAGCAAATAGGGGTCTTCAGATCTGGTCATCCAGAAACACAAACTCAAATGGATTTTGTGTGGATGATGATTCCTGAATAGGAACTGTCCTCTGATGCACCAGAGTTTGTTCCGACCTCTGTGGAAGAAAAGTTGTTTAAAAGATTTTTGGAAAGTGACTTGAGAAAAGCTATAAAAATCAATTTCTTAGTCATCCTGATGTAGCCTCTAAAGTAGGAGAAATCTTTGAGCAAGATCTTAATTGTCTAAGTGTTCCTATGGTGATCCCATGCATTTCAAAAGATCTAAATATTCCTAAAGACACTACCAATGGACAAAGCAATGGACTTCCAGAAGGTCATGATCTCATTCACAGAGACTTTCTCGACTCAGATTTTGAGTCAGAGTCTGAGTCTCACTCTGTCGATATTGAGACAAGTTCTGTGGAACTTGAGATAGTCCCCTGTGGTCTAGAGGAAAATAATCTTCCCTCTGGTATTATTAACAGAATAATCTCTCCCAAAAGGAGAACTACAGGCATACCCATTTACCCTGACTTTTTGGACACGTGTCTGCAAGCAAAGACTTCTCTTAAGTTCGAAAAATTAAACAGTGAAAAGATCAAGATCTCTCAAGTTTCCCAAGCTCCAAAACCTATAAATCCAGAAGGGAAAATGGCCCAAATTTGATAAAATTAATGCTTCTATGGCAGTGAATGCTCGAAGGGAAGGTCATCAAGGCAGAGTACAATCAAAGAGCCACCCAAGAGGAGTTTTTGACAAAACTCAACCTAGATTAGACAAAGTTTTATGTGAAAAGAAACCCAAATCTAAAAAGAGTTGTTGTAAACAATGCTCTATACCCTCCTTTGACAAATTTAATGAAATGTTTAAGAAGTTTGCTTCTAGAATATTTCACTGTAAATGTTTTGATCTTATGCATGCTCTTAATCAACATTTCTCAAGGCCTTCCTGTCTTATATCTCACCCGAAGCCCAAGAATCCCAAATTCAAGGGTGAGAAAGGACAAAGTGGTGCCTCTGTTAAAGAGGATAAAGCCAAACTCAAAGGTGCTAAGGCATCTTTAAAGACTCCTAACAAACCTAGACCCATTTGGAAATGGGTACCTAAATCCTCTTTATCTGTCCGCCGAAGAAACAACATGTGCCCATTTGGTACCTAGACTCCGGGTGTTCAAGGCCCATGACTAGCGACAGAGGATTGCTCTCCTCTTATAAAGAAAAACATGGAGGTGGTTCTATAACCTTCGGAGACAACAAAAAGGGACAGATTAAAGGCTATAGAGTCGTTGCCAATAGAGACATCGATGTCAACAGAGTGGCTTATGTGGATGGCCTTAAGCACAACCTACTAAGTGTCAGCCAACTATGTGATAATAGACTAGATGAGATGTTTAAAAAGAAATACTACTCTCTGTTGAAGGAAGATACATCCACAGAACTTTTGCGAGCCAAAAGACGAGGTGGTTTGTACCTCATGAACTTCATGTCAATCAACAAAGATGAAAAGCTTTGTCTGGTCTCAAGTAAGAATGAGGAAGCTTGGCTCTGGCATAACAGTTTATGTCGCTTAAACTTTCACTCTTTAGACAAACTTGTGAAATTGGACCTGGTAAGAGGGTTACCAAGTATTAGGTTTGACAGATATCATCTATGCTCTGCATGTGAAATGGGCAAACTTAAAAGGGATGCCCATAAGTCCAAATCAGACATATCTTGCACTAAACCTCTGCAAATGCTTCATGTAGACCTCTGTGGTCCTATATCTATGCAGAGTCTAGGTGGCAAGAAGTACATCCTTGTACTCATAGATGAATTTTCTAGATACACTTGGGTGGAATTTGTTCGAAAGAAATCAGATGTTCCTGAGGTACTAATCAATCTTATTAAGAGAATACAAGTTATTCATGATTGCAGGGTTCAGAGAGTTCGAAGTGACAATGGCACAGAGTTTAAGAACTCAACCATCGAAGCCTATCTTACGACAGAGGGTGTCTCACAGAACTTCTCTGCTGCAAGGACTCCACAACAAAACGGTGTTGTTGAACGCAAGAACAAAACACTAGTGGAAGCCGCCAGAACTATGCTAACTACCTCAGGACTCCCGATTTCCTTTTGGGCAGAAGCCATTTCAACTGCATGTTTCACTCAAAATCGATCTTTGATAGTGAAGAGGCATGCAAAAGCCCCATACCATCTGCTCAATCAGAGGAAGCCAAACATCAAGTACTTCCACGTCTTCAGCTGCAGATGTTTTATGTTGAACGACAGAGAACAAATAGGGAAATTCAACCCTAAAGTTGATGAAGCCAAATTCGTTGGCTATTCATCAAACTCCAAGGCATATAGAGTCTATGTGCTCAAATCAAAACATATACTTGAAAGTATTAATGTTTCTTTTGATGACTCTTTTCAGATGACTTCTGAGCAAATCAGCTCAGGACTCAAATTACAGGATGAAGAATCTGGTGATTCATCCAGAGCAAATGATCTTCATCGTCTGTTTGAAGAGATGTTCAATGATGATGGACCCTCTGAGGATGACCACAGAGCCTCTAGAGCTGAAGCCTCTAAGGATCATACAGGTATTTCTCTAACTAGTCCTAGCAATACTTCACCCTCTTCCACTACTTTTGTAGGTGCAAACATTGAGGGGGAGCACAGAGAGGATAACACTAAACAAGGCTCCAAGCTCAATCAAGATCAAGATCATCCTCATGACACTTCTGAAGGGTCAACACCAGAACAATCAGAGAACTCTGAACAAGGCACCACAAAGCTCATCACATTAACTCACAATGATCAATCAAGCCCTATGGCAAGTACAAATGATCATCTCTCTCCGACAGAGGGTGATCAACATCAAGAGGAATAACATGCTCCAGAAATGACCTCAGAAGGTTCCAATGATCACCTACCTAGCATGACAAGATGGACCAGAAGTCACCCACAGAGTCAAATCGTAGGTGACCCCTCTGACAAAGTGAGGACTCGATTCAGTACTGCAAACTTTTGTTACTATACAAATTTTGTAAGTATTATCGAGCCCAAGAAGATCTATGAAGCTCTTGAAGACCCAAACTGGGTAGAAGAAGTGCAAAAGGAGCTTCTACAGTTTGAAAGAAACGAAGTATGGACCCTAGTGCGTCTGCCGAAAGGCAAAACTGCAATAGGGACCAAATGGGTCTTCAGGAACAAGAATGATGAGGACGGTGTGGTGATTAGGAACAAAGCAAGACTGGTGGCCAAGGGATATTGCCAAGAAGAAGGAATCGACTATGAAGAAACCATTGCCCCTGTGGCAAGGCTCGAGACAATAAGAATATTTCTTGCCTTCGCAGCCCACAGAGGTTTTAAGGTGTTCCAGATGGATCTAAAGTCAGCCTTCTTAAATAGGCAGATTCAAGAAGAAGTATATGTCCAGCAGCCACCAGGGTTTGAAAGCTCTAACTACCCTAATCATGTGTATTTCTTGGACAAGGCTCTGTACGGACTCAAGAAAGCCCCCAGAGCCTGGTACGACAGACTTTCAAACTTTCTTCTTACTAATGGTTTCAAAAGAGGTACAACTGATACTACCTTATTTCATAAGAGGAGAAAAGGTGAGATTCTACTTGTGCAGATTTATGTTGACGACATTATTTTTGGTTCCACGAATGAGTCTTATTGTAAAAAGTTTGAGTCATTGATGAAGAATGAGTTTGAGATGAGCATGATGGGAGAACTCACATTCTTCCTAGGATTGCAAGTCAAACAAACCAAAGAGGGCATCTTCTTAAATCAATCAAAATATGTCTCTAACATACTTGAAAAATACAAGCTCTCTGACTCCTCACCACTGAAAACCACTATGGCCACTGGATCTAAGCTCTATGCAGACCCTGAAGGCAAGTCTGTAGAGTACAAACTCTATAGAGGAATGATAGGGTCTCTGTTGTACTTAACTGCAAGAAGACCCGATATAATGTTTTCTACATGCCTCTGTGCAAGATTTCAAGCTAACCCCAAAGAATCTCATCTTCATGCTGTCAAGAGGATCTTTAGATACTTAAAAAGGACCAAAAATCTTGGTCTCTGGTATCTAGAGAACTTTGGCTTTGATCTTATGGCTTATACAGATTCAGATTACGGAGGATGCAAGCTAGACAGAAAAAGCACCTCTGGGAGTTGTCAATTCCTTGGAGGCAAACTAGTCAGTTGGACTTCTAAGAAACAGAATTATGTTTTGACTTCTATGGCAGAAGCAGCATAAGTTGTTGCCGCTAGTTGTTGTTCACAAGTTTTGTGCATGCGAACCCAACTCAGAGACTATGGATTTGACATTGAGAAAATCCTCATCCTCTGTGACTCCAAAAGTGCCATTGTGATCTCTTCCATCCCTGTTCAGCACTCTAAAACTAAACACATCGATATAAGGTTCCACTTTCTAAAACATCATGTGGAGCACGGGACCATAGAGATGTACTTTGTTCCCACAGATTACCAGCTTGCTGACCTTTTCACGAAGGCTTTGGATGAGAAAAGATTCACGTTTCTTGTTGGCAAGATTGTTATGCTTAACATGAGTTGAATCACAGAGCCTCTGTACCCTGGCACAGAGCCTCTGCTATAAATATTCTTTGTCTTTGCTTTTGTTGTTTTTTGCTTAAGTTTGTACAGTTCCTATCCTGTAAATATCTTTTTCTTTCTCAAAGCTCTTTCGCTCTATGTCTTGTTCAATGCCTATTTCTAAAGATCCAAGCACAAATCAAGGGGGAGCTAAAATAGGTGACCTTGACAATTCAAGGGGGAGCTCGACATTGTACTCCAAATATGTCTTTCTCTGCCTTTCAAATCTTTTCAAAACTTGAGTGATCAATACTTTTGTTCTTTCCTTAATTAGAAATCTTGGGTCTCAGAGCCTCTGAGGTCCTCCACAGAGCCTCTATGACCTATCACAGAGCCTCTACACCTCATAAAAGGGATCTCTCGTCTATTGAGCGTGTATTTGGATTGTGTTCGATCATCTCATAGTTCTTTTGAAATTGTATGGGTCATCTTTCTGTTCAGAACCTTGCTCATGACCTCAGAAGCTCTAAACCCACAGAGCTTCTGCCATTTTCATCTTTTGAAAATTTTCACCATATGGTCATTCAATGCGGGTTATTTTTTGAAAGTCATTGTCATGTGGGAATAGTAAATGCTACGCGCGTGAGAATAGGGGGAGGCGCACGTACTCGATCGTGCACCGCCCATCCTGACGTGGAAAATTTTCATTGGTCCGTATCTGTACCGTCGTTTTTCAGAAACAACTCCTTATCCGTTTGTACACATTATAGATTTCAAATTCTAATTATTTACGCCTAAATATTTACCCCCCCCCTTTCTCAGTATATAAACCCCTCTTTTTCATCTTTTCCATTTTCCTCTACCTGCAATTCTACTTCTCTAGAACCCTAAATGCAGGAACCTATTTTCGTCTCTCCTAGTTTCTACAATGGCTTCTCCTTCTGTGTCCTCCAAGAACTCCCAAGGATCCAAGGCCTTAAACCACTCTCAACACTCCGTAGCACAAAAGGCCGATTCTCAATCCGTTGGATAAGAACAAGTATTGACTAGCCGAATGCTATCCTTCACCAGGCACGACTATCATCTGAACCAAATGAACATTAAACCTAACAACCACTTTGTAACTCTCGACCCAAAAGGATTTCCCCCTGAAGCTGAACCATTGATCAATATTCTGAAGAATCACTTCCTTACCAAAGCCCTAACCTTGAAAAGGAACGATGTCCCTGAGTCCTACATCCAACAATTCTGGACGGATATGGGTACTGCATCATGGGATATGCAACTCACCCATCAACTGAGAAGATACTAGATTTGGGGATCAACAGAAGAAGGTTATCTGACATCTTTGATTTGCCCACCAAAGATGATCTAAACGTCAAGAAATTCTCTGAAGAACCCACAGACTATGCTATCCCAATCTCCAAGAGGACGGATTTCAAAAGACAGAACCTTCCCCCCTCTATGGAACGTTCTGTTTTCCATACTAAACAGATGCCTAACCTCCAAAGTAGGCAATCCTGAGCAATCGAGCCATACAATTTTGGCCATCATGTACGGGATCTTCTATGATCTTCCACTCGATTATGCAGGATTGATCTTCAAAGAAATAAGGAATACAGTCATAACCAAATAACAAGATAAAGACAAGGGCACAGAACCAAAGAACCTGGTCTTCGGAAGATTCTTGGCTTTACTTCTTGGGGATGACCTGATTGGTGAAGGAAAATTACCCGCAGAGGGCAACGTCATCAAGTTCCACGAGATGAACTCTCACAAGTCGACCACATTAAAAACAGGGCAGAGGACACCACAAAAACAACCCATGTCACAAAAACCACAGAGGTGGTTAAGTCTTCTGAAAAAGAAAAAGAAGAAATTGAGAAGATTGGTAGAGAAGGAGAAGACCGAGGAAGCTAAGGCTGAGGCTTTCATTATCGAGAATGAACCTACAGAGGTTGCTGAAGAACCTCTGTAGAGAACAAGACGAAGGGCCTTGGTCTTCGAAGATACTCAAGAAGAAAGACCTCAGAGTCCTCTGCAAATAGCCACTAAAATTGCTAAAGAAGTTACGCAGAGGTACTCAGGAAGTCTAGGAGAAACAGTCGATATGGAGATTGAGGACGTGACAGGTATGTCCCAGAGTGACGATGAGGGGATAGAAGGAAAGGAAAAATCGAAGGAGGAGAGAAGTACAAAAGATGCCTTAGGCACACAACCCAACCAAACTCCCTGTGCACCCCACATTTCTACCTCTGCAGTTCTAGTGCAGCAGGGTATTGAACAAGGACTACACGGTCCGAACCTGAACCCATCTGACCGGACAGAGGATATTCATTGATCCTCTGTACTACACTTAACCGAGGAAACCAAATCCACCCCATCCTCTCAAAAGGATGAAGGTATTGTCATAAGTGTCCATTTACCCCATGACACGACACATACCCCCACAGAGGCATTTGTTGCCTCTGTAGCACACATGAGTGACCCCCAAACCACTCTAGAGTTGGTGGTGCGAGATCACAACAGTCCTGTGGTTCTAGAACAACCACAAGACTCACCCAATAGAAATCTTGAGGGAGACTCTGAACCCTCCCCCAGGAAAACGGTTGACAGAACTTCCATAGATGGTTCCTTTATGGAACATCGAGGATTGGGAAGGAAATCCTCCAGAGCTCAACATTCTCAAAAGCTATGAAGGTTCCAAAGAGTCGTTGGCGAAATCTGGGACATGTGTTGTTACAGAGGTTACCACAGACTCCTATGTCACAAATGGCGAGTTTAAAGCCTTTGCTGACTTGGTCATCCAAAAACTTGATGAGTCGAAAAGCTCATTCGCTCCCGCACATCCAAAAGATTCAAGTGTTATTGCAGAGGCTCTGAGAACCAACACAGAGGCTCTAAAAGCTTATCAAAGAACCTCAGAGCAACACTCGACCGATATCCCAAAGCTCCAGGAGATCTCTGCCACAAAGAACAACTTGGATGACTGCACCAAATCCATCAATATCCAGACTTATGCCATCAAGGTCCTTGGGATATCTGCATGGAAGAAATGGGAACGTTTGTTGCAGAGATAACTTCCTCAGGGATGGCTGAGCTCAAAGCAATTAAAGAATGAAATCAAGGACATGACTTGCAGTGTCATGCTCCCTATCATAGCTGAAGCCGCCTCCTCTACGACACATGTGCAAGTTCTGGCCACCAAAGAAGATTTTGAGGCCATGCAAAAATTGCTTCTGTGAAACCTGAATCTCTTCTGCAGTGACATCACTAAGGAAGGAAAGACAGTCGCAACAGAGCTCAAGTCTACAACTGCAAAGCTGAAATTCAAATCAGACTATGAAGTAAACAATCTCTCGTTGGCCGCAAAAGATGTCATGAAAAAGATCTCCAAACACACAGAAGATCACCTCTATAAGAAGAAGAAGAGGAAGGCACCTGCGACCTGCCAGACTCAAGCAGAGTAGAAGAGGGCAAGGCATGAGGATCAAGATCCTGATGCCTCTGGCCCTAGTCCTCATGAGGGGGAGACTATGCAGAAGGTTATTCAAGATGCACCAACCCAATCAGAGCCCCTGAATGAAGTTCCAATAAGCTCAGAAACAAGACCTCAGAAGTCAAATCAACAAAAGGCCTCTGCAGCTTCACCTCCTAAAGTCCAAACAACCACCACTAAACCTACTTCTCCTTGCAAAGTCCAATCCACCCCAAAACCCTCGATAAAAGACAAGGGAAAAGCTATTGCCACAGAACCTCTGAAGATTAAAAAGTTACCTCCTCCCAACACCGAAAAACTTATGAAGATCTCCTTTAAGGCAATCAAAGAGGTAAAACCTGAGGAGGAGGACTGGGCATTTGACTTACAACCCTTTTCAAAACTTCCCATCCTGGAACCGATCATCAAACCCTCAAAGGATAGAGTTGCAGAGGTCATCCAAGGCTTTGAGAGCTTAAGAAGACCCTTCCCTGTCCCTCCAAAGAAAGACATTGAAGAAGAGGTCTACAAATATCTCTACAGCCGTGGAGTTCATGATCAGCCTACTATCAAGCTCTCAGAGGATATAATCTCACAGAGGAAAGGAGAAGATTTAACAAAGAAAAGTCTCAGCCCAAATACAAAGTATTCTCCATGTTCAACATATCAGAGGTTCTGGGGATAAAGCTATGCCACACTAAGTGCAAAAATTTTTGGTTCTGTGATTATGCCATGAAAAGAGAAGATGGAGAAATATGGACATTCACAGATGTTGATCTACCAAACCTCCATCCTTATGATCTCTCAGAACTTTTCAAGTGGACATAAGAGAGGTATGACTGGAAGATAGAGTATCAAGAAGCCCACTCAATCATCAAGAAAACAATGAGGGAAAAACTGTTATACTACTATGTAGTGGACTTTCAGGTGGCTCTTCATCTCGGTGTAAAAAGAGTCAACCTTACTTCACCAGAGGACAGCCTACCTCCCTCTGACACCATCCTTCCAAACTCCATCATCAATGCACCAAAAATTGGCTTTGTATACATCAATCCCAAAGGCGAACAGAAAATCTTCATGGGTATAAAAAGTCAAAAATAATCAACTCAGTCTCTACTGAACATTGAAGAAAAAATCATCAAGCATAGAGACACACCACTTATTCCTGCTGAAGCTGCAAATGTCCTTGTAGAAAATATAAGTGCAACTCTGAGCTTTAGAGACTTGTGTACTTTCTACTACAGAGAGCTGAAAAAGGAAGGAGGATTTGGAAGAAGAATCAATGATTTCCTAGAAGCCAAGATATAGGCTCTGATGACATGTAATTTTTGTAATTGCCTTCTGGCACCTTTATTTTGAATGAAAATTAGTATTCATAGGTTGAGTTCCTTTCACCTCTTTTAGTTTCTAACTTATCCAAAAGACTCAACATTCCAAATCTTTATTTTTCAATACTTAGGGGGAGATTGTTAGCTCCAACATTTCAATACTTAGGAACTGCTGAAGACTGCTCAGAACGACCAAGCTGACCACAGAAGCCACAAGCTCAGAAGACTCTGTCGACTGTATGCCCGAGGACTCGTAACCTGAAGATCACTTTCAGATCACAGAACCTCTGTGATCACTCACAGAGCCTCTATGATGGCTAACCTCTGGATATGAAAGTTCGAAGAGTTCGTAATTATAGTTCAAGACAAGGTCATGTGGAGAACACGTGAAGCCTGTTGTATGAAGATTTTCCAGATCATTTATGCGGCGCACGATTGTTTACCTTTCCAGGTGGCATTCTGATTATGGAATGTCAGCCTTTGTCTTGTACTACGGGGTGCATCCTTCTTTTATATTATAGGAGCACCACCTTTGTTTGAATACAGCGAGCACACACAATTCAGAGAGCACCTTGTATTTCTTGAGAGACTTTTATCACACAGTAGTGCGTGTTCTTGGTGTTCTTGAGCAAATCAATGAAACAGTTTCTTCAGTAATCATCTTGTTACATTTTACGTTACTGTTCATTATTTGCTTGTGTGTCTACTACCTTGCTTGTTCTATTTTCTCTACATATTAAAAACACTTTCGCACTCTTATTTGGTAGTTTGTGTGTAGTGAAAAGTTTATCAAGTTTAGAACATCATATTTGGGATCAACAGAACAATCTCCCTCTTTTCAGCTTTGTTAAACAATCTCCCCCTTTAGGACTAATGCTGATAGAAACAATCTCCCTTGAACATCAATCTTCCCTTCTTGTGAGAAACTTGTTCAAAGTCAGTCTCCCCTTTCTTCTCTTTCTGAAAATTAGAATCTTTAACAATCTCCCCCAAGGTCTGTAATAACCTCTTTCAGTCTTTAGAAATAATCTCTCCCTTTAGAAACATGAAGTCTCTTCAGAAAATAAATTATCTAGAGCTTTAGTTCACTTTCTTGTTCAAATATACTTCAAAGAAATTTTCTGTAATCTTCATCAAACTTTCTCGATTTCTTGATATATCTCCCCAACTTTTGAAAATAAACTTTCACAATCTATCACCATTTATCATTTCTTGTAGCTCTTCCCCTTTATTCTAAATGTTGAGCTTTCTCCAAATCCAACATTTCTTGTTATCATCTCCCCCTCTTTGATGAATGTGATCATTTACATCATCAAAACTTTTCAAGAAATGTCATCTTTCAATTTCTGACCCAACATCATTTGATCTTTCGCACTGATAAAGTAACATCTGTCAATTCATAATTATTCCGAATCTTTTCAAATCCATAATTTTTGAAGAGGATCTTGAATCCAAAGGGGGAGATTGTTAGAGCAATATTTGTTGTATTCAAGATCATTGATAATGAAAGTCAAAGCTTCAAGTTAAAGCCTTCAAGCAAAAGTCAAAGTTAAGTGTTAGTTTTATTAGTTGACTTTGCCTTGTATTAGATCTAGGTATAAAGAGTTTCTTCGCTTTGTAAATAAAAAAACACTTCTAGAGATATATTATAGAGAGAGAAATATTCATTGAGGGAAAGTGATTTGTAATCGTTTGATTGTGATCAATGAATATGAGATTTGGAGCTGAATTGATTTGTTCATCTTGATTACTTGCATAGTTTTGCGAATAACAATTCTTAATCTTTTCCTTTTATAAGAACAAAAAAAATCCTTGTTTCTCAAAATTCATCTTTCTTTATGATTTTTAAAACTCTAAAAACCCCTAAAAAGGTTTTTGGGCGATCTTCAAGTAAACTTATGATCTTCAAAGTTTAGTTTTCCCATCTTCATATCTTCAAACCTTAAAATTCTTTATATCTTTGATTTTGAACACTTTTAAAAGTGTATCTAACATTTTCCATCAACCCTCTTTGTTCTTTCAAACAATTCATAAATGGTGGCTGCAAAATCTGTGCAATTCCTTCTCAAAGAATTTCCTTCATGGCCAACAATCACCTTGCTCTTCTGGACATCCAAAAAGGGAAAGAGCATTTCTTGGATTCAACAAACTTCCTTAAAAAACTGCTACATCAGCCATGCCCTCACCGTTGCACCTCTAGGGATCAAGACCCCTTCTTTAGCAATTCTGGTACACTGTTGAAGTCATTCAAATGACTATTGAGAAGGGACAAGAGATCACCATGATCTCTTTCACTATTGATGACGGACAAGGAACCTTCGGCCTTTCCACCTTCAGAGCTGCTCTCAACCTCCCTAAGGCTAAGGTGTACGTGCCCACACCTTCTACTGCTAATATCATCACCCTCCTTGAAGATATCCACTACAACTGGCCAACCAAAAATGGTGTCCCTATCAAGGAACTAACTAAGGTGGAGAAGAACAAAAGTCTGCACAACGGTACTTCCTTTTCTCCCATTTCATCCCCAGTGCATGGGAGGAAAGATAGGAGGACATGACCAAGTCAGGATGATGGCCCTGAACATCTTCAATGGTGTATGTCTTGGCAAAAATCTCCAAGATCAACTAGATGACCTAGTGACTCGGCTGACCAACAAGAAAAGGGAGATGGTGGTTCCCTATGTCAGATTCCTGAGCTCTACCTTCTAGTGAATGATAGGTGAAAAATACCCAAAGAATGGTGACATCCAACTATTCAAACTAGGGAGTTGAACCCTCAACCCAAAGGCCACTTATGTTGATATTAGTCTGTTCCCAGGTACGATTTCTATCGCCTACTCCTCCTCCACTTCTTTGCTTTTAGTCGCTACGACAATGGTTTAACCACCAGCGTCTACCCCGTCCACAACTTGCATACTTATTGAAGAGAAAACCATTTGGCACCCTAAAAGGATGCAATGGGAAGTCAAGTAAGCAGATGAAGGACTCTCTACAATCCCTTATCTGTGATTTCGTTGTTACCTCCTCAGCATTTGTTTCAACCACCTCTAGCTCTTCAGTGGCTCCTTCTACTACTAGATTATCACTGGAAACTACCCAAGTCACCTCAGTGACTTAAATCATTGAGGTTGTTATTTCCAGTATCACCAGCGTTCATCATCTACATAGCACAACCCCCCCTTCTAAATGATCATCGTATTCCCTCCTCAATTTGTCTCCACCATCAAAACAAACGTTGCATCAGTAGTTTTCCCTATCGATGTTGAGCTTCTTGCGTCTCTTCGGGTTGGCATGGAGTCCACAGGACCTGGGGCAGTCCCTCAAGGATCTTCTTAGCCACAACAAGTCATGAATCCTTTCGACCATGACTTTGACGAATTCCTTAGTTGCAATCAGTTGGATGTTACTTCGGACCCTTCAGGTACTCTGTCTTTTCTACTCCCTTCATTTTCAGTTACTAACCTTGAGTCTTCTTTTTCTCACGACACTAAACCTCTTTTAGGTCCTAAACTGGATGGCCTTCAAGATGCTGTTAGGGAGCTGTCAACTAAAGTGTCATCTGCAGTTGCTGATCTCTCTACCATCCAAGGAAACATTGATGTTGTTCAGGCATCCATTCAGGAGCTATTGCAGCATAGGCCACCAATGATGTTGTCACCTATTTGCAATTTGAGGTTCAACAATAAAAGACCGGACACACCAACAACACCGCAGCAGTACAGGAGATTCAGTGATCAGTACCTAGCAAAAGGAAATACTTAAGAATATCCAGGTTGTGGTTCAACAACCAACTCTAGTTCCCCTCCCTTCCTTCACTGAAGACGATTGGCTCACACTCAACATGGTAGCCCAATTCGGTAACTTGATGACCTAGTCTTTCAGAGGCCTAGAGGAAGACGTCTTGGCTCTCAAATTTTCACACCCTCCCTCCTCATCTTATGATGACAAAGAGGGAGAGAAGACCATACAAAAGACGTTGACTATATCTGGGGGGGAGGAACTGCAGCTTTTCCTAGCCGGGGGAGGGGCTGATAATGATGAAGATGATGCAATCTTCATCCCACATCCACCACCAATCTCCTTAGCGGCTCCACATATTGAACCCATACACACCATTGATGGTGTTGTAGCTGATGAGGAAGAGGAAAAAGAAGAGGATGATAAAATGCTAGAGATCCCTGGTCTAGAGAGTGATGGCAAGGATGATGGTAGCGATGATGACGACGAGGACGATGACATGGATGGTTTTGTATTCCAACGCATCCCTCTCCCATCAAAAGGGAGAGTGATAAAGGAGCCCTCAACTCAAAGGGAGGACATCTTAACAAACACATCAAGGCAAAGGCAAATCTCCAGCTACTGAAGGCAATCTCCAGATCATGTGCCTAACTAAGGGGGAGTTCTTAAATTAAGAGGTAAGCAGTTCTTTAACCCTATACACTCCTCCTACCACTGGTGTTGAACCTTTACCTTCCTCACTCCTTTCATTACCTTCAAATATACCCTAAATTGTCGACTTACCACTTTCCCCCACAAAAATTTCCAGCTCATCCTCTCCCTTGCTTAAGTCCTCGTCGAGGCATGTGTCCCAAGCTGAAGACTTCATTCCAGCCTATCAGCTAGAGTTAGATGAAGAAGACAAATACACTAACATCAGGCCAAGAAGATCGAGTCGGTTTCCCTCGTCATCTGAAATAAAGGAAGCAAAGAGGATGGCCGAACTCATAGCCTAACTCGATTGGTCCAGTGTAAAAATCCCTATTCGTACCCCTATCGATGTTGAGCTTGGGTTCCTCACGGAAGCTGAAAAAGAGGAATCCCTGACTGCTGAGCGAGACTTAGAAGAAAAGAAGAAACAACAAATCGATAGTGAGCAACTAGCTCTCTCACTCGTTGTCGAGGCTCATGCTGAAGGGAAATTCAAAAAGAGAAATCCAATCTTAGCTCAAGCTTTGATGCTCGAAAAAATGAAAGTACTTGCAATGTATAGCGAAGAAGATCGCCAAGACAAAGAACAAGAAGAGATGAATTGGTGTAGGGATCATGCAAAGACAAGACTGATGAAGAGCCGAATAACAAATGTCATTAACTCTGGAAGAGCCAAGGATGGAGGAATTATAGTGAACATGATCACCAACTGTAGATCCTAGTATATACAACAATTCATGATTCAATTAATAACAACAAGATGAGATTGGGAGAGATACCTTTTATTCACTTGGAATTGAAGAACATGACACAAACCTAGAGAGAGAAAGTGTTTCTCTCTCTATAACATGCAATCCCTCAAAACGGCTACATTGTGTTATGAATGACTTAACTTTTAAAACCCTAACCACATAAACTATATATATAATCTCCCAACTCCCTTGTTTTAACCTAAAGCCCAAGCCCATTTAAATTAAATCCCAATACAATTTAAACTAAACCCAATACAAATATTAAAGTTAAATCCTTTACAAAACTTTCCAAACTTGGACATTTTATGTCCTAACAATCTCCCCCTAAAGTTTTGTAAAGGAATCATTGTCTTTGATGCGCCAGCTCTTCTCCCCCTTGATTTCTTTGAAAAACTTTAGCGTTGCACATCTTTAAGATAGCTCAGGCTCCCCCTTGAAGTAGCTCTTATCCTTCAAAGTTTCAACTTTAATACCAGATTCGATGCGCACAATAACCTCGACTGAGTGCACTAAAGACAACTTTTATCTCTTGAAACTCAACACATTCGTTACGCCCACAAGAAAGAAATGTGTGAATTTGCTTGACAACCACAGTGCATCTTCAGTTTATAACAACAAACTTGTTTTTGAACCGCGAGTTGAGTAGGAGTTCAGCTTAAGAACTTGTACTGATCAACTTGTAGAGGAAACATCTTGTAGCAAACACTACTCGACAAGGGTTAGAAGAACCAATCAACAACTGTCGAGAAAACCCAAACGAGAAAATTCCGGAACAAATAAAAAATATTCTTTGAAATTTTTGTTCCACGGATCACACGGTCAAAGAGCAAAAATAAAATCCGAAATATAAACGGATCAATAGTCGGTTCTCAATAATTGTAAGATAAAATCCTCGAATTAATCTCCGGTACCAATCTTCAAAAAAATTCGGACGGCATGATCACTTAGAAAAATTGACACTTACGCTCAAATTTTGGTGCATACAGATAAGCTCAAAAAAATCAGATGTATACGGTTAAGCCCAAAATCTTATTAGTTTGGCCCAATAAAAAATCGGAGTAAGACCAGATGAGGAGGAGGCTGCTGCCAAACCTCGATTGTGGTTCCAACATTCCACTAACAGCCGCCATCCATCAACAAAAACATTATGTCGACTACAAACTATAAACCACAGTCGCCGGATTAAATTTTGTTTCAACAGTCGCCGGCCAAAAAATTAAAATCACAGCCGCCATTCTCACAAACCATTCATCCACCAACCCATTATGAATTTGGCTTCCAATAACATTTAAGAAAACTCCTTTTTATAATAACTCCACAGCCGCATGTTACAAAGTTTCCAAACCATTGACCCATTAAACATTTTGCACCAATCAGATTTGAAATTGAAATCACAATATGGATGGCATAAAAAAAATTAAATTTGGATGGTGTAGCTGTTAAGTCTCGCTTCCGTATATCATCAACTCCCGGAATGTAAAGGTTCTTCTCAAATCACTCCAATTTTCTGGAAAAGGAGATGAACACAAACGCGATCGAACAAGTTCAAACTTATCAGATCTGATTCAAAATCTTCCAAAATTGATAAAATCAAAAATTAAAATTGATTCCAATGATTTAGTATGTAACAGCGAATCAATTTTTGCAATCAAATCACAAACTAAGCTCCAAAACACTCAAAATCAAATCCAAAATCGACTGATTTATCAAAAATTGGGCTGTAGAATCATGAACTATCGAAATATGATCGAATCAAAGAAAAAATTCTTCATTCCGACTTTGATACCACATGTAGATCCCAGTAGATACAACAATTCATAATTCAATTAATAACAACAAGATGAGATTGGGAGAGATACCTTTTATTCACTTGAGATTGAAGAACATGATACAAACCTAGAGAGAGAAAGTGTTTCTCTCTTTATAACACGCAATCCCTCAAAACGGCTACATTGTGTTATGAATGACTTAACTTTTAAAACCCTAACCACATAAACTATATATATAATCTCCCAACTCCCTTGTTTTAACCTAAAGCCCAAGCCCATTTAAATTAAAGCCCAATACAATTTAAACTAAAACCAATACAAATATTAAAGTTAAATCCTTTACAAAACTTTCCAAACTTGGACATTTTATGTCCTAACACCAGCCATTCATAAATCTAAGTCTAAGTATAAGGAAGTGGTCGAGCATGTACTGAATGGTCTCCTAGAAATAATCTAAAAAATTATTGAAGTACCTCCGCTCCCACTAAAGCCATCACGTTAAAGGAAATCCATCACTGAGGATGTAGAGGTCGTGCCTCACCGAAATGAGACTGGCATCTCATTCTCCAAGGATGACATCCTCGGTCCAGAACCTGACCTCGACCCAACACCAGATCTATCCATGTTGAACCTTACCCTACCAGTAAGGGAATCATACGTTGCTGGTTAAGTGATGGGCAATCCAAAATAAGGAATCATTTTTGTCGACTACAATGGAGAGTTCAAGTTTCAGAGATATGCTAAGCTTCATCTTTGTCCCGTTGTACATCTTGAACACCTCCTTCCCTACCGTGAGCTCAACCAATATGGAGTAGTCTTTCATACAAGCATCAAAAGAGAGTTGCGCAAAAGAAAGAAGAATGGTGAAATAGTCAGTGGTTTCATTAGTTTTGATGATCTATAGCTGATAGGTGCCTTGTACTTCTTTCTTATACTTATTAGTTTATTAATCTTTCAATTATGTACTTATCACTATACTTGTAAGTTCATTTTATCCTTTGTAATATTGTACATATTAATGAAATATTGGTGAAGTACTTTACTCCATCTTATTACTGAAAAAAAGATCCCTCAAAACAGTAAATGGGACAAGTATTTTATGAGTCTCATTTTCCCTGTTGTTTAACTTAAGAAATTTTCTTTATGTTGCGTTCTCATCATCAAATAGTGGGAGATTGCTGATCCAAACTCTCTAAGTGATTTGATGATGATCCTTATACTTACTGAAAAACACTTAGGATCTGTTTTAATTAATTTGCTTCAGTTTCAGCGATCACCACTGAGTCTGTTCAGTGATCGTTGAACATGTATTGTAATAGATAACTAAGTGCTACCTGAAGACAAATTTGCATGTTGACAAGAACCTTCAGCGATGTCGAAGACTAAGCTGAAGATAGAGATAAGTCTACTAAATGATCTGAAGCAACATTCAATGAAACCAAGACTCATCTACCATGTGTCACAATCCAACCAAGACTCAGAGATAGATGAAGAGCTTCTCAATTATTCAAGTCATCATTGTCAAGAGTCTTGCCCTACAAGATTGAAGTGTGTCTTATCCTATTTTGCACAAAATGACGAAGGTACATGGTATGATTACATTCTTGTCTACAATTGTGCTTACCAAATCTCTGCCACCTTCTTACACATGTGGCTTAAAGCATGCTCAAAAATGAAGAAAAGAACATGCATCCACTATCCGTTTGACACGTGGATTGTACCCTCTGATTTGCATTAAATGCATTGGGTATAAATAGCATGGAAGACCCACTTTCATGCTAAGCCTTCTTCCTAGTTTTCATTCTACTTCTTTTCTCTCTAAGATTATTCCTGTGGAAAAGAACTTTGTGATTCTAAAGATTGTTTTACATTAGGTTTTACCTTTTTCTATTTCCGCAAGCAATCTGTAAATTCTGTTTGATTTACTCAATAATCAATATAAGAATTTAAAAAGTAAAATTAGTGTGTTTATATTCATCCCCCCTCTTACAATTTTTTTTTAACTCTTGTAAACCTCTAAGGGACCAAAAGAACTATTTTAACTGATTCACATATGATCTAATTAATAGATTCACAGATGAACTAATTAACTGATTATCATATGAACTAATTAATTGATTCACTTATGAACCCATAGGTTCATATGTGAATCAGTTAAATAGTTCACATGTAAACTAATCCACGGGTTTACATATGAACATATAGTTCATACCTGAATCACACGGGTTCACATATGAAATTGTTTGTCGTCTATTTGTAAAAGTTACGAAACTACCCCTATATCTTCTGCAGACCATGCGAGGAACTATCTGGTATTTCACAGTAAAAGCCACAAATGTTGACTTTAGCACTTCTTATTTGAACCTCTCCATATATATATATATATATATATATATATATATATATATATATGTTTAAATTAGAAGCCTCCAATATATTAGAAAGGGAGAAACAATCACAACCACTAGTTTAAATTTTGTATTTCCATGTGTATTTTTACTAATTAAGATAACTATGGTAAAAATCAAATATTTAATTTATCTCCTATTTTTTCTATAGTGCATTTTGGATATTGATGATATCGATTTGTTTTATCAAATTCAATATACAAATTGAATTAAATCTCATTTGCCTAAATCTCATATGTGAAGAACGTTGATGTTTTTCATTGGTTCATAAGTGAACATATGAATCCTAACTGATTCAGATTTAAATATCATATGTGAATACGAATATCGATGTTTTTCTTGGTTTATATGGTTTACATGTGAATTCTAACACAGTTTCATATGTGAATCCTAACATAGGTTCACATGTTAATTTTAATCATAATTTATACGTGAATAAATTTAATATTCATATTCGAAATTTTGAATTAGTTTAAGATTCATATGTAAACATTTGAATCCTAACATAGGTTCACATATTAATCTTAATCATAACTTGTATATGAATCAATTAAAAATTTATAATTGAGATTATGAATCAGTTCAAGGTTCATTTGTGAACATGTAAATCAAAAGATAGATTTAGATGTGAATATTAATTATAACTTGTACATGAGTCAATTTACAAGTTATAAGCGAAATATTGAATAAGTTTAAAATTAATATGTGAATCTTAATATATATATATATATATAGGGAAGAATATTTTGCAACTCACATCTTAACCGTCGGATACATGATCGGCGGTTACAATAGATATTGGGCCCAATATTTTTAATTAAAAAAACAGAAAAATAAAAATAAAATAACCGTCGATCATGAATCCAACGGTTAAGATGTGGGTTGCAATGGTTGCAACTTTTTTAAGGGTTGCAAAATATCCTTCCAATATATATATATATATGTATATGTATATATCATGGATCTTAAATTATATATAAAAAAATTATCGTTTGTTGGTATAATTTACTTAAATAAAATATTGATTATATATATATATATATATATCATGGATCGTAAGTTAAAAATAATAAAACTTTCGTTATTTTGATATAATTTACTTAAATAATATATTGATCATATTTGAGATAATTTAATTTAAAAGAAAATGGATAATTAATATTATTTTTTAAAAAGAAAGTGGGTAAGTGTTTAGAAAAAACTATGGATTAGTGATTTAATTATACAAAAGTTTTAAAATGTCCTATTTAGCTTCCTTGGATTCTTGAAATTAGTCATAATTTTTTCTTATATTTATATATTTTTCCTTTATAATCTTGGCCATTGAAAAATCTCAATGGTTGAGATCATTTCTCACCTTCTCAATTAATTTTTGAGACTTCTCATTTGAACATTTCCCTACACACACATATATATATATATATATATAGATGAAGGATATTTTGCAACCCTTAAAAAGATTGCATTATGCAACGTTGATCATCACCATCCATTTGATCTTGATTAGTTTTTTAATTTTTTTTATATTTGAAAAATGAAGGCCAGTTTAGTAATTCCACTAGTATTTTATTTTTTTATTTTTTAAATTTTCAGATTATTGTTATGGTATGGCCGAGATTTATGGGTGGTGGAGAATCTTTGGAATATATATATTTTTAAGTTTTTGGATTATTATTTGGGAAGTCCTATAATCATGGAAGGTGGACTAAATTTTCAAGCCGGTTATTTTTTTTGGATTTATCCATTTTTTTCAATATTCATTCTTTTCTATGGTTTTATTGTAAACCATGTTTGTTGTTTATGTAAAACCTTGCAACGGTAATATTCTTATTTATATACAGGTTATCAATTGTTTAACTTGGAGGGTTGAAGAGTATCATATTTAGTGTGTCGTTTATAGTGATGAATAGTGAAGTGATCCTGAATAAGGAAGTCAATGAACACGGTGTGTCGAAGATTCACGATTCTGTTCCGTTAAACGTAATAGAGAACCAGTCAAATTTCAATGAACCAGATGATGAATATATGTTGTTGTTGTGCTCGTTGACGCGCCCAAGAATAAGGATGTTGTCGTTTCGTTTGATTCACTGGACTGTAATTATAGAGAGTTTTTGGAAGAAGGCTCTGAGGGCAATGAAATGTCTCGTATCGATGAATGTTTTAACCGCGATGATGACAATCTTGTTGAAGGTAGTTTTTTTTGTTTATTTTTTTGTTTATTTTTTTTTTTTTTTTGGTATTTGTCTTAACTTTTTGTCATGTTTTTTTGTTAATAGTTTTATTAATTTTGATTTGTTTTTGAATTGTTTTTGTGGTTGTAAAAAAATGCTTATTCTTTAGCCGTACTTATATCCTTTTTGCATTCTTCTTCACATTAATCAGATTCATACAATTCATTCATTGTTTATGTTAGGTGTTCATTAAAACATTGTTAGGTGTTCATTGTTTCTTCGATGCATGTAGGAAACTTCACATGCAATTCATTTATTGTTTATGTTAGGTGTACATTATTTTGAAAGGAATTTGTAATCATTGTATGGTTAGCAACATTTAATATGGGTTTGTTGTAAATTTTATTTGTAGATACAAAATTTGAAAAGATCGAAGAGTCTCCTGGTGGGACTAAGTATTATGTTCCTGCAGTTGATGATTCGTTGGTTCCGAAAGTCGGTGATTTCTTTTCGTCGGTGGAGTTGGCTGAGAAAGTATATAGGAAATACGCTGAGGAGGACGGTTTTGATACAAGTTTGTCTAACAAGAAAAAAAATAATGACCGTCAAATAACGACACGTTTGTTCATTTGTAGTAAGTAGGGAAACCTTCTGAGAAGTTGTATGATTCGATGGGTGCAAAAATAGGCGAGAGACGACAACGTAATTCTAACCTTAAGAGGTGTGGATGTTTAGCCTGTTTGAAAATTCACTATGTGAAAGAGAGATCCCGTTTTGAGGTTTACAAATTCATTGAGAAACATAATCGTAAGCTTTTCGATGAAAATGAGATGTCCTTATCTCGGGCTAAGCGGGGTCTTAGTTTTGTAGACCATTTGAACGTGTTTTATGCAACTAGTTCAAAGGGAGGAGTAGCAAAATCTCATAGAATGCAGAAGGCTTTGAAGGGTGGTGTGGGTTCATCTGGTGGAACTGTTAAAGATTACCAAAATTTCAAGCGTGATATGGTGACATTTGTTGGCAACAAGGATGCACAAATGTTGATCAATACGATGGTTAACAGACAAAAAGCTTGTCCAAATTTCTTCTTTGAATTCAAGTGTAATGAGAAGGAATTGTTAACTATTTTTTGGGTTGATAAAATTGCTAGAATGAATTATCGAGAGTTTAGGGGTGTAATATCTTTTGATGCAACGTTTCGAACGAACAAGTGAGTTTGTAATTCATTTATATATGTTGGTTTCTAATTTTCCATGCGTCTAATTTGTTGTAAAGTTTCCTAATTAGGCATGCACTGGTATTTGTTGCATTTGTCTCCGTTAATCACATAAAATTGGTGGTCATAGGCGCTAAAATTGGTGGTCATAGGCGCTGCTTTGATGCACGGTGAAACTATTGTGAATTATACTTGGGTGTTGCAAACGTTTATCAAAGTACATGGACCGGAACCTCGTTTTGTTATTACAAATCAGTGTGCGACAATGACACAAGCAATACCAGTTTCATTTTCCCTGGTAGTGTTCATCGTTTGTGAATGTGGCACATCACTAAAAAAGTGAAAGCTAAGATATGGTTTTTCTAACCTTTTTAATAGTATTTAGTGTACGTTTATGAATGTAGTTTAATTTGCATGTTACCGTTCTGAAATGTTTGTAGATGAGTGTTCACCTCCTTAAACAAACAAAATTTGTTGTTGATTTCAACAAGATAGTTTGGAATGTGAATATGGAACCCTCGGAGTTTGAGAATCGATGGAATGAAATAATGGATATGTACGTGTTATCTGGTGATTCATGGTTTGACGAATTGTATGATATTAGAGAGTCGTGGATTCCGGCTTATTTCAAAGACAAGCTGATACTTGGATTGATGAAGGACATGTCTAGGTCTGAGAGTATTAATGCATCCTTCAATGTTTACCATGCTTTTTGGAATGACCTTGTTATGTTTTTGAAGTCATTTGATATGGCTATATAGTCTCAAAGGAAGAATCATTGTGTTGAGGAAGTAAAGACGAAGTATATTGTCCCTAGAATGGTATCTCCTCGTAATATTGAAGCACATGCATCAAGTGTATACACTCGTACTATATTTTTCTACGTTCAGAAGGAGTTGAACAAAGCTTTATTTTATTGTGGGTTGATTGATATTGAGAGGGTTGATGGGAAAAAAGTTTGTACCGTTACTCAAAAGAATAAGGAGTCCGTGGTTCAAAGGAAGTTCAACGCAATCAAAATTTATTATAGGATGATTATGGTTCATTTGTTTATTTGGATGAACTTATGCTCATTTTTTTGTATGTCCAGGTTGTTCACGATAAAGTGGAGGGCACAATTTCTTGTAGTTGCAACTTCTATGTTCGCAACGATATATTATGTCGCCATGCACTAAAGGTAATGATTGAGGATGAGTATGAGATATTTATATTATGCGGCGTTGGCGACATGATTTAATTCCTCCTTAATGGCTGCCGGCTCGGGTGAGATATGGTGAAATTGATGTAGAGAAAGAGAGGTTGATGGGAAGTTCTTTTTTGATGTTTGAACGAATAATTGAACATGTTAGGACAGACAAGTCGTTATTGGAGAAATTTGTTGACATGCTAACGTCTTGGAATGATGATATAGATGTCGATTTGCCGTTGAAATTAGCTGCTGATCGTAAGAAGGAAAGCATGTAAGAACTGACGGTGTTTCGCAGCCTGAAGAAGTTGAAATTCTTCCTCCATCAAGAACTAGAAACAAAGGTTGTGGTACGGGAAAACGTTTGGTCGGTGTTCGCGAGAAAGCGTCGGAAGAGTCGAAGAAACCAAAAAGGCTTTGCCGTACATGTCATGAAATGGCGAGGCATGATTTCCGTAATTGTCCCATGCGTCGGACATGATATTTTGTTTTTTCAATATTTAATTTCTGGTACATGATGAATCTGTTGACATAATGTTTGAGTTTTGCATTGACTTTATTTCCTATTTGGATTTCGGTGAATTAATCTTTTTGTTTTAGGTTATTATTAACATATGGATTGGTGTTTAATTGTTGGCATCATCGTGGGTTGTATAAGTGTACCTTTAATCATAATGCTTGGTTTATTAACTTGATCCGATTGAATGTGCGTAACGAACGTTGCTATAAAATTATTCCTGTTTTTATTATAATCTATTTGTTTATGTGGTGTCGTTTGTTTTTTAAGAGATCTAAAGTCTGAAGTCTTATTTTAGTTATTATTAATAAGAGGTGGTGTGTAAAAATGTCTAAACGGTTCAAACTTAAGAGTCATTAAGAGGTTTTTTAGAAAAAACAAACAACCCCGTAGTTTGTTTTGTATTGTTATGAACGATGCATGAATTGAGCCCATAGTCATATATTTTTTCAATGTATCAACTCATTTGTTCCAATTTTTATATCTCATTGTTATGCATGAAATTTTCTTTTGTGTAATTGGTTGTATAGTATATAGGTATAGCCTTACCCGATGAATGGCAACCAAATTGTGAGAATAACATATAGGATTTCAGATTTTAAAGTATCTTGTCAATTATGTATCTTGTCCATTGTTTCTCTATTTTTTTGTTCTATGTTTTGATCAAATGTCATTAATTACATTTAACATATGATCTGTTACGAATCATATATGATCTACTATATGAATTTTTGTACATATCACATGTGATAATATGTGTGTGAGTATAAGTTACGTTTTATCACATGTAATAATATTTGTATCACAATAAGATCTATAAATGTAAATATATATATCACATATAATTAATAAAAATATCTACCATTATCACATAAGATCACTAATATATGAGCATCGAACAAATTATCATATATGATAAAAATCTGTAGTCAAACTGTTGGTTTATCTTTGTGATGAAATCAACTTATTAGGGATTATTAAAACTCAATTTGGAAAAAAAAAAACTCAATCCCGATTTACTAGGGATTATTCCCACGATTACTGATAATGCTATACACAAAATGACAATCATACCCTTTTTGATTTAATTTAATAATGTTTTATTGAATCAAATTATTAAATAAGGCATGTGACCCATATTCTTTCTCGCATTCTCACAAATTAATTTTTGCTTCTCGCATGATCCTCCAAACACAAACACACACACACATACATACATATAAGGAAGGGTTCAAAAGAGAACACCTATAATTTACACAAATGTGATAACACTTGTAAGCCCATCATTATGTTTTTAAGTCATAGTTTGAGAATGATTAAGAATGCAACAAAATACTAAATATAGGCCCTTTTTAGGAATATCAAAGTCATACAGGGATAAAATGGAAAAAAAACTGCAAATCACATAATGAACAGACAAAACCAATGATTATGGAAGGATCTTCACTTATCACAACAAAGTCACATTATTAATACAACATTATCACAACATCATCACATTATTATTGACAATGGAGGCATTGACATAAGAAGTATTTGATGACACTAGCAATATTAAAGAGATAAAGACAAATATAAGATAACAGAAAATTGTTAATAACTACTAATTTATTTTCATTTATTCTAATTTTTATAAAGATTAAATAATTTGGAGGCATAAAACAGGGGTGTTCTTCGTTTGAACCTCCGTGTATACACACACACACACACATATATATATGTAGGCGAAAGATCGTGTGAGAAGTTGAGTAACATGAGAAGCATGAGAAGTGCATCGGAACCCGTGATCACTTATAATCTCAAACTCACCCATGAATCACGCTTTATAAGGAAATTGATCTGCTGCATCTCGGTGCATTCATCCTAATATCTAACGATTGATAACCACTACTCACGCTTCTCACTTTAACTCAACTTTTCAAAAGAACCTAATCCTATATATATATATATATATATATATATATATATGGGGTCAGGTTCAAGGAAAACCTAAAAAAACGGAAAACTGATGAACACCCGGGTAGCCCTTCATTTAGACGGTATGCACTTGTGCATACAAGTAATTTATAATATGCACACATGCATAATATGCACACATGCATAAAGACCAAAAAATAACGTAATTACCGGTATGCACAAATGTATACCGTCCAAATCAAAGGCTACCAGGTATTCCTTAGTTTTATATTTTTTTTGAGGTTTTCCCTTGAACCTATATATATATATATATATATATATATATATATATATATATATATATATAATGTCATGTCTAAATCAAAATCCTCTCTTAAATTCTCTACTGCGAGATGTTCAAAATCTTTAAATTTTCAGATATTCATATCACCATCTGTATGTTCAAATTGTCTTAGAGACAACTGTTCAAAAGATTTCTTTATCAAAAAAGGTATATTTTAATCATGCTTTATGTTGTTATTTTTATTAATGGATGTCTTATCTTGCAAAATTTTAATCATACTCATTAAATAAGAATCTTTATTTCAAATATTTATTCAATGATTATTTTAAATGAGCTTACAAACTTTTTTGTTATCAATCATATATTAAATTTTAGAATCATTTATCAATATCAAAATGATTCATATAATATATATGCTCCATACATATAATGACAAATATCAAAATGATTCATATAATATATATATGCTCCATACATATAATGACAAATTATCATATATTATTGTCCAATTTATCCAATTGATGATCCGCTCCCCATTTGGTATCAGAGCGAAAATGATCAACTGCTTTGGATTCCTTTTGTTTACTTTTATGAAAATTAGGTTTCTTTGAATACTTGTGAGATTTTCTTTTCTTGTAATCATTATATTTTTCTATCTTATCATATTTAGAAGTATATTTTTTTTGAAAATCTTTTCTTTGAAAAATGCTTCTTCGTTTTGGATGAAGAAGGATTTGAAAGAGGTCGATAACCGTATTGTTGACAGAAATCTCCTAATTCATTTTTACTAGTGATTCTGTCTTTATTAAGCTTAGCTTTGAATTTTAAATTTGAACAGATTGCTAATCCTTCTTTATTAACATGATTAATAAGTTCACCACAAGTTAAATCTCTATAATGGATTTAATTATTATATTTTTCTCTTAGATTATTTCTAATCTTTTCTGCAAACAAGTTTGGTAAACCTGCAATGAATCTTTCTTTCCAGTAAGCTTCTTTGCAGGTTGGTCTTAACATGACTTTTGTTAAAAACATATCTTTGTACCATTTGAAATCTTGTAGTTTTCTACAAGTTAGGTTAAGGAGTATTTCAACACTTCTTTCATGAAACATTGTTGGATCACCTATATAATTATTCATTATGGCATATATAAGAGTATGAATTATATCGAGTTCTTGAGTAGGAACTTGTTGATTATTTTCTGTTTTGATAACGGTTTTTCTAGCATTAAGGATAATGACCTTTTCCTTTGGGGTTACATAGAGATCCCACCACCCCTTTAAATTGCCAGTAAAACCTGAGGTTAATAAATCGGCAATTTGTCTTTGATTATTTCCTTTGATTGTATAAGCATTTGCGGCCATATTGATTTTTCTTGGAGTAAATTTAAAATATGATGTTTTGATAATCCATCGATATTCCATTCATATACTGATGAACCATCAAATTGACTTCTATTGAGAGCAAAGGTTCTGCTTCATATTGAACATAAGGAAAAGTTGGTCTTGAATAATAATTTAGGAATAATTTAGGGTTTGGGGTCTACTTGTTGTTGAAGCAGAATGTCACACCCCGCTAAAGCGGAAACACGGGGTATAACAGTTTCCGATAAACAATCCACAAGCATAAAGTTCAACCACCATACATTTAATAAAAATACATTACAAAATTTAATAGTAGAAAGTTTATCGTGAAATTACAATCCCGAGATAATTCAAGATAGCATTGTCCAAAAGTTTGTACATCCCCCAAGCATATTCATGTTTTATGCAGAACGACCCTTAAAGTTTACCTTCTTGATTACCTGAAAAGCATGTACAAAAATATGGTCAACTACGAGAGTTGGTAAGTTCACAGGTTTTAAATATGCACAAAACATTTTATATGCAAGAATTGATAGTTGGAGCATGATCGTGCTCAAAAGCTTAACTTGAATACTTGGAGCATATACGTGCTCAAATACTTGGAGCATATCCGTGCTCATTAGCTTAACTTGAAAATTTCATGAGTATTGCTTTACGTATGACTTGAGTCGGTATAACTTAAACTTGGTTGAGCCACTACTAAACCGTCCCCGACCCTTGCTTTTGCCCCGTGTGCTTTGACTCAGAGGTGGTCTCAAGCGCCACATGTTCAATCACTTCTCTAGTATAGTGCACTCCTAGCTCGTCAGCTGTAAGAAGTGGGGTAGGTCAAGCCCAAATAGCGCTATCCACTAATACTATAGGCCCAATTTTCTGGGTTAATAGTAGTGTCGTCTGGGGACTAACTCTTAAATACTCAACATACCAACTATTTAGCGTCATACATCTTACTTTTTAAAATGCTTGAAAACAAGCCTTGGCGACTTAACAGCGCAAAACATTTCAATTAACTCATGAATCATTATAATCGTACTTAAGCATGCTTTTCACCCCAAAATACGTAAAACGATAAAAGAGGGGTTGTGAATACTCACTTGCAGCGTAAAGTATACATACCATAGTGCATAAACAATTTAATTCAAAATTCGACAATTTTAACGAACAATCATTCAGTAATAACAATTTGTAAATTTACATGCTTTTCACCCCAAAACGTATAAAAACGATAAAAGAGGGGCTGTGAATACTCACCTTGAGAGTGAACTTGGAAACTTAATGATAGTGCTCAAAATAGGTGCCGCTTCCTTGGTTTCCTATAGTGAAGGTTGCCATAGAGAAAATTCATTAATACCCGTTCCTATGTCCAAATGACCCGTCCCAATAACTTATGAAATGCCATTAAGTAGGTTTCAATAACCAAAACCATATTTAGATCAATTATAGACTTATTATGCCTTAACACTATTTTAGAACTCATTATAATCACTTTTCTGAAAATTCAGCAGAAGCTGTCCAAAATTTTAGTTAACAAAACCACTATAGAAACATATCTTCCCAAAGGAATGAATTCACCAAATTTTTTGTGGTAATACTATAGTGTGTAAAGAGTAAATCTGCACTTTTTCATAATTTTTGGATGAGTTTTGATACCTGAAATAATTTCCACAAAACAGTGTGTCACTGATTTCTGGATCAGTGACATACCTCACTTATAGCATGCTTTTGGGGTATCAATTCTTTGATATAGCCAATAATCCTTATATGGATGTAAACCTAACTCAAGATCCTATCATTTGGAAAAAGATTCACCTAATTTGGGATAAGAATGAGGAAGTTATGGCCTCCACAAGATAGGTGTTTGAATCTGTCTTCACTGGACAGATTGCACCATTTTCTTGTAAAATCCATTTAAGTGCTCAAATCATCTCCAAAATTAGTGTTTTCGGACTTTCTAGAAAGCTAACACTCTAAATTAAAGTCTATAAGCAAAAAGCCCAAATTTTGACATGTAGAACATGATTTATGCATGTTGGAAGTAGGTCCATTTTCTGGACAGCAAATCTGCAGAAAGTTAAGATTATGAAATTTTGAAATGGTGATCATTTTACAATTGGTTTAATGAAATAACCATATGTTATCACACCATAATCAATCATATCATAGTCTTGAGATGAAAACCTTTTGAACACATATAAAACTACAAATATTTCATCCAAAGTGAGTTGCATGAAACCAAAAACACCTAAATAAGTGATTTTCATTACTTATCAATTTTCAAGACTCTTAATCACATAAGATTGAACAATCTCATCATAAGAGTTTGTTTAAACTTGAAATTATTACTAGAATGTTAAATATAAACCAACTAAAACATCAAAATTTTTATACACAAGGTTGTACTTATGATAAAATCAACATATTAATCAAGAACTCAAATTTTCACTATTTAACTTGGTTTTTCATGGAAGATCATTTTATGGCATCACTTTATGAATGTTTTATTCATCAATGATGTCCTTTTCACTTCTAAAACCATGAATGAATTACTTCTACACATGCATGAGGGTTTTTATAAAGTTCAAACATCAAACTTGAATAAACATGAAGAAATGATGAAATTAGAGTTTTGTACCTTGTATAGATGATGATATAAACTTGGAATTCTTGATTTGAAGATGATTTTAACCTTTGTAACTCTTATATTTTCTGGAAATTTGGAGATGATAGTGTGTGTGTGTGTGTGTGTGTGGGCCGATTTGGAGAAAGGAGAAGAGAGGAGAGGGAGATAAAGAGTTAGAAATGAGGGTTTAACCCCTTTCTTACTTGGTTTTAATTAAAATTTATTTATTAAATAAATAAAAATAATAATAATAGTAATAGTGTAGTCATGACAAGTGTCCATGACTAATCATAGTAAAAAAAAAATTAATTAAAATACTTAGTCTATTTTATTAAAATATCATATATATTTGAGAAGCGAAATACCCGATTTCTCAATTTTTGCTTAAAACAACTTTTATAAAAAAAATGAAAGTATTTCAACTAAAAATATTATAACTTTATAATTTTATATATTTTGGACCTTAATCAATATTTTTGGCATTTCTGAATTGTGACGGTCAGTTACTGGACTGTTCTGGGCATTCTACGCAACCTCCTAAATTTTTAGGAAACTTTTATCTTAAAAATTTTATACAATTTAAGGAGTGGCAAATACTTAAATCTTAATTTTTATTATCTTAGAAATTAACCTGAGCACTAATCTTGACGGTTGTCACACAGAATTACCACTAAATTTCAATCTATTAATATTATCAATTTGTGAATTTAAAAATTGTTCTTGAAGTTGAGAAATATTATTTTCATTTGATTCATTATCTGAAGAATCTTTAGATGAATCATCCGAATCTTGATTAATAACATTAACTTTCATATTACTTAATTTTTCACTTAATTCATTGACCATCTTCTTATTATATCCTAGATTTATGTTTGAATCTAACTGTTGAGGTACGAAAATTGGATTTTCGATATTTAGAGGTGTTTTGTACTCCTGATTTTCTTTGATCTCTATTTCTTTTTTATTAGAATTATTTTCAATTCTATTTAATTGTTGACTCATTGTATTTAATACTATTAAGAATATGATAAACATATCTCTTTTACTACAACACATAAATGACTCTGATACCAAATGGGGAGCGGATCATCAATTGGATAAATTGGACAATAATATATGATAAATTTTCATTATATTTATGGAGCCTATATATTATATGAATCATTTTGATATTTGTCATTATATGTATGGAGCATATATATTATATGAATCATTTTGATATTGATAAATGATTCTAAAATTTAATATATGATTAATAACAAAAAAGTTTGTAAGCTCATTTAAAATAATCATTGAATAAATATTTGAAATAAAGATTCTTATTTGATGAGTATGATTAAAATTTTGAAAGATAAGGCAACCATTACTAAAAATAACAACATAAAGCATGATTAAAATATACCTTCTTTGATTAAGCAATCTTTTGGACATTTGTCTCTAAGACAATTTGAACATACAACTGGTGATATGAATATCTGAAAATCTAAAGATTTTGAACATCTCGCAGTAGAGAATGTAAGAGAGGGTTTTGATTTAGACATGACATTTTACAAATGACTTTGAGGCTGGATTATTGCGTGCTTTGAATGAACGTTGAGGTCTTCTTTTATAGGCATCTTTAATGAGAGATGACCGACAAGTGTCTTTGAAATTGGTAATTATTGAATAGCTTTCGACCGGTAACCGGCTGCGGATTTGAGGCTTGAATTAATTGAATTCTGATTAATTCTTTTAAGATGGCTGGCAATGCCTTTAAGTAAATTTTGACTTCTTTGGAAAAGTAGTTTGGCATTTTCCTTTTGTGGTCTTGAGGAGAACATCTTTTGAATTATTGGTCTGGAGTGATTTGATTTGTCATCATCTTGAATACCTGCAGAAAAAATTTGAATAATATTTTGAATAAGATATCATTTGGAATACCAAAGAGTGTATTCCATACGTTTGAATACCCAATATTTGAATAACAAAGAATTTTGCCTACAAAGGCAAAAACACCAAAACGCACACATTTCCCTATAAATTTACATCTGGATAGGGATCTTGAGCATCTTGAAATAATGGATTTTAAGAAACTTCTTGAGTAGCAGTTGAACTGGTTGGAGAACTTCTTTTGAATTCTTGAAGTAATCTTTTTACTTCGTCTTTTGAATTTGCTGCCATGATTTGAGCAACTTCATCATCTTCATCTTCTTTGAGGAGATAAAGTGGTTGTTCAATTGTGGCGAATAATAATCAGAAACCCCTTGAATTGTCATCTTAGTAATCTGATCTCTAGGCAACTTTTCCCACCATTTAACTTTGCTGATTCTAAGAAGCATTGGAGGCGAAGAACCACTAGCAGGGGCTACCGCAAATGTCCAAGAAATAATCCAGGGAATTTTGAATAAAATTGTAAATTATAGCAAATATTCATATTCTGAAATGTCTTGGACAAACATCTCCTTGAATTTTGTAAATCCACCATGAATACTTATTGGGAGGATATTCGGGATACTTCCCATATATTTGAACCAATTAACGAACCAGTTTGGATAATTAATATCAAAATTCTTGTCGAAGAATATGAGCCAAGAATGTGTATAGCTTCTGAGGTAGAGGAATCTGAACACTGCGTCTTGATAATCATAATAATTATAAGACGGAAGTTTTGAGTAATTTGAAATAGTCTTGTTAGTGTAAGGACAAGCCTTCCATTCTTGAATCGAAAGGATATGAAATATTTGAGCTTTGCTGAAATCGATTTGAGACGAGTTAGAAGAATTTTTATTATGAATAACTTTAATGGATCCAGTATCCATTAAAATTGCTTCATAGTACTCTCGGGTTTTGTGAGTATCGGTTTTGAACAAAGAGTCTTTTGGAAAGAGAAAATCAGTGAGGGTACTGAACGATCTGTTTTGAAGATACAATTCATAGTCTTCAAGGATTTTCACTATCTGTTGATTTGGATTTTGTATATATGAGTTGTTTACTGATTTTGAAGTAGAACTCTTTTGACTAGTAGAAACAATAGTTTTTGAAATTGGTGAGACAACTATAGGTTTATTTGGAGTTGTTTTTGAAACAAAGGACGTAGGGTTTTGAACCAAGGCAGAATAGGTCTGTTGAATAGATGAAGGAGTAAAGAGGTGAATATTTATTTTGAATAGGAAGAAGAGAAGAAGAAGATGTTGATTCAGATTTTTTGAAAGGGGAAAGGATCATCTCCTTTTTTGAGTCATTCATTTTCCCTGTAAAAATTCTCTTGATAAAAAATCAGGAAGAGAATTATTTGTTCCTTTGATAAACTCAATTTGAAAATCGAAATTACTTAGTAAAGTTTGCCATCTTGCAAAAATTTGTTTTGATATTATGTTTTTAACATCATTTTCCAAAATAGGTTTTGCATATTGACAATCTATTCTTAATAAAAATGGTTTCATGTATAAATCATCTTCAAATTTTTTGATGCATAAGATGATTGATAAAATATCTTTGTTGACTGTTGAGTAATTTCTTTGAGTATCATTCCAAGATCCTGAAAAAATCTAACTAATTCTTCTTTTGCTTGATCATTAATTTTTTTTTAATATTTCTCCGAAACCTAGATCACTGGCATCGGTTTCAACTATTATTTGAGTATTAGGTTGAGGTGTATGAAGACATGGTAAACATTTTATCTTTTGTTTGATATTGAACAATTTTAGTATGTTCTTGAGTCTAGGGTTCTGGATTCTTTTTAAGTCTTTGATAAAGAGGTTTGCATATGATTCCTAAATCTTGAAAAAAATCATGAACATAATTTAAACATCCTAAAAATCTTTGAAGTTGAGTTTTGTCTTTGATTTCATCTGGGAATTTATTAGAAAATTTGAGACTTCTTTGAATCGGTTTTATTGTTCCTTGAACAATATCATGTCCTAGAAATCGGACATTTGTTTGAAAAAGTTGCATTTTTGGAGCGGATACAACTAATCCGTTTTTATAAATTAAATCATAAAATATATTTAAATGTCTGAAATGTTGATCAATGGATTTTGAAAAAATTATGACATCATCAATATAAACAATAGCAAAATTGCTTATTGGAATTATGATGTCATTCATGATGTTTTGAAATTCATATGAAGCGTTTTTGAGTCCGAAAAGCATAACATTCCATTCATAATGACCAAAGGGAACATTAAAACATGTTTTGTATTTATCAGTTTCATGAATCTGTATTTGCCAAAATCCTGACTTCATATCAAATTTTGAAAATATATTTGAATCATATAATTTTTTTTGAGTAAATCTCTTTTATTTGAAATTGGATATCTTATCCATTCTAAAACCTTGTTTATGGGCTTGTAATTGATGACTAATCTTGGAGACCCTGGTTCTATCTCAGCTGCATTCATAACATAGAAAGTTGAGCAAGACCAAGGAGATTTTGAAGGTCTTATAAGTTTTTTATCTAAAAGATCTTGAATTTCTTTTTTACAATGTTCTTGTAATTCATTTGAATTTGACATATGAATAGCTCTTGATTTTGAGGGGATATTTCTTTCATTAAAATCTTTGATATAGGATAATTTGACTATATGTTTTTTTCCCAAAAGGCATTTGGAATATTTGAGCAAACATTGTTTTCAAATTTTTCTTTCATTTGTTTTATTTTATTTTGATTAATTTGTCTTTGTAATTGATCAGAAAATTTTAAACTGTTTATTTCATTTATTAAATATTTTGCTTGATAAATCTTATTTTCTAATCCGTTTAATTTTGTAGAAGTTATTGGGTTATCAAATTTGAAAAAAATTTCTTTATTTAATATATTTGTAGAAATTCCATCTTCTGATATTGAAAAAGGGTATAATTGAGAAATGAATGGAGTTCCTAAAATTAATGTTGAAGTTAAATTTTTTGCAAGTATTAATGAGGTTTTGAAACAATAACCATTGTTACAAATATGAACTTTTGAAACTTTGTATTCTATATTTAGGGAAGATCCGTTTGCGGTCGATAAACGGTTAGCTGTCTTTTCATAATATTTGGTAGGTATAATTCATTCTTGCATATAGTTCATATCAGCACCACTGTCAATTAGTGCTAGAACCGTTACTTTGAATTCTTTTTTTATACATAGTTGTATGTATGTATTCCATCTTTGAAAAGATATTCTTTTTGGTATTTTCTTTATTTCTTTGATTTTTGGATTATCTGTATCGCTTTCTTCTGTATCGTTTTTGATAATTTCTTTATTTTTCTCGACCTTTGATAGTCTTTCTTTGATTGATCTTATTTCTATTTTGACATTATTTAATTCTTCTTGTAAATCTTGAACAGTTATTGGTGTATTTGGTTTAGAAAATCTTTTGAAAACCTCTTGAAGATTAAACATCTCATTTGAATTTGAAATTGTTGGTTCTCTTTTGTTATAATTGAAAACTTTGTTTAAGGATTGTTCTTTGATTGTTTGATCTGGAATTTGATCTAATAATTATATCATTTCTCTATCTTTATCTGTAATCATATTAATTTGATTGCAAGTACAGTTTCCTATACATTCGCAATTTGCTTCTGAATCAGATGTTGAGTAATTTTTGATATTGTTTAAATCTTTATCTTCAAAGTCAGATAGGCTAGATGAATCACTAGAACTATCATTGCTAAGCATTAATTTGCACATTTGAGCCTTTAATTGATCTGATATATCTAGTTTATTAGTTTTTCTTTTGACATAGCAGTCTTTTGCCATATGACCAGTTTTGCCACATTTGTAGCAGATAATTATATCTTTGGATTCCTTTTGTTTACTTTTATGAAAATTAGGTTTCTTTGTACACTTGTGAGATTTTCTTTTCTTATAATCATTATATTTTTTTATCTTATCATATTTAGAAGTATATTTTTTTTTTGAAAATCTTTTTGTTGGTCCCGAAGGTGCTTAACAAGTTTGTAGAAGGGGGGGGGGGTTGAATACAAACACATAATTTTAAAGTTTAATAAATTGTTTATTGATAAATCAAAATACAATTTACAAGTTTGTTGCGGAATAAGAGTAAGTAAAACCTAATCTAAACAAACTTAAGAATCACTAAGATGGTTGCACTAGAAATAGAGAATAGGGGATTAGGAGAATATAGAAAACAAGGGTTTCTATATATTTTGAAAGATGAAGGCTTCTCAGATGGAGTGTTGATCTTTCTATTTATACCCTATGCATTAAATGCATGGCAGAGTACTTTACACGTGTGCTTCATTGATTGGCTATATTGTCTGACTTTAGGAGACATGCTTTCGGTCGTTTGATCAATAGTGTAGTTGACAGAGTTGTTGTACGAATTGCAGCAGAGGTATGTCCGTTCTGACAAATCGTACTAGGTGTGCAAGGGTAAGACAAAAGAGACTTGAGGCATAAGCTAAGTGACCATCGATCGCTGAATATCTCTTCCTTCAGAGATACAAAGAAGTTCAGCTATCGCCGAAGCTTTTCCTCAGGTTTCTTCGCGTGTATAGATTCGTCTTGGCTTCACTGATATCCACATCAGGTCATAAGTAGACTTGTCTTTGTTCAACAGCTTCATCTTCGATTCAACGGTGAACATCTTTTGTCGCGAAACTTGTCTTCAGGGATTACGTCTAACTGTTTACAGGAGAAATGATCAGCGATACTGAACATACTCAGTATTTACAAAAAAAATATGATCATCAGTGATTATGCTGATAGTGAAACACTTTTACATATGAATGTTTACAAGAGAGATCATCAGTGATAGCTGAACAGACTTAGCTTTATCACTGATGATGAAACACATACATAATGTTAAACGTAATTTTCACTAGGTGTTGAAAGGGTCATTTTCAAATTACTGAGAGAGTATGGATCAACAATCTCCCCCTATTTGATAATGACAAAGTAACTAAGAAGAAAATTACTTTTAGTTCAAAATGAGGAATAATCTGGACTCATAACATACACGTCCCGATTACTATTTTGAGGGATCTTTTACAGTACTGATAGAGTTAAGTACTTCACTGAATTTTCATTAATTCAAAGAAAGAATTACAAGAGAGATGAAAATATAAAGTACAAGTGAAGAACTAACTACTGTAAGTCTAACTAATAGATTACAAGAAGTAAGAAAATAATCTATCAGCTATCTAGATGAGATTGCAGGACCTTGATCATGTTAATCAGGTACTTCTTCTCCTTTTTGCCTTCGATCAGCTGATTCTTTTCTGATGATTGTTTTGATCGGATCAGCTAGAGGAGAGTAGGTACACCATAAGCACAAGAGATCCTTGAGATGATTGAGAGGACATATAGGAATCTCAGAGATTCTTTGGAATCTGAGTTGTCCTTCATCTTCTTTGAAGAAGACTCCAAAAGGATTTTTCAGCACTTGCCCTGCAATGAATGGTCCACCAGGAGGTATGGATAGATCTAGAACTGAGAGATCAGGAGGAGGCCCGAATAGTGCTTCCTTTGAAAATTTGATGGAGGTGTCGTTTCTGATTGCAGCGACATTTTCAGAGGAGGAGGAGGCAGGCTTTCTTTTGATTTGCCTTGGCTTAGGAGGAAGAGCAGAGGGCACCTTTAATACAGCAGCGACTCTGTTGATGACAGCATCATTGATTCCTTCAACATAGCCTCTGTAAGTTGATTTTGATTTCTTTAGTGCTTTCTTAAACTCTAACCATTCCATGTAGCCAAAACTTTCAAGTCTTGAGACGAACATAGCTTTTGAGCTTCCATCCTCGCTGGTTATCTCCATTGTTACTGATGTTCGGTCCTTCTTCTTTCTCCCAGAGATGACAAAGACTATTATTTTCACCGGGTCAGAGCGATAGTCGATTTTTTGTTTACACCATTCAAGTGCTTTATCGCTGACCTCTTTTTCTTTTGAGCGCTCCTCTTCAATTTCTTTGAGTAGAGGAGCCTGAACCTCCACTGGATTTTTCTTTAGTTTTTTGTCTTTGAACTGAGAAGACTGAACCTTCAGATCTAGAGTTGCATCCTTTTGACATTCAGCGATTAGCTTCTCAGCTCTGACATATTCTTCAATTTTAGCTTCAGTCAGGAAGTCGAGCTCTTTTGATGGAGTTTGAAGAGGGATCTTTAGCCGTTGACTCTCTAGATGATAGATCATCTCTGTTCTTCTATTTAATTCTTCCTCTGACCATTGAGTTGGTCTAGAGGGCCTTCTTGGGTGGTGCAGGGCTTCTTCTTCTTCTTGTTCATCAACCTCATTGAATGAGGTTGGGATTATTTGGTCTTCAGCTGTTGAGGCTGGGATTATTTGGAGTTCAGTTCCCTTAAGCAGGGGAGAGAACTGACTGATCAAAAAGAAGAAAAGAGTTAGTGTTTATTTAGGAAGAAGAAAGATAAAAGCTTAGAATGAGAGAGGGGTGTGGTTGGTATAGAAGGAGAGAGGTACGATGGAAAGGCATACCTGAGAAGGATTCTCCCCCTCAGATGGAGAGACAAGTTTCAGGTTTCCCTTGGCAGCTATTCCCTTTTGCTTGCCTTGGGATGGAGCACCTGAAGTTGTTTCCTTTCTCCACCCTGCTTTTGAAATGACAACTCCTTTGGAAGTTGTCGCTGATGACGCATTGGTAGCTGAGAACCAAAGAGATTGGTCCTCTTCATCATCATCTTCGTCATCATTAGCTTTGTCATCATCTTGATCATGAAGATCAAGATCTTCATCAACTTCTTCTTCTTCCTCTTCCTCTTTCTCTTCTTCTTTAAGAATCTGAGCTAGTGAAGAATAGGGAGGGGCTTTCATTTCAGCGACCTTCTCCCCCTCAACCTGAGAGGGAGGTTCTTCCGTCTGAACCTCAGCTGTAGCTGCTTCAATATTTTCTTCTTCGAGTGTTCTCTCCCCCTCTTTGTCATTATCCACAAGTGGGAGTTCAGCAGTTTCTGGAGAAGCGTGAGCATTGGCCAGAGAACGGACTTCAGCCTCCAAGCGTTCCAAACGTCCTTCTATTTCAGGGATATCTGAAGTAGCTTGATGAATAAATTCAACTGCTACATTTAGTGATGTGCGATCGGTCTTTGTGAATGAAGGCGTCGGTGTTGGAGCTGGTTCATTCAGCTTCATTAATTCTTGCTAAAGGACACCTGTGCAGGAGTCTAGTTTTGACGACAGACCCCGAACTTCAGTGATGAGGGAGCCAAATTGTCCCTGAAGGTTTTGAACTTGTTGATGGTTGACAACCAAATCCTCCTTGACTTTGACAATTTCCTCTTGAAGCTGTGTGATCTGAGAGGCTTCAGCTTTAGAATTAGAGGCAGCGATCAGCCTCTTCAGCTCCTCACCAGCTTGATTTATAGCGCTGATGGTGTTGTTCATGGAAATGCAAAGAGTGTCCACTTTTTCTACAAGTTTGTTGATGTGAGCGTCAACAGTTCCCAAATTAGGACCTGAAAGAAAAGTTAGTGGTTGAGCTAAACGTTGCTCATGCTTATATGGATAGATGGGATATGTGTATTTAGGAGGAGTACCTGATATGTCAAACATGTTGAAGAATTGCATATTTCCTTCAAAATTTTAATTATCAGGTCCTACGGATGCAACATGAGGAGGTTGTTGCGTAATGATGGGTGGGTTATTGACCAAGAGAATAGGAGAAGAGAGAGTTGTGGGGATAGAAGGAGAGACAACACTAGTGATAGTAGGATTTACCTCAGTGTGTGAAGCTTGAGGCACTGAGAGAATCAGGGTGATCACTAGTGCGCTGTCAGCAGTGGTCAGCACTGGCACGGTTGATGTAGCAGCTGATGTGGAGGAGATACCCACGAAATCATCCAAAATAGTTTGTCGAGAAACTATTTTAGGTATTGTTCCCGAAGGGGTTGACTCCTTGGTCTTTCTGGCCTTTTTGGAAGGACCAGATAGAGTAGTTGATTTTCGTTTTGAAGTGGTGGTAGCGACAGGGATAGCAGAAGAAGGAACCTCCTGCGTGGCCGCTGAAGAAGAAGAATGGAGAGAGACGCGGGAATGTAGGGTAGAAAGTATCATCATTGGAAGTTGGGTACTTCTCAGCGTATAAAATCTGAAGATATATGCAGATGAAACGAACGTATGGGATCTTGGGATCCCTCTCCGTCTTCTCAATCTTTGTCTTCAGATCGTCAAAGATTGCACCAGCATAGTCGTAGTGTTTTTTGGATATCACTGAGTAACCCATCTGGAGTTGCATCTTTCTTGCCTGATCCAGAGATCCTATCTTTCCACTCATACTCTGAATGATATGAGTGAAGATATAGTTTAGCTGTGAAGGCATGTTCGCCTTCTGAATCTTAGTCAATCTTTTGTTTGGGATTTGAGAGCGAGGATTGTTTTCCCAAGAGTATTCCATGTCATCGAGAAACTTGATGAGCTCAGCGCCAGTTGGGAGAGAGTCGAAGCCAACATTGGTTTTAGCAGGGAATCAAAGAGCCTTCCTGAGACCATAAGCAGTAAGGAATCCTGGACCCAGTTCAGTAGCAAAGGAGATGGCAGGGACCACTTCACCCTTTTTATTTGTGATAATGGTCTCATCAGCTGTGAACCAGAATTGTTGAAGAAAGGTCTTTGATGGTTTGGGATCCACATTTAGAGCATAAGCAATACAAGATTGCTTCAGAAACGCGGTTCCGTCCACCATATGTGGGTACTTCTCAGCATCAAATTCCAACCTAGCCAGATGGTTGTTTTGTGGGATTTCGGATTCAGTGATAGAGAACTTCACGTTCTTGGAAGCAACTAGAGTAGCTTGGGCCATTTCTGAGAGTAAAAATAAGTAGAGTGGAATAAAAGGTTTAGAGTCTAAAAACAGTTGAAATTTTACTAGTTGCTGTTTTTAGAAAGAAACATAGAAAAACAAAGTTGTTTTTAGAGTTTATATAAAATCAAAAGAAATGATCTTAGATTTAAGAAACATTTTAAAGTCCAAAATAATAGAATATTGAGGATTTTAAGAATGGGTTGAAGATGGGAAGAACAAAAACCTAATAATCTTGAAGATATGAAGATTTGAAGATTATGATGTTCTTGTCCGCTTGAATGCCTTGAAAGCTTTTTACTTGCTTAGGAAGTTTTAAGTGAGTGTAAAAAGATAAGAATAGAAAAGGCATTCCTTTTATATGAGGACAGAGAAAGAATGAGGCGGGAAAACAATGCTCATCATGACATGGACATGTCTTACGAAGTTGATTGGATAGAAGGGCAACGGACGAACGTGTCAGAGAAAAAGGCATGTCATGGATTGTCGGTTCAAATGACGTCATAGTAGAGAGAAAAAAAAAACATTTCATTTGCCTTTTACAGAGATAGGTTTTCTTTTTGAAAGAATCTCTGATTGAAATTCATAGATAGTTTTTCTTTTCAAAGGATCATTGATGAGAAATATCAGTGATAAGATTTGTTTATCAAAAAGCTTTTAATCATTTGAAGAAAATCAGTGATTGAAGATTTGATTTTTAAAAATCGTCTTACTGAATGAGATATTCAGTGATAGAGAATGAGAGAACATACCTGAGAGTCAAAGATATTTGGACAGAGAGTAGGTGATGAAGGGGAACTCTGTATGACTGACGTAATGCGTGAAAGACGAAGAGTCAATCTTCAAGATTCAGCATACCAAGCTCACTGATGTGAAAGTTGAATCTTGTCTCATCAAGAGGTTTGGTGAAAAGATCGGTGACCTGATAGTCAGTAGGGATAAAGTGGAGTTCAATATCACCATTCATCACATGATCTCTGATAAAATGATATATGATCTCTATGTGTTTAGTTTTTGAATGTAGTACTGGATTGTTTTCTATAGCGATAGCACTAGTGCTGTCGCAATAGATTGGAATCTTTGATAGCTAAAGGTCATAGTCTAATAGTTGATTTCTCATCTATAAGACTTGAGCACAACAACTTCCAGCAGCTACATATTCAGCTTCAGCTGTGGAAGTGGACACTGAATTTTGTTTTTTACTTGTCCAACTTACCAGCTTTCCTCCTAGAAGTTGACATCCACCAGTGGTGCTCTTTCTATCGAGTTTACAACCTGCAAAATCACTATCTGAATATCCAATTAGATCGAACCCTGAGTCTTTGGGGTACCAAAGACCGAGGTTAGGAGTTTCTTTCAGATATCTGAAGATTCGCTTTACAGCGATCAGATGGGATTCCTTGGGTTCAGATTGATAGAGTGCACACAAACATGTAAAGTACATGATGTCAGGTCGGCTCGATGTTAGATACAGCAGGGAGCCTATCATTCCTCTATAGGTAGTGACATTAATAGGTTTTCTAGCTGAATCCTTGTTTAATGTCAGACCACAGGAGTTTTCATTGCCACAGGAGGTGCCACAAGAGTTTTCATTGTTGAAGTCTGAGTTAGATCAAACTTCTTCAGCATATCTTTAACATACTTACCTTGGTTGATAAAAGTACCTTTTTCAGTTTGCTTAATCTGAAGACTAAGAAAGTAAGTTAGTTTGCCCATCATACTCATTTTGTATTTTTTTTCTTCATTCTTTCAGCGAAGCGAGTACACAGAGTTGGGTTAGTAGAACCAAATATTATGTCATCGACATATATTTGCACAACAATAATGTGACCTTTTATCTGTCTGAAAAACAAGGTATTGTCAATTTTACCACGTTGAAAATTTTCAGAGATAAGAAAAGATGAGAGAGTGTCATACCAAGCACGAGGGGCTTGTTTTAGACCATAAAGAGCCTTATCCAACTTATATACATAATTTTGATGCTTAGGGTCAAAGAACCCTGGGGGTTGTTCAACATTGACTTCTTCATTCAGCTTTTCATTCAGGAATGCTGATTTTACATCCATTTGATATACAATGAAGTCTTTGTAAACTGCATAAGCTAAGAAGAGTCGAATTGCTTCAAGCCTGGCCACAGGGGCAAAGGTTTCATCATTCATCATAGTTTATGCCTTCCTCTTGTCTGTATCCCTGAGCAACAAGTCTAGCCTTGTTATGGGTTACAGTTCCATGTTCATCTAATTTGTTTCTAAACACCCATTTGGTGCCTATAATAGTTTTATCAGATGGTCTAGGAACGAGATTCCAAACTTTGTTTCGAGTAAAGTCAGTCAGCTCTTCTTGCATAGCACTGACCCAGTTTGGATCTCTGAGGGCCTCATCAGTCTTCTTTGGCTCTATTAAAGAAATAAAGTTGACAAAGAGACAGATATTACCTGAACTTCGTCGATTCTGAATACCTGCATCGGGATCACCAAGGATTTGATATATGGGGTGATCTTTGGTCCATCCCTGAGCAGGATCATGATCACTCACTTCAGGAGTTGGATCAACAATAGGAATGTTCACTGATGAAGAAGTTTGAGGTTCATCAGTTATTAACTGTTGAGTGTCAGACCGACCATTGTTTTCTAAGAGGTTTTCAGACGAAGAAAGATCTGATGGAGGGAGTGTGTTTAGAGGCTCAGCTGAAACCCATGAGGTGGATTCAGCATTAGGTGGGATGATGTTTGGATCATCATTAGCAGCTGGATGATTTGAGTGCTGATGATTTGAGAAGAAATGTTTTGTTTCTCTATAATTAGAAAACATCCAAGCATTTAGTTCTTCATTGTCAGCGATAGGTTTAGAGTTCGCTGAACGGTATTCGTCAAAAGTGACATGAATTGTTTCTTCTACTGTTTGTCTTCTCTTATTGAAGACTCTTTAGGCTTTGGAGATGGAGGAATACCCAAGAAATATTCCATCATCAACCTTTGGCTCGAACTTTCCAAGAGAATCTTTGTTGTTTAGAATGAAGCATTGACAACCAAAGATATGAAGAAAACTGATAGAGGGTTTTCTTCCATGAAATAGGTCATAAGTTGTCTTTCCAAATCGCTTTACTATCAGAGACCTGTTTTGAGTAAAGCAAGCAGTGTTTACAGCTTCAACCCAGAATTGAGTAAGGAGATGAGAATCGCTGCACATTGATCTGGCAACTTCAATTATTGTTTTGTTTCTTCTTTCAGAGACTCCGTTCTGTTAAGTCATTCTTACAGAGGAGAAGTTGTGAGAAATTCCCTTGCTCTCAGAGAAATTGTTGAGGGAACTGTTTTTGAATTCACCTCCATGATCACTTCTTATTGAGTGAACAATAAGATTATTCAACACTTCCATCTTTCTAACAAAAAATATCAGTTCTTTTGGAGTATCACTTTTGCAGCGAATAAAGATAACCCAGGTATAGCGAGAGTATTCATCTACAATGACAAGTGTATATTTCTTTCCATCTATGGATTGGATATTGACAGGGCCAAACAAATCCATATGCAAGAGTTGAAGAGGACTTGTCACTGAGGAAACTTGTTTCGATTTGAAACTAACTTTAGTCTGTTTTCATTTTTCACATGCTGGACATAGAGATTCCTTACCATATGAGTGTTGAGGAAGACTAGAGACCAGTTCCTTAGAAGAGAGAGAATTCAGGGTTTTGAAATTTAGATGAGAAAGCCTTTTATGCCATAGCCAGTTGACATCAGAGGAGGCTTTAGAAAGAAAACACATATTTTTAGTGGTAGTAGAGTCCATATTTATTACATAGACATTTTCCATACGATAACCACTGAGAGCAAGTTTTCCATTCTCATTTACCACTGAACATGCTTTCTTAGTAAAGCGAACTTCATATTCTTTGTCAAATAGCTGATTGATGCTTAGAAGATTGTGCTTCAGTTCGTGTACGTAAGTGACTCTTCTGAAGGTAGTTGTCCCATTGCTGAGGACACCAAACCCTCGGGTATATCCTTTTCCATTTCCTCCAAAGGTCACCGAGGGACCTTTCTCTTCCTTGTATTCAGTAAGCAGGTCTTTTTGTCCAGTCATATGTCGAGAGCATCCGCTATCTAGAGACCACATACCCTTCGATCCCTGCAAACATAAGGAAGATTAAGTTTTTTTTGGTACCCACTTTTCAATAGGTCCAGTAGGGTTAGTGGAGATGGAAGGTTCAACAATCTTCACGGAAGTTGAAGATTCAGCTTCAGTAGTAACCTTTACTTTGGTTAATTTCTTAACCTTAGTGGTATTTTTCAGCTTGGTCGATTTCTCAGCTTTGGTGACCATCTCAGCCTTGGAGGCATTCATCTTCACTTTAGCTGTTTTATCAGCTTTTGTGGCAGTTGGACATTTACTAGCAATATGTCAGTGAATACACAATGATAGCATTTTCTATATTTGAAGGTGGTTTTAGGACCATGAGTAGTAAGATTAGAAAACTTGAGATGAGCAGGGCCAACTCCAAGAATGCCTTTACAATAAGATCTGGGAGGAACTTTCAGTTCTTTAGATTTCTTAGGCTTAAGATCAATTTTCATCTTTGGAGGACAGATATCAAAGATTTCTGTCACAGAGCTAGAAGATCGATTCACTGAAGGTTTAGAAGGAACTTTCAGTTTTTCTTTCTTGGTAGCCTTCTAAGGATGGAAAATATATTTTCCATTATCTGCAGGCTTAGAGCCTTTTGTTAATTCCTCGTGTTAGAACATATTTTATGTTCACTTTAGAAGTTTAGTAAAGTAATCCATATTAGTTTGTATTGAGCCTTGTAATGGGTTTGGGCTTAAATTTGTACAAGGGTATTGGGCATATAAATAGTTTGTTTTGTAACTAGTCATTCAACCATGCCTTTACAATACGTTTTGTAACTAGTCATTCAAGAATCGAAGTTTTGAAGATTTTGTTGAAGTTTTTGTGAAAATCGTTCCAGATCTACAAGTTTTCGCAAGATTTGATGAAGAACTCGCAAATGTTGGAAGGATTCGCAGAAAGAAGTTTTTGTTGAAGAATTTGCAGATGGAACATTGGACACAACAAAACTACAAGTGTGGAATTCTCAAGTAGTTATATGCGAAAGTTGAAGGATCCGCAGACTACTATGCTATATGTTGTGTGCGAATTCTAAGGATTCGCAGGCCACTTGGTTTGAAATGTCAAAGTTTTCGCAGGTTATATGTATGCGAAAAGTGGCTTCCAAATTTCAGAAATGTTCTAAGTATAAGTTTCGCAGGTGAGAGAGCTACGAGAAGTCCAGAATTCGCAGGTTAGTATGTTGCGAATTCTGAGGATTTGTGAAGAAGAGATCTGCGAAATGCGAGAATTCGCAAACATGAGGCTTGCGAAAGTTGGGAATTCGCAATGCAAGCCTTTGCGAATTGTGGTTCAGGCTTATGCCATATTGCGAATTGTGCTCAAACTGCTACAGTGATCTGCGAATTTTGATGTTTTTGTGGGAATTCTGACTGTTCTGAACCCAGTTTGATACAAGTTTGCCCTGTTCCTGAGCTTTATATGCGGAATGCATATGTGACATCACTCCTATCATATGTTGGTCACATATCATTAGCAATTGATCTATTCTTACACGAGTGCTCATGCCTGTCAAGATTTTCAGATTCTGGATTTGATGATTTGGTCTCTGCTTGGATTGAGTTAGCTGCCTGAGCATCTGCAATCATCAGTCTGGAGAACTTCTTTTGTGGTTAGACCGTTGAGAGCACTTTATCATTCTTCTGACCTGATCACTCAATAGTGTGAGCGACTGCAATCATTATTCTGATGCTTGAGTGGTAATTCAGAATCCTGAGTGCTTATAATCATCCAGTTTATTCCTGAAGAAAGGAGTTCTGGGTTTGATAGTTCAATATTCTGGAAAGCAGTCAGAAAATGAGTATCTTTCATCAGTTGTTGAACATTGCTTGCCTTGTAACCCTTGCCTTGTAGTGTTGCTACCGGATGCTACCACCCGTAAGCTGATCAGATGAAGTTCTTAAGCTGAATTCTGATTTCAACTCATGGTTCAAAGACAGATCAGATGTTATACACTGAAGATGCACTTGGGTGTCACTCCATAATCCACACATATCATTCTTGTGGGCGTTAAGGAATGTGTTGGGTTTACTAAAGTCAAAAGTTGTCTTGATGTGCACTCAGTCGAGGTTATGGTCTACATCAGATCTGATATTTCAGTTGATACTTCAAGGATAAGAGCTACTTTCTAGGGGGAGGAAGAGGAGCTTTGAAGTTTATGCAGCACTAAGTTTTCTAAAGAAATCAAGGGGGAGAGGAGCTGAAGTTGGAGCTGATCAAAGAATGATTACTTTACAAAACTTTGGGGGAGAATGTTAGAACATATTTTATGTTATTATTTGAAGTTTTATAAAGTAATCTACATTATTTGTATTGGGCCTTGTATATGGGTTTGGGCTTAAATGTGTACAAGGGTATTGGGCATATAAATAGAGTATGTAGTTAGTTTGTTTTGTAACTAGCCATTCAACCATGTAGACATACGGATTGTAAAAGCTCTCTGTAGTTTAGTTTGTGTTTGTGAATAAAACTACAGATTCAATCCTCAATAATCCTTGTCAATCTTGTTTAATCAATTCAATATTGATCTCTTGGACCTATCACCTCGGGGATGGGATTGGAAGAAGAAGAAGAAGAGCACTGAGCATAAGAGGTGTCAGGGATAGAAGAGACAAACATTCCAAACTTAAGCATGGAACTATCTTCTTTAGGTTCATCCTGTTGTTTCCAAAAACCAAGACCAGTGCTATCACTGGCAGGGATTTGAGCACTTATTATCTCATTAATCTTTGTTGAGGATTTGCACCATCCTTCAACAGTTGCCTTTTCAGCTTTTAAAGCAGCGATGGCTTGTTTGCGTTCAATGCTGATGATTTCGTTGACAATGACTTGATCTTTCAAACTTTCCTTTAAAAGAGTTAGTTCTCTGATCTTTTCATGACATTTTTCTAGTTGTTTAGTTAAATCAATATTTTTGTTTTCAGCTAGAGTTTTGCCATTAAATGCATTGTACAGATCAATTGTCAGCACATCAATAGCGCGACTTCTCTCAGCTTCAGATAGAGAGGGATTAGTAGAGATTGATACCTGAGAGGAGATATAGCTTATGGAAGTTTATGTTGATTCTTCCACTTCTTCTTTAATCTCAGCCATAAGACAGAGATTAGCGACTTCCTTTTCATCAGAACTTGATTATTCTGATTCAGCCCAGTCATGCTCTTCAGCGATAAGACCTTTACCTTTTCTTTTAAAGTCTTTCAACTTTTGTTATTTTTCTTTCAGCTTAAGGTATTTGCTATCGCTGGTTTTCCTAGAGGTAGAAGGTTTGAAGACTTTCTTTGACATGCACTCACTTGCAAAGTGTCCAATCTTTTCACAGTTATAACAAGTAACAGTAGCCTTATCAACAGGGGTTGATTTTGGCTTGTCAGTTAGAGAGAGAGGCTTATTTCTTCTGAAATTTCTCTTTCTTGCAAATCTCTTAAAAGAGTTTGTCAAGAGTGATAAGGATTCATCAAACTCTGAAAGATCAGTGTCTAATAATTCCTCAGTATCAGAATCTAACTTAGTGATAGTGAGAGTAGATCGCTGAGATGGAATGATCTCTGAGGAGACTAAAGAAATAGGAGTGCTTTTGGAGTCTTTAGAATCTTTTACAAGATTCTTCTTCAGGAGATTTGATTGCTCATAGTTGAGCAATATTCCATACAAGGTGCTAAGAGAGAGAGAGAGAGAATTTAAGTCTTTTGTCAGCTTGAGACACATTGAATAACTGTCCCAGCTTTCAGGAAGACATTCTAAGAATTTAGTTAATACCTCAGAATTAGAATAGGTCCTACCAGCAGTTCTTAGATCAATGATTAAACAGTTAAATCTCTGGTGAACATCAGATAGGGATTCGTTCTTACCAGCAATAAAACTTTCATACTGTCTTACCAAGTTAATCTTTCGAGTTTCTTGGACTTCAGTGGTGCCTTCACATTGAACACATATAGTGTCCCACATTTCTTTGGCAGTTTTAAGATTCATGATGGAATGGAAAGCTTCATCAGGCAGAGCCATATAGATAATGGTTTTTGCCTTTGCATCTAGACCAACCTTCTTTTTGTCTTCATCACTCCACTGTCTTATTTCCTTAATAGCATAACGTTCAGGAACAACAGGAGTGGTGGTAGTAGCTTAGAACGACAACTATCATTGTGAAAGGTTCATATGGGCCATTTGCTACGTATTCAGGTATAGTAGGATCTATACCTTCTAGAAATAGCATCATTCGATTTTTCCAGAGAGCAAAGTTATCTCTACTAAATCGAGGAGGTTTTGAGAGTGAACCATTATCATAGTAGTTTGTGTTTGTATTAAGTGCCATATTTAGAATAGCAAGGAGGAGAATAAAGCAAAATCTTGTTTATTAGATTAAACAATATGCTCTGATACCACTTGTTGGTCCCGAATGTGCTTAACAAGTTTGTAGAAGGGGGTTGAATACAAACACAAAATTTTAAAGTTTAATAAATTGTTTATTGATAAATCAAAAAACAATTTACAAGTTTGTTGCGGAATAAGATTAAGTAAAACCTAATCTAAGCAAACTTAAGAATCACTAAGATGGTTGCACTAGAAATAGAGAATAGGGGATTGGGAGAATATAGAAAACAAGGGTTTCTATATATTTTGAAAGATGAAGGCTTCTCAGATGGAGTGTTGATCTTTCTATTTATACCCTATGCATTAAATGCATGGTAGAGTACTTTACACGTGTCCTTCATTGATTGGTTGCATAGGTCTGACTTTAGGAGACATGTTTTCGGTCGTATGATGAACAGTGTAGTTGACAGAGTTGTTGTACGAATTGCAGTAGAGGTATGTCCGTTTTGACAAATCGTACTAGGTGTGCAAGGGTAAGACAAAAGAGACTTGAGGCATAAACTAAGTGACCATCGATCGCTGAATATATCTTCCTTCAGAGATACAAAGAAGTTCAGCTATCGCTGAATCCTTTCCTCAGGTTTCTTTGCGTGCATAGATTCGTCTTGGCTTCACTGATATCCACATCAGGTCATAAGTAGACTTGTCTTTGTTCAGCAGCTTCATCTTCGATTCAGCGGTGAACATCTTTTGTCGCGAAACTTGTCTTCAGGGATTACGTCTAACTGTTTACAGGAGAAATCATCAGCGATACTGAACATACTCAGTATTTGATCGCTGATAGTGAAACACTTTTACATATGAATGTTTACAAGAGAGATCATCAGTGATAGATGAACAAACTTAGCTTTATCGCTGATGATGAAACATTTATACATAATATTAAACGTAATTTTCACTAAATGTTGAAAGGGTCATTTTCAAATCACTGAGAGAGTATGGATCAACAGTTTTCTTTGAAAAATGCTTCTTCGTTTTGGATGAAGAAGGAGTTGAAATAGGTTGATAACCGTATTGTTGACAGAAATCTCCTAATTCATTTTTACTAGTGATTTTGTCATTTTTAAGCTTAGCATTGATTTTTAGATCAGAACAAATTGCTAATCCTTCTTTATTAACAAGATTAATAAGCTCACCATAAGTTAAATCTTTATAAGGGATTTGATTATTATATTTTTCTCTTAGATTATTTCTAATCTTTTCTGCAAACAAGTTTGGTAAACCTACAATGAATCTTTCATTGTATGCCTATCTACCAGGGTTCGAATCCTGGGGGACGCACTTCAGCGATACCCAAACCTTGGGTCGGCCTTCGGGTCGGGTCGGGTCGGGTCCAGGTTTACGGGAATACCAGTCTATGGGTATGCGGGTTCGGTCTTGATCGGACTTAGTCGTACCTGGGCTGGTCCAGTCAATTGAGGCTGGACCGGGTCGCCGCGGATTAGTCGGTGCTGCCCAATTGGATGCCCGGATACCGCGGGTGCGTGTGTGTGTGGGCATAGCCCAAGTTGCCGTACAAAAAAAAATGAATCTTTCTTTCCAGTAAGCTTCTTTGCAGTCTGGTCTTAACATGACTTTTGATTATTGATTATTTCCAGTATTTTTGTACCATTTGAAATCTTGTAGTTTTGTACAATTTACGTTAAGGAGTATTTCTGCACTTCTTTCATGAAACATTGTTGGATCACCTATATAATTCTTCATTATGGCATATATAAGAGTAGGAATTATATTGAGTTCTTGAGTAGGAACTTGTTCATTATTTTCTGTTTTGATAACGGTTTTTCTAGCATTAAGGATAATGGCTTTTTCTTCTGGGGTTACATAGAGATCCTACCACCCATCTTTCTTTCCAGTAAAACCTGAGGTTAATAAATCGGCAATTTGACTTTGATTATTTCCTTTGATTGTATAAGCATTTGCGGCCATATTGATTTCTTGGAGTAAATTTAAAATTTGATGTTCTGATAATCCATCAATATTCCATTCATATACTGATTAACCATCAAATTGACTTCTATTGAGAGCAAAGTCTCTTGCTTCATATTGAACATCTGGAAAAGTTGGTCTTGAATAATAATTTAGGGTTTAGGGAATAATAATTTAGGGTTTAGGGTTTGCTTGTAGAAGCAGAATTACCACTAAATTTTAATCTAATGATATTATCAATTTGTGAATTTAAAAATTGTTCTTGAAGTTGAGAAATATTATTTTCATTTGATTCATTATCAGAAGAATCTTTAAATGAATCATCTGAATCTTGATTAATAACATTAACTTTCATATTACTTAATTTTTCACTTAATTCATTGACCATCTTCTTATTATATCCTTGATTTATGTTTGAATCTAACTGTTGAGGTAGGAAAATTGGATTTTCGATATTTACAGGTGTTTTTGATTCCTGATTTTCTTTGATCTCTATTTCTTTTTTATTAGAATTATTTTCAATTCTATTTAATTGTTGACTCATTGTATTTAATATTTTATTTGAATAATTATTTTGATATATTATGTCTTTGATCATTTCTTCTTTTTTTGTCATTTCTGTAATTGCTATTTGAGGAGAGGCTATATATTTTTCTTGTATTAATATATTTTGTTTTGGTGGATGAATAGCTATAACTTCTTCTTGATTTGATAATGTTTTGTATTTTTGAGTTAATTTTGGAGATTCATAAACATTTAAAAAGGGATTTTTAATATTATTTTGTTTGCAAAATACTTGTTCATACCATTCAAAGAATGAAATATGAACATTACGTTTATTAATATATATTCTCCATTGAAGTTGATGTTTGAATTCTTCATCACTATCATTAACAAAATTGTAATATCATTATCTTCTTTCTTTGTTATGATCAGTATGGAATTCTTTTCTAAGATATTCCATATTAATTGTTGATTCTACTATTTTATCTCGATTATTTTGACTACAATTAATTTGGACTTTATTACTCATGATTAACAAATTATTAATTCTGATCTAGCTTCTTTAATCCATTGGAACATTATTTCGATTCTTTCATCTAAACGTTTTATTCTTATTATAATTTTTCCTAATTGTATTATCTGAATAGGTGTTAGTTTATTATAAATACTCCATTCCTTATGTTGAATTTTTTTTCTTTTATTTGTATCTCTTTTCTTTTGAGTACAACTAATTCTTCTGAATCCATTTTTATAATTTGCCAATAAGAACTCATAAGGAGTGTTTGAACTCTATTATGATTACATAAAATTTGAGTTCTATTATTCATATTGAGGTTTTAAATCTATTCATTTCTGATGATAACATATCTGAATGGGTTGGGCTAGGTATCCCTTTAGATTCACTTTTGTTATCTTCTTGATAAATTGGTTTTGGTATATTTTGATTAAAATCTACATATCTTAATGATTTAGATTTTTGAATAGAAGGACCTCCTAAATTAATAGTACTACTTGTTGAATCTGTTGAAAATCTTGATGAAATAGATTGAATAGTATTAAAATTAATATCGACAGAACCATCTTCATGTTCTATGATATTTGATATTTGATTTGTGTCTCCTATGGGTTTAGGTAGACTTATATCTTGAAGATTCCAATTACAAGATTGAGTAATAAGTCTTTTTGGAGTTTGCACTTTTGTATGTTGAGGACTTGATTCAAATATGACAGTTTCATTTTTTGGGCCAGTTATTCTAGCCTCAGGTACTATTGTTGTAGACATAGTCTTATAACAGACTCTATATATTATGGCTACAACTTTTGTATCTTCTTTGAATTCTAGATTCTTAGTTTTAATTGTTAAAACTAAAGTATCTAAAACTATTTGGATCAAATAATCCTACAGAGAATTTTGGATAACAATTGAAGTAGATTGGGCCATTTGAAATATTAGTTTCTGCCATAGCTAATATTGAATTTTGAAAGTTTGTATGCCTAGCATCTCTTAGTATTAACAAGACTGGAGCATCTATTCCTAGTCTGAATAAAGGTTAATTTGATTGATATTTGAACTAAACCAACATGTAAAAACTTAAATTTCTTTCTATGTTGTATGATTGCTCATTTTGATAAAGATTTAGACTATCATAATCTTTGTTGATTGAAACAGTTTGTTCGGTTTCTTTAATTGAATATCCTTGTAAAAAATCAAAAGTTTCGATTTTATATATTGTATTAAAACTTTGTTTTGGTATTGTCCAATTTGATAAACTCTGTTCGATCTCAGAGATATGAACTTCAGCAGAATTCATATGAAGATCATGTTCTTCATTGATTTCATTGTCAAAATTATTCTTTTTAGAAAATAAATTCATCATCTTTTCTGTAAATAAAAGTATATTTGGAAATAAACTTGATTTAGTGAGAAAACTGGGTATTTCTTTTGATTATTGGACTATTAACTGGACCACCACGACTATTAACTGGACCACCACGACTGGACCACCTATCACTGACCTGGTACGACCACACGTCTTACAACCTACTGCGTCACTTACGCTACTCCAACGGCCAAGGCTAAACCAACGCCGGGCTAAAACCAACGCTAATATCCAATTATCATGAGAAAACTTCATTTTCTTATAAATCATTTTTATCTCTAAATAACTTTGATTTAAACAGATAAGATTAGATTTCATTTTTTTAAAAATCTTAATACAATTAAGAATATGATAAACATATCTCTTTTACTACAACACATAAATGGCTCTGATACCAAATGGGGAGCGGATCATCAATTGGATAAATTGGACAATAATATATGATAATATGGGGAGCGGATCATCAATTGGATAAATTGGACAATAATATATGATAATTTGTCATTATATGTATGGAGCATATATATTATATGAATCATGTTGATATTTGTCATTATATGTATGGAGCATATATATTATATGAATCATTTTGATATTGATAAATGATTCTAAAATTTAATATATGATTAATAACAAAAAAGTTTGTAAGCTCATTTAAAATAATCATTGAATAAATATTTGAAATAAAGATTCTTATTTGATGAGTATGATTAAAATTTTGCAAGATAAGGCAGCCATTACTAAAAATAACAACATAAAGCATGATTAAAATATACTTTCTTTAATTAAACAATCTTTTGAACAGTTGTCTCTAAGACAATTTGAACATAGAGCTCGTGATATGAATATCTGAAAATCTAAAGATTTTGAACATCTCGCCATAGAGAATTTAAGAGAGGGTTTTGATTTAGACATGACATTTTAATATATATATATATATATATATATATATATATGGGGAGAAGTTCAACTGTGAACTGCTAAGCGTCTAAGAAGTAGAAAAGTGATCATATCCCTTCATACGGTCAAGATAAGTCAAGAATTGTGGCTTTGACTGGTCAAAATTTGCGGCTATACGAAAAAATAAAGGGGGAAGGTTCATATGTGAGCCCGTAACGATTCACATATGAACTATCTGTGCATATGTGAACCCTTGTGATTCACATATGAACTATTTAACTGATTAACATATGAACCCATGTGATTAATTATACAATTCATATGTAAATCAGTTAATTAGCTCATATATGAATCACGTGGGTTCATATGTGAATCATAACTAATCACACGGGTTCATCTATGAATCAATTAAATAGTTCATATGTGAATAATAAGGGTTCATATGTGAATCGGTTAAATAGTTCTTATGTGAATGACAATGGTTCATATATGCACAAATAGTTCATATGTGAATCACACGGGTTCACTTATGAACATGTTTGCATCCTACTTGTAAAAGTAACGAGACTACCCCTCTAACTTCCATATACCATGCGACCGAACTATCCGGTGATTCACAGTGAAAGCCACAAATGTTGACCAGATAAAAGGCTAGGATCACTTCTCTACTTCTCACACACTTAGCACTTCTCATTTGAATGTATATATATATATATATATGTTGGTTAAATCATGTGAGAACCAAAAAAAAATTGAGAACCGCGAGAACCAATCTAAGCCAGTTTTGATCCTAAATTTTGATCGTATAGTTTTAATTAAAAGTTGTTTCACCACATAAAAAGGGCATAATCTTCATTTTGGTAACTGAAATTCACCGTATGAAACACATACTATTTCACCACATGAAACCAAACACTATATGTTATTTCGCCACATGAAACCAAACATAATTTTCTTCTGTTTGTTATATCATCCCATGAAACCAGAAACCCTAAATTATGTTCCGTGTGTGAATCCTGCTTGAACAATGATCATGAGGTGCAAATTGAGGCCGAGTGTGAGAAATCATGAAGTCCACTGGATTTTGGTGTTGATTCGAAATGGTAAATGTTATTTTACCACATGAAACCAAACATAATTTTCTTTTGTTTGTTATTTCACCCCATGAAACTAGAAAGAAAAATCCCTAAATTATGTTCCGTTTTCATGCTCTTCACATGCCCTATATATCCATGAAATCGATCCAAGGTATATCTCCGATGTTAAACACATCATTCAACAGGAACAACTCGTCCAACATCTTCTTGAACTCATCTGGACTCACCACCGAGTTCGACTCATCCGATTCGTCCAAATACCTTTTCCCCAAAACCATCCGACTAATCAAGTTCAAACTCACCGTTGACAACATATCCTTCAAAAAGATCTCCTCGCCGACCGAATAAAATATCGACTTCAGCAACGATTTCATTTCCTCGATTTGGCTGTACTCGTAGGACTCAAGGCGTTTCGCGCTGAAGATTATGGATGGAATGGTGAAGGAGAGAGCCTATGAGGTTGATGTTAGGACATTATTTTGTATTCAAGATTATGTGTTGTAAGGGTATTTTTGTAAATATACCTTGATCGATTCCATCAAGGTATAAATAGTTTAGTTGTCTTGTATTCTTAGTTGTAGGAGCTCATTTGTTACAACTAGAGAGAGAATTTTTGTAGAGAGTTTGAGAGCATTCTTTGTAATATTTCTCTTTCTAGAAATATCACTTGTGATTTCTTGATTGAATTCATATCGGTTCTTGATCATACACTTGAATTGGAAATATCAATTGGTATCAGAGCAAGTCCGGAAGATTCGGAGGAGATTTGAAGCATCAATTTGAAGAATTCTTGAAGAAATTTGAAGGTTTGAAGATTTTGAAATTTTTTGAAAAGTTATTTGTGTACGTTTTTGAATTTCTTTTTGAAAATTGATTTTTGATTTAGATTTGTTTTCAAATTGATGAAATGATAATCCTAAAGTCATTCTTAATCAATTTCAAGTTTAATTTTGTTTTTGATCGAAATATGGAAGGTTTTGAAAGTTTTCTAAGGAGATCGTGTTCTTGAGATTTCTTGATCAATTTTACAAAATCGTTGTAATTTGATCCAAATTCTTTGCATAGACCTTCGCCTTTTGTACTTGTAAACAGTTCATCAACAATTTTCAAGGCTTCATCAACAAATTTGTGTTTTTGAAAAATTTTGGATAGACACTGGGTTTACTCCATAAGTATCACATGTTCTCTCTCATCTATTGCACAATACACAAAGCTGGATGTGTGTATATCGCCCAACAAACAATTTTTCTGGGTCAACAATTTTGGCTGCTGTAATTGTCCTTTCTTTATCGCATGACTCACCGCTTTGACTACAACTGTGTTTGGTGACCAAATGAAATGTTGCTACATGAAGAAGTTTACTGCTACATGATTCATAAATTGTTGTTAATTGTTGAAGTGATTTACAGTTGCAATTCATATTAGGTTGTTGCTATAGTGTATACCGCAGAACAAAGTTGCGATATACTTCTTCATCGTACAATACAGGCTCCTAAATCAGTGGTCAACACCATGTCTTGGTCAACGATGGAGGCTTGATTTCATAATTGAGAGGTAGCTGTGATAGTTTTACAAGAATTTCCTGCGTTAGTTAACAAGTGGTTGGTGGTCAACATATTCTTTTAAACCAATCTATCGCACAACATGCTCATGGACGGTGGTGCATGTTAAATCGGTGGTCAACAAAATAAAACGGTTGTCAACTTGTGTGGGCTATCATTTGGAACAAGCTTTCACATAGTTGACTGTGTTCATCAATTTTTGGTGCAGTTGATTGTGTTTCAATTTCATGCGATAGTTGACCATAAACTACAAAGTGTTGCGATAGTTAACAAACAAAGGTTGCGATATTTTTTTTATCGTAAAACTCTAGGTTCAAAAGTTGGACAGCTTACTGAGTCAGACGTAAATATATCGGAAAGAGGTATGTGATATATTGATTATCGCAAGAAACAATTAGTTAGTCCACACATCTTTATCGCACACTTCTATAACATTCAAAGTTGTTTATGCACGATTCAAGCATTTATATCTCATCTCATCGCACGTTTCTAGCTAACTATCCCACATACATTGAGCGATAATTCATAATCTCGCACGAAGGGTGACCGATAAACAAGAGTATCGCATGTTGCATGGGTTTTCATGGATTGCATGGGTTTAGGGTTTGAAGCTTCTCGCGACGGTTATAATTTTGTGATAGATTTTCGTTAGACTATTTGTGTTTGAGTTGCAGGGTTGACTTCAAGAGTTCGTTTTTTTGCGTTGACTTTTTGAGAAAGTTGACTTTCAGGTATAATTTTCATTGTTTGACTTTCAGTATTTGATTTCTCTTTTATGTTGACTTTCAGGTTCTATCTTCAAGAGTTGACTTTCAATTTCGACTTTCGAGAATTGACTTCAAATTTGATTTTTGAATTTTGATTTTAAAGTTGAATTTCATGTTTGACTTTTCTATGAAATTTTGACATTTTGATAATTATTTCAGATTTTTCTAGATCAATTCTCGATCAACGATCAATTCTTCACGTGTTTGTGATTATCACTACAAGAAAAATGGTAATTAGTGACAAAAAGAAATTGGTCACTAACGATCAAAAATTGGTCACTAAGGTCGTTTAGTGACCAAAAATTATGTCGTCACTTTTCGTCACTAAGGTCCCTCACTAATTTACAATAGTGACTAAATATAAAAATGGTCACTAATTAGTGACAAAATTAAAGTGGTCACCGTATTTGTGACAATTATATTGGTCACTAAATTTCGTCACTAAATTGCTAAAAGTTGTCACTAATTGTCAATATAACGGCTCCGTTAACGTTTGTTAACTTTAATTAGTGACCAAAATATGTGGTCACTAATTATAAAAAATGAATAAAAAGAATTGTCATAGATTTGTACTGTAATTGTTATTAAAATATAACTAAAATCTGCTAATTTGTAAAGATAGAAATCTAAAATTAATTTCATTTGCATAAAGTATACTTCTTAATCCAAAAAAGTATATAATTCTTCATCCAAACAAGCATGTCAAAGTCAATATCAATTTATTATCACATGACTAACGAAAATAAAACATAAAATTCTAAGTTTTGAGACCCCAATGCAGATAACTTTGTAGGACTTCTTCCCAACCAACTCAGCCACCCTCTAATGGCAATGATATATTTGCTTCCGTTTTTCACTCTTTTTATCTAATAAAAGTTTGTTAGGGCTTCTTTGTATTTCCCCTCTATATAAAGGGATTTCCTTTTTCTTTTTAATCAATGAAATAAAACCTTTGCCATAATTTGTTATTATGGTATCAGAGCAGAAATAAGATCCAACCCTACCCTAACCATGTCCGGCGGCAACGACAAATAAGGAGGAGCAGACGGCAGCAACAACACCCCAAATTATGACTCTCCCTTCTACATCCACCCTTCTGACTACCCTCGTCAGATGCACGTTAATGACGTGCTCACAGACGGAAATTATACAGATTGGTCACAAGAGATGTTAAACTTCTTGTTTGCCAAAAACAAAGTCGGTTTCATTGATGGAACCACTGAAAAGCCAGCAACAGATTCCAAGGATTACATGCCTTGGATGAGAAACGATGCCATGATAAAAGGGTGGTTGAACACCGCCATGGAAAAGGAGATCCGAACAAGCGTCAAGTATGCGACGACATCTCGAGAGATCTGGGAAGACTTGAAGGAACGCTTTGGAAAGGAGAGTGCACCCAAGGCTTACGAATTAAAGCAATCGCTATCCACCACCAGACAAGAAGGGTTGTCCGTGTCAGCATACTACACCAAACTATGTGGGATATGGGATGAAATCTAGTATGTCTTGCCTATGCCGATCTATGAATGCAAAAGGTGTACGTGTGGTATAGGTAAGAAATTCACTGAATTCCAAGATAAAGAAAGACTGTATGAGTTCTTGCTAGGTTTGGATGCTGAATTCGCCACCATAAGAACCCAAATCCTGGCCATGCGACCAACTCCCACGCGTGGAACAACTTATCACTTAGTGGCCGAAGATGAACAGCAGCGAGCCGCTTCTGGATCGAGGTGAATTGCGGTCGACACCACGACTTTTCAGGCCTCTCTTCGTGCCAAACGCGATCAGAACCAGTTGCCGTCCAAACCCATACGAAAAGAAGGAAAGAAAGAAGTCGGAGGACAGGTGGAATACTGCATTTTTTGTGGAAAGATGGACATAACAGGGACGGTTGTTTCAAATGGGTTGGTTATCCGGAGTGGTGGTCGGGAAAGGCAAAGCCGGCAAAGCCTAAGGTTGCTCTCGTTGAAGGAGAATTAGATCCAACGCTTGGTTTAAATGAAGATCAATACAAGCAATTTGCCAGCTTTTTTGAAAAGAAAGACAAGAATCCTCCGGTTGCCAACATGGCAGGTAAAATCAACAAGAAGGGTAAATGGATTGTAGACTCTGGTACGACTGAGCACATCACTTATGATGATTATTTACTCGAAAAACTACCCACAGAACGTTTTGAAGCACCAGTAACCATTCCCAATGGTGACACCATACCCGTTAAAGGTCGTGGAAACCACACCCTTCCAAATGGTATCACCATAAAGGATGTTTTACATGTGCCCGATTTTGAATGTAATCTTTTATCTGTGAGCAAGATTAGCAATGACTTACAATGTGCTGTCACGTTTTTCCCAAACTTCTTTGTGATGCAGGATTTGAGTTCGAGGGTATTGATTGGAATGGGTGAATGTGTCGAGGGTTTATACAGGATGGGTACGAGGAGACGGGCTTTGTTGACTAGCTCTCGTACTTGGTATAAAAGATTGGGACACACCTATATTTCTAAACTTTGTCGTTTTGATTTTATCAACGATGTTTCTGTCAATTCAAACAGTGTTTGTGATTCGTGCATTAAAGCTAAATTTGCTAGATTACCCTTCCACCTTAGCACCACAAAAACAAATGCTTCTTTTGACCTTATTGTTGTGTAATATTGTTGCAATCCTTTTTGAGATTCACTTAAAATAGAATTTAGTGCAAGTATACACCTTATCCTACTATCGTCTCTTAACAAGTAATAGTGATACAAAGTACCGGATATCGATCCTCAGGGAATTCTGTGAAAGTTTAATCAGGAAAGTCCAGTAATTAAAAGTCAATTTCAGATGGCAAATTCGAAGAAATATTTTAACGGGCCTAAATTAACACTAAGGAAAGTTCAGTCGTGAGAAAAGGCAAAGGGTGCAAAGGTTCATTAGGACTGAAACAAATGATCCAGTAAAAAGATATTATAGCAGTCTCATTTATCCCAGAATTAACATTTAATATAATCTTTTTAGGAATTATACATTTTCATACAGTTAATTAGTCATCAATTAATTATCTGTAATCTTTAATTACCTGAGATATGCTCAACGAAACTTTCACTATGTTTTTTACACCCTTTTTATTTTTTTCATCAGTCTCGGTCCTAACTCTGCCTTGCACCCCAAGCTAAGGTTTTAGCCTATCATTGTTTGGTTTTTCTCACAAAAGAATTAAATACTGAAGAGCAGATACTGAAATCGAAAATTGAGAAAACAAGGAGCAAGTACTGATGTTTAAAAAGAAAACTTGTCGTGCAAGCAATTAGTATCTAAAGTGTAGACAGAAATTTAAATTGCAGAAAATGTAAATTACTGGAAAGTAAATTGCTGGAAATTAAATTACTGGAAAAGTCAATAATGCAGTAAATTGCAGAAAGTAAAGGTGATGTGAGTGTTTCCAGATTTGGCAACTTGCGCGGGAAGTTTTGTTGAAAACTAGAACACTTGCAAAAACGCGGAAGCACTAATTTTACTACTTAGAAAAATCACCGTTTGGCACAGAAGGAAATTAATCCAAAAGAACGCCAAATATACCGACTTAGTTCTAAAAGTAAAATTACAAGCAACCAAAAGAATTAAAGCAAACGAACCTTGAAAACTTTAGAGATTACTTGGAATTTGCCTCAACAAATTACTACTAGCCACGTGTTACAAAAGACGTAAATCCAATGTATATCACGATTTTAAAGACTAGAATAATGGAGAAAACAAAAGAAGACCCAAGTAACAATTCTTACGTAAACAAACGTTATCAAAATACGAGTAACCGAACAATTTAGAAATCAATGTTGGGAGATCACAAGCAGGCCACGACCTCAAGATGAAGTTTTTGGAATTTTGAAAACGATTTATAGTAACCAAGAAACAATTGAGAATGAAATACTAACACTTGAAACAAAGGATGGAATTGAAATTAAATTACTTGAATTACTTCAACAATACTTGCAAATAAAATACCAATGTATGCCTACACTCGAATTGCTTGAGAAATGATGATCACAAAGTACCTAAGATGCAAAGTTTACTTGTTTCAAAAGGTGATCCAATGACAAATAAAAACCTAACACAAACAATCTATTTATATAAAAACCAAACTTTGCTTCCAAGGTAGGTTGATTTCCAAGTAAACATGATCATGGGCCAAGTCTTCTACTTCCTTTCATTTTGTCTTAAAAATTCGTCCCCAAGGAGGAGCCCAAACAATCGGCCCAAAAGGACAAGAAGAGATCCAAGTCTTCAAGCCCAAATGCCTTTAACAAAAATCCAAGAGCAAGCCCAAATGCCTTTAAAAAAAATCCAAGAGCAAGCCCACTTTTAAGTCCAATTTCTAATCTTCATGGCTTCTCCGGGGTCTCAAAAATTCTGAAAATAAAAAGATAAAAATAAACATAAGAAACTAGACTAAAATTCAGCAAATCGTAAATAAATAAACAAAACCTAAGAATATCCTAAAAGGGTGTAAAATAAGATAAATAAAGACTCAATTCCTAATTTGGGCAAATAAAAGACTCATAAATGACACAAAAGGTGATGTTTTAGGGTTAATAAATTAACACCTATCACACCCCTAAACTTAAACTGTTGTTTGCCCCCAAACAACTAAAATGACAAATTAAAAGACTTAATAAAAGGAAAATAAAGCTGACATGAAAATATCTAAAAAAACTTGAGTCTGTTTCACCATGACCAAATTTATCACCATTTTGAAGCTTTCAAAGAATTTTCCATATCTTGAAAACAAACTGAAATTCATAGCCCTTCATAAATTCAGTTTATTTACCTAGATTAGAGAGGCACCATCACTAACTACCTAGGTTTGCCTTGTCACTAACAATAATCATCACAATATGTAGGTTAGGGATTTGAAGTGCATTTTGGCTTTTTCTTGCTTTTGCAATGCTTTGCCTTTTACCATAATCTCTCTTCTTCACTCAATGGCATAATTTTACTGCCAATATCTCATTTTGAGAAAAAATTCGAAAAAATTTGGACACTTTTGGTCTCTTTTGACTCTTGGTGCCTTTGGCACATTTTCATGCAAAGTGAATGGGGCTATGCCCTTTTGATTTTTTTCATTTCTGGGGCTTTGCATGCATACTTTGAGCATTTGGATGCTTTGAGTGGCTTTTGCGTGTTTGTGATTTACAATGAGGTGAGGTTTGGCAACTTTAGGACAAATTGTACCCCCCCCCCCCCCCAAACTTGAAGGATACAATGCCCTCATTGGATAAAAAAGGCTATGTGTATAGGCTGGAACAAAGAAAGGCCTAATTGATGACTTTAGTCAGTAGACTAGCAAACTGTTGGTGAAGTTGTGATGGCAATCCATAACTTAAGTGCAATACATCAGAGATTATTATGGCTATAGACTCAGAGGTACAAGATATGAAGCTGTGAAGTGCAGAAGTGATTGATGAATATAAGTGGCAGTGGTGGAAACAGTCTCTAAAATCAGTTCCCAATATATTTAAAAATGCAAAATAACAAGACACAAGACACCTAATCTAAAAACACAAAATAAACAAGATAAAGGGGAAACGACAGAACCTGTCCTACTCAGGATGAGTAGGAGATTGAACTTCTTGTAACTGCATCAGAGGGTCTGGGAAAGGTGGGATGTCGTCCAGAGCTCTGGGATCTTCCTTCAGAGTCGTCCTTCTCCAAACTTCGTCTTTCCTTCTCTCGTAATTCCACCATCTCTCTCTCTCCTCCTTCATGAGCTTGAAGTTTTCGTTCATCTCCTTGAGTTGTCTTTCTAATCTCTCTGTCTTCCTCTGAAAGCTTCTCTTGATGATTCGGGCCTGTTCCTCCATGTGTTCTAACAGGGAAACATTACCTAAACCTTCGTTGGCACATTTATTCAAAGATGGGTGTTTGTTCCTGAATAACCTTCTCAGGTTTTTCATGTCCATAGCCCTCCTTTCTTTTGGGAAGGTGTCAGTGGTGAGCTTGATAGCTCTAGACTCTTTCAGTAGGCTGTGTATGATAGAGGGGTATGGAAATCTTACGTTGGTTCTATCTAGGCTACTCTTAATGTTGTGACTTATCAGCCTTCCCACATTCAGAGGATGTCCCTCCAAAATGCAGTACATAAGCAACACCCTTTCCATGCATAAATAAGTGTCATATGTAGTAGGGTGCAGGGTGTGGCTAATAAAATAGAACCAAATGTTGGCCTCTGGTTTCAAGCTGTTGGTCTTAAGGGTCCTAGTTCTTCCTTTTACAGTCCATGAAATCCCCTCTAGAGCTACCCTATTCATAATTCTCTTAAGCTCATCTTTGCTTACCCCAGCCATTAATTTGTCAAATTCAGACACAACAGGGGAGTAAGATATTGGTTTCTGTCTTACTATTATCTCTGTGCTATCAGAGATGGCCATCTCAGAGTAAAAGTCCCTAACCCATTCGAGATTGTATGGTTCTGGGATAGAGCAGAGCTTTCTCCACCCTAGCTTATGAATCACAGATGCGATCTCAGGGTAAAGGGAGATTGACTCAGTGTCAAATCCCTTGGGAGTCTGTCCTAACTTGTCAGCAAAATAACCATATTTTCTCCTAGCTAGGGCACAACTAAAGAGTTCATCATGAGTAAAAAGATCAGAAACATTACCTCTTGTAGTTGGTCTAGCTATCCAGAGTGCATTTCTTTTGTTGATCTTGGTCCTTTGTCGAGTGACTCTGGTGGTAAGATATGCAGCTTGCTTTTCCAACTCAATGAGCTTCCTCTTCTTTGGTGGCACACTCCTCTCCACAACTTTTCCCTTGTCTTTCCTTCTTGTTTCCTCTTCGATTGGAGAAGTGGCTTGAGGTTCCTCAGAAGATGGGGTATCTCCATGGGTAGGGGAGTTATGCTCTGGAGTCTAGGGTATGGAGGCTGAATTGGGGATCAGAGGCAGAGCAGAGCTCTGAGGTATAAAAGTAGGTCTGGAGGAAGGTCCTTCTTGATATCGGCTCTGATGATTTTCACCGATCTTCAAAATGGCCTCAAAGAATAGTGGTGGTGAAGGAGTTATGGGTTCTCCTCACGAGTTTAGAAGGATTACGTTCGCAATGCTTATCAGAGGTTGGTATAGAGGGGCTCTGAAGTTAGGTGCAGTGAGGCTTAGGTCGAGATTGGGTGTGCTGATGTTGGCAACAGAGGCCACATTGTTCAGAGCAGAGGTCCTATCAGAGGGCCTCTGAGGTGCGATCTCTGAAGCTACTCCAGAGGGTCTCTGGAGTGCTACCTCTGGAAGAATTCTAGAGGGCCTATAAAGGTTTGCCTCTGATGGGAGTTCAGAGGGCCTCTGAGGTATTGTCTCATAGTTGATGTTGGCAGGCCTCTGAAGTTCGGCCTGAGCTTCGATTGCAGCAAAAAGCATGCAGAAAGGGTTAGCGTTCTCATTGGGTAGTGGCGCGTATGCAGAACCTGCAGATGGAAGAGATGAGTCTGTTCCTTCCTCAGGGATTTGTTTAGGCTCTCTTCTGTTTATTCTTCGTTCGTTTCTTCGAAGGGCGGGAGCAGGTGGTGCCTGGTTTGTATTTTGATTCCTCCCTGATCATCTTCTTGCATTGGAGTTCGTAATGGCCATGGTTATGGGTTTGCAAAGATAGAGAAACGAATGTGAGTTTCAGTATAGGTGATGATCGAGAGAATGGTTTCTTCGATGTTGATAGTAAACTGGAGGTGTAGAGAGGAAATGGTGAGGATAATGGCTTCAACAGTGTGGTATTTAACAGAACTTTTGTAACTTAGAGGGAAAGGGTTTTGGATGGATGTGATCGCCGGCGGTAACAGTATATGGGGGAGTGTGAGTGACGATGTTGATGGAAGTTGCAGGGGTGATGTGTGAGAGAGGGAGTTTGTTTTTGAACCAAGATGTCTCTTCGGCTACTAGATTGGTACTTAGAAGATAGTACCCGCCTAAATTTTTCTCTGAAGTGCATTAAATGAAGCCGCCTAACGTGGCCTCTTAGCCGATAATTAACCTCCATATTTCCTTTAATCCAGCTGTAATCATCTTGTAAACGTTCCAATCCTACAAAATTAAGAAAAAAATAAAGTAAACACAAAAAGGTGGTCTACTTCTCTTATCCATGCATTTTGGGTCGGGTCCTCCTTCTTTTCCTTTTCCAATTAGTATGTAGCCAGCCCAATTAATAGAATCAGAGGTGGGCTGAAAACAAGTAAAATAAAATGACATAAATAAAATTACACTAAGGATGCAAGAAAATGAACAATTAAGGAAATTATTTATAACACTTCTGGGATTTAACCCAAACTTCTAATTTACCAAATGAACAATCTCGGAAGGTTGTTGCAAAATTGCTATGTGATTGAAAAATGGTTTAACTCTTTGGCCATTCACTTTGAAAGTACTACCCTTTTCTTGATCGATTAATTCAATAACGCCGTAAGGGTATACTTTGGCAATTTGGCAAGGCCCAGTCCACCTAGAGTTCAACTTACCAGGAAACAATTTAAGTCTAGAATTAAAAAAGAGGACTTGTTGACCTGTAGTAAATTCTTGTGGAATTAATTTCTTGTCATGCCATTTTTTTGTATTTTCTTTATATAATTTGGCATTTTCATAGGAAAAATTCCTATGTTCTTCTAATTCATACAGCTGCAAAGATCTTTTCCTTCCTGCCACATCTAAACTCATGTTGAGTTCCTTAATGGCCCAATAGGCTTTGTGCTATAACTCTAGAGGTAAATGACAAGTTTTCCCTAAAACTAACTTATAGGGAGACATTCCAATTGGGGTCTTGTAAGCAGAACGATAGGCACATAGAGCATCATCTAATTTGGAGGCCCAGTCCTTTCTGTGAGGTTTGACTACTTTGGCTAAAATTCCTTTTATCTCCCTATTTGACAGCTCAACTAATCCATTGGTTTTAGGATGGTAGGTTGTGGCCACCCTATGTTTTATGTCATACTTTTCAAGAGCTTCTTCTAATAAGCTGTTTATGAAGTGAGTACCCTCATCACTGATTAGGGCACGTGGTGTACCGAATCTGGTGAAAATATGCTTTTGCAGAAATTTGACAACAGTCTTAGCATAATTGAAATGGCAAGCCATAGCTTCCACCCATTTGGACACATAATCCACAACAACCAAGATGTAGGAACAATTATTGGACATGGGAAAAGGTCCCATGAAGTCTATACCCCAGACATCGAATAGTTCTATTTCTAGAATTCCATTTAAGGGCATTTCATTTCTGTGGGAAATGTTCCCACTTCTCTGACACTCGTTGCAACTTTTTACAAAGTTGTAGGCATCATTGTGTAAAGTAGGCCAGAAAAATCCTGATTGCAAAATTTTAGCAGCAATCCTACTTCCTCCAAAATGTCCTCCACATGGCCATGAATGGCAGTGCTTAAGTACTAATGTTATTTCCTCTTTTAGGATGCACCTTCTAATCACCTGATCTGCACAAATTTTAAACAAGAAAGAGTCATCCCATAAGTATTTCTTTGAATCATAGATGAGCTTTCTTCTTTCATGCTTATTTAGTTCCTTGGGAATAATCCCGCAAGCTAAATAGTTAACAAGATCAGCGAACCAAGGCATTGTAGAATGTTGCAAGGATAAAATCCTTTCATCTGGAAATACTTCACATATATCACTACTTTGCACAAGGTTATCTTGTTTTTCTAACCTAGACAGATGGTCAGCAACAATGATTTCCACACCCTTTCTATCTTGATCCACACCCTTTCTATCAATGATTTCCAAATCAAACTCTTGAAGCAACAAGATCCACCTTATTAGCCTAGGTTTTGCATCTTTATTGGAAATGAGATACTTGATGGCAGCATGATCAGTGTGAATTGTTACCTTAGTGCCCATCAAATAAGATCTGAATTTTTCAAAAGCAAAAACCACAGCTAATAATTCCTTTTCAGTAGTGGTATAGTTGATTTGGGCTTCATTTAGAGTCTTACTTGCATAATAAATGGGGTGAAAATTCTTTTCCTTTTTCTGCCCTAAAACATCTCCTACTGCCCAGTCACTAGTATCACACATTATTTCAAAGGGTTGAGACCAATCAGGTGTTACTACTACAGGGGCAGTGACCAATGCTTCTTTCAGAACTTTAAAAGCCTTTTTACAATTTTCATCAAAATTGAAAGCATGGTCATGTTGCAGTAGTGCACAAAGAGGTTTTGAAATCTTTGAAAAGTCTTTTATAAACCTCCTGTAAAAACCTGCATGTCCTAAAAAACTTCGGATCCGTTTTACAGTTGTTGGTTCTGGTAATTTTTCAATCACCTCCAACTTTGCTTTATCAACCTCAATGCCTCTTTTGGAAATTAAATGTCCTAACACAATGCCTTCTCTAACCATAAAATGACATTTTTCCCAGTTTAAAACCAAGTCAATTTCTTCACATCTTTTAAGACTCTTTTCAAGGTTTTGTAAACACAGATCATATGATGTTCCATAAACTGAAAAATCATCCATGAAAATTTCCATGGAGTGTTCTAACATATCAGAGAAAATAGACATCATATATCTTTGGAATGTGGCAGGGGCATTACAAAGTCTAAAAGGCATTCTTCTAAAGGCAAAAGTTCCATATGGACAGGTGAAAGTGGTATTCTCTTGGTCATCCGGTGCAATGGCAATTTGATTGTAACCATAGTAACCATCTAAGAAATAGTAAAACTCTTTTCCTGCTAATCTGTCTAGCATTTGGTCAATGAATGGCAATGGAAAATGGTCTTTTTGAATGGCTTTGTTAAGCCTTCTATAGTCTATGCATATTCTCCAACCTGACACTATTCTAGTTGGTATAAGTTCATTTTTCTCATTTGTTACCGCTGTTACTCCACCCTTTTTGGGTACACATTGAACAGGACTGACACATGTACTACTTGCAATAGGATAGATTAAGCCTGCATCAAGCCATTTCAGAATTTCTTTTTTAACCACTTCTTTCATTACAGGATTAAGTCTCCTTTGAGGCTCAACTGAGGTGAAATTTTTGTCTTCCATGATGATCTTGTGTTGACAAATGGTGGGGCTTATGCCTTTCAGGTCAACAATGGTCCATCCTAAGACTCTAGTATGAAGTTTCAGCATATTAACCAACTTTTCTTCTTGTTTAGTTTCTAATGATGATGAAATAATGACTAGCAACTTCCCTGGGTCTCCTAAAAAGGCGTATTTCAAATGGGAGGGAAGTTTTTTCAACTTTAGATCTGGTGCAGCTTCTAAGGATGGTACAAGAGTTTTCCTATCCTCAATTTCTAATACTTCAAAAGCAGCAGTCTCATGAGGGATTTCTAAGTCATCAAATTCTTGTTCTTCTTCATCACTATCAGATTCAAATATCCCCAAAATTTCCCCCAAACTTTTATCTTGGCACCAAGTCTCAATCAAACTTGAAGTAGAACACTCTTCTTTTTCTTCAGGGTACTTAAGGGTATTGAACACATTAAAAGTCACTTTATGATCTTGGACTCTCATGGTTAGTTCTCCTTTTTGGACATCTATCAAGGTTCTTCCAATTGCTAGGAAATGTCTGCCTAGAATGATGGAAACATCTTTGTCAGCTTCAAAGTCTAGAATGATAAAATTAGCAGGGAAAATAAACTTATCAACTTGAACTAGGGCATCCTCAATCTTACCTTTTGGGCATGCTATGGACTTATCAACTAATTGAAGAGTAACTGTTGTGGGCCTAGCTTCACCTATGCCTAAAGTGTTGAAAACCGATAGAGGCATAAGGTTTATACTGGCACCTAAGTCATATAAGGCTTTTCCTATTTCTTTTCCTCCTATGGAACAAGGGATTGTAAAGCTTCCAGGATCTTTCAGCTTGGAAGGGATTTTACTGGACAACAAAGCACTACACCCTTCTGTTAGAGCTGCAGTCTCATATTCAGTCAGCTTTTTCTTTTTGCTCAAAATGTCTTTTAGAAATTTTGCATAACTTGGCATCTGCTCAATGGCTTCAACCAAAGGTATGTTTATATGAAGTTGCTTAAAAACGTCAAGAAACTTTTTAAATTGTATTTCTTCTTTTTGATTCCTTAACCTTTGAGGCTAAGGAATATAAGGACTGACTAAAGTAAAAGCTAGAGTCTTTAGAAGAGTAGATGTTTGGACCGGTTGTGGAGCTGATTCAGTTTCAGTTCTATTGGGTCTTGCAGGACTGCCACCAGAGTGTGACACATCACTTACAATACCTTCGTTGGGTTTCTGGACTTGAGTTGGATCATTAGGGAATAGTGTTGGATAATCTGATCTACTTGGAATGTCTGGACTACTAATGGGCTTATCAATGGGCTTACTAGTACTACTGGACTAGTTCACTGGTATGGTAGTAGCATAGAATGGTCTCATTTTTTTCTTTTCAGGTTCTGATTTGTCTGGCTCTCTTTGGATGTCTTCTAAATTCTTTCCACTTCTTAAGGTCACAACTTTAACTTGCTCTTTTCCTGCTCTTTGAGGTGTCTCAGTGTCACTTGGGAGAGTGCCTACTGGTCTTTTCCTAATCTCCAAAGCCATTTGTCCCATCTGTGTTTCCAAATTTTTAATTGATGCTTGAGTTTGGGTTATGAACCCTTTCATCATTGCTTCCAAAGAAGTAGATGAGTCAACATGTTGATTGAACTTGCTTTGGTAAGAAGGTTGATGATTTTGAGACTGAAAATGGGCTTGTTGGTTGTTCTGACTGTTATGGTGCGACTGTGGGTGAGATTGTTGGTGAAAATTAGACTGTCCTTGTGAATGAAAATTAGATTGTCCTTGAAGTCTTGGCAACTGATTGTTATGATTGGGACCATTCCAGGAAAAATTTGATTGATTTCTACATCCAGAATTTTGATTTTGATTTTGTGAAAAAGGTCCACTTTTGTTGACAAAATTGACTTGCTCAGGATTTCCCGGGCATTGCTCAAAAGAATGTTCATCACCACAGTAAGTACACTGCACAGAGTTGACAGCAGCGATATGTGTAGTAGAATTAGATTGCACAGATGGATTAGTCAGATTTTTAATTAAAGAAGCCATATTAGAAAGTTGTGCAGTCAATTCTGAGTAAGCATCTACATCATGCATCCCTGCTGCCTTCCTAGGTGGAAGTGCACGTGGATCAGACCAATGTCCGTTGTTGTTAGAAATTTTCTCAAGTATGTCATAACCTTCATTGTAGGTACTAGCAGTGAAAGCTCCGCCTGCATTAGCATCGAGCATTTGTTTAGCAGTGGTGTTTAAACCATTGTAAAACGTCTCTAGCTGTATACAGTACGGAATGCCATGATGAGGGCATTTTCTCAGTAGCTCTTTGTACCTTTCCCATGCATCAGGAACTGCTTCATCATCCAGTTGTCTAAAAGTGCAGATTTAATTTCTGGACTTAACATTCCTCGTGGGTGGAAAAAAAAATTTAAAATTTTTTCTGCCATATTGTTCCATGTGATCACAAAATCTGGTTTCAAGGAATTATACGAGGACTTGGCTCTATCCCTTAGTGAAAATGGAAAAAAGTTTAAGTCTAAGAGCATCCTCAAATACTCCAGGGATAAGAAACGAGTCTGTGATTTCCATGAAAGATCTTAAGTGAGAATGTGTAACACCCTGGATTTCCATTATATATCGTTGTATTCTTGTGTTAAGCTTTTGTCGTTAGCACCGCGTTCGGTTTCGAGTTCGAGTTTGATTTTGGAGAATTTGGGCAAACAAACAGTGAATTACGCGAGTTGCACCGCGACTTGAGGTCGCGACACAACCCGCGTAACCCATTGGATGTTTTGGGTTTGAGGGACACGGGCGAGTTACGCCGCGAGTTGAAGTCGCGGCATAACCCGTGAGGTTGCCTGGCCGACTTAAAAGTGGTCTTCACAAATATCTTCTTTTGGTTTGTTAATCATAATATCTCTCTCTCTCTCAAGTCTCTCTCTCTTTCTTGGTTTCTGTGTTTGGATTCTTCGGTTGCCGTTTGTTGCTAGTATTAAGTGCATCTAGCAAGGGTTCGGTCTAGAAAACTTCGTCTTCCCGCGGTGGTCGATATCTGGTTTTTCGGGTTTTTGTCTTAAACCTATTTGGTGAGTTCCTACTACCTTTTTACAAACTTTATACATGTCAAAACTTACATTTTGAACTTCTATATATCTCCATGGTTTCAGATCTAAGTTTACTACATTTTGATATAACTTGAGTTTTGGGAGATTTTAGGGTTCCAGATCATTTTCGATTTAAAATGATGGGTTCCATCTTATTTGAAGTAAAAGGATGTTTTACTTGTACATTTATGTGGGTTACTTGAAAGAATGTTAAAGTTCATTTTGATGATTTTCATTCTTACCAGAAGTTAAACTTAAAAATGCATTTTTGTTTATAAATGTTATTTTATACCATATGACTATCTATGGTTGGTCACATATGTTGTTGTGAGGAGTCTGTACCATTACTAGTGGATCCCTAGGTATTAAGTCAACTTATATTTGGGATGTCTTTTCCCCTCTTTGTAAAAATGGATGTATATGATCCTCGAGGGCCATTTGGTACGGTTATGCAAGACCGGTTACTAGCCATGGATCATATTTTCCCTTATTTGTAGCTATAGATGCATATGATCCTCGGGGGCAATTTGGTACGATTATGTGAGATCGGTTACTACCTAAGGGTCATATGGTAGTCCTAGTGAACGAGTATTACTTGGTTTCCTCGAGGGCCCTCCCTCACATCATAGTACGAACCTTTGTAGTTCGTGGCCATGGATTCCAAGTGTTTCGACTCATAACTCGGATTGTGACCTACTTTGTGTTACGCTACAATCCTTGGTAAAAATTGGTTATCGTTGTCATCGTATGATGAGTTTACATTTAAAAGTCCCGGTTGTGGCAAAGGTTTCATTTGAAAATTAAATGTTATTGAAAGATTTCCTTATGATACAATTGTTTATATCTCTTGAAATTTATAAACTGTATGTTCTCACTAGGATTTTGTCAGGATCAAATTCTTAACAAGAATAAAGTCTCAGAAACAATATCAAAGAAGTTGCGGAATAACACTTTGATATTCAATGGAACAGTAAAAAAACAGTATATAATAAACACTTTGCAAACTTGTATTAAAATCACAAGATTACACACACAACCTCAATCTTGAAGAACAAGCTCTTTCAAGACGAATTCTACTTCTCTAGAATTAGGAACTATGCCTTGAGGTTGATTCTCTCTAGAACTAAAAACTTTAGAATTAAATCTGTAAAACTATTTCTAAACAATTCTGTCAAATCTATATATATTCTGAACAAAAAGATAATTACAAATAAATAAAATATCTTAAGTATATCTTCCATGAATATCTTCAGAATATCCTTGTTTATCTTTAATCACGATCTCTTCATCATTATCTTCACATTACCTTATAAGCAGCATTAAGTCTTTTCAGCATTAACTACTAAGCAGCACTAACCACTAGCAGTACTAACTAGCTAAGCAGTACTAACTTTGTTCAAGCAGCACTAACTTTGACTAGCAGTATTAATTCTACGAGCAGTAGTAATACTCAGCAGTATTAACTTTGAAATCTTCTAGCAGTAGTAAATCTCAACCAACAGCATTAATCACTTGAGTTATTCTTCAGTTCCCAACAATCTCCCCCTAACTTGACTTTTAGGAAGAGAAGTCAAGTTCTTCAGATTTTCTTCAAGATTCTCCCAAAACTCTATCATGGTCTAAATTCCAGTGTTTGCATCCATCCCCAAACTCTGATTAATTTTTCTTTGGATCAAATATTTAGCCATTTCTGAATCTGGAACACATCCTAGCTTCTTCTTCAGCATGGCATGTAGCTTTAATCTGCTATGGTTATATACTCTATCCACTAGAAAGTATTCAGTGTGATTTAAATCCAAAGTCACTGCATATACTCCACTAGTTTCATATAGAGTCCACTTGTTGACTGATTTGAACACATTCTTGATCACATGCTTTACTTCATCAGGCTTGAACATCATATACAGATACTCCATCACCAATTTTGTAATTGAAATCCCTGAAGCCTTCAGTATATCTGCATACAACTTCATTCCTATCTCAAACATTTCTTCAAGATCTGACCTAGAGCATGTTCTGACAATCTTGACCCAAGTGTTGAATACCTCATACTTATCATCCTTCCTCTTAAGTCTAATGTACTCCTTTCCATCCAATGTCAATGTATCCCAGTGAATAACTTCAGGAGGCTTTATACCAACAGGTTCTGCTAAAATTGGTTCAGGAACTTTGTCCATCACTACCATGTACATCTTTAAATCATCAGTACTTGAAGATTCTTTCTTTTCAGATGACTCAGGCGCCCCTTCTTCTTCAGCAACCTTATCAGCCTCTCCTTCAGCTATTCTAGGCTTCTTGATTGACTTTCTCCTTGCCATCATCTTGGTTCTCTTTAAAGTCCTTAGACTTTCACCCAGAGTGGCTTCTTTCTTTGATGGTGTTTCCTGCTCATCTGGAAAGGGCTTTTGTATCAGAAAGTCATTGCTTTCTTTCATCCTCTTCTCCATCTCCACCCTTGCAGTTTCATTCCCCTGAAGCTTTAACATCTCTGAATCATACAGCTCTTTAATCTTCTCAAAAGACATCTTGGAGAACATCTCCTTTCTAACTCCTACAGCACCTTTGAGAAATATAATCATCTTGTTTCTCTCTTGGGTACCTAGGAATGTCTTTGAGGGTTTTCTCTTTTTTGCAGCTGTTTTTACTACCACTGATTTCTTCAGAATTTCAGCTTTCTTCTGTGCAATTTCAGTTGCCAGGCTTTGTTGATAGGCTTCATTTAGTTCAGCAGCTAGAGCCTTTGCCATCTCCCTGTCCTTTTCAACCTGAACTCTTTCTTCCTTTTCAATGTCATCCTGCATCTTCCTGGCTAAGGCTTCATCTGATTCAACCAACCTTTGCTTTTTGACTGGTTGATCAGATTCCACCATCTTTGCTTTTCCTTTGTCTTTGTTCATTGCCTTCTTACTGTTATCTTTCTTGATCACTTCACCTTGTTCTTTGATGATTACTCCTTTGGTCTTTGAAGTGACCTTGGGAGTATCATTCTTGGCTTTAAGCAAGGTTTCTGCAATCTCAAGATCTGTTAATACTTCTTTCACTGTTTCTGCTGCTTTACTTGAACTAGCAATATTAATGGTTTCTACTGCTTGCTCTGTTGTTACTGCTGCTTCTTGTGTTTCTATTTGCACTGATTCTCTTTCTGTTTCTGCTTCCTGCTCCCCCTCAACATCAAATTTCTCCCCCTCACTACCATATTTCATGTTGATCTCCCCCTTTTTGGGAGCATCATTCTCAGACTTCCTTCTCCTTAGCACAAATTGTCTCTTCTTCTTTTTCTGTACTAGCTTCATCACCAATTTCTTGAGTTTGGTAATCTGCACTTGTTGGGACAAGATTACCAATTTCATTTCTTCAATTTCTTTCCCTTGTTTGAGAACATCTAGATTGATGTTGCCCATTGTTTCCATCAATTCATAGTAAGAATATTTGTCCTCATCCTCTCCAGAAGTGTTACCTTCTTTTGAAGGATCATTGGATCTTTTTTGTAGTGGAAGTCTTCTGCCTAGCAGAAGCACTGTCCACCCCCTTGGTTTCTTGGCACCAGGGACCTTTGAATGATTGCTCATTCAAAGTTGCCATGGGGGAGGTCTTATTTATGTTACCACTGTCCTTCTCTGTGCTAGCAGAAGTAGTGGCAGCCTCAGTACCCATATGCTCAACTTCCTCCTCAGAGAGCACCTCCTTGGGGTTGGGAGACACCCCTGTGGTTTCCCTATGGATATTCTCTAAGGGAGAATTCTCCCTTAGAGGGCTAGTAGGCTTAGTGGTTGTTGGTACAAGAAGGGAAGGAGCCTTCTTTACCTGTTTCCTTTTGTAAGTATGGGTGATTGGTGAAGTTGGTTTTTCAAGAAGAGACTGGGGAATTGATTTAGAGTGGGAAGGTTGGGATTGGATAGCAGTGGGTTGGTCTAATGGGGGCCTTGACCCTGCTGCCATACCTTCATTAGTTTGGGACACCACCATCATTGTAGAGAACAATGGGGTGTCAACTCCTTCCGAGTCCAGAGGGGATCTTTTCATATTTGAAAAGACCTTACCTTTGGGAATTTTGGGTATATATACCCCATCAAAATAAGGTATATCCGTCAATTCATGGTTAATAACTTCTTGGACAAACCTGGGGTACATATAAAAGCTCTTTTTGCTTCCCAGGTTTGAGACAAGATCAGTAAAAATCATTTGTGAAAAATTATACTTTCTGGCAGTGGCTAAGCATACCAAAGCATAAGCAATGGTGCTACTGAACTCACTCCATCCAGTAGTCTTTTTGGATATACAGTGCATGAGGATATGGACAAAGAAACGCCATTGGGGTGAAAATTTGGCTTTTGAGAACTTGAACACCCCCAATGGGCCTCCATACCCCATTATTGTAAGAGTAGAAAACAGTTCATCATTAGAGATAGAAGTTATACCGGAGGCATCGTCTAGACGTAGACTAATGCGAAGTACCTCTTCAGTAACTGTCAAGGGTTTGTCACACACCCTTGTTTTGATCATTTGCGCACCATTCTCAGTAACAATGGTGGCATTTGCCCAGAATTGCCTCTGATGCTCTATGAAGATGGTAGGAGATAGAGTGAGAGCATGGGCAATATGGCTTGACTTCAGAAAGTCGACTATCTGGTGAAAACCTTCAGCTTGTTTTGGCTTTTGGAGCATCGCTATTTCATTGTGTTCGTCTATGAACGCCATGCATGCCATTGACCTTGAAGATTCTTGCCTGAAAACTTTGAACTTGAGAGAGAAAGGGTTTAGAGCGCAAGTGAACAGTATGCAAAGAGTCGTTATGAGCTTTTAGGCGGGCAAAGAGTATTTATAGTATTCGGGACATAAGCAGTATTAACCTAGAGCAGTATTAACTACTAGCAGTATTAACTGGAAGCAGTATTAACCACTAGCAGTATTAACTGAAAGCAGTATTAACTGAAAGCAGTATTAACTACTAGCAGTATTAACTGAAAGCAGTATTAACCACTAGCAGTATTAACTGAAAGCAGTATTAAATACTAGCAGTATTAACTGAAAGCAGTATTAACCACTAGCAGTATTAACTGAAAGCAGTATTAACTGAAAGCAGTATTAACCGAAAGCAGTATTAACCACTAGCAGTATTAACCGAAAGCAGTATTAACCACTAGCAGTATTAACTGAAAGCAATATTAACCACTAGCAGTATTAACTGAAAGCAGTATTAACCGAAAGCAGTATTAAGAATACACTGGCAGTATTAATAATACACTGTCAATATTAATAATACACTGGCAGTATTAATAATGCACTGGCAGTATTAATAATACTTACTCTTTTCAACTTATGATGAACTGAGGACTGCTATGAAGTCCCTGAAAAGAAACATTAGGACCACCAAGAATACATAATATACAGGTATTGAACCACTTTTTGAGAAGGAGTTTATTCAGAGTTGATCATTCCCACACTTGTTACCAAGAAAGTGAATCTACCCACATCAAAGGCTTTGGTGAATAGACCAGCAAACTGGTTGTCAGTATGAACCTTTACAACTTGAATAAGTTTCTTTTCATTACAGTCTCTTATGAAGTGATACCTGATTTCAATGTGCTTTGTTTTTGAGTGCTTGACAGGATTATTCACAATGCTAATAGCACTGCTGTTATCAATAAAAATTGGAGTGTGTAGAAAGGTTACCCCATAGTCCAGCATTTGATTTTGAATCCATAAGACTTGAGAACAGCAACTTGCAGCTGCTATGTACTCTGCCTCTGTTGTAGATGTGGACACTGTGGTTTGTTTCTTGCACTGCCAAGACACTAGTCTTGCACCCAAAAACTGACATCCTCCAGAAGTAGATTTTCTGTCCAAGTTTGCTCCACCTAGATCACTATCTGAGTATGCAAGTAGGTCAAAGGATGAGTCATGAGGATACCAAAGTCCCAATCTGGGTTTCCCTTTGAGATATCTGAATATCCTCTTTACAGCTTGATAGTGAGATTGCTTTGGCCTAACTTGGAATCTTGCACATACACAGACTGGAAACATTATATCTGGCCTAGAGGCTGTAAGATACATGAGAGAGCCAATCATGGATCTATAATGATGAACATCCATATCCTCCCCCTCAAGATCTGCTGTTATCTGCTTGTGTGTCTCCATAGGTGTGCTGGCAGGTTTTGAATCTGAGAAACCAAACTTGGTTAGAATGTCCTGCACATACTTGGACTGACAGATAAAGATTCCATCTGACTTCTGTTGAACTTGGAGTCCAAGGAAAAAGGTAAGTTCCCCCATGGAACTCATTTTGAACCTTTGATGCATTAGTTCCTCAAACTCCTTGCACATGTTGTCTCTTGTGGATCCAAAAATGATATCATCAACATAGATTTGGACCAGCAAGATATCCTTCTTCTTTCTTTTGATAAATAGAGTCTTATCAATGACTCCTCTTTCAAAACCATTTTCCAAGAGATAGGATGACAGAGTGTCATACCATGCTCTTGGAGCTTGATCCAATCCATAAAGTGCTTTCTTCAATTTGTATACCCTGTCTGGATAGCTTGGGTTTTCAAACCCTGGTGGTTGACAGACATATACTTCTTCTTCAATTGAGCCATAAAGAAATGCACTTTTCACATCCATTTGATAGACTTTGAATTTCATATAAGAAGCATAAGCCAGGAATAATCTAATTGCTTCTATCCTGGCCACAGGTGCAAATACTTCATCATAGTCTATTCCCTCTTCTTGTGTATACCCTTGAGCCACCAACCTTGCTTTATTCCTTATCACAATACCTCTTTCATCTCTCTTATTCCTGAAGACCCATTTTGTTCCTATTGCTCTTTGGCCTTTAGGAAGGTCTACCAGATCCCAAACATCTTGCAGCTTGAATTGCAGTAGCTCTTCTTGCATTGCTTCTATCCAACTGGATTCTATCATAGCATCATGTGCCTTCTTAGGCTCAAGCTGGGATAAAAAGCAAGAAAGCACTGTATGCTGTTGATCTTGCAATTCTTGCAGCTTGCTTTGATTTCTAGTCATCATAGGAGAGGATATATCTCCTATTACCAGTTGTGGTGGATGATTCTTTTGAATTCTGGTGTGATGATTAGGTTCTTCATTAAGTCCCACCTCTAGATTTGAGTCATTCAACTCAACTGAGGTGTTTTCAGCAGTTACTTCTGATTCTTTATTGACTTGAGTCTCCTCATCTCTACTTTCTTCTTCACTCTGACTGGATTCAGTAGATGGTTCCTTTTCACAGTCTTCAACAGGATCCACTGTGGGTATGGGAAAGATCACAGATTGAGATAAGCTGTCTTGAACTTGTGTAGTTCCTGATCCTCCGCTCCCTGAACCTATATAATCATCACTACTGACACCAAAAGAGTTAGTTAGTGAATCAATGTCAAATAGCCACTGAGGACCAGACCCAATTGGATTTGGTATGTTCTCATTGCATTTGACATTGTCACTTTCTTCAATTATTCTAGAAGAAGAGTTAAAGACTCTGTAAGCCTTACTCTGAGATGAGTAACCAACAAGAAATCCATCATCTGCTTTGCTATTAAACTTACCTAAGTGTGATTTGGTATTGAGAATAGTTCAAGGACACCCAAAAGGTTTGAAAAATCCAATAAATGGTTTTCTTTTATTTAAAAGCTCATATGGAGTCTTGTTCTTTGGCTTGACTACTAGAACTCTGTTTTGGACATAACAAGCAGTATTAACTGCTTCAGCCCAAAAGGTAATTGGCAATTTTGAATCAGCCAACAGAGATCTAGTAGCCTCTATTAGTGTCCTATTTCTCCTCTCAGCAACTCCATTCTGTTGAGGAGTCCTAGGGGCACTATATTGTCTCTCAATGCCTTCTCTTCACAAAAGGTGTTTAGATCAAGATTTTTAAATTCAGTCCCATTATCTGATCTAATGACTTTTACTTTTTGATTAGTTTGGTTTTCAATTCTTAGGATAAAGGATTTGATCAGTCCACTTGTCTCATCCTTAGTCCTTAGAAAATATACCCAAGTAAATCTAGAGTAATCATCAACAATAACCAAGCAGTAAGATTTCTTGCCTATACTCATAACATTTGTAGGACCAAACAGATCCATATGTAGTAAATGGAGACAAGAAGAAATAGAATATAGCTCTTTGGTCTTATGAGAAGTTTTATGCTATTTGCCTTTAAGACAAGCAACACAATGATCATCACATGAAAAGACATTTGAAGGTAAACCTCTTACAAGGTTGTTTTTAACAAGTTTGTTCATAGTCTTGAAATTCATGTGACACATCCTTCTGTGCCATAGAGAGGATTCATCCACAGAAGCTTTTGAAACAAGACAGTTCAGGGATGAATCACTATCAACATTGTCCATATCTAGACAATAAACATTGTCCTTTCTTGGAGTTTTAAGTAGTATCATGCTTTCATCAACTACTTTGAACCCTGGAGAAAGGATCATACACTCTGTGTTTGTAAATAATATGCTATGTTGTTTGTCACAAACCTGTGATACACTTAACAGGTTGTACTTTAATTGATCAACATAGTAGACATCCTCAAATGTCATCTTACCTTTTGTGACATTACCTTTGCCACTTATTTTACCACCAGTAAGATCATTTCCAAAAGCAACATGTCCTCCATTGATATTCTTGAAATCCTGAAGGCATGACATGTTGCCTGTCATGTGCCTAGAGCAACCACTATCAACATGCCAAATGCTCTTTCCCTTGAGCTATTGGTTGCCCTGCACATTAGATAAATCAGTTAGTTTGAGTTAGGAACCCAAGCCAAAGTGGTCTTGGGTACCCCTTTCTCATCAAAATATTTGCATTCTTTCTTGACAAGATTTTTAAACTTTGATTCCTCATTTCTGGAGCACTTTGTCACAATGGTAGGCTTGGAAACACATTTTCTAGAAGTAGTACTGGTTTTAGAAGTACTAACTGCATTAGCAGCACTTGCATGCTTAGCAGTACTAACCTTATTAGAAGTAGTAACTGTTTTAGCAGCAGTAACTGTGTTAGCAGTATTCATCTTTGAGAAAGTACTAACAGTATTAGCAGCATTAAAATTTTCAGCAGTACTAACACTGGTAGCAGCAGTAATGCTTCTAGCAGCACTATCTCTGTCAGCAGCACTAACAGTTTTAGTGCTTTTAGGCACCCACATTTTAATACTTTCAATCAAAACCTTTTTCTTCATGGTGTGGTATTGTACCCTATTCCTCTTCTAAGTTTGTCATGGATTTGAGTTTGGAGCAAAGAGTCCATTGCTTTAGAAGCATTAGAAAATTTCTAAATATCCAGCTTGGCTTTCTCAAACTCTCTCTTTATCTTCTCATTCTCTTCTTTGGATCTGGTCAGTTGAAGTTCTAAGTCATTCTTCTCCCACTTCCAGTAGTTTGTGTCATAAGAGTGTTGAAGCTCATTGGCTTGAAAACCCTTAATCTGCTCTTCAAATCTCTCAACTATCTTGACATAATCTTTTATGTCCTTTTCCAATCTCTTAAGGTTATCACTCATGTTCTGATTGTGATCCCTATACCTCTTAACAGTGTTAATGCAATTTTGAGAACAAAGATTGGAAGTTACCTCTGTTGGGAGATCAGACACCTCTGCCATTAGAGCTTGGTTCTGGATGGCCTCTTCAGCTTGATCACTCCAATCAAACCCCATGCCTTGTTGAGAGACAAGGGCTTGAGCAGAGTTTCTGTTACTATTGAAGCTTCCAGATTGAGCTTGTTGGTGGTTATTGTTTTGAGGCATTCCACTTCTGCATTCTCTAGCAAAGTGTCCCTTCTGATGACATTTATAGCATTCCACCTTTGACTTGTCAAAACCTGCTCCATCTTCTCTTCTTTGTGAGAAGTTGTTCCTTCCAGTTCTTTTGATGAACTTCTTAACTCTCATAGAGAGCATGGCCATCTGCCATTTAATGTCCATCTCTTCAAGATCATCTGGATGGAGTTGTTCCAAGTCATCATTAATGAGAGAAGAGTTTCCATGACTTGCTAGAAAGGCTTCAAATACAGTTTCATTGCCTTTCTCTAGATTTGCTCCATTAGCAGCACTAACTGATTCATAGGTGGAAGTAGAATCAGTTGATGCTGAAAGGAGTGCAGCATTGTGAACATACCCAGAAGGCCTCTTTTTAGCCTCTACCTCAGATTCAAAAACTCTTAGATCATTATATAGATCATCAAGTTCCTTTTCTTCCAGTTGATCATTCTGTCTGAAAGCCACAGTATACATGGTCCATTCATCACTCAGGGACCTTAGAAACTTTCTGTTCAGATCATCTTGATCAATTTGTACTCCCACTGTAGCAAGTTCACCAATAAGCTTGTTGAACCTGTCAAAAGTTTGAGTCATGGACTCATTCTTGGTTGACATAAAGTTCTCATATTGTTGATTCAGAATGGCTTTCTGATTTCTCTTGGTACTTTTGGTACCTGAGAATCTCTTCTCTAGAGCATTCCAGAGCATCTCTGCATCAGTGCAGTTGCAGAACTGATGTTGATATTCATTGGGGATGGCCAAGAGCAAAGTGCTCAAGGCTTTCATCTCTGTCTGTCTAGCCTTTCTTTCTGCATCAGTTTTTGGTGGAGTTCTCTTTCCATCTGCACCAATCTTACCTGCTTCAGAAGGACCATTCTCTATGATATCCCACATAGAATAGTCAGTGAGGAGTATGTACTGCTTGATTTTGATCTTCCACATATCGAATTCAGAGCATTGGTACCTTTGAAACCAGAGTACTGTTTGATTCTGCAAAGTTTTCCATGATGAAAGAATAGATATTTCTGAGAGAACAGGCTCTGGTACCACTTGTCAGGATCAAATTCTTAACAAGAATAAAGTCTCAGAAACAATATCAAAGAAGTTGCGGAATAACACTTTGATATTCAATGGAACAGTAAACAAACAGTATATAATAAACACTTTGCAAACTTGTATTAAAATCACAAGATTACACACACAACCTCAATCTTGAAGAACAAGCTCTTTCAAGACGAATTCTACTTCTCTAGAATTAGGAACTATGCCTTGAGGTTGATTCTCTCTAGAACTAAAAACTTTAGAATTAAATCTGTAAAACTATTTCTAAACAATTCTGTCAAATCTATATATATTCTGAACAAAAAGATAATTACAAATAAATAAAATATCTTCAGTATATCTTCCATGAATATCTTCAGAATATCCTTGTTTATCTTTAATCACGATCTCTTCATCATTATCTTCACATTACCTTATAAGCAGAATTAAGTCTTTTCAGCATTAACTACTAAGCAGCACTAACCACTAGCAGTACTAACTAGCTAAGCAGTACTAACTTTGTTCAAGCAGCACTAACTTTGACTAGCAGTATTAATTCTACTAGCAGTAGTAATACTCAGCAGTATTAACTTTGAAATCTTCTAGCAGTAGTAAATCTCAACCAACAACATTAATCACTTGAGTTATTCTTCAGTTCCCAACAGATTTAAGCCTAACACTTTTTCTCAAATGATGTGTATAACAGGTTCCCGTTAGCGGTGGGTTGCTAAGGGCTTGAGTGACGAGCTTGGTCTCGGGGATTTTGAGATGACTAGTATTGATGTTGGGCAATTGTTTAAGTCTCATTCTTTTGGCGGTATTGGATTAACAACTGATGTAATCTAGATAGGTTATGTTTATATTAGTTTGTTGTTGAATTCCATATCCGTATTCAGGTTTTGTAAAGGTTTAGTACATTTCCCCTTTTTGGGAGGTTTATACCAAGTGTAGATGCTTATTTGTCCAGTTTCCACGTTTTAAATTCACTCTGGTTTTTAGGGTGTTACAGAATGAGGATCTTTAGATGACATACCAGCAAACTGGCCATTGGTTTGCAACATCTGAAACATTATAGGCTTAAGTTCAAAATGAGCAGTATTAATAGTTGGTTTAAGAATCCCTGTATGTAGCTGGTTTAAAATAGGGATAACATAATCCATAGTACCTCCATCTTTAGAATTTGCTATCTTAAAAATGTTTTGTTCCTCTTCTTCAAATCGATTTATTTGTGGTTCAGGTTCTTCCTCATTTCTAGGTTCAAAAAAATCATTCCTAGGAATTATCCTAGGACCTTGATTATTGTTCCCAGGAATAGGACCAGGTTGTTCTCCGTCACCTAACACATTTTCACGTTCAGCCATTTCTGGAGAGGTTAAAGCTAAAGTGGCTCTTTGCGCTCTTCTTCTTTGTCTAAACGTTTTTTCTACGTCCGGATCTAGTTGGAAAAATTCCCCGTGTGGCAATCTTGGCATACACTGTTTTTTTTGAAAATGTGGTAGAAAAATCAACTTTTAAAACTTTACTTGAATTGAAAAAAAATCTTTCAGCGTGAAATTCCCCGGCAACGGCGCCAAAAACTTATTGTGTAATATTGTTGCAATCGTTTTTGAGATTCACTTAAAATAGAATTTATTGCAAGTACACACCTTATCCTACTATCGTCTTTTAACAAGTAATAGTGGTACAAAGTACCGGATATCGATCCTCAGGGAATTCTGTGAAAGTTTAATCAGGAAAGTCCCGTAATTAAAAGTCAATTTCAGATGGCGAATTCGAAGAAATATTTTAACGGGCCTAAATTAACACTAAGGAAAGTTCAGTCGTGAGAAAAGGTAAAAGGTGCAAAGGTTCATTAGGACTGAAACAAATGATCAAGTAAAAAGATATTATAGCAGTCTAATTTATCCCAAAATTAACATTTAATATAATCTTTTTAAGAATTATACATTTTCATACAGTTAATTAGTCGTCAATTAATTATCTGTAATCTTTAATTACCTGAGATATGCTCAACGAAACTTTCACTATATTTTTTACACCTTTTTACTTTTTCATCAATCTCGGTCCTAACTCTGCCTTGCACCCCAAGCTAAGGTTTTAGCCTATCATTGCTTGGTTTTTCTTACAAAAGAATTAAATTCTGAAGAGTAGATACTGAAATCGAAAATTGAGAAAAGAAGGAGCAAGTACTGAAGTTTAAAAAGAAAACTTGTCGTGCAAGCAATTAGTATCTGAAGTGTAGACAGAAATTTAAATTGCAGAAAATGTAAATGACTGGAAAGTAAATTGCTAGAAAAGTAAATAAAGCAGTAAATTGCAGAAAGTAAAGGTGCTGTGAGTGCTGCCAGATTTGGTAACTTGCGTGGGAAGTTTCGTTGAAAACTAGAACACTTGAAAAAACGCGGAAGCACTAATTTTACTACTTAGAAAAATCACCGTTTGGCACAGACGGAAATTAATCCAATAGAACGCCAAATATACCGGCTTAGTTCTAAAAGTAAAAATACAAGCAACCGAAATAATTAAAGCAAACGAACCTTGAAAACTTTATAGATTACTTGGAATTTGCCTCAACAAATTACTATTAGCCACGTGTTACAAAAGACGTAAATCCAATGTATATCACGATTTTAAAGACTAGAATAATGGAGAAAACAAAAGAAGACCCAAGTAACAATTCTTACGTAAACAAACGTTATCAAAATACAAGTAACCGAACAATTTAGAAATCAATGTTGGGAGATCACAAGCAGGCCACGACCTGAAGATGAAGTGTTTGGAATTTTGAAAACGATTTATAGTAACCAAGAAACAATTAAGAATGAAATACTAACACTTGAAACAAAGGATGGAATTGAAATCAAATTACTTGAATTACTTCAACAATACTTGCAAATAAAATACCAATGTATGCCTACACTCGAATTGCTTGAGAAATGATGATCACAAAGTGCCTAAGATGCAAAGTTTACTTGTTTCAAAAGGTGATCCAATGACAAATAAAAACCTAACACAAACAATCTATTTATATAAAAACCAAACTTTGCTTCCAAGGTAGGTTGATTTCCAAGAGCAAGCCCACTTTTAAGTCCAATTTCTAATCTTCATGGCTTCTTCGGAGTCTCAAAAATTCTGAAAATAAAAAGATAAAAATAAACATAAGAAACTAGACTAAAATTCAGCAAATCGTAAATAAATAAACAAAACCTAAGAATATCCTAAAAGGGTGTAAAATAAGATGAATAAAGACTCAATTCCTAATTTGGGCAAATAAAAGACTCCTAAATGACACAAAAGGTGATGTTTTAGGGTTAATAAATTAACACCTATCACTTATGCATTGCGACATTTGGGGTAAGTATCAGACACCGTCATTCACACGTGCAAGCTATTTCCTTACCATCGTTGATGATTATAGTCATGTCGTATGGGTGTTCCTTCTCAAACACAAACATGAGGCCAGTACCTGTCTGATTGATTTTCACAAAATGATACAAGTACAATTTGAAAAGAAAATCAAGAGAATAAGATGCGATAATGGGGGAGAGTTCACCTCCAACGACATGCTTGAGTTCTACGCTAAAGAAGGGATACTTTTCGAAACCACATGTCCTCATACACCCTAACAAAACGGTGTTGTGGAAAGAAAACACAGACACCTCCTTGAAACAGCAAGGGCTTTGAAATTCGAGGCAAATCTTCCAATCAAGTTCTGGGGTGAGTGCCTCTTAACCGCTACATACATCATAAATCGCCTACCCTCTGATGTGATAGACAACAAAACCCCCTACGAGATCTTATACAACCAAAAACCTGAATATGATTACTTGAGGGTGTTTGGTTGTTTGGCATACTATCGAATTACAGAGACCAAAGGAGATAAATTTGAAGTAAAGGGGAGACCAGGAGTATTTTTGGGCTACCATCCACGAACAATAGGCTACAAGATATATGATCCTCAACACAACAAGATAATTGTGTCAAGAGATGTGAAGTTCGTGGAAGACGCGTTTCCCTTTTCTAAAGTCAACGGTTTGGAGGAGGAGGAAGAGATTTTTACCATTCCAAAGGAGTGGGAATTCGAGCTTGGGCCAACACCACCCATCGTTGGAAAACCTAACCCCACCAAAGAAAACCAAACCAACCCAAGTGAAGACCAAGAACACACATGGGTCGAAACCGAAATAGCCGAACAACAAGAGCCCACTTGGGACGCAATTGATCCTGTCCCGACCGGAACAGATCCACATCACGACCAAGAGCCCATTTGGCATGAAGCAGAAAGCCACCAGCGGCCGAAACGAAACCGATCTACACCAACCTACCTCAAAGATTACAACGTGAAGCTTCCCCCATGGCTAGACCTCAAGCATTCATCCTCTTCTTCCGATCAACCCTCGACGGTACATCCTTTAGCTCATTTCGTCTCCTATGATAATTTTACTGATGATCACAAAGCTTTCCTTGCGGCCATTACCTCGAGTAATGAGCCAAAGAATTTTTGTCAAGCTATGAAAGATCCTAAATGGATTGAATCCATGAAATCCGAAATCCAAGATCTTGAGAAAAACAATACTTGGATCATGCAAGAATTACCAAAAAGGAAGCGTGCTATTGAATCCAAATGGTTTTATAAGATCAAATATAAACCTAATGGAGAAATGGAAAGATACAAGGCACGTATAGTCGCAAAAGGCTTCACACAAATGGAAGGCGTGGACTACCATGACACCTTTGTGCCAGTTGCAAAGGTTGTTAAAGTTAGAACTCTTCTGGTTGTGGCGGTAAAAATAGGGTATCAAATTCATCATTTAGATGTGAATAATGCCTTCCTACATGGCAACCTTCATGAAGATGTTTATATGAAGATTTCGCAAGGTTTAGGTATGAAAGATGATGCCCGTGTATGCAAATTAAAGAAGTCTCTTTATGGGCTTAAGCAAGCCTCAAGAAACTGGTATAAAAAATTTACCACTTCTTTGCAAACCCTTGGTTTCAAACAATCAGGGGCTGACCATTCTTTGTTTCTTTTTGACACTAAAGATGCTTTCGTTGCTGCTCTTATCTATGTCGATGATGTTATCATTCTCGGTGATAACATGCAAAAGATACAAGAAAGTAAAAACTTTCTCGACACAGAGTTTAGCATAAAGGACCTTGGTCCTTTGAAGTTTTTTCTTGCCATTGAAGTTGCTCGAACGAAGAATGGCATGGTCCTAAGCCAACGAAAATACACCTTAGACATTTTGGAAGATACAGGGATGCTCGGTTGTCGTCCTGTTTCTTTCCCCATGGAGCAGAATCTGAAACTAGACAGACGAGATGGAGAAGCTAAAGTTGATGCAAATCAATATAGACGCCTTGTCGACAGACTCCTTTATCTTCAAGCCACAAGACCAGATATTACTAATGTCGTAAATGTTCTTAGTCAATTTGTCGGTGACCCACGTGACAGTCATCTTGAAGCAGCCAATCGAGTTCTAAGGTACCTCATGACTACTCCTAGACAAGGAATCCTTCTTAATAAAGAAGGAGGGGATAATCTCACTCTAACTGGCTGGGATGCCGTATGACTAGAAGATCTCGAATTGGGTATCTATTATTATTAGGGGGTTCCCCGATCTCCTGGAAATCCAAGAAACAATATGTTGTTTCTCGTTCTTCAGCTGAGGCCGAATACAAAGCAATGACATCTACTGTTAGCGAAGTGTTGTGGATGAGATGGTTGTTACATGAACTTCGCATGCCTTGTATTGGTCCCACTCAACTTTTCTGTGATAACCAAGCTTCCAGACACATCGCCAACAATCCAGTTTTCCATGAGCGCACAAAAACATGTGGAAATGGATTGTTATTTCGTTAGAGAATGTGTTGAATCAAAGGAAATCCTGCCTATGCAAATCGACTCTAAGACCCAAGTTGCTGACATTTTCACCAAGTCTTTAGGGGCTCAAAACTTTCATGATTTTCTAGGCAAGTTGGGCATTATCAATCTCCACGCTCCAACTTGAGGGGAAGTAATGGCAATGATATATTTGCTTCCGTTTTTTCACTCTTTTTATCTAAAGAAAGTTTGTTAGGGCTTCTTTGTATTTCCCCTCTATATAAAGGGATTTCCTTCTTCTTTTTAATCAATGAAATAAAACCTTTGCCATAATAACAAAGTTATTACCCTCTTCACGAGCCTCGAATCCCAACCTGTTTCATCCACATATCGAACAACTCTAATCCTCGGTAACACATCAGGGATCACCAAATCAATCGAACCCTCACTCTCATCCTCATTGTTATCAAGATCCAATCTTTTTGGGATCACAATCTTATTCAGAATTCCCATTTCCTCTTCACTCGACACTCCGTCCCACGATCACCACATCAATCGAACCCTTACTCTCATCCTCATTGCTATCAAGATCCAATTTCTTTGGGATCACTGTCGGTCCACAATACTATCAAGTTCTTATCGATAACAACACATAAACGACTACCAACCTGTTTGATTAATAAAACGCGGAATACAGATTGATCAATTTCTCTCTTTGAAGTTCTCTGTGTTTTTACACCTCAGAATTGTGTGTTGTGTTCGATTCTTAGATCTGATTCTTGCTTCCTAGACACACTAACAAACCACTTACAACCTTAATAATATTAAACTAATAATAATATCTAACTAATTAAACTAATATCCTAATATCTATTAATTAGATATTTAGGACAAACAACAAATACAATAAACAACTTTGAAATTTATTACAAGTAAACATTAGACTAATCTTGAGAGCCGACTTTCCGGCTTTAGCTTCAGATTGCGATATTCAGATTGGATGATCTTGAATCCAATGAGACTGTGCTCTAACAATCTCCCCCTTTGGATCAAGATCATTATTTAAAAAGATTTATCCAATAGATCTGTGCAACTCAATCTTCTTCTTTTTCAACTCAGAAGATGCAATCTCCTTCTTAGTCTTCAGAATGTAATAATCTTCCCCTTTTGATGTAGATAAACTCTCTTTCAGATTTTGGGAAGAAATTATCTCTAGTTGTAGCTCAGATTGTTGTAGCAAAGTATCTTCAAAGAAAATTTCTTGTAATTCAACATGTCTTCAGAATACTTGCTCTAATCTTGTGTTGTTCCACATTTCTTGTGTTGGTTCTTTAGCGCTTCTCCCCCTTTTTGATGAAAAGAGGAACGAGTTCATCAAAATTTAATGTCAAGAAATGTCTATCGTTCGTAGCCTCTGATTCGTCAATTCATAAGAGATTCATCCAAATCTTTGCAAATCCAGACAAAATAGTCGTGTAACACCTGAATCAAGAAATGAATCAGTTAAAAATGTCTGTCAGTAACACTAAGTCACTGTGTGTAACGAATACACAATAGAAAGGAGCTTTTTGATGGTCACTCCTCCAGGGCTTCCATTTAATCATCGAAAACACCACAAAGGTAATTTCTATAAACGTTATGACAAATAAACAAATTCCTTGTGTGTTCGTGCTTGTGATAGAAAGAATTAAGCACTTGATGATCGCTTATAAGGCTCAATATTGTGTAAACCACTGAGACAACAGTAAGTTAAACACAGACTCAATGTGCATGATTGAAGTGCGAAGGTGGGGAAGACTTCCTTCTTTTCAATATCCAGATTTTCCAAATGAAAATCAGATAGCAAATGTACTGCTTCCCCTTTGAAAATGTGAAACACTTTCTATTTGAGTAGAAAATGAGTAACTGGTGGGGTTAATCAAGAGTTGGCATGGGCTAGTTGCCTGTTTCAATAATGTTCACCAAAGAACTGTGAAACACTAGAATTGTGGCTGCCCGGCTCAGAAAGTAGTTGATGCATAGTTCTGATATTCTTTTAACTCTATTCTCACACCCTCTTTCTTTTAAACATTAAGCTCACTCTAACCACACTCATTTCTTTTGATTTCTCACACTCAATCACTATGGATTAACTTCGTGGGTAGAAATCACTGGTTAAGGTGATTCCATAGAAGTTTCTTGTAAGTCCTAGCACACTGATCCCGTATATCCTATAAAGAATATGTTGCTCAAACTGGTTTAGCTTATCATGTAAGCTCATGTAAAACATTTAAAGTACAGTCCCAAAATATAAAATCTGATGAAAAATCGGGAAGTGATTAAAACATTTAAAAACATGTTTTCAATGATTGAAAGTTGTTTTTCTTTCAAACATATATGAGATTAAGATAAAGGATTATACCTTAACGTGTGATCTTACATCTCATGAAGCTAAGCTTAAAGTCATAAAGATATGAACTTGTAAGCATCTCTCAAAGACTGCGAAAGTCTTATGTCATAGTCAAAGTAAATTTATTCACTTAAATTAAAATGACAAAAAGCAGAAAAACAATGAAAGTACGAGTTCTGATCATAAATAATCAGAAGTCATATCCAAACTCCTTTGATTTGAAGAGCTCCCCCTAAAATCATGCATTACAAAAATTTGGCATAAAAGGTAAATGCAGAAATTAGTGAGCTCTCCCTCAAAATAATATTGACCAGATGTCAATTTCTTCTCATACTCCCCCTTGGATCATGAACGGATTGTTAATGTGCAGATATCAATCAGAAATAAGAATGAAGAAATGATGAAAAAGTATGCAATTAGAAAACTTTGATAGGTAACTACTGATCAGATCTTAAGATTTAACATACCAAGCTTTGAGACAAGAAAGGTAAACCTCTTTTCGTCTAAAGGTTTGGTAAACAAATCGGCAAGTTGATAATCAGTTTTTACAAAGAAAAGTTCAATTGTTCCTTTTTCGACATTATCTTTAATAAAATGATACCTGACATCTATGTGTTTGGTCTTGGTGTGCTGAACAGGATTTGCTGTTATCGCGATGGGGCTCTTTGAGTCACAGTATATCGGGATTTTGTTGAAGTGAAAACCGTAGTCGCACAATTGTGTTCTCATCCATAAGACTTGAGAACAACAGCTAGAAGCAGCTACATATTCTGCTTCGGCCGTTGAAGTTGAAACACAAAGTTGCTTCTTCGATGCCCAACTTACGAGTTTATCACCGAGGAATTGTATATGTCCTGACGTGCTCTTCCTGTCTAACATACAACCAGCATGACCTGCATCTGTATACACTATTAGTTCAAAGCTAGTATCTTTAGGATACCACAGACCAAGATCTGCAGTCCCCTTCAGATAAAAATGCGCTTAACTGTAGACAAATGGATTTCTTTGGGATTAGCCTGATATCTAGCACATAAGCATGTAGAGAACATTATATCTGGCCTACTAGAAGTAAGATACATTAAAGAACCTATCATCCCTCTGTAAGTCCTAACATCAACAACCTTTCCAGAAGGATCGGTGCCAATCTTAGTACCTGGTGCCATTGGGGTACCAATCGATTTTGAATTCTCCATTTTGAGCTTCCGAAGAATATCAAAAATGTATTTTGATTGATTGATAAAAATCCCCGATGAAAATTGTTTGACTTGTAATCTGAGAAAGAAATTCATCTCTCCCATCATATTCATATGAAATCTTGACACCATAAGGTTTGAAAAATTCTTACAGTACTTAGGATTTGTAGAGCCAAAAATAATATCATCCACGTAGATTTGAATAAGAATGATATCGGCTTTTTCCTTTTTAATAAACAAAGTGGTATCTACCGTACCTTTTGTAAAACCAGACTTGACTAAGAACTGAGATATGACATCATACCAGGCGCGAGGAGCTTGTTTCAGTCCGTAGAGTGCTTTGTCGAGAATGTAGACGTGAGTCAGTTTCTCTTGGTTGACAAAGCCTTCTGGCTGTGAGACGTAGACTTCTTCTTTCAGAATTCCATTCAGAAATGTTGTCTTCACGTCCATTTGAAAGACCGTGAAGTTCTTGTGGGCTGCGTAGGCTAGAAACATTTGAATTGCCTCTAAACGCGCCACAGGAGCATAAGTCTCGTCGTAGTCTATTCCTTCCTCTTGTCTGTATCCTTTGGCTACAAGTCTTGCTTTGTTTCTAATAACGGTACCATCTTCATCTTTCTTGATCTTGAAAACCCATTTCGTACCTATAATAGTGTTACCTTGAGGTTTGGGTACGAGTCTCCAGACTTTAAGTGCGTCGAACTGACTCAGCTCTTCTTGCATTGCAGTCACCCAGTCTGAATCGGCAAGAGCCTCTGATATGCGAGTAGGCTCGATCTTGCTCAGAAATGATTCACGCATACACATATTCATTGACGCTGACCTAGTTTGCACCGGTTTTGATGGATCGCCAATGATCTGGCTTATCGGATGCTCTTTGGTCCATTTATGTTCATGAGGTAGTGGATTATATGAATATATATCAATATTATCATCTATGAATCCACTGGAACCTTCTTCTGATAGTTCAGGAGGAATTATGGTTGCAGTTGAAGTAGTAGGTAGAAGTCTCAGCAGGTTCAGCTTGTTCAGCAACTTCTGTCTCTTCATTATTGACCACAACTTCAACTGTTGGAGTCGGCATTTGAACTAAAATTTCAATAGAGATATCTGAACTAGTTGGATGAGTAGTCGTTGAGTCTTCCATCCTGTCAACCACAACAGATTTCTTCACATTAGATCCAAGAAATTCATCTAAATCAAATAATAAATCTAAATCAGATAAATGATTAGTAGACGTTGATGCTTCATCTGATTTGATCGCTTGAGACGCAGGTTCTGGACTGATTTGCCCAGAAGCTAGTACTCCGGTTATAACGGGTTCTGAACTGTGTTGTTCAGAAGCCATTTCTTCATCAAACGTAACGTTGACGCTTTCAAAAACTGTCTTTGACTTCTTCAAGTAGACACGGCATACAGTTGATGTAGATGAATAACCAATGAAGATGCCTTCGTCTGCCTTGGCACTGAACTTGTTCAGACTCTCTCTATCATTTAGAACAAAACACATACACCCAAATATATGGAACTATTTGATTGTCGGTGTTCGGTTGTTGATTAACGCATAAGGAGTGTTTTTGAATCTACGGTGTATCACGGAGCGATTCTGAGTGTAGCACGCAGTCGATATAGCTTCGGCCCACAGAAATAGAGGTAAGCCAGATTGACTTAGCACAGTACGAGCAGCCTCGACTAGCGTACGATTTCTTCTTTCGAACACTTCATTCTGTTGAGGCGTACGAGCAGCAGAGTATTGATGTGAAATCCCGACATATTTGAGATATTCTTCAACCTTTTTGTTCTTGAACTCTATGTCGTTGTCAGTTCTGAGAAGCTTGACCGGTTTCTGCAGATTCACCTGGGTCGTCTTCAGGAATGTAATGAGAACATCTGGTGTCTCATCCTTTGAATGTAGAAATTTGACCCAAGTGTATCGCGAGTAATCGTCCACGATAACTAGTATGTACTTCTTTCCGCCTAGACTTTGCGTTCGCATCGGACTGCATAAGTCCATATGCAACAACTCTAACGGAGAGTTTGTACTCGGTTCAGGCTTTGGTTTATGTGGAGCCCTCTTCATCTTTCTCTTTTCACACGCTGCACAAATGTGTTCTTTTTCATACTTCAGCTCTGGAAGTCCTTTCACTAACTTTCCACTGACCAGCTTGTTGATGTACCTAAAGTTGAGGTGAGAGAGCCGCCGATGCCATAGCCAACTTTGTTGCATCGAGGCTTTCGATAGTAGACAAACCTGCTTGTCAGTCTGGACGTTTGACAAATTGATTGTGTAGAGATCAGACTTTCTCGTGCCGACCAAGAGTTCCTTGCCTTCTTCAGTGCGAACAGAACACCTCTTGGTTTTGAAATTGACCTCTAAGCCTTTGTCATAGAACTGGCCTATACTGAACAAGTTGTGTCCTAAGCCTTCAACATAGCTCACCTTCTTGATCGTGACTTTGTCATCTACCATATCACCATATCCTAGTATTGGTGAAAACTGATCGTTGCCGAATCTAACTGTTCCGCAATACTTCTCTTTAAAATTGGTCAACATACCTTTTTGTCCAGTCATATGCTTGGAACATCCGCTATCCAAGTACCACGTATGATGGATCTACACAAGAGAAATTACGAAACAAGAGATTTAGTTAACCATAAAACAAAATTTTAAGATAAGACTTTTGAGCATTGAAGAGCAGGTCTTGAACTGATGTATTCAAGAATCATTGTTCTTTGAGGTACGAGTCCTAGACTGTTTTGTCTAGAAGTCAAACTTCGTTGAAGTACGGGTTATAAGCTGAAATACTTAGAAGCCTCCATCTTGACATTTAAGTCCGGGTTTTGAACTGATTTGTTCAAAAGCCTAATTTCTATGCTCCCTCTTAAACTTTGAGTTCCTGCAACACAGATTTAGCTTTTGGTACCCATTGGAATTTGGATCCAACTTTGTTAGCACAAGATTTTGGTATCCATTTGAAATTGGGTCCTTTTCTCATTTGAAATTCATTTGAAGCATTAGAATGATTAGAGTGCACATGATAAGTTCCAAACCAAACCTCAGAATCTTGACAAGAAGTAGAAACATGTTTATCATAGTGTGAAGACTTCCTAGCAGATAAAGATAACTGGAATAATTGCTTAAAAGAATATTTCTTGCGAGAAACAACAAGTTTTGGTTTCAAAATAGTAGCAACATTCGCATTCAAAACATCTTTACTAGGCATAGTCTTATTACAACCAACACTACAAAAAGATTTATCAGTCTTGTCAATCTCCTGTTTTGGTTTCCATTGAGATTTAACTTCTAGCTTTTGCTTGCTCAGATCTGAAACATTTGAAACTTTTGAGTTAGACTTTTGAGCAACAAACGAATGCTTCTTCTTTGGATTACCAGTAATGATCGGTTTCTGTGAATGCTGAGATTTATTCTTACCTTTAGCATACTTAGCTTTCACAGAAGCTGATTTATCAACTTGCGTTGATAATTTACCTTTTTCAGACATACTGGTTAAACCAAAGGATTTCACAACAAAAGATGAATGGTTAGGAAGTTTCTCATTAAAATCAAATTGATCAATACATTCATCTAAAACACCATCGGAGTTTAGAAAATCAAACCCTCCATCAGTTAGACCAAAACTATCTTTAGATTTTGAAGCCTTAGAAAGAACAGCATTTTTAAGAACAGTTGAAAACACTTTTTGTTCAATCTCAATCAAGAGTCTTTCATCTGTTAAAGAAGTCTCAAGTTTAGAAATTTTACTTTCCAAAACGAGAGGAGGGACATATAGTTTACCTTGAACAGGCTTTGCCTCAATTTCTTTGACAGAATAACTCTGAAAGAAGTCATTTGAAAGTTATTTCTTTTGATATTTCGGATCATCATTATAACTATTATTCAGCTTTGCATAATAAAATGGAAGATGAACTTTAGATGATTTCTTTCGTTTTTCAGTTTCCTTGGCTTCATCCTCTTTAGATAGTCCAGTCCAGAAAACTTCAAGCCCAGGGATTCTTCGAGCTAGTTTCAAAAATGTAAGATCATAAAGTGTTGGCACTTCAGATATACCCTTTTTAAGGTAATGAGGGTTCTCATAACCAAGTCCCCAGCTTTCTTTATTCTCTTTGGGTTTGTTTAGATGAATGGTTTGTTCAGTTTGACCCAATGAGTATAACTTCTTTTCCAAAGCATTTAATTATGCAAGTAAAGATTCGTTTTCTTTGGAAGTTGAAGAATACAATTTCGTAAGCTTGTTGAAATCAAGCTCACTTTTTCGCAATTTAGTCTTTGTTTCAGTAACTTCTTGAAGAATTATGGTCTGTTCTTTGGCGCTGGTGTCAATGTTTTTGTGTAAGGTCTCAACCAATACTTTCTGCTCAGCAACAACATTGCTAAGTTTCTGTATTGATTGATTTTGTTCAAGAATGACACCCTTTTCTCGCTTAAACTTCGACTCTAACTCTTCGAGCTTAGTCAACAAGGCATGCATTTGATTTATGAAATCAGATTGAGTTAAATCACATACCTCATCGTTGTCATCGTCATCGGATTCAGCTTCAACTTCTGCTTCTATGTTGCCCATTAAGCACATGTTTGCTTTCTCGTCATTCTCTTCATCGTCATCTTCCTGGTCTGAATGATCTAGCCAGGATTCATCTTCTGCCATTAATACCTTTCCAACCTCTTGTTGCTTGGCCAGAAGCATTTTGTTTTTGTAGTAGTATGAGTTTCTGACTTTGGGTTTTCGGCAATCTCTTGCAAAATGTCCAAGTCTACCACAGTTGTAGCACTTTGGAGGTTCTGTCTGACTAGATGCTTCAGCTTTATACTTTCTTTCTTCTGGCTTCCTTTCCTCTACTCTTTTACTTTCAATCCTCTCCTTGTGAATATAGTTGCTTGGACCAGAAGAATACCTCTGACTGTTTGAACTTGGCTTCTTGTAAAACTTCTTCTGAAAAGCCTTAGTCAGCATTAGCATCGCCTGTTTCAGTTGTTCACAGTCATCCGAGTTAGAGTTCGCTTCATTTTCAATCTCTTCTGGTTCAGACATAATCATCTTCTTTTTCTTCTTTTTCTTCTTTTTCACAACAAGAGCAACTGAGTCATCAATTGTCTTCCCAGTCTGTCTCTTTTCATCGAGTATTTCATCCACCTCTTCTTCATTCTGTTTGAGGGTTTCATATACTCATGAAGTGGAATCTCGTTTAAATCTTTGATTTGCTTCATCTGCCTGGCAAACCTCTTCCATTCAGGCTGGAGAATGATTAAGAATTTGACATTCAACTCTATTTGCGATTTATTGACCTTGTTCTTGCTTAGTTCATTCAGCAAGGTCACAAACCTGTCGTATGTTTCTGCTAGTGATTCTCCAACTCTGCCTTTAAATTCTTCATAATTGTTTAGGCAGTTGGATATCTTCAGCTGGTTCCCAACCTTTGAGCCTAGCATCATCTTCTCTAGCTGATCCCACATCTCTTTGCCTGAGGCCTTATAGCTGTCTATCTTCACGTATATTTCATTTGGAATGCCTTGAAGAATATAAGACTTCGCTAATCTATCACCTTTTGCTCTCTCTAGGTCTTTACCATCGAGCTCACCATACTTAAGTTCAATCTCTGTCTCAACATTTCCCTCCGTACGAGTTCTCATAACAGGTGCCATAACTCCCTCTTCTATTGATTTCCTGGTGAAAACTCCCAAATCACGTCTTTCAATGAAGTCCATGAATCGATCTTTCCACTGTTCATACTCTCCCCTGAAGAGTACTGGTGGTTTAGAGTCAGTTCCGATCGCTAGGGCTTCTCTTGAAGTCATTTTGAATAATATGACCAAGTCAGGAATTGGCGCAACAAAGAAGTTTTGCGCTAGAAGAGGCTGGCGCAAGATGGGTTTTGCGCGAGGTGTAGGTGGCGCGAAGCAGAACTTTGCGCGATGTGAAGGTAGCGCAAACTTTAGTTAGACTGGAAGGTGTTTTGTGCTAGACGTTAGTGGCGCAAACTTGAACTTTGCGTTATAAGCTGATGGCGCAAAAGTGACTTAGCGCGAACTGAAGGTTTGTGCAAGAAGTCGTTGGCGTAAATTGAGGTTCGCGCAAGTTGAAGGTCGCGCGAGATGAGGATTGCGTAAGCAGTTTTTGGCGCGAATTGAGGTTTGCGCGAGATGTTGGTCGCGCAATCTGAGGTTTGCGTGAAGAGTTGATGGCGCAAAGTCAAGTTTGCGCTAATAGTTGATGGCGCAAAACTGACTATGAGCTGGCGCGAGTTCGTCCTGTTCTTCGAAAATTCGGCTGTTTGCTCAAATAATCCTGTTTGTCAACGATTAGCAGTCCCAAATTCTAACAAATTGACCACTAATCAATCTAGAACAGATTTCTGGCCTTTGAACTCAATAAAAATCACTTTTTGAAAAAAAGATCGATGGAACAGTGTCGTTTTTTGAACGTAAACTCAGACACAAAAATCCCAAAATTGAAACTCGATTTCAGTGTTATACTGAAATTATACAATAACAACTCGATCTAGCACCCTAATTGATCACAACTTGATCGATTTCTAACCCAAAAACACCTTAAATCACGAAAATGATTTTGAAATGAAGAACACAGAGTCGATGGTTTTAAACTTGATTTAGATCTGTTTTTCAAGCTCTGATACCAATTGTCGGTCCACAATACTATCAAGTTCTTATCGATAACAACACATAAACGATTACCAACCTGTTTGATTAATAAAACGCGGAATACAGATTGATCAATTTCTCTCTTTGAAGCTCTCTGTGTTTTTACACCTCGGAATTGTGTGTTGTGTTCGATTCTTAGATCTGATTCTTGCTTCCTAGACACACTAACAAACCACTTGCAACCTTAATAATATTAAACTAATAATAATATCTAACTAAAGATATTATAATATCTAACTAATTAAACTAATATCCTAATTCTATTAATTAGATATTTAGGACAAACAACAAATACGATATACAACTTTGACATTTATTACAAGTAACCATTAGACTAATCTTGAGAGTCGACTTTCCGGCTTTAGCTTCAGATTGCGATCTTCAGATTGGATGATCTTGAATCCAATGAGACTATGCTCTAACAATCACAATCTCACTCAGAATTCCCATTTTCTCTTCACTCGACACTCCATCCCACGTGATTTTCGGTTGATATTATTATAGGTCATCTAATTTCGGTTGATTTGTGGCAAACATGATCTCATTTAGTCTCAAACAAAAACCCCTTCTTTGAATATTTGTTTTTGAAAAACCCGATTCTTCGATCTTTCAAACGATCTTTGCATCCATTGTTCTACCCTGTTTCTCAAGATTCTGTGCATTTTGTTCTGCTCTTTTGAGTCTAAGCGTTCCAATCTCACATACAACTGACTAATTTCAATCTCAATCTGGATCCCCTCATCAGTTTTGGACTCTCGATTCTCAGCAACACCTGGTTTGGGCAAACAAATCTTGATGGGAAGATTGTTTAGGGGTTTAGAGTGGTGAACAAGAGCATTGGATCTGGCAGAAACTGTTAGCTCCAATCACATTGTATAGAAGTATTGAAAAATAGGCTAAGTATAGGAACCGCAAAAGTCTGTCGCAGAATATCCAAGTACTCCGCAGAAGTTAAATTCTCAGAAAACATCTGTCGACACTCTACCAGAGGACACAACAGCTGATAATGATCATCAGATCACAGAGCCTCTGTGATGGCTAACCTCTGGAGACAGTTCGAAGATGTGCAAACTCAGTTCAAGACAAGGTCACATGCAAATCACGTGATGCCTGCTGTACGAAGATTTCCAGATCACCATAGAGCGGCACACGATGGTTTTACTTTCCAGGTGGCACTCCGTTTATGGAATGTCAGCCTTTGTCTTGTACTAAGGGGTGCATCCTTCTTGTATATTATGGGAGCACCACCTTAGAGTTTCAAGTATGCGAGCACCCACAGTCTGAATTAGAGATTTGTATTTTCCCTGAGCTTTTTGCACACAATTGTGCGTGTTCTTGGTGTTCTTCAATAATCAATGAAACAGTTCTTTGAGTAATTTCTTGCAATACTTTACTATTCTGTTTATTGATTACATTGTGTGTCTACTACCTTTGCATGTTCTACCTTTCATACACTATATAAATGATTCCGCACTCTATTTAATTAATCTGTGTGTAGTGAAAGGTCAAATCAAGTTAAGAACATCATTATTGGGATCAACAATTGGTATCAGAGCGAACTTTGATTCTCAATATCAAATGATCTTGTTCTATACTTGATTCCCACGCTCCAGGTAGTAGTTTTAAGTCTGTTTCTTCATCTTGATCTCCACTCATAAACATACTCTGTTTTCTGGAGCTACTTCAACTAGTTTGACGTAGATTCAAAGGCAAGTGTGTTTAACTCTTTGAAGACAGATTCAAAGCTCAGTTTATTAGTTGTCACCTTTCTCATACCAGAAAATCATCCCTGCTAGACACATTCCCTATCTTTCTCTAAAGAACTCCTCATACTCTGTTTTACTCTTCATTTAAAAAATGGCGAACTCTGTTAACTATTTCAGTGCAGGATCTCAATCAAAACCTCCCACTCTACTAAGGGATGAATATCCTCAGTGGAAGATCAGGATGGTGCACTTTCTCGAAGGTGTGGATCCTGGTTTGGTTGAGTTTCTTTACAATCCTCCTTTCATCCCAATGACAACCGTCCCTCGTGTTCCTGCCACTGAAAACACCCCTGAAGTTCCTGAGTACCAGCATCCCAAACCAATCATCGAATGGACTGAAGAGGAAAAGGCATTGCATGAACTTGCAAAGAAAGCCAAAAGATTAATCATTATGGCTATCCCAAACGATATTTTCCAGTCCCTTGATTCCTGTGAAACATCGAAAGACTTATGGTTGGAGTTGGAGAAACAACTTGAGGGTGGTGCTAAAACCCTCAAGAACAACAGGGCTCTATGCATCAATGAATATTTTGCATTTAAGGCTCTACCAAGTGAATCCATACAGAGAACATACAATAGGTACAATTCCTTGTTAAACAAGTGTAAAAGGTATGGCATCCACAAAACTTCGGAAGAAAACAATGTCAGATTCCTTCAAAGCTTGAATGATGAATGGATTCATCTAACCATGTCCATGCAAGCTACACTAGATCTCGATGTTTGGTCTATCTTAGACCTCCTCGGGACTTTGATAAGTCAAGAAAACAGGATATCGAAACTGATGACCCCTGTCGGTGGTCCTCTAGCATTGGTGGGAAGCACCACAGAGAGTCAGGACAAAGGAAAAGAAAAAGCGACAGAAGACGCTCAAAGGAAGAAAAAGAAGAAAAAGGTCCTAGTGGCAGAAAGCGAAAGTGAGGAAGGATCGGAGGAAGAGATTGATATGGCTGCTTTGGCCAAGACTCTTGCATTAATGACCCGACAATTCAATCGTGGTCTCAAGAAAAAGCCAGAGTACAGAGGAAGAGAGGATAGAGATGAAAGAAGCAGAGGATTTTGTGAGGTGAGAAAGTATGGAAGAGAAGAGTTCGAGGAGAAGAGACAAGAAGAGAAGAGGAGCGGACAGAGGCCAGACGGCAGAAGTGGTGATAGAGCCCCAAAGCAAACTGAAGGTTGCTTTAAATGTGGAAAACCAGGCCACTTTGCTGTAGAGTACAGGTCCTCTGCCAACAAAGGTAAGCCGACTAGAGATGCTGCTTTCTACAAAAAGAAGGCAGAATATTACACACAAAGGTCCCTGATTGCAGAGCAACAAGACCTTGAGACTGATGAGTCCTCTGATGAAGGAGACAAGAACGCACTCTTCTGTGGAATGGTAGAAGTCCACTCTTCTGACAACAAAAGTGAGGTATCCACTTCTAACTCCTATGACTCTGACTCTGAAAACAAACTTCTAACACTACAAAATGAGTTTCTTGCTTACAAAACCATGTGTTCAGAACTAGAAAAGAAATTGGCCTTCTTTGAGAGAGAAACAAAACTTCTCACTCAAGAAAAGGACAAGCTCTATCAAGAAAGAAAAACTCTTGTTTCTGAACATATTGGTGAAAAGAATGGGTTAAAAGAAAAGATTTCAAAACTTGACAAAACCCTGAAAGACAAGGTGAAAGAACTTAAGAACAGTGAAAGTGATCGATTAAATGTCATTTCCTTGAAAAACGTTTTTCAAAAAGAAAGAGAAGTCATTCATCAAGATCTGTTCAACAGAGATCTCCAAATTAAGAGGTATCAGGATGCTCAAAAGGTTCATGAAAAGGTAAACACCCAGATCGGCAGAAGAGGATTAGGGTTCGAGGATATTGACCCTTACATAGGAAATAAAAGAACCCAATCTTTATCAAGCATCTTCTGCCTTGGACAATTTTTAAAACCAAGTCTTCCAAACCTATTATCCACATTCAAGAGGCGCAGAACCTCTGAAGGACCACATCTGAGGAAACCTCTGCAAATGGCAAATGTATGGTATGAAAACAATGATTTACCATCTGCACTCTCATCAAAAAGAAAATCTATTCCAAAGAAATATTTGTCTCAAAAACAGATAGGGGTCTTCAGATTTGGTCACCCAGAAACCCAAACTCAAATGGCTTTTATGTGCATGATGGTCCCTGAAAAGGAACTATCCTTTGATGTACCAGAATTTGTTCCCGCCTCTGTGGAAGAAAAAGTTTTTAAAAGGTTTTTGGAAAGCGACTTGAGAAGAACCTATGAAAATCATTTTCTCAACCATCCTGATCTAACCTCTGAAATAAGAGAAATCTTTGAGCAAGATATTCAAAGTTATCTTAGTGTTCGTACGGTTATTCCATGCATTTCAAAAGACTTAAACACTTCAAAGGACACTACATATGGACAAAGCAACGCATTTCCAGAAAGTCACGATTTCATTCACATGGACTTTCTTGACATAGACTCTGAATCAGAATCCGAGACCTCTGTCCAAACAGAGACAAGTTCTGTAGAACTTGAAGTGGTCATCTATGGTCCAGAGGAAAGTAAGTTACCCTCTGGCATCCTTAACAGGATAATCGCTCCCAAGAGGAGAACCAATGGAATACCAATCTGCCCTGACTTTCTGGATATGTGTCTCCAAGCAAAGACTTCTCTTGAGCTTGAAAAATTGAGAAATGAAAAGATCAAGATCACTCAAACTCCCGTAGTTCGAAAACCTGTCTTTGCATCAAAACCTTTTCAAGAAAAACTCACCTGGCAACAGAAGGCAAATTGGCCCAAAATTGACAAAAATAATGCTTCTGTGGCAATGAATGCTCAAAGGGAAGGTCGTCGAGGGAGAGTACACAAAGAGATCCATTCAAGTGGAGTTTTTGACAAAAGACAACCTAGAATAGACAAAGTTTTCTGTAAAAAGAAACCCGAATCTAAAATGGGTTGTTGTAAAAATTGCTCTGTACACTCCTTTGACAATTTCAATGAAATATTTAAGAAGTTTGCTTTCAAGGTTCCTCATTGCAAATGTTTTGATCTTGTGCATGCATTAAATCAACACTTCTCTAGGCCTTCCTGTCTTATATCTCACCCAAAGCAAATGAATGCCAAATTCAAGGGTGAAAAAGGACAAAATGGTATCTCTATTAAAGAGGATAAAACCAAAATCAAAGATGTTAAGGCATCTTTAAAAACTCCTAACAAGCCCGGACCCATTTGGAAATGGGTACCTAAATCTTCTTGATCTGTCCGCAGAAGAAACAACATGTGCCCATTTGGTACCTAGACTCCGGGTGTTCAAGGCACATGACTGGCGACAGAGGGTTGCTCTCCGCCTACAAAGAAAAATATGGAGGTGGTTCTGTAACCTTCGGAGACAATAAGAAGGGACAAATCAGAGGCTATGGAGTCATTGCCAACGGAGACATCGACGTCAACAGAGTTGCATATGTGGATGGCCTTAAGCACAACCTGCTAAGTGTTAGCCAACTCTGTGATAATGGACTCGATGTGATGTTTAAAAAGAAATACTGCTCTCTGTTAAAGAAAAACACAACTATAGAGCTTATGCGGGCCAAGAGACGAGGTGATCTATATCTCATGGACTTCAAGTCCATCAACAAAGATGAAAAGCTCTGTCTGGTCTCAAGTAAGAACGAAGAAGCTTGGCTTTGGCATAACAGGTTCTGTCACTTAAAATTTCATTCTTTAGACAAACTTGTGAAATTAGACCTGGTAAAGGGGCTACCAAGTATAAAATTCGACAAAGATCATCTATGCTCTGCATGTGAAATGGGCAAACTCAAAAGAGCTGCCCATAAGACCAAAACAGACATGTCCTGCACCAGACCTTTGCAGATGCTTCATGTAGACCTCTACGGTCCTATATCTTTGCAGAGTCTAGGTGGCAAGAAGTACATCCTTGTACTTATAGATGAATTCTCTAGATATACTTGGGTGGAATTCATTCGAAAGAAATCAGATGTTCCTGAGGTACTAATCAATCTTCTTAAGAGGATACAAGTTCTTCATGATTGCAGGGTTCAGAGAGTTCGAAGTGACAATGGGACAGAGTTCAAGAACTCAACAATTGAAGCCTATCTCACGACAGAAGGCATCTCACAGAACTTCTCTGTTGCAAGGACTCCACAACAAAACGGGGTTGTTGAACGCAAAAACCGAACCCTTGTGGAAGCCGCAAGAACCATGCTCACTGCCTCAGGATTTCCAATTTCCTTTTGGGCAGAAGCCATATCCACGACATGCTTTACCCAAAATCGATCTTTGGTAGTAAAAAGACATGAAAAGACCCCTTACCACCTACTCAATCAAAGAAAGCCAAACATCAAGTACTTCCATGTCTTCGGTTGTAGATGCTTTGTGTTGAACGACAGAGAGCAAATAGGGAAATTCAGTCCCAAAGCTGATGAGGCCAAACTTGTTGGATACTCATCAAAATCCAAGGCTTATCGAGTCTATGTGCTCAAATCAAAACATATACTTGAAAGTATTAATGTTTCATTTGATGACTCGTTTCAGGTGACTTCTGAGCAAATCAACTCAGGACTCAAGCTCCAAGATAAGGAAACTGGTGGATCATCAAGAACAAATGAACTTCATCATCTATTTGAAGAGATGTTCAACGATGATGGACCCTCAGAAGATGACCACAGAGCCTCTGGAGCTGAAGCCTCTGCAGAACAATCAGGTACCTCTTTATCAGGTCCTAGCAATACTTCACCTTCTTCCAACACCTTTGCAGATGCAAATGTCGAGGGGGAGCACTCAGAGGGAAATCTTGACCAAGGCTCCTCGCTTAATCAAGAACATGGTCAACTTCATCATATCTCTGAAGGGTCAACACCAGAGCAATCAGGGAACTCTGAACAAGGCACCACGGAGCTCGAGACATCAACTCACAATGACCAAAGTCCTGTGACAAGTACAAATGATCACCCTTCCACAGAGGGTGATCAGGTTCAAGAAACTGAACATGCTCCATAAATGTTCCAAGAAAATTCAAATGATCACCTACCACGGATGACTAAGTGGACCATAAGTCACCCACAGAGCCAATGCATAAGTGACCCCTCTGACAAGGTCCAAACTCGATCCAGTACCGCAAATTTTTGTTACTATACAAATTTTGTGAGTATCATCGAGCCAAAGAAGATCTCTGAAGCTCTTGAAGACCCAAACTGGGTAGAGGCTATGCAAGAAGAGCTTCTCCAGTTTGAAAGAAATGAAGTATGGACCATGGTGCGTCTGCCAAAAGGTAAAACCGCTATAGGGACCAAATGGGTCTTTAGAAACAAAAAGGACGAGGATGGTGTGGTGATCAGGAACAAAGCAAGGCTGGTGGCCAAGGGATACTGCCAAGAAGAAGGAATTGACTACGAAGAAACCTTTTCCCCTGTGGCTAGGCTCGAAGCAATAAGAATATTTCTTGCATTCGCAGCCCACAGAGGTTTCAAGGTATTTCAAATGGATGTCAAGTCAGCATTTCTGAATGGTAAAATTCAAGAAGTATACGTCCAACAACCACCAGGGTTTGAAAGCTCTAAGTACCTAAATCATGTGTACTTCTTGGACAAAGCTCTGTACGGACTAAAGCAAGCCCAGAGCCTGGTATGACAGACTTTCAAACTTTCTCCTTGCAAATGGTTTCGAAAGAGGTACAACTAATACAACTTTATTTTATAAGAAGAGAAAAGGTGAGATTCTGCTTGTACAGATTTATGTTGATGACATTATCTTTGGGTCAACAAATGAATCTTATTGCAAAAAGTTTGAGTCTTTGATGAAGAGTGAGTTTGAGATGAGCATGATGGGAGAACTTACCTTCTTCTTAGGATTACAAGTCAAACAAACCAAAGAGGGCATTTTTATAAACCAATCCAGATATGTCTCTGACATACTTGAAAAATACAAGCTCTCTGATTCCTCATCAATGAAAACCCCTATGGCCACTGGATCTAAGCTTCATGCAGACCCAGAGGGCAAGTCTGTGGAGTGTAAACTCTAGACAGGCATGATAGGGTCTCTATTGTATTTAACCGCGAGTCGACCCGATATAATGTTTACCACATGCCTCTGTGCAAGATTTCAAGCTAACCCCAAAGAATCTCATCTTCATGCTATCAAGAGGATCTTCAGATACCTAAAAGGGACCAAGTTTCTTGGCCTCTGGTATCCGGAGAACTCTGGCTTTGATTTAGTGGCGTACATAGATTCAGATTACGGAGGATGCAAGCTAGACAGAAAAAGTACCTCTGGGAGTTGTCAATTGCTTGGAGGGAAACTAGTAAGTTGGACTTCGAAGAAGCAGAATTGTGTCTCGACCTCCACGACAGAAGCGGAATACATTGCTACTGCTAGTTGTTGTTCACAAGTTTTGTGGATGAGAACCCAACTCAGAGACTATGGATTTGACATCGAGAAGATCCCCATCCTCTATGACTCCAAAAGCGCCATTGCGATCTCTGCCAATCCTGTTCAGTACTGTAAGACGAAGCATATCGATATCCGGTACCACTTTCTGAAACATCATGTGGAGCATGGGACGATTGAGATGTACTTCGTTCCCACAGATTACCAGCTTGCCGACCTCTTCACGAAGACATTAGATGAGAAAAGGTTTACTTTTCCTGTTGGCAAGATTGGCATGCTAAACATGAGTTGATCCACAGAGCCTCTGTACCCTTGCATAGAGCCTCTGTAAGTATATACTGTATATTCATTTATACTCCCTTGTGAATAAACTCCTTTTTTGTTAAAATAGGCCTCTTGCTCTGTGTCTTGCTCAAATCGTCTATTTTAAGACCCAAGCACAGATCAAGGGGGAGCTGAGATAAAGGACCTTGACACTTCAAGGGGGAGCTCGACATCTTTTGTCAAACATGTCACTCTTCCCCTCAAAAATGTTTTCACAGCTATGGAGTGATCACCAACTCAGATCATTTCCTAAATTAGAAGTTTTGGATCTCAGAGCCTCTGATGTTCTCCATAGAGCCTCTGTGACCCTTCACAGAGCCTCTGTACCTCAAAGAGGTCTCATCCATTACTCAATTGGATCTGTGGTCGATCAACTCGTATGCTCTTTTGAAAGTCTTGGTCATCTCGAGTATCCTAAAACCTCATAATGACCTCAGAAGCTCTTGCCCCACAGAGCTTCTGCCAATTTTGACTTCAATATTTTTACCATGGTTATTATGTGCGGGTTATTTATCAAAATCACCGTCATGTGGGAATAGTAACTGCCACGCGCGTGAGAATGGAGGGAGGCGCACGTTCTCAATCGTGCACCGCCTATACTGACGTGACACATTCTTATTGGTTCGTATATGTACCATCGCTTTTTGAAAACGGCTACTTATCTTTTACCGCTAATTCTTTTACCTTTTACCGCTAATTCTTTCTACCCCCCCCCCCCCCAAGTATATAAACACCTCTACACCCTCTTTTTCTTTTTTACCTGCAATTTTGCTCTCAAGACTCCCTTCGCAAATAACTCTTCATTTTCTCTGCAATGGCCTCCCACTCAAGCTCTTCAAAGAACTCTAATGGCTCCAAGAACTCCAACAAGTCCCACCACTCCACAGCTCACAAAGCTGATTCAACTTCCATTGGACAAGAACAGGTTCTCACGAGCAGAATGCTCTCTTTCACTCGACATGACTATCACTTAACTAAAATGAACAACAAGTCGAACAACCATTTCGTCACCTTGAACCCTTCTGGATTCCCTGTTGAAGCCACACCCCTGATCAATATCCTCACGAACCACTTTCTGGTCAAAGCCCTAACCCTGAAACGAAACGACATCCCTGAATCTTATATTCAGCAGTTCGGGTTGAGTGCTCGTCATGCCAAGATGGAGAAAATATGATCATTGTATCATTGGCTATGCCACCCATCCATCGACAACAAAGATCCTGGACTTAGGCATCAACTGAAGAAAATTATCTGAGGTTTTTGAACTCCCCACTAAGGCTGACCTCAATCTGCGGAAATTCTTAGAGGAGCCCACAGAGGAAGAAATACTGGAGTTTTTGAAGTTCATTGGATATGCAGTTCCAATCACCAAACTTACAAACTTCAGAAGACAAAACCTACCCCCTCTGTGGAACGTGCTCTTCTCAATCCTGAACTGATGCCTAACGTTAAAGGTAGGAAGCCCAGACCAGTCTAGCCACACGATTTTGGCCATCATGTATGGGATCTACTATGATCTCCCACTGGACTATGCAGGGCTCATATTCAGGGAGATCAAGAATGCCGTCATAACCAAACAGCAAGACCAAGATAGGGGCACAGAGCCCAAAAACATTGTTTTTGGACGATTCCTAGGCTTGCTACTGGGTGATGATTTGATAGGGGAGGACAAGCTGCCTGCAGAGGGAAAGACAATCAAACTGTACGAAATGAAGTCCCACAAACCCACCACTCTCCAAATCGGTTACTCATCTGCCAGACCTCTGTCAACAAAGATGTTGACCTATCTGGGTAGTGAAGAGGGTACTAGGGATTACATACGAGGGCACAGGACTCCTGAACCGAGTCCTGCAACCCCCCCTCGCATAGGATTCGAGGTAGGTGATATAGTTATTCACTTGAGAGAAGAGGGAGAAAAGGAGATAGAGGTTGTCGCCTCAGAGGCACAAGAGAGTGTAAAAGAGGAAGCGATAGTTAGAGGGGAGGGGAGTGAGAAAAAGGAGAAAAGGAAAAGTAAGAAAAAGAGAACCGAAGACGTAGAGGTTCCAAAGTCCTCTAAGAAGAAGAAATCAAAGAAAAAGCGGACCGCAGAAGCAGTTCCAAAAGAAAAAACCGCAGAAGAGACTACAGAGGTCAAATCCTTTGAGAAAAAGAAAAAGCGAAGACTGAGAACGCTTGCAGAGAAGGAACGATCTGCTGAAGCCAAGATAGAGGCTCTCAGTGCTAGAACTGAACCTGCAGAGGGGAGCGAAAAACCTCTGCAGAAGACAAAAAGAGCCCTAATCTTTGAAGAATCCCCTGAGGATAGACTTCAGACCCCACAAAAAATTGCCTCTGACATAGCAAGAGAGGTCATTCTTAGGTACTCGGGGGACCTAGGTGAAACCGTGAACATAGAGATGGAGGATGTGACAGGAAAGTCACAGAGTGAAGAAGAGGAAGGAGAGGATAAAAAATCGAAGGAGGAGAGAGGTATAAAAGATGCCTTGGGCACACAACCAAAACCAACTCCCCGTGCAACCCACATCACTACCTCTACAGTTCTAGTGTAGAAAGGTATTGAAGAAGGACCGCACAATCCGATCCCTACCCATGCCATCCGGACAGAGGATATCCCTTCATCCTCTGTACCACCATAAGGGGAATCCAAATTCACCTCACCCTATCAAAAGGGTGAAGGTGTTGTTTCCCGTGTCTATTTTCCCTAGGACACAACTCCATCACACACAGAGGAATTTGTTGCCTCTGTCATGCACACGAGTGACCACCAAACTGGTTCAGAGATGGCAGTGGGAGATCATACTGGTTCTGTGGTTCTAGAACAACCACAAAACTTATTCACTAGAACCATTGAGGAAGCCTCTGAACCCTTCCTCAAGAAGCCTACTGACAGAACTTTCATAGATGCTTCCTCTGTGGAACATCGAGGATTGGAAGGAAATCCTCCAGAGCTCAACCTAATCACAGGCTCTTAAGGTGCCAAAGGCTCGTTGGCTAAATCTGGAACATGTGTTGTTCCAGAGGTCACCTCGGACACCTTCGTCACAAAGGGCGAGTTTAAAGCCTTTGTTGACATGGTGCTCCAAAAATTTGACGAGTTGAAAAGCTCTGTCACAAGGGAGTCCCAAGCGAACTCCAACATCCTTGCAGAGGCTCTCCAAGCAAACACAGAGGCTCTGAAAGCTCTTCATCAGTCTTCAGTACAACATACTATAGAGATCAAGAAGCTGACAAAGAACTCTGTAACTCGAGCTGACCTTCAGGAATGCGAACGATCGATCAACATCCAGACTGATGCATTTAAAGTTCTAGGGGATATCTGTATGGAGGAAATGGGTACGTTTGTTCAGTCAGGGGTAGATGACCTGATCAAGCTTCGAGACGGAATAAAGGACATAACTCACAGTGTTATTGTGCCTTTCCAACCACAAACATCCACTTCTGCACCCCCACCATCAACCTCTGCAACTGACATCTCTACCTTAGCAACCAAGAAGGAATTAGAAGCAATGGGGATAATGGTTCTAAGCAACCTCAAACTCATTGGATCTAACATTTCTCAACAAGGCAAGAAAATAGCAGAAGATCTGAAGAAGACTGTAGCCACGATTAGGTTCAAGTCTGATCTGGAAGTAAACAGACTATCGTTGGCTACAGAGGATGTTCTGAAGAAGATCTCTGGGCATGTTGACGAGCATCTCTGCAAGAGAAGAAAGAGGAAGGCACCTGTGACTTGCCAAGCGGAGGCATTGCAGAAGAGGGCTAGGCATGAGGACCAGGATCCTGATGCCTCTGGTCCTCATGAGGGGGAGATCATGCCATCAAAAGTGACTATCTCAGCTGAACCCCTGAACCAAGTCCCTATGTCACACCCCGCTAAAGCGGAAACACGGAATATGACAGTTCGTTAAGCATAACACTAGGATACAGAAAGAAATACCACCATACTTTCAACCATTGTTTACAACAAGTTCCAAAAGTTTACATCCCTATTACATCTTCAAAAGTTGAAGTACAAAATCTCTATTATGAAAGTATTGCAGACGGTTTACACAAAAGATAAACTTTAATCAATTCCAAGTACCTTCTTGTTCCCTGAAAAGCATGTTCAAAGAAAAAAAAATGGTCAACTACGAGAGTTGGTGAGTTCACAGGTTTTTAAATATGCACAAATCAAGTTTATATGCAAGTTCTCATTTGAAAATCATAAGCATAAACCAAACTTCAATTCTTTGATTCATGAGTATCACAATTTAGCTTATATGACAAGAGGTATGCATTGATACAACCACGTTGAGCCACTACTAAACCTTTCCGGACCAAATCAACGCCCCATGATCTACCTCAGAGGTGGGCTTTAACCACATGTGTAGTCATATTTCTCTAGTACAGTGCACCCCTACTCGTCAGTATAAGGTGGACTTGTCAGACCAAATAGCGCTATCCACTAATACTATAGGCCCATTTCTGGGTTAACTAGTAGTGTACCCGGGGACTTAACATTTTTTTAAAACTCAACATATCATTGGCATACATGTCATATAACTTCTACACCAACCGCTTTACAACAAAGCCTCATAAATTTCAATACGTAACGCTTTATAACAAAGCCTCATGAATCTTTAAATATTCAATTTTAACATGCTTTTCACCCCAAGTTCAATCAAAACAATAAAAGTGGGGCTGTGAATACTCACCTCGAATAATGACGCAAGATACGCAATAGCAATTTCCCCTAGCCCAGAGCTTCTAAATTCCTATAGAGAAAGTATGCACAAAGAGTGCTAAATGTCAAATCCAGCCCTTAAGCCTAACTAACTAATCCCACGTCTTATAAAATGCCAATATATGTATTTTATTGTCAAAAATAAAAATTGATGATCATTATAACACCCTTATACCATAATACATAAGTTTGAGGTTTTTAGAACTATCTTTCCATAATGGCTTTCAAAATACAACTTCCCAATTGACAATCCTAACCATTTTTTTATAGGAGCTAAAATACTGAATTAAGAACTCTAAGGTAAAATTTCATGAATTTTGGAAGTGTTTTGATGCCCCAAATAATTTCTACAAAACAGTAGGTTACTGATTTTTGAATCAGTTGCGCACTTCTGTTGTGGCATGCTTTTGGAGGATCAAAACTCAACATAATTCAGTGATCCATATATGGATGTAAAGCTAACTCAAAAATATACTATATGAAAAAGAATTTACCTCATTTAGATGATTTATGAGGGAGTTATGGTCGTTAGAAGTAGGGTGTACTAATCTGTCAGCTTGGGACAGATTGCACAACTTTCTTCTAAAATACATTTGAGTGACCAAAACCTCATAATTTTTAGTGATTCTTGATTCATTTGAAAGCTAACTCATTAAATTAGTGTATGAAAGCAAAAAGCCCAAATTTCATGGAGTAAATATTGAGATACACAGCTTGGAAGTGGGAGTTCCATTCTTGACAGCAAGCTGTGTAGTACAAAGTTTTTGTATTAAGCATTAAGAGGTCCATTTTCCATGGTTTCTTGTGAAACCACTTGGATTTAAACCCCTTTTCACTAATTAATGATCTAAGAATGAAAACATACACCTTGGACACATATATAACTACAAAATTTCGTCCAAAGTGAGTTGCATGTGACAAAGAACACTAAATAAGTGATTTTTCATAACTTATCACATTTCAAGACTCTTAATCACACAAGATTGAATAATCTTATCATAAGAGTTTGTTTAAACTTGAAATTACTACTAAAATGTTGATTATAAACCAACTAAAACATCAAAATTTTCGTACACAAAGTTGTACCCATGATAAAATTGACATATTCAACAAGAGACTCAAAATTTCACTTTTTAACTTGGTTTTTCATGGAAGATCATCTTATGGTCATCACTTTATGAATGTTTTTATTCATGAATGATGTCCATTTCACTTCTAAAACCATAAATGAAATACTTCTACACATGCATGAAGATTTTTATAAAGTTCAAACATCAAACTTGAATAAAAATGAAGAAATGATGAAATAGGGTTTGTACCTTGTGTAGATGATGAAGTAAACTTGAAATCCTCAATAATCTTGATATTTTGATCTTAAAACATTCCTTAATTTGCTGGAGATTTGTGTTCTTGGTGGTGTTTGAAGAAGAAGTAGACAATGAGAGAGAGAAAATGAGGAGATGAAGGGTTAATCTTCAAATTTTTAAAGTGAAGAAATGAGTTTTTCAAATGAGATTTTTTTTTTTAAAATAAGAGAGGGAGAGGGTGGAGGGCCGGCCATGTGGCCTCTCCAAGCCCATCTCAAATTTTTTTTTTAAAAAAAAATGCAATATATCTCAATCTCACAAATAAATCAGATAAATTGAGAACTGACAATTTTTAAATTCTCAATTCTCTCTAAATTGAGTAAATTTTTACAAATAAATATATATTTACCTAAATAATATAAACCTCATTATTTTATGTATTTTAGACATGTGACATAATATTTGGCATTTTATGGGACGTTTTAGTCAATTACTGATCCGAACCGGGCTTTCTAAACGACTACTGAAATATTTCAGGAAAATTATAATCTAACCATTCTAATTAGATTCTAGAGAAGTAAATTCTATGAACTATTCTCTAATATCTTAAAGGATTCTAACCTTGAAGATTTTGATTTCTGACGGATGTCACACCCTACAAGCTCAGAGCTTGTACCACAGAAGCCGGATCAAAAATAGGCCTCTGCAGCTTTATCATCTCCCACAATCCAAATCCCAAAAATCCAAATGAAAGCACCACCCACCCTGAAAGACAAAGGCAAAGCTATTGCCACAGAACCTCTGAAGAAGAAGGCACCTCGTAGCACAGAGAAGCTCCTCCAAAGCTCCATGGATGCCATCAGAAGTGAGGCTCTGAGAGGTATAAAACCTGAAGAAGAAGACTGGGCATTTGACTTGCAACCCCTCTCTCAACTCCCCATCCTTGACCCTATTGAAAAATCATCAAAGGACAAAGTTGCAGAGGTATACAAGGCTTCGAGAGCTTGAGAAGACCCTTCCCCATTCCTCAAAAGAATAGCATAGAAGAAGATGTCTACAAGTATCTCTACAGCCGCGGGGTCCATGATCAGCCTTCTGTCAAACTCTCAGAGGAAATCATCTCAGAAGAGAGGAGGAGATTCTACAAAGATAAATCCAAACCAAGGGACCAAGTCTTCTCTATGTTCAAAATCGCAGAGGTTCTGTCAATAAAACTTAGCCACACAAAATGCAAAAACTTCTGGTTCTGCACGTATGCCGTGAAGAGAGAGGATGGACAGATATGGACATTCACAGATGCAGATCTGACAACTCTCCATCCCTACGATCTCCCAGAGCTGCTCAAATGGACAGAAGACAAGTTCGGGTGGAAGAGGGAGTACCAAGAATCCCACCTCATGATTAAAAAAACTATGAGGGAAAAGTTACTCTTCTACAGTGTGATGGAATTTCATGTGGCACTTGACCTCGGGGTCAAAAAGGTGAACTTTCCTGCACCAGAAGACAACTTACCACCCTCTGCCACAATACTTCCGAACTCAATAGTCAACTCACCTTTCTTTGGCTTTGTGTACATAAATCCCAAGGGCGAAAAGAAGATATTCATGGGGATTGAAAGCCACAAGTACTCAACTCAGTCTCTGTTGCTCATCCAAGAACACATCATCAAACACAGAGGAACACCACTCGTCCCCACAGAACCTGCAAACGTCCTTCTGGAAAATATACGTGCAACTCTTAACTTCAGGGACTTGTGTGTATTCTATTACAGAGAGTTGAAGAAGGAAGGAGGGTTTGGAAGAAAAATAGATGACTTTCCAGACGCCAAAGTATAGGCTCTGAAGAAATGTATTTTCACTTCTTTTACTTTCATGTTTTGTAATCAAATGTAATTGCCTTCTGGCACTTCTTTTAAATGAAAGTAAGTAGACAGAGGTTGAGTTCCTTTCACCTCTTTGTGTTTCTAACTTAGCCAAACTCATATTTCCATTTCTTTATTTTTCAATACTTAGGGGGAGATTGTTAGCTCCAATCACATTGTATAGAAGTATTAAAAAATAGACTAAGTATAGGAACCGCAGAAGTCTGTCGCAGAACATCCAAGTACTCCGCAGAAGTTAAATTCTCAGAAGACATATGTCGACACTCTACCAGAAGACACAACACCTGATAATGATCATCAGATCACAGAGCCTCTGTGATCACTCACAGAGCCTCTGTGATCACTCACAGAGCCTCTGTGATGGCTAACCTCTGGAGATAGTTCGAAGATGTGCAAACTCAATTCAAGACAAGGTCACATGCAAATCACGTGATGCCTGTTGTACAAAGATTTCCAGATCACCATGGAGCGGCACACGATGGTTTTACTTTCCAGGTGGCACTCCGTTTATGGAATGTCAGCCTTTGTCTTGTACTAAGGGGTGCATCCTTCTTGTATATTATGGGAGCACCACCTTAGAGTTTCAAGTATGCGAGCACACACAGTCTGAATTAGAGATTTGTATTTTCCTTGAGCTTTTTGCACACACTTGTGCGTGTTCTTAGTGTTCTTCAGTAATCAATGAAACAGTTCTTTGAGTAATTTCTTGCAATACTTTACTATTCTGTTTATTGATTACATTGCGTGTCTACTACCTTTGCATGTTCTACCTTTCATACACTATATAAACGCTTCCGCACTCTATTTAATTAATTTGTGTGTAGTGAAAGGTCAAATCAAGTTAAGAACATCATTATTGGGATCAACAAAAACAATGAGACTCTTACTTTGGCCATCCCATAAAAATTGCAACAATTGCTAATTATTATTTTGTGGTGTCACTGTTAAAATTGCAACACTTGCAGTTATAGATGTGTATATGTATAGAGGTTATTTATAAGAATACATGCATACCTATATGCAAATGCATTTACAGTGTTTCAAAAATAGAAGTCATGTCTTAGAGATTATGTAATTTAGTTCAATATGAACATTGAATATAGGAGACAAAACTTGAGGAGTAAGTTGGTCATAATTTTTTCTATATTGATGACGGTAAATTGTGCATAATTGCCTTACAATTAAGCAACAAAGAAAGAAAGAAAGAAGCTATGAGTATGATAGACTACTGAAGATTGAAAGTAAGTGTGTGTGTGTGTGTATATATATATATACTAGTTGTGTACCCGCTGCAATGTAGCGGGATGTAAAATTCGAATAAATGTAAACATGAATGTAGATTACAAAAATGTTCTTTATGAAACACAAGTTGTGTCGATCTTCTCTAGAGTGTGAGAATGAGTCAAATTAAAATGTTAATATGGTTGTAAAAAATATATGTACTTATATGGCGAGATTTAAAGAGGGTGTATCACGACACCACTAACCTTGGAGGCGTGGAGCCATCAACATCAACCGTAATTCATAGACTGCTGAAATTTAACAGCAATAAACGGTTTCCAATTACATAGCATGTGGCAACTTGTGCAATTTTGAATACCAAACACTATGTTAAAGAAGTTGTTTGTGACCGAACTTAAAATGTAGTTTCTGACCGAACTTGAAATGTAGTTATTTGCAGGAATGAACATCCTGAAAAAATAGAAAAACATTGAAACAAAGAGAGTTTGAATCAACAAATGCTTCCACAAACACTTTTGCAACCTTCAATACACTACAAAACAGATGCTTATCACCGACGGACAAATCCGTCGGTGATCCGTCGGTAAAAGTGAAATCCGTCGGTGATCCGTCGGTAAATGGTCGTCGGTATAGCAGTGGTCGGCGTTCAGATTACCGACGGATTATTTTTCTGACGGATCACCGACGGTCTCTTTTTTGCGACGTATTACCGACGGATCATTTCCGACGGATTTAGCGACGGATTTCTTACGAATATTTAATAAATAAAAATTAAATTAAAAAACATTTACCGACGGATTATCCGTCGGTAATTTAATATTTTTAAAAAAATAATTAAAAATTAAAAAATTCAAGTTTTTAACTTGTACTAAACTTGCCAATTTTTAATTAATACTAAGTTTTAAACTGTACAAAACCTTAATTTAATATCTATAAATACATAACCGTAGTACAAAAACGTAATCCTACGGAGGGGGAAAGGGGTGATCTTGAAACTTCCTCATGAACGCGTCAAACTGATCTATTCACTCCTGCATCTGCCTCCTCTCTGCTTCTTCTCTCTCTACGTGTAATGGTTTGACTATTTAAAAGTCAAACCATAGGTGTCAACGAAGTTAGAAGTCTATTGAACACTACATGTAATGGTTTATCTTCTTGAAAGTCAAACCATAGGTGTAGAGGAGTTTTGGATGGCTCTAAAACTCTAAGTGTAATGGTTTGACTATTGGAAAGTCAGAACCGTATGTTACAATTAAAGATAGGTGTTTTGGAAAGTTTAAAACCCTACGTTAGTCAAACCGTAGGTGTCAACGAAGTTTGAAGTCTATTGAACACTACATGTTTTTCAAACTTTTGGCGGCATAACGACTATAAAATGAATATTTCCGTATATCAACCTAATGTTTGCCCAACAATTGGCAACCCGACTAAAATAAATAAATAAAATCAAGTATAATCAAATCCTAAATAATACCAAATGTTTCCATTTATCAACCTAATGTTTGTCCAATAATTGACAACCCAACTAAAACAAAATACCAAAACATTTTCACAAAAACCAAATCATAAGCTAAACTCATACAAAAACATTATCACAAGTTTATCAAACCAAAAATGGCGTTTTAATAAGCTAAAAGAACTCATATCAATTTGAATATACAATATGCACATTTAAATTTCAATTGTTCATGGCCAAATGATTGTCGCCAAGCCATATCAACTTGCCTACCTCATATCTCATACCTCATAACAGTTACACCTAAACTAAAACAAGTGTCAGTACTTTAAATATATGATAAGTTACTCAATAGACAAAGATTATTAACAAATATACACACACAAGATTATTGGGTTGTACTCTATAGTTTATTATTTAGTTGGATTTTAAATGGTAATTAGGGATCCAAGTGGTCTAACATGATGTGGATCTCACATTAAGTGCACATGCCCCTTGATGGCAGTTTTCAAATACTAAAGTAATGTGGGGATATTCGAGTGTGCTTGGAGTATCAAAAGCCAAAAGTAGATATTTGAGGTTGTGATTGAAAATTTGCATAACTGAAAGATTCCAAAGGCCAATCATGCAATTAAGGTCTCCCTTTGTTTTATAGGATTTGATTTGCTTTAGAATTGAATTCAATTTCGTTTGAAAGATTTTTTGAATTTGAAATCTCACAGGATAAGTTAGTATTTCATAAGATTTTGTAGGAGTTATATGTAATAATGTTTTGAATATGTTAAAAACATTTGTTTTGTAATAATCAATAAATAAAAAGGAATACACACAGATTTATACACACACAATACCTGAGATTTATACACACACACAAATTTATACACACACAATACCTAAATATATGATAAGTTACTCAACTTGTATCTAAGAAAATACATGAGTTAGGGTTCAAATCAATACCTGAAGAGGGACTGTGGAGAGAAGATCGAGAGGGACTGTGGAAAGAGATCGAGAGGGAGAGGGAGTGTGGAGAGAAGGAGAGGTGGTCGTCGAGAGAGATAGGTCGTCACCGGTGAGAGGTGGTCGTCGAGAGACAGAGGTCGTCGTCGGTTACCAGGTTCGCCGAGGGACTATGGAGAGTGAGAGGTCGTCGAGAGAGAGAGAGAGAGGGAGAGGTGGTCGTCGGTTGAGAGGGAGAGATTGAGAGATCGAGAGATTGAGAGGGAGAGATGGAGGGAGTATCGAGAGGGAGAGATGGAGAGATTGAGAGGGAGAGACTGAGATCGAGAGACTGAGATCGAGAGATTGAGTTAGGGCTTTATGCCCGCTTATTTTTTTTAGAAATTTCGGAAATTCACCGACGGATTTCCGACAGAATTTTCATCGGTATTTACCGACGGATTATATTTTTTATTAAATAAATTACTTTTAAATTAATAAATTATTAAATAAATTCTCATATATTAGTTAATATTAAATTTATTAAATAAATTATTAATTAATTTATCAAATTATATTTAAAATTATTAATTAGTTTATCAAATTATATTTAAATTGACTAAAATACTCCTGAAGTAACTGGACTTAACAGAAATAATTAACGGCCGTTATCTTTTCCCGTTAATTCCAGTTAGATCAGTGACCAAATGTGTTATACACACATACATACATTCATACATATATATACACCTAAAGTAACTAGACTTAACGGAAACAGTTAACGGTCGTTATCTTTTCCCGTTAATTCCAGTAGATCAGGACCAAACGTGTTATACACACATACATACATCTATACACATACATTCATACATACATATATGACATATTTATACAGACTATACACATATATATAGACATACATATATATACACACATACATATATAGACATGATACAGACATATGTGTAATATACATACAAGCAATACATATGTATACAATACATCTATAGACAGACATACACATATACGTACACACATAGAAGTTATTGTTAGATTTTGGGAAGGGACCCATGAAATTGATCCCCCAAACGTCAAAAAGCTCCACTTCCAAGCTGTTATTAAGTGGTATTTCGTTCTTTTAAGAGATGTTCACACTGCTTCACAAATTCATATGAATCTTTAAAAACAATCGGCCAGAAGAATTCACTCTGCAAAATCTTCGCAGCAATGTGGTGCCCACCAAAGTGGCCACCATAATGGGATGTGTGGAAACCAAGAAGTATTTGATATTGTTCCCTTCCATGCACACACCTTCTCAAAACTTGGTCTGTCCCAATCTTATATAAGAAAGGTTCGTCCCACACATACTTTCTAGTATTGTGAAAAACTTTTTAAATGGTTGTCACTCATCCCATGAGGTTTCAATCCACATGCCAAAAAATTAGCAATGTCAGCATACCAAGGAATATCAGTGTGATAGTGTAACACGTGTTCATCGAGAAAGCTCTCTTGAACTGTAGTGAGTTACAGAGTGGTCACTATCTTCTCAAGTTTGGATAGGTGGTCAACTACTTGGTGTTTGGCACCTTTTCTATCAATGATTTCAAGGTCAAATTCTTGCAGCAAAAGTACCCATTTAATAAACCTTGGCTTGAAATCTTCTTTGTTAATTATGTACTTTATGGCCATGTGATCAGTGTGCACTATGACCTTTGTGCCTATCAAATATGACCTAAAGCGATCAAAATCAAACACCACCGCAAGCAATTCTTTTTCAGTGACAATGTAATTTATTTGAGCTTCATTTAATGTCTTGCTTGCATAGTATATTGGATGAAAAACATTATATTTTCGCTATCCCAAAACAACCCCTATATCCCACTCACTAGTGTCACACATAACTTCAAATGGGAGTGTCCAGTCAGAAGTGGTGACTATAGGTGCAGTAATTAAAGCTTTTTTGATTGTTTCAATAACATCTTGACAATCTTGGGTGAATTCGAATTTTTGGTCATGTTGCAAAAGGTTACAAAGGGGTTTGGTTATTTTGGAAAAATCCTTAATAAACCTCCTATAGAAACCGACATGACCTAAGAAACTCCTAATTCCTCTCACACTGGTGGGCTCGGTAAGTGGCTCTATTACCTCCAATTTCGCCTTATCGACTTCCAATCCTCTCTTAGAAACTAGATGACCTAGGACAATACCCTCTTGGACCATGAAATGACATTTTTCCCAATTTCGGATTAGGTCGTGGGTCTCACATCTCACTAGGCTTTTCTCTAAATTTCCAAGGAAAATTTCAAATGAGGCACCTATGACCGAAAAATCATCCATGAACACCTCTATTGTATCCTCTATCATGTCAGTGAAAATGGCCATCATGCAATGCTGAAAAGTGGCGGGGGCATTGCACAACCCAAAAGGCATCCTCCGGAATGCAAATGTGCGATAAGGACAAGTGAAGCTGGTCTTCTCTTGGTCCTCAGGGGCAATATGGATTTGATTATATACAGAGTATCCATCTAGAAAACAATAGAACTTATTTTCGGCTAACCTATCGAGTATTTGGTCGATAAACGGTAAGGGAAAATGGTCTTTCTTGGTAGCTACGTTGAGTTGTCTATAGTCCATGCATATTCGCCACCCAGTCACAGTCCTAGTAAGAATGAGTTCGTTCTTTTCATTTTTCACTACAACCGTGCCTATCTTTTTGGGGACACAATGAACGGCACTCATCCAACTACTACTAGCTATTGGGTAGATGATTCCTACGTATAACCATTTCAGGATTTCTTTCTTAACTACCTCCTTCATGATGGGATTCTAGAGTAGTCACTCTCCAAGTTGATCTTATGTTGACATAGGGAAGGACTAATTCCCTTGATGTCTGCAATGGTCCATCCTACTGCCTTCTTATGCCTCATCAACATATCAATAAGTTGTTGTTCTTATTCCTCACTAAGTTTTTTTTTTTTTTTTGGAGAGGGTATCCCAGACCACATTGGGCCCAGACTAATCCGTGGCAATATGGGCCGAAGCCCGACTGCTAAAGCATGCAGCCCGGGGTCGAAGCCCCCGTACCTCCAGGATGCGTCCCCCAAGGTTCGAACATGAGACCGCTACTAGCTAGTCCACATGCCTTACCACTAGGCTAACACCCTTTTGGTTATTCCTCACTAAGTTCATAAGAGATAATAACGGGAAGTTTACTATCCTTAGCAAGGTAGGCATATTTCAAGTGGAAGGCAAAGGCTTCAACACTAACTCGGGAGGTTTTTCTATTGAAGGTGGTTGGATGTTTCTATCCTTGAAGTTCAGAGGTTCAAAGGCTGCTACATCTTCGCTACACTCATCCTTAAAAGTGTCATCATTTTCTGAGTCATAGTGTTCACAATCACTTCCCACTATGTCAAAACCCAGGATGTCATTTATCAAACTTACAGTCGAGCATTCTTTAGTTTCAATGAACTTAAGGGATTTAAAGACATTGAAGGTCTCCTCTTGGTCATGGACTCTCATGGTGAGTTCCCCTTTTTGGACATCGATCAAAGTTCGTTCGGTCGTAAGGAATGGACTTCGTAATATGATTGGTATATTTTATCGGCCTCATAGTCTAGAATGAGAAAACCACCCGGAAAAATAAACTTGTCCATTTAGACTAGTACAACATCTATTTTTCCCTTGGGGTAAGCTATGGTTCGGTCGGCTAGTTGTAATGTCACAGTTGTGGGTCTAGCCTCTCTAATACTTAACTTAGTAAAAATGGACAACGTCATCAAATTTATACTAGCGCCCAAATCATAAAGTGCATGGCCTACTTCTTTTCCTCCAATAGAGCATGGGATGGTAAAACTACCCGGATCTTTTAACTTAGGTGGGATCTTATTGGTAAGGAGGGCACTACACTCCTTGGTCAATGCCACAGTTTCAAATTCTCCCAATCTCTTTTTCTTGTTCAAATATCTTTTAAAAACTTAACATAGCTTGGCATTTGCTCAAGAGCCTCTACCAATACGTTAATATGAAGTTGTTTAAAAATGTCTAAAAACTTTAAAAATTGAGCATCGACATTCTTGCTCTTCACTCTTTGTAGAAATGGGATATTTCACGGATCAATTTAAACTTGTTGTGGTATTGACTTTGGATGCCCCTCCTTGGGTGGAATAGTTGTAGGATTCTCTATATTGACTGGCTTTTGGGGAACTACTAGAGTAGGAATTTCAGGAATTGGACTGCTTACTCCAACAGGGGGAATAAGTGCGTTTGTGCCTTCAGGAGTGGGCACTATTGGTTCTGGACTAGCCAAAACTAACCCATGTTTAACAACGACGTCTTTCAAGTCCTTACCACTCCTAAGCATTATGGCCTTGATTTTCTCTTTTCCTACTCCCTTAGGATGCTCAGTGCATTGGGTAAGGCACCTAGTAGTCTATTCTTAACATCGGCAGCTAGCTGTCCTAGTTGGGTCTCAAAATTTCTCATGGTTGCTTGGGTTTGATTCATGAAACCTTTGAGTAATGACTCGAGTGAAGGTGATGCTTCAGGCACATGTTGTTGTTGTTGCCTTGTCTGAAATTGATGAGAGGATTGTCTTTGTTGGAAATTTTATGGGGAATGCCCACTGTGAAAATTTTGTGGGGACTGTCCACTGTGAAACTGGTTAGACTGGTAAAATCCCGGTGGATTTTGTGGCCTATTTTGTCCTAGACTCGTCCCAGGGGGTTGGAGTCCTTGATTCGAAGGCCAAGAGAAATTGGGGTCATTTCTCTAGTTGGGATTGTAAGTATGTGAAAATGGGCTATTATTAGATTGAGTACCTATTACATTAACATCCTTTGGGTTTCCAGGACAATTGTCAAAAATATGGTCCTCACCACAAAAAGAACATCTATTAGGGAGCTGTGGAGTGGTCACTGTCGAATTCACTTGATTTTTGTTTCAACTTAAAACCAGTTTAGTTAGAGCAACTAGTTGTGCATTTATGGCTTTTAGTGTGTCCGACTCTTCAGAAATAGTGTTTGGTGGGAGTGCCCATGGATTTGACCATTCGGTGTTATTGTTGGCCACTTTATCTAGGATTTGATACCCTTCATTGTAAGTTTTAGTTGTAAAAGCTCCACCAGTTGTGCCACTAGAATGATCTTGGCAGCATTGGAAAGACTATTGTAAAAGGTCTCCAACTGGATGCAATAGGGGATGCCGTGATGTGGACACTTTCTTACAAGTTCCTTAAAACGTTCCCATGCATCGGAAACTGCCACATCCTCACCTTTCCTAAATAAAATGATTTCATTTCGCAACTTGACATTCCTTGTTGGAGGAAAGTATTTTTGTAAAAACTTTTCAGCAAGGTTTTCCTATGTGGTTATCGAGTTTGGTGGTTGTGAATTTAGCCAAGCCTTGGCTCTATCCCTCAATGTAAAAGGGAAGAGTTTTAGCCTTAAGGCCTCATTGGACACACATTGAAGTTGAAAAGTGTCCATCATTTCCAAAAAATATTTCAAGTGCGAGTGTGGATCCTCAGATGGTAATCCCCCAAAGTAACCCATGGTTTAGATCATTTGGAACATCCTAGGTTTGAGTTAAAAATGTTGTGCGGTAATATTGGGCTTAAGAATCTCAGAATTTAATTGATTAAATCCCGGAGTAGCATAATCCCGTATTTTTTGATCCTTGTTATCAGCAATATTCAACGTAGTCTAACTATTGGAGGTAGAGGCGGAGGTGGATTAGGGATTTGCCTGTCAGCACCAGCCATATTCTCAGTAATATTAACAGGTGTTTGCCTATTTGCATTTCTACCTCTACGTCTTCTTCTAAAAGTTTTTTCTATTTCAAGATCATGTGGTAAAAGTGGTCCATGTCATTGTCTGGGCATACAACACACAAAGCTTAGAAAAACAAGTTACTCGGGCTTGAATGAAAACTAATGTCTTGAGATAAAAATCACGCCAGTCCCCGACAATGTCTCCAAAAAACATGTTACGTAGCAAAATGTGTGTAATCGCAGTGGGATGATAACAGTCCACAATGGACAGCGCAAGTATACACTGGCCACTATGATCGTCACATATTCAAATAGTTGGTAAGAAACAAAATCGTTTTCCACAGGGACTAGGCTATCAAGACACAATTGTTATCATGAACTTCCTTTCACAAGTTTCAATTAGAGAGGAAGCAATAAGTTGGTTGGTTTGGTGAAATAGCTTTTTAACGAAGTACTTATGATTTAAAAGGAGGTGTGTGTCCCAATAATGTGCAATCAATCAAGATGAACAACAATTTCCAATTCGATTTGTCATTTGTATATCATGAAATCACAGATTACAAATTCTCTCAAAAGTACAATCTTTCTCTCTCTACAATGAATATTCTCTCAAAGTGATCTAGGTGCTACAAGATTACAAAAGAACTAAAAGCTTATATACCTACAAGTTTACAAAGACAAAAACTACACTAGTTGACTTTCCTTATTAAGAAGTTTTGACTTTGACTTTTGCGTTAAGAGGCTTTGACTCGAGCATTGACTTTAACTTTTATTCTTCATGATCTTGGATCCAACATATTTATGCACTAACAATACCCCCCTTTGGATTCATGATCATCTCCAAAAAGATATGCATTGAAACTCCCCCTTTGATTCAGAAACAAATGATCTCCCCCTTTGGATAAGCAAAATCAAATTTCAGCATTCACGAACAATCTTCTCCTTTGTTTGATCTTTGACAAATTCAATCTCCCACTTTAAATTTCTTCACAAAGATAAACACTTTATCTCCCTTTTCTTTGAACAAAACAATCAAAGTCAATCTCTCCCTTTCTTCTTTATATCTTGATAAACACTCTTCAGAATTACAGTATTCTCCCCCAAAGTCTGTGAATGTCTTCTTCAAGAATCTTTAACAATCTCCCCTAAGGTAATAAAACCTTTTTCAGACTTCATAAAAGAAATTATCTTCAGATTCAGCTCACTTTTCTTCAGTAAATAATCTTCAAAGAAAATTTCAGCAAATTTTCAACCAACTTTCTGAACATTTGAACTTTCTCTTTCTTTATGAACATTCTCCCTATATTTCTGAAATATACCCTTCAAAATTGTCATCACTTGAATTCTCTATTCACAGAACTTTCACCATCTGATCTTTAGTCATCATTTCTTGAAATTAATTCTCCCTTAACTTCTTTTCCATTTCTTGATCTTCTCCCCCTTTTTTATGATGTATAGCATAGAAATCATCAAAACCGTCTCCAAGAAAGGTCATGAATGTCTTTCTGTCTAATAATCTTTTGAAAATGATCCACTGAACATCTGTCAATTCATAATGTATTCATCTGAATCTTTTAAAATTCAGACAAATAAGAATGTAACCCCGAATCAACAAATGAATCAGTTAAGATACATGTAAGCAGCACGAAGCTACTTCGTATAATGAATGTATATTACAAGGAGTTTTATTGATGTTCACTCCCAAGGTCTTCCATTCAATCATCGAATAACACAAGATTATTTTATAAACGTTCTGACATAATTTTTTTTCCTGTGTGTACGTGCTTGTGTATGAAAGAATTTAAACATGAATGTTTATAAGGCTCAAAATGTGTAAACCATTGAGACAACAATAGTAATACACAGACTCAATTGTGCATGATCGAAGTGCGAAGGTGGGGCAAACTTCCTTCTTTTCAATATCAAAATCTTCCAAATGAAGACCAGATAGATTATGTGTTGCATCAAATATGAAATATCCTTTTGTTAAGAAAGAAATGAGTAGCTGGTGGGGTTTAATACAAGAGTTGTCATGGGCTAGTTGCTTGTTTCAATGATGTTCACGAAAGAATTGTGAAACAACAGTAATATGACTGCCCGACTCAGAAAAAGTTGGTGCAGAGTTTGATATTCTTTTACTCTGATCTCTCACCCTCTTTCTTTTTAACATTGAGCTCACTTCTAACCAAACTCTCTTTTCATTTTAACTCACCACACACCCACACTCAAATATTGACACCTTGCCTCTCGATCACTCAAGGATAACTTCATGGGTAGGAAACACTGGTTAACGTGAATCCACAAAAGTTCATTAAAGCTCATACAATTCCCATGTATATTGTCCTATAAGAAAAATGTTACTCAATTAGTTTAACTTTTTCAAGTAAAGCACAAATATTAAATACATGTAAGATATTTGTATGCTCATGAAGATAATCATGAAGATTTTAGCATTTTAATCATGGAAGATTTCTCAAAATAAGTATATTGAATAAATAAAATGAATACAAGAAACTTGTATGAAATCAGACAATGTATCGAAAGATCAAATAAGAATGATTTATCATGAAAAGCTTAGGTCATGAAAAATTGGATGTTGTCTATACGAATCAAATATAGACATTCTTGAAAGAAATGCTTTGAGTGAATCAACGCTCAACAAACTTTGAATTTCAACGGGTTTTATTACCATCCAAAAATTGTTTCATTTTGAGACATGGTAATATTAAAGTCAACGAAAATACTAAACCAGTGTGTATGAATACTTGACAGTATATGGAAAAGATAATACACAAGTACTTATCTTTAGAAACACATGGTTTGTTAATCATGAAAGAACTTTCAGGTTATGAGCTTTCATCATAAGTGAAAACATTTAAAATCACACTTTTAAATTCATGAAATCTATTTTGAGAACAAGAAGTGGTTTGAACATTAAAGAAAAATGTTTTCATGTCTGAAAGTTGTCCATCTTTCAAACAAAATGAGATTAAGATTAGAATATGCCCTACGCTCATCTTAAATCTCATAAAGTCAGCTCTAAAGTCATGATAGATTTGATCATGTAAGCTCCCCCTCAAAATCTGTATGTAGTCAAAAAGTCATCAAAGCAACAAAGTCTTATTGAAACAAAAACATTTATGGAAAAGTTAAAGACATAAAAGCAGTAAAACGTTTTAAGAATGAGTTCTGATCAGATGTAATCAGAAGTCAATGTCCTTACTCCCCCTGAATATATGCATCACAAAATATGTCAGTGAAAAATATATGCAAAGCTCTACAACCCCCCCTAGAATATAGATTATCTAAATTTTGTATCACACTCCCCCTGAAAGCATGAACAAACGTTAAGTGCATATATCATTCAGATTAAAAATAAAGAAATGAAGAAAAATAACAAAAATAAACTTTACTAGGTAACCACATATTATGTCTTTAGGTTTAACATGCCAAGTTTCGAAATAAGAAAATTAAATCTTTTTTCGTCCAATGGTTTGGTAAACAAATCAACAAGTTGATAATCTGTGTTTACAAAGTAAAGTTCAATTGTACATTTTTCAACATTATCCTTGATAAAGTGATATCTCACGTCGATATGCTTGGTTTTCGTGTGTTGGACAGGGTTTAAAAATATAGCAATAGCGCTCTTGGAATGACAGTAAATCGAAATTTTGTTGTACTAGAAGCCATAATCTCGGAGTTGTGTTCGCATCCACAACACTTGAGAACAGCAGCTAGCCGCAACTACGTACTCTGCTTCGGCTATTGAAGTAGATACATACAGTTGTTTCTTCGAAGTCCAACTCACGAGCTTATCTCCCAAAAATTGTATATGTCCCGAAGTACTCTTCCTGTCTAACATACAACCTGCATGATCTGCGTCTGAATATGCTGTTAGCTCAAAACCTGTATCTTTAGGATACAACAAACCAAGATCTACAGTTCCCTTCAGATATCTAAATATTCGCTTTATAGCTGAAAGATAGGATTCTTTAGGTGAAACTTGATATCTAGCACGTAAGCATGTAGAGAACATAATATTTGGTCTCCTCGCCGTCAAGTACATTAAAGAACCTATCATTCCTCTGTAAGTCGTAAGATCAACAACTTTTCCTGAAAGATCAACTCCGATTTTAGTACCCGGTGCCATTGGGGTTGAACTAGGAGTACAATTTGACAAATTAAATTTCTTTAAAATGTCAGCAATATACTTCAATTCATTTATAAAAATCCTCGTAGAAAATTGTTTAACTTGTAATCCGAGAAAGAAGTTCATCTCTCCCATAATACTCATTTGAAAACTTGACACCATGATGTTGGAAAAATTCTTACAATACTTCGGATTAGTTGAACCAAATATTATATCATCCACATATATTTGAATTAAAATGATATCAACTTTTTCCTTCTTGATAAAGAGAGTAGTACGATTTTACCTTTTGAAAACCTAGACTTGGCTAAAAACTTTGATAGAACATCGTACCAGGCTCGAGGAGCTTGCTTTAAACCATAGAGAGCTTTGTCAAGAATGTAAACATGATCTGGTTTTTGAGCATTGACAAACCCTTCTGGTTGTGAGACGTATACCTCCTCTTTCAGTATGCCATTTAGAAAGGCATTCTTTACATGCATTTGGTAGATAGTGAAGTTTTTGTGTGCAATGTAGGCTAGAAACATTATGGTTGCCTCTATACGTGCAACTAGAGCGTATGTCTCATCATAATCTATTCCTTCCTCTTGTTGGTATCCTTTAGCAACAAGTCTTGCTTTATTTCTTACCATGATACCATATTCATCTTTCTTGTTCTTGAATACCCATTTCGTACCTACAATAGTTTTACCTTCCGGTCGAGGTACGAGTCTCCAGACTTTAAGCGATTCGAATTGATTAAGCTCTTGTTCCATAGATGTTATCCAATCTAGATCTTTTAGAGCTTCGGATACTCGTGTAGGCTTTATCTTGCTCAGAACATAATCAAACATGCATTCTTTAGCAGTTGCAGACCTAGTTTGCACCGGTTTTAATGGATCTCCAATAATTTGATGTACCGGGTGCTCTTTGGTCCACTTATATACATGATGGAGTGGATTAGATGTAGAATGATCATGTTGATCATCTAGATATCCAATATGTTCTTCATGTTGGGGTTCAGTTGAAGTAACTGGTGTAGAAGTTTCAATGGATTGGATATTTGATGTCTGTGGAATAGGCATGACAGTACATCCAACTGAATATGCAACTCCTGGATCAGCAGTGTCATGTGCAACTTCAACTGATTGAGTAGGTGTTTGAACTGGAGTTTCTTCTTGAATCGGGGAATTTGATTCAGTTAAGACATCTGAAGTGATTGGATGATGATTACATGAATCTTCAGATCTGTCAATCACAATAGGTTTTGTCACTCTAGAACCAAGAATCTCATCATAAAATTGTTCAAATAATAAATCTAATTCTGTTAAATGAGATGTAGACGTTGAAACTTTATCAGAATTAGAAACTTTAACCGCAAGTTCTGGACTGATATGTCCAGAAGCTAATACTCCTATTAACACGGGTTCTGAACTGATTTGATCAGAAGCCATTTCTTCATCAAATTTGACATTTACGCTCTCCACAACTATCATAGATTTCGTCATGTAAACTCTGTATGCAACAGACGTTCGAGAATATCCAATGAAAACGCATTCATCAGCCTTCGGACTGAACTTGTTGAAGTTCTCTTTATCATTCAGCACAAAACACCTGCATCCAAAGATGTGAAAATGTTTAATGTTAGGTATTCTATTATTTATCAAGCATATGGAGTTTTACCAAACCGGCGATGAATGATTGAACGATTTTGAGTATAGCATGCTGTTGAGACCACTTCGGCCCACAAAAATAAAGGTAGATCGGATTGACTCAACATTGTTCGTGTAGCCTCAACTAGAGTCCAATTTCTTCATTCAACTACCCCATTTTGTTTCGGAGTTCTGGTAGTAGAAAACTTATGAGTTATCCTGACCGATTCGAGATAATCGTCAACCATTTTGTTCTTGAATTCTTTGCCATTATCAGTTCTAAGAAGCATAACTGTCTTCTGCAAGTTCACTTGAACGATCTTTAGGAATGAGATGATGACATCGGGTGTCTCATCTTTTGATGTTATAAACTTGACCCAAGTGTATCTTGAATAATCATCCACAATCGTCAAGACGTATTTCTTGTCGTTTATGCTTTGTGTTCACATTTGACTACAGAGATCCATATGCAACAGTTCTAAAGGAGTACTTGTGCTCGGTTCAGGCTTAGGCTTATGTGAGGTTCTTTTCATCATACCTTTCTCACACGCGTCACACAGATGTTCTTTGACGTATTTCATCTTAGGTAAACCCTTAACCAAATTGCCAGTCACCAACTTGGTAATGTATCTGAAATTGAGATGAGATAGCCTTCCATGCCACAACCAACTTTGTTGCATAGAGGCTTTAGAAAGTAGAGACACCACATTATCAGTCTTGACATTTGACAGATTGATCGTGTAGAGATTTGAATTTCTCGTTTCGACCAAGAGTTCTTTACCATCTTCAGTTCTAACACAACATCGCTTGGCCTTAAAATTCACCTCTAAATCCTTGTCACAGAATTGACCAATGATGAACAGATTGTGTCCTAATCCTTCAACATAACTCACCTTCTTTATCGTTACGTTTTCTTGCACTACGTCTCTGTATCCCAAGATTGGTGAAAACTGGTCATTTCCAAATCTCACGTTGCCGCAGAATTTCTCTGTATAATTAGATAAAATATATTTCTACCCTGTCATATGCTTGGAACAACCTGAATCTAAGTACCACATATGACGGTTCTGCACAAGAGAAATCAAACAACAACAGGTTTAGGTACCCATTTATATATGGGTGCTTTCGTGTTAGCACAAGATTTTGGCACCCATTGGAATGTGGGTTCTCTTTTCTTTTGAAAAACATTTGAAGAATAAACATGATATGATCCAAACCAGCAATCAGAATATTGACAAGTTACAAAATCATTTCGATCATATGTAGAATACTGACTAGTAGAACGAGATAATTGGATCAATTGCTTTATTGAATAATTCTTGTAAGAAGTTACAAGTTTTGTTTTATGGGAAACAACTTGACCAAGTACATCAGAAATACTACCAGTATCTCTACTACAATTTGTATCCGAAAATGATTTTGTCAACTCTTCAATCTTCTTCTTAGGTCTCCATTCCAATATTGCTTCTGATTTTTTCTTTCTCAATTCTGAAACATAAGATTTAGATTTATCAGAAACCTGAGATTTAAGAGTCTGTGATTGTTTGTGTTTAACAGTGTTAGTCCGTTTCTGTGAGCGCCACTTCTTTTGTTTCTTACCTTTGGAGTAATAGGTACTCACGAGAACTGAATCATCAACCTTGGTTGATGTTTCTCCTTTTTCAAAAATACTAGGTAAAGCAATATTATTGATCACAAAAGAAGTATGATCTGGAAGTTTAGCATTGAAATCAAATTTATCAACACTTTCATCCAAACAACCATCAGAATTTAAAAAATCATTTTCAACTACAAACAAGTCATCAATATCATCATCAAACTGTTGTGCCTTGGAATAATTTGAAAATTTGAAATCATTTGACTTTTGAGAACACTTCTTTTGATAAGATATTTTAGCACAATCTGAAGATTTAGGATTAGTAAAAACATTTCCCAAGAAAACTTTACAAGATGATGCATCTGAATCAGTGGAGTTGTTTTAACAAACCCTTTCTGATTCGGATTTATCAATTGTAACTTTATATTTGAAACTAGTGCTCATTATGACAGTGGAAAACACAATCTTTTCAAGATCAGAAATTTTGCTTTCCAAGACGAGTGGAGGAACATAAATATTTGCTTCAACTGGTTTTTCCTCCATCTTCTTAGTAGAATAGCTTTAAAAATAATCGTTTGATAGAAACTTTGGTTGCTCAGAAAGATAACTACCGTTCAGCCTTTTATATCAGAATGGTAGTTGCATTTTAGTTGTGTTCTTTCTGTTATCATCTTCTATAACACCGTATTTTTGGCACTTCATAGATCTTGTTGCAAGTCTATTTGTTAAGTTTTGAGAATCTTAATCTCATTAAATCCTTATGCATGTTAGAGAAGAGAACCATGCTTAGGCTTTAAATTTCAGCTATGTTTTTGGAGTGGGAAACAGCGACTTACGAGGGATACGCCGTGAGTTCTAAGCCGCGGCCAAAGCCGCGAGACTCTCTGTTTGTGTTCAATCTCAAGAGCACGCGCGGGTTACGGCGCGGGCTCTAAGCCACGACCAAAGCCGCGGGAAAACCCTCTACATACCTTATAGACGAGTTTTCACCCCCTTTTTCCTCATTTACTATTCTCCATCCCTCTTTCTTCATAAATTCGAAAATTAGAAACCCTGTGCATGTTAGAGAGGAGAATCATGCTTTGGCTTTAAATTTCAACTGTGTTCTTGGAGTGGGAAACAGAGACTTACGCGGGCTACACCGCGGGTTCTAAGCCGCGGGACACTCTGTTTGTGTTCAATCTCAAGAGCACGCGCGGGTTACGCCGCGGTCTCTAAATCGCGACCAAAGCCGCGGGAAAACCCTCTGCAAACCTTATAGACTTTTTCCTCATTTACTGTTCTCCATCCCTCTTTCTTCATAAATTCGAAAATTAGAAACCCTAGGTGTTCATCTACTAGTTGGAGGAGCATTTACTCTCCATTTTGCCTCAAGATTCAAGGGGGCTAGCTTGGATAGTCAAGATCTTCACTCACTTCTCACCATACTTGGTTTTCTAGGTTTTCTCATCAAAAACCTAATTTGTGAGTTCATTCACTTTTATAAACTTTATACATGCTAAAATGTGGATTTTCATCATCTAAACATCTCCATCATTAATTGTTGCATTTCATGTATTACGTACCTAAACCTAACTTTTGGAGTTTTAGGGTTTTATGGTGAAACTATGGCTTTGGATTTATGAACTTTTAAGGTTGAACTACTGATAAGTTTGTACATGAGAACCTATTTTACTATAACATTGGTTTAAACACTTGGATTCCAAAACTAGGGTTTTGAAATATCAAAGTGAAACAAATGGATGGGAACTAGAAGTATTAGACTTAGAGTATGGGAATATGATCCAAATGGCAACTTGGAACCTCTTGGCAAAATTATGTGAGTAATTATGTGGAAAACTTTCACTTGTAAATATCTTAGTTGATATAATCACATGTTGAATCACCGGTAAGCTTATTAGCCTTATGTAACATACTTGGTTGCATTGGGAGTCATGACCCCATATTTGTTGTTGCAATTTGTCTGACGTTGGGACGTTAGTTTCTCACGTCGAGGAACGTTTAGGCTTCGGATTGGGTTATAATTCCTACGTGCTAAGTATTACGATATTGGATGAGGATCTCAACGTAAGGACCCAATGTGGTTGAAGTTGACTTTTCGTGGGTGTACGTATAAAGCCACCGAGCCTGACATCCCTTGCGTGTACTTTTATGTGTATTGGCTTTACTAGCTTGTCAAGTGGCTTACTTTTGTGTTCCGTCGCTTGTGTTAGTAAGCGGGTCTCCCCCGTTAAACCAAGAGGTATTTGTTACATTAAGAGTTGTATCAATATTATCACAAATTCACTTTTCGTACTTACGCTTACCTTTGATCATTTTTAAATGCAAATGTTTGATCTCACTAGGCTTTAGCCTAACACTTTTTCTTAAAATGGAATGTATAACAGGTCGTTCTAGCGGTGGGATTCGTCGGGATGAGTGAACGACCTTGTGGTCACGAATGGTCTTTTTAGGAGATATATTGACCAATTCAATGTTATAGTGGATACACGTTTTGGAAGGATAGGGACACCAGATATTAATCTTTCTTGACTAAGTTACATTATTCGGTTGTCGAATTTTATTCTTCATTTGGCAGTTTGTAATGTTATAACTTTATTCCCCGTTCCGGGATGATACTTTGGGATTGACTCGACAGGTTTATTTATCCAAGGTTACACATTTTATAGCCGTCATATTGCCGAAATTTCGAATTTTTAAATCCTGAAATTTCAGGGTGTTACATCTTCCTTAGCCTCAACCTCATCATATGATTTTGTAACAAATTTGAGTTTCAAATGTGGACATTTGTCAGCCACTTGTAAGAAATCAAAGTTATATAAAGTTGGTTGCTTTCTGATTGCTTACTTCAGATAATGTGGGTTATTGTAACCAATTCCCCAATTATCATCGAAATCAGTAACTTCCTTTGGATTGTTTAGATAAATGGTTTGATCAGTTTGACCTCGAGTATAAAGTTTTACTTCCAAACGATTAATCTTTTTCATCAAAAATTTGTTTTCAGATTGCAATTTACTATAGTTGACAACAAATTCTTTCTTCTCAAGTTTAGACTTATTAAATTTAGAAATTGTTTCAGATATTTGATTTTCAAAACAAGTTTTTTGTTTTTCAAAAACAGTAGCAGATTTGTTCAAAGATTCAATCAAGTTTTTGTTCCCAGCAATTTCCTTGTTGAGATCAAAAATTATTTGATGCTTTTTCACAACTTTACTTTTATCCTTTTTGAGCTTAGCTTGTAAGTCCTGAAACTCGACCATCATGGTTTCCATTTGTTTCAAAAAATCAGATTCATAAAAGTTATTTACCTCTTCGGAAGTCTCTTCATCAGATTCATCATATTTGACTTCCTTGCCCATTAAGCACATGTGAGCAGTCTTTTCTTTATCATCCTCATAATTTTAATGATCAAGCCAGTAATCATCCTCATCCATCAGTGCTTTGCTTGCTTCTTTTTGTTTGGACAGAAGCATCTTATTCTTATAGTACTCAGAATTTCGAACAATCGGCTTTCGACAGTCCTGGGCAAAGTGGCCTATTTTACCATAATTGTAGCACTTGACTGACTCCTCAGCTTTATTCTCTTCATACTCATTCACATACTTTCTCACTTCTGGCTTCCTTTCCACATAACCCTTTCCTTCAGATCTCCTATCATCAAACTTTCTTCCTTCAACTCTTTCCTTATGTTCATAGTTCCTTGATCCTAAATAGTACCTCTGACTGTTAGATCCCAGCTTCTTGTAAAATTTCATTTGGAAGGCTCGGGTAAGCAAAATCTTGGCTTACTTGAGGTTCTCTTCATTATCAGAATCTGAATTAGCACTGTCAGAACTATCAGAACTAGATACCACAACTTTCTTTTTCTTTTTCTTTTTCTTATTCTTTTTCTTATCTCTCTTCTCTTTCTCTTTCTTCCTATCTACCACCAAAGCCACTGAATCATCAACTTTCTTTTCACTCTTCTTTTTCTTTTCTCTTTCCTCTTCTACTTCCTCTTCATTCTGCCTCAAGGTTTCATAAACTTCATGTAAGGGGATCTCACTTAGATCTTTCATCTGTTTCATCCTCCTTGTATGCTTTTTCCACTCACGTTGCCGCACACTCAAAAACTTAACATTGTTCTCAATCTGTTTCTTCTTCACTTTGTTCTTTGCTAACTCATTCAACAAAGAAACAAACCTTTTATATGTTTCCTCAAGACTTTCTCGAACTTTGGCTTTAAATTCCTCATAGTTGTTAATACAGTTAGCCACTTTCATCTGGTTTCCAATCTTTGATCCCATCATCATCTTTTCCAACTGATCCCACATCTTCTTAGCAGTTGCCTTGTAGCTGTCAATCTTAATATAGATTTCATTTGGAATGCTCTGAAGAAGTAAAGATCTGGCTTGCTTGTCTGCCTTGTATCCCCTCTTTTGCTTAAATGTATAGCTTGAAAAATCCATCACAATCTCTTTAGTATTTAGTCCTATGTTCTCAGTACCATATTCACTATCTGAACTCTCATTGTCCTCATCAGGTACTACAAAAATCACTCGTATCATCAAACCCTCAACAATTGACTATTTGATGTATTCACCATTTTCATGCATGTCTAAGAAATCGAGGAATCTGTCCTTCCATTGTTCATATTCACCTTTGAATAGAACTGGTGGTTTAACATCTGTATCTATAGCAAAAGCATCCTTTGAAGTCATCTTGAACTAAGCACTGATCTTTAAACACAAAAACATAAATTTTCCAAGAATTCTGAAAATAATCAAAAATTGACTAAGCACTAAGGACGCACTTGTCGCAAACCAAACGAATTAAGAAATGAGGAACTCGCAGACTGAAGCGTGCGAGCTCTCACTTGTCCCAAATAGTGGTCTCTGAGTTCTCACTTTTCGCAAACAAAGTCTTGCGAGTTCTTTACTTGACACAAATAGAAGTTTGCGAGTTCTGAGGCTTACTTGTCACAAAGCATCTGCGAGTTCTCTTACTTAGAAAATTTTTCGAACTTTAACTTGTTGCAATGTGTCTGCGAGTTCTTATACTTAGAAAAATTTCAACCAATAAACTTGTCGCAAACAGAACACTTATCGCAGGTCACTTGTCCCAAAGCAAAGAGAACAAAAATCAAGAAGTCGTAGACAATGTTCTATGAGTTCTTGCTTGTCGCAAACCAAAGAAAGTAAACACTCTGCGAGGTCTTGCTGTCTGCGAGTTCTTCACTATGAACCTTGCGACTTCCATGGATCTTGCGAGTTCTTCATATGTTCGAACTTAGAACATCAATTTCAGCCTTAAATTGACTTAAAACTTCGAGTTTGAATATGAAATTAAACCAATTTGACCTCATACATAATTCGAACAAGTTACAATCAAAAAATTTCTAACAAGAACAACACAAATTACACTTTTGATCTAGACACAGTGCGTGAAAGTTTTCGAACAACAAATTATCAAAAATCAAAAATTCACACAAATATTTGTGAATTGGACGATGTGGTTCAAATCAAGTGTGTTCTAAATAACACACCGATTACAATACAAGCAAATCCTACTCCAAAACAACAAAAATACAAGAAATTCGAATGATGCACAGTAGACTGCAAGTTCTTGAATTTCAATCACCAAAAACTTCAAATCTAGATCATGATTCTGATTTTGTGCTTGCTCTGATACCAATTGTGTGTCCCAATAATGTGCAATCAACCAAGATGAACAACAATTTCTAATTCGATTTGTCATTTGTATATCATGAAATCACAGATTACAAATTCTCTCAAAAATACAATATTTCTCTCTCTACAATGAATATTCTCTCAAAGTGATCTAGGTGCTACAAGATTACAAAAGAACTAAAAGCTTATATACCTACAAGTTTACAAATACAAAAACTACACTAATTGACTTTCCTTATTAAAAAACTTTGACTTTTGTATTAAGAGGCTTTGACTTGATCATTTACTTTAACTTTTATTCTTCATGAACCTAGATCCAACATATTTATGCACTAACAGGAGGGATGTAGGTGTAGGTATTCCTCAGATTTTACAATAAATACCCGATCCAGAATAGTGATCCTTTTACTGCGTGGAGTGGGCACTCTTTTTCGAGAAGTCCGGTCACCGCAAGTACTCACACCGCTTAGTAAAAATCCCATATATTTAACTTTATTGTTTTGTCAATGGTGACCTCATGGTGAACCTTTTCAGATTTCAATGGATAGTGCATAGACAAAAACTCTACGTGTTTTTAGATACACCAACTAGCTTTCCTACTACTTCGAAGGGTTGGACTCATCTCATTGTGCAAACCCAACTCTCGTTGGCGTTATAAGTATTCTCTCGAATTCCCTAACATCACCCAAGCTCGTGTCACTACGTCCTACTCATCTCTGAGTTGAGGACTAGACTTTAGACACTCTTAAGTGATCATCTTGTTTGCATCATTAGGCATAATCGAACAATGGATTTCCAAAACAATAAAGGTTCAACATACGAAGACTACTCGATCATTTTGCATAAAATCTGGGTACTTCTCATTCCTACATCCCAAAGTATGCTTAGGTCATGCTAAATAAAGTAAAGAAAATAGAAGATGAAAGATTGCAAGAAAACATACTAAAAGATTTCACGTTGAACAATGCTCACTATTTAAGCACTAGGTTACCGTACGAAGAACAAGAAATTAAAGTATAGCAGAAAATTAAATGTTACTTACTGAAAAAGACTTCTACTTGCAGGAAATAAACTTACTTAAAAGAAACTTGAATGAAAAAGTTTAATGCTACTAGAGAGCTAATTTTTATCTAATTGTATGGATGATTACATTTAATGCCAAAGCTTCTATTTATACTAGAAGCACCATGGGTACTAGCTTTTTGACTTTTGGTACCAAGCCTCTTTTGATGACTTATTCTCCAAGCTTTATATCATTTTTTATTTTTGCCTTAAGTACAACTAGCTTTTTGACTTTTGGTACCAAGCCTCTTTTGATGACTTCTTCTCTTTTTCCCTGATCTTTAAGAAGATTTAAATCCCAAATCTCTAGAATTTTGGTTCCATTTTTGTCTTTAATATTTTCAACTTCCCGATATACCCTTGGCACAGGAGTGGGCAGTCTGAACTCATTGCTGTTAGAACTTATAGAGGTATGATAGGATCGTTAATGTATCTTACATCAAGTAGGCCAGATATTATGTTTTCAACATGCTTATGTTCTAGATATCAGGTTGCTCCTAAAGAATCCCATTTGGCTGCTGTCAAACGAATTTTTAGATATCTGAAGGGCACTGCAGACCTTGGTCTGTGGTATCCTAAGGATACTGGGTTTCAACTGACTGCCTATTCAGATGCAGATCATGCAGGTTGCATGTTGGACAGAAAGAGTACTTCAGGTCACATTCAATTCCTTGGAGACAAGCTCGTTAGCTGGGCATCAAAGAAACAATTATGCGTTTCCACATCGACTTCTGAAGCAGAGTACGTAGCTGCTGTCAGTTGCCGCTCTCAAGTCCTATGGATGCGAACACAGCTAAAAGACTATGGATTCAAGTTTGATAAAATTCCAATTTATTGTGACTCGAAGAGTACAATCACGATATCTGCTAATCCTGTCCAACATACGAAAACCAAACACATTGACGTCAGGTATCATTTTATCAAAGATAATGTAGAAAAAGGAACAATTGAACTTTATTTTGTAAAAACAGATTATCAACATGCAGATTTATTTACCAAACCCTTAGATGAAAAGAGATTTAATTTTCTTGTCTCTAAGCTTGGTATGTTAAATCTTAAGACGTAATCGGTTGTTACCTAATAAAGTTACGTATTGTTGTTTTTCATCATTTTTCTTTATTATTATTTCTGAAGGATATCTGCACTTTAACATGACTGTTCATGATCTCAGGGGGAGAGTGAGATGCATTTGAAAGATGATCTACATTGTTTTGAGGGGGAGCATCACTAATTTCTGCATTTTTCTTTAACTGACAAATTTTGTTCATGATGCATGATTTTAGGGGGAGCATGCATTTTAGTCAAGTCAAAAGGAGTAAGACTATGATTTCTGGTTACTTCTGATAAGAACTCGTTCTTTAATCATTTTACTGTTTTATGTCATTTTAATTTTGAATAAATTTTTGTGAATAAAAGTTGTTTTGACTAGACTTTGAGACTTATGCATGACGAGAGAGGATGACACGATCATATCATTTTGACTTAAGCATGACTTCATGAGAATTAAGATTGAGCGAAAAGGTAAATTTCTTATCTTAATCTCAAATGTATCTGAAAGAAGGACAACTTTCAGATATAGAAAATATGTTCTTAAATGTTTAAACCACTTCCCGAATTTTAACCAGATTTTATAATTTGGAAGTGTGATTTTAAATGTTTTCATTTTATTTTTGTGTTTAATTGATAAACAAACCGTGTGTTTCCAAAGATTAATACTTGCGTATATATTGTCTTTTCTATATAATTTCAAGTATTCACACACACCGGTTTCAATTTTTTATTTAAAATGTTCTTACCATGTCTCTAAATTGAAACAATTTTTTCGATGGTAAGACACTCCGCTTGTACTTCAAAGAATTTTGAGCGATATTTCATTTCGAAACTTCATTTTCAAGAATGTCTATATTTTGTTTCGTATAGACACATATCCATTATTCTTGACCATAAGCTTTGTTTGTTATATCATTCATTTCTGATCATTTTTCATACAATGTCAGATTTTCAAACAAGTTTCTTGCTTTCATGTTCATTCATTCAATATATTTGTTTGAAAATACTTCAATGTTTCAAAATGCTCATATATTCATGATTATATTCTGAGCATATAAACATCTGACTTGTATTTGAGCTTTAACTGTTTCAAGATAAACCATTTGAGCAACATCATGTTTCATAGGATTACATGGGTTCTTTGTGCTAGGACTTAAATGAACTTCTATGAAATCACGTTAACCAGTGATTTCTACCCAAGAAGTTAATCTATAGAGATTGAGTGTGAGGAGTCGAAAAGAAATGAGTGTGGGTGTGATGAGGTAAAATGGAAAAGAGAGTTTGGTTAGTAGTGAACTTAATGATTAAAAGAAAGAGGGTGTGAGATCAGAGTAAAAGAATATCAAACTCTGCACCAACTACTTTCTGAGTCGGGCAACCACATTACTAATGATTCACAATTCTTTCGTGAACATTATTGAAACAGGCAAATAGCCCATGCCAACTCTTGATCAAACCCCACCATCTACTCATTTTCTTCTCAAAAAGAAAATGTTTCATATTTTATGGGGACGCAACACATAATCTATCTGATTTTCATATTGAAAAAGAAGAAAGTCTGCCCCACCTTCGCACTTCAATCATGCACATTGAGTCTGTGTTTATCTACTGTTGTCTCAGTGGTTTACACTATGTTGAGCCTTAAAAAGCAATTATTCGTTCTTAATTCTTTCTACACATGCACGAACACACAAAGAATTTGTTTCTTTGTCATAACATTCATAGAAATTGCCTTTGTGGTATTTCGATGATTGGATGGAATCCCTGGGGGAGTGAACATCAAAAAGCTCTTTTATATTGTGTATTCGTTACACACAGTGATTTTGTGTTACTGGCAGACATTTTAACTTATTCATCTGTTGATTCAGGAGTTACATGTTCTTATTTTGTCTGGATTTGCAAAGATCTAGATGAATATTTGGCTATGGATCACAGAATCAGAGGATCAGTTTGACAAATCAGAATGGTTAAAGACATTTCTTGGAAGTAAAGTTTTGATGATATAGATGCTCAAATCATCAAAGAGGGGGAGATGGTATCAAGAAATGATAAAGTTTTGAGAGATGATTTTCAGAAATGTTCAAGCCAGAAAAGTTCAAAGTAAAGATTTGAAGATTTGGAGAAGATCAAAGAATTTCTGAAGATTTGAGGAAATTTTCTTTGAAGATTATCTGCTAAAGCAATCCGAGCTGATTCTGAAGATAAATTCTTTCCAAAGTCTGAAATTATTTTGTGAAAGTTTTGGGGAGATTGTTAATCGTTTGAAGACAGTTTTGGAAAGAATACCGTCAAAGAAAAAGGGGAGATTGTACTGACAGAGCTTAAAGTGAAGACTGAATTGCTAGATCTTTCAATAGTGATCTTGAATCCAAAGGAGGAGATTGTTAGAGCATAAATATATTGGATACAAGATCAAGAAGACTGAAGGTCAAAGTTCAAGAAAGTCACAACTGAAAGAAAGTCAACTCTCATCAAAGTCAAAGTCTTTTGTAATAAAAGTCAATGTATTGTATTTGTTTTTTTTTCTTGTTTTAGTTGTAGGTATAAATAGTTTCCTTTCCTTTGTAATTTGTAGTAAACAGAAGTGGAGCATATAATTCAATTGTATTTTAGAGAGAGAATATGTTTAGAGAGAGAAATAGAGTTATAGAGAGAGAAATTTGTAATCTTGAATTGGATTGAAATCAAACAGGTAATTGATTGATATATCCTTGTTTGTTTGATTAATTGCATTTAGGAACTAGAATCTAGGCACACAATTGCATTTATTAAAGTGCTGCATAAAACACACTAAATGTTTCAAAAATACTATAGTGAACTCTTTTTGCTCAGAAGTAGAAATTAGACCAAAAATGGGGGATTGAGAAACAAAGTGGCTAAATTTGACAAGAGAATATTAAAATAAAAGTCATATAATAACTCTAAAAATTAGAGTTATCACCTATATGTCTAAAACGGACACTTTCCAAGGTTCCAACTTTATATGAATTTGATTTTATAGACCTTGGTTCAATATATCCTGAGTACATACTAAATCATCTAAAGAAGTAGAAGCCAATGAGGATTTCAACAGAAAAAGATCTGACAAAATGCAAATTCCTCTTGATTATAACAAATTAAATGATAGTTATCATACGAGAGAGCTTACTCTTTCGAATGATTACTTTCAGACTTATTCTAAGGAGGAGATTTTGTCATCAAATACCACTCAAGATCCTGATTTAAAAGACATTCATTCATTAGAAAAGAAAATTTCTAAGTTTGAAAAGGAGCTTGAGATTGAAAATAATTTAAACTTTGGCTTATCTGTTGGAGAAAGACAACAATTTTTATGCAAGATCAAAGAGCTTAAGGAAGAAATTAAATCTAAAGATAAAGAAACTTCTGAGACGAATTCTGAAAATAAAAGTTTTGATAAAAAACATTGGATTTTTAATTCAAATTCAGAATTTGAGTCTTTTACTTTAGAAGATTCTAATCCAAATGTGATTTCTTCTGAAAATATTTCAACTGCTTCAAAAGATTCTTCTTACAAAGCTTTTATGGGTGATTTATGTAATGCTTCAAAGGCTTCAATTTCATCAAATGATTTTGTGAATTCTGATATTGAAAAGGAAAAGGAAATGAGTGCTTGGAAAGACTTTACAAGTAAACATTCTTTTATAGCTAATCCAAATGATTTTGTTACATCTAATTTTGAAAAAATGTGATTAGGATTTTAATGACTTCATGAAAGTTCCAAAGCATTTAGAGGAGACTGCAAAATCTGTTGAGGAACTTGAACAATTTGAGGCTGAAAAAGAATTTAGTTACATGATGAATGCTCCGGTTTGTTAAGATGATTTGCATGATTGTTTTAGGACCTCTGAATTTCTAGATAAACTAAAATGTTCTGATAATTCTTCTCATCCAGTTTTTAAAGACAAAGGAAAAGAAAACGTTGTTCCATGTTGGAAAAAATAAGTTATATCCGACATCATCAAGATTGAAGATTGAAAAGCCTCAAGTCAAAGCCTCAAATAGTGAAGTAAAAATCAAACAAGCTTAAATGAAAAGTCAAAGTTGATGTCAAAACCTTGTTAGTTTTGTTAGTTGTAGTTTCCTTATTTAGCATGTAGGTATAAATAGTTTCTTTGTCTTTGTTAATCATGTAGCACTTATCATTGAGAATATTGAGAGAAATATTGTAGAGAGAGAAAGTAGTGAGAGAAAGCTTGAACATCAATTTCAATCAATAACATTGTGAGATTTGGGATTGAATTGTGATTGTCATTGATTCACAGTTGCTAATTGCTATTAATAATTGGAATCAGAGCAGACAAAAACTAGAAATTCTGATCAAAACTGAAGATTTGAAGGATTTTGAAGAAGTCGCAAGCTTTAAACTGTCAAGAATCAGATTTTGTGATCTTGTGATGTGAATTTGATTGCTTTGTGTTCGGTTAATGTACTAGAACAAGTTTCATCCAGTTTGTATAGCCTAATTGACAACAAATTGTGTGAATTTTGGTGTTTTGGTGAATTTTTGTTCAAAAATTTTCTGAGTCTGGGATTAGATCGAATTTTGGTATATAGTTGTTTTTAGTCGAAATGATCAACTAAAGAATTGTTTAGAAAGTGATCGTGAAGAGATCTGCAAAGTTTGGTGATTAAATTCGATGAATTGAAGAAGTTATGGCCTAATCTGTGATTTACTAGTCGTTTTTGTGAAGAACTCGCAAGATCTGAAGAACTCGTAAAAATCATAAAGAACTCACAAGATTCTTTGAGGTCGTCGCAAGGTTTAGAAGATTTTAGTGTGATTGGTGAAATTTTCTAAGTATAGAATTCGCAAGAAGTTCTCTACGCCAAGTCTGAAACTCGCAACATAGCACCTATGACAAGTATAGAACTCGCATCAAGGATCATACGATAAGTTTACTTGATGGAAGCTTCAATTTGTGACAAGTTACTGTTTAAGGTCTTTGATATACGACAAGTTCATTTCTCGGTTCCTTCAGTTTGCGAGTTGTTATTTTCTCGGTTGTTTTGGTTTGCGAGTTGTAAACTTCTCAGATCCTACGTGTTGCGACAAGCAAGTTCTCGGGTATATCGGCTTGTAAGAAGCTAGAATTCGTATCTTTTGATTTACGATAAGTTCAGAACTCGCATCCTATGGTTTGAAAGTTATTACTTCTCGGTCACCTTGATTTGTGACAACCAACTTCTCATGTGATTTGGTTTGCGAGTTGTTCGCTTCTTGTTTTATTTGATATGCGACAACTTACTTCTTGGGTGCAGTAATTTGCGACAAGTTACTGTACACTCTCATTGTCTTATGACAAGTTCGGTTTAGTGTTTTGCAACAAGTTCTATTCAGTATTCTTTGCGACAAGTTTGTTCTTACAACAAGTGTTTCCTTTGGTCTGCGACTTCTGGACTAAGTCATTTTCAGACAAGTTTCGGTTTTGAGGAATTTTTCAGATTTTTGTAAACGGTCATTGCAAGTGGTTATCAGTATGACTTACAGAGACGCTCTCGCGATTGGTACTAATGTCAAGCCACCGGTTCTTTTTAGGCGAATATGAACAATGGAAAGACCGGTTTCTCGATTTTGTTGACAGAAATGACATTGGTCATTATACCAAACAATCTCTTGAAGAAGGACTCATGACACCACCAACAAAGATTAGAACTGATATTAATGATGATGGAGAAGAAGTTACTATTAAGGAGTATCCTACGGATCTAAAACATTATACAGCTGAATAGAAGGATAAATATAAAGCAAATAGACTGGCAAGATCTTTCTTACTTCAGGGTATTCCAAATGAGATTTAGGTGAATATTTACAGCTACAAAGCTACAGGAAAAGAAATGTGGCATCAACTTGAGATGATGATGATGGGTTCGAAGATAGGTAATCAGTTGAAGGTATCTAACTGTATCAACAATTATGTAGAATTTAAAGCAAAAGAAGGTGAGAGTTTAGTGGCAACGCATGAGAGGTTTTGTATCTCTACTAAATGAGCTCAGAAAGAACAAAGTGAGGAAATCAAAATTAGAGAACAACGTCAAGTTTTTGAGTATCCTATAGCCATATTGGAAAAGATTTACTCGACAAATGAAACAACTCAAGGATCTCAATGAGATTCCTTTGCATGAGGTTTATGAGACTCTACGCTAAAATGAAGAGGAGGTAGAGGAGATAAGGGTTGAGAAAAAGAAAGCTGACAAACCAGTGGTTGATCCAGTTGCATTGGTGGTTAAGAGAAAAGAGAAGAAGTCTGTAAGTTTGAAGAAAAAGAAAGTGATTGTTTCTAAGACTAGGGAAGGGATAGTGCTGAGACTAATTAAGATGATGGAGAGAATCTGAAGCAACTTATGCTTTTATTGACCAGGAAGTTTTAGAAAAAGTTCTACAAAAATATTGGGTCAAACAACAAGATTATTCAATACAACAATTGATTCAATTATCTTGTGCCAATATTCATTGTTCTACTTGTAGACGAAGTGATTTTGTTGATCGCAGATTTTCTAAAAGTTTGTTTGGTTCATATTATATATATCATCATGATAATCCAAATGATTTAAGAAAGAAAAGAGGACCCAAATTTCGTTGGGTGCCAAAATCTGAGACTAACATGAAAGGACCCATTTACAAATGGGTACCTAAACCAGTTGTTGATTAATTTCTCTTGTGCAGAACCGTCATATGTGGTACTTGGATTCCGGTTGTTCCAAGCATATGACTGGGAGAAAGATATTTTATCTAACTATACAGAGAAATTTTGTGGAAATGTACGATTCGGGAATGATCATTTCTCACCAATACTGGGATATGGAGATGTCGTACAGGAGAAAATAACGATAAAGAAGGTGAGTTACGTTGAAGGCCTAGGACACAATTTATTCAGCATCGGATAATTCTATGACAAAGATCTAGAGGTTAATATCATGGCCAAGAGATGTTGTGTACGGACTGAAGACGGGAAAGAACTTTTGGTCGGTACTCGAAAGTTAAACCTCCACACGATAAATCTATCCAATGTCAAACCTGAAAGCGTTGTGTGTCTACTCTCTAAAGCTTCTATGCAACAAAGTTGGTTGTGGCATAGCCGACTGTCTCACCTCAACTTCCGCTATATCAACAAGTTGGTGAAGGGAAATTAATCAAAGTATTACCTGAGTTGCGACACGAAAAAGAACATCTATGTGATGCATGTGAGAAGGGGAATATGAAAAGAGCTTCACACAAGCCTAATCCTTAACCGAATACAAACGATCCTTTGGAGTTATTGCGCATGGACTTATGTTGTCCAATGCGTAGACAGAGCATCAATGACAAGTGATATGTCTTGGTGATAGTGGATGATTACTCGCGATACACTTGGGTCAAATTCTAAAGGTCAAAGGACGAGTCTCCCGACATCATTATCTCATTCCTAAAAAGTGTCCAAGTGAATATGCATAGAACAGTGAAGATAATTATAATAGACAATGGTACAGAATTCAAAAACAAAACCATTGAAGATTATCTTGAATCGGTCAGGATAACACATCAATATTCTGCTGCCAGAACGCCTAAACAGAATGGAGTAGTCGAAAGATGTAACAGGACTCTAGTTGAGGCCACACGCACTATGCTGAGCCAATCTGACTTACCTTTATACTTATGGGCTGAGGTTGTTTCTATTGCATGTTATACGCAAAATCGTTCAATCATTCATCGTCGCTTTGGAAAAATGTCATATGCTCTTATAAATAATAGAACACCAAACACTAAACATTTTCATATTTTTGGATGCATATGTTATATGCTAAATGACAAGGATAATTTTAATAAGTTCAGTCCAAAAGATGAAGAAGGGATTTTCATTGGCTACTCTCAAACATCCGCATCATATAGAGTATATCTGAAGAAATCGAAGATAGTTGTCAAAAGCGTCAACGTCACATTCGATGAAGCTATGGAAGTGGCTTCTGAACAAAACTGTTGTTCCATATTCAAGCTCAATCAGATTAACAAACACAGATCTAATCACAAGTCATTTGTATTGATTTAAAGTGATTTACAATACTTTCTTTCTCTAAGCACAATGACTCTCTCTCTAGAACCACATGTATATTACTAACAATACTCTCTCAATGTCTGTGCATGGTTACATTCTTTACAAAGACACATGACTATTTATAGAAGTCAAAGTAGTTGACATTTACAATACATGCTATTAATAGAAAGTCAAACACACTTGACTTTTAACAACACTTTACACATATTTACACTTTAAACCCTTTTAATCTTGAATACAACATTTTAGGCTCAACAATCTCCCACTTTGGATTCAAGATTAAAATTTTTTTTTGACACGGATCTTCAGCTCTTCTTTCTCTTGAAAAATCTTTAGCATTGTGTCTCTCACAACTTTGAAACTTGAAAAATCTTCACATTTACAGCTTTCATAGCTTGACACTTTGCGTAAATTTCCCCTTTTTGGATTTCTTCTCAACAAAGTTGCTATATCTCTCTTTACAAATTTTGTTTCTTCAACACTTGAAACATTTCTTTATCTCCTCCTTTGGATCAAAACATTCTTCTTCACAAACATCTTCAGAAACACCTTTTGAACATCTGACTTTGCTTTGAAATCTTCTTCCACTTTTGTTTGAAATTGAACATTGAAATCATCTCCCCCTTTTTGATGAATTGTGAGACATCAGAATCATAAAAACTTTGTCAATTTTAGTACGGTCTTTGATAACAATCTCCCTCGTATCTATCAAGATAAGCAAACTCTTCATGATGGATAGAAAAAATCTCCCCCAAAGAATATGATAAACAATCTGTCCCAAAAAAAATAGTATATCCATCTGATCTGAGTAACCGTCAATTCATATAAGTATTCATCTAAATCTTTCCAAATTCAGACAAAATAGAACGTTGTAACTCTGAATCAACATATGAAACAGTTAGAATGCCTGTAAGTAGCACGGAGCCATTTAGTACAATGGATGTACTTTTGGAAAGGAGCTTTTTGATGTTCACTCCCCCAAGGCTTCCATTCAATCATTGAAAAAACCACAAAGGAATTTTCTATGAATGTTATGACAAGAAAACTTATTCCTTGTGCACTCGTGCAAGTGTATAGTGATTGAAGCTACTTAGCTTTTTCAGGCTCAAAATGTATAAACTGTTGAGACAACAACGAGTATTACACGGACTCAATGTACATGAAAGAGGTACGAAGATAGGGTAACATTCCTTCTTTTTCAATATCTAAACTTCTAAATGAAGACCATAGAGCATATAAGTTGCATCCCCAAAGAAAATAAAACATTTCTTTGTTAAGAAAGAAATGAGTGGTTGGTGGGGTAATTGCAAGAGTTTGCATGGGCTATTGCCTATTTCAATGATGGTCACCAAAGAATGTGAACCAACAATAGATGTGGTTGCACGACTCAGAAAAGTTGGTGCAGAGTTCTCATATTCTTTGAACTCTGTTCTCACACCCTCTTTCTTTTTAACATTTAAGCTCACTTCTAACCAAACTCTCTTTTCCATTTTACCTCAGCACAATGAGAAAAACTCAACTGTATGAGTTATCTCCCCCAGTATTTGATTTATGACCCCTCACCCCTCAATCACTCTAGGATAACTTCCGAGGTTGGAAACACAGGTTAACGTGAATCCAGGGAAGTTCTGTTAAGTTCTCACACGAATCCCATAAAATATTGTCCTAAAATGAATAATGTTGCTCAACAATTTAACTTGAACAATTAAGCACATGATATCATTGTCATATAAATGTATACTCATTTATAATATGAATGAAATTTGAGCATTTGAACTTTGAAGATCTCTCAAAACAAGGATAGTGAATGTATGAAAAGAAATCAAGAGACATGTTTTTGAGAATCTGACAATGTATCAGTCTGATCAAATATCATGAATATGAACATGTAATGATTGGGGTATCAAAGAACTTTATAGTTTATTTATAGGAACGAATATAAACAGTTTAGCAATGCACGCACAAATATTGAAACGATGATTGATGCTCAACGACTTTGAAAACAAGCAAGGGTAGTACCATCAAAATGTGTTTCTTTTAGAGACATGGTAATAACAAAGTCAATAGAAAATACTGAACCGGTGTGTGTGAGTACTTAATAGTTTATAGAAAAGATAATACACAAGTATTAATCTTTGGAAACACACGGTCAGTTAACAGTAACGCTCGAATATGAAAAACATTTAAAATCTCACTTCTAAATTCATAAAACCTTTTGAAGAATAGGAAGTGGTTTGAACATTTATTACACATTTTTCATATCTAAAAGTTGTTCGTCTTTCAAACATGTAGAGATTAAGAATCAAAATTACTTACATTCAACTTAAGATTCTTAACTCCCCCTGAAAAATAATATCTCCTTTGAACTCCTTTGAAAAATAATATCTCCTTTGTCCTCTGATCCCTCTGAAGTAGAGATACTCTGACTTTCCATTTTAGGCATAGGACCTAAGTGTGTTGGGGTTCCCAGGACTGGCTCTAGTCCTTGGGCAACACGAAGGTGAGAAGCTAGGGCTGCAGAATTGGGATTTACCTGTTTCAGCATGTGTTGAGGGATCCTCCTTGCTCCTGGGTATCCTTCAGAGAGGATAGTGGGTTTGAATATGTTCATAATATAGAAAGGTTCCTCGCTCTGATCAGGATAGGTCAGAATGTGAAGCTGATCAATTGCAACCTTGATTATCAGAGCAAGAAACCTTGGGAAAGTGATTGATGGAACTTTGGATGAAGGGGTGAGTTGCTCTGGATCCTTGGTAATGCACTTGTTCTTCTTCTCTATAGCCGTGAAGATTTGTTCATAGAGGATGCCAGCCATATCGATGTTTTGATTGAAGAAGAGAGTATACATTATTGAGAGGATCTCTGGAGTTGTCTGATCCATGCTCCCCAATTTGCAGGTGATGGTTCGGTTTAGAACAGAGAACATAAAGTTCCAAATAGGAGGAAGGTGTTGTCTTCTGAAATTGCTTAGGCGTGTGATTTCAGTGTTGTAGCCAAGCATTTGAATAAACAGGAGATGGGTTTCAGAGGAGGGGCATTTCTCAAATCGAGAGATTTGAAGTTCTTTAGTTGTTAGAGTGGAATGACTTCACGAAGAACAACAGGGTTGATGATATCTTGACATTTCACAGTTTGAGAGATCTCAAACTCGCCAACAATTCCGCCATGGTCTTCACTGTAGTGACTGGAAGAAAACCATTATTTGGACGAACGTGAGAGGGCATTCAGTGGTGGTTGCGATTAGGGTCTGAGTGAGTTTGCAGTTCGCGAAGAACTCACAGATAATGCGATATTGTTCCTCGAACTTGGGTGAATCAATTTGTAACATATGGTTGTTGTCCTTGATTGGAAATTGATACACTCATGAAGGTTCACCAGTTATAGGGAATAGTTTGCACCAATCCATTGAAGAATCCATTTGGGAGTTGAGATGAAGAAGATGAAGTTCAGGTTCTTTGAGAGAGAAAAATATTGCTTGAGAGTAATTTGTTTGCGTAAAAATGGATATTCGGATGTAAAAATGTTTTTATATCCAAAATTAGAAAATTACACTCAAGTGCATAAGGTGAAACGACAAGAATTAGACCTTTTGGTTGATGTCGTTTAACCTTTCACTCAACCCTGTGGTGACACGTGTCCTTGGTAACTGTTGCACATAAGTGCTTAGTTGCCAAAAAATAGGAGTGTGTGACAGTTGATTATATTTGAATTTTAATAGCCATGATTGTTGACTAAACAAACTGTTCACCTTAGTTTCAGAATAATCTTTTAGTTATAAAGTAATCTGAGATATCACAAGTGCAGTAGAAGTCCTAGATTCTGAGTTTCTGTGACAAGTGATATAAGAGATTGCTAAACAATTAGAAAGGTTCAAAGTCTCTGAATTTTGAAGTCATTTCCTCATAGAAGTGTCTTACTCCCCCTTAGACAACAGAATGTCTGAATTTTATTCTCTCCCTTGAATTATACTTTGGTACCTTGAAAACATGCTTTCATAAATATCAGAGGCTCTGAAGGAGATATTAGAGACCCCAATACTTGAGATATGCTAAAGTAATTTGTCAGAGCTCAGAAGTTGGACTCAGAGGTCTCTGAACTTTAACTAATTAGACACATTTAACATGCCCAACTTGGTGATTAAAAATTGAACCTACGTTCATCCAATGCTTTTATAAAAAAATCAGCAAGTTAGAGATTAGTGGGTACAAAGTACATCTCTATTGTACCTTTTTCAACATGGTCTTTTAGAAAATGATACCTGACATCAATGTGCTTTGTCTTAGAATGTTGTACTAGATTTGCAGAGATGGCTATGGAATTTCTGGAATCACACAAAATGGGTATTCTGTCATATTGTAATCCATAGTCTCTGAGTTGAGTTTTCATCCAAATGACTTGGGAGCAACAACTAGCAGCAGCAACATATTCTGCTTCTGCAGTAGAAGTTGAAACACAGTTCTGCTTCTTGAATGACCAACTCACTAGCTTGTTACCAAGTAATTGACAACATCCATAGGTACTTTTCCTGTCTAGCTTGCATCCTGCGTGATCTGCATCAATATATGTTGTTAAATCAAAACTAGAGAGTTTTGGATACCAGGGACCCAATGAGGGTGTGCCTCTGAGGTATCTAAATACTCTCTTGACTGCAGATAAATGAGATTCTTTTGGATTTGCTTGATATATAGCACAGAGACAGGTTGCAAACATTATATCAGGCCTACTAGCAGTTAAGTATAGAAGTGATCCTATCATGCCTCTGTAAGTCTTAACATCTATAGATTTTCCTGAAGGATTAGAGTCAAGTTTGACTCTTATGGCTATATGTGTTTTCATAAAAGTTGAATCATTGAGCTTGTACTTTTTCAAAATATTAGAGACATACTTAGATTGACTTATAAAAGTACCCTATGACATTTGTTTTACTTGTAAGCCTAGAAAGAATGTTAATTCTCCCATGAGACTCATCTCAAATTCACTCTTCATCAACTCTGAAAACCTGTCACAATACTTCTGATTTGTAGAGCCAAAGATAATGTCATCAACATATAATATACTAAAAGCATCTCAATTTTGTACCTCTTGATGAACAGGGTTGTATCAATTGTACCTTTTTCAAAACCATTATTAATCAGAAATTTGGACAGAGTTGCATACCATGCTCTTGGATCTTGTTTAAGTCCATACAGAGCTTTATCAAGATGATAAACATGGTTAGGAAACTCTATACTTTCAAATCCAGGTGGTTGTTGGACATATACTTCTTCATTCAATTTACCATTTAGGAAGACGGATTTAACATCCATTTGATATACTTTGAACCCTTTGTGTGCAACATAGGCTAAGAAGATTCTAATTGCTTCTAGCCTAGCCACAGGAGCATAGGTTTCATCATAATCAATACCCTCTTCTTGGAAATATCCTTTAGCAACCCGTCTAGCTTTGTTTCTGATTATAATGCCATCCTCATCCTTTTTATTTCAGAAAACCCATTTAGTCCCAATTGCAAATTTTCCTTTTGGAAGGGGAACTAGGGTCCAGACTTTATTTCTTTCAAACTCTTGAAGCTCATCCTGCATGGCATTGATCCAATTAGGATCTTCAAGAGCTTCATTTACCTTCTTTGGTTCAATAATGCTCAAAAAGTTTACAAAATAACATTCATTGATTGTGGTAGATCTGGTTTTGACTCCATCTGAAGGTGATCTAATGATCTTGTAAATGTAATTTCCCAATTCAAGCAATCAAGATTCAAGATTTGACATTGAATTTCTAGAGAGAGAGATTATGTAGAGAGAGAAAGTGTAGTCGTATATCATCAAATCATAAGTATTACAAAATACAATGCTTGACTCTCTTGTTACATGCTTACACACACTCACAACATTGTATATGGAACACTCTACTACAAACCCTCACAAAGCTAAACTCTCAAACACTCATATCATATACAAAATATGAATGGTTGACTTTCAAGACTTTGACTTTTTTACAATAAATCTTAGATACAACTTTATACACTAACATTCTCCCCCTTTGTATTCAAGATTTAATAAAAATTTGACAATCGTCTGCAGCTCTTGATTCTTCAAACTTTGACTCTAACAACTTTAAACTTTGAAGCTCTGACAGTCTTCAGTCTCTGATGCTTTGAAGAATCGTGAAAAAAATCTTTCACAAAGTCTTTAAACAACCATCAAGTCTTGAACAAAACTTTGAGACTTTTTAAAACTCCTTGAACTTTAAAACTTCGGAAATCTTTGAACTTTCAGGAAATTTTGAAAACTTGTATCTTCATCTTTGTAATCTCTGAACAGTCTTTGAACAAACAACTTTCTTTCGTCTTTGAAATTGTCTCCCCCTTTTTTATAAACTTTCATCAGACTTGATCGAGTTGAACTTTTTGAATTTCTCCTCAAGTCTTTTTCACTTTGACATCTCTTTATGACTTTGAAATTAAGACTTTGAAATTGAACTTTCAGAATTTCTTCCCCTTTTTGATGATTGTGAGAATCAAGATCATCAAAACTTATTTCAAAGTTAGCTCGATCTTTGAAACTTCTCCCCCAATTAATCAATTTAGTACAGTCTTCATGATCTCTTTTGGTAAAGTATGAACATTCTCCCCCAATTGATCTGATAATGAGCCATCAATTCATGAATGTATTTATCCGAATCTTTTCAAATTCAGACAAATTATGAGTTGTAACCCTGAATGAACATATGAAACAGTTAGAAATGCCTGTCAGTAACACAAAGTTACTGTGTACAACGAATGTACGAAGGAAGGAGTTTGAGATAACGTTCACTCTCCAGGACTTCCATTCAATCATTGAAAAACACAAGGTATTTTCTATGAATGTTCTGACAGAAAAACAGATTTTCTGTGTGCTCGTGCTTGTGTTATGAAAGAATTAGCACAATGATTGTTGTTTAGGCTCAAAATTATGTAAACCAATGAGACAACAATGGTTATACACAGACTCAATGTGCATGATAAACGATCAAAGGTGGGGCAACTTTCCTTCTTGTTCAATATCAGTATCTTCCAAGAGAAGAACCAATAGATTATATGTTGCTTCCCCAGAAAATGTGAAACATTCTCTTTTTGAGAAAAGAATGAGTAGTTGGTGGGGTATTTGCAAGAGATGGCATGGGCTAGGTGCCTTTTTCAATGTCATTCACGAAGAATTGTGAAACAACAGTAATGTGGCTACCCGACTCAAAAAGAAGTTTGGTGCAGAGTTTAATATTCTTTTACTCTAATCTCACACCCTCTTTATTTTAAACATGTAAGCTCACTTATAACCAATCTCTCTTTTCCATTTTACTTCTTCACACACCACTCTCAATCTTTTGACCCCTCTCCCCTAAATCATTCTTGGGAAAACTTCCTGGGTAGGAAACACTAGTTATCGTGAATCCATTGAAGTTCTTTTAAATTCTCACATTGAATCCCATGTATTTGTCCTAAAAACATGTGTTGCTCAATAATTTTCTTGTCATTTAAGTGCAAGAAATCAATGTCAGTGTATGTATTCTTCATAATATCAATGTGTGAGCTTTTGAAGATTTAAGATTTCTTAAAACAATTTGAAAGAATGAATATCATGAAATGAATAGAAATGTTTTGAGAATCTGACAATGATTAAGATCAGATTTTCATGAAGAATAATAATTTGGGAAATCAAAGACGTAAGATGTTTATATGAACAAAATATAAACATATAGCAATGAAAGCACATTTCAGTATAGAAATGACGTCTGATTCAAACAACAATGAATAGCAAACGGAAGTATTACCATAGAAAGATTAAACTTTTGATACATGGTAATAACAAATTCAAATGAGAACCGGTGTGTATGAATACTTGAAAGTATATTGTCAAGATAATACACAAGTATTGATCTTTGGAAACACACGGTCAATAAACTATAACGGTCAACAATGAAAAACCTTTAAAATCACACTTCAAGATTCATGAAATATTTTGAGAATAGAGAAGTGGTTTGAAAATTTAAGAACACGTTTTTCATGCTTGAAAGTTGTTCTTCTTTCAAACAATCATAGAATAAGATCAGAAGATACTTACATTTAAGCTCCCCTTCAAATCATGATAGAATGATTTGTATTCTGATAAGCTCCCCCCTGGATATTTGCATAATATCCTTATCCTTAAACATTTAAGAACGGGTCCTGATCTGTTGTAATCAGAAACGATAATTCTTGACATTGAAGTACGGGTCTTGAGCTGATTTACTCAAGAACCACAGTTCTTTGACGTTGAAGTCTGGGTTTTGAACTGCTTTGTTCAAAATCCGTTGTTCTTGCTCCCCCTTAAACCTTGGGTGCCTGCAACACAGATTTAGCTTTTGGTACCCACTGGTATTTGGGTCTTAATGTGTTAGTTACAGTTCTTTTGGGGGTTACATAATATGAACCATACCAGTAATTGACAAAATTGTTACTTACAAAGTCATTTTCTCCATAGTAAGAACATCAAATCTTCTTCTGAGCAATCTTGATCAAATGATTAGTAGAATAAAACATATCAGAATTACCAAAAGATTTATCTTTATGAGCACTGTTCTTTTTGGCATTTGATGTGGATGCCGATGCTTTGTCCTTCTTCTTTTCATCATCAGGAGAACTCTTCACTCTCCAGACCATCTGTCCTTTCTTTGAATGCTTTCCAAGAGATTTGACATAGAAGCTTGCTGGACTATCAACAGATCTGTCATAGAACAGATTAGATGAACAAATCTGATTTGATTTGACAAGTTTGGTTTAACACTTTTCTTTTTGAAAACATTTTTCTCATGAATGGAAGTTGAAGCAGTTTTGAAAGAACAAACTGATTCTGTTGAGTTGTCAAGAGGTGGTTGATTAATCACATCAGCAGAAACATTATCTGACAATTCAACATTTGCAGCTTCTAAGTTCTTTATCTTTTCGGATAAAATGTTTCTTTCAGCAGTAAGTGGGTCAAACATTTGTTTCAAATCGGATCTAGCCATCTGTTCTTTCAAAATGTCTGAAGATAGAAAATATATCTTGGATGCGAGCTTAGATATTTCAGATTCAAAGATTTGACGTTCTTGCTCAAAATCTTTTTCTAAGTTCTTGTTTTGTTCAGATATATCTTTGAAAATCCCAAAATTTCTCTTTTCAGCATTTTCTTTTCTGTTTCAAAAGACTTTTTCTTTTCTTGAAAATATTTTCTTTCTTTATCAAGTAAGTCTTGCAGAACTGAGATTTGTTTGGGAAGTTCAACTGTTTTGTCTTCAACAACTTTTCTCTCTTTAGCAAATGTGTCTCTTTCAGTAATTAATATCTTTTCAAATTCTGACACTTACTTCGAGAGTTTAATGCATCTAAGCTCAAGATCCTTTTTTTCTTGGATAGTTTTCTTTGAAAAGTCAGACATCTTTTGAGTAGATGATTTCTCCAGATTTGCTTTTTCATTATCTACTTGAAGGATTTTTATCAGATCAACATTCTTTGACTCCAAAGCAGTTATCTTTTCTTCAAAAGCCTTAAACTTTTGTTGAAGCTCAACTGATTCAGCTTGTCGTTCCGATGATTTTTGTTCAGTTGTCTTCGGTTGGCTTTGAAGATTCATTATCTTTCTCTCTTTCAGCTTTATTTCTTTCTCACATGTCCCAATAATATTCTCTTTTATTACAATCTTTTTCTCCTTCTCTTTAATTTCTTTCTCTTTCTCTTTAATTTCTTTCTCTCTTGCTCTTATGATACCTGCAAAACCAGATTTAGCATTATTAGCACACTTTATACAATCAAGAGTTTTATCAGAATTTGACAATTTAAATTTAAGCTCTTGAATCTGTTTTAGAAGAACTGACTTCTGATCTTTCAGTTTATCCAGTTCAACTTCTATTGTCAGTATCTCAGGCATGTACATGACAACAACATCTCTTGCTAACAGTACAGTATTCCCTCTCTCATATGTAGTAGGCATCTTGAATGATAAATTTGGCTTGAAATGAATGATCGTTCCCCAAACAATTCAGAACAGTTGACTGAAAGTCAAACTCAGATCACCACTTGAAAAATAATCTCAGAAAAATTCTAACTCTAGAACTCACAAACCACAAGAACTCGCAAACCAAATAACTCGCAAAGCACTGTTCACTGAGCTTCTCACTAAATGCTTTGTGCGCGTACAAGGAACTCGTACATTGCTGGTTGCGCGTTTTAAGAAACTCATACGTAAGGTTGTGCGCGAAGTTGCTTCTCGTAAAGAACTTCGTGCGCGTTTAAGACTTAGAAAGAATTTCAATCAAGAGCACTTCTCGCAGATGAATGTAAACTCGCAAGCCAGGTACTTAGCGTGTTCCACACTTAAAAAAATTCAGAAAATTTCAAACTCGCTAAATGCGAACTCGCACGGCTAGGAAACTCACAAGTCACTATTCACTTTACTTCGCGCTAGAAGCTTTGTGCGCGAACGAGAAACTCGCAGAACTCTTTGTGCGCGTATTGAGAAACTCGCAAGTAACGATATGCGCGTTTTAGCTTCTTACAATCACTTTATGCACGAAATGAGCTCAAACTCACAAAAACCATAGCAATCTTCATCTTGCGCGTTCTTGATTAGCGTGTTCTTCCTTAGCGCGTTTTGTAGATCTAGCACGTTCTTGACTCTGGTTGACAAAATCGATCCAAAATCCAATTCAACCTGCAATTCGATTTACAACCTGAACCAATATGCTCGAAATATAAAATTGAACACTTTCTAAACAAACAAAAATGTCTAAAATCAAGAAATTACAGTGCAATTTTCCATTTACAGTGTTCGTGTTCGTTTTTGGAAAAATTTCGAGAAAATCAAAATTCAACTTAAATCAGTGATTAATTCGTGAAATTTCGTGAATAAGAATGATTCTAATATATCAAACGAGATCAATGACACCATTTTTACAACCAAAATACAAAAATCAAGTACAAATTTGATTCAATAGTGTTCTTAAAAACCGTTCTGCGTGTTCTTGATATTTTCAAGAATTGATCCAAGAATGGTAATCCAATCGATCTGAAATCGTAAGGGTAGGCTCTGATACCAATTGTAAACGTAATTTCCCAATTCAAGCAATCAACATTCAAGATTTGACATTGAATTTCTAGAGAGAGAGATTATGTAGAGAGAGAAAGTGTAGTCGTATATATCATCAAATCACAAGTATTACAAAATATAATGCTTGACTCTCTTGTTACATGCTTACACACACTCACAACATTTTATATGCAACACTCACACTACAAACCCTCACAAAGCTAAACTCCTAAACACTCACATCATATACAAAATATGAATGGTTGACTTTCAAGACTTTGACTTTTCTACAATAAATCTTGGATACAACTTTATACACTAACAGATCTGATCATGGGGATGATCATTTGTCCATCTTGTCATTGGAGCATGAATGTGAGGTGGAGTTTGAGCTTCAGTGATGGCAGGTGGTGACATCTCTGTAGTGCTATTCAGAGGCTCTAAAGATATTTCTAGAGATGGTGAAACAGGCTCTGCAGTATCTTCAACAGATGTCTCTGGAGATTCTTCAAATGTCTCTTGTGCATCTTCAGCTTCTGAAGAATTATGTTCTTCCACTTGTCTTGATTCAATACTTGGACCTATATTTAAAGAAGCATAAGAAGTTATCTCGGAGGGACGAGAAAGAGTTGTACTTGTATTTTGAGGTTCATCTAAAGTTGCCATGTGAATGTATCTGAAGATAAATTCCGAGTTGTCATCATCATCAAAGAAGTCATCAAATATTTTGTTCAGTTCTGAATCTCTCATCTTTGAAGATTCATAGACATTCTTGGTTTTGACATCTTGTTTGTCAGAATTTCTGTTTTCATCAAAAGAGACATTGATACTCTCTTGGATGGTTCTTTTTCTTAAATTGAACACTCTGAAGGCTTTTGAGGCTAACGAATAGCCAATGAATTTGCCTTCATCTGCTTTCTTGTCAAACTTTCCAAGAGACTCTCTATCATTCAGAATGTAAAATCTACATCCAAAAACATGAAAATATTTAACATTAGCTTTCCTATTGTTAATGAGTTCATAATATGTTTTTTTGAATCCTTTGACAATGGTGGCTCTATTTTGAGTGAAACATGTTGTAGCCACTGCTTCTGCCCAAAAGTTGGTTGGAAGATCAGATCCTGCAAGCATTGTTCTTACAGCTTCAACAAGTGTTCTATTTTTCCTCTCAACAACACCATTTTGTTGAGGGGTTCTTGCTGCCGAGAAGTTGGGAATGATGCTTTCCTCTGAAAGATAGGAGTTTATTTTTGGCATTTCTGAACTCTGTCCCATTATCACTTCTCAGCTTCTGAACTTTGTTGTTGAACAGAACCTACAATCTTTTTAACAACCTTATTAAAATACCATGTACATCAGACTTGGCTCTGATGAATTCTATCCAAGTATATCTAGAGTACTCATTAATCAAGAGAAGAATATACTTTTTACTGATAGACTCTGCATAGAGATAGCACCACAGAGGTCCACATGAAGCATATGCAGAGGTCTAGGACAATTATTATCACTTTTGATTTTATGGGAAGATCTTTTCATTTTTCCCATTTCACAAGCAGAACAAAGATGATCTTTATTGAACTTTAGAGATGGTAATCCCTTAACTAGATTAAGTTTGACTAACTTATCTAGTGATAAAAAGTTCAAATGAGAGAACTTTTTATGCCAGAGCCAGAATCTTCACTGTTCAGAGATACTAAACAGAGTTTCTCTGAACTAGTGTTTATATGCTTGGTAAAATTCATTCTGTATAAGTTACCCTTTTTGTCTGCTCTCAGGATTTCTTGACCTGTGTTTGAGTGAAGAAATGAACAATGTTTTTCTCGAAACATCACATCAAAACCATGTTCACACAATTGACTTATGCTAATTAAGTTGTGTTTTAGCCCATCAACATAAGCAACTTTTGAAACAGATACATTACCTCTTGTTAATTCACCATAACCTTTAATTTGACCTCGTATATTATCTCCCAAAGTTACTGCTCCTCCAGATTTTGCTTTGAAAGAAGATAACAGCTTCTTATCTCCAGTCATATGGCTTGAACATCCAGAATCTAAGTACCAGATTGGCATATGTTGTTTCTGCAAGACAGATTAAAGTTCCTTAGGTACCCATCTCATTATAGGTCCTTTCTTGTTAGAGTTCTGAGGGTTTTGATGAACATTTGGCATTTCATCATTTGATGTTTAGCCAGAATTGCTCTTCTTGTTGTTCTGAGTCTTTGTCTTTGAATTTTTATTCAGAGACTGATTCAGAAAGCAATGAGAACCTCTGAAATTATTTTTCAGCTTAATCATGACTTGAATGCACTTGCAATTAACAGAACAAGAAGAAGTAGGAGCAAAGGTTTTCATTTCATTGAATGCATTTGGTACACTTTGATTCTTTTTCAAACTAGCACTAGGAATATTACAAGTATTCCTAACTACTTCCTTCTTTTTGTCTTGAAAGACAACCTTCTTTTCGAGTTGCCTTTTCTTGTTCAAAAACATCTTATTCTCTTTGTTGCTCACTTCACAAACAAGATCCGAATGGTTAATTTATTGCCATTTGCCTTTTTGTTCAGGAGTGAATTTGATTGTTTTATAAGTGTAGAGTTGAGAAGTGTTAGTTTTATTCATGGCCTTTTCTTTTAACTCTTTCTCAAGGTACAGAGAAGTTTTTGCTTGTAGACACATGTCTACAAAATCAGGACATATTGGTATTCTGGGTTTGTTTTTTAAAATTGGAATAGGCATGTTCAAAATTCCAGAACCAACAGTTTGTATGTTTTTATGAATTACTTTCTCTGGTTTATAGAATATATGTTCATCTATCTCTGAATCAGATTCAGAATCAGAGTCAAGAAAGTCTCTCTTAACATTGTCAGAGATAACTACCTCTGAAGTTTTCATAATTTCTTTAGGTCTAGAAACTTTAATGATTCTTTTCATGATTTCTTTCTTTTTCAAATCAGTCATGCCATTTTTCTTATAAATTCTTCTAATGTCATCCTCAAATGTAGTTTTGATGCATTCATCTGACATTGGAGAATATAGAGGTGCATCTTCAGAAGTACTTGTTTTAGAGGTACTTGTTTCAGATATCTCTGATTCTTTTGTGATAAGAGCATCAAACTTAAAAATTTCTATGGGATCATTGCTCTGAGGTTTTGTAAAGAATACCTCTGATGTATCTTTTTCTATCTTTAATATAGGTTCTAGAAATGTTTTTGCTTCAGAGTATAAGACATTTTTAAAATTCAGAGCTCTTGTTTTTTATCCTTCTGAGGTTTTTGTTCTTTTGAAATTGTTCAAAGATGGACAGTCAGGGCTCTGACCTTTCCCATACAGAAAGTGGAAGAAAGTGAAGTTTTTTTCAATCCAGTGAATGGATCCAATTCATTGAATCCCAATCCTTGAGTGTCCAATTGAGAATTTATATTAATATGCACATCTTGAGCATCTAGTTAGCTTTTGATTTGAAGTTCTTTCCTTTCCAGAGATTGATGTAGGATTTCTCTTTCCTTTTGAAAAAAGGTTAGTTAAGGCAACAGAATTGAGCCTTTCATACTCATATCCTTTAACTTCTTCTTCTTTAGCTTTTAACACTTTTTCCAATTCTTTGAGTTTATCAGAAAAAGAGGTTTCCTTTAATCTCTAAGATTTTTCAAGCTTAGATTTTTCATTGAAAATTTCATTCTTCTCTGATTCAAGAAGATTCTTTTCTCTTTTATAAAAATTTAGATCTTTTGTCATTTGTTTTCTCTTTTCTTTTTCTTCAATGAGTTTTTGCTTTAAAATCTGAAACTCATCTGTTAACTTAAGAACATCCATTTCAAGTTCACTTTCAGAAGTGGAAGGAGAGTTTACCTTTTCAGAGCAGTCCTCTGATGATCCATCAGTCTGATCACCATCTGCAAAAGTCATACCACCGAGATTGGTAGGTTCTTCCTCTCCATCACTTGTAGAGTCTGATAATCAGTCTTCCATATCTGCAACAAGTACTCTTTCTCTGACATTGTACTTGTTCTTATAGTAGTCTTCATCTTTGACAAGTCTACCTCTGCAATTTGCAGAGAAATGGCCTGGTTTTCCACATCTAAAACATCTTCCATCATTTTGATTTGGTGGAAGAGCTGCAACATTTTCTAACTTCTGAACTTATGGTTGAGGTTGAAAGTATCTCTGAGGTTGAGGATACTTGGGTTGGAATGGTTGATGAGTTCTTGATTGTTGTGCAACATCATGATTGTTGAAATGAACACCCTTTTGATCACTACGTGAAGTGGATCTAGGCTCTTGTTGAAATCCTCTCTATGGATTTCTTCTTTCTTCATCATCTCTCCTGCCTTCCAAGATTTTCTTGCCAAATTTCTTGTTAAATTGGTGAGTAATTAATGCAAGAGACTTGGCAAAGGCATTTATGTCATTATCTGAGTCTAAGTCTGAATGGTCATTTTCTTCAGCTATCATGGCCTTTTTAGGTTTTCTTTTTGGTTCCTTTCTTAAAGGATTTTCTTTGGAGTTCTTTGTTTCATCATCATGACATTCTTTTGACATACCCTTGTTTTTTGAGATGAGGGCAAGTGGACCACCTAAGGAAGTTTTTGACTTTTGTTTAACAACTTCTTTCTCCTGAGCAACAAGAGTGCCATAAATATCAGTCAATGACCAAGATTTAAGGTTTTGATTGGCCTGAATTGACATGGACAGTTGTGACCATTCTTCATTTAAACTTTTAAGAAAAAGAACATTGTTTTCTTCTTTTATCCTCATAACTCCAAATTATTTGCATTTGTTGATGAGAATGTTGAATCGAGAGTATTTTGGTGTAGGGTTTCTTTAGGTAGTGCATGAAAGTCATGGTACTCGTTAATGCAAAGATTTCTCCTGTTTTTCTGAGTTTGTAGTCCACCTTCAAGTTGGTTTAACAACTGATCCCATATCTCTTTTGCAGTTACACAAGAATCAAGTTCTTGGAAGATATCATTGGGAATTGCCATTATCAATAATCTAACAGCTTTAAAGTCATTTTCCATCATTTTAGTTTCTTCATCAGTGAAGTTTGAAGTTTTCTTTTCATAGTATGCACGTATTTCAGCAGTATCTGCTGTTGTTGGAACTCTTGGAACCAATACCATTGGTTGGTGAGGTCCATCATTCACAAATCTTAAAAGATCCCTGTCCATACCTTCTAGAAAATTTACCATCCTTATTTTCCATTGGGAATATTCATTCCTTAGAAGTGTAGGAGGTTTGGTTAATGATCCAGCTGTATAAATGACACTTATACTAGAACTTGCCATTTTTAGAAAAAGACGATGATGTGAAGAACTGATGCTTTTTCAAAGAGGATTCTTTTGTAAATAAGTAAACTGTGAGTTACTTTCAAATCTAGAGCATATAAAGTTCCTTTTAGAATAAACCAAGGTTTATATGAACATGCACAGAATTTTGAAAGCTTGAATTAATAAGATGTAAATCTATCCAAGTATGCAAATGTGATTTTTCTTTGTTTAGAAAACAAAGGCAGCTCTGATACCAATTGTTGGATCCCAGATTTAATAGTCTTATAACAATGATATATAAACAAACAATAATAATAACAACAACGGAAGCAATATTGTTTAGATGTCAAATCAGATTCAATATCATAGTTTATGCAAAAAGATATCCAATGATGTAAAGATAAGAACAAGCTTATTATTTACTGGATAAATTATGTAGATTAGAAGAACACCATAAAGATGGATAAATCATACAAGATCTTCTTGATAATACTTTCAAATATATTAACAATAAAGCACATACAAGATATATGAAAAAGCACACTTTTATCAATGGAGTGATGGTCCTATTTATAGGACCATAAAGTGAACAGTGTACTTATCCTAACATAAGAAGCATGCGTGAACAGTGACTTACCTAAAAGGTAAGCTCAAGACATGCTTGAACAGTGACCTACTCAAAAAAGTAAATCTTATCACTAGGTGATGTGTCATCTGTTCTTCTGTCAACACTTTTATAAATCTTGTCTTGATCTTCAGAGAGAACACCTTCAGAGCTCTGAATTAGATCTCCGATGAAGCTATCTTTGATGTCTTCCCGTCTGAAGAGTCTGTCTCTGAACTGACTTTAGAGCTAGACTTGGCTTTCTCTACTGATGTCTCTAAAGGTCTTCAGAGGAAGACTTAAGATATTTTCAATACTTTTACAATTCAGAATTGGGGCTAACACACAGAGATCCATATGTATCATCTCTAGAGGAGATTTGCAAGAAGATTCCACTTTTGCTTTATGTGAAATTCGTTTCATCTTACCCATTTCACAGGTTGGGCACAAGGAATCTTTCTCAAACCTCATCTTTGGTATACCTCGTACTAAACCTTTGCTTGCTAGATTGTTGATGGCTTTGAAATTCTGATGAGACAATCTTCGGTGCCAAATCCAACTTTCTTCTGTTGAAGCTTTAGCAATCAAGCATACTGATCTTGAAGCAGATAATGTTGGAAAATTGACAGCATAATGATTCCCATACCTTTCACCTTTGAATACTTCAACTCCATCTTGATCATCAACATGACAATTGACTGGTGCTGAAAAGATTATGGTCTAAGCCTTCAACATACAACACATTTTGGATGGTAACGGTACAATTGGTAAGTATACCGTAACCTCTGACGTAGCCTTTGACAACATCATTCGCAAAACCAACCGTTCCCGAAGGATGTTCCACATAATTATGCAATAATTTTTTGAACCCTGTCATATGTCTCGAGTGTCCAGAATCTATGAACCACAAATGATAGGTCTGCAAAAGAACAATTACTTTGCCTTAGGTACCCATATCCAGATGAGTCCTTTCTTGTTATCATCTTTCAATTTATTAAAATCAATTACCGAGCCTTTGATTCTTCATTCATATATGGGCTTCGGTAACCATTTCCATACAAACTTAACATCAACATCTTTAAAAGAATTTTTCTTTGAAAATATGTCTTTCTTAGCCTTAAAACATTAACGTGTTGAGATGAGGCTTTGGAAAATGATTTGGCTTGAGAAAAACTTTTAGCATTCTTTGGCTTTGAAAGAGCGGAGTTGAAAGAGAATGAATTTCGCCCACAGTGATTGCATTTAAGATTCTTTTGAGCCAATATCTTAGATTTATCAAAAGAAGTACATTTATCCAAACAAAATTTACATTTATTCGAATCAAAGGAAATACAATCGTTTTTACAATCACAATCGGGTGCCTTTACATTCTGATCTTTCTTAACAGAAGTACAAGTTTTCGAAACATTTTGATTGCCCTTCTGTTCAGAATTCTTTCTCTTCCACTTTCCACCTTTCTGTCCACTCATATCTGAAACGCCACAAGAACTTGAGTTAGCAGAAATCTTATAAGATGAATTCACAGTTTTAATGCCTAAAGTTTCACCAACATCGAAAATGCTTTCCTGCTTTTTAAACTTTTGAGAATATACAACTGAAAGTTTTGCAAGAGTCACAAACTCTGGGTTGGAATGAACATTCCATTTTTGATTTTCAAAACCTTTCTGATCTGACAAATTCTTTTTAAAATTTGCATCTTCTAATTCAATGACTTTTTTGCAAAGCTCTTGGTTTTCATTTAAAGATTTTTCAAGCTTAAATTGAAGATCAACTTTCTCATCTTCAACTTCTTCCAGAAGCTTTTGCAGATCAGATAACTCTTTTTGCAAATCAGAAATTTTAACTGTCTCAGAATTTGACTCAAGCTTTTCAAAAATAGGATTAGAATCTGATGCATTCATCAACCCATTTAAAATTTCTTCAAACATTTTGTTAATGGATTCAAACTTCTTTTCAGAATCCTTAATATTAGCAGACTCCTCTACCCTACATTCGTTATTAGAATCGGAGACAGTAGATTTAGATATAAAGTTCTGAAGACAAGTATCAGAATCTGACTCATAGTCATCATACTGACATTTGGTTTCAGTTTTAATTTTATCTTCAGATACTGATTCATCATTTGAACTTGGTTTGGAAAATAATTATTCAAACTCAACAAACTCAAACTTTCGGCTTTTATTGCATGTGTTTAAACCATCATATTTAATTCCAACTAATTTAAAACTTGAATTTTGAGAATCAATACAATCATCAGATAATTCTTCATCTACAATCTTTTTTTCTTTTTTAGGAGTTTCAGATATCAGAGTTTCAGCCTTAACAAATTTTTCTCGGATATCTGGAATTTTTTGAGAGTTTGGCCCCATTTTATCAAAATTATACAGGTTTTCAGGAGCCCTTTTCAAAACATGATTTTCCGGTAAAACCAAACCCATCTTAGGATTGTAAAACCTGATGTCTTTGGGTTTATTGGTCAAAAGATTCAATGTTTTCTCAGTCTGTCCTCTTTTATAATTCAGATCCTCAAGTTGTTTAATTTTACTGTAAGCATCATTTCTTGCTTGAAAACAGTAAGCATCATTTTATATTCACCTTTTTCGGAATTCAAGTTAACTAAATCCTTTTGGAGCTCAGATATTTTTGCAGTTAAATCAGCCTTTTCCTTTTTCAACAAAGTTTTCTCATTCTCCTTATCCTCAATCACAACTTTCAACAATGCATTTTCATCTTGAAAATTTATCATTAACCGTCGTTCATGGCTAAGCTTTTCCTTTAAAACATTAAATTCTTTTTCCATGAAATCAATTTGAGAAATCAGATTTTGAATAACTTCAGAATTGTCAGAAATATGGCTTACCTCTGATTCAACATCTGAGTTACTTTGAATTCGTGGTCTTTGGCTCCTCATCCAGTTTGACCATGAAACACTGAACTTGTGTGAAATGAACTTCCTCCTCGTCAGAAGTCTCATCGAGCCAGTTTTCTTCCTCGGCCATGAGTGTCTTTCCCTCTTCTTGATTTTTGCCCAGCAAAGACTTCTTGGCATAATACTCAGAGTTTTTCACCTTCTTGAATCGGTAATCTCTAGAAAAATGACCAGGCTTGCCACAATTAAAATACCTGACATTCTGAGTATCCACCTTCTCTTCTTTCTTCTCATCCTTCCTCTCATCCTTCATCTCAAAAGCCTTCTTCTCATACTTCGGCTTGTACTTGTCAGACTTGTCTTTCTTGTACAGATCATGTTTGCTCTTCGAATAATACTTTTTCTTGCCAAACCTCTTGGTAAATTGCTTTGTAATCATAGCAAGATTCTCAGCAAACCTCCGAACATCTTCATCATATTCAACATCCTTCTCTTCCACATATGATTCAGAATTGGAATCGGGTAACTCTATCAGAAATGACGCTTTGGGTAGCTTGGACTTGGAGGAACTGGGCTTTACAACTTTTGTTAGGTCTAGTTTTATAGTAACCATTGTATTTATTCTGTGTGGCCTAAACTGTGATTAGATAGTTTTATCTGTTGTTTAGGCCCGGGGTATTTAAGTCCCTTGGGTATTTGGTTGTTTGGAAGATATTCACGCATATTTAATATCATTCATACTTTGCGCTTCAACTCTTTCTCTCTCTCTACTTTCTCTCTCTAAGATTAGAGGATCTTGGACTCACAATTGGTATAAGAGCCAATCTAATCTGAGAAGATTTGAGAGAATCGATTTGTAAAAATTGAATTTGTACACAAATTAGAAAATTTGATTGATTTTCTTGATTTTAATCAAGAAAATCTCGTTTTCTAATTTTTTCACAAATTCGTTCTTGTTTCTGATCAAATTTCTTTGTAAATTGATTCGTTGGATTCATTTTTGATAGAGTAACATTTTTGATTCACATCGATTTGCAAGAAAATCAAGTTTTAATTGTCAATTTTGAAATTTTTTGGATTTCTGGAAAACTCGTTTCACGTACTGCTGGATTATCAAATTCTTGATTTTTATGGTTTTTGATCGAATTTCTTGTTTAAAAATTGTTAGAATCTGTTTTTCGAACATATATGTGGAAGAAATTGTCTTTAAATTCTTTTCTGTAATCGAATTTGGTGATTTTTCTTGATTTTCAACGGTTTACGCCAGATCCAACATTTGCGCGAGTTCATCATATTTGCGCGAGTTCATCTGGATTTGCGCGAGTTCTTCCAGTGCATCTTGTGCTAGTTTCTTCAGGTTTTCTTCACGAGAAGTTCACCTTTACGTCTCTGGTTCATCACGCAAAGTAGAAGATTGCGTCATCTTCTTTTCACGAGTTCTGTCCAGTGTACTGACATTTGCGCCATCATTTTCTCGAGCAAAGTTCAGTTTGTGTCTTCTTCGTCTGACGCAAAAGAAAGTTTGCGTCATCAACAAGTCACGCAAAACTATGTTTGCGCGACCTTCTGCTCACGCAAACCCAGTTTGTGCCATTTCCTTCTCACGCAAAGCCTAGTTTGCATCATCAATTACTCGCGAAAATCTAGTTTGCGCCATCTACTTGTCACGCAAATCTCGTTTGCGTCTTCTGCTTCTCAAGCAAACCTTCAGTTTGCGCCAACTTCCAGACTTAGCATTTTCTGAAATTTGTCATCTATGGATTCTGCAAAGTTTGCTTTTCAAGCTCAGTTCTACAAAAACGATCTCATGATGTCATTGGGCACAGAAAATCGTCCTCCGGTTCTGATTGATGAAAATGAATTTACTTAGTGGCAAGATAGGTTTCTGAATTTTATCGAGCGTCAAAAGAACGGAAGTGACATGATGAATATTCTATCTGAAGGACCTTTTGTAAAACCCACTCTGGCTTCTGGATTATCTAAGCCTACCAAAGAATATACACCCGATGAGTTAGCTCAATATCAAGCCGATCGTGATATAAAGGCTAATCTGATGCTAGCCTTGCCAAATTCTATCTACAACAGGATTGATTGTTTCAAAAATCATCCTAACCTTATGTGGCAACAACTAGAAAAGATTATGCTTGGGTCTTCAGTTGCTACTCAACTTCGGCATACATGTTACATGAACAACTTTGAAGAATTCAAAGCCAAGGATGGGGAGTCACTGAAAATTGTGTATGACAGATTATGTGTCGTGATTAATGATCTGAGGAAAATTAAAGTGGAAAAGACTAAGCTGGAGACAAATATGAAGTTCCTCAATGCAGTTCAACCAGAATGGAACAAATCTTGTCATCGCTTGAGGAATGATGTCAGAATATATTCTATGCAAATCCAAGAGATGTACGATATTCTGCTGACAGATGAGTGCATAGTCAATGATAAGAAGGCCAAACTTGAAAAGAAGAATAAGAAATCAGTGGACCCGGTTGCACTTCTAACGAGCCAACTGGCTAATCAAGCATTGTCTGATAATGCTTACGACGGGACAACTGATGATGATGGCGAGGCACTTCATAAAGCTATGATCCTTCTCTCTCAACACTATCAGAAGAAGTTCCAACCTCGTTCGGGTTCCAACAATCTTCGATTCACTTCTGGGTCAAAGAATGTTCAAGTGCCCGAGGCTAAGAAAGCGGTTGCATGCTACAACTGTGGAAAGCCCGGTCACATCTCTAAGGAGTGTAGAGTGAAGAAGGTTCAAGATTCTTCTTATTACAGAAAGAAATTGGAACTAGCTGAAAAGAGAGAGAATGGAACTGCATTATTAGCTGAAGAAGAGTTGTGGCTAGATCACTCTGAAGACGAAGCTGATTCTATCGAGACTGCTCAAATGTGCTTAATTGGAGATAATCAGAGTGATAATGATTCTGACACTGATGAAGATGAGGTAACTTCTGAGTTTGATTTCACATTCATTTCTTCAAAGATGAACATAATCATAACTGCTTTACATGATATTCGTTTAAAGTAATTATCTGAAAAACAATTAAATTTAGAAAAGTCAGATTTGATTGACAAATTGAAAATTTCTTTGAAAGATAAAAAATCTATTTTGAATCATACAAATAACATATTTCAAAAGAAATTAGATGATTTAGAAAAATCAAATAAGACTTATCTCGATTCTTTGACTGAAATGACCAATTTAAAAGATAGTTTTTTGGATAAAATAAATGAGTTAGAAGAAAAATTATATCGAAGGAATCAATCTGAACAAACTATTTATTTGAACAAACCACGGAGTTATGAGTCTATAAAAGAAAAATGGGGACTTGGTTTTGAAAATCCACATTGTTTAAACAATGTAATAGAAAAATCCCCTACTTTATATAAATTCGAGTATCTAACACTTGCAAAATATGCTCCTCAATTTAAAATTGATTGGATGAATTAAAAGCAAGTGGTAGAAATCGAAAATGAGAAAAGGATGAATAATAAGAAAAAGGAAATTTCTTTTGTTTATACACGCGAAAATGCCAAATATTTCCTGATAAATCAAAGAAGGGCAGAAAAGGTTTAAATGACATATCTCCCATTAAGTCTTCAGCGTCTGATGATTTTGTTGATATATATGCTACTAAATATGTTAAGGAAAATATCTCTCCAATCTTTTATGATTCTAAGAGATATACTCCTCTATTAGTATTAGAAAGCAATATCATTAACCTTGAAGATAAAATGGAAGATCTAAATATTGAAAGAGAAATTGAAAAACATGTAATTTTTACTTTCTTGACGTCAAGTCTTGAAGAAAAATTAATTTATCAAAAACAAGATTTACTTTATGTTTCTGGCCTTTCTTCTGATTTTAATGAAAACAAAAAAGAAGTTTCCAATTCTAACGTCTTTTCTCAAAAAATTTCTGACTCCGAGGTAAGTTCAGATTTATTGTCTGATCAGTTGGGTTTCTTAGGTAAAATTGCTTCCTCTGATTCAAATATTAAATCGAAAATTATTGATGAATCTTTTACGCTCAATGATGATTATTATAAACCCAAGCGTAAAAGAAGAAGGTCAAAGAAGTCAAAGAAACAAGAGTCAGTCATTTCTGGTAATTCTAATTCTTCTTATTCGAATATTTCAGATCGGACTTTGAACAAGTCTACAAAACAGACATGGAGGATCAAGCGGACATCTGATGAACCTGTTTCTGAAGAGGATAGATATGTAGACAAACATTATAAAAGTGATTCATTTGCTACTTGTAATAAACTTTCAAAATATTCAATAAAGCAAATGATTCAAATTTCCAAAAATGTCTCATATTTTTCTTCTGATTCTAGTTCAGATGATTATGCTTTCTCTTCTACTGATTCTTATGTTCATTTGTCTGATCATATTTCTTGTGCTTCTCGTGTCAAATCTTACAAGTTTTTCGCCACAAGAACTGCAAATAACTTTCATGGACCCAAATTCAAGTGGGTACCAAAAACTCAGATTAATTCTAAGTTGCAGGCATCAAATGTCAAGGGGGAGTAAGAGAAATATGGCTTCTAAGTACATCAGCTTAGAACCCGTACTTCAAAGGACTTCGACTTCTAAACATGTCAGTTTAGGACTCGTTCTTCAAAGATTTTAGCTTCTGACTAATGAGAAACAGTGAGTACATCTACTTTATTCCGCTGCATTTATCTCTGATCATGATGTTGTTCCAGTTTTCTCATGTTTTTAAGAATTTGAGCAAATTCAACTATCTTCTGAATTTGTACAACCCAATTTTTTTATTCTTTTGAGACACAAATTCATTATACATTATGTGGAAGATAATATTATTGAATTTTATTTTGTTTCGACTAAATATCAATTTGCCGAATATTTTACATCTGTCTTATATTTTCAAAGTCGGCATTTGAATTTAAAATCTTAAACCTTTGCAAATGTTATTCTATAAAGTAAAAGATTTATAGTTTTTCTTTCTTTTGAATAAAATGTGTGTCTAGGATAAATTTTTAAGTTGCTTTGTTAATATTAAAGTTTTATTTGTTCAACTTTCAAGTCTTACAAAAGTCGAAAAGTCAGCAACATGTTTGAAACTTTTGTATTCTGCTTTAAAGATATGAGATTCGGAATATTTATAGTTTACAATGCTTGGAAATCCTAAAAAGTCAGAATTATGGATCGTAATGAAAAGATGGGCTAAGCACTTAGATGTAAAACTGAGTGATTGAGATGAAAATTATATTTCTAAAATACAGAAATCTCTAAGTTTAAAAGTTTGTACCTATGACCTTTCTGGTTTGGGAAAGTAAGTTCCGTGGGATGCTTGTCATCTGATCCCTAAGGTCAATTGATTTGGGAGTGATCGAACCCAAATCCTTCTATAGAATCAGATCGAAAGTCATGTTCCACTGGTATGAATGGGTTTAGGATGTGTCGATGTAGCCTTTCTGATCTGGGAGAGTAAGTTCCAAGGGGTGCTTGACACCTAGTCCCCTAAGGCCAACTGGTCTGGGAGCGGCTGACCCAAATCCTGCAATAGGACCAGATAGAAAGTTACGTTTACGGCATGTTCTTTACTTAATAAAGTTTTTGATTCAAAAGATGCCACAGTGCACAAGCTTAAAAGATGCCAAAGAGCACACTCATGTGAAGATGCCAATGTGCACAATGCTAAAAGATGCCAATGAGCACACATCTCATTATACTTGGTGATATGTTTGAGTTGCGTTAAACCTATAAATTTGTGAAAATCTTAATTTTTGATGGCTTAGTGTGAGTACATGCAAAGTTCTCTATTATATTTTTAGAATTGCATTTTCTTGAAGCTAATCAAAGTTCCCATGCGAGCACACTGAATAGATTGCTGGAAGTTTTTGAAACTGAACATGTTTTAAACTTGATATGCAATAAAACTTGTATCTGTATCCAACAACATACATTTTATTTTTCAACTGATTGATAAATCTGTGATATTTTACTAAGTAGAATTTAATTTTTTAGTGTTTAAAATTTTATATATTTAGTTGTTTCAAAATACATATTCAGTATATTTTTATTTATACTTTGATGTTTCAATCATTGTGTTCTCATATTTTTTGTAAATGGGTTTGTGCATTATTCAAGGGGGAGTGAATAAGGAGAATATTTTTAATATATCATATATGTTTTCGAGGGGGAGTATCTGATTTTCTATATGAATGCTAACTTGAATTGTCATATTGAGTGCATTTGTGTAGGGGGTCAAAGAGCTTAATCAGGTGAAAATTTTCAGATTCCAAGTCATGTTTGCGCCAACTGTTGGTAGAGCAAAACTTAAATTTGCGCCAACAGCTTCTAGCGCAAAGCAAGCTTTGCGCTTCCTTCTCCTAGCACAAAACTAAGTTTGCGCCACAAACCGTTAGAGCAAATCTTCCCTCTGTCTCCTTTATTCTGATTTTGCAGATCTTAAGCTGTCTCGTCTCCACCTTGTGCATGACCAAGTTGATCCAGATCATCAAGGTCATGAGGGGGAGAAGTTAAGGAGAAGTTAAAGAGACAAAGAGTTCAAACGTTTATCTGCTGATCAAGATTCGCTCAAGATTCTATTCTCTCAGCTACTTATTCTTTTTTTGTTCCAGCTCCGATTACCACAATTTATTCAAGAATATTTGAAAGAGGTGAATCGTCTAGAGCACAAGCTGATGAACCGATTGTTCTTTCAAGCTAATTACAAACAGGTCCAGACTTGTCAAAGCAGCAAAGGCAATACAATCTGAAAGATGCTGAGAAGAAATTTTTTTAAAAAGTCAAGAAGCTTCTTCTCAAAGTCGCTTAGATGGTCTGTGCTGATTTAGAAGATGGATATTGAAGACCACAACACTAATGGTTACTAAGGGGGAGATTGTTAGGTCTAGTTTTATAGTAACCGTTGTATTTATTCTGTGTGGCCTAAACTGTGATTAGATAGTTTTATCTGTTGCTTAGGCCCGGGGTATTTAAGTCCCTTGGGTCTTTGGTTGTTTGGAAGATATTCACGCATATTCAATATCATTCATACTTTACGCTTCAACTCTTTCTCTCTCTCTACTTTCTCTCTCTAAGATTAGAGGATCTTGGACTCACAACTTTCTTCTCAGCTAACAATGCAAGTGACTCCACAACCATCTTTTTCTCAGCACTTATCTGCTTCACTGTATCTTCGTGTTGGATGAGAGTCACAAAGAGATCATTAACGTCCTCCTGGTCCATATTTTTGGTCATCTGTAGATTGATGGAATAGCTATCCCATTCAGGATTCAGGTTCTTGACGAATTTGTAATTGATCTCAGATACCGACTTGTTCAACCCATTCCTTCTCAAGTCATTCACGATCACATTAAATCTGTTGTATGTCTCAGACAGTGATTCACCCTCATTGGTTTTAAATCATTCGTAAGCATTGATGTTCTGGTTCAGCTTTGCTTTTATAGACCTCTTAGTTCCTTGTAGTTGCCTTTCCAACTCATCCCACATGGCTTTTTCTAAGTCTTTAATATCCACCGTGTTGTATACATCATTAGGGATGGCCATAGTAAGAAGAATAAGTGTTTGCTCATCAATAGCAGCAAGAGCCTTTTCAGCTTCACAGTAATACTCATATGGCTTGGGGATGTATCTTTCAATAATCTCAAGAGAGGTAGCAGTGGTCGGCTGGCCAAGTACAGTGATTAAAGTATTAACCGGACCGTTCATAATTGACTTCATCAAATCCTTGTTCTTGTGGTTGAGAAATTGGATCATTCTCTTTTTCCATTGCGGAAATTCTCCGACTGAGAGAACAGGGGGCTTAGACTGCGAACCCATGCTGAGTAAGTCTTTTCAAATGGTTAAGATCTGTAAAGTATGAACTTGAAATGATCGTTAATCAAAGAAATCAACAACCTTTGACTAAAAAGTCAAACTTGAAAATCTCAGAAAATTTTCAAAAAATTTCTAAGTGTAGAATCTGCAGAAGAAAGAAGTGATCTTGCGGAATTTGTACTTAGTCGCAAAACTCCGAAATACTTCTCACAGATAATGGTATGAAAATTGGAGCTTTTCGAAAATAAGGACGTGCGGATTCTAGCTTTCCGTACGCTTCAACGTGCGAGTTTCAGCTTTCCGCAGGCTTCGGTTTGTGGATTGGGACTTTCTGTATGCAACAGTCTACCGATTCCGATTTTCCGTAAATAGTGATCTATGGATTGAGCACTTATCATTTGCTTTAGTCTGCGAATTGTATGATGAACAGTGACTTTTCGTAAAGAACACTTTGCGGATTGAGTACTAAACTTCTCCAAAGCTTTACGAATTCAACTTTTCGCAGAAAACACCTTACGAATTCTGAACTTAGCAAATTTATCACAAACAGTAACTTGGGAATTCAAGGTTTTCCTTGAGCATTGTTCTACGATTTCTTTCTTTAGTCAAACAAAGCCACAACAACTCGTACAATATTACGCAAATTCTTCAATTCTCGTATGAAGAGGCTTGCGAAAACCACCAACTCTTAGACTTCGATCTGTGAATTCTGTACTTATCACTTTCACAAACACCAAAAACTTGAATCTTGCGAATTCTTGGATGAACTTGTGGAAAATGAAGATCTTGCGAGTTCTTGAGTTTCCGGCTTCAAGATTCAAAAATCCTCCATAGCTTCTTCAATTTGCATCCAATTAACACCAAAATTCACAATTATGCTCACGATTACTTTTTGAACACTTCTTTAGTAGATGATTTTGTCCAAAAACAACTAGATCAAAGAATTTGATCTGAGCACAGTCACTTCAACCTTTCGAACTCAAATTTTACAAAAAAACACAAATTGAACAATTTTTACAACGAATCAGACTATATGATCTAAAGAAGAACTATTCTGAAACATCATACGAATACAATTCAAGCAACAATTTGAACAAAACAACAAAAAATCTCAAGAATCAACAGTCGACGTGCGAGTTCTTCAAATCTGATCACAAAATCGGCATTTTCTGATTTTCTTTGATCTGCTTTAATACCAATTGTTGTTCTAGATTCAAGCTCAATCAGAATAACAAACACATATCTAATCAAAAGTCATTTGCACTAATTTAAAGTGATTTACAATACTTTCTCTCTCTAAGCACAATGGCTCTCTCTCTAGAACCACATGTATATTACTATCAATACTCTGTATTTTTACAAGTCAAGGCTATTTATACAAGTCAAACTAGTTGACTTTTACAACACATGCTATTAATAGAAAGTCAAACACACTTGATGTTTAACAACACTTTACACATATTTACACTTGAAGCCGTTTTAATCTTGAATACAACATTTAGGCTAAATAAAAACAGTTCAGAACCCGCCCTTATAGGAGTGTTAGCTTCGTGACAAATCACTCCAAAACCTAGTTCTAGTGTTTCTACTTCTGTAAAAGCATCTACTTCTACATCGCATTTAAATGATTTAGATCTTTTATTTGAACATTTTCATGATGATTATCTTGGTACTAAAGTGTCTAAACCTCTTGTGATTGACAGTTCTGAAGATTCACGCGAACATCAACCAGTTCAGCAAGATACTCAATCAGAGACTCACTCAGTTGAAGATGTACAGAATGTTGAACAATCAGAAGATGTACAATCGGGCAAGTACAAATTTGCCTACTCGACAAACAACGAGTGTACAACCAGTTGAAACTTCTGAACCGGTTACTTTAACTGAACCCCAAGAAGATGGATTCATAGATGATCAAAATGATCAATCTACCTACGTTCTACTCCCTCACATCAACAAGTAGACCAAAGAGCATTCGGTATATCAAATTATCGGAGATCCTTCGAAACTAGTGCAAACTAGGTCTACAACTGCGAATGAGTGTTTGTATTATTCTTTCTTGAGTAAGATAGAGGAAACACGTGTATCTGAAACCCTTGAAGATCCTGATTGGATAACATCCATGCAAGAATAACTTAATCAGTCGAAGAACTGAAAGTATGGCGACTCGTGCCATGACTTGAAGGAAAGACAATTATTGGCACTAAATGGGTATTCAAAAACAAGAAATATGAAGATGTGTAGTTGTTCGAAATAATTTTCGACTTGTAGCTAAAGGATACTGGCAAGAGGAAGGCATTGATTACGACAAGACATATGCTCCAGTTGCATGCATCGAGACGATTCGAATGTTTCTCGCGTATGCTGCACACAAGAACTTTACTGTCTATAGATGGATGTGAAAACGACTTTTCTGAATGGCATCTTGAAGGAGGAAGTGTATCTTTCTCAACTAGAAGGGTTCGTCAGTGCTGAGAAGCCAGACCATGTCTACATTCTCGACAAAGCCCTTTATGGATTAAAACAACCCCCTCGCGCCTGGTACGATATTCTTTCCAAGTTTCTAGTCAAGTAAGGGTTTTCGAAAGGTAAGATCGACACTACTCTATTCATTAAGAAAGAAAAAGGCGATATTATTCTCATTCAAAATTATGTTGATGACATAAATTTTTGGGTCAACTAACCCTAACTACTGTAAGAATTTTTCTGCTTTAATGGTGTCACATTTTCAGATGAGTATGATGGGAGAGATGAATTTCTTTCTCGGATTACAAGTCAGACAATTTTCCACGAGGATTTTTATTAATCAAGCTAAGTACATTTCTAACATTTTAAAGTAATTTAAAACGGAAAACTGAACACCTATTAGCACCCCGATGGCACTAGGGACTAAGATCGGAGCAGAACTAAATGGGAAAATTGTTGATGAAAAGACCTATCGAGCAATGATTGGTTCCTAAATGTACTTAACGACAAGTTGACCTGATATTATGTTCTCGACATGTTTGTGTGCGAGATATCAGGTCAAACCTAAAGAGTCTCATCTTTCGGTTGTTAAAAGAAAATTTAGATATCTAAAGGGCACCGGAGATCTTGGTTTGTGGTATCCTAAAGATACAATATTCTAACTAACCGCATATTCAGATGTAGATCATATGGGCTGCATGTTAGACAGGAAGAGGACGTCGGGTCACATTTAGTTTTTGAGAGACAAACTCGTTAGTTGGGCATCGAAGAAACAACTTTGTGTATCCACTTTATCCGTGGAAGCAGAATATGTAGTTGCTGCCAGCTACTGTTCTCAAGTGTTGTGGATGAGGACACAATTATGAGACTATGGCTTCCAGTATAACAAGATACCGATCTACTGTATTCAAAGAGCACAATCGCTATATATGCTAATCATGTTCAACATACGAAAACAAAGCACATTGATGTGAGATATCACTTTATCAAAGACAATGTGGAAAAAGGTACGATCAAACTATACTTTGTAAACATGGATTATCAGCTTGCTGATCTTTCAACTAAGCCGTTCGATGAAAAGAGATTTAATTTTCTGATTTCAAAACTAGGCATGCTAAATCTTAAAAAATGATTTCTACATAATCCGTATTTGCTTTGTACAGTTTGGTTTATAATTTTTCTTCATGTCTTTATTTTTAATCTGAATGATATATGCACTGAAGGTTAGCTCATGATTTTAGAGGAAGTGAGTACTAAGAACAGATGATCAACTTTCAAGGGGGGGGGGGGGTTAGAATATGTTGAATATGATTTGTACTGACAGTTTTTTTTATTAAATGCATATTTTGAAGGGGAGTTGATGACTTATAAACATATCGGTTTAGAACTCAATCTTTAGTGATATTTTGACTTCTGATTACATCAAATCAAAACTCATTTTTCAATGTTTTACTTTGGCTAAGATTTTAATATTTTGACTACTTTTTCGCTTTATGTAGATTTTGAGGGGGGAGCTTACATGATTTTATTCAAATAATCATCACTTGAGGTGGAGTTATGAATGCTATATGCGGTATATTTTTCTAAACTTAATCTCTAAATGTTTGAAAGAAGGAAAACTTTCAGACATTAAAACATGTTTCTAAATGTTCAAACCACTTCTCTATTCTCAAAAAGATTTTATGAATTTAGAAGTGTGATTTTAAATGTTTTCATTTATGAGCTTTAATGTTTAACTAACCGTGTGTTTCCAAAGATAAATACTTGTATATTTTCTTTTCCATCTGTCAAGTATTCACATACACAGGTTTAGTATTTTTCATTGATTTTGTTATTACCATGTCTCAAATTGAAACGATTTTCAATGGTAATACACCCCGTTTGAATTTCAATGGTTGTTGAGCATTACATTCATTCAAAATTAAACGATTCTTTCATAAATGTTTATATTTGTTCCTATAGACACATTCCAATTCTTTTATGACCTAAGTTATCAATGTTTATCATTCATATTTGATCTTCTTCATATATTGTCAGATTCTCAAACAAGTCTTTCAAATTCATTTCATTCATTCAATATCCTTGTGAGAATTTTTCAAATTTCAAAATGGTCAAATATTCATGATAATTTTTGTTGAGCATACATTCCCGGACATTATGATTCATATTTCTCTTTAAATGTTCAAGTTAAACTGTTGAACGCCAATTCTTTTAGGACAAAATTTTCATTGGATCAGTGTGTGAGCTTAAAGAACTTCTATGGATTCCCGATAACCAGTGTTTCCTACCCAAGAAGTTATCCTAAGTGGTCGAGAGGCGAGGGGTCATACATCAAAGACTGGGGGAGATAATTCAAAGGGTTGTGTTTTCCCATTGAGCTGAGGTAAAATGGAAAATAGAGTTTGGTTAGAAACGAGCAAAATGATTAAAAGAAAGAGGGTGTGAGAACAAAGTTAAAAGAATATGAGATCTCTGCACCAACTACTTTCTGAGTCGGGTAGCCACATTGCTGATTGTTTCACAATTCTTTCGTGAACATCCTTGAAACAGGCAGTGAGCCCATGCCAACTCTTGACTTAACCCCACCAGCTACTCATTTTCTTCTTAACAAGGAAATGTTTCATATTTTTATGGGGATGCAACACATATGCTATCTGGTCTTCACTCGGAAGATTTGGATATTAAAAAAGAAGGAAGTTTACCCCACCTTCAACCATCGATCATGCACATGGAGTCGTGGAAAACTTGTTGTCTCAACAGTTTACACAATTTTAGCATGATAAAACACAAAATGCTTAAATTCTTTCATACACAAGCATGTACACACAGAAAATTTGTTTTTCTGTCGGAACGTTCATAGAATTAGCTTGTGTTCTCGATGATTGAATGGAAGCCCTGGGGAGTGAACATCAATAAAAGTCCTTATAAAGTACATTAGTTGTAATAAGTGGCTACGTGCTACTTACAGGCGTTATAATTGATACATTTGTTGATTTTGGGTTACACTCAATTCTGAATTTGAAAAGATTAGAAGTCATTTATGAATTGACGGATGTTACGTATATCAGTAGAGCAATCAGATGTTGATATTGGTCAGTATTTGAAAGATTGCATTTCTTGCGATGTTTTGATGATGTTAATGCTCACATTCATCAAAAGGGGAAGAAGTTATCAAGAAATGATGGCTTGTGAAGATTTTGTTTCAAGTTTTGGAGAAAGATCAAGAAAGTAAATGGAAGATGATTTCAAGAAAAGGTTTAGGTGGGAGAAGATAAAGAATGAAAAACAATTTTTTAGCGTAACAAGAGAAAGATAAAGCAGTTTCAAAGAACGAAAGACAACTCAGATTGCATTGATTCAAAGATTTCTGAAAGTTTATTGAAGATCACATAAATTTTCTTTAAAGACTATTTGAAAGAGGAAAGTGAGCAAAAGTTGAAGATAATTTCTTTTCTGAAGACAATATCATTTAAGAAAGTGGGAGATTGTTAAATTTTGAAGCTATTCCAAAGAAGGGAGAAATTGTTTTCAAAGACAGTTTTATTTCAAGAAAGAAGACCTTAAAAGCAAAAGGAGCTCAAAAGGGGGGGGGGATTGTTTGTTCGTGCTAAACTTTGATTAAAATATGATCTCGAATCCAAAGGGGGAGATTGTTCGAGCAAATAAGTTGTATCCGAGATCATCAAGATTGAAGATTGAAAAGCCTCAAGTCAAAGCCTCAAAGAGTTATGTCAAAGTCAAATAAGCTTAAATGAAAATTCAAAGTTGATTCGATAACCTTGTTAGTTTTGTTAGTTGTAGTTTCCTTGTTTAGCATGTAGGTATATATAGTTTCTTTGTCTTTGTTAATCATGTAGCACTTATCATTAAGAATATTGATAGAAATATTGTAGAGAGAGAAAGTAGTGAGAGAAAGCTTGTATATCAATTTCAATCAATAACATTGTGAGATTTGGGATTGAATTGTGATTGTCATTGATTAACACTTGCTAATTGGGATTAATATTCCGGCACCAATTTTTGTTTGTGAATGTTCTAAGAGTGCTTCTAAGCATGTTTCTAACACTACCTCAAATTCTTTTGATAAATCAAAGGGGTATGCTCATAAACAAAATCAAAAGTCCGGAAAATTTTCAAAAAGATTCTATTAAAGCCAAAGATCTCAAAGAAAAATTGTTACTTAAAGTTTGTTCAGTTGAAAAAGATTTTGTTAAAGCCAAAGATATCAAAGAAAGAAGTTTGTCTTTCAAGATGAGAAGATTTTACCGGGTTTGAAGAAGATTGACAACTTTTATTGCTCGATTCCAAAAGCAGAGACAAAGTTAATTTCAAGATAGCTAGTTCAACATCATTTTAAAGAGATTGCTGAAAATTGTTTTCGGTTGAAGATAATTCAGAAGATTTGAAGAATTGTTCTTATTTCTACAATTGTAGAACTTTTGCTGAAGATTGTTGTTTGTGATAAAGGAAGAACTTTAACTGAGAAAGATTTTTGTTGAAGTGTTAATTGTTTTTAAAGCGTTAATTGTTGTATTTCTGTTTTTGCTGTAATCTTGAATAAAGGGGAGAATGTAACACCCCCATTCCAAAGGAAGGGAGGTTACGCCAAACACAACAAACGGTTATATAAAACTCCACAATAAAGAGTCTCCAATAACGAAATAACATCATCCAAACAACATTTCAAAAACTCCCAATAATGAACAAAAAAAAACAAACATAAACCTTTGCAAAGGAACTAGTCTAAAAACAATGAAATAAACTAAATGATGCCTAAAATTGCAATAAACCTCTCGTAACCTTTTTGTGATCAGTAACCTTATTTACTCTTCTCACGAAGCCTTAGCAACCCCTTCAATTACCTGTCGTGAAGAAGAAAAAGGAAAAACACGGTTGAGCCGAACGCCCAGTGAACGGATATATAAACACATGACAGAAACAGTACCATAAGCAAAATCAAATTGATATCAAGATGCCGGACAATACAATTACCAATTCATAGTGAAATTAATAGTTGACATAATCAAACGAAAACATATGAAGGGACATATAGAGCTCAAAAATGCATACACTTGCATATCCACGGACGTGACAAGTGTCAGACATATGGCCACACAGGCCCGTACGCTGGACTGCAGATCCACACGTACTAATGTGAGATACGGTGTTGGGCACTACACCGACACCCACCCTACAACAAATAACATATGCTAGGGCCGACCCATACGCCTCCTAAATCAAATCTCCATCACACGAAATATAGCTTTAACAAGAGCGCAAAAGAGGAGATGCCATGGTCTGATCACACCGCCACGATTAGTGTCACGTCATCGGTGCCACAATGACGTGCCTATGGTACCCCCATAGGTGGTTAGTTGCTCGACTTAGCCGGAGTAAATTGTCACCATACATGCGACGACATATAATCTCAAATATACTTAAAACATATTGAAATGGAACGAATAATCCAACATAAGAAATTCCAACAAAAGAGACCGACAAGTAAATGTAACAATCAAAAAGCTCAATTAGAACGGTACAAAACCAATAACAAGAACCATCGTATATTCATTTAGAGATGTAACCCATAATAAAACGCTACCCAATAATTAACCGTGATCTTTTGAGTAAAACACATATTTTACTAACATCGATAATCAAGAATACTTGTTTAGAACAAGACGATTTCATAATATATGACATAAACAAGTGTGAGTAAACAAACAATGCGGTGACGAACAAATCGAAAAGTTGTGAGTCAAGTAATTTGAGATATCGGATGCTTAAGGGTTCAAAGACATAAGTGAACGAATCAAGTGAACGAAAAGATAGGAATCCGTACCTTAAAACTTCACTGAACTTATCGATCACCGAGCGTATACTCGTTTAATCTCGACCTAAAAATACCCAAAATCTTATAATCAATCCTACTTGACGACCTTAACAACACAACAGCCAAAACACGACTAAAATCTACTAACAAATGGCCCAAAAACAGCAGCAAAATCGCCTAATAATCGGCTAATAAACAGTTAAAACACAACAACAAATTCGACTAAAAACGACTACTAAATGGCCAAAACGCAGCTGCAAAATACGGCTAAAACCAACTATAAACGGCTAAAACGCAACCGCTAAAATTGACAAAAAAAGGCTAATAAATGGGTAATCACAACAGCAAAAATCAACTTCAAATGACTAATAAACGGCCCAAAAAACGCAACAGCTAAATCGACTAAAAATCAAGTCGTTTTGGTCCGCTTTTCCGGCGATTCGTACATCTCTTGTCGATAAAATAACGACAATTAAACGCAGTAACATTAGGCAATACTATGACCGCTATCGAGGTAGGAAATAGCATAACTTTGGGTTCTAAAAAAACAATTTTAATCATCATCCCGCTGCTGCCATTATTTTCTTTTACCGAATCGGTGACTTCTGAGCCACCAAAACGACTCCGTTTCTACCCCAACGATCTCAAAACCCAGTCCCAAATAAATAAATAAAACACACAGATTCGAGATTATCAATGGGACTTACATCAAGATGACGATGATAAACGGAACCTTGCTTGTCGTCGTCACCGATTCCTCTCCTCCATTGCCAATTGATTTCTCTCTAACCGTTGAGTTTTTCTTCTCTAGCGATCAAGACGAGTTAAGGTTTAGGGTTTAGAAAGTGTTAAAGACGTGGAGGAAATAGTTGAAGCCTGCGGAAAATTAGGAGATTAAACCCAATCTAAAACCCAAACTACACATGGGTTTTGCAAACGTAGTCCCTCAAATTTTAAACTATTGAAAGACTTCACCCAAATATCTCTTTTTTTTTCTTCCCTGCACATATGTAGAGCCTCATCCACAATCTTTAATTCCTTTTTTTTTTATAAACCATGTACTAATCTATTGGATCCATCAAATTTATTTATTATTTTTTTTCTTTTAAACCAAAACATACAGCAGGATGGTTATCCTTTAATATATTTTTCCTTTTTTTCCACCTTGCATATATATATATATATATATATATATAATATGACGGGTATTATAGAGAATGTTAGGATATTATTTTGTATTTAAGATTATGTGTTGTAAGGGTATTTTTGTGAATATACCTTGAGGCTATAAATAGTTCAGTTGTCTTGTATTGGTTGTAGGAGCTCATTTGTTACAATTTAGAGAGAGAATTCTTGTAGAGAGTTTGAGAGCATTCTTTATAATATTTCTCTCACTAGAAATATCACTTGTGATTTCTTGATTGAATTTATATCGGTTCTTGATCATACACTTGAGTTGGGAATATTAGTTGAAGTTGTCGATTATCGACCAAGGTTTGGGTCCCGTTGACGACTTGAGTTTGTCGGAAAAACGTTGGCAGCGAGATAGGAGAATGAGAGCCACAGTGGTTAGCCAGGGCACCAACGTTGTCTGACTCCATAGGTTATGGTCGCTGGGAGAAAGGGGGAGAAAAGGGATGGGCCAATGAAGCCCGGTTTAATCTGGATTAAAAGAACCTGATATGCCCTTTGAGTTTTAGTTTCAATACATAATAAATTATCAAGTTGTAAATTATTTCGAAAATTGCCATTGTGTTTAATATCCTTAGATTAAAATCAATAAATGGCCTAGATCGGTTTTCACGGTTCACTATCTTTTTTTGGTTCCCATTTGATTACCGTCATATATATATATATATATATATATATATACTACTTTATAAAGCATTTGGCTTGCTTTTCTTAAAAACAACTTTTTAAGCCTATTGTACCATTACTTATTGTATATTTACTTAATTTTCAACTTTACAAGTTTCTTAAGCTAAGGTATAACACACTAATGCATCATTAAAGAGGTAGAACTCAGATACGGTTATCTTGACGATTCGACATACTCTATCGATTAATGCTATCCCTCTATCCATGATGACTCTTCATCATCCTCTCTGGAATGGATGCAAGCTTCTTATTCTCAGATGGATTAGTCTGTTTGCTCTTCGCACTCTCTCATTAAAATATGTTAGGTTGCTCTTCGCGCTCTCTCTCCATATGAAATATGGTACACTTGCTCTCAATAAAATCGATATACTTCCACTCTATTGATGAAGTCTCTACGTGCTTCTCTTTCTCTAATTCTCGATTTACATCAGGTAAGGAATTTGAATGCTTTTAAGCTTATAATCAAATTTTAGGGTTTGTGATTTGATTTATCATTTATGCTCCCTGTGTGACGGATTTGTGTTTCAAGATAGGGTTCTCTTCAATTGACGCTCACATCCATCTTTTTTTTTTGTGTTACTTCGTATATGTTGATTTGGGTATATTTTATTATCTTCAAAACAACCATAAAATTTCTCTTTTAAGCTTGATGTTTAGAGGCTACATTTGTTGACAGAGCCTTCATCTGTTGTTGCTCAACATTTGAGGCTATATTGTTGACAGAGCCTTCATCTATTATACTAATATTGTTTTCAAGTTTGTTACAAGCAAGATTTTGCCTTTGATTTTGTTTACTAAATATCATCATTTGAAATATTTAATTGATTTTGTTATTAACTAAGTTGGGTTTATTGATATTTTTCTCTTAATTTTATGTAGGAAAAGATGTCGTTTGTCTCCATTTGTGGTAGGTTATCTGTACTGTTTCCAAGATGTTGTTCTTTACATGTTGCAGGTTTTTCCCATTTCAGGGAGCTTTTCAATTTGTATTGTATCTTGTAAGCTTCTTCCACTTGTACTTTACAAGGTTACACAAGACATAAATCTTGATATGGATTATGTGGTTTTTGCACAATTTTTACCAACTAGGAGTAGGTATGATTGGTCAGTTTTGTAGGTTGACGATTTAATTTTTTTGTTAACCACATTGAAATTATGGGGAATGTTTAAGAGGTTATACATAGATCAAATTAGAATACATAATTTCTCTGAATTTAAAAAGGTATCTACAACCATCAATCTAATATTTCGTTGTTTTACGTTGAGTCATAAAAAGTTTTTTTTCACCATTTTATGTTCACGTTGTTATTGAGATCGAGATACCAACAAGCCGCCCAACTTGTATTTGAAACAAAAAGCAAATTAGTTTGATAATGACGGAGTTTCAATTTCAAGCAATGTGCTATAACTACATTGAATTGGAATGTGTCTCTTTGGATGTATTTGGTGTCCAAATTAATTAGTAGATTCAAACAAAAGCATCTTGAAACATTTCAGTGAGAAGTTTCTTCATCTAGATGATCAACACTTCTATCTTAGAGACATTCTTATAGTATTTCACCATTAGACCTCACTAATGTCCTCTTTAAGTTTTGAGTACCATGAAATATCAATTGATGTTATCGAATGATATACAAACGTTTTGAGGTCACTAATGTCCTCTTTTAGTCAATTTATGATTCATATATTAGTCGATATCTAAATCTTTGGTTAACCAACCATAACAATCATAAGAGTAAAATTATATTTAGTCGACTTTTGAATGATATGCTCTTCTTTATTTATTTATTTATTTATCTGTTTATTCTTTTCTCTAATCAAATGTCAGGGCCAACTCTGAATCGATCCCTCGAGGTAATTAGTTTTCCATCATGGAATTGATTTTTGTATCACTTGCTATTTAGTTACTTTCCATCGATTGGTATTAGTTGATTTACTTGGAATCAAATTTTCTGTCGATTACTTTTACTCAGGTAATTGAAAAAGTTTTCTTAGTGTCACCGCATTTTTGGTTCTTGGTGCCCTTATATTTTTTTATTTGCTATTGAATTAGGTTCAGGAATGGATGCTCCTTTGGCTTCTCATCTTATCATCCTGATGTTGGTTGATAAGGTATGGTTGCATTGCTTTTTTAACTATACTCTCTATCTTTTGATTCACATATATTATGCTTTTGAAATCCAAAATGAAATTCCTATGACATCACGGTCATTAACAGGCTGCCTAAAAAGTTAGACGAATGTTTTGATTTGTTGAACGATTTGTCTATCTGTTATTATGGTTAATGTTTTTATTTGCTTCAAATTTGATTTATGTTTGTATAGGATTATACACGTTTGTTCAAATTTTGATTAGTTCAAAAGGTGAATGTATATGTGATTAGGGTTTTGTTCAGAAGTTTAGTGTTTAGATTTGTATTTGTGATCAGTGTGTTTTCAGGTTCATTAATGTTTTCTAAAATTTGATTTCAGTTTGTTCAAAAGTTTAAATCGATGGGATATCTTTGATTTCTTTATTTTGAACTCGGTTTTTAAACTCCTTGGTATCTAGATTTTTTATATATGTAGAATTTGTGTTTCTTACCCCTTTTGGATTCCAAAAGTGTCTGTTTTATTGCCACTATCATGATTGCAGACTCCTCTTTCTCCATTTCAAACCATAGGTTATAATAGTTATATTTTGTTGTAATATCTTTCAAAGGACCTCTTTACTTTATAACTCGAGTTTACAAGGATTCAGGGTAGCAACCACTTTTTCAAATTGGGAGCTCCATTCAGCTTTTCAGAGTTTACTGTGATGAGAGCTTCACTTTCTGAATCTGCTCCAAAGTTAAAGCTTGTTCCAATTTAAGCTTTCCAATAGAAGAAGAATTACTGGTTTTTCTGAGTTTTATAATAGAGATAACCAACTCCTGATTTTCTTCTTCCAACTTGCCAACGTATATTCTATATCCTTGTAAACACTTTCTTTCTCACTAAGCAGGTCTCATAAAATCCTTATATCTTCTTTCTCATTGGTCAGCTATTTCTCTGATCCTGAAAATCCCAATTTCATAACTAAGGACTTTCTTTGATCCTCTTCATGAGATAGAGATTGATTGCACATATCTACCTGCCTATTAAGATCTTTCTAAAGTCCAATCTATGTCAATTATCTCTATGCTTTTCATGCGCTTCTTCCAAGTGCTTGAACTGTTCGTTCTTCCATTTAAGTTCCACTTCGAGCTTCACTTTTTTCATGATACAATCTTTCTCATTAAGTTTGGACTTGAGATCTTCGAGTGACTGCTTTACAACGTAATTTTTATTAGATTTTGCTTCTATTTTGTGGGCTTGATTCTTGAGTTTCAGGTTGACTTCTCGGATCCTTTTTACTTGATTATTGTATGATTTCTTCAAGTTGTCACAAAGATCTTCAAAAAGGTCCTTCTTTTGTTCTGCCATATAATGTGGTTATTGCAGATGCAACCCCAAGCCACTACCCCTTTTCGGTTGTTGTTTTGTTGCTATAACAGCCCCAAGTCACACACATAGCCCCTGGTGGCTGCACCAAATAATCCTTGGACCCTCTATGAATGGCCTGAAGTCATTGCAGGTGAACCTCCATGTCCACAAGTGCTTTGGCAAGTGTTTTATGATATACAAGTATTACCTAACTACGAAAATAGAAGTATGGAATCAATTGTTTGTATCAATTTCAGTTTGTAATCTGTTTGGTTTAATAGTTTTTTTATGTCTTGAACTGCGGATGATGATTGGAAGATTGGTAATTTTCATGTACTAACCTTTGGGTGTTACACAGGTTGCGTATGTGTAATTCCATTGCAAAAGAGGAGACCAACAAGTTAGGAACTGTCATGTTGGAATGGTTTGTATTTTTGTAGGTCTTTCGCTTTTTGTAAACTTAGATCCTTGTTTTTTCTTTGTAATATTCATTTATTTTGAAAAGAAGTTTACTTTGGTACTTGGGGTTACCCAAAAGACTATCAAAGTTTGTAACTTTTTCTTGGATATCTCATGGTTGGTTGATGGGAAAAGATGTATTGTTCAAGGGGACCGCATGATATCTCCAAATCTTATTATTTTCTTCCATAATTACTATAGAAACGGTGTTTATATATGGATATTTGAATTTAATGTAGAGTAGTCATGATTTTGACATTTTGAAATACTCTGAAATTTTAAAGAGGAATTAATATTGATAAAACTTTTCACACCCCGGCGCATTGTGCGGGTACACGACTAGTATATATATATAGAGGAAAGTTCAAATGAAAACTCAAATTTCATTGTGCATGTGAGGACAAATCTCAGCCACTCCATCTCTATTGATCCAACAACTCATATTAAATAGAGTTTTTAATTTTAAGATGCTTAGGGTAAAAATGGAAGATAATTTAAACTCACGCCTACCATATTTGACTTTTTTTTTCTTTTTTAATTAAAAACTTTTACCCAATTAAAGTTTAAAATAAAATATCTTAAAAATTACTAATATTTTAATCAAACAAATTACATAAAAAAACGAGAATTTTGTGCACTTCGATATGACATCCATCTCGATATAGTTTTTTGTTGTTTTAACCGTTTTTTACGTGAAATGTTATATATGTGTTATATTCATTATGAATATTTATGTACGTTCAAGTTTGTACAACACCTCGAGACCGTAAGTATGTAACTCGACATCACCTTCTTCAACACTTTCTTCAACGTCGTACGGTGAAAGTCCGATCCAAGTTCACACAAATGCACACTGATCAAGTATAAATCATTCTTTCATTAATTGAATCACAATTAGAATGGTTTCTTGATGTCGAATATCTCACAGTGCCATATATCTATTTAGAATATTCTCTCTAGAATTTGTGTTCTCTCTGAGCGTATCTCTCTCTCGTATTGTACTCTGACAAATACAAAGACACTAGCTATTTATACGGTCAAGACATCTGACCTTACACCTCAATTAACAAATGTCAAAGTCAAACACTTTGACTTACAAACTTAAAAACAAAACCCTTTACACTTTACAACAATTACACTTTGACCCCTCATTTAATCTTGAATAAAATCTTGACTTAACAATCCCCCATTTGGATTCAAGATTAAAAAAATGACAATAATCTTCAGGTCATCTTCTTGTTGAAAAATATTCAAAATGAAATCGTTAATATCTCAAAATCTTGAATAATCTTTCTCTTTGAAATTCTTTTCAACACAAATTTGAAATCTTCAGAACTTTGACAATCTCTTCAATATCCCTCTTTGATAGATCACAATTTGAATTTCTCAGAAATTATCTTCAGATAAGCTTCAAACTTTGAACTTTCTTCAACAATCAACTTTCTTTGACATTTTAACTTTCACTTTGACTTTGAGATCTTCAGAAATTTAACTTTTAATCATTTCTTCCTCTTTTTGATAAACTCTGACTTTGAAATCTTGAAGTTTCTCCCCTTTTTGATGAATTATGAGAAATTAGAATCATCAAAACATTTCAACGTCAGCTTTTGTTTTTGAAAATATCTCTCATTCTTTAGCAAAATAAGCACAATCTTCATCAGATAGAGACAATCTCCCTTTCAAGAAAATATACAATCTCCCCCAAAGAATATGAACTGCATCTAATCTGATATGAACATTCTGCCATCAATTCATAAATGTATTCATCCAAATCTTTTCAAATTTAGACAAAATAAGATTGGTAAACCTGAATTAACAAATAAATAAGTTAATATGCCTGTATTAATCCCAGATTTGATCAAGTTCTCAATACTAAAATCAATTACAAACCAGATTAAATAAACTACCTGTTTTGATTAATCACAAGATTTGATTACAAACTATTTGAATCACTTTCTCTCTCTACAAATCTCTTTCTCTCTCTAACTCTGCGAATACAATCTCAGTTCTAAATGTTTCGAGTGTTTTTTACCACAACTACTAACCACATATCTATTAAAGCAAAACAAATACACGCTAACAAACAAAACAACAAAACAAATTTCAAAGACCTTTGACTTTGACTTTATTACAATTGACTTTGACTTTGCTTGAAAGTTGACTATTGAGCTTTGACTTGGCTTGACTTTGATCTTCAATCTTCTATGATCTTGCATCCAACATATTTATGCACTAACAATCTCCCCTTTGGATTCAAGATCATCTGAAAAAGATTTAGCAATACAAACTCCCTCTATTATACTCTGAAGATCTCCCCTTTCTTTGACAATACTTCCTTAAAAAAAACTTTTTTTTTGTACTCTTCCAAGTCTGTCTTTGAAAAGTAGTAACAATCTCCCCAAAGATAGTAGATATGCTCTTCAACAATTTTCCCAAGGTTATCTCAACCTCTTTCAGATTTTAGAAAGAAATTATCTTTAGTTTCAGCATGGTTTGTTTCAGCAAACTAAAGAAAATTTATGTAAAATTTAGCTTGTCTTCAGAAATCTTTAAAACAACAAATATTCTTCAAAAACAACTGTCTTGAATAAAGTTCTCCAATAAGTTCCAAAAATTTTTTATCAACTCTCTCATTTCTTGTAACTTCTCCCCATAACTGATATTAGCTTTTCTTTTCATCCAACATTTCTTGAATACATCTCCCCCTTTTTGATGATTAGAGCATATAGATCATCAAAATTTTCAGCAAGAAATGTTACTATATCTGTTCTAACCATTGATATGTTATACTGAGCCACTGAACATCTATCGATCCAAAGAAAATATTCATCCAAATCTTTGCAAATTTAGACAACTTATGAGTGTAACACCTGAATCAACAAATGAATCAGTTAAGATGCCTGTCAGTAACACAAAGTCACTGTGTGTAACGAATACACATTGGAAAGGAGCTTTTGTTATGTTCACTCCCCCAGGGCTTCCATTCAATCATCGAAACACCACAAAGATATTTCTATGAACGTTGTGACGAAAACGAATTCCTTGTGTGTTTGTGCATGTGTTAGAAAGAATTAATCACATGATGATTGCTTATAAAAGGCTCAAAATCGTGTAAACCATTGAGACAACAACATTTAAACACAGACTCTATTGTGCATGATCGAAGTGCGAAGGTGGGGCAGATTTCCTTTTTTTTCAATATCCAGATTTTCCAAATGAAAATCAGATAGCATATGTGTTGCGTCCCCTTGAAATATTGAAACATTTTCTTGTTGAGAAGAAAATGAGTAGCTGGTGGGGTTTTTATCAAAAGTTGGCATGGGCTAGGTGCCTATTTCAATAATGTTCACGAAGAATTGTGAAACACTAGTAATGTGGTTGCCCGACTCAGAAAAAGTTGGTGCAGAGTTTGATATTCTTTTAGTCTGTTCTCTCACCCTCTTTCTTTTAATCATTGAGCTCATTGCTAACCACACTCTCTTTTCGTTTTACCTCATCACTCAACCCACACTCAGTATTTGACTCCTCACACTCGATCACTAAAGGATTAACTTCTTGGGTAGGAAACACTATTTAACGTGAATCCGTAGAAGTTTCATTTAAGCTCACACAAAGAACCCATGTTTTCCTAAAAGAACATGTTGCTCAAATAGTTTAACTTTGCAGTCAAAGCAGAAAAGATATACAAGTCAGATGTATGTATGCTCAATAAGATAATCCTTAAGATTTGAGCATTTTAAACATTGAAGATATTTCAAACAAGGATATGGAAAGAATGAAATGAATACAAAAGACTTGATTGAAAATCTGACATTGTATGATAAAAATCAAATAGGATGATTTATCGATTAAGGCTTAGGTCAGCAAAAATTGGATGTTGTCTATACAAAACAAGATATAGACAAGTCTTGAAAGAACGTTTTGAAATGAAATCAACGCTCAATATTTATTGAAGTTTGTTATTCCCAGATTCTAGTTCTTAAACATGATTAATCAAACAAAACACAAACAAGAATCAATTACCTGTTTGATTTCACTTTCAAATTCAAGATTACAAACTTTCTCTCTCTCTACAGATCTCTCTCAAACGAACTTTCTCTCTCTCAATGACTTCTTCGTACAACTAAAAACAAAAATACAAGGTATTTATACCTACAACTAAAATACAAAGAAACTAAAATACAAATACTTTGACTTTTATTACAAATAGACTTTGACTTTGATGAGTGTTGACTTTCTCAGCTTTGACTTCTTACACTTTGACCTTCAGTATTATTGATCTTTTATCCAACAGATTTATGCTCTAACAATCTCCCTCTTTGGATTCAAGATCACTGTTGAAAGATATAACAATACAGTCTTCACTTTGAGCTCTGTCAGTACAATCTCCCCTTTTTCTTTGACGGTATTCTTTCCAAATTATCTTCAGAATCATCTCGGATTGCTTTAGCAAATAATCTCAAAAATCAGCATATCTTCAGAAATTCTTTGATGTTATTCAAATCTTTACTTTGAATCTTCTGACTTAAACATTTCTGAAAATCATCTCTCAAAACTTTATCATTTATTGATATCATCTCCCCCTTTTTGATGATTTGAGCATCTATATCATCAAAACTTTTCTTCCAAGAAATGTCTTTGACCATTCTGATTTATCAAACTGAGCCTCTGATTCTGTGATCCATAACCAAGTATTCATCTAGATCTTTGCAAATCCAGACAAAATAAGAACATGTAACCCCTGAATCAACAAATGAATCAGTTAAAATGTCTGTCAGTAACACAAAGTCACTGTGTGTAACAAATACACAATATAAAGGAGCTTTTTGATGTTCACTCCCCCAGGGATTCCATCCAATCATCGAAATACCACAAAGGCAATTTCTATGAATGTTATGACAAAGAAACAAATTCTTTGTGTGTTCGTGCATGTGTAGAAAGAATTAAGCACGAATGATTGCTTTTATAAAGGCTCAACATAGTGTAAACCACTGAGAGAACAGTAGATAAACACAAACTCAATGTACATGATTGCAGTGTGAAGGTGGGGCAGACTTCCTTCTTTTTCAATATCCAGATTTTCCAAATGAAAATCAGATAGATTATGTGTTGCGTCCCCAGAAAAATATGAAACATTTTCTTTTTAAGAAGAAAATGAGTAGATGGTGGGGTTTTATCAAGAGTTGGCATGGGCTATTTGCCTGTTTCAATAACGTTCACCAAAGAGTTGTGAAACGCTAGTAATGTGGTTGCCCGAATCAGAAAGTAGTTGGTGCAGAGTTTAATATTCTTTTACTCTGTTCTCACACCCTCTTTCTTTTGATCATTAAGCTCACTAGTAACCAAACTCTCCTTTACATTTTACCTCATCACACCCACACTCATTTCCTTTAGACTCCTCACACTCAATTACTAAAGGATTAACTTATTGGGTAGAAATCACTGGTTAACGTGATATCATAGAAGTTCATTGAAGTCCTAACACAAAGAACCCATATTTCCTATGAAAGCATAAAGTTGCTCAATATGGTTTAACTTTATCAGTTAAAGCTCATATACAAATGTCAGATGAATGTAAGCTCAGAGATATAATCATGAAGAAATGAGCATTTTCAAACATTGAAGATATTTCAAACAAGTAAATTGAATGAATAGATATGAATACAAGAGACTTGTTTGAAAATCTGACATTGTATGAAAAATGATCAGAAATGAATGATAAATCAATTAAGGCTTATGGTCAAGAATAATGGATATAGTCTATATGAAACAAAAATATAAACATTCTTGAACTAAACACTTCGAAATGAAAATACGCTCAAATTTCTTTGAAGTACAAGCGGGGTGTCTTACCATCGAAAATATGTTTCAATATGAGACATGGAAAGAACAATTTGATAAAAAATTAAAGCGATGTGTGTGAATACTTGAAAGTATGTAGAAAAGACAATACACAAATATTTATCTTTGGAAACACACGGTTTATTTAACAATTAAGCACAAAAAATAAAATGAAAACATTTAAAATCACATATCCAAATTATAAAATCTGTTTAAGAATCGGGAAGTGGTTTGAACATTTTAGAACATGTTTTCTATATATGAAAGTTGTCATTCTTTCAGATATATTTTAGATAAAGATAAGAAATGTACCTTTTCGCGCAATCTTAAATCTCATGAAGTTAAGCTGAAGTCATTAAGATGTGATCTTGTCAGGTTCTCTCATCCTACAAAAATCTCAAAGTCTAGTCAAAGCAACTTTATTCACAAAATTATTCAAATATAAAAGACATAAAGCAGTAAAATGATTAAATTACTAGTTCTGATCTGAAATAATCAGAAATCATAGTTCTTTACTCCTTTTGGTATGACATATAAGCTCCCCCTAAAAACATGCATCACAAAAATTTGTCAGTTAAGTAAAATGCAGAAATTAAATAAACTCCCCCTCAAAAGAATAATAGCCATCTTTAATCTTCTCTTACTCCCCCTGAGATTATGAGCAAACAATTAAAGTGCAGATATCCTTCAGACATAAAAATAAAGAAAATGAAGAAAAATTACAATACGTAACTTTAGTAGGTAACAACCGATTATGTTTTCAGATTTAACATACCAAGCTTAGAGACAAGAAAATTAAATATCCTTTCATCTAAGGGTTTGGTAAATAAATCTGCAAGTTGATAATCTGTTTTTACAAAATAAAGTTCAATTGTTCCTTTTTCTACATTATCTTTGATAAAATGATACCTTACATTAATGTGTTTGGTTTTCGTATGTTGGACAGGATTAGCAGATATCGCGATTGCACTCTTCGAGTCACAATATATTGGAATTTTATCGAACTTGAATCCATAGTCTCGTAGCTATGTTCGCATCCACAGGACTTGAGAGCAGCAACTGGCAGCAGCTACATACTCTGCTTCAGCAGTCGATGTGGAAACGCATAATTGTTTCTTTGATGCCCAGCTAACGAGCTTGTCTCCAAGGAATTGAATGTGACCTGAAGTACTCTTTCTGTCCAACATGCAACTTAAATGATCTGCATCTGAATAGGCAGTCAGTTAAAAACCAGTATCCTTATGATACCACAGACCAAGATCTGCAGTCCCCTTAAGATACCTAAAAATTCTTTTGACAGCAGCCAAATGGGATTCTTTAGGAGCAGCCTGATATCTAGAACATAAGCATGTTGAAAACATAATATCTGGCCTCCTTGAAGTAAGATACATTAACGATCCTATCATACCTCTATAAGTTCTAACATCAACACGTTTACCCGAAGGATCAGTGCTAATTTTAGTACCTGGTGCCATCGGGGTTCCAATTGGTTTACAATTTTCCATTTTGTACTTCCGAAGAATATCCAAAATGTACTTAGATTGGTTAATGAAAATCCCCGTTGAGAACTGTTTAACTTGTAATCCGAGAAAGAAATTCATCTCACCCATCATACTCATTTGAAAACGTGACACCATGAGGTTAGAAAAGTTTTTGCAAAATTTAGGATTAGTAGAACCAAATATTATATCATCAACATATATTTGAATAAAGATGATATTGGCGTTTTCCTTTTTGATGAACAAAGTGGTATCAACTTTACCTTTGGAAAAACCGAACTTGACCAAGAATTTTGATAGAACATCATACCATGCTCGAGGGGATTGTTTTAAACCATACAGGGCTTTGTCCAAGATGTAGACATGATCTGGTTTATCTGGATTGACGAACCCTTCTGGTTGAGACACGTATACTTCCTCCTTAAGAATACCATTCAGAAAGGCTGTTTTCACATCCATCTGAAAGACTGTGAAATTCTTATGAGCTGCGTAGGCTAGAAACATGCGGATTACTTCTATGCGCGCTACTGGAGCATACGTCTCATAGTAATCTATTCCTTCCTCTTGCTGGTAACCTTTGGCAACAATTCTAGCTTTGTTCCTAATGACTATACCATCTTTATCCTTTTTATTCTTGAATACCCATTTAGTGTCAATCACGGATTTACCTTCCGGTTTTGGAACTAATCTCCAGACCTTCAGGGCTTCAAACTGATTTAATTCTTCTTGCATAGCAGATACCCAATCCGAATCAGCTAAAGCCTCTGATACTCACGTGGGCTCTATCTTGCTGAGGAATGAGTCATGCATACATTGATTAAGAGTTGGTGACCTAGTTTGTACAGGCTTGTTGAGATCTCCAATTACTTGATGTAAAGGATGCTCTTTGGTCCAGCGATGCTCATGAGGGAGAGGAGTAGATACTGATTGAACATGATCATCATCTTGAAATCCACTATCAGACTCTTCAGTTTGAATAATAGGAAGGGGGTATGTAGTTGAAGTTTCAGGTGCAGAAGTATCAGTTGGAACAGCATAATCTGGCTGTTGAGTAGACAATGTATGACACCCAACTGAACCAGTTACTTCTGGCTCAGCAGTTTCTTGCATATCTTTAATTGTAGGAGTAATTGTAGAAATGTGAGTTTCTGACTGAACGGAGGATTCTTATTCAGTTATGACTTCTAAAGTGACTGGATGATTTCAACTTGTGTCTTTAGATCAGTCAGTCACAGCAGATTTAGGCAAATTAGACCCTAGAAACTCATCATAAAAGAATTCAAATAACAAATCTAAATCAGATAAATGTGAAATAGAAGTAGAAGCATTATTCGAATTATTGGCTGTAGAAACAGGTTCTGGACTGATCTGCCCAGAAGCTAATACTCCAGTGATAACGGGTTCTGAACTGAGTTGTTCAGAAGCCATAACTTCATCAAATGTTACATTAACGCTCTCGACGACTGTCTTTGACTTCTTCAGATAAACATGATATGCTGCAGATGTTGAAGAATAGCGAATGAAGATGCCTTCGTCCGCCTTAGCACTGAATTTATTCAGACTCTCTCTGTCGTTAAGCACAAAACATTTACACCCAAATATGTGAAATACTTGATTGTTGGTGTTTTGTTGTTGATCAGCTCATATGGAGTCTTTTGAAAACGGCGGTGTATCATGGATCGATTTTAAGTATGACATGCAGTTGACACAACTTCTGCCCACAGAAATAGAGGTAAGTCCGATTGGCTAAGCATAGTGCGAGCGACCTCGACTAGCGTTCGATTTCGCCTTTCGACTACTCCATTTTGTTCAGGCATACGAGCAACAGAGTATTGATGTGATATCCCGATCGATTCAAAATATTCTTCAACTATCTTGTTTTTGAACTTTGTGCCATTGTCCGTTCGAAGAAACGTGACTTGTCTTTGCATATTCACCTGGGTCGTCTTTAAGAAAGTAATGAGAACTTCGGGCGTCTCATCTTTTGATCGAAGAAATTTGACCCATGTGTATCTTGAGTAATCGTACACAATAACCAACACATATTTCTTTCAACCCAAGCTCTGAGTTCTCATTGGACTACACAAATCCATATGCAATAATTCTAACGGAGAACTAGTGCTTGGTTCAGGCTTCGATTTATGCGGAGCTCTCTTCATCATACCCTTCTCACATGCAACACATAAGTGTTATTTCTCGTATTTCAACTCAGGAAGTCCTTTTACCAATTTTCCACTAACCAGCTTGTTGATATAACGAAAATTCAGATGTGATAGTCGTTTGTGCCAAAGCCAACTTTGCTGCATCGAAGCTTTTGACAATAAGCAAACATGACTGTCATTCTGTACCTTTGAAAGATTGATGGTATAGAGGTTCGTCTTTCGATTTCCGACTAAGAGTTCATTGTCGTCTTCAGAAGTAACAGAACACCTCTTAGCTTTGAAGTTGACCTCTAACCCTTTGTCGCAGAATTTACCGATGCTAAACAAGTTGTGCCCTAAATCTTCGACATAAATCACCTTCCTAATCGTTATGTTGTCTTGAATGATATCACCATATCCTAAGATTGGTGAAACTTGGTCGTTTCCAAATCAAACATTGCCGCTGAATTTCTCTGTATAATTAGACAATAAAGATTTTTGCCCGGTCATATGCTTGGAACAACCGCTATCCTAGTACCACATATGTCGGGTCTGCAAGAGAAATCAGGAAACAACAATTTTAGGTACCCATTTAAAAACGGGTCCTAACAGATTAGCACAAGATTTTGGTATCCATTTGAATATGGATCCTCTTTTCTTTTGAAAAACTCTAAAAACATTTGATCTTGAAGAATAAACATGATAAGATCCAAACCAATCATTAGAATTATGATGATAAGCAAAATCATTTCTCCGATAATGATAAGATTTAGTAGTAGGAGGAGATAATTGAATCAATTGCTTTATTGAATAACGCTTGTAAGAAGTTACAAGGTTTTGTTTATGAGAAACAAGTTGACCAACTACAACACTATCACTACTATCAGATCTATTACATGAATTATCAGAAATTGATTCAATATACTCATCATTCTTCCTTTTTGGTCGCCATTCGGTTCTTGCTTCCGACCTTTTCTTTCTTAAAGCTGAAACAAAAGATTTAGATTTATTAGGAAAGTCAGATTTCTGAGATTGATTTTTCTTGCGTTTACCAGTGTTATTCTTGTTCTGTGAATGTTGTTTCTTATGTTTCTTACCATTAGCATAATAATCAGCATTCCCAAAAACTGATTCACCAACCTTAGTTGATGATTCACCTTTCTCATGTATACTTGATAAAACTTTTCCATTTATGATAAAAGTAGAATGATTTGGAAGTTGAGCAGTAAAGTCAAACATATCAATTTCCTCGATACACCCTTCATCAGAATTTAGAAAATCATTTGCAGACTCAAATAGATCATCAAAATCAGTCTTAGAAGTTTGAGGTACTTTTGAAGATGTAGAACACACTAGATTTGCAAATAAAATCTGTGTTCTTTAATACTATAGAAAATACGTTTTGTGTTAGATCACTCAAAATTCTTTCATCAGATAAAATATTTTCTAACTCAATTATTTTTCTCTCTAAGACAAGTGAAGGTACATAAATTTTGGCTTGAACAGGTTTTGCCTCCATCTCAGTCGAAGAATAACTAGCAAAATAATCAGTTGAAAGAAATTTTGGTGTTTTAGAAAGATAACTATCATTCAGTCTTTCATAACAGAATGGTAGTTGCATTTTCTTCAAATTCATTCTTTTCTCATCTTCTTTTTCCTCAACTTCTTTTGATGCTTTGGTGATAAATTTGGGTTTCAAATGAGGATATTCATCAGCTGCATACATATAATTTGCATTATATAGTCCTGGCTGTTTTCTAATAGCTTTTTCTAAGTAATGAGGATTATCAAACCCTAATCCCCATTTTTCTTTAAAATCAGCATCTTCATCAGGTGTATTCAAAAAAATAGTTTGATCTGTTTGGCCTCTAAGATACAATTTTGCTTCCAAACCATTTACCTTTTTCTCTAAAGTCTTGTTCTCAACCTGCAGTTTAAACGATTTTAGAACACATTCTTGTTTTTCAGCATTAGACTTAAACAATTGTTTTTGCAATTCAGAAATCTTACTTTCAAAACAATCTTTTTCATTTTGAAAAACAGAAGCATATTTGCGTAGAGAATAAAATTAAATCTTTGTTCTCAATAATTGACGTGTTGAGCTCAAAGATCTTTTCATTTCTCCTAGCAACTCTGTCTTTTTCCTTTTTCAATTTATTTTGAAGATCTTGAAGTTCGACCCTCATGGCTTCCATTTTGGTCATGAAATCATTTTCAGTTAAGTTCATTACCTCATCAGCAGTCTCATCATCTGAATCATCATCTTTCACTTCTTTTCCCATCAAGCATAGATGAGCAGTCTCTTCTTGTTCTTCCTCATCAGAATGATCCAACCAGTATTCATCTTCAGCCATTAATGCCCTACCAACTTCTTGTTGTTTGGCCAAGAGCAATTTGTTTTGATAATATTCTGAGTTGCGAACCTTTGGCTTCCAACATTCTTTTGCATAATGTCCGAACTTGCCATAGTTGTAGCATTTGATCAGATCATTAGTCGTCTTCTTTTCAGTACTTGTGTAATCATTTACATACTTCTTCTTTTCTTCTGGCTTTTTCTCAATCATTCTATTTCCTTCCACTCTTTCTCTATGCCCGTGGTTCTTTGAGCTTGATGAAGAATATCTTTGAGAAATTGGATCCCGACTTCTTGTAGAACTTCTTTTGGAAAGCACGGGTTAACAGTAGCATAGCCTGCTTGACACTTTCTCCATCATCTCCATCAGATTCAGACTCTGATTCAGAACTAAATACCACTGTCTTCTTCTTATTCTTCTTCTATTTCTTTTCTTTCTCTTTCTCTCCAGCCACTAATGCTATAGGATCAACAACTTTCTCAACTTTCTTTTTCTCAGCTCTCTTTTCTCTTCTACCTCTTCTTCATTCTGTCGTAGAGTCTCGTAGACTTCATGTAGAGGTATTTCGCTCAAATCCTTCATTTGTTTCATCCTTCGCGTGTGCTCTTTCCAGTCAGGTTACAATATGCTGAGAAACTTTACATTGTTCTTAATTTGTTGCTTGTTGACCTTGTTCTTGGAAAGCTCATTCAGAAGCAGAACAAACCTATCATAGGTTTCCTCCATGCTTTCATTTTCTTTTGCTCTAAATTCTTTGTAGCTGTTTATGCAGTTAGCTACCTTCATTTGGTTTCCAACTCTAGAACCCAACATCATTTTTCTTAATTTATCCCACATTGATTTGGCAGTTTCATTGTAGCTATCCATTTTCACATATATCTCATTTGTCATGCTTTGTAAAAGCAAAGATCTGGCTTGTTTATCAGCATCAAACCTTTTCTTCTGTTCATCAAAAAAAATAGCATACTTTTTATCCACTCTCCTTATTCTCGGAGCTCCATCTGAATCATTACCACCAGCAGGAATCTCCTCAGTAGGTTTCTTCATTGGGCCTTCTATGATAGATTTTAGAATGTTCTCTCCATTTGATTGTCTATCAACAAAATCCAAAAATCTATCTCTTCATTGTTCATATTCTCCTTTGAACAGCACTGGCGGCTTGACATCAGTTCCATTTGAGAGAGCGTCTCTGGAAGTCATCCTGTATGTACCTGTTTGAACAAATATGCAATAAGAATCTAGAAACTGATCGTTAGTCCAATTATGAAATCACAAGAATATAGAAATTACTCTGAAAATAAAATTCAGAAATTTTGATCACAATCATAAATTTTGTAAAATTTGACTAAGTGACAAAACTCGCAAGTCACTATAGAACTCGCAAGTCACTATTTCTGAAAAACTCGCAGACTAAGGCTTGTTCGTTTGTGAAACTCGCACGCTAAAGCTTGCGTGTTTTGATAAACTCGCAGATAGCTAAAACTCGCTTGACGCTGAAACTCGCAAGTGACTATTCCCTTTGAACTCGCTAACATTTAAACACGCAGACCACTATTCACGATGAAACGCGCTAAATTAGACGTGCGCGTTTTCAAAACTCGCTAGTCAATACTTGCGCGTTTGAACAAACTCGCTAACCAAGCTTGCGAGTTCCAACACTTAGAAACTTTTCTTGAAATTCCAAACTCGCACGATGAATGAACTCGCAGATCACTGTTCATTATCAAACTCGCACCCTTCGATTAGCTCGTTTGTAGAACTCGCTAACCACTACGTGCGCGTTCTGATCCTTAGAAAAATTTCTCAATTTTCAAAAACTCGCAGACTTCGATTAGCGCGTTTGTAGAACTCGCTAATCGTTACTTGCGCGTTTTGACCAAAATCTTCCACTTGCGCGTTCTGACGAAGAACTTGCGCATTCTTCAGATCTAGCGCGTTCTTCAGAAAGTCGACCAAATACCAACTTTTCTCACTGATTTCGATCCAAACCTTGTCCAATTGACTTGAAACTTTGTATGGATACTCGATTACAATATTAGAACTGATTACAACACAAGAATTTCAAAAACAAACATTCATAATACAAAATGATTGATGATACAGTGCGTATGAACTCGTGAACAAAAATTTCAACAAAAAATCGAAATTATCTATCAATTACAGTGCAAATGACAAATTTGACTATACAGACTCGATCAAATACACTCTGCTATCATAACCTGCCCAAATTCAACATCTAATTTGCACTAAAACTCAGACTTGATCTGAACAATGAAGAACACAGTGACGATGAACAGTATCTTGATTTCTTGATCTGATTTCGATTTGGATTTTGCTCTGATACCAATTGTTATTCCCAGATTCTAGTTCTTAAACATGATTAATCAAACAAAACACAAACAAGAATCAATTACCTGTTTGTTTTCACTTTCAAATTCAAGATTACAAACTTTCTCTCTCTAGAACTTTCTCTCTCTCTACAGATCTCTCTCAAACGAACTTTCTCTCTCTCAATGACTTCTTCGTACAATTAAAAACAGAAATACAAGGTATTTATACGTACAACTAAAATACAAAGAAACTAAAATACAAATACAAATACAAATACTTTGACTTTTATTACAAATAGACTTTGACTTTGATGAGTGTTGACTTTCTCAGCTTTGACTTCTTACACTTTGACCATCAGTCTTCTTGATCTTGTATCCAACAGATTTATGCTCTAACAAAGTTCAAACGGGATGTCTTACCATCGAAAATTTGTTTCAATTTAAAGACATGGTAAGAACATTTCCAACAGAAAGTTAAACTGGTGTGTGTGAATACTTAACAGTATATAGAAAAGATAAAACACAAGTATTTATCTTTGGAAACACACGGTTTATAAACATTTAAGCACAAAACATATGAAAACATTTAAAATCACACTTCTATATTCATGAAATCAGTTAAGAATCAGAAGTGGTTTGAACATTTAAAAACATGTTTTCATACCTGAAAGTTGTCCTTCTTTCAGATACATATGAGATTATGATTAGAAATAAACCTATTCGTTCAGTCTTAAATCTCATCAAATCAGCTCTAAGTCATAAAAGACATGATCATTTAAGTTTCCTCTCAGTTCTGCAAAACTCACAAAGTCGTCAAAGCACAAAGCTTTATTCACAAAAACTTTATTGAAATATAAATGACATAAAGCAGTAAAACTTTGAATGTACGAGTTCTGATCTGAAGTAATCAGAAATGATATTCCTTACTCCTCATTCATACCCCCCCTGCATTTATGCATCAGAAAATTTATCAATGACAAACATATGCAGAAATATGAACTCCTCCTCAAATGATTGTAGATCAACTTTTCATCTTCTCTTACTCCCCCTGAGATCATGAACATACCTTAAAGTGCAGATATCTTTCAGATTAAAAATAAAGAAATGAAGAAAAAAACACAATAATGAAAACTTTAATAGGTAATCACAAATTATTCCTTGAGATTTAGCATACCAAGTTTCGAGACAAGAAAATTAAATCCCTTTTCATCGAGAGGCTTGGTAAACAAATCAGCAAACTGATAATCAATGTTTACAAAATAAAGTTCTATTGTACCTTTTTTCAATATTGTCTTTGATAAAATGATATCGTACGTCTATGTGTTTTGTCTTTGTATGTTGTGTAGGATTTGCTGATATGGCAATGGCGCTCTTAGAGTCACAGTAAATCGGGATTTTGTCGAATTTGAAGCCATAATCTCGCAGTTGTGTTCTGATCCACGAGACTTGATAGCAGCAGCTTGCAGCAGCAACATACTCCACCTTAGCCGTTGATGTGGAAACACATAATTGTTTCTTTGAGGCCCAACTGACGAGTTTATCTCCAAGAAACTGTACATGACCCGATGTGCTCTTCCTGTCTAACATACAGCCTGCATGATCTGCATCTGAGTAGGCTGTCAGTTCAAAACTAGTATCTTTAGGATACCACAGACCAAGATCTGCAGTCCCCTTCAAATATCTAAATATGCGCTTAACTGCAGATATATGGGATTCTTTAGGATTAGCCTGATATCTTGCACATAAACATGTAGGAAACATAATATCTGGCCTACTTGAAGTTAAATACATCAAAGAACCAATCATTCCTCTATAGGTTCTAACATCAACAGATTTTCCCGAAGGATCCATGCCGATCTTAGTTCTCGGTGCCATCGGGGTTCCAATAGGTTTACAAGTTTCCATTTTATATTTCCGAAGAATATCAAAAATTTACTTAGCTTGATTTATAAAAATCCCCGTTGAAAATTGTTTGACTTGTAATCCGAGAAAGAAGTTCATTTCTCCCATCATACTCATCTCAAATCTTGACACCATGAGGTTTGAAACATTCTTACAATATTTAGGATTAGTTGAGCCAAATATTATATCATCCACATATATTTGAATAAGAATGATATCAGCTTTTTCCTTTTTAATGAACAAAGTAGTATCGATTTTACCTTTTGTGAATCCCGACTTGACCAAAAACTTTGATAATACCTCGTATCGGGCTCGAGGCGCTTATTTAAGACCATAAAGTGCTTTATCCAAGTTGTAGACGTGATCCGGTTTATCTGGATTCACAAAGCCTTCTGGTTGTGATACGTAGACTTCCTCCTTAATAATGCCATTTAGAAAGGCAATCTTCACGTCCATCTGGTAGACAGTGAAGTTTTTATGAGCAGCATACGCAAGAAACTTTCGGATTGCTTCAATGCGTGCCACTGGAGCGTACGTCTAATCATAATCAATGCCCTCCTCTTGCTGGTAGACTTTTACAACTAGTCGTGCTTTGTTTCGAATGACGATACCATCTTTGTCTTTCTTGTTTTTGAATACCCATTTCGTACCAATGATAGATTTACCTTCAGGTTTTGGTACTAGTCTCCAGACTTTCAAAGCTTCGAACTGGTTCAACTCTTCTTGCATCGCTATTACCCAATCCGAGTAAGCTAGACCTTCTGATATGCGAGTGGGCTCTAACTTACTCAGGAATGAATCATGCATACACATATTCAAAGTGGCAGACCTAGTTTGCACCGGTAAAGTTGGATCTCCAATGATTTGGCTTATCGGGTGCTCTTTGGTCCATTTATGTTCGTGAGGGAGTGGATTTGATGTAGATTGATCATGATTATCATCTAGATATCCACTGTTAGCTTCATCATTTTGATCAGGGATTGATGGGGGTACAATTGAAGTCTCTTGTGCAGAAGTTTCAGTTGGAACAACATTTTCCGACTGTTGATTTGTCATGACAGTACAACCAATTGATTCAGTAACTTCTGTCTCGTCATTAATATTCACCACTTCAACCGTTGGAGTAGGTGTTTGAACTGGAATTTCTTGATGAACCGGGGAGTTATATTCAGTAGATATATCTGAAGTGTTTGCTTGATTTCTCCGTGAATCTTCTGATATGTCAACCACAACAGGTTTAGTCACTTTAGGTCCAATAAATTCATCATAAAACAGTTCAAATAACAAATCTAAATCAGATAAATGAGAATTTGACGACGACGCTTCATCTGATTTACTACCAATAGGTACAGGTTCTGGACTGATCTGCCCAGAAGCTAATACACCAGTATGTACGAGTTCTGAACTGCTTTGTTCAGAAGCCATATCCTCGTCAAATGTTACGTTAATGCTCTCAATTACTGTCTTTGACTTCTTCAAATAAATTTTGTATGCAACAATGTCTGGGAGTAACCAATGAAGATTCCCTCATCAACCTTCGGTTCAAATTTATTCAAGCTTTCTCTATCGTTTAGCACGAAACACCTGCAACCAAAAATATGAAAATGCTTAATTCTAGGTGTACGATTATTAATTAATGCATAAAGAGTTTTTCCAAACCGTCTGTGAATAATAGAGCGATTTTGCGTATAACATGCAGTTGAGACAACTTTTACCCACAGAAACAATGGTAGATCCGACTGGCTGAGCATAGTGCGAGCGGCCTTGACTAGCATTCGGTTGCGTCTTTCTACTACTCCATTCTGTTCTGGTGTCCTAGCAACAGAATATTGATGAGTTATCCCGACCGATTCGAGATACTCTTCTACAATCTTGTTTTTAAATTTTGTGTCGTTATCCGTCCTAAGAAGCTTGACTGTCTTCAGCAAATTCACTTGGGTAGTCTTCAAAAAGTTGATGAGTACTTCGGGCATCTCATCTTTTGTCCTTAGAAATTTTACCCATGTGTAACGCGAAAAATCATCCACTATTACTAACACATATTTCTTCCCTCCCAAGCTTTGCGTTCTCATCGAACCACAGAGATCCATGTGATGCAATTCCAGTGGGGAGCTTGTACTCAGTTCGGGTTTTAGCTTATGTGCGACCCTCATCATTTTACCCTTTTCACAAGCTGCATACATATGTTCTTTGACAAATTTTAGCTCAGGAAGTCCTTTTACCAATTTGCCCGTTACCAGTTTGTTGATATAACGAAAATTCAGGTAAGAAAGCCTTCGGTGCCATAACCAGCTTTGTTGCAGTGAGGATTTTGACAGTAGACAAACCTGATTGTCAGTCTGGACTTTTGACAGATTAATGGTGTAGAGGTTAGACTTTCTCGTGCGAACCAAAAGTTCTTTGCCGTCTTCAGTATGCACCGAGCAACTCTTAGCCTTGAAATTTACCTCTAAACCTTTGTCGCAGAACTGGCCAATACTAAACAGGTTGTGTCCTAATCCTTCCACATAGATCACCTTCGTAATCGTTACATTGTCATGAATCACATCACCATAACCCAGAATTGGTGAAAACTGGTCGTTGTCGAATCTAACTGTCCCACAATATTTCTCTGTATAATTAGATAAAATATCTTTTTGCCCGGTCATATGCTTGGAACACCCGCTATCCAAGTACCACATATGACGGGTCTGCAAATGAGAAATCAAGGAACAATAGATTTAGGTACCTATTTAAATCTGGGTCCTACTGTGTTAGCACAAGATTTTGGCATCCATTTATATATGGACCCTTTGACCTTTTGAAAAATATTTGAAGCAACATAATGATAACAATATACATGATATGTCCCAAACCAATCATCATAATATTTATGAGGAGCAGAATCATTTCTTTTAAAATTTGAAGACTTTCTAGCAGACGGAGATAATTGTAATAATTGCTTTATTGAATATCTCTTCTACAAAGATACAAGTTTTGGTTTTGAAAAAGCAATATTCTCAACTACGTCTATTTTACTAGTCAATCCTCTATTACAATTCGAATCTGAACATGATTTAGAATTCTCGTCAATCTTCTGTTTCAGTCGCCATTCTGATTTCACTCCATTTCGTTTCTTTTTCACATCTGAAACAATTGAAACTTTAGAATTAGTACTGTGAGTTTTGAAAGATTGCCTTTTCTTTGGCTTACTAGTGGTGTTCTATTTCTGTGTATGCTTAGATTTCTTCTTTTTACCTTTGACATTCTTAGAATTCACATAAACTGTTTTAACATCTTTCGTTGAAATTCCACCTTTTTCATACACACTTGGTAATCCAAAAGAGTTTATTACGAAAGAATAATGATCAGGAAGTTTAGCATCAAAGTCAAATTCACCAACACAATCATCTAACTCACCTTCAGAATTTAAAAAGCAAACACTCCATCAAGTAAATCAGACATATCATCAGATTTTGAAGCTTTTGAAGATTTAGTTAAATCAGAATTTTTAAACACAGTGAAAAACACAGTTTGTTCTAAGTCCATCAAAATTCTTTCTTCGGCTAGAGTATTCTCGAGTTCAGAAATTTTACTTTCCAACACGAGAGGAGCTACGTAAAGCTTACCTTCAATAGGCTTAGCCTCCAACTCTTTTGAAGAATAACTTTCAAAATAGTCATTAGAAAGAACTTTTGATTTATCAGAACTATAACTGTTATTCAACCTCTCATAAAGAAATGGAAGTTGCATTTTAGTTGTGTTTTTCCGTTTCTCTTTTTCTTTAGCTTCATCTTCGTCAGATAGTTTGGTCCACTTAACTTTAAGTTCAGGGTATTGTGGTGCCAGTTTTAAAAATCCAAAGTCATAAAGTACAGGAACTTTTGAAATACCCTTTTTGAGGTAGTGTGGGTTCTCGTAACCAACTCCCCAACATTCACTACTCTCTTTAGGTTTGTTCAGATGAATAGTGTGTTCAGTTTGACCTAAACTGTAAAGCTTTTCCTGCAAAAAATTCACCTTGTGAGTTAAAGATTTATTTTCTTTTGAATTTGATGAGCACTTTTTAGCAATCTCTTTTGATTCAAATTGGCACAGTTTATACTTTGAAGTAGTTTAAGCTAATTCATTGTGAAGTATCGTCTTCTCTTTCCCGCTGGTATCAATATTTTTATGTAAAGCTTCAATTAATACGTTCTTCTCAGCAAGATCCTTGCTATGTTTATGTATTCAATGATTATTTTCTTTTATGATACCTTTTTCGCGTTTAAAATTAGACTTTAATTCCTAGAGTTCAATCATCATAGCTTGCATAGCATTAATGAAATCAGACTTAGACATATCACATACCTCTTCAATGTCTTCTTCATCAGACTCAACTTCATCTTCCATCTCTGTCTGGCCCATAAAGGATAGATGAGCTTTCTCTTCTTCCTCATCTGAATGATCTAGCCTGAACTCATCCTCCGCCATTAATGTCTTACCAGCTTCCTGTTGCACGGCTATCTTGTTCTTGTAATACTCGGAGTTTCGGACTTTGGGCTTTCTGCAGTCCTTAGCAAAATGTCCGAGTTTCCCACAGTTGTAGCATTTTGTAGGTTCAGGCTGTTTCTTCTTTTTCAGCTCTATACTGCTTCTCATCAGATCTTTTCTCTTCTATTCTTTTTCCTTCGATCCTCTCTTTGTGTTCATAGTTTCGTGAACCTGACGAATACCTCTGACTGTTTGAACCAGGCTTTTTATAGAACTTTTTCTGAAAGGCTTTAGTCAGCATGAGCATTGCCTGCTTCAAAGTCTCACAATCATCAGAATCAGAGTTATCATCACTTTCAGTCTCTTCGGACTCAGAAACTATCACTTTCTTCTTCTTCTTTAAACTTACAGATTTTTTCTTGACCACCAAGGCAATAGGATCAACAACTGCATTCTCAGTCTTCTTCTTTTCCTCTTTAATCTCATCAACCTCTTCTTCATTGTGCCTGAGAGTTTAATAGACCTCATGAAGTGGAATTTCATTCAGATCTTTCATCTGCTTCATTTGTCTAGTGAATCTTTTCCAATCTGTGACTTCTTTACTTTGTTCTTTCTAAGCTCGTTCAGTAAAGTCACAAATCTGTCATAAGTTGCCTCAAGAGATTTTCCCTCTTTGGCTTTGAACTCCTCATAGTTGTTGAGGCAGTTAGAGATTTTGAGTTGATTGTCTATCTTTGATCTGAGCATCATCTTCTCCAATTGATCCCACATTTCCTTGCCAATAGCATTGTAGCTATGAATCATGACATATATCTCATTTGGGATGCCTTGTAGAATAAATGATTTTGCCAATCTATCTGCTTTTCTTCTATTTCTCTGCTCTTTAGTGTATTCCCCTTGTGGTAAAAAATACTCTCTCTGTTCCCCTTCATCTCCTTCATGAACCTTCAAAGGAGGTTTCATGATTCCTTCTTCAAGAGATTTCTTGATATATTCTCCCAACTCATGTCTTTCTATGAAGTCCATGAACCGGTCTTTCCATTGCTCATACTCTCCTTTAAAGAGTACTGGTGGCTTAACATCAGTTCCAATCGCGAGAGGTTCCCTTGATGACATCCTGTTTTGAAAAAATATTCAATAAGAACTTGACAAACAATCGTTAGTCCAATAGAAATCAAGTAAAACAGCAAAACTTAGACAGAAAATCAGAAATGAAATTTCCAAAATTCTTCAAGTAAAGAATTCGCAGCCTATACTGAAATACAAGGAATTCACAACTCACAAAATTCACACACAAGTGAATGAAACAGAATTCGTATACAAAAATATACCAACTTCAGAATTCGTAACACAAGAATTCGTAAGCATCTCAGAATTCGCAAGCTACTCAGAATTCGCATGATAGAGACATACGAATCCAACACTTAGAAAATTTTAAACACTTTTCATAAGAACAACAAGAATTCGTAGACTACTCTTCTAATCTAAGGAATTCGTAGAACAGTCTTATGCGAATTCTACTATTTCCAAAAACTTTTTACAAGACTAAGATCTGCGAATTCTTTCCTGCGAATTCTTTCCTTAGTAAAATTTCCACACAGATCTACGAATTTTGAACAATTCGTAAATAGAACAATGCGAATCCTTAAGAATTCTCAACACACTGAGATGCGAAATTTGTACAATTCGCAAGAGACACACTTGCGAATTCTACCCTTGTGTTTTCAAAAACAGCAAATATGCAAATTCTAAAATAAATCCTGCGAAATCTTCAGGCTTTTTGCGAGTTCTTGAGCATGTCTGTGAGTTCTTGAGCATGTCTGTGAGTTCTTGGGATATCGAATGAAAAAATGTCTCTGATCCACTCAAAAACCTATCAATACTTCGAATTGCGATTCGAAACTTTGACAATTCGATCTTCTATTCTTCTAGAAACAAAATCTAACAATGAATTTCAAAGAAATTCACACAAACATACACATTGGATCAAATACAATGCGATTGAGACTCGTGAACTCAAAACTCGAAAAATTCAACAATTCATGAAAATTACAGTACAAATCTCAAATTAACCTATACAGACTCAATCTAATACGCATTTCGAACATACTAAATCAATTACAATTCAAAATTACACATAAAATCTCAAAATCGAATATGGACTCGATGGAACAGTGTCGAAAAACTAATTTTCTTGATTTCTTGATTGTATCTGCTCTGATACCAATTATTAATCCCATATTTGATCAAGTTCCCATTACTAAAATCAATTACAAACAAGATTGAATAAACTACCTGTTTTGATTAATCACAAGATTTGATTACAAACTATTTGAATCACTTTCTCTCTCTCTACAAATCTCTTTCTCTCTCTAAATCTGCGAATACAATCTCAGTTCTGAATGTTTCAAGTGTTTTTTCACCACAACTACTAACCACCAATCTATTAAAGCAAAACAAATACACACTTACAAACTAAACAACAAAACAAATTACAAAGATCTTTGACTTTGACTTTATTACAATTGACTTTGACTTTGCTTGAAAGTTGACTTTTGAGCTTTGACTTGGCTTGACTTTGATCTTCAATCTTATATGATCTTGCATCCAACATATTTATGCACTAACAGCCTGTCATTAGCACAGAGCCACTGTGTATAACGAATGTACATGGAAAAGGAGCTTTTTGATGTTCACTCTCCCAGTCTTCCATTCAATCTTTGAAAAACCACAAAGGAATTTTCTATGAATGTTAAGGCAAGAAAACTTATTCCTTCTGGGCTCGTGCAAGTGTAGAAATGATTGAAGCATTTAAAGCTTAAACAGGCTCAAAGTATGTAAACTATTGAGACAACAATAGAATTACATAGACTCAATGTGCATGAATAAGGTTCGAAGGTGGGGCAACTTTCCTTCTTTTTCAATATCAACACCTTCGAAACGAAGATTTGATAGATTATGTGTTGCTTCCCCATTAAAATATGAAACATCCTTTTGTTGAGAAAAGAATGAGTAACTGGTGGGGTTTTAATGCAAGAGTTGGCATGGGCTAGTTGCCTTTTTCAATGAAGTTCACGAAAGAATTGTGAAACAACAGTAATGTGGCTGCCTGGCTCAGAAAATATTTGGTGCAGAGATTGTTATTCTTTTACTATGATCTCTCACCCTCCTTCTTTTAAACATTTAAGCTAACTTCTAACCAACATCTCTTTTCCATTTTACCTCAGCACACACCCACTCTTTATTCTTGTGACCCCTCTCCCCTCAATCACGTAGGATAACTTTCGGGGTAGGAAACACAGGTTAACGTGAATCCGTGGAAGTTTTGTAAGCGTACACACTGAATCCCATGTATTTTGTCCAAAAAGTGATGTGTTGCTCAACCGTTTATCTTGACAGATAAGCACAGGATATCATTATCAGAAAATGTATGCTCATGAATAATAAGAATGAAATTTGAGCATGTTGAACATTTAAGATCTCTCAAAACAAGTAGAAATTGAATTAATGAAATGAAATCAAATTAAGTGTTTTGAGAATCTGACAATGATTTGATCAGATCAAATATCATAAAGAAAAATATGTTTGGATATCAAAGAATGAATATTTGTTTATATGAACAAGATATAAACAATTTGACAATGAAAGCACAATTATTAAGAAATGACGTATGATGCTCAAACAATGTAGAATACAAACGGGAGTATTACCATCGAAAGATTTATATTTTTGAGACATGGTAATAACAAAGTCAATAAGAATATACTGAACCAATGTGTGTAAGAATACTTTACAGTATATGAAAAGAAAATACACAAGTATTAGCCTTTATAAACACACGGTCAGTTAACCACGAAAGTATCGATATGAAAAACATTTAAAATCACACTTTGAAATTCATAAAACTTTTGAGAACACGAAGTGATTTGAACAATTAAGAAAGCATTTTTCACTTCCGAAAGTCGTTGTTCTTTCAAATATGGAAGAGATTAAGATTCAGAATGATATACCTGCAGTTTATAAATCTTAACTCCCCTTAAAATGATTATTTATCTTTTAAGCTTCCTTTGACAAAAACCTAAGATACTCCCCCTTGGTATCTGTAAAAAGTCAAATATTAGCAGAGAACAATATGAATATAACAATTAAATTTATTTGTCTTTTCTGTTCTCCCTCTTAAAAATATGACAGTGAAAGTTTTAACAAATTCCCCCTCAAACAAACAATTAAAAAAACTTTCAAAAAGATGTATCTTGTCAGCATCCTTAAGCAGAAAAACACTTAAGTTCGGCATCTGAACAGAATTATCTAGAAGCCATCGTCACAATCTTAGAATCTGTAAAATAAGAAAAATAAGAAAAATTTTGGTAATCATATAAAATGATTCTGCTTTTGTCAGTAAATCAGAAGAATATAAGAAAATATTCTAAGTCCCCATAAACAAATACAAACATTAAGATCTACTCCTCCTAGAAACATGCAAGAGATGTTGACAAACTTTACGAAGACATACTGAGCATACCTAGTTTGCTGATAAGAAACTTAAAGCGTTTTTCATCTAAAGGCTTAGTAAACAAATCAGCTAACTGGTGATCCGTCTATACAAAATGCATTTCAATATCACCTTTCTCCACATGATCCTTTATGAAGTGGTAACATACGTCTATATATTTTGTCTTAGAGTGCTGAACCGGATTAGCAGTTATAGCTATGGCGCTCTTAGAATCACAATAGATAGGGACTCTCTTGTAGGTCTATCCAAAATCTTTTAATTGCGTCTTCATCCACAAGACTTGAGAACAGCCGCTCGCGACAACAACGTACTCAGCTTCAGCAGTGGATGTGGACACACAGTTTTGCTTTTTGGATGTCCAACTTACAAGTTTATCACCAAAAAATTGACATGATCCAGATGTGCTCTTCTGATCAAGCTTACAACCTGTGTGATCAGCATCTGTGAAAGCAGTTAAATCAAATCTGGATTCCTTTGGATACCAAAGGCCTAATTCAGGAGTGCCTTTAAGATATCTAAGGATCCGTTTCACGGCTACAAGATGAGATTCTTTCGGATTAGCTTGATATCTCGCGCAGAAACAAGAAACAAACATGATATCAGGTCTACTTGTCGTAAGATACAATAATGATCCTGTAAATGCCCAAATATCAAGTTCTAATTGCTATTCCAAACAAATCAAGATGAGAATTAAAATCATATGTCATTGATTTCCAAATCCACAGATTACATTCTCTCTCTCTCTCACTACTTTCTCTCACTAGAATAAGTGACAATTAACTCTTCTCTAATTAGCTCCCGTATCACACACTTACTTTCTGAATGTTACCCCAAAGATTACCAGAACAAGGAACCTATTTATACTAACAAACAAATACAAGAAACCAAACAATAGCATTGACTTTGACTTTATTAACAAACACTTTGACTTTCATGCTTGAGAGTTGACCTTTGAGCTTTGACTTGCCTTACTTTCATCTTCAATCTTTATGATCCTGAATCCAACAAATATATGCTCTAACATTCTCCCCCTTTGGATCAAGATCATTTCTAAAAGATTTTGCAATGCAATCTTCTCTCTTGAAGCTCAATATGAATTTTGTCCCTCTTTCTGTACAAACAATACAATCTCCCTCTTTGTATTAAAAAATGATCTTCACAATCAATCAACATTCTCCCCCTATTCACATGAAAAATTGACATTCTTCCTTTCTTTGAAAAACTCTGTATCTTCAAAAAATTTCAGCAATCTTCCAAAAGTTTGTTCTTCAAGAACTATTAACATTCTCTCCCAAAGGTTGTAAACAAACCTCTTTCAGACATAGCTCTGATTGCTTTAGCAAATTATCTCCAACAAATCTGAAATCTTTAACCTCTTTCAGCTTTGAACAACAATCTTTCTCTAACAATCAATTCTTGAACATTTTCTCCCAACTATAACATTTATTGATACCAACTTCCCCTTTTTGATGAATAGAGCATCTATAGCATAAAAAATTTCACAAGAAATGTCTTCATATGTTCTGACCACTGATCTTACATACGGAGTCTCTGATTCGTTGCCAATTCGAACAAGGTATTTATCTAGATCTTTTCAAATCCAGACAAACTATGAAAATAACACCTGAATCAACAAATGAATCAGTTAATATGTCTGTCAGTAACACAAAGTCACTGTGTGTAACAAATACACAATGGAAAGGAGCTTTTGTGATGTTCACTCCCCCAGGACTTCCATTCAATCATCGAAACACCACAAAGGAAATTTCTATGAATGTTATGACAAGAAAACAAATTCCTTATATGCTTGTGCAAGTGTAGAAAGAATTAAGCATATGATGATTGCTTTTATAAAAGGATCAAAATTGTGTAAACCACTGAGACAACAATAGATAAACACAGACTCAATGTGCATGATTGAAGTGACAAGGTGGGGGCAAACTTCCTTCTTTTTCAATATCCAGATTTTCCAAATGAAAATCAGATAGATAATGTGTTGCGTCCCCTTAAAATATGAAACATTTTCTTGTTGAGAAGAAAATGAGTGGCTTGTGGGGTTTTTAACAAGAGTTGGCATGGGCTATTTGCCTGTTTCAATAATGTTCACCAAGAATTGTGAAACATTAGTAATGTGGCTGCCCGACTCAGAAAGTATTTGGTGCAGAGTTTGATATTCTTTTACTCTGTTCTCTCACCCTCTTTCTTTTTAATCATTTGAGCTCACATCTAACCAAACTCTCTTTTCCATTTTACCTTAACACACAACCCACACTCATTTATTTTCGACTCTTCACACTCAATCACTATGGATTAACTTCTTGGGTAGGAAACACTGGTTAACGTGAATCCATAGAAGTTTTCATTTCAGTCCTAGCACAAAGAACCCATATTTTCCTATGAAGCATATGTTGCTCAAAATGATTTAACTTGAACAATTAAAGCTCAAATACAAGTCAGATGTTTGTATGTTCAGAATATGATCATGAATATATGAGCATTTTAAAACATTGAAGATATTTCAAACAAGTAGATTGAATGAATAGACATGAATGCAAAAGACTTGTTTGAAAATCTGACATTGTATGAAAATGATCAGAAAAAAAATGATATAGCTATTTAGGTTTATGGTAAAAAATAATGGATATTGTCTATATGAAACAAAATATAGACATTCTTGAATGAAACGTTTAGAAATGAAATAAACGCTCAATATTCTTTGAATAACAATCGGGGTGTCTTACCATAGGAAATTTGTTACAATTTAGAGACATGGTAAGATCGTATCCAACAAAAATTAAACCGGTGTGTGTGAATACTTGAATGTATATCGAAAAGATAATACGCAAGTATTAATCTTTGGAAACACACAGTTTATAAACATATAAGCACAACTAAAAATGAAAACATTTAAAAATCACACTTCCAATTCATGAAATCTGTTTATGAATCGGGAAGTGGTTTGAACATTTTAAAAATACGTTTTCTATGATTGAAAGTTGTCCTTCTTTCAACCATATATGACATTAAGATAAGAAATGTAACCTTTGTCATTAAGTCTTAAAATCTCATGAAGTCAAGTTTTAAAATCATAATGATATGATCTTGATAGCTTATCTCAATATGCAAAAGTCTCAAAGTCATGTCAAAACAACTTTATTCACAAATTTATTGAAAAGTAAACAACAGAAAGAAGTAAAACATTTAGTGAACGAGTTCTGATCTGAAGTAATCAGAAATCATAATTCATACTCCCCCTGAAAATATATGCATCTGTAATTTGTCAGTGAAAAAGCACATGATAGAGATCTACAACTCCTCCTGAAGTGTAGTTCGTCATATATTCCGAATACATATTTCCAGAAACATATGTACTCCCCCTTGAAGGCTGATTTCCTCATTTGAGTATTGGAGTACAATTTCTTATCAGCCCGGGAGTATCATCTCTTTCCTCGTTGAAGTACGCGTCCTAAACTGTTGTGTTTAGAAGTCAAACTCCGTTGAACTACAGGTCGTGAACAGTAGTATTCAGAAGCCTCAGTTCATTGAACGGGTTCTCCTACTCCCCCTTGATTGTAGGTGCCTGCAACACAGAATCATCCTTCGGCTTTGGTACCCACAGGTATTTGGGTCCATGTTTGTGAGTTGCAGTTCTAATAGGAGTAACTGAGTAAGAACCATACCAGTAATGATCACTAGCTTTATGAACATAATCATGTGTATTACATTAAGAACAACACCTTTTTCTAGACAACCTGATCAAATGATCTCTCGAATAAGAAAAATCAGGTTTACCTTTTCGCACTTTGTTCTTCTTGGCTGTTGATGCATGGACACATGATTTGTTGCTTTTCTTTTCTTCCTTCTTTCCTTTCTTTTCTACCTTCTTCTCATCATCCTTTTCATCATCAGCTGATTTCACCTTCCAAACCAGTTTTTCTTCTTGATATCATCTACTTCTTCTTTTTATGTATGTATCTGAACCATCTACATTTTCATTAAAGAAAATATTAGTAGTTTGAATTTGATCAAATGAGTTAGCTAACCTTTTTGTAAAATCATGTTTCTTATGTGAGCTTGCAGTTGTCTTCAATGAACATTCAGAATCAGCTGAATCATCTCGAGGTGTGTGGATTTGTGACTCTGGAGTCATTTTCTCAGTCACCACCACCTTTGAAATAATGTCTTCAAGCTCTTTTATCTTTGAAGATAAAATGTCTCTCTCTCGGACAAGCAAGTCAATATTTTTCTTGAATTCAGACTTCGCTTTTCGCTCGTTCAGTGCATTCTCTGATAGTTCAGATAACTTGTCATTAAGCTTCTTAATCTCAGCCTCAAAAATATTCCTTTCTTCCTCAAAACCATTTTCAGCATTCTTTCTCTGACCAGATATCTCCTTGGCAAACTTTTCCCTTTCCAAAATGATTACTTTCTCAAAGTCAGACACTTGTTGAGAAAGCTTGATGCATTTAAGCTCAACCATCTTCTTTTCTTCACAACTCTTCTTGGAAAGTTCTGAGAACTTCTGTGCAAACTCTGATCTTTCTTTTTCAAAATCAGATTTTTTTTTGGCAAGGTTTTGCTCCAAATCAGATATATTCTTCTGAAACTTAGCATTAGCATCTTCCAGATCAGAAATCTTCTTAGGAAGATCAACATTTGCACTCTCCAAATCCTTATTGAAATCTATAACTTTCTCCATCTCTGTCATCTTCTGTCTTAACTCAGAATGCTAAGTCATTAGTTTCTCAGATTCTAAGCATTTATCTTCCAAATCTGAGATCTTTCTTTTTAGCTCTGAAATCTCAGCTTCCAAAAACTTAACTTTTGATGACATCTTAGTCCTACCATCATCTTCTCAATATGTTCCCACAACTGTTTTCCTGTAGCCTTTTTGCTTTCTAATTTGATAGAAATCTCTTTTGAAATCTCCTCTGAAATTCCTTTCAATATAAAAGATTTGGCCAATCTGTCAGCTTTATATCTCTTTTTCTGCTCATTTGTGTTAGCTATCAGGATCTACTTGAAACTCTTGTTTTTTCATTACCCAATCTGCATTATAAGTAGTATGAATCCATGTTGGAATTTTCATGTTTCCTTCTCTCCGAGATACTCTTATATGATCCCCTAATTCATGTCGGTCAATGAAATCCAAGAACTGGTTTTTCCATTGTGCGTACTCTCCTCTGAAAAGTACTGGGGGCTTCTCATCCATATTGATTTTAAGAGTTTCGCTGGAAGTCATTCTGTTACAAAAAGAACTTGACAAAAACGATAGTTAGTCCAAATGAAATCACACACTAAAATTCATAAAATCAAATTCCTAAAATCACCAATTCTGGAATTCGCAAGTTCTACAGAAATATAAAGAATTCGCAAACTACAAAAATAAGAGCAAGGAATTCGTAAATTACCACAAATACATGCAGAATTCGCAAGATACAAAAATTAGTAAGATCACAGAATTCGCAATGCACAAGAATTAGTAAGATGAAAGATATGAATTCTAAGAAATTCGTAACAATCTCACTTGCGAATTCTATACTTTTCGCAACACTCACAGAAACGAATTCTGCCCTTTGAAAATATTTATCAAACACTTTTCGCGAATATGGCCTATGCGAATTCTTCCCTTAGAAATAATTCGATAACAAAGTTTTCGTAAGAAATTCTTCTGTGAATTATAAGAATTCTCAACACTCTAGCTTGCGAAATCAGGACAATTCGCTATAGACACAATTGCGAATTCTGTCCTTCAACTTTTTTAGAAAATGATAATGCGAATTCTAATGAATCTACGAAATCTTGGAACTTTTTGCGAGTTCTTTCAAATTTTATGAATTCTTGACACACTGCGAGTTCTTGAGATAAGTCTTGCGAGTTCTTGAGCAAGATTGCGAATTCTTGAGATCTGGGATGGAAAACTCTCTGAATCTATCAAAAATCCACCTAGACCTCAAATTTCGATCTGAAACTTTGACAAAATGAACATAAACACACCTAGAACCAAAATCTAGCAATGAATTTCAATCTAATACATATACTAATACAAATTGATTCAATGAAGAGTGCGTCGAACTCGTGAACTCAGAACTTCGATAAAATCAAAAATTTACAATCGTTTACAGTGCAATTGTTCGAATCACCTATACAAACTCAATCTAGAACATAATTCGAATACAAATCCATTTAATACAACTCGCAAAAACACATAAAAACTCATAATCGAATCTGAACTTCAATGGAACAGTGTCGAACCCATTTCTTGATTTGATTTCAATCTGGATCTGCTCTCATACCAATTGTGAATGCCCAAATATCAAGTTCTAATTGCTATTCCAAACAAATCAAGATGAGAATTAAAATCATATGTCATTGATTTCCAAATCCACAGATTACATTCTCTCTCTCTCTCTCACTACTTTCTCTCACTAGAATAAATGACAATTAACTATTCTCTAATTAGCTCCCGTATCACACACTTACTTTCTGAATGTTACCCCAAAGATTACAAGAACAAGGAACCTATTTATACTAACAAACAAATACAAGAAACAAAACAATAGCATTGACTTTGACTTTATTAACAAAGACTTTGACTTTCATGCTTGAGAGTTGACCTTTGAGCTTTGACTTGCCTTACTTTCATATTCAATCTTTATGATCTTGAATCCAACAAATATATGCTCTAACAAATCCGATCATACTACGGTACGTTTTCTGATCAACAAATTTACCAGTTAAATCTGCGTCTAGTAGCGTGCAAGTAGACATGGGCGTTTTCGTTACTGCACTATCGGTCATGTTAAACTTTTTCAAAATATCTGGAATGTATTTAGACTGATTGATAAAGATACCATCTGAGGACTGTTTCACTTGAAGACTAAGAAAAAATGTCAGTTCACCCATCATACTAATCTTAAACCTAATCTCCATAATCTTCGAAAAGTTTTTACAGAATTTAGGATTTGTAGACCCAAATATTATATCATCTACATATATCTGTATTAAGATCAAGTCCTTACCTTGTTTCTTCAGTAATAAGATAGTATCAATCGTACCATTTTTAAAACCTGAGGCAAGAAGGAATTGTGTTAAAGTTTCGTACCATGCTCTTGGGGCTTGTTTCAGACCATATAATGCCTTATCAAGAACATAGACGTGGTCAGGGTGATGTGGATCCACAAAGCCTTCGGGTTGTGCAACATAAACCTCTTCATGTAGTATTCCATTCAAGAATGCGGATTTCACGTCCATTTGGTATATAGTGAAATTCTTATGGGCTGCATATGAAAGGAAAATCCGAATTGCGTCGATCCTTACAACAGGGGAGAAAGTTTCATCGTAGTTGATGCCTTCCTGCTGAGAATAACCCTTAGTGACCAATCTAGCTTTGTTTCGTACAACAATCCCAACCTCATCCTTTTTATTCCTAAAGACCCACTTTATGCCAATCACTAATTGATCTTTAGATCGTGGGATTAGCCTCCGGACCTTGTTCCGTTCAAATTGGAGTATCTCTTCTTGCATAACAAGTATCCAATCAGGATCTTGAAGCGCCTCTGAAACCTTTTTAGGCTCTATGGAACTTAGGAAACTGGTGTATAGATTGAAATTTGCAGACGCTGCACGGGTTTTAACTCCACTGTTGACGTCACCATTTATGTTATGTTGGGGGTCATCTCTAGTGCATCTAGTGGTAATAGGCAGGGGTTGAACAATTTCTCTATTGTCCAGCTCATTATATTCGTCAACAATTGTAGGAAAAACTTCAGACGTTGTTTGAACTTCATTCACAAGTGATTCTAAATGTTGTATTTCTGGTGAAACATAAGAAGTACTCGAGACTTCTTGACCAGAGTTGGAATCTGCAGAAACAGAACCATGATTAGTTTGATCAGAATCATTAGGCATTGTTGTACCTGATCAAGTTGTTGTGACTTGTTCAGATGGTCTAGAAATATTTTCAGTTGTTGTAGGGACTTCTGATGTTTATGCGGATGTACTAGATTTATCAAAATTTGCACAAACATCCATGCATGCATCAAAAAAAATAGAGCTAACTCAAATGTCGACAGTTAAGAGTTAGAATCAGAAGACTTATTCTCTTTTGACACGGGTTCTATTCCGTCTTGAATAGAAGCCTTTCCTTTCAGTTTGAGTCCCGAACTGTGTTGTTTAGAAGTCAAAGTTGAATTTTAATCAAATGACACGTTAATGCTTTCCATGACAGTCTTGGTACGACGATTGTAGATACGATAGGCCTTTGACGTCAAGGAATATCAAAGAAAGTAGCCTCCGTCTGCCTTCTTTTCAAACTTGCCAAGATTTACATGGTCATTTAAAATAAATCACCTGCAACCAAAAACACGAAGGAATTTAACATTAGGTTTTCTCTTATTTATAATCTCATACGTTTTCTTATTCAATCGCTTATTGATTATCATCCGATTCAGAGTAAAGCATGTGGTGGCAACGGCTTCAGCCCACAAATACAATGGTAGACCAGAGCAAACCAACATAATTCTGGCAGCTTCGACCAAGGTATGGTTCTTGCGTTCGACAACTCCATTCTGTTGCGGCCTACGAGCGGCAGAAAAATTGTGAGAAATCCCTACGGATTGTAAGTATCTTTGTAGAGTCTCATTCTTAAATTCAGTGCCATTGTCGCTTCGCAGTTTTTTGATTTTAAGTTGTAACAGAACTTGGACTTTCTTGATGAAGGCAATAATCAACTTTGGTGCATCAGATTTTTCTCTTAAAATCTCTAACCATGTGTATCTGGAGTATTCATCAGCCATGACTAAGATGTACTTTTTACCACTGATTGATTGAATTCTCATTGGGCCACAAAGATCCATGTGTATCATTTCAAGCGGCGACTTACAAGAACATTCTCTCTTAGCCTTATAGGAACTTCTTTTCATCTTTCCCATTTCGCATTCAGAACTCAAAGAATTCTTCTCGAATCGCAATTCTGGAAGACCTTTGACCATGCCTTTACTCGCCAATGTGTTTATAGCTTTAAAGTTTTGGTGAAAAAGGCAACGATGCCAAATCCAACTTTCTTCCTTTGAAGCTTTAGCAAGTAAGCAAACTGATCGAGTTGTTGAAAGTGTTGGAAAATTAACCGCATATAGATTTCTATATCTTTCTGCTATGAATATATTAGAACCGTCCAGATCTTCTATGTGATAGTGTATGATAGTAAACCTGACTTGGTAAACGCTGTCACAAAATTGACTTGTATTGAACAAATTGTTATCTAGCCCTTCCACATAGAGAACCTTCTGAATGGTTATAAAATTGTTTTTAAGCATTCCATATCCTTTAATGTAAACTTTAAGCTCAGAATTTGCAAATCCAACTCTTCCAGCAGGTTGTTCAACATAATCATGCAATTAGTCCTTGTACCCCATCATGTGCCTTGAGCATCCAGAATCTATGAACCATAAATGACGAGCCTGCAAAAGAAACATACTTACTTCGCTTTAGGTACCCATATCCAGATGGGTCCTTAGTTGTTAGCATCTTTCATCTTTTGAAAATCGTCAACCTTGCCTTTAACTCTCCATTCAAATTGAGGCTTAGGAAACCATTTCCAAACCATATTTACATTTAAATCATGAAAATCTTTCTTCTTTGAGAAATTATTTGACTTAGCCTTGAATACATGAATTTGTTATGTCGAGGCCTTAGAAAAAGATTTAGCTTTGGAAACACTTTTGACATTCTTTGGCTTAGGAGCAATGGAGTGAAATGAGAAAGAATTGCTACAATAGTGATTGCAAATAAAGTTCTTCCGAGCAAATGTCATGACTTTCGATTTATCAAAAGTTTTACAATTATTGGAACAAAATTGACATCTATTGTAACGCCCTGAAATGGTTGGCCGAAGAGCAGGTTGAGTCGATCCATGAACCTTGCGAGGCTCTGCTGCCTAATGGCTCTAGTGGTCAGGCCGCGCCGCCATCCGCACGGAGCCACTATGCGCATTTAAAAGAGAGAAAACCGGTCCCAAACCACATTTTTCACCCAAACCTCAAATCTTCTCCCCATTTCTCTCCCAAATCGACCATCCAACCTCCAAAACGAACCCTAACCCATTTTTGAGACTTTTCCCCTAAATCTAAGTGATTCTTCACCATCTAGCAAGTTTTGGAAGCTAGAACCGTCATCCCTCCATCTTCATCTTCTACACCAAACTTCTTAGGGCTTCACCCAACCTTTTTATCTATTTTGGACATGGGAAGTTTGTAGTTTATTTTGGTAACCTAGAGGTGTGTTGGTGGTGGATTCAAGCTATTGGTTAAGGTAAGCTTCTAATCCTTCATCTATGGAAATTAAGGTATTTTGGGTATGGATGAGATCTTCATGTAAAATGTTGGGGGAACGGTTTTATATGGTTAAATATGACTATTTATGGTTGGAAATGTATGGATCTAGGTTTTTGGAAGTATTCGGCTTGAAGATCCAAGTGTTCTTCAAAGGAGCTCAAGTTGGGTAAAATCTAGATGTAGCCTAAATCTAGCAAGGTGGGTTCAAATTGATTTGTGAAAACGTTGTAAATGCCAAAATGTTCATTTTAAAGTATTTACGTGTTTATCATGAAATTATTTCTAGTTGAGTTACTTGGTGGGTTTTCATCATTCGAGGTATTTGGATTTAAAAATCTTGTAAAAGCCCCACATTTCGGGATTTTTGGACATTTTGATAAATAAATCATGTTGATATGTTTCTTGATGATTTAATATATAAATGGAGGTCATTTGAAGTAAATGTCTTCTTAGGGCATTTAATCTTATAAACCGTTTGGAAAATGCATATTATTATATTATGAGGCATTTGGAAATATAAGGGTATGAGTTCATTTGGAAAAATGGTTTGTCTCAACCAACGATAAGTTTTGGGTTAATCATACTTTTGGTCATTGTGTTTGCATAACCATTATTAAAATGCATTTTATCGTTTACATTGACTTTTATGGTACGATAAAGTAAACTGTTGAGCTTTTGGCTCGGTTTTGACTAAATTGAATCTTGGGGACATTCGTCCGGTGTGAATAGCCCATTGTGATGTTTTGATTGATGACGTTTATTACGTGTCATTTGAGAATTACATGTTTTGAGTGTGTTGGTCATTCAATTGGAGTCATGTATTGTTATAGACTGTAATGTAATGGATCCATAGGCATATGATTCGATCTTTATCATTTTAAGAAAAAGGGTTATTGTTTCCATGTTGGGACCAGAATTAGTCATGGAATTATCGAGGGCCATATGGTGCAGGCTCGTGAAGTCTAAAATTTGGTCTTAGGCCCGTGATGTAATTGATGAGTCTGTTTTTATGGGATAGTCACTTCCCATTTATAGCTAGTTGAGACATTGGACCCTAGGGTGGCAACTTGGTACGATTATGTGGGACCGGATACTATCCGTGGGTCAGAAATGTAATCCTAATCAATGAACATGACTAGGAATAACTGGGTGCCCTCCCCCATACCTTAGTACGAGCCGACGTGTTCGTGGCCTTGATCCTAGTATGGTAAGCTCAATAACTTGGAATATGGCCTACTTTTGTGTTCCGCCACTAACCTTGGAATTCAAGTCTCCCCCGTCACCGAGAGGTGTTGTTTTGGGTATTCAGTTTTATCCTTGTTTTTCGGTGACGTTTTGAGTTTGGGTTATTCCCGATTCGTTATAATTTTGGAGGCTTGGGTTTAATCATATTTTGGTCATTTGGTTTATAAAGTCTTTTTTCAAATTTTAATATTTGGGTAATTACCATTATTCACATTTGCGTAAGCGTTGAGTTGCATCACTACATGAAACAATGTTTTGGTGTTGAGGCATTCATTTATAAAATGTGTATTATTGGGAAATAAATCATTCTTATATTTAAAGTAATTCTTTTTAAAGGATTTTGATTTAAGTTGCATTATTTTCGTTTAGCGATTTTATAATCATGACGAAAACTCTTGAACTCAATAGGCGTTAGCCTAACCTTTATATTTGTCGGCATGTGCATCAGGTTCCATTTCGGGATTAGTTCTAGCGACACTGTGAAGAGATGAGTGCTAGTTGTGTGCTCGAAGAAGTGATTAGCTTGGTGAAGTTTTCCACGTTTACTTTGGATATAGCGATTGTTATTGGGTTTTAGTAACATCCGACTTCAATCAGTCTTTATGTAAGACTTTCTTTATTTTGTTGATGGTTCAACCTAGAATTGTATTTCAGGTACGGACTTGTCGTAAAAGATTTTATTATAATTTAAAGTATTGTTGAAAATTTTAAATTAGTCGCTCTTTCCAAATTTCAGGGTGTTACATCTATTGTTCTCAAAACAGTTACAATTCAAACTACAATCACTAGCAGTCACAGTACAATCCTTTTTCACAATTTTCAGAAACATTTTCACACTCTTTCTTTTCACAAACTTCCTCCTCCGTTCTCCTTTCACTTTTCCATTAACATCTGAAAATCCAAAAGAAACTTTGTTAGTTGATTTCTTAGAGAGTGAATTTCTTTTCTTAGTTCCAGAAGTTTCACCTTTCTCGAACATACTGAGCTGCTTTTCAAAGTACGATGAATAAACAACTCTAGGTTTTGCAAGCGTCACGAACTCTGGGTTTGATCTTAAATTCCACTTTTTATCATCAAACTCCTTTTGTTCAGATAAATTCTTTTTGAACAAATCATTTTTCAAATCACTAATTTGTTTACAAAGCTCTTTGTTTTCTTCCAAACATTTATCAAGTTTGAAACGAATATCACAATTTTCATCTTCAACTTCTTCAAGAGACTTTTGTAAATCAGATATTTTCTTTTCAAAATTGGATGTTTGATGAACCACAAGGTCAGTCTCATGCTTTTTCAAAATAGGATCAGGATCTGAAGAATTCATCATCTCTTCAGACTTGTTCTCAACAAACTCAGATTTTTCATTAGAATTCATGACATGTGGAGACTTTTCTACCTTTACTCCATTTGGAGATTCAGAAGCAATAGATTCAGAAATAAAAGTATGATCATAAACATCAGTATCAGATTCATATTCATCATACTGACATTCAGTCTTAGATAAGATCTTATCTTCGTTGATTGATTCAGTATTTGTAGAAAGTGTGGAAAATAATGATTCGAATTCTACAAATTCTAAATTTCTAGTTTTGTAGCTTGAGTTCAAATCATTATATTCAATACCCATGGATTTAAAACTGGATTGTGAATCAGTACAACTTGATTGATCATCATCTATCACTTCCTTACCTTTTCGTGGAGTATCCGATACAATAGTCTCAGCTTTCACGAACGTGTCACAAATATCAGGAATCTTCTTCACATTTGAACCCAATTTATGAAAATTATATAAACCTTCAGGGGCTCTTTTTAAAACATCGTTTTCTGACAAACCTAACCCCAGTTTTGGACTATAAAAAACGAACATCCTGGAGTTTGTTTGTGAGAAGATTCAGAGTTTGTTCAGTCTATCCTCTTTTTAAGTTTAGATCCTCCAGTTACTTAATCTTACGGTACGCCTCATTGCGTTCCTGAAAGCAAACTTCAAGTTTTATCTTAAATTCACCCTTTTCAGAATTCAAATTCACCAAGTCCTTTTCAAGCTCAGTGATTTTGGATTTCAAATCAACTTTTTCCTATTTTAATTCATCTTTTTCTTTTTCTTTGTCCTCGATTAAAACTTTCAACAATGCATTTTCATCACGAAATTTCATCATTGACTGTCATTCATAGCTAACTTTACTTTTAAGCACATTGAATTCAATTTCCATACTCTGAATTTGAGCAAGTAAAGAATGAACTATATCAGAATTATCACTAACCTCAGAGTCACCATCAAAATTTTTAGAAGGCAGTGCATCTTCCTCGACTTTTGCCATCATGCATACCTGAGTGAAATGGGCTTCTTCATCATCTGAAGTCTAACACAGCCAATTCTCCTCTTCTGCCATAAGCACTTTCCCTTCCTCCTTCTTATTTGTCAACAATGATTTCTTTGCATAGTACTCTGAGTTCTTTACTTGCTTGAACTTGCAGTCTTTAGAAAAGTGTCCAAACTGTCCACAGTTAAAGCATCTTTCGCTTTGTGGATCAATCTTTTCATCCTTCTTCTCTTCCTTTCTCTCTTCTTTCTTTACATACCGGGGCTTGAACTTTTCAGATTTATCTTTCTTGTGACCTTTATACTTTGACTTTGAAAAATATTTCTTCTTACCAAATCTTTTGTTGAACTGCTTGGTAATGAAGGACAAATTCTCAGCAAACCTCTGAACATCATCATCTGAATGCATCTGAACTTCTTCCACCGAAGACTCAGAACTCGACTTGGGTAGCTCAGACAAATAAGCTTTAGACAGCTTGGACTTTGATTTTGATCCGAAACGAGAAGCAGAACTTGACTTACCCACTTTCTTTTTAGCTAGCAGAGCTAAGGACTCTTTAACCATTTTCTTCTCTTCACTCAGCATCTTTACTTCATCATCGTGTTGACACAGAGTAGTAAATATATCATTCACATCTTCTAGTTCCATGTCCTTTCACATCTGAAGATTGATGTCATAACTCTTCCATTCCGGGTTGAGATTCTTTATGAACTTGTAGTTGATCTCGGACACAGTCTGGTTCATGTCGTTCCTTCTCAAATCATTCAAAATCACATTAAACCTATTGTAGGTGTCTATCAGTGCTTCACCTTCCTTTGCTCGGAATCCGTCGTAAGCATTTATACTCTGATTTAGCTTTAGCTTTGATGGATCGGTTAGTGCCTTGGAATTATCTCTCCAGCTCATCCCACATTGCCTTCGCATAGTCACGGTTGTCTACACGATTGTAGATGTCATTGGCGATGGCCATGGTCAAGTAAATGAGAGTTTCTTCATCAATCTTCGCTTGTGCCTTCTCCCATTCACTTTAGTATTGGTACGGCTTTGGCACATACCTGACTAGAATTTCAGGAGAAATTTATGTGGATGGCTGACCAGGTATTGTAACTACTAGACAAACTAGTCCTTCAATGAAAGACTTCATATACTCCATGTTCTTATGATTTAAGAACCGAGTCATCTGGCGTTTCCATTGTTGGTATTCACCAATGGAAAGAACTAGTGGTTTGGACTGAGACCCCACGGAAAGTAAATCCTTTGACATCTTGGAAACTGAAGAATAAGAACTTGGAATGATCATTAGTTCGACAAATCAACAATCAACAACTCAGAAAAATTTCCAGAAAAAAAAATTCCAAAAATTTTTCCAAGTTAGAAATTCTCACACCACTGAGAACTTTAACTATTCTCACACCACAAGAAATCTTTTCGCACACTATATCTAATTCGCACACCACAAGGAATTCGTACAACAATTGCTTCAGAATTCGCACACCACCAGAAATTCACACGCCTTCCTATGCGAGTTCAAACAATTCACACGCAACGAGATGCGAGTTTCAACTATTCGTACGCTTCAGGATGCGAATTCTTGGCTTAGCTAAATTCAAACCTCAAAATTTTCGCACGACACCCTTATGCAAATTCCATACTTAGAAAAAATCTCGATCTCAAACTTTTCGTATCGATACAAATTATGTACTTACAAAAATTTCGGCTTCCTTATACGAATTTCTCAGAATTCGTATATAGTGCGATGCGAATTCCTCAAACTCGTATGCTTTGCGATGCGAGTTCTTCACTTTTCTTATCCTTCTTGATGTGAATTTCGTGCTTAGGGGCATTTGGGATTGCTTATTTGGAGTGCTTTTTAGCTTATTGCGGTGTGGCACCGAAGATAAGCCCTTTCTAGTTTTTGGATGGAGAAAATTTTAAAGGGCTTATAGCGGTGTCAAACCGTTGAAAATTTGTTTTTGATAAGTCATTTGGTTTTAACTAATCAACTTATTTGAAAAGTGCTTATGACTTTTTTGGTTATTTTATATGTATAAGCAATCCCAAACACTCTTGAGTAACAACTTATAAGAATATTACGTTTTCGTATCACAATAAGCTAATCCAAACACTTTTTAGAAAACTCCGGTTTGGAACCGCATAAGTTGATAAGCACTTTTCAAAATAAGCATAAGTTTTTTTAAATAAGTAATCCCAAACACCCCCTTAGAGAAATAAAATCCAACTTTTCGTATAAAGTTTGATGCGAATTCTTAACTTATCGTACGTAGGCAGATGCGAATTGTTAACTTCTCGTACGAAACACCCTGCGAATTCCTCACTTAAACTTTTCCAAAAATCAATGCCATGCGAATTATTGCGAGAATTGTGCGAATTACTCAGATCTTGCTAGTTCTTCGTGTGAGTTCTTCACAGTTCGACCAAAAAATACTTAGATCGATCAAAAACCCATCAAAACTCTGAATTTGAGTCTGTAAACTCACTAGTTCGACCACGAACAATGCTAGAATCGATTAGCCACAATGAATTACAAACAGATCGACTCAAGCATACATCTTGTTCAAAATACAGTGCGCAAGACTTGACTTATCAAAAAATCATAAAACTTCAAATCGAATCAAAATTACAGTGCAATTTTGTCCACAATCTAAACAAAAAGTATCTAGAACATCAATCGATCATTATACAACCAAAATATTAGCCAATTACACTACAAAATTGCAAAATCGATCAAGAATCAGTAAACAGGGTCGAGTTCTTCATTTATTGATTTTCTTCGAATTAGGCTCTGATACCAACTGAAAGTCCGATCCAAGTTCACACAAATGCACACTAACTAAGTATAAATCATTCTTTCATTAACTGAATCACAATTACAATGATTTCTTGATGTCGAATATCTCACAGTGCCATATACCTATTTAGAATATTCTGTCTCTAGAATATGTGTTCTCTCTGAGCGTATGTCTCTCTCGTATTGTACTGTGACAAATACAAAGACACTAGCTATTTATACGGTCAAGACAATTGAACTTACAACTCAATTAACAAATGTCAAAGTCAAACACTTTGACTTACAAACGTAAAAACAAAACCCTTTACACTTTACAACAATTACACTTTGATCCCTAATTTAATTTTGAATACAATATTGACTTAACATAAGGCATCGCGTTTCTTCAGAACCGTAGCCCAACCCCCATCAACACGAATCGAGAACCTATCAAGTAATTTTTTTGTGAACCGGGTAACAAAAGAGAGTGTGTCACGTCTCCACATCTTCACGAGTCATTCATGTATTATTCATCATGAATAATGTAACATTGAGGATGAATAATATAACATTCAGGGTGAATAATTCACGATTCATGAATTTGTGTATTATTCATCATGAATGTTGTGTAATTCATCCAGAATACTGTATTATTTATCATTAATGAATGAACGTTCACATTTGTTATTCATACTGAATGTGGGACAGCCGGGGATGTGCATACATATTCATAATGAATTAAACCGAATTTCGGTTGTGAATTGGGAAACAAAAGAGAGTGCGCCATGTGTCTACACCTTCACGGGTCATTCGTATATTATTCATCATTAATAATGTATCATTCAGGATGAATAATACAACATTCAGGGTGAATAATACACGATTTATGATAAATAATACAAGAATCATGAAGAATTATTCATCCTAAATGTTGTATTATTCATCATGAATAGTGAATGAACGTTCACCTTTGTTATTCATACTGAATGTGGGCATTTGAGGACGTGCATGCATATTCATAATTAATATAACACATATATAGAATTTCACTTAAAAAACGGTTCAAACGAAAAAAAACTATATCGAGATGGATGTCATATAGAAGAGCACGAAATTCTCGTTTTTTTGGTGTCATTTGTTTGATTAAAATATTAATAATTTTTAAGATAATTTATTTTAAAGTTTAAGGGGGTAAAATTTTTTTAATCAAAAAATAAACTAAAAATTCAAACAAGGTAGGTGCTGATTCAAATTTCCAATTTTGTCCTTAATCACTTCTCAATTAACCTTATTATGTATTAATCATTGATTAGTTTTCTAAGTTTTGATCAATGGTTAAGATTTTTCCTCATGTGCATAATGAAAGATGAGTTTTCATTGGAACCCACCCCTATATATATATATATATGTGTGTGTGTGTGTGTGTGTGTGATTCACATAATAAGCCCTAAACTTTTAAGAATGAGAGAAACAATCACAACCATTAGTTTAGAAGCGCTAAGTGTGTGAGAAGTAGAGAAGTGATCATAGCCCTTCATCTGGTCAACATTTACGACTTTAACTGTGAAACACCGGATAATTTGGTCGCATGGCATGTGAAAGATAGAGGTCTAGTCTCGTAACTTTTACAAATATGCGGCAAACGGGTTCATATGTGAACCCTTGTGATTCACATATGAACACGGGTAATTAGTTATGAATCACATATGAATTAATTAAAAGATTCACATATAAACTGGTTTACATATAAACTATTTAACAAATCACACGGGTTCATATGTGTATCAGTTAATAGTTAATATGTGAATCACGAGGGTTCATATATGCACGGATTGTTCATATGTGAATCACACGGTTTCACATATGAACCCGTTTGCCGCCTACGTGAATCACCTTCACGGTTTCACATATAAAGTTATGAAACTACCTGTCTATTTTTTGCATAGACACAAATTTGACCAGTCAAAGCCGCAAATTTTGACTAGTCAAGGCTGCAATTCTTGACCAATTTTGACCGTATGAAGGTGATATTCCCAAATTGTGAAATTCAATCAAGATTCACTCAAATGGTCATATGTATTTGATTCTCAAATTCACAAATTACAGACTCTTTCACTCTCAATATTTCTCTCACTGTGAATGAATTCTAATAAGTGCCACTCATGATTCCACAAACAGAAAAAGGATTATTTATACCTAGACAAAATACAAAGACAAAACTAACTAAACTAAACACTTTGACTTGTACTTTGACTTTCTTCTTTAACAACTTAACTTTGACTTTAATTCCCATGATCTTGGATCCAACATATTTGTGCACTAACAATCTCCCCTTTGGATTCAAGATCATCTTCAAAAAGAAATTTAGCAAAAACAATCAATCTCCCCCTTTATAGATCTTTAACAACTTCAATCTCTCACTTTAGCATCTTTACAAAGATAAGCTTTTAAGCTCCTCCTTTAAATGAAAAGAAATTTCAGCACCTCAGAACAATCTCTCTCTTTATGTCTTGACAACCAAACTACAGAGTTATAGTATTCTCCCCCAAAGTCTGTGAAATTGTTCTTCAAAAATTATAACAATCTCTCCCAAGGTTATAAAAACCTATTTCAGTCTGTGGAAAAGAAATTATCTTCAAAATCAGCTCACTTTGCTTCAACAAATAATCTTCAAAGAAATTTTCTGTAAGCTTCAGCGAACTTTCTGAGTTCTTTGAACTTTCTCTTTCATTTTGAACATTCTCCCTATATTTTGGAAATATACCCTTCAAATCTGTCATCTCTTGATCACGGGCTGCTCTTTAGACAATATTTCTTGAAATTAATTCTCCTCTTTTTGATGATGTATGTTGGGAACTGAAGAATTCATCAAGTATGGTTAATGCTGCTAGTTCAAAGTTACTACTGCTAGAAGACTTAAAAGTTAATACTACTAAGTGTTACTACTGCTAGTAGTTAATACTGCTAGTCAAAGTTAGTGCTGCTTGAACAAAGTTAGTACTGCTTAGCTAGTTAGTACTGCTAGTAGTTAGTGCTGCTTATTAGTTAATGCTGCTAGAAGGAATTTAATGCTGCTGAAGATTAATACTGCTTATATGATGAAGATTCGTATGAAAGGATATACATGGAAGCTTAGAGATATACATGGAAGATATACTGAAGATATTTTATTTATTGTAATTATCTTTGTTTTCAGTATATATATTGTATAGTTTAGAATAGTGAGTTAACTTTTGTATTCATTCATTCTATTAGTGAGAAAATCAACCTCAAGGCATAGATCCTAATTCTAGAGAAGTAGAATTCGTATTGGTGAGCCTGTTCATCAATATTGAGGTTGAGTGTGTAATCTTGTAACTTCAAAGCATTCAATACAAATTTACAGTTTGTTCTTCATATCTACTGTGTTGATTTACTGTTTCATTGAATATCAAAGTGTTATTCCGCAAACTTCTTTGATATTGTTTCTGAGAATTATTTCTTGTTGAGAATTCGATACTGACAACTGGTATCAGAGCCAAACTCTCTCAGAAACAGTTATTCATCATGGAAAATCTGACAGAATCAAGCAGTACTTTGGTTTCTAAGGTTCCAATGCTCAAACCAAGTGAGTTTGACATGTGAAATATCAGAATCAGACAATATATTCTTCTCACTGACTACTCAATGTGGGATATCATTGAGAATGGTCCTTCTGAAGCTGGAAGGATAGGACCAGATGGGAAAAGACCTCCACCAAAGACAGATGGTGAGAGGAAGATCAGACAGACAGAGATGAAGGCCTTGAGCACTCTGCTCTTGGCCATTCCCAATGAATATCAGCATCAATTTTGCAACTGCACTGATGCTCAGATTCTATGGAATGCTCTAGAGAAAAGATTTGCTGGAACTAACAGCATCAAAAGAAATCAAAGAGATGTTCTAAAGCAGCAGTATGAGAACTTCACTTCCACAAAGAATGAGTCTATGACTCAAACTTTTGATAGGTTCAACAAAATCATAGGTGAACTGGATACTGTAGAAGAAGCCCTCTAGTTATATTCACAATGCTGCACTTCTTTCAGCATCCACTGATACTACTGCCAACCCTGAAGCAGTTAGTACTGCCAGTGGAGTAAGTTCAGAAAAAGGCACTGAAACTATCTTTGAAGCCTTTTTGTCCAGTCATAGCAACAATTCTTTGATTAATGATGATCTGGATCAAATTCACCCTGATGATCTGGAGGAGATGGATATTAAATGGCAGATGGCCATGTTATCCATGAGGGTGAAGAAGTTCAATAAAAGAACTGGAAGAAATAACTTCTCTCAAAGAAGAGAAGATGGAGCTGGTTTTGACAAAACCAAGGTGGAATGTTATAAGTGTCACAAGAAAGGACACTTTGCTAGAGAATGCAGGAGTGCTGTTCCAAACAACAACCACCAACAAGCTCAAAATGGAGGATACAATCTGAACAAGAATCCTGCTCAAGCCCTTGTTTCTCAACAAGGAATGGGATTTGACTGGAGTGATCAAGCTGAGGAAGCCATTCAGAACCAAGCTCTTATGGCAGAAGTGTCTGATCTCCCCTCTGAGGTAAGCTCTAATCTTTGCACTAAATCTTGCATTGACACTATTACAAGATACAGGGATCACAATCAAAGTATGTGTGATGATCTCAAAAGATTAGAAAAGGACAAAAGAGATTATGTGTTGATAGTAGAGAGATTTGAAGAGCAAATCAAAGGCTTTCAAGCTAATGAACTTCAACACTCTTATGACACAAACTATTGGAAGTGGGAAAAGAATGAGTTAGAAACCAAACTGTCTAAGTCATTAGAAGAGAATGATAGGCTGAAAGAGGAACTGTCAAAAGTTAAGCTTGACATAGAAAAGTTTTCTGATGCTTCAAAAGCAATGGATTCTCTTCTAAAGGCTCAAATTCATGATAAGATGAAGCCTGGTATTTGATACAACAATACACCCCCTGCTTACAATAACAACTATATTTCTCCTACATCAGACTTGTTAGAAACTAAGGAGAAAAATGACTTGTCTGAAGAAGCTTTTAAGATAGATCCTTTGGATAAAGTAGTAGTTAAGGATTTGACTGAGAAAGAAGCCTGTGATAGCAGGAATAATCCTGTGAGTAAAAAGATACCATTAGAAAATAATATTATCACCAATGAGGGATGTGGGAAAATCTGGGTCAAGTCCAAGGAGATAGAGAAGACTAAAGGAAAGGATAACAAGGTCCATTACAAACAAACCACAGTTGTGAATCCTGGATCTTGTAAACAGTGTGATTGCAATAAAGCCAACAGCCTAAATTCTGGTTTAAAAAGAGGAAATCAAAGAAACTGGAATAATCAATGGGCTCAGAAACAAGGAGTTGATCTGAATAAAATCAATAGACCAAAACCTTGTTTTATATGTGGCAAGTTGAATCATTTGGCTAAGTATTGTTACTTTAACCCTATTAACCAACAGATGAACTTTCAAAGATTTGTGCAAAAACTTGTTGGTTATAGGAAGACTGAAAAGAAACATGTGATAAAGAAATCTGTTGAAAGTACAGGCATTTTAAAGAAAAAGATTTTAAAAGAAAGTGTCAAAATGTGGGTACCTAGAAGTACTAACAGTATTAGTAGTGCTAACAATATTAGTACTACTAACACAGTTACTACTGCTAACAGTGTTAGTACTGCTGAAAATATTAATGCTGCTAATACTGTTAGTACCTCTTCAAAGGTTAATACTGCCAACACAGTTACTGCTGCTAACACAGTTACTACTGCTAACAAGGTTAGTACTGCTAAGCATGCAAGTGTTGCCAAGGCAGTTAGTACTTCTAAAACCAATACTGATTCTAGCAAAAATATTTCCAAGCCTATTATTGTAACAAAGTACTCCAAGAATGAGGAGTTAAAGTTCAAAAATCTTGTCAAGAAAGAATGCAAGTATTTTGATGAGAAAGGGTTACCCAAGACCACTTTGGCTTGGGTTCCTACTTCATACTAATTGATTTATCTAATGTGCAGGGCAACCAACAGATCAAGGGAAAGAGCATTTGGCATGTTGATAGTGGTTGCTCTAGGCACATGACAGGCAACATGTCATGCCTTCAGGATTTCAAGCATATCAATGGAGGACATGTTGCATTTGGAGATAATCTTACTGGTGGTAAGATAAGTGGAAAAGGTAATGTCACCAAAGGTAAGATGACATTTGAGGATGTCTACTATGTTGATCAATTAAAGTACAACCTGTTAAGTGTATCACAGGTTTGTGACAAACAACATAGTATATTATTTACTAATAATGAGTGTATGATCCTTGCTCCAGGGTTCAAGGTAGTTGATGAAAGCATGATACTACTTAGAACTCCAAGAAAGGACAATGTTTACTGTCTTGATATGGACAATGTTGATAGTGATTCATCTCTAAATTGTCTTGTTTCAAAAGCTTCTGTAGATGAATCCTCTCTATGGCACAAAAGGATGTTTCACATGAATTTCAAGACTATGAACAATCTTGTTAAAAACAACCTTGTAAGAGGTTTACCTTCAAAAGTCTTTTCATGTGATGATCATTGTGTTGCTTGTCTTAAAGGCAAAAAACACAAAACTTCTCATAAGACCAAAGAGTTAAATTTTGTTTCTTCTTGTCTCCAGTAACTGCATATGGATCTGTTTGGTCCTACAAATGTTATGAGTATAGGCAAGAAATCTTACTGCTTGGTTATTGTTGATGATTACTCCAGATTTACTTGGGTATATTTTCTAAGGACTAAGGATGAGACAAGTGGACTTATCAAATCCTTTATTCTAAGAATTGAAAACCAAACCAATCAAAGAGTAAAAGTCATTAGATCAGATAATGGAACTGAGTTTAAAAATCATGATCTAAACACCTTTTGTGAAGAGAAAGGTATTGAGAGGCAATATAGTGCTCCTAGGACTCCTCAACAGAATGGTGTTGCTGAAAGGAGAAATAGGACACTAATAGAGGCTGCTAGATCTCTGTTGGCTGATTCAAAATTGCCAATTACCTTCTGGGCTGAAGCAGTTAATACTGCTTGTTATGTCCAAAGTAGAGTTCTAGTGGTCAAGCAAAAGAACAAGACTCCTTATGAGCTTTTAAATAAAAGAAAACCTTTCATTGGTTTCTTCAAACCTTTTGGGTGTCCTTGTACAATTCTAAATACCAAATCTCACTTAGGTAAGTTTGATAGCAAAGCAAATGATGGATTTCTTGTTGGATATTCTTCTCAGAGTAAGGCCTAAAGAGTTTTTAACTCATCTTCTAGAATAATTGAAGAAAGTTACAATGTCAAATGCAATGAGAACACACCAAATCCTGTTGGGTCTGGACCTCAGTGGCTATTTGACATTGATTCACTAACTAACTCTTTCGGTTTCAGTAATGAGTATGCAGGTTCAGGAAGTGGAGGATCAGGGATCACACAAGTTCAAGAAAGTATATCTAAATCTGTGATTTTTCCCATACCCACAGTGAATTCTGTTGAAGACTGTGAAAAGGAATCATTTACTGGACCAATTCAGAGTGAAGAAGAAACTAGAGATGAGGAGACTCAAGAAAATAATGAAGTGGCATCTGAAAACACTTCAGTTGAGTTGCATGACTCTAATCTAGAGGTTGGACTGAATGAAGAACCTAGTCATAACACCAGAGTTCAAAAGAATCATCCTCCACAGCTGGTAATAGGAGATATCTCTTCTCCTATGATGACTAGACATCAAAGAAGGCTTCAAGAAATGCAAGATCAACAGCATACAGTGCTTTCTTGTTTTCTATCTCAGCTTGAGCCTAAAAAGGCACATGATGCTATGAAATAATCTAGCTGGATAGAAGCAATGCAAGAAGAACTGTTACAGTTCAAGCTACAAGATGTATGGGATCTAGTAGACCTTCCTAAAGGTCACAGAGCAATTGGCACAAAGTGGATTTTCAGAAACAAGAGAGATGAAAGAGGTATTGTCATAAGGAACAAAGCAAGGCTGGTGGCTCAAGGATATACTCAAGAAGAGGGTATAGATTATGAAGAAGTTTTTGCACCTGTGGCTAGGATAGAAGCAATCAGACTATTCCTAGCCTATGCTTCTTACATGAACTTCAAAGTCTATCAAATGGATGTAAAAAGTGCTTTTCTCTATGGCTCAATTGAAGAAGAGGTATATGTCTGTCAACCACCAGGGTTTGAAAACCCAAGCTATCCAGACAGGGTATACAAATTAAAGAAAGCACTTTATGGACTACATCAAGCTCCAAGAGCATGGTATGACACTCTGTCATCCTATCTCTTGGAAAATGACTTTGAAAGAGGAGTCATTGATAAGACTCTATTTATCAAGAGAAAGAAGAAGGATATCTTGCTGGTCCAAATCTATGTTGATGACATTATCTTTGGATCTACAAGAGACAACATGTGCAATGAGTTTGAGGATTTAATGCATCAAAGGTTCAAAATGAGTTCCATGGGGGAACTTACTTTCTTCCTTGGACTCCAAGTTCAACAGAAGTCAAATGACATTTTCATCTGTCAATCCAAGTATGTGCAGGATATTCTAACCAAGTTTGGTTTCTCAGAGTCAAAACCTGCCAGCACACCTATGGAAACACATAAGCAGATAACAGCAGATCTTGAGGGGGAGGATATGGATGTGCATCATTACAGATCCATGATTGGCTCTCTCATGTATCTCACAGCATCAAGGCCAGATATAATGTTTTCAGTCTGTGTATGTGCAAGATTCCAAGTTAGGCCAAAGCAATCTCACTTTCAAGCTGTTAAGAGGATATTCAGATATCTCAAAGGGCAACCCAGATTGGGACTTTGGTATCCTCATGACTCACCCTTTGACCTAATAGCATACTCAGATAGTGATCTAGGTGGGGCAAACTTGGACAGAAAATCTACTTCTGGAGGATGTCAGTTTTTGGGTGCAAGACTAGTCTCATGGCAGTGCAAGAAACAAACCACATTATCCACATCTACAACAGAGGCAGAGTACATAGCAGCTGCAAGTTGCTGTTCTCAAGTCCTATGGATTCAGAATCAAATGTTGGATTATGGGGTAACCTTTCTACACACTCCAATTTTTATTGACAACAGCAGTGCTATTAGCATTGTGAATAATCCAGTCAAGCACTCAAAAACAAAGCACATTGAGATCAGGTACCACTTCATAAGAGATTGTAATGAAAAGAAACTTATTCAAGTTGTAAAAGTTCACACTGATAATCAGTTTGCTGATCTATTCACTAAAGCTTTTGATGTTGGTAGATTCAATTTCTTGGTAACTAGTGTGGGAATGATCAACTCTGAATAAGCCCCTTCTCAAAAAGTGGTTTTATACCTGTATAATTTTTTTTTCTTCTTGGTGTTACTAATCTTCTTTTCCAGGATATGCATAGCAGTACTCAGTGTTTCGCAAGTTTAAAGGAGTAAGTTAGTTAATGCTGCTAGTAGTTAATACTGCTAGTTAGTTAATACTGCTAGTTAGTTAATACTGCTAGTTTTTAATACTGCTTTCAGTTAATACTGCTAGTAGTTAATACTGCTTTCAGTTAATACTGCTTTCAGTTAATACTGCTAGTAGTTAGTACTGCTAGTGGTTAATACTGCTTTCAGTTAATACTGCTTTCAGTTAATACTGCTAGTAGTTAGTACTGCTAGTGGTTAATACTGCTAGTAGTTAATACTGCTCTAGGTTAATACTGCTTATGTCCCGAATACTATAAATACTCTTTGCCCGCCTAAAAGTTCATAACGACTCCTTGCATACTGTTCTCTTGCGCTCTAAACCTTTTCTCTCTCAAGTTCGAAGTTTTCAGGCAAGCTTTTCACTAAGATCAATGGCATCCATGACATTCATCGACGAGCACAATGAGATTGCGATGCTACAAAAGCCAAAGCAAGCTGCAGGATTTCATCAGATTGTGGATTTCCTCAAGTCAAGCCATATTGCTCATGCTCTTATTGTATCCCCTACAATCTATATCGAGCATCAAAGGCAGTTCTAGGCTAATGCCACCATTCTTGTTGAGAATGGTGTGCAAATGATCAAGACAAGAATCTGTGATCAATCACTAACAGTTACTGAAGAGGTTATTCGCATCAGTCTACGTCTAGACGACGCCTCTGGTATAACTTCTATCTCAAACGATGAACTGTTTTCAAATCTTACAAGAATGGGGTATGGAGGACCATTGGGTGTTTTCAAATTCTCAAAAGCCAAATTTTCACCCCAATGGCGTTTCTTTGTCCATAATCTTATGCACTGTATCTCCAAAAAGACTACTGGATGGAGTGAGTTCAGCAGCACTATTGCTTATGCTTTGGTGTGCTTGGCCACTGCCAGAAAGTATAACTTTTCTAAAATGATTTTCAGTGATCTTGTCTCAAACATGGGAAACAAAAAGAGCTTCTTTATGTATCCCAGGTTTGTTCAAGAAGTTATTACTCATGAATTGACGGATATACCTCAACCTGTTGGGGTATATGTACCCAAACCCCCCAAAGGCAAGGTTTTCTCAAATATGAGAAGATCTGCTGGGGACTCTGAAGAAGTTGACACCCCATTGTTCTCAACAATGATGGTGGTGTCCCAAACCAATGAAGGTATGGCAGCAGGGTCAAGGCCCCCATTAGACCAACCCACTGCTAGCCAATCCCAACCTTCCCTCTCAAAATCTATTCCCCAGTCCCTTCTTGAAAAACCAACCTCTCCTATCACCCAAACTTACAAGAGGAAACAGGTAAAGAAGGCTCCTTCCCTTCTTGTACCATCATCCCCCAAGCCTTTAAGCCCTCTATTGGAGCATTCTCCAGTAGAGAATATTCAAAGGGAATCCACAAGGGTGTCTCCCAACCCAAAGGAGGTGCTCTCTAAGGAGGAGGTAGAGCATATGGGTGATGAGGCTACCACTACTCCTGCTAGCACAGAGGAGGACAGTGGTAACATAAATAAGACCTCCCCCATGGCAACTTTGAATGAGCAATCATTCGAAGGTCCCTGGTGCCAAGAAACCACAGGGGTGGATAGTGCTTCTGCTAGGCAGAAGACTTCCACTACTAAAAGATCCAATGATCCTTCAAAGGAAGGTAACACTTCTAGAGAAGGTGAGGACAGATATAGTTACCAGGAATTGATGGAAACCATGGGAAACATCAACCTAGATGTTATGAAACAAGGAAAAGAAATAGAGGAGATGAAGCTGGTCATTCTGTCCCAACAAGTACAGATTGCTAAGCTAAAGAAGATGGTGCTAAGTCTGGTACAAAGGAAGAAGAGAAAGCAATTCCAACTAAGGAGAAGGACCACTGAGAATGATGCTCCCAAAAAGGGGGAGATCAACATGGAAGAAGCCACAAGAAAGGGGGAGCTTGATGGAGAGAAATTTAATGTTGAGGGGGAGCAGGAAGCAGAAACAGTTACTACTGCTGACATTAATAAAGCAGCAGAAAATGTGAAAGAAGTTTTAACAGATCTTGAGATTGCAGAAACCTTACTTAAAGCCAAGAATGATACTCCCAAGGTCACTTCAAAGACCAAAGGAGTAATCATCAAAGAACAAGGTGAAGTGATCAAGAAAGATAATAGCAAGAAGGCAATGAACAAAGACAAAGGAAAAGCAAAAATGGTGGAATCTGATCAACCAATCAAAAAGCAAAGGTTGGTTGAATCAGATGAAGCTTTAGCTAGAAAGATGCAAGATGACATTGAAGAGGAAGAAAGAGTTCAGATGGAAAAGGACAGGGAGATGGCAAAAGCTCTAGCTGCTGAACTGAATGAAGCTTATCAACTGAGTATGGCAACTGAAATTGCACAGAAGAAAGCTGCAAGGATGAAGAAATCAGTGGTGAAAACAGTTGCAAAGAAGAGAAAACCCTCAAAGACATTCCTAGGTACCCAAGAGAGAAACAAGATGATTATATTTCTCAAAGGTGCTGTAGGAGTCAAAAAGGAGATGTTCTCCAAAATGTCTTTTGAGAAGATCAAAGAGCTGTATGATTCAGAGATGTTGAAGCTTCAGGGAAATGAAACTGCTAGGGTGGAGATGGAGAAGAGGATAAAAGAAAGTAATGACTTTGATTGTCAAAAGCCATTTCCAGATGAGCAAGAAACACCTCCTAAGAAAGAGTCCACTCTGGGAGAAAGTCTAAGGACTTTAAAGAGAACAAAGATGATGGCAAGGAGAAAGCCAATCAAGAAGCCTAGAGTTTCTGAAGAAGAGGCTGAGAAGGTTGCTGAAGAAGAAGGGGCACCTGAGTCATCTAAACAGAAAGAGCCATCAAACACTGATGATGTAAGTTTGTATATGGTAGTGATGGACAAAGTGCCTGAACCAATTTCAGCAGAACCTGTAGGAGTTAAGCCTCCTGAGGTCATTCACTGGGATACATTGACAGTGGATGGAAAGGAATACATAAGGCTGAAAAGAAAGGATGAAAAGTATGAAGTGTTCAACACATGGGCAAAAATTGTCAGAACATGCTCTAGATCAGATCTTGAAGAGATGTTTGATATAGGAATGAAGTTGTATGCAGATATTCTAAAGGCTCCAGGGATTTCAATTACAAAACTGGTAATGGAGTATCTATGTATGATGTTCAAACCTGAAGAAGTAGAGCATTTGATCAAGGATGTCTTCAAGTCAGTCAACAGTTGGACTCTATATGAAATTAGTGAGTATATACAGTGACTTTGGATTTAAATCACACTGAATACTTCCTAGTGGATAGAGTGTATAATCATAGCAGATTGAAGCTACATGCCATGCTGAAGAAAAAGTTAAGATGTGTTCCAGATTCAGAAATGGCTAAATACTTGATTCAAAGAACCATCAATCAGAGTTTGGGATTGGATGCAAACACTGGAATTTAGGCCATGATAGAGTTTTGGGAGCATCTTGAATAAAATTTGAAGAACTTGACTTCTCTTCCTAAAAGTCAAGTTAGGGGGAGATTGTTGGGAACTGAAGAATTCATCAAGTATGGTTAATGCTGCTAGTTCAAAGTTACTACTGCTAGAAGACTTAAAAGTTAATACTGCTAAGTGTTACTACTGCTAGTAGTTAATACTGCTAGTCAAAGTTAGTGCTGCTTGAACAAAGTTAGTACTGCTTAGCTAGTTAGTACTGGTAGTAGTTAGTGCTGCTTATTAGTTAATGCTGCTAGAAGGAATTTAATGTTGCTGAAGATTAATACTGCTTATATGATGAAGATTCGTATGAAAGGATATACATGGAAGCTTAGAGATATACATGTAACATATACTGAAGATATTTTATTTATTGTAATTATCTTTGTTTTCAGTATATATATTGTATAGTTTAGAATAGTGAGTTAACTTTTGTATTCATTCATTCTATTAGTGAGAAAATCAACCTCAAGGCATAGATCCTAATTCTAGAGAAGTAGAATTCGTATTGGTGAGCCTGTTCATCAATATTGAGGTTGAGTGTGTAATCTTGTAACTTCAAAGCATTCAATACAAATTTACAGTTTGTTCTTCATATCTACTGTGTTGATTTACTGTTTCATTGAATATCAAAGTGTTATTCCGCAAACTTCTTTGATATTGTTTCTGAGAATTATTTCTTGTTGAGAATTCGATCCTGACAATGTAGAGCATAGAAATCATCAAAACTATCTTCAAGAAATGTCATGAATGATTTTCTGACCAATGATCTTTCCAAATGAGCATCTGAACCATCTGTCAATTCATAATATATTCATCTGAATCTTTTAAAATTCAGACAAATAAGAGTGAAAACATGAATCAACAAATGAATCAGTTAAGATGCCTATAAGTAGCACAGAGCCACTTTGTGCAACGGATGCACATTGGAAAGGAGCTTTTTGATGTTCACTCCTCCAGGGCTTCCATTTAATCATCAAAAATCACAAAGAATTTCTATGAACGTTATAACAAGAAAACGTATTCCTTGTGTGTTCGTGCATAGTGTAGAGTGATTGAAGCTACTTAGGCTTTTCAAATAGGCTCAAAATGTGTAAACCATTGAGACAACAATAGTAATACACAGACTCAAATGAAGATGAGATAGATTATGTGTTGCGTCCCCAATCAAAGTTGAAACATCTTCTTGTTATGAAAAAAGATAAGTAGCTGGTGGGGTATAAAGCAAGAGTTGCCATGGGCTAGTACATGTTTCAATGAAGTTCACGAAAGAATTGAGAAACAACAGTAATGTGGCAGCCCGACTCAGAAAAAAGTTTTGGTGCAGAGTTTTCATATTCTTTTACTTTGATCTCTCACCCTCTTTCTTTTTAACATTGAGCTCACTTCTAACCAATCTCTCTTTTCATTTTATCTCATCACACACCCATACTCAAATATTGACTCCTTGCCTCTCGATCACTCAGGATAACTTCTTGGGTAGGAAACACTGGTTATTGTGAATCCATAGAAGTTCTTTTAAAATCCTCACACTAATCCTGTGTATTTTGTCCTAAAAGCACAAAGTTGCTCAACAGTTTAACTTCAACAGTTAAAGCACAAAATATATGTCAGATGTATGTATGCTCAATAAGATAATCATGAAGATTTGAGCATTTTAAACATGGAAGATTTTCTCAAAACAAGGAAATTGAATGAATGAAGTGAAATCAATAGATATGTTTTGAGAATTTGACAATGTATGAAAAGATCAAATATGAATGATTTATCATTAAAAGCTTAGGTCATGAAAAATTGGAATTTGTCTATACGAATCAAATATAGACATTCTTGAAAGGAACGCTTTGAATGAAATAACGCTTAATAAACTTTGAACGTACACAAATGAGTGTCTTACCATCGAAAATTAGTTTCAATATGAGACATGGTAAGAACATAATCAATAAAGTACTAACCTAGTGTGTGTGAATACTTGACAGTATATGGAAAAGATAATACACAAGTATTTATCTTTGGAAACACACGGTTAGGTAAACATGAAAGTTCATAAAATGAAAACATTTAAAATCACACTTCTAAAATTCATGAAATCTTTTAAGAATTGAGAAGTGGTTTGAACATTTAGAAACATGTTTTCCATGATTGAAAGTTGTCCTTTTTTCAAACACAATGAGATTAAGAGTAGAATAATCCTTATGCTCAGCTTTAATCTCATAAAGTCAGCTCCAAAGTCATGAATGATATGATCATGTAAGCTCCCCCTCAAATTCTGCAAATAGTCAAAAAGTCATCAAAGGAACAAAGTCTTAATGAAAGAAAAAACATTTATTTGAAAATTAAAAACATGAAAAGAGTAAAACATTTAAAGAACGAGTTCTGATCTGATTTAATCAGAAATCAATGTCCTTACTCCCCCTAAACAAATGCATCATAAAAAAAAATTCAGTATAAAACATATGCAATTTCTCATATTCCCCCACGAATTTTGATCATCTAAACTTTTTTTTTTGGGAAAGGGTGTCCTGGGCCTTTGGCGCATACTAATCCCTTGGCAATGAAACCGACTGCTAAAGCATTCAGCCCTGAGGTTATACCGAGTGGCCACAAAGTTGCAAATGCAGGGAATCGAACCCGAAATTATGAACATAACCTTTCAGTACAGATATCGTTCAGATTAAAAATAAAGAAATGAAGAAAAATAACAAAAATAAACGGTACTAGGTAACGACATATTATGTCTTGAGGTTCAACATGTCAAGTTTCGAAATGAGAAAATTAAATCTTTTTTCGTCCAATGGCTTGGTAAACAAATCAGCAAGTTGATAATCTGTGTTTACAAAGTAAAGTTCAATTGTATCTTTTTCAACATTATCTTTGATAAAATGATACCGCACATCTATATGCTTTGTTTTCGTATGTTGGACAGGGTTCGCAGAAATAGCAATAGCGCTCTTGGAATCGCAGTAAATCGGAATTTTGTTGTATTTGAAGCCAAAATCTCGGAGTTGTGTTCGCATCCACAACACCTGAGAACAGCAGCTAGCCGCAGCTACGTACTCTGCCTCGACTGTTGAAGTAGATACACACAGTTGTTTCTTCGAAGCCCAACTCACGAGCTTATCTCCCAAAAATTGTATATGTCCCGAAGTACTCTTCCTGTCTAACATGCAACCTGCATGATCTACGTCTGAATACATTGTTAGCTCAAAACCTGTATCTTTAGAATACCACAAACCAAGGTCTGCGTCCCCTTCAGATATCGAAATATTCTCTTTACAGCCGAAAGATGGATTCTTTAGGCGAAGTTTGATATCTAGCACATAAGCATGTAGAAAACATAATATCCGGTCTACTTGCCGTTAAGTACATTAAAGAACCAATCATTCCTTTATAGGTTCTAAGATCAACTGTTTTTCCCGAAAGATCAGTTCCTGGTGCCATCGGGGTACCAATTGGAGTACAATTTTCCATGTTAAATTTTCGCAAAATATCATAAATATACTTCGCTTGATTAATGAGAATCCCCGTTGAAAATTGTCTAACTTGTAATCCGAGAAAGAAATTCATCTCTCCCATCATACTCATTTAAAATCTGGACACCATTATATTAGAAAAGTTCTTACAATACTTCGGGTTTGTTGAACCGAAAATTATGTCATCAACATATATGTGAATAAGAATGATATCAACTTTTTCCTTTTTGATAAAGAGAGTGGTATCAATTTTACCTTTCGAGAAGCCAGACTTGACTAAAAACTTGGATAGAACATCGTACCAGGCTCGAGGAGCTTGCTTTAGGTCGTACGAAGCCTTGTCAAGAATGTAAACATGATTCGGTTTTTCAGCATTGACAAACCCTTCTGGATGTGAGACATATACCTCCGCTTTCAGTATGCCATTTAAAAAGGCAGTCTTCACGTCCATTTGGTAGACATTGAAGTTTTTGTGTGCAGCGTAGGCTAGAAACATTCTGATTGCCTCTATACGCGTAACTGGAGCGTATGTATCATCATAGTCTATTCCTTCCTCTTGCCGGTATCCTTTAGCAACAAGTCGAGCTTTATTTCTTACCACGGTACCATCCTCATCTTTCTTTTTCTAGAATACCCATTTTGTACCTATAATTGTTTTTCCTTCCGGACGAGGTACAAGTCTCCAGACTTTAAGCAATTCAAATTGATTGAGCTCTTCTTACATAGTTATTATCCAATCTGGATCTGCTAGAGCTTCAGATACTCGGGTAGGCTCTATCTTGCTTAGAAAGGAATCAAACATGCACTCTTTTGCAGTCGCAGACCTAGTTTGCACCGGCTTTGACGGATCTCCAATAATTTGATGAACCGGTCGTTCTATGGTCCACTTATGTACATGAGGGAGTGGAATAGATGTAGACTGATCATGGTGATCATCTAGATATCCAGTATGTTCTTTTAGTTGGGGTTCAGTTGAAGTAACTGGTGTAGAAGTTTCAGTTGATTGGACATTTGATGTCTGTTGGATAGGCATGATAGTACATCCAACTGAATGCGTAACTTTTGTTCCTGCATTATCATGTGCAACTTCAATTGATGGAGTAGGTGTTTGAATTTGAATTTCATCTTGAATCGGGGAATCTGATTCAGTTGATACATCTGATGTGATTGGATGACGATTACTTGAATCTTCAGATCTGTCAATCACAACAGGTTTAGTCACTTTTGAACCAAGAAATTCAACATAAAAATGCTCAAACAATAAATCTAAATCTGTTAAATGAGATATAGACGTGGACGCCTTATCAGAAATAGAAACCTTAACCCCATGTTCCGGACTGATCTGTCCAGAAGCTAATACTCCTGTTATCACAGATTCTGAACTGAGTTGCTCATAAGCCATTTCTTCATCAAATGTAACATTGATGCTCACAACCACAATCTTCGACTTCTTCAAATAAACTCTGTATGCAGCAGATGTCTGAGAATAGCCTATGAAAATGCCTTCATTAGCCTTGGGACTGAACTTATTCAAGTTCTCCTTATCATTCATCACAAAACACCTGCATCCAAAGATGTGAAAATTTTTAATACTAGGTATTCTATTGTTAATCAAAGCAAATGGATTTTTACCAAATCGGTGATGAATGATTGAACACTTTTGAGTATAACATGCAACTGAGACAGCTTCAACCCACAAAAAAAGGTAGATTGGATTGGCTCAGCATCGTTTGTGCAGCCTCAACAAGAGTCCGATTTCATCATTCGACTACCCCCATTTTGTTCCGGCGTTCTAGCAGCAGAGAACTGATGAGTTATCCCGACCTATTCGAGATAATCGTCAACTGTTTTGTTCTTGAATTTTGTGCCATTATCAGTTCTGAGTAGCTTAACTGTCTTATGCAAGTTCACTTGAATGGTCTTCAAGTGTATCTTGAATAATCATCCACAATCACATGAACGTATTTCTTGCCGTTTATGCTTTGCGTTCTCATAGGACCACATAGATCCATATGCAACAACTCTAAAGGAGTACTTGTGCTTGGTTCAGTCTTAGGCTTGTGTGAGGCTCTCTTCATCTTGCCTTTCTCACACGCGTCACACAGATGTTCGTTCTCATATTTCAGCTCTGGAAGTCCTCTCACCAAATTTTCAGTCACCAAATTGTTAATATATCTAAAGTTGAGATGAGATATCCTTCTATGCCATAACCAGCTTTGTTGCATAAAGGCCTTAGACATTAGACACACAACATTATCTAGCTTGATATTCGACAGATTGATCGTGTAGAGGTTTGACTTTCGCGTCCCGACCAGGAGTTCTTTGCCATCTTCAGTTCTAACACAATATCTCTTGGCCTTAAAGTTCACCTCTAAATCTTTGTCGCAAAATTGACCAATGTTGAACAGATTGTGTCCTAATCCTTCAACATAACTCACTTTCTTTATTGTTACATTCTCTTGCACGACATCTCCATATCCAAGTATTGGTGAAAACTGGTCATTCCAAAAGCACACATTTTTGCAAAATTTCTCTGTATAGTTAGATAAAATATCTTTCTACCCTGTTTTATGCTTGGAACAGCCTGAATCCATGTACCACATATGACGGGTCTGCATAAGAGAAATCAAGCAACAATAGGTTTAGGTACCCCTTTATAGATGGGTCCTTTCGTGTTAGCACAAGATTTTGGCACCCATTTGAATTTGGGTCCTCTTTGTTTTTCAAAAACATTAGAGTGATGTATATAATAAGTACCAAACCAACAATCAGAATATTGTTGAGTCACAAAATCATTTCGCCCTTATGTGGAACACTGATTAGGCAAATGAGATAATTGGATCAATTGCTTCATTGTATAAGTCTTGTAAGAAGTTACAAGTTTTGTTTTATGAGAAGCAATATGACCAAGTACATCAGAATGACAACACAGTAGTCCTATTACAATCTATATCAGAAAATGATTTCGTAGACTCTTCAATCTTCCTTTTAGGTCGCCATTCTAGTCTCGCTTCAGACTTTTTCCTGCTCAATTCTGAAACACAAGATTTAGACTTGTTAGAAACATAAGATTTAAGAGTTTGTGTTTTCTTGTGCTTACCTGTGTTGGTCCGTTTCTGTGAGCGTCTTTTCTTTTGTTTCTTACCTTTAGAGTAATAGGTACTCACAGGAACTGAATCATCAACCTTAGTTGATGTTTCATCTTTCTCAAAGACACTAGGTAAAGCATCATTATTGATCACAAAAGAACAAACATCTGGAAGTTTAGCATTTAAATCAAACTTATCAACACTTTCATCAAAACATCTATTAGAATTTAAAAAATCATTTTCATCCGCAAATAAGTCATCAACATCATCATCAAATAGTTGTGGCTTGGAAGAATTTGAAAAGTTGAAATCATTGGACTTTTTAGAACATTTCTTTTGATAATACATGTTAGCACAATCTGAAGATTTAGGATTAGCAAAAACAATGCCCATGAAAACTTTACAATATGATGCATCTGAATCAGTGGAGTTGTTTACACAAACTCTTTCTGATTCGGAGTTATCATTTGCAACTTCAGATTTGAAATTAGTGCTCATCATAACAGTAGAAAATACAATTTTCTTCAGATCAACCAAAATTATTTCTTCTACTAAGGTGTTCTCAAGCTCAGAAATTTTACTTTCCAAGATGAGTGGAGAAACATAAATATTTGCTTTAACTGGTTTTGCCTCCATCTCCTCAGTAGAATAGCTTTGAAAATAATCGTTTTAAAGAAACTTTGGTTGTTCAGAAAGATAACTATCATTCAGCTTTTAATAGCAGAATGGTAGTTCCATTTTGGTTGTGTTCTTCCTGTTCTAATCTTCCTTTGCCTCAACCTCATCAGATGATTTTGTAACAAATTTGGGTTTCAAATGAGGATTTTTGTCAGCCACTTGTAAGAAGTCAAAATTATATAAAGCTGGCTGCTTTCGAATATCTTTCTTCAAATAATGTGGGTTATCGTAGCCAATACCTCAATTGTGTTTGAAATCTGTAACTTCCTTTGGTTTGTTTAGATAAATGGTTTGATCAGTTTGACCTCGAGCATAAAGCTTGGCTTTCACACCATTAAGCTTTTTCTGCAAATTTTTATTATCAATCTGCAAATTGTGAACTTTTAAAATAAACTCTTGTTTCTCACGTTCACACATGTTAAACTTAGAAACTGCTTCAGAAATTTGAGTTTCAAAACAAGATTTTTGTTTTTAAAAACAGTAGCAGCTTTGTTCAAAAAATCAATCAAGTTTTTGTTCCCAACAATTTCAGTGTTGAGATCAAAAAATGTTTGACGTTTTTTCGCTATTCTACTTTTCTCCTTTTTAAGCTTAGCTTGTAAGTCCTGAAGCTCAACCATCATGGTTTCCATTTTCCTTAAAAATCAGATTCGGAAAAATTATTTATCTCTTCAGAAGTCTCCTCATCAGATTCATCATATTTGACTTCCTTGCCCATTAATGTAACACCCTAAATTCTGTAAATAGCGACCGCTTTAAAGTTTTCCAAATACATCGATAATGCTACATTTCCAATCACAATTTATTATACAACCTCGATACACACATTTCATTTCATACAGACATTCTATAATAAGGACGAGCGCTACTAAAACCCAATAAAAGTCACTATCTCTAAACTGCGGAAGACTTCACCAACTACTTACACTTGCACAAAACTAAGGCTCCACTCTTCATAGCTGCTAGAACCGAACCCCAACTGAACCTGATGCACATGCCGACAAATAAAAAGGTTAGGCTTAACGCCTAGTGAGCTCAAGAGTTTTCATCATTAAAAAAATATCTTTGGAAAGAGGTAATGCAGTTTAAATCATAATCTTCCAAGATGATATGTTTGAACATGAGAACGACTCTTTTCCAATAATATGCAATTTGGGCAAGGAAACACCAATGTAAACGTTTTCAAATCCAAACTACTTCGGGGATAAGATTCCAACATATAACGTTCCTTCGTAAATTAAATTAAACCCAAGACTCACTTTAAATGGGAATAGAAACCAAACTCCCAACTGGAGAAAGTGAATAAAACTTTATATCCTAAAACACCCAAAACACGGGTGGGGCGTCGTACTCAACCCAAAAATCATGGATAAAATCCTTTTAAACAAAACGACACCGTAAACTAGGATAATAAAACTCAATACCCAAAGTAACACTTTTCAGTGACGGGGGAGGCCCGATTCCATAAATGTGACGGTACACAAAGTAAGCCCATTTTATGTTGTTATGACTAGTCATATAAACAGAAGTACATGCAAGGGATGTCAGGCTCTGTGGCATTAAACATACACCCACGGGATATCAACTTCAACCGCGAACGGTCTTTACGTTGAGTCCCTCATCCAATATCGTAATACTTAGACCTGGCAAAAAATGACACGACAGGCTAACTCGACACGAACTCGACACGAAATAAACGGGTTTGGGTAATACATTTCAACCCGTTTACTTAAACGGGTTGACACGACACGACACGAAAATTAAACGGGTAAGGTCAGGGTCAAAAATTTCAACTCGAAAATGACCCGAATAACCCGTTTATTAATTATTTATGTATTTACTTGTTTATATACCCATTTATAATTATATGAAGCCCATTTGTTTACCCATATATATAATAGTATCAGGCCCATTTATTTGGGGCCCAATTTAATTTTCATATTAGTTAGACTTAGGTCAATTACCATTTACCACTCTATCAGTATCAATCAGAATAATCAGAGAACGATATTGAATTTGTTACTTCGGCAAAAGACAACTAGCGCCTTTCGATCTTCATTCCTATTCAAGTCTCCAACGATTAAAATCCCCAAAACGTTCAACCCTCAATCATCAGTATGCTCGATTTATACTTGGTTCTCAGATTTTCATCACACACACAGAAGCGTCGCTGCAAACTGCAAAGAGTGTTCACTATTTTGAGGTAAATTTCAACCATCTTCCTTTTAGATTGTTTCTTTTCTTCATATGGTCCTATTCACTTGATGAATACAAAAGTAATTGCTTTAGGTTATGAGATTACTAGGTTTCACAATCGAAATCTTAAATTCAAGGTGCACATCTTCATATGAAAAGGGGGGGAGGGTATATTATACTCTAAATGACAATGTTTGTGGGTTTTTGAGATGATATTGATCAGAAGAGTGGTAGACCAAAATAGGCAAACTGCTAGCATTTGTATATTTGTTAATAGTGGTGTTTAGATATATTTTTCTCTTTCTTTTGAGTATATAAATCTACTGCTAGAATCCAGAAACGATTTGCATTCAGAAAATATATTATTTGGTATGATTTAAGCAGTTATGGCAGAAATCCAACTTTTTAAAATCTGAGATATATATTAAGGCTCAAAATCCCAAGATCTGTGTGAATCTATGGTGATTGGGTTTCTATAATTTGTTGATTGCATCCTATTTGTAAGTGAATGTAGATGGTACTGTAAACAACCATGTCCTTTTCAAAAAATTATGTTTTGTCTCATTACTTTAAGATGTAGATCATCTTTGTAGTGGCATCGTTATTATTTTCACTATTATCTTCCCAGTTATGCGATATAGCTGAACTTGATTGGCCTGGGATGCAGTGGTGATGGTTTACCTATTACTTTGTGTTGTGTTTTTTTATAAATATTTTAGAGATTACGTTAATTTAGAGATTGCGTTAAATTTAGAGTGTTGCGATTTTTTGGAAAATATTTTAGAGATTATGTGTTAATTTTAGATTGTTGCCTTTACGTTGATAATATGTTAAAGTGTTGTGTTTTTTTGGAAAATATTTTAGAGATTGTCTTAATTTAGAGATTGCGTTAATTTTAGAGATGACTTATTTCAAATCCTTTTTTAAAACTGATTAACTAAATTGTTGTATGTTGAACCAGATATACATGATTAGTTTTGATTCGATTAAATTTTGATGTTTAACAGTTTGGCCTCGAGAGTTATGATCAAGCAACAAAAAAGAAGTAACATATATTTGTATATATAATTGATTTAGATACGTAGATACCATTTATTAACAAATTTAGGAGGGTGTTTTGTTCGCAATATTTGAACATAAATTCAATGGAATAGGAATGACCAATTCCTCCAATTCTATTGCTTTGAACCTTTCAGTTAGAGTTAACTTGTCTGTGCAGATATTTTTTGGTTATGGATCCTATAAACTTGTCTGCCGATGAAGTAGAAGAAGAGGTCAGTGGTGTAGATAGGCTAGAAGTTCCAGCAGCGGCAACTTCTAAGGAGGGCCATGAACCAAGTAAGCTTAAGCCCATACTCCTTGGTAAGCCTTTGAAACGCCAACGTAAGCTTACTTCTACTGTTTGGGATGATTTTGAAATGATTGATGAATTAGATAGTAATGGAAATATCCAATGCAAATGCAAGAGATGTGGGGCTAAATACATTGCTGAAAGTAGTCATGGGACAGGGAATATGCGTAGGCATCTTAAGTCTTGCAAGGGAAAAAATTATAGAGATATTGGGCAGCTTATTTTACAATCTAATTTGAATGGTTCATTGGAAAGTAAATCTCTTAGGTTTAACCAAGATGAATTTCGGGAATTGGTTGCAATTGCTATTGCTAGACACAATCTCCCTCTTCAATTAGTTGAATATGAAGGTATTAGGAGTTGTTTTGCTTACTTGAATCCTGAAGTGAAATTTTTTTCAAAACAAACCACAAAAAATGACATATTGAAAATGTATTCAATGGAGAAATCTAAGCTTCTTAATTTGTTGCAATCTGTTCCTGGTCGAATAGCATTAACATCTGATTGTTGGACTTCTTTGACCACCGATGGATATATTTCATTGACTGCTCACTTTGTTGATAAGAGTTGGTGCTTGCAAAAAAGAATTTTATCTTTTACTTGCATGCCTCCACCCCATACTGGTGCTGCCTTGGCTGAAAAAGTTTGTGGTTTGTTGAAAGAATGGGGAATTGATAAGAAAATCGTCTCCATAACCTTAGATAATGCATCTAATAATGATTCTATGGTTGATGGACTGAAACTTGATTTGGATTTGATGTCTAACGGTGATTATTTTCATGTTCGTTGTTGTGCCCATATTCTTAATTTGATAGTGCAAGATGGTTTAAAAGAATTAGATGGGGCTGTTGTGAAGGTGAGAGAGTGTGTCAAGTATTGCAAAGGTTCTCAAAGTCGGAAGCAAAGATTTAGGCATTGTGTTCAACATGTTGGTATTGAGTCCACTAGAGGGTTAAAGCAAGATGTGCCCACTCGTTGGAATTCTACATTTCACATGTTAGATAGTGCATTATTTTACAAGAAAGCACTTCTCCATTTAGCAAAGACTGATGCTAATTTTGTTCATTGCCCAACTTCTGATGAGTGGATGAAGATTGAAAAAATTTGTAACTTTTTGCAAGTTTTCCATGAAGTGACGGTAAAGTTTTCGGGCTCTAAGTATCCAACCTCCAATCTTTACTTTCCTAATGTTTTCAAAATAAGGTTGCTTTTGAAAAACGAGAAGGAAAGTAGTGATAGATTTTTGAAGGACATGGCCAATAAGATGAACTTGAAGTTTGACAAATATTGGCATGAGTTTAGTACCATCATGGGTATTGCCGTTGTTTTTGATCCCCGTTACAAGTTTCAAGTTATTGATTGGGCTTTCAAAAAAATATATGGGTCTTCTTCCAACATTGAGTTGGATTTTTTTAAGGAAAAATTATTTTCCTTGTTTGATGAGTATGCATCTTGTACCACATCCACCGACAATCAAAGCTCATCTCGTGCTACCATTAATACTATGCCCGACACTGACACATATATGACAGTAATAAACTTTCCTTATTTAGTTTTGTGAATTTAATTTTTTGTTTGTACCTTGGCTAAGTTTTGTATTTTTTTATCAGGATTTTGATGAGTTCTCTAGCTGTGAGTTCACCACCGGTGGTAAATCCGAGCTGTAATCTTACTTAGAGGAGCCGAAATTACCTCGTATAGATGATTTCGATGTGTTGGAGTATTGGAAACCTCTTCAAGGACGGTATCCAATTCTATCTCAAATGGCTAGAGATATTTTGGCCATCCCAATATCTACCGTTGCTTCTGAATCGGTTTTCAGTATTGGAGGACGAGTTATTGATGCCTATAGGAGTTCGTTGAAACCAGAAACTGTTGAATCATTGGTTTGTCTTAGAGACTGGGTTTTTCATGAAGGTATACATTTAATTATTAATTTTATGCATTCGTTAACGTACTCAATTTTAACATTTCTTTTACTCAATTTTAGCATCAATGCATCCGGATGAAGAGGAGTTATGCAATTGGCTTTTAAGACTAAAGGATGACGATGACCGGGAAGAATCAAAGAATCAAAGTTTTCAAACACAAAAATCTGGATGAAGAGGAGCTATGTTTTGATTTTTGACTTTGGTTAGAACTCAAAGGATTTTTGGGGTTGTAATATTTTTATGCTTTGGATTTTTAATTTTCTGGATTTGGATTTCTATAAGTTTAAACTTTGAAGTTTGAATTATTTTAGTATATTTCTAAAGCTTTATTTTTTTGATTTTTAAGTTTTAATTTTATAAATGTAAACAGGTTAAACGGGTTAGCGGGTTAAACGGGTTATCGGGTTAGCGGGTTAAACGGGTTTAGTGGGTTAAGAGGATAAACGGGTTAATCGTGTCGTGTCGGGTTAGGCGGGTAAAATCAGGTCGAGTTCAGGTTGAGATTTTCTGACCCGTTTATTAAACGGGTCGTGTTCGGGTTAGGTCATCTTAACCCGTTTAACTCGTGAACCCGACACGAACCCGACACGACACGACACGTTACGTTTGCCAGGTCTAGTAATACTTAGCATGTAGGACTTACAACCCAATCTGGTGCCTAAACGTGCCTCAATGTGGAAAACTAGCGTTCCATCACTGGACATAAAGATTCCAAGCGCAAGGGATGTCAAGCTCAGTGACTTTAAACGTACACCCACAGGATTTCAACTTCAACCATAAATGGCCCTTACGTTGAGTCCCTCATCCAATATCGCAACCAAAGCTCTAAGTCGAGCTATCAAAACTGGACAATTGTCCTAAAACCCAATCAAAGTAAAATACCAGGCCACAGGCTCAAATAACCAAATGACTCATCGTCAAAAGAAATACAATGCGATAAAACGCACACGACCGGACTCCAACACAACTTAAGTTGAAACAGATCATTTTCCCAAAAATAAGTTTGCACCATTAACCCCTTTCAAAACATCCCATAACAAAAGGTTAGACATTTCTCCCAAAACACACTAAAAGAGTATTTACACCAAAAGACTTATTCCCCTAAAATAACTCATTGAAATTGTCGGTGCTTAAGGTTTGCCCATCAAAATACTTGGAAAGCGTCTTTTCCCCAAAACCAAAAGATGTACAACGTCCTAAATATTCACGAGATCTAGAATGACCAAAACCAAATGACTTACACCTTCGTACTTTTCAAAACATCTCATTTAATGAATGATGCATAAAACCTGATAAACACTTAAAAGAGCATTTTTGACCAAATGCCTAATTATGCAATAATTCATTAAAACCCATTCCTTTATGATACATTGAACAAAATGTCTAAATATCCCAAAGATATATGCCATATAAGTTTATAAAGTTAATCACGTTCAAAATGACCAAACTTATCAGCAGTTAACAATTTCATGTAATATGCAAACACTTTAAAATAACATTTTGGCATGTACAACGTTTTCGCAAGTCAACTTGAACTCACCTTGCTAGGTTAAGTTAAACCTAGGTTTCAATCCCCAACCATTGGCCTCCAAAAGCATATATCACACCCAAAGTTTTCCGAAGACATCCATTCCAACTCTTCAGCTCAAGCTTCCAAAACCTAGATCCACACATTTTTTACCATAAATAATCATATTCAACCTTTAGAAATGTTCCCCAAGTATTTACATGAACATTTCATCTTATACCCCAAAAACCCTAATTTTCCATACTTGAAGAAGGAGAAGATTACCTCAACTACTAGCTTGAATCCACCAATCAAAACACATGTAGGTCACCAAAACGAACCATAAGCTCCCAATCTTCAAATGATGAAAAGGTTAGATGAAACCCCCTAAGAGCTTGGCGAGGAAGATGAAGATGAAGATGGAGATGGTGAATAAATGCTCAATTCGAACGCCTTTGATGAAGTACCTAACAATTAGCAATAAATGGGGTAGAGGAGGGTAATTGGAACCCTAGGTTCGGTTTCTATGAAAGGGAGAAGTTGAGAGAGAATAACAAAAGAGAGATTCAGTTTTGAATGAGAAATGAAGCCAAAAATCAGATTTTAACTCGCCAAACCCCGCTCACGACAGTGCCTGGCGATAGTGACATGGTCACTATCGCGTGGCACAATCGCGCGGATTGTACCGCGGGTAGAATTCTCCCCGCGATAGGTACCGCAGATAGTACCGCGGATTCTATCCCATGGCACAATCGCGCCATAGGTACCGAAGCCCAAAATGTCCAAAAACTCACGATTCTCGCATGGGTCGATTTGAGGCTCGAAAGCACAACATTTTTTTCACCCAAAATGATAGACGGGAGGAGGAGGGATTACAACGAAGGGCGGAAACTTACTTTGCGAAAATCCGGGTGTTACAATCCTCCCAACCTTAGAATTATTTCGTCCTCGAAATATAGACTTCCACAAAACGTTACCCGCAGAATAGATTGCCCCTATTCCGCTAGCCAAAACTACCCCATAAATTTCTATGTTGGTCCTCTCGATAAGTGTCTCATTAGGCACATCATACTTACATCCGAGTGAGCGCTCAACTCACTAATGCAGTATTTACCCATAAGACTACGACTGTGTCCCAACCTTGAGCGACACGTACTACCTCAAGGGCATCCTGTGACCCCAACTCCTCATTGACTAAACCGTTTCATCTCAACGCAATTCTGAATCCGCATTCCAATACTCCACACCAACCCCAAAGGATTCCCAAATTCCTTAATAATTCACCCTTGATATTGGTAAGGCCTTATTTCCCATGACGTACCAATACGTGTTACTGGGAGTTGATTAATCCAAATTAGGCTATCATATACTTCCGATCTATTCTCAAATTCGAGCATTCCACCAACAAGATTTTACCACCCAAAGAAGATTATACATATCGATACTTAGTTACCAACATCTAGCCTCTTTTAAATGATGAAACTTAGAAGCTAATATTCCCTATGGCCCTACGAGAGTACCCCAACACTCCAAACATTCATTGATCTCTAAAGAACAATTCGACACCTATGGTCAAAAGATCGCACTGAAAACGTAGGTATACCGTCGAATATTTTATTCCACATCTGCATTGCTGAATTAAAGTTGACACCTAACATAACTCTAAAATTCCCCATCTTACATCTCTAACAAACGAATCACAATATCTTCTTTATTCCTGAAGACTCACCCCGGTGGCACACCCCAAACACATGCATGATGCCGAACAATCAACCCAACCACTCAAATTCAACCAAAAGCGATCAACCACAGAAGGCCTTAACCCGCAGATTCACCGAAGTAGAAAGACCACCCCTTAATTAACTGGGAGAAAGCATAAATCTAATACTTCAATTATTCAAGCATGAATCTATTCATAAACTGAAATCCAAAATTAAACTGGCCACAAGTCGAATCATTCGACGCTTCGTTCCACAAGGATTCCTCCAGTCCCTAATTATAACTCTTTTCACGATAGGGTTTAAATCTATAGGTCTAATGAGTTCAAGGTTTTCAATTACTATGCCAATTTAAACTTTTATAAAACTTTCAAATACATAAGCTTTATAACAATTAATCGTGCGGTAAAATACACTATCCTGCATAGGATAGGTTTCAAGATTGCTCACCGACGCTACACATATAAAACCGTTTTCAAATTTCGTATGATTCATTACTTACGTTAAGAGGACAACAACAAAAGATGCGCAACAATTTACACTGTATACATGGAAAGAAGATCCTGCACCACCACACGTGCAATAATTGTTTGTACAACTCCAAAAGAGAAATTCACAATTTTAACTTTAAAATTCTTCCTCTTTAACCAAAAGGCGTTGTGGCAAAAAAAAATTTAGCAAGCCCCATATGCATCAGTTTATTCCCCAAAGCTCGGTAAAATGATGGGAATGCAAATAAGTTTCAAATCGAGTTTAAAGCTTTAAGCCACACAGATAAACACATGGTAATGAAATTTCCCCAAAATAATGTGTGGGATGACATTTATTAACAAAACCCAACAATTAATGCACACAATAATGCATATGCACACGTTCCCAAAATTTATTTACACGACACAACATGTCGTAAGATGAGACACCATAAACTCAACTGAATTTTCATAAAACTCATTAACGTTAAAATCAAGCGGTGTCAAAATTTCCATTTTCCCAACATAAGAGTACAAGACGACAGAAAGTCTAAAAATGTCAAAACTCCAAAATCACAACATAAGATAAAGTGACCATTTTCAACAAAACTTTTATGAGACACGACGCCCAAAAAGCTCGTAAATTTACACGCAATAAAATTAAAACCCACGCATCTCCAAATGCACTCACGCGCCCAAAATGTCGTAAAACAATATTCCATAAAATTCAATATGACTCGTACAGACTAAAATTCCAAGAAAATTCCGACTCAACAACATGGGAACAACTCTTCCTTTAAAACCTTAACATACATGGAGGAGATCCAATGTCAAGGTCAAAAATTCCACAACTATTTGCCCAATAGCTCAAATAACATTACAACACGGATCTTAAAATATCCAAAAATAGCGTTAAACACAAAACATGAACGGAGAGATTTTCGATATAAATTTGCAATTACATGCAACAAAACAATTCCATGCATGCTTAAGCTCACGGTTTAAAAATCTGATGAGTGCCAAATGTTTTACCAAGAGTTTGTGTCGTAACTCCTTTTATGCTTTGAAAACATGAGAAACATTTTATGCAAACTTATTTAGAAATAAATTTCGTGCATGAATTTGGTCGGCACTCAATATCTTAGGACTACGCTTCTTAATTTCCCATCATACTATTGTCATCCAGATGCATCAAACATCTTAGAGCAGCAATCCCAGTTATTGGTTCACTTACAATTTCTCCTCGGAATTAGAATTGATCTAACAACTTATAGTTCTAATCCAACCAATAATTATGGCTCAAGATGATCAACATTAGTGCATTCATCGCACCTAACTATCACTCCAAAGTGACATTGTTATAAACATCAACCCTTCCTTAGATCACTCGCTTAGAAACTTTCTCACTACCCCAACGGTCATCATACCAAGGTAGTTCAAGCATACATATGTAGCTCGTATGTTCACCATGACACTGGCCAGGTGCCATTATGAACGTACCGTATATAATCATCCTTGCGACCTTCGACAAGTTTCCCGTTTCTAGCGACTCGATCAATCCCAAAATATCTTATCCTAAGGTACCTAATGTGCAGTTTTCCTTATAATCGCTTATAAGAACGCTAGTTTGAGTCTAGGCATCTAAAAATCAATACCTAATTCTCTCAAACTTAAGCTCTGATACCAACTTGTAACACCCTAAATTCTGGAAATAGCGACCGCTTTAAAATTTTCCAAATACATCCATAAATGCTACATTTCCAATCACAATTTATTATATAACCTCAATACACATTTCATTCCATACAGACATTCTATAATAAGGACGGGCGCTACTAAAACCCAATAAACGTCACTATCTCCAAACTGTGGAAGACTTCACCAACTACTTACACTTGCACAAAACTAAGGCTCCACTCTTCATAGCTGCTAGAACCGAACCCCAACTGAACCTGATGCACATGCCGACAAATAAAAAGGTTAGGCTTAACGCCTAGCGAGCTCAAGAGTTTTCAACATGAAAAAAATATCTTTGGAAAGAGGTAATGCAGTTTAAATCATAATCTTCCAAGATGATATGTTTGAACATGAGAACGACTCTTTTCCAATAATATGCAATTTGGGCAAGGAAACACCAATGTAAACGTTTTCAAATCCAAACTACTTCGGGGATAAGATTCCAACATATAACGTTCCTTCGTAAATTAAATTAAACCCAAGACTCACTTTAAATGGGAATAGAAACCAAACTCCCAACTGGAGAAAGCGGATAAAACTTTATATCCCAAAACACCTAAAACACGGGTGGGGCGTAGAACTCAACTCAAAAATCATGGATAAAATCCATTTATACAAAAAGCCACCGAAAACTAGGATAATAAAACTCAATACCCAAAGTAACACTTTTTAGTGACGGGGGAGACCCGATTCCATAAAATGTGATGGTACACAAAGTAAGCCCATTTTATGTTGTTATGACTAGTCATATAAGCAGAAGTACACGCAATGGATGTCAGGCTCTGTGGCATTAAACATACCCACGGGATATCAACTTCAACCGCGAACGGAATATAATAACAGTACATTTCATATCGAATTTTATGTGAAAAGTTAGTGTTTGGTGTTGGTCATTGCTTTATATGCTTGTACATATAGCATATAGACTTAAACCGAACTAACTTTGTCAAACATAACCATTAGAGGGGTTAAACATGGATAAGTGAAACAATAATTAAACCAAAAATGTGAAGGAAATCTCTAATCATGGTAAATATGCAACTTATGCAACTTGAAGGACTAAAAGTGGAAAATTGAAATATATAAAACAAAATATGAAATTAATAAAAATTCATAATCAGATTTCAATCTCCATCTCCTTCACGTTTCTCCTCAAAACCCTAGACCAAACCTTTCTCCACGAAATTAGACCTCAAAACCTTGAAGAAATGATGGGAAATTGATGATTTTGAAGCTAAATCTTGAAGGTAACCATTGGGTAAGCTTGTAATCTGGAAATATAAGTTATTTGAGGAAGATTTATACTAAGTTTGTGTGTGTTCTTGTTGATTAGGGGCTGGAGTTAAGGGATTAAAGGAATCAACACCTTGAAGAGGTGTAATCATCCTTAAAGGTAAGAACTTTGATAATCTTTGAGTTAGATGCTTAAATAATTTATCTAGGTTTTGATTATGTGATGTTCAAGGTTGTTAAACCAAATCAAGTTGGTTCAAGATGGTTTAGAATGGTTACCAAATCAAATGATAGTGTGATATCTTGAAATAGTTAAAAATGATGCTGTTGGAACAAACCCAAATCTGCAGGTTACTTTTAAAATGTGTATAAAATTAACCATTGATCCAATGGAGGTGTCTAATATGTGGTTGGAAACCTTAGTGTGTCTAGTTCAATTGTTATGAAGAGTACTAAAGTTGATTTTGAGCTTAAGTATGCTAAAATAGCAAATTACAGTAGCTGGTCTCTGTAAAATCGGGAACTGCACACTGTTAGTGCAAAATTCATATAAAATCGATCATAGCTTCAAACAACATGAATCTAGTGCGATTGGATTCCTAAGAGGCATAGGTACAACTTTCATTTATAAAATATCACGAAATTCAGCTCCTAAGTATGAGTAATATGTCCAACACGGAGACGGACAGAAGCTAAAATGTGCAGGGGAGTTTTTCTTTGCAATATTTTAATTGTTTTGTTCGATTCATTTAGCATCCTTTCATAACAATAGAATTGAACTATAAGACTATAAAGATACAAATAAGGTTAAATTAAGCTAAAAGAAGGGTGTTAATAGGCTAAGTAGATCAAATAAATATTGGTAATATTCGTATAATTCTAAGTATATATTACTTGTGATAGGAAATCTGATTAGCAAGGATTGGAAACATTGACATTCGAGCATCTTGTTTGATTTTCTCGGCTATATAAAGGTACGGATCTCTTATTTTATTGGAATGGGATTGACCTATTGTTGAGGGTTAATCCATTCAAATATGATTTACGAATTGTAAACTTGAGATACGAAAATATCTCATTGATGTTGATTCTTGGATTTTTATCGTGTAATTTCTTTGTTGAATTCCATTTGGTGATCCATTAGTTGAGCACGACTTAGGACTTTTCCAAAGTTTGTTGCTCCTAATAGGGACCGTTGGCCCGGTTCTTGAGTTTTACTCTGAATGCTGAGGCGCGAATGGAATGTGATAAATATGGTTTGTTGAATCGGTCCATTGACCGTGATATTATTAGATTGAGAATGGCACGACTAGATAGAGTCAATCCATATTGACATTGTTCATTGATTGTTGTTATATCTTTGTGATTCGGTTAGATCACATATGTTGTGATCCTTTACCCAGACACTTAGTCGGGGCACCGACTTTGTGATGCTTCCATGGTGGCTATAATCACTATGGCGTTCTTGTGTATGCGTGGAAAGTGCGCTGGCCCTGATCCGGCCATAGGGGCGAGAATGGATATCCTAGGAATAGAACAGAACCCAGACTGCTTTAATAGTAGTCGAGGGCTAGTGGGTGTCGTGCCCATACCGCTAGTTCTCACTTATGCCCATAGAACCGTACATTCTTTGGGAACAATGGGTTTAGTGTATTCGGGTGATTTATGTGAACTTGAATAACACGAAACACGGAACGGGTGATTACGTGAACCCTTTTCTTATATCTTTGTGATATTCGATTGCTTATTTTATCGTTTCATGATTATAGGGGTAATTTGTACTTACCCTATATTGTTTGTTGTTGATTTCATTGATCTGTTCACTGAGTTATTGCTCAGCCACGTTTGTTATTCCGCGGCAGGTTCTAGAGACAGATTTGGGGAATATCCGGGTTGAGAGACCAAGAGTGGATATTTTGAAGACTAACTTACCGGACAACCTTACTTTTGTATAGAAACTTTTGGGATTGTATATATATATATATATATGTACCTTAACATCAGGTTGTCTATAACTATTACTATATTGCTATAAAGGTTACAAAGTTGCTCTATATGCGTTTAAGCGAATATAGCTAGTATGGGATGTTACAGGTCCTTACGTTGAGTCCCTCATCCAATATCGTAATACTTAGCACATAGGACTTACAGCCCAATCGGATGCCTAAACGTGCCTCAATGTGGAAAACTAGTGTTCCATCACTGGACATAAAGATTCCAAGCGCAAGGGATGTCAAGCTCAGTGGCTTTAAACGTACACCCACGGGATTTCAACTTCAACCATAAATGGCCCTTACGTTGAGTCCCTCATCCAATATCGCAACCAAAGCTCTAAGTCGAGCTTTCGAAACTGGACAATTGTCCGAAAACCCAATCAAAGTAAAATACCATGCCACAGACTCAAATAAACAAATGACTCATCGTCAAAAGAAATACAATGCGATAAAACGCACACGACTGGACTCTAACACAACTTAAGTTGAAACGGATCATTTTCCCAAAACTAAGCTTGCACCATTAACCCCTTTCAAAACGTCCCATAACAAAAGGTTAGACATTTCTCCCAAAACACACTAAAAGAGTATTTACACCAAAAGACTTATACCCATAAAATAACTCATTGAAATTGTCGGTGCTTAAGGTTTGCCCATCAAAATACTTGGAAAGCGTCTTTCCCCAAAACCAAAATATGTACAACGTCCTAAATATTCACGAGATCTAGAATGACCAAAACCAAAGGACTCACACTTTCGTACTTTTCAAAACATCTCATTTCATGAATGATGCAAAAAACCTGATAAACACTTAAAAGTGCATTTTTGACCAAATGCCTAATTATGCAATAATTCATTAAAACCCATTCCTTTATGATACATTGAACAAAATGCCTAAATATCCCAAAGATATATGCCATATAAGTTTATAAAGTTAAACACTTTCAAAATGACCAAACTTATCAGCAGTTAACAATTTAATGTAATATGCAAACACTTTAAAATAATATTTTGGCATGTACAACATTTTCGCAAGTCAACTTGAACTCACCTTGCTAGGTTAAGTTAAACCTAGGTTTCAATCCCCAACCATTGGCCTCCAAAAGCATAGATCACACCCAAAGTTTTCCGAAGACATCCATTCCAACTCTTCAGCTCAAGCTTCCAAAACCTAGATCCACACATTTATGACCATAAATAATCATATTCATCCCTTAGAAATGTTCCCCAAGTATTTATATGAACATTTCATCTTATACCCCAAAAACCCTAATTTTCCATATTTGAAGAAGGAGAAGATTACCTCAACTACTAGCTTGAATCCACCAATCAAAACACATGTAGGTCACCAAAACGAACCATAAGCTCCCAATCTTCAAATGATGAAAAGGTTAGATGAAACCTCCCAAGAGCTTGGTGAGGAAAATGAAGATGGAGATGGTGAATAAATGCTCAATTCGAACCCCTTTGATGAAGTACCCAACAATTAGCAATAAATGGGGTAAAGGAGGGTAATTGAAACCCTAGGTTTGGTTTCTATGAAAGGGAGAAGTTGAGAGAGAAAAACAAAAGAGAGAGAGTTTTGAATGAGAAATGAAGCCAAAAATCAGATTTTAACTCGCCAGACTCCGCTCGCGACAGTGCCTGGCGACAGTGACATGGTCATTATCGCGTGGCACAATCTCGCGGATTGTACCGCGGGTAGAATTCTCCCCGAGATAGTGCCCTAGAGATAGTGACACTGTCACTATCGTGTGGCACAATCGCGCCATAGGTACCGAAGCCCAAAATGTCCAAAAACTCGCGATTCTCGCATGGGTCGATTTGAGGTTCGAAAGCACAACATTTTTTTTCACCCAAAAAGATAGATGGAAGGAGGAGGGATTACCAACAAAGGACGGAAACTTACTTTGCGAAAATCCAGGTGTTACAATTAAGCACATATGAGTTGTCTCCTCTTTGTCATCCTCATAATCGGTATGATCTAGCCAGTGATCATCTTCGGCCATAAGAGCTCATCTTCGGCCATAAGAGCTTTTCTTGCTTCTTTTTGCTTGGCCAGAAGCATCTTGTTCTTGTAGTACTTAGAATTGCGAACTTTTGGCTTTCGGCAGTCTTTGGCAAATTGGCCTATCATACCACAGTTGTAGCATTTAATCGGTTCTTCCACCTTCTATGTATCATTAATGTTCACATAGCGCTTTTCTTCTAGCTTCCTTCCATCAGACTTTCTTTCATTATACCTTTTTCCTTTGATCCTCTCCTTGTGTTCGTAATTCCTCGACCCTGAAGAATACCTATGACTGTTAGAACCCGATTTCTTATAGAACTTCTTCTGAAAAGCACGGGTTAGCAATAGCATAGCTTGCTTCAGATTTTCATCATCATTAGAATCGGATTCATCACTGTCAGAACCATCCGAACTAGAAACCACTATCTTCTTTTTCTTCTTTTTATCTTTCTTCTCATTCTCTTTCTTCTCTTTCTCTTTCTTCTTATCAACTATAAGAGCAACTAGGTCAGCAACTGGTTTTTCACTTTTCTTTTTCTCTTATCTCTCCTCTTCTACCTCTTCCTCATTCTGACGAAGTGTTTCATAAACTTCATGTAGAGGAATCTCACTCAGATCTTTCACCTGTTTCATTCTTCTTGTATGCTTATTCCATTCGGGTTGCAACAGACTCAAAAACTTCACATTATTCTCAATTTGCTTCTTCTTTACCTTGTTCTTAGCTAGCTCATTCAATAAAGAAATAAATCTTTCATATGTCTCTTCTAAGCTTTCACCAGATTTGGCCTTGACTCTTCATAGTTATTGATGCAATTAGCCACCTTCATCTGGATTCCAATCCTAGACATCATCATCATTTTCTCCAATTGATCCCACATTTTCTTTGCAGTCGCCTTGTACCTGTCAATCTTAAAGTAGATCTCATTTGGAATGCTCTGAAGAAATAGAGATCTAGCTTGCTTATCAACTTTATATCTGCTTTTCTGTTCATCTGAATACTTTACAAAATCAAGTGGAACTTCCTTAGTTTTCTTCTCTCTTGGCTCATCACCATCCTCACTATCAGATGTAACACCCCAAAAATTCGAAAATAGAAAACCAATTCAAACTTCCAAAAACTCTTAAATACAAAGCTTTGACATATCAAACATCTAAAGTTACAAGGAAGAATCACTATAACAATATATCAGAGTTCTAACGGAACTATCTAGTCCCACAAACTTGGGACAACATTAGTCGGGTGTTACTAAAACCACTAAAGTCGCTATCTTCACCAAACCGGATGACGTTACTAAAGCCATCCTATCGGAACTTCTACCAAGCTCCTCTTGCCACCCAGATCCATCTAAGACCTGATATACATGTCGAAAAGAAAAAGTGTTAGGCTTAATGCCTAGTGAGTTAAAGCAGTTTTCATCATATAAATCATAAAACATTTAAAATGAACATTTTACTCTGAATATGGCCATTTTAGAAATACTGATTGTAAAAAGGCTTTATTGGCATAACAAGTTCCTTCAAATTTCCAATCACCCATTTTAAATAAATAACCGACGTCCAAATTTTCCCCAAAACGCACCCACACGGTATTTCTCCCAAAAGACTCATTGTGTAATTAAAATAGTACGTTTTAACACCAAAGGCATGGATAAGGGAATACCTAAGATAACACCTTTCGGTGACGGGGGATACCCGATTCCATCAAATGTGGTGGGCATACAAAGTTAAGCCACGTATCAATGTTCTCGAGTTTCACATAAGACCATGGTTCCCCGTATCCGGCTCATCTGAGCTACCACCGTAAGACACCACTGATCCTAGTTTCTACCCGACCTCTAGATGAGTCTCATCACAAAGTCACAACTCCCCGAATCCGGCTCACTCTAGGCACCACCGTAAGACTTAGCTCCGTATACGGCTCCTCCAGAGCACCACTGAAAGCTTACATAATCAACATGACTTGGGGACCACTCACTAGACTCAAACATGGACACTAAAACTCCATGATGAACATAACGACTCATATGCCTATGGATCCAATGCATTACAGTGTAAACATTACATGACGCCATATGAATGATCTAACGCATCCAAACATGTAATAACCAATATCGGTATAATAATTGTATTTTCATAAAACACTCCATAAACCGGACAACGTCCCAAAACTCGTTAGCATACGATTCAAGCCGAAAGGCTTCATAAAACATTTGATACTCAAATAGAGCCAACCGATTTACAACTTTACCAAATATTCCCAAATTAAAAGGTATTCGTTCCAACAAATCACACTTTTAAAGTCAAGGTAGTTAAAGTTTTCAAATATAAAACCCGTAGGTTGAGTAAAGCCCCAAATGATCATATTTTAATAACCGCTCTTTAAAATCTCCAACACACACTAAAATCCCATTTAAAACCATTTGTACACCAAATCTTCCCGTAATAGGAACCAAAGCAACATAATACCGAAATTCATCAAATAGTCGAGAAACATGGATGGTGGATTAAAATCCCCTTTTTGATGACTCCAACATCTCATATATTATTGTAAACCATTTTCAACTATTTAAAACCCAAATATGTGCAAGTGTAAAAATGTTTACAAAACTTCTCAAAATGAAGCAAACTCATGGATATACTTTTAAAACCCAAAATATGTGCATTTTGACATGTATATAGTTTTTCAAAGCAACTAGAACTCACCTTGCTAGATTTAGACTAAATCTAGGTTTTACCGACAACCTTGAGTTCCTTTGAAGAGGAGATCTTGGATCCTTGCACTAGCTCCAACCTTTCTACAGATCCATTACTACAACCATTCACAAAGTTAAACCAAACCCTAAGATTGCAAAATAAGGTGAAGAGCACAAAACCCTAACTTTATAGATGGAAAGATGGGTAGATTACCTTGATTAACAACTCTTGGATTCACCCAATAACTTCAATCTACTTCCTTCTCTACTTGAAAAGCTCCAAAAGACGAAACCGTAGGTTAAAGAATCCCTCAAATCGGTTTTGGGAGGAAGAAGTTATGAGAATAATGAGGTTGGATCCCTAAAATCGTGACTAAAAATCTCAGACAAATTCCGCGACTTGCAAGTCGCGGCGCAAGTCACCCGTTTCCTGAAAAACTCACGTCTAGTGAGTTACGTGGCTTGTGCCGCGACCCAGAGTCGCGCACCAACCCGCGGCAGCCCAAAAATGTAATTTCTCGTGTTCTTCGCGCCTGATTCGATTCCCGATGGTTCCATTATGAAACTTACCTGATTTCCCGATACTTTTACGACCCAAGAGCCAAACGACTCCCGTAACACCGTCGAGGATAAATCCTAAAATTACGGGTGTTACAATCCTCCCCACCTTGAAAATGATTTCGTCCTCGAAATCAAAATTTGATCATCTTAACCACCATGCGTACTTACAGGTCTAATCATGCCTTTACTCATTTGCTACAATTCTCTAACCTTCGACCTCCTACCATATCATGGCCTGGATTGCAACCCACAAAGAATGAACTTCCTCACACAAGCATTCTGACTGGACACGTAAATTTCGACTATTAACACCACACCTTCTTTCATAGTCCGGGTGTCCTTGCCCAACCTATGAGACCCCACGTACCAAGGGAGAACTTTCTCCTTGGTCGTAGAGGATTCATACCTCCCTCCAAGTTCTTGCTTGGAAAGTTCCGACGGAAAGACGATCCACACAGCTCCTCATTAGATGTTTACCCCAGCAACACCTACGGTGCCCTTCCCGACTCACTAGATCGCATAACCGGTATGGGACCTTTGGCTTTAAATCCAGCGACTATCAAGAATTTTAAAAAGGAGAGTTTCACTCCCGACATTGTCATCTATCCGCAATGTCGTCCATTTGCAACTTCTTTAGGTAAGGTTAAGACCTAATGACATTTATCCAACATCTTAAATTTTTTCCCACTCGGAGAGGCGGTTGATTTTCAACTTAATCTTTCCATCGACAAATGCCACACAAGGGCCTATGACAAATTCTTAGAATCATAAGGGCAAAACACCTATCGCAGACGGCCATACCAGAGACGCTCAAAGTCTCATCCTCACCGAAAACCCATAGGCCATTACTTTCTAGAAGCTTGCAATTGCTCTGACACTTCACCCTATTAGATCGAAGGCCTTCGGTTACAATCCTCCTAAAAGACTCCGATCCAATTCCTTTGCGAACAAACATTTCGTGGGTTAGAGTAGATCGCACTCTGTCTACTGAACATTTACACGGCTCTCCTCCTACATGGCCTTAAACAATCCAATAATGGTTTGTCGGAGAAGTGGCCTGGATCCACAACACTTACAGGTACTTACTATAACGATACCTCAAGACGCTGGTTCTGAAGCCTATTAGACACAACGAAATCACGTTAACCTCGAATCATCTTAAACGTGGATGTCAACACTTCCACGGTTGGTATCCTCACTTTTCCTAAAGCTTAGCATAGGTCCCCTTGCAAGACTCACGCCAGAAATCCTCCATCTCTTCTCTTGTCAATCCTCAAACTTAGCACCATAATTCGCATTAACGGTGGTCACCTAAATCAAACAGCATCGACAATTTACTCTTACTTGATGTAGAATTCCACACGAATCCCTCCCAACTGGCACAGATGAGACACATGACACTCCACTTTATGGTAGCCGACGATTCCCATTGGCAGTTGAAATCTCATTTGAGTTCTCTTATTCCAGTCCATCAATGGACGCATGACGTGAGGAAATTCTTCCCTAGAGTCATTCGCCATCACACCTTCATTTCCAAAGCAACAATATTCTTCATTCCCACATTTACCGTATGGCACTCCAACTGCCAATATAAACCACTTGATCTAACACTAACTACCAAAATTTATTACTTAAAACCATCAACTTTGATTAATGGTAACCCCTAGTTTTAACCGAGTGGCTTATTCTCCAATACCAATGGATCGGATGTCTAGATTCCGCAGAATGATGAAATCGTTCCCATAGGCACGCTCTAGAATTTACTAGCACACTGACCATCCAGTGACATAACGACAAACAACGTCCCAAAGATTTTCACTCAACCAGAAAATTAAACAACTAAGATTGAAGTTACTAGGAGGTGTACCTGATACTTCCGTCGGGGTCACCCTTGCCTTGAGAAACTCTTAATGTTGTCTGTCTCCTCCTCCATCCTCGCGCTTGGACAATCTCTCTTCACATGGTTCGGTTCCTTGCACGTAAAACAGATTGTTCCTTTGATGGGGCAATCTCGATGAGACTGGCCCAACATCCCACACTTGAGACATGTAATGGGGTTAAGGTTGCACCTACCTGCATTCTTGGCTCGGCACTCTTGACACCACTTTGATTTCCTACGATAGCCAGTCTCCCTTTCATTGACATGATCATTACGCTCTTGGGATGGACTCCACTGGTCCTCCCGTTTCCTCTTTTCCTTAGCCTCCGCATCTTCTTCACCACTCCGAATATAAACATCTTCCATGAATTGTGATTCTTCTATTGCTCCTCGGAGGGTGGGGGCTTTAGAATTTCTGACCATCGCCTTTATGTCAGCTGGCAGTCCGTTCATATAAGTCTTGACTCTGTCCATCTCACTCAGAACAATATGTCCTACTAAATCCAATTTATCCATGAAGAGATTGGAGTATTCTCTCACCGACATATTCCCTTTCTTGTGGGCTCGGAGCTCCTCTTCTATTCTGTCTATCGCCCTTTCGTTACAGTACTCATCCAACACTTCCTTCTTGAATGCATCACATGTTAGCGACGAAGCAATAGCAGTTCCCATAGTGGTTTTGGTAACGTTCCACCAAGTGAGAGCTCGACCCCTCAACATGCGGGAGGCAAATTTCACCCTCTGCCCCTCCTCACACTCGCTAGCGTCAAAGGCTTGCTCCATCTCTTGGATCTAATTCAAGCACGCCACCGGACTATCAGTTCCCGAAAACTCTGGTGGCTTGCTGCACAGAAAATTCTTGTATGCGCGGGTCCTCTCGTTATATTTCATGTTAGCAGCAACAAGATCCTCCAGCCGGGTCACATTCCCGGTGCCACCGAGACACCGCACATCAGGTTCGTTAATTATTTCACGTCTTCGGTCATTCGCATCTCTGACCTCCAACGTCTTCATTATTCTCTCCTCTTATTGCTCCATGGCCGACCTCATCACTCGAACCACTTTATCCAACAACTCGCCATGAGGATTCGCCTCTTGAGTTTGCATTTCTATTCCTGTATCCGCCATTATTTTCTGACACACATGAGAATGAGATTAAGAATCTTACACCAAATCTAGATTAGCAACTATGACGTACTATTACACATATCAAGTATCGTAATAATGGAGAGTCAAGCACACTCACGTAACATTGTATTCATAATAACAGTAGCTAAGTGAAATTATGAACATAATATACATAAGGATCCACGTCACCATAGTCACGACTCTTAATTAGTGTACTTTTGTCGACCACCGCAACCCACACTCATCTTAAAGGTTCTACCCAGAATGAACAAATCATAACTTAAAGTCTCAGCTTAAGTCTAGGCATCTAAGATCTATACCTAGTTCACTTAAACTAGAGCTCTGATACCAACTTGTAACACCCCTAAAATTCGAAAATAACAGACGAATTAAAACTTCCAAAAACTTATAAATACAAAGATTTGAGATATCAAACATCCAAAGTTACAAGGAAGAATCACTATAACAATGTATCAGAGTTCTAACGGAACTATCTAGTCCCACAAACTTGAGACAACATTAGTCGGGTGTTACTAAAACCACCAACGCCCTCTATCTTCACCAAATCGGATGACATCACTAAAGCCATCCTATAGGAATTTCTACCAAGCTCCGCTCGCCACCCAGATCCATCTAAGACCTGATATACATGTCGAAAAGAAAAAGTGTTAGGCTTAACGCCTAGTGAGTTAAATCAGTTTTCATCATATAAATCATAAAACATTTAAAATGAACATTTTACTTTGAATACGGACATTTTAGAAATACTGATTGTAAAGAGGCTTTATTGGCATAACAAGTTCCTTCAAATTTCCAATCACCCATTTTAAATAAATAACCGACGTCCAAATTTTCCCCAAAACGCACCCACACGGTATTTCTCCCAAAAGACTCATTGTGTAATTAAAATGGTATGTTTTAACACCGAAGGCATGGATAAGGGAATACCCAAGATTACACCTTTCGGTGATGGGGGATACCCGATTCCATCAAATGTGGCGGGCACACAAAGTTAAGCCACGTATCAATGTTCTCGAGTTTCACATAAGACCATGGTTCCCCGTATCCGGCTCATCTGAGCTACCACCGCAAGACACCACTCATCCTAGTGTCTACTCGACCTCTAGATGAGTCTCACCATAAAGTCACAAGTCCCCGTATCCGGCTCACTCTAGACACCACCGTAAGACTTAGCTCCGTATACGGCTCCTCCAGAGCACCACCGCAAACTTACATAATCAACATGACTTCGGGACCACTCACTAGACTCAAACATGGACACTAAAACTCCATGATGAACATAACGACTCATATGCCTATGGATCCAATGCATTACAGTCTAAACATTACATGACTCCATATGAATGATCTAACGCATCCAAACATTTAATAACCAATATCGGTATAATAATTGTATTTTCATAAAACACTCCATAAACCGAACAACATCCCAAAACTCGTTAGCGTACGATACAAGCCGAAAGGCTTCATAAAACATTTGATACTCAAATAGAGCCAATATGGCTATATAAGCCGATTTACAACTTTACCAAATATTTCCAAATTAAAACGTATTCGTTTCAACAAATCACACTTTTAAAGTCAAAGGAGTTAAAGTTTTCAAATATAAAACCCGTAGGTTGAGTAAAGCCCCAAATGACCATATTTCAGTAACCGCTCTTTAAAATCTCCAACACACACTAAAATCCCATTTAAAACCATTTGATGACTCCAACATCTCATATATTATTGTAAACGATTTTCAACTATTTAAAACCCAAATAAGTGCAACTATACAAATGTTTACAAAACTTCTCAAAATGAAGCAAACTCATGGATATACTTTTAAAACCCAAAATATGTGCATTTTGACATGTATATAGTTTTTCAAAGCAACTAGAACTCACCTTGCTAGATTTAGACTAAATCTAGGTTTTACCCACAACCTTGAGTTCCTTTGAAGAGGAGATCTTGGACCCTGACACTAGCTCCAAGCTTTCTACAGATCCATTACTACAACCATTCACAAAGTTAAACCAAACCCTAAGATTGTAAAACGAGGTGAAGAACACAAAACCCTAACTTTATAGATGGAAAGATGGGTAGATTACTTTCATTAACAACTCTTGGATTCACCCAATAACTTCAATCTACTTCCTTCTCTACTTGAAAAGCTCCAAAAGAGGAAACCCTAGGTTCAAGAATCCCTAAAATCGATTTTGAGAGGAAGAAGTTATGATAATAATGAGGTTGGATCCCTAAAATCGCGACTAAAAACCTCAAACAGATTCCGCGACTTTTCCGCGACTTGCAAGTCACGGCGCAAGTCACCCGTTTCCTGAAAAACTCATGTCCAGTGAGTTATGCGGCTTGTGTCGCGACGTAGAGTCGCGCACCAACCCGCGACAGCCCAAAAATGTGATTTATCGCGTTCTTCGCGCCTGATTCGATTCCCGATGGTTCCATTATGAAACTTACCAGATTTCCCGATACTTTTACGACCCAAGAGCCAAACGACTCCCGTAACACTGTCGAGGATAAATCCTGAAATTACGGGTATTACAATCAGACTCATCATCTGGAATTCTTGATGTAATGGGAACCATAGGACCTTCTTCAATTGAAATCTTAATGTTCTCTCCATTTGCATGTCTATCAATGAAATCCAAGAATCTGTCTTTCCACTGCTCGTACTTACCCTTGAAGAGAACAGATGGTTTGACATCAGTACCAATTGTGGTCCCAATATTCTAGCTATTGATTGAAACACAGATTATCAAAACATCTTTTTTTGAACAATCACACTAATTACAATGACTCATATCCGTATTTGTTACATTAAACAATCAAGCTCTATGTGTATGTTTTTCATAGTGTAATCTTACTAATCTGCACGTGTGTTCTTGTTATCTAAAACACTAAGACTCTGCTATTTATATGGTCGACATGACCTTTTAGCAATAGTCAACTCTTAATCACTATTACAAATACCACCACACTTTACAAACCCTACACTTTTGACCCTTCTTTTAATCTTGAATACAATTTAATCTTGAAAAAAAATTGGCAATAATCTTTAGAACTTCTTTTCTCTTGAAAATCTTCATCAAATGGTCTTTTACAGCTTTGACACCTTCAAATCTTTGACACTTTGCTTGATCTTTGATAGCTCTTTAAATTAATCTCTCCCTTTGGATTACTTTAACACTTTCTTCAATCTCTGACTTTGACAGTACTTTCAGATTAATCTCCTTCTTTGGATTTCTTTTAATCTTCCCCTTTGAGTAAAAATTACAATTTCAGATAAGCTCAACATTTCTCGACTTTAATTTCTCATTCTTGTATTTTCCCCTTTGTAACATCTCGCTTGACTTTCACTTCGAAATGATTCTCAATTTGATTCTGACTTTGAATTCTCTAATTATCTCTGCTTCGAAATGATTCTGACTTTGATTCTGACTTTGAAATCTTGAAATTCTCCCCCTTTTTGATGAGTTATGAGAATCAGAATCATCAAAACATTTCAAGGTCAGTTATGTCTTTGAATTATTTCTCCCAGTATGATCAAATAAGTACAGTCTTCATGAACAATCTTCCCCAAGTAGGAAAATATTCAACCTCCCCCAATTTGATCTGATATCAAGTTTCTGCCGTCAATTCATAAATATATTCATCCAAATCTTTTCAAATTCAGACAAATTAGGAATGGTAACCCTGAATCAACGAATGAAACAGTTAAAATGTCTGCCAGTAACACAAAGTTACTAAGTACAACGAATGTACAATATAAGGAGTTTGGGTGATGTTCACTCCCCAGGACTTCCATTCTATCATCGAAAAACACAAGGTTAATCTATGAACGTTCTGACAGGAAAACAAATTTTCTGTGTGTACGTGTTTGTGTATGAAAGAATTAGCATAATGATTGCTTTTCATAATAAGGATCAGAATTATGTAAACCATTGAGACAACAATAGTTATACATAGACTAAATGTGCATGAGAAAGGGTCGAAGGTGGGGCAACTTTCCTTCGTTTTCAATATTCAAGTCTTCCAAATGAAGATCAAATAGAATATGTGTTGCTTCCCCTTGAAAAATGAAACATTCTTTTGTTGAGAAAAGAATGAGTAGCATGTGGGGTTTTATACAAGAGTTGGCATGGGCTAGTTGTCTTTTTCAATGAAGGTCACGAAGAAGTGTGAACCAACAGTTTATGCGGCTGCTCGACTTAGAAAAAATTTGGTGCAGAGTTTATTATTCTTTTACTCTGATCTCTCACCCACTTTCTTTTTAAACATTTGAGCTCACTTCTAACCAATCTATCTTTTACATTTTACCTCAACACACTCCTATAATCAATTCTTTTAACCCCTCTCCCCTCAATCACTCAAGGATTACTTCCGGGGTAGGAAACACTGGTTAACGTGAATCCATGGAAGTCTTTTAAGCACTCACACTGAGTCGCATGTATTTTGTCCTAAAAGAATGTGTTGCTCAACAATTTATGTTGACAGTTAAGCACAAGAAATCATTATTATAATATGTATGCTCATGAATAATATGAATGAAATTTGAGCAATTTGAACATTTAATATTTCTCAAAACTTTGAACATTTATGATCATTCAATTTCATTGTTTTGAGAATCTGACAATGATAAAATCAGATCAAATATCATGAAGAAAAATATTTTGGGATATCAAAGAACGAAAGTTGTTTATATGAACGAGATATAAACAATTTATCAATGAAAGCACATTTAAAGTAGGAATGACGTCTGATTTCAAACAACTTTGAATAGCAAACGGGAGTATTACCATTGAAAGATTTATCTTTTGAGACATGGTAATAACAAAATCAATGAGAATGTACTGAACTGATGTGTGTAAGAATACTTGACAGTATATAGACAAGATAATAAACAAGTATTAATCTTTAAGAAAAACACGGTCAATTAGTCATCAAAGTATCCAAATGAAAATCATTTAAAATCACACTTCTCAATTCATGAAAACATTTTAAGAATAGGAAGTGGTTTGAACATTTAAGAAAACGATTTTCACAAGCGAAAGTTGTTATTCTTTCAACAAGTGATAGAGTTTAAAATTCAGAAAGATATACCTTCAATGCAGAAATCTAAACTCCTACTAAAATGAATAATATCTTTGAAGCATCCTTGACAAAACATCAGACATTCTCCCTCGGTATCAGTAAAAACTCAACTCATTAAAAAAGTTATGACAATCAAAGTGTAAGTAACTTTTCTCTACTCCCCCTTAAAGATATAACAGTGAAACTCTCATAAACTCCCCCTCGAATCAACAGTAAAAACTCCTTTGAAAGATGTTTTCTATTAAGCATCCTTTTAGAAGAAAAACTATTGAAAACGGGTTTTCAACTGAGTTATTTAGAATCCATTTGTACATATTCTCCGGTGAGAATAGTAACTTTTCATATTTACCATTGAAGACCGAGTCTTGAACTGTTTTGTTCAAAATCCAATGCTCTTAAATATTGAAGACCGGGTTCTGGTCTAGTGTAATCAGAAACTAACATTCGTTGAAGTATGAGTTCTGAACTGTTGTATTCAAAAGTGTACTTTGATCTTTTAGATACGGGTTCCAAACTATAGTGTTTAGAAGCCATCCATCTTTAACAATGAGGCTTGAGTCCTAAGTTGCTTCACTTAGAAGTCATTGTTCTTTCTCCCCTTAGTCTTTAGGTGCCTGCAACACAGATTTAGCTTTTGGTACCCACTGATATTCGGGTCCTGCTTTGTTAGTTGCAGTTCTATTAGGAGAGATGTAGTAAGAACCATACTAGTAATTCACATAACTTTTGCTAACAAAATCATTTATACCACAGTAAGAACAATTAATTTTCTTCTGTGTGAACCTGATCAATTGATTGACAGTGTAAACAAGATCAGGTTTGCCAAAAGTTTTACCTTTAAGAGCATTGTTTCTTTTAGCATTAGATGCATGCACAAATGATTTATGTTCCTTCTTCTCATCTGAAGAACCTTTCACTCTCCAAATCCACTTTTCTTTACCATTTGTCCTTTTGTTTGTACCTGAACCATCAACAAGTTTATCATAGAAAAGGTTAGAAGGACGAATCTGATCTTTATAATTAAAAGTATGATTATCGTCTGAATCAAATAAAGGATTATTAGAAACATTCAGAAAATGAGAACTTGTAGCATTCTTGAATGAGCATTATGAATCAGCTAGATCATTTCTTGGTGATTGAACAATTGATTCTGGCGTCTTTTGTTCAATCAGATTCACGTTGAACATGATCTCTTCAAGTTCTTTGATCTTTATTGACAAGTTGTTTCTTTCCTTTGAAAGTATGCCATACTTCTTGTGCAATTCAGACTTTGCATTCTTTTCCTTCATGTTCTTGTTGACAGCTCAGATAATTTCTTTGTAAGCTCGGAAATCTCTATCTTAAAAACTTTCTTTTCCTCTTCTTAGTCTCTCTATACATTCTTTTGCTCAATCTTCTTTCTCTTTTTCTCAAATTTATCTCTATCCATGATGATAACTTTCTCAAAGTCTGACACTTATTGGGAAAGCTTTATACATTTAAGCTCTACCGCCTTCTTTTCTTCAAAAGCTTTTCTTGAAAACTCTGAAAACTTTTGAGAAAATCCTTTTCTTTCTTTCTTAAACCCTTCTCTTTCTTTCATTAACTTCTTTCCATCTTGAGAAATATGATCTTTCAGTTCAACAATCTTCTTTTGAAGTTCAACATTTTCTTTTTCAAACTTGTTTATCTTCTCTTGATCTCTTTTGTTGCCTTTCTCTTGGGTTGCTTTTTCTTTCATCATGTTAATCTCAACTTCAAGACTAAAAACTTTGTCTTTCAACAGATCTCTTTCAGTAAAGATTTGTGAATTTATCTTTTTCAGCCCATCACAAGTTTCTCCAGCAATATTTGCTTTTCTTCTGAGATCTTCAATCTCTCTTTGCATCAAATCCTTCTTTGACCAATAAGAATTTGAATTAAGACTTTCAAACTTCTTCAGCTTGGTTGGAAGATTTGAGATCTCATTCTATTTAGAATCAATTATCTATGCAAAATTAATTTTACAATTAGACATGCAATCTAAGCAAATGAAATCCTTTTCTAGAACTTTAGAATCTCCTTTCATTTTATTGATCTGAGTAAGAAGAGATGAATTCTGAATTTTCAGATTTTTATTTTCAGCTTCAAGTGCAGGAATCTCAGGCATATAAGCGATAGTACAATCTCTCTTCGTCAACACATTATTTCCCTTCTCATCAGTATATGGCATCTTGAAATCTGTAGAAAAATGAGCTAGAAATGATCGTTAACAAAAATTAGAATCTTTAATCACACTCAGAAATATGTCCCCCTACGCAGACTTAGCACGGGGGTCCCGCTCAGTCTCATATTGCATATTGCAACTTGATATAAAAAAAATTAGCTAGAAATGATCGTTAATCAGAAAATCAAAAAAATCACTTGAAAAATATGCTAAGTATAGAATTCGTATGGCACTTACATACTATAATTCGCATGCAAGAATTCGTATAAACAAGGATTAGAAGACTTCACTTTTCTCATGTAGCATTATGCAAATTCTAGCTTTTCGCATAAAATTATGTGCGAGTTCTGCACATTTCGCATGTAGGAAGATACGAATTCTGAACTTCTAGTATGAGCAATGATGTGAACTCCTCCCTTAGAAAAATTTCAAGGCTTGAACAATTCGTATCGATACGAATTCTTCCCTTAGAAAAATTTTCACTCTCAGATGCGAATTCTTAGCTTTTCGTATAAGCTTTCATGCGAAATTTGGACTTTTCATACAACACTGTGATGCGAATTCCAAAGAATTCGTATGAGACTCTTATGCGAATTTTTTCCTTCAATGACTTCTGCGAGTTCTTCGTGCGAGTTCTTCATGACTTCTGCGAATTCTTTGGATCTCGAGCGTTTTTTCAAAAAATTCGACTTAAATCCACTCAAAACTTGAAATTGGACTCTAAGACTTGGTAGAATCTATCATTGTAGCATCGAGAGCAACCCTATGGCATGAATTTCTTCAAAAATGAACATGATTAACGAATTTGTTCTTTAACAGCCCGAAAATGAAAAGTTTCCAGAAATAACAATTTCAATCCAATTCATCCAATTTTTGATCAATTGTGTTACCAATCCGAATCAAAACTGTTCAATATCAATAAGTGATCACAATTTGATGGAATTCACAAACAAATCATCACAAAATCCGAATCTTGATCGATAACTCGGTGTCGATGAACAGTGAAAAAAATCGATTTTTCTTCTTTTATGATCCAACTCTTATACCAAATGTGATCCAAGTATTCTAGCTATCGATTGAAACACAGATTATCAAAACATCTTTTATTGAACAATCACACTAATTACAATGACTCATATCCCTATTTGTTGCATTTAATAATCAATCTCTATGTGTGTGTTTTTCACAGTCTAATCTTACCAATCTACATGCGTGTTCTTATTATCTAAAACACTAAGACTTTGCTATTTATATGGTCAACATGACCTTTTAGCAATAGTCAACTCTTAATCACTATTACAAAGACCACCACATACTTTACAAACTATACACTTTTGACCCTTCTTTTAATCTTGAATACAATTTAGCTCTAACACCAATTGAAAGAGCATCCTTGAAGTCATCTTGACCAACCACCACAGATCTTTAAACACAGAATCAGAAAATATCAAAATCTGTGAAAAACTCAGTCATAAAAATGACCAAGTATAGAATCCTCACGCCTCTATGAAAACTTTTCGCATACAAGATAAAATTCGCACACCAAAGACTTAATAATCAAGCTTTTCGCACAAAGAAGGATACGAATTCCTAAAATTCGCACGCTGAAGGATGCGAATTCTAAGCTCTTCACATGTAGTTCGATGCGGATTTCAGGCTTTTCGCATATAGTGATATGTGAATTTCAGACTTAAGATTTTCACCAACTTGAAAGCTTTTCGCACGAAGAGCTTGTGATGCGAATTCTGGACTTAGAAAAATTCTCAATCTCAAACTTTTCGTATCGATGTGACTTCCTGACTTAGAAAATTTTCAGACTTGAGATGCGAATTCCTCATATTTCGCACGCTTTGAGATGCGAATATCTCAAATTTCGCACGCTTTGAGATGCGAATTTCTCACTTTTCGCACATAACCATATGCAAATTATGTCCTTAGTTTTTCTTTGACCATAGTGCGATGCGAATTCTTTCTTCTCGTACACTGCACGGTGCAAGTTTCTGACTTAGCAAATTTTACACTTCAGTTTCATGCGAGTTCTTCTTCATCATGCGAGTTCTTTGGCATCATGCAACTTCTTCAGCATCATGCAAGTTCTTTAGATCTCGGCCTAAAAACTTCAAAATGGATCCAAATGCAATCCAAACTCTTGAATTATGCCATGAAACTTTGTCAATTTGATCTCTTATACAGTCTGAACACTTTACAAACCATCAATTTCAAACAAAATCAACAAAATTACAACTCGATCAAAAACACAGTGCGTACAGACTTTCGAACAACAAATGATCAAAAATCCAAAATTCACATAATCTGTTGTGAAATGGACAATCTAATCAATACAAGATCTAATATGGACTATAAAACGAGTACAATGCAATAAAAAAATACTAGAACAAGAATTTGATTCTCAAACATTAAGATGTATGAGTTCTTGAAATTTTCGATCAAAAACTCAGATGTTGAACATAAATCTGAGTCAGTGCTTGCTCTGATACTAATTGATATTCCCAAATTGTGCAATTCAATCAAGATTAACAACAAGATTCACTCAAATGGTCAAATGTATTTGATTCTCAAATTCATAGATTACAGAATCTTTCACTCTCAATATTTCTCTCACTATGATACGAATTCTCATAAGTGCCACTCATGATTCTACAAACAGAAAATGACTATTTATACCTAGACAAGATACAAAGACAAAACTAACTAAACTAAACACTTTGACTTTCTTCTTTAACAACTTGACTTTGACTTTTGTATTAGAGGTCTTTGACTTGGACTTTGACTTTAATTCCCATGATCTTGGATCCAACATATTTGTGCACAAACATAATGGATAGGATCAATTGTCTACTTTTGACATACTTAACATTTCTCATTTGAACTTCTCCATATATATATATATATATATGGTTGTTTTTTTTTACAATCCTAGTATTTTGTACAACCTATACAACCTAATCAAGACTATCCATTTTATTCATCAACGACTTTGATTAAGTCAATAGTAAAATAGGCAACTATGATTTTTTTTTTTTTAAATTCATTTTTTAGGTGTTGGAGGGTAATATTGGAAAACAAAATAGTGTTTCATCGAATCACATTTGAAACTGATAATCCGGGAATCATATCTTCCGAAAATACCTCCGACGTATACGTAGGGTTGATTCATAACCAAATCAGCAAGAATATATATATCCTTTCGATATTCGCATACCATTTAGCAGGATTTCATCTCCAGAAAAATCGCAATGCATATGCATCCGAATCGAGGTTTTTTTTTTACAGATTTCACTCCATTATACATTCATGGGTTTAAACCATTTACTAAAGGTTTTTTATTCATGTTGCAGTTCGAAAACCTATAGGATACTCATGAATACCGCCCTCTCCACCTTCACGAATACCGCTGACGGCCCTGTGTTGCTCGATGCAGAAGACAATGATGATTTCCCGGTTATAAACAGGAGCACTGAAGAACAACTATTGCGATGAGTAAGAAATAAGAGTAAGGACAAGCCTGATTGAAGCCCATCAACAAAAGATATGGATTCAATTTTAATTTTTTAATGATTATTAAAGCCTGTTGATGAACTTGTTGCGTCGAAGTTGTTGCCTAAACCCTAAAAAATAATTTTAAAATGTTTAACATTTAGGGTTCAGATTTTCCCTAATTTGATTAGGGTTCCTGAAATCCACAAAAAATTGTTAGCTTCACGATAAAAGACATTCACGATTCATGAAGAAAGCAATCGTGTAGATTTTATGTTGTTGATTTGATACAATATTGCACTCATGTATACAGTCATACACATGTACATTTTGCATTCATGAATACACATTTTAATTTAGAAATCAGATTCGGGATGTTTGTATTCATGAATACAGGCAGTAGCTAGAATTTGAGATAATGAATAGGTGTTCATGATTAATTGTTCATGAAATCACTCATATGTTAATCATTCATGTGGATTTCATTTTAGGTGATTCTGAGAGCATGATTTAGTGGGCATTAAAAAAATCATGTAGACAATAATACATATGTGTATTCTGTGAACATGATGACTGCGCAGATGTGTATATCTAGATTTTTTCAAAATCATGATTTTGGGTTCATGATATCTTGGTAATCTGATTAGGGATCCACTAATTCGTAAAAAAATTGGTAGCTTCATTATTAAAGGCATCCACTAATCATGAAGACAACAATCGTGTATATTTTATGTTGTTGATTTTGTATTCATGAATACACAGTTTAATTTATAAATCAGATTCAGGATGCCTATATACATGAACACAGGCAGTAATGTATATTTTGATTTCCTGATTTGATGTTCATGATTAAGTGTTCATGAAATCACTCATATATTAAGAATTCATGGGGATTTCGTTTTGGTGATTTTCAGATTTTGATTTAGTGGGACATACAGAACTCATGTAGACAATAATACAAATGTGTATTTTGTGAACATGATGACTGCGCAGATGTGTACAACAATACTGTCATTAATGTTTTAATTTTGTGTTCATTATTAAGTAATCATGATTAACATAAACATCAGTCCATAGCTCTATATCTAGATTTTTTGTGTTTGAGATTTTGGATTCATGATTACTTGGTACATTAATCGTTCATGCATATTTTTAGTTATTGGACAATTATTCATGTGAAGGAGCATTTGGTTGTTCATGATTTTGTGTTGGGTTCATGGAAAAACATGCATCATGAAAGATTTTGAGATGCTGCACCATTAGACATTCATGTAAAATGAGCAGTTGGGTGTTCATTATTGAAAGATTTGTGTTGGTTATTTTGTAGTATATAAAAGATTAAAAGAAACTTCTTTTCACAGGAAATGCGTCTGCATCACTCGTGGAACTTGGGATGGACAAAACGATATCAATTGGAAGAGGAAAAAAGAGAAAAGGTTAGAAGTAATTGTAAATAAATATATACTTATTGCATACTTTTATCGGCCAATGATCATATTCATCATTGACGAAAAAAATATGAAACTAACAGACACATGTGAGGTGTTCGATGCAAAGAGGGAGCCTGGTAAGCATATTCCGTCTCTTCAAATATGAAAGAAGTTAGTTTTCACCTTTAACTTCTTTAACATTTTTTTAACACTAATTAAAAGGTGTGGAAACATTATTGAAAGATTTGACCATGGATGACATCAAGAAGACGAGGGATATTGATTTGGTAACATTTGTGATTCATTATAACGCGTTGTAACTGTACACTATGACAATGAAGATAAATTACTACTTACTTTTGTGCAGGCATTCTTTCCAATGCTTGATGGTGTATTCTACTATCTAGTGGTATTCAACCTAAAAACACCATCATGCACCATTATCGATAACCGGGGGTGCAGCTCAATACCAAGTCCATTTCTGTTGAGGAAATACGGTTACGTGACCGAAGTACCGGTAATCATCTAATACAAACTACACTTTAAAATCCTTTCATTTAAAAATGCATTCCTATTGACCCGTGGATTGTAATTTTCAATTGTTTTGTAGCAACGAATGATGATCAAGCATCTTGTTATTGTTAGACATGCTGTGGGCAAGGAACTACAGGAAGCTATCCAAGATAGACTGACCATGGCTTGGCAAACACACCATAACTCCTATGACAGCGGAATATTCTCCATGCGTCACATGGAAACCTTCATGGGAGATACCAAATCATGGAAGACTGGTTTAGTGGAGGAAGGCCAAAGAGAGCAAAATCAGTTAGAAGACCTAATGAAGAAGTACGTTGCAAAGATAACATTGAACGATCACAACCTGGGCAAGAATGCGATGATGAAAGAGGTAGACAAATTTCACTCAATGGATGCTGACATCAAGGCACAAATCCTCCTTCAAGCAAATGAAACTCATTTTGAGCGTTTACAATGTTGACGAGTCAAGGGAACAGTTGTCGTTTGAATTAGTTGCCTCCTGAATAACTTATTTGGGATTTTTGAACATTTTTGCATTTTGGATTTAGTTATTAGACTGATTTTGGTATGAAACTTAGGCAACTATGCCATTAGTACGTTTTTTTGCATTTATTCCATGATATGTACATTATGTTTAGAAAATCTGGTTTTTGTAGATACTTACACATGCACTACAGTAATGTTTATTGAATGCAATTAAGGTGATGAACCTTATTTAAACACACATTAAGTGATAAAACTATATTAAGTCGATTTAGCCTAGCAAAATTTAATGATGAATATGCACTAACTGTATAGATTCATCACATACAGAAAAAAATTAATAACCAACGGAAAGAAAATAGGGTATTGTAAGCATTTAAAGCCAAAAAAATGTGGGAAAATGTAAACAAATTAAATTAAGAGCTTCCATCGATAGGAGCGAAATATGATTACAATTGATTTCAAAATATATAATTTTTTAATTAAATAACCTCTTCCATATTGGAACCATGAAGTTGAACTAATAATAAAAACCATTAATAATTTCATCAATGAGAGGAACTAAATGATAATAAATATACCTAAATGAATTAACTATCCATTTGGAGATGAAACAAAAGTCTCCAGATAAAACTTAAAACAAACCTAATTTTTCAAAAAACAATAATAACTACTAATTAAATAAATAAAAGAACGATAAAAATATCCAACTTCACCAACAATTTAACCCTCACACTTCAGGACAATTCTGTGAGTCGTGCCTTGCCAACTGACCACATTTCCGGCAAACCCTTTTCGGCTTCTTCGCCTTTGTAACAGCCTTTTCACGGAACCCTATCAGTCTCTTCCCAGCTCTACAACCTTTATTACGATCCCCTGAAGGCGGCAACACATCGACTCTCTCTATTTCAGAAACCCCCAAGAACTCTTGAATGTTGGTATTTTCTGTTGCGGAGATGATTGTCAAGGGTTGGCAATATTAAGGTCCGCAAAAAAATTCTCCAATTCATCAACAAACTCCGTCAGGGCATCTTTATCATTTCTGACCTTCTCCAAGATTCGATCAACCAATGAATGTGCACTTCCCATTAACTTCTCAGACTCAACATCAACTTCACCATACCTAATAGAATTCGGCAACCATTCCACACGTACTAGATCCCGACACCAACGATGTAACACATACCGATCGGATACTCCTCTCTTTTTCATTGACTAACACCTTTAACGCATGTCGACATAATATACCATTTAGACAAACAAATTACAACTACAATCAAGAGTACCGCCCAGTAGGTCACGAACTACACAACGACGAACACAATTATAATAATGAAAGCAATACAAATTAAAAATAATGACAACTATTTATCTTAACGTGTACAAGAACTTACCGTGAACTTAGAAATCACATTTGTAGCTTCATTAACTTCTCTGATTGTAACCACCCTATTTCCACCCACATCACACGATCCATCCCACTCACACGCCCACATAGCCTCCAACAATTCATTTTGGAATTCAAAGAAAATAGTGCAGGTATAAATCGAAGTTGCGTGTTTCTCAAGCCTACTAGGAGAAATCATCCGAGGAACCGTCGATTTTTTTTTAACTTCTTCGGAAGCATGGTCTTTCCTTTCGGTTTCAATTGCATTATCAAAGGAGCACAAAATTTTTTAAGATCATGATGAAAAGCATGATACACATTATAGAATTCATTAATACAATCTGATCTTGACGTGGTTTTCATCAAACCAGACATTGGCAAATCCTTGAAGTAACCAGAAACCTACGACTCCCTTATATGATACATATCTTTGAACCACGAATCATCATCCAACCCATACTTCCCCATCAATTCACTCCATTTTCCCTCAAACACGCTAGGCTTTAGATTTACATCCCAGACCAACTTCATATTATGCCACATACACAAACGATGCTTACTTCGGAAATGCTTTTGGTATTGCTTGTTTCATGGCAAAACACTAGTCAGTGATTACAAACAGTGGTTGACGTTCATGGGCCTTCAAAATTAAAGGCCTTCAAAATCCAAGTGTAATGATCAGCAGTCTCACCGGATATCAATGTAGCACCAACCACAACTAATTTTTGGTGATTATCTATAGCGACAAATGGGACGAAACTCATTGAATGTCTATTACATAAAATATCTTATCAAAATCCGAACAAAAATTGAAAAACCAAAATGAATTAATTAAACACAAAAAAACCTTACTTGTTAGTACGAAAGGTTGCGTAGAATGAAATTACATCACCGAACTCCTTATAATTCAAACGAGCAATTTCGTCTGCCCAAAATACAGCTTCCAATTCCTTTTCATTGCATTTGTATTCGTAAAAATAGTCGGAACAAATCTTCTATCTAATGGCCATAGTATTGATCAACATTTGTGCATCTTTATTACCAACAAATGTATTCATATCCCGACGGTAGTTCTCGTAATCTCTAACAGTGCCACCAAATTTCCGACCCCCCCCCGAGTCAAAGCATTACGAATCCTATTCCCCTTTTGTAACTTCAATCTTTTGACTACATGAATAGAACACATTCTTCTGCTCAGCGTAACTAAGTTGTCTACTAGACAGTGAAAAAATCATCTCCACCTCACTAAATAGAATGTGGTTATGCCACTCAACAAATTTGTAAACCTCGTACCCATTCTTCTCTTTCACAAAATGAACCTTAAAACATGCTTTACACCCAGTCCTCTTAAGATTAGTATTACGACGCTTACGTACACCAGATACCACATCTAATGAATCAAAAGACTTTGTATTAGGAATTCCTTCTCGGCTACATACAAAAAACCTAGACGTTACCCATCCTAATCTGTTAATTTTCTTGTTCCACAACCTAACATCAAACCCGGATTGCTCGGCATATCTCCTAGAAAAATCTTCCGCCGCCTCCGGATTTATAAAAAAATCACCAATTTTTGGAATGTTTTCAACTGAAACCCTAGGTATCCAATACTTAGTCCCGTCTTCAGTTTCATGCATCTATTGGTAACTTAACACTACAAAAATAAAGAATTATTTTCATAACACAAAATGATTAACAATGAAAACCATAGCATAATCACATACAATACATAATATACACCATGCAAATAACACATTCACATCATGAAGTATGCATTCAATCCATAAAACAAAAGACATCCATATATAAAATATCCTCCTTGAAAACGTATTTGAATTGCATATGTACTAAACAAATGAATTCCTGAATATAACACAGAAGCGGTAATGCATTGTCCAAGAAGAGGATCGCACATAGGGTAAGTAAAAAAATGGTGAGTTAGGCCAAAGCAACCGGTGACCATAATCATGATGGAAAGGCTTCATGATCCATGTTCTTTTTGCATCATGAATCCATAAAAGAAACCAACCCATAGCCATAAATCCGCAACGATGAATATCAATGACATAAAATCACATAATTATCCATGTTTTTTTTTGCATCATGAACACATGGAACGTCAACAACGAATGCTTGATGATTTATTACAGGATTAATACAAACTAATACAATAAATCCATAGCCTAAAAGCCATAATATCGCAACGATGAATATCAATGACATAAAATCACATAATACATACAACTTCACGATTCATGTAGATATCGCAACGATAAATATCAATGAATAGTTAACAAAAAACAATGCCTATTACCACTGTCATTAACCTCTGGGTCAGGATGTTCACCATCGTCTTCACCGCCGGAATTTTTTTTTCCAGACGAATCCATTCCGCAATCATCGTCGAGAACATTACGTGTAATCGGGGGAACACTCGACGATCCTACCAATTCATTAACATACGTCTCGTTCATCGGATAGCAATATCCCATTGAAAACACTGAATCTTCCATTGATAAATTGTGAAAAAAACTTAAAACAAAACTGGGATAACGTTGGTAAGCTTTAACGCCAAAACCACATCAAAAAAATAAAAATAGAAAATCGTGAAATCCCATGAAATACGCCATATCCATAATTGAAATATATCTAAAATTAATTATTTATTAATTTAGAATTGTTAATTACGTGAATACCCCTAACAGTAATTAATAAATTAATTAACATAATTACTAAATAAATTGATTTGATTGTCTAGGAAGGGTTCTGAAAGGGACTGCAGATCTTGGTCTGTGGTATCCTAAAGATACTGGTTTTGAACTGATGGCTTACTCAGATCCAGATCATGCTGGATGTATGTTAGACAGGAAGAGCACATCGGGTCATATACAGTTTCTTGTATATAAACTCGTAAGTTGGGCATCAAAGAAACAACTGTGTGTTTCCACATCAACGGCTGAAGCGGAGTATGTTGCTGCTGCAAGCTGCTGCTCTCACGTGTTGTAGATGAGGACGCAACTACGAGATTATGGCTTCAAATTCGAAAAGATTCCGATTTATTGTGACTCTAAAAGTGCCATTGCCATATCAACTAATCCTATACAACATACAAAGACCAAGCACATCGATGTAATTTATATTTTTTATAAAAGACAATGTTGAAAAAGGTACAATAGAACTTTATGTTGTAAACACTAATTATCAGCTTGCAGATTTATTCACCAAGCCTTTAGATGAAAAGAGATTTAATTTTCTTATCTCTAAACTTGGTATGTTAGATCTTAAGACATAATCAGTGATTACCTACTAAATTTTTTCTTATTGTTATTTTTCTTCATTTCTTTATTTTTAATCTGAAAGATATCTGCACTTTAAGATATGTTCATGATTTCAGGGGGAGTGAGAGACGATAAAAAGATGATCTACATCCAATTGAGGGGGAGTTAATATTTTTGATTTATGCTTATTGATGATAAATTTTTTTGATGCATAAATGTAGGGGGAGTAAGAGTAAGAGTAAGAGTAAGAGTAAGAGTAAGACTTATGAATTATGACTTCTGATTACTTCAGATCAGAACTCGTACATTCAATGTTTTACTACTTTATGTCATTTTATTTTTCAATAAATGTTGTGAATAAATTTTGTACTTTGACAACTTTTTGACTGCTGCAGATTAAGAGGATGCTTACAAGATCATATCCTTATGACTTTAAGCTGACTTCATGAGATTTAAGACAGATCGAAAAGGTTTATTTCTATTCTTAATCTCATTTTTGGTTGAAAGAATGACGACTTTCAATCATAGAAAACATGTTCTTAAACGTTTAAACCACTTCCCGATTCTTAAACAAATTTCATGATTTGGAAGTGTGATTTTAAATGTTTTCGTTTTAATTTGTGCTTAACTGATATACAAACCGTGTGTTTCCAAAGATAAATACTTGTGTATTGTCTTTTCCATATACTGTCAAGTATTCACACACACCGGTTTATTATTTTTGTTGAAATTGTTCTTACCATGTCTCTAATTGAAACAAATTTTCGATGGTAAGACACCCCGATTGAATTTCAAAGTTTGAGCGTTGATTTCATTTCGATACATTCCTTTCAAGAATGTCTATATATTGGTTCGTATAGACAACATCCAATTTTTGCTGACCTAAGCTTTGATTGTTATATCATTTTTATATGATCATTTCATACAATGTCAGATTTTCAAACAAGTTTCTTGTATTCATTTCATTTATTCAATATACTTGTTTGAAATATCCTCAATGTTTAAAATGCTCAAATCTTCATGATTATCATTGTGAGCATACATACATCTGACTTGTATAACAAATTGTGCTTTAACTGCAACGTTAAACCATTTTGAGCAACACTATGCTTTATAGGATTACATGGGTTCATTGTGTGAGATTAACTGAAACTTCTATGGATTCACGTTAACCGGTGTTTCCTACCCAATAAGTTAATCCTTGAGTGATCGATTTTGTGAAGAGTCAACATACTGAGTGTGGGTTAAGCGATGAGGTAAAATGAAAAGAGAGTTTGGTTAGAAACAAGCTCAATGTTTAAAAGAACGAGGGTGAGAGATCAGAGTAAAAGAATATCAAACTCTGCACCAACTTTTTCTGAGCCGGGCAGCCACAATTCTAGTGTTTCCCAATTCTTTGTGGACATTATTGAAATAGGCAACTAGCCCATGCCAACTCTTGATATAAACCCCACCAGCCACTCGTTTTCTTCTCAACAAGAAAATGTTTCATATTTCAAGGGGATGCAACACATAATCTATCTGATTTTCATTTGGAAAATCTAGATACTGAAAAAGAAAGAAGTTTGCTCCACCTTCGCACTTCGATCATGCACAATTGAGTTTGTGTATAATTAATGTTGTCTCAGTGGTTTACACAATTTTGAGCCTTATAAAGCAATCATCACGTGCTTAATTCTTTCTAACACTTGCACGAACACATAAGGAATTTGTTTTCTTGTCATAACGTTCATAGAAATTCCTTTGTGGTGTTTCGATGATTGAATGGAAGCCCTGGGGGAGTGAACATCAAAAAACTCCTTTCCAATGTGTATTCGTTACACACAGTGACTTCGTGTTACTGACAGGCATTTTAACTGAGTCATTTGTTGATTCAGGTGTTACATTCTAATTTTTTTGGATTTCAAAAGATCTAGATGAATATCTTTATGGGTTGACGGTGAACCAGAGGCTAAGTTTAAAAGATCAGTGATCAGAATTGACAATGACATTTCTTGTTGAAAGTTTTGATGATCTCGATGCCGCAATCATCAAAAAGGGGGAGAACACAAAGTTAAAGAAATGTCTGGAAGAATTGTCTGGGAAGAACAGAATAGTTTGTATAACATATGGGGAGACAGAATCAAGAAATGTTTGTTACAGAAATGTTATAGATGGGGGAGAAGATCAAGAAATATTTGTGTTCAAGAGTTATTTGTTTGAAGATTGGCAAAGATTGAAATACTGAAAGAGAAAATTTCAAAATTTTCTGAAGATGTGCTGAATTTACTGAAATTTTCTTTGAAGATAATCTACTTGAAGCAAACTGAGCAAATTCTGAAGATAATTTCTTTCTGAAGCCTGAAAGAGATTTAAGATAACCTTGGGGAGATTGTTTGAAGAGTATTTCTACCATCTTTAGGGGAGATTGTTATAATTTGTTGAAGAACAAACTTTGGGAAGAATACAATCGATTTGAAGATGATCCGAGTTAACAGAATTCAACAAAGGGAGAGATAAAGATGATCAAAGAGAGAGATTACAGTTACTGAGCTTAAAGAGAAATGATTGTTTTGCAATATCTTTTTAGAGACGATCTTGAATCCAAAGGGGGAGATTGTTAGAGCATAAATATGTTGGATACAAGATCATAGAAGACTGAAGATTGAAGTCAAAGCTGAAGTCAACTCTCAAGCATCAAAGACAAAGTCTTGTGTAATAAATGTCAAAGTAAAACTTGTATTTTGTGTTTTCTAGTTGTGTGAGAGTTTTGGTTGTTTGCGCGTACCTGTGGTGTGCGTGTTTCTGTCTTGTAATAGTTTGCGCGTTTTGTTGTTTGTATAAATAGGTTTGTTGTAAGTGTTTGTAAGAAAGTAAGTTCATTAGTGTTGAGAGAGTTTTAGAGTTAGAGAGAGAAAGCATTGTGAGTGTATTGTAATTGAAATTGAGATTAATAAATAGTGAGATTTGATGGAATTGATTGTCATCTGTTGATTTGCATTGTTATCTGGGATAACAAAGAGAGACCGCAAATGTGGTGTCGGGTACGTTCTTACTCAACTCTCTACCCGCTAGAATGCTTTTCGACTCGGGTTTGAATCGTTCTTTCCTAGCAACTCTTTTCGTAAATCCTTGAATGTACCTTCCACCACTCTTAGTGATGCTTTAGTTGTGGAAGTAGCGAATGGGGACCAAATCGTATTGCATGAGATTGTGAGGGATTGTCAATTAGAAATCGGAGGCGAACATTTCCCGGTAGACTTACTCCCTATGCCTATGGGGGTTTTGATGTAGTGATAAGATGGACTGGCTAGTGAAGAACCAAGCCGAAATTCTTTGTTCGAAGAAACTCATCCGTGTTCCGACCACGAGCGGAAATCCTATCCTTATCTATGGAGAGAGGTGGAAAGGGGAGGTGGAGACCATCTCTTCTCTCAAGGCACGAAAATTTTTATCGAAAGGATGCCCAACATTTTTAACATACGTATTGGACACCAAGGCTAGAAAGAGGAAGGTGGAGGACATGAAGATCGTACGGGATTTCCCTGACGTATTTCCCAAAGAATTGTCGAGGTTACCTCCCGACCGTCAAGTGGAATTCTGCATTGACTTAGTCCCAGGCGCGACGCCAATCGCTCGAGCACCCTATCGCCTCGCACCAACGGAAATGCAAGAAATGATGAAGCAATTGCAAGAGATCGTGGAGAAAGGTTTCGTGAGACCGAGTTCCTCGCCTTGGGGAGCTCCAGTCTTATTCGTCAAAATGAAGGACGGTACGATGCAGACGTGTATCGACTACCACGAGTTGAATAAGGTGACCGTGAAGAACAAGTATCCCCTTCCACTGATCGATGATCTTTTTGACCAATTACAAGGAGCGGGATGTTTCTCAAAGATATATCTACGATCGGGTTATCATCAAGTGCGGGTAAGAGAGGAGGATGTGGCGAAGACGGCGTTTAGAACTCAGTATGGGCATTACGAGTTCTTCGTGATGCCATTTAGGCTAACCAATGCACCGGCAATATTCATGGACTTGATGAACCGGGTCTGCCACCCCTATTTGGACAAATTCTTCATCGTATTCATCGACGACATCCTCATTTATTCTAAGAGTGAAGAGGAGCATGTGTATCATTTGCGGAAAATCTTAGTAGTTCTAAGAAGAGAGAAACTCTATTCCAAATTTTCAAAGTGTGAATTTTGGCTTCGAGAAGTGCAATTCCTTGGTCATGTGGTGACGAAAGACAGAGTGAAAGTGGACCCCTCCAAAATTGAAGCTATGATGAACTGGGAGCCGCCGAAAAGCCCACAGAGATCCAGAGTTTCTTGGGTGTAGCCACTTATTATCGAAGATTCATCCGGGATTCCTCCAAGGTTGCTTCACCCTTGACCGCCTTGACGAGAAAGAATGTAAAATTCTTATGGACAGAAACTCAAGAACAAGCCTTCAGGACCTTGCAAAAGAAGTTGTGTGAAGCGTCGGTTCTATCCCTACCCGAGGGGATAGAAGATTTTGTAGTTTACAGCGACGCATCCAAGATTGGATTGGGATGCGTCTTGATGCAACGAGGCAACTCAAGGAACATGAGAAGAACTATCCAACCCACGATCTCGAGTTAGTGGCCGTGGTGTTTGCATTGAAGCTTTAGTGACACTATCTTTATGGCACGAAGTGCACACTCTACACCGATCATAAAATCTTGAAGTATGTTTTCGATCAGAAGGAGTTGAACATGCGCCAACGAAGATGGTTGGAGTTATTGAAGGACTACGACTACGAACTGCTCTACCATCCGGGTAAGGCCAGTGTTGTAGCGGACGCCTTGAGTCGCAAGGAATATAGCGGTTGTGTGCGGCTGTCGATCTCGAGAATTGATGTAATTTTGAGTCTTCTCGAGAGGGTCAAGTTGTTGCAAGCTGAAGCCTTGTTGGAGGCAAACCTCAAAGACGAAGCCATGACCAAGTACCATCTTCTATTGGTAGATAATAGTCGAGGTCTCAAAGTGTTCCAAGGGCGAGTGTAGGTACCCCAAATCGGGGGGTGTCGAGAGTTACTTCTAGATGACTCCCATAGATCAAGGTACTCCATTCATCCCGGGAGCACAAAGATGTATCGGGACTTGAAGTTAAATTATTGGTGGTCGGTAATAAAGCTCGATGTGGCGAAGTACGTGGAGAGATATGTGACTTGCTTGCAAGTCAAGGCCGGAGTGGAAATGGGAACATATTACCATGGACTTCGTGACCAAGTTGCCCGAAACCTCAAGAGGTCATGACACTATTTGGGTTGTAGTGGATAGGTTGACTAAAAACGACTATTTCTTAGCAATACGGGAAACGCTACCAATGGACAAGTTGGCACGATTATATATAGATGAAATTGTTTTGAGGCACGGGGTACCATTATCCATTGTGTCCGATCGCGATAGCCGATTTACATCAAACTTATGGGATGGGTTGCAAAAGGAACTGGGTACTATGATCAAATTGAGTACTGCTTACCACCCGCAGACGGACGGTCAAAGTGAAAGGACCATTCAGACTTTGGAGGATATGTTGAGGTCGTGCGTCATTGACTTTGGAGGGAATTTGGACTCTCACCTCCCATTAATGGAATTCTCCTACAACAACAATTATCACTCGAGTATCGGCATGGCGCCTTTTGAGGCTCTGTATGGCCAGAAATGTAGAACACCCGTTTGTTGGCTTGAGACAGGAGAGAAACAGTTTGCAGGACCGAAAATCGTGCAAGAAACGGCGGATAAGGTGAAGAGCATTAGGGAACGGTTTAAGGCGTCCCATGACCGTCAAAAGAGCTACACGGACAAGAAGAGGAGGCCAATAGAATTTCAAGTGGGAGACAAGGTGATATTGAAAGTATCACCATGGAAAGGAATAATCAGATTTGGAAAACATGGAAACCTTAGTCCCCGATTTCTCGGACCATTTCTCATTATCGAGCGAGTAGGACTGCAAGCCTACAAGCTGCAGTTACCACCGGAAATGGACGGGATTCACCCCACCTTTCATGTTTGCTATTTGCGTAAATATTCACGCCAGGCGATTATGCCACGGTCACTAGGGTATAGTCGCAACAAGGGCGATTATGCCGTGGTCACTCATGTAAGATTCCGTTTTAAAAATGTGTAATTATTCTTACCCGAATTGAACCGTAATTGAAAAAGCAACTAAAGATGGTCAAGAGGTTAAAACCGTCAATTAACCAAACTATTTATTAATTATATATAAAATAAAAAAAATCTAATTAGAGGAATATGATACCATCCATCGCTTCTTCTTTCATTTCAACCACCATAACTTTACATCATTCTCTCTCTCTCTAAAATCTCTCACTTCTCTCTAAAATTTCTATCAATCCGTTGACATAATCGACAAAACAATTACATATTCAGAATCTACGCTTCGAACCCTTCCTAGAGGTATAAATTTCTTCTTAAGTAATTTAAGTTGGTAAGTTAGGGTAGTTGAAGTTGGTTGGTAGATTATGATTAGATATGGCAAATTTATAATCATTTACATGTTTAGGAATGTTTGTTTTATCAAAATTACAAAATGGTAAAGTTTAGAATTAAAATGGTGATATTTGTATCTAGATGTTTAACCGCACACCAAGTGTTCGGTTTAATGTATAAGAGAATATAATTTCGTGATTAAGCTTAGGATAATAACCATTAAGTTTTATGTTATGTGAATAATAATAACTCGTGGTTTAAATAGGCAATCGAACGAGTTAAACTTCGTCCTGAGTCTCAGTTGATCACGTGTTACATCTCAAATTGATTAAGGTATGAATTTCATTTCTTTTGAATCGTGGGCAACTATATGTTGTAGTTGACCCTTTAGAAAGGTGGTTCACCGCCTTGTGATTGAGCAACCGAATGTGATCAACAAATGTGAAATTTACACACACATACACATTGATTTTGGTTTATTGAATCAATTGTTTGAACACTTTGATGTTTTATTAAAATGTGTCTCATATGAGATTGTTTATGAAAAATGTGAAGTATATTGACTATAATTTCTATGAACGCCATTTGGGTAAGTGGCATATGTTTAGTTTTCGTTGATTTTAGAATAACCCAATAAATAGGCACATTATTTGGGATGCCTTCTATGGTGGCTTTGTTGTCATGGCGTCCTGCAGATGACGGTCCACCAGAGTTAAGCCTTAGTGGCTTACGTAAACCCAATCTGGGGGACTTGGCCGACTTTGTTAGCTCCAGGGCGGATGGATCGATCTTAGAACTTTACCCACAAAATATGTGACCGTTGTTAAATTCACGGGGGATTCGTTGTGTGTGCCGGATGCCGACCCATTAGTTCGTGTGGTTTGGCCACCCCACGAACACAACAGGAATTGACAAGCTTTATTTATATTACGTTTTGAAATTAAAGTGTGTATCATTCTTGAAATAATTGTCTTTGAAAAATACTGAACATTTCTTTTACTATTGTAATACCCGTGTAAGACCCAGTTTTAAAAACGTATAATTATTTCTTACCCGAATTGAACCGTAGCTAAATATGTCAACCAAAGATAGTTGAAGGGTTAAAACCGTCATTTAACCAAACTTATTAATTATATTATATATTATATATATATATATAATATGAAAAAGAGTAAACTACAATCATATCGTCCCTTTATATTATATATATATTATATATATATAATAAGAAAAAGAGTAAACTATAATCATTTTGTCCCTTTGATTTTATTATATATATAAAATAAAAAGAAAAAAAAAATACATAAGAGTAAATTACATTTACATCGTCCCTGTGATTTGTTACCACCACCGCCTCCATCATCTCTATCTCTCTATTTTTTTTTAAAAACTTCTCTCTACAATATCTATCGATCCGTCGAAGAAATCAACGAAAGAATTACATATTCGGAATCTACTCGTCGAGCCCTTCCTAGAGGTATAAATTTCTTCTTACGTTATTTAAGTTGGTAAGTTTGGGTAGTTGAAGTTGGTTAGTAGATTATGATTAGATATAGCAAAGTTATAATCATTTACATATATATGAATGTTTGTTTTTGTCAAAATTACAAACGGGTAAAGTTTAGAATCAAATGGTGATATTTATATCTTGATATTTAACCGCACACCAAGTGATCGGTTTAATGTCTAAGAGAATATAATCTTGCGATTAAGCTAGTATAATAAGCTTTACGTTTTAGGTTATGCGATTAATATTAATTAGTGGTTTATATAGGCAATCGAACGGGTTAAAGTTCGTCGTCGGTCTCGATTAATCACGTGTTGTATCTCAATTCGATAAAGATACGGGTTTCTTTATTTGTTTGATACTTGGACAGGTATTTGTATATACGTGTCTACTCCTTGAATATGGTACACCATGTATTACCTATCACATAAGTGAAATGGTAACTTTCCGTATTGAACTTTTGGAAATCGTGGATTTTGAGTTATTATATGACTTTATTATTTTGTCAAAGATTAATTGATTTATGATTATATGATACTTCTTTACTTCGAATCATGAGTCATTGGTAAACAATTGAACTAAAACCTTTAAGGTTTATTGGATTTTGAATTTGTCTCCATGAGGTCGCATGTGTTGTAGACCTATGATTTCCGTTTTCGATTTTATAGAATACTTGACCATTGGGGGCACCAAGGTCGGGATGCTTCCACGATGGCTATACAATCGTGGCGTCCTCACTTAGAATGGACACGTATGGGGTCTGGCCAAATAACGGCTATCGAGGGCGAATGGATCGATCCTAGTTGCACGAGTCGGGTCGTGAATTATTCACGGCAGGGGTTAGATGGTGAGTGTGCCCACACTGCTACCCCATGGGACTTACGTGGTTTGATCAACCCGTGAGAATGACGTATCTTTGTGATACACACCGGTTTTTGTGACCCTTGTTACATCTTTGTGATGTTTGATTAGTTTTACGGATTTTACTCTTTTAAAAATACATTTTTTTTAATATATTTTAAATGATGAATCAGATAGGCCTTGGTGGTCTACACTTATTGAATATTTGTTTGATATTTAATAATATCAATGTTCTTTATTTCATTTCCGCTTCCACTCGTTAGATTATCGTTCTTTTATTTTTATTAATCCGTTCACTAGGCAAAGTTGCTCAGCCGTGTGTGTTTTGTTGGCACGGCAGGTACTTAGATGATAGACAGGGGACGGGAATATAAAGAAAAGAAGACAACTATTTTGGACTTCCTTTTGAAGATCTTTGAATATTATGCTTTTTGGTTCTTTTGTTTTTATGTCCATGTAAATATATCTATAAAACTTAGTTATAGTTGTCTTCATATGATGGTTTGTAATTTCGTGTTTATGTGGTTTAGTCGTGCTCTGAATTTTATAAGTCTACTCAGTGGATTTATTTTTGTTTTGGTGTCCCCTAAACTGTGACATCGCCTCGTTCTTAACCACACGGGACAGGGGGTGTTACAGATATGGTATCAGAGCTATAGGTTTATGATCTTGTAGTTCTTTAAGTTGTGATTGTGAGGAATGAGGATTGGGTAGGTTTAGGAACGGGTAGTCTTTGATTATTTATGTGGTAAGCTAGGTCATCTAGCCAAAGATTGTAAGTTTGATCAGTTAAGTAAATATCAAGAAAAACAGAAACCATCAACAGCCGGAGGTCGTGTATTTGCATTATCCGGTGAAAAGTCAACTGCTGGTATGGTTTCCGGAATTCTTTCTCTTATTAATAGATCTATATATGTGTTGTTTGATACTGGTGCTTCACATTCTGTTATGTCTGAGAATTTAGAGGAACATCTTAAACAATTTGAATCACCAACAGAGTCTCCTATACTCGTCACGACTTCGGTAGGTGGTTCAGTGTGTGTTGTGATTGAATTCAAAAATTGTCCTCTAACTATCGGCGACCATATTCGAGAAGTTACGTTACTCGCGATGAAAATGAAGCATTTTGATATTATCCTTGGAATGGATTGGTTGTCTAAGCATCAGGAAACGATCGATTGTAATTAAAAGAAGATTTTCTTTGGTGATAAAGATCATCCTGAATTCATATATCAAAGGATAGAACCGGAGCCAGGAACTACAACTGTATCATCTTTAAAAGCCAATTTGTTTACTTTGCAAGGTTGTGAAGGTTATCTCGCATCGTTGCAAGATCCAGACGAGGTACCTTCTAAACTTGAAAATATCCCTGTAGTTAATGAGTTCCTTGATGTATTCCCTGATGAACTTCCCAGAGTTCTACCGGAAAGAGAAGTTGAATTTACTATAGAACTTGTTCCGGGAGCTAGTCCTATTTCAAAAGCTCCTTACCGAATGGCTCCGACTGAAATGAAGGAACTAAAGGATCAAGTTCAGGAATTGTTGGATAAGGGATATATCCGACCCAGTGTTTCACCTTGGGGAGCACCGGTCCTATTCGTTAAGAAAAAGGACGGCTCGATGCGATTATGTATTGATTATCGTGAACTTAATCGAGTAACGATACGGAATAAATATTCCTTTCACCCGTATAGACGATTTGTTTGATCAGTTTCAAGGGGCCACATACTTTTCAAGATCGATCTGAGATCTGGATATCACCAGCTTCGAGTAAGACAGCAAGATATTCCAAGGACTGCATTCCGAACGTGTTACGGTCATTATGAATTTGTAGTTATGCCGTTCGGACTGACTAATGCTCCTGCAGTCTTTATGGATCTCATGAACCGTGTCTTTAAAGATTATCTCGACAAGTTCGTGATCGTTTTCATTGATGATATTTTGATTTATTCTAAAACAAAAGAAGATCACGAAACTCATCTTCGAAAGGCACTGGAAACACTTCGAGAAAAGAAACTTTACGCTAAATTTTCGAAGTGTGAATTCTGGTTACAACAAGTTAGTTTTATGGGCCACATTATATCAGCGGAAGGTATTAAAGTCGATCCTGCTAAAGTTGAAGCTGTTGCTAAATGGCCAAGGCCAACTAATATTTCCGAAGTTCGTAGTTTCTTGGGACTTGCAGGATATTACAGGCGATTTGTTGAAATTTTCTCTAGAATTGCATTTCCGTTGACAAAACTCCTTCTAAATGGAGTTAAATTTGATTAGGGTCCAGAACAAGACCAGAGTTTTGCAGAACTGAAACAGAGGTTGATTTCAGCTCCAGTTTTGGTATTGTCGTCAGGAGCAGGTGGTTTTCAGATTTACAACGACGCTTCTCAAACTGGACTCGGATGTGTTTTGATGCAGAACGGTAGAGTTATTGTATATGCCTCGCGTCAACTCAAACCTTATGAGATGAACTATCCGACTCACGATTTAGAGATGGCTGCGGTTATTTTTGCTTTAAAAATCTGGCGTCATTATTTGTACGGTGAGACCTGTGATATCTTTACTGATCATAAGAGTCTAAAATACATCTTTACCCAAAAAGAGTTGAATATGCGTCAGCGACGATGTCTCGAACTTCTAAAAGATTATGACGTTCGTATTCAATACCATCCAGGTAAAGCTAACGTAGTTGCCGATGCCTTGAGTCGCAAACATTTTGGTACTATATCGAGTTTGATTGCTCAACCTCAATTGGTATCCGAATTGGAAAAATTGGGTATTGAGTTAGTATCTCGTACTGGGGTCGAATCTGTATCCAGTTTGAAGATTGAATCGACATTGATTTCAAAAATCAAAGAAGCACAACAACATGATGGTGAGATTTGGGCTATCCTTGAAAAATCAAAAGATGATCCAAAATCAGATTTTTAGGTAGACGACTTGGGTACCATCTGCTATCGAAACCGAATCTGTGTACCTGATGATCCTGAAGTCAAAGAAGCTGTGTTAAATGAGTAAAATCAACTTTTCACAAAAAATTTGATGAAACAGTAACAAACTCGTTTCTTGAAAATATTTTCGAAAATTTAAAATTTTGATCCAAAAACACACTGAAATCAAATCAAATCAAATCATGATAAAATCTTTTCTGAAAAGTTTGGTACGGATCTGATACCAATTGTTAAACCTAAAATCCCAATCACAACAAGCAATTACTCAAGATATGAACATTAAGATCAAGAACTAGAGAGAGAAAGTCTAGAGAGAGAAAGTAGATCTTGAATTAGTCACAAATCTGATCTTACAATACAATGTACTCTAGTTCGTTATCACATGATTACAAACACAAACCCTTATATACTCACTATCTAAAACAAAGCCTTAATGGCTAAGGAAACTAAACAAGCTTTGACTAACTATTACAAGGTCAATGTTGACTTTTACACATTTGACTTTCCTATTAAATCTTGGATACAATATTTAGACTTAACACACATAACTCATTATTCTCAATTCATCCAGGATCTACCAAGATGTATTGTGACTTAAAGCAATACTTTTGGTGGAACGGTATGAAACGTGATATAGCCGAGTATGTTGCTAAATGTTTGACTTGCCAGAAAGTGAAAATCGAGCATCAACGAGCCAGCGGTCTGTTACAACCCTTAGAGATTCCAGTATGGAAATGGAAGCACATCTCAATGGACTTTGTGACAGGATTACCAAGGACTGTACGTAAGCATAATGCTATCTGGGTGATTATCGACAGATTAACGAAGTCGGCACATTTTCTGGTTATACGAGAGACCTTTTCAGTTGACAAGTTAGCTGAATTGTTTGAAAGAGAGATTGTTCGACTACATGGCACTCCAGTTTCAATTACTTCTGACAGAGATCCCAGATTCACCTCTAGGTTCTGGAAGAGTCTCCACCAGGCCTGGGGTACAAAGTTATCCATGAGTTCATCTTATCATCCTCAAACCGATGGCCAAACTGAACGAACAATCCAAACTCTTGAAGATATGCTTCGAGCTTGTATCCTTGAGTATCTGGTAGCTGGGATGAGTATCTTTGTTTAATTGAATTTTCCTACAACAATAGTTTCCAATCCAGTATCGGTATGGCTCCGTTTGAGGCTCTTTACGGACGCAAATGTCGAACTCCTTTGTGTTGGAATGAAGTAGGCAAGAAAGCTATCGAAGACCCTGATCTTGTTCGAGTAACCACAGAAGAAGTTGAAGTGGCTGGGCAGAAAATGAAAGAAGCTCAGTCACGACAAAAGAGTTATGCGGATAAGCATAGACGGTCAATAGAATTTCAGCCCGGTGAGCATGTTTTTGTCAAAATTTCTCCTTTTTGAGGTGTTCGAAAGTTCGGATTCAAGGGTAAACTGAGTCCTCGATATATTGGACCTTTTGAGATATTTGAGAGAGTTGGCGAGGTGGCGTATCGCTTGGCATTACCTCCGCAACTTTCGCACATTCACGATGTTTTCCATGTATCGTCGCTCCGTGGATATCGTTATCATCCTTTGCATGTGATTGACTATCCTCTAGAATGAATTGAACCAGATCTCTCTTATGTTGAAGAGTCGGAAGTGATCATAGATCGAGAAGAGAGGCGATTGCGGCGCAGAACCATCCCTTTTGTGAAAGTATTGTGGAAAAATTATATAGATAGGGAAGAGACATGGGAAACAGAAGACTCGATTAGGAAGCAATATTCGTATCTATTTTAAGGTATGAAATATATATCCCTAATTTGGTTTCGGGGACGAAACCTTCTTTTCAGAGGGGGAGAAATGTAATACCCGTGTAAGACCCAGTTTTAAAAACGTATAATTATTTCTTACCCGAATTGAACCGTAGCTAAATATGTCAACCAAAGATAGTTGAAGGGTTAAAACCGTCATTTAACCAAACTTATTAATTATATTATATCTCTCTCTCTCTCTATATATATATAATAAGAAAAAGAGTAAACTACAATCATATCGTCCCTTTATATTATATATATATACATTATATATATATATATAATAAGAAAAAGAGTAAACTATAATCATTTTGTCCCTTTGATTTTATTATATATATAAAATAAAAAGAAAAAAAATACATAAGAGTAAATTACATTTACATCGTCCCTGTGATTTATTACCACCACCACCGCCTCCATCATCTCTATCTCTCTATTTTTTTTTAAAAACTTCTCTCTACAATATCTATCGATCCGTTGAAGAAATCAACGACAGAATTACATATTCGGAATCTACTCGTCGAGCCTTCCTAAAGGTATAAATTTCTTCTTACGTTATTTAAGTTGGTAAGTTTGGGTAGTTGAAGTTGGTTGGTAGATTATGATTAGATATAGCAAAGTTATAATCATTTACATATATAGGAATGTTTGTTTTTGTCAAAATTACAAACGGGTAAAGTTTAAAATCAAATGGTGATATTTATATCTTGATATTTAACCGCACACCAAGTGATCGGTTTAATATCTAAGAGAATATAATCTTGTGATTAAGCTAGTATAATAAGCTTTACGTTTTAGGTTGTGCGATTAATATTAATTAGTGGTTTATATAGGCAATCGAACGGGTTAAAGTTCGTCGTCGGTCTCGATTAATCACGTGTTGTATCTCAATTCGATAAAGGTACGGGTTTTTTTATTTGTTTGATACTTGGACACGTATTTGTATATACGTGTCTACTCCTTGAATATGGTACACCATGTATTACCTATTACATAAGTGAAATGGTAACTTTCCGTATTGAACTTTTGGAAATCGTAGATTTTGAGTTATTATATGACTTTATTATTTTGTCAAAGATTAATTGATTTATGATTATATGATACTTCTTTACTTCGAATCATGAGTCATTGGTAAACAATTGAACTAAAACCTTTAAGGTTTATTGGATTTTGAATTTGTCTCCATGAGGTCGCATGTGTTGTAGACCTATGATTTCCGTTTTCGATTTTATAGAATACTTGACCATTGGGGGCACCAAGGTCGGGATGCTTCCACGATGGCTATACAATCGTGGCGTCCTCACTTAGAATGGACACGTATGGGGTCTGGCCAAGTAACGGCTATCGAGGGCGAATGGATCGATCCTAGTTGCACGAGTCGGGTCGTAAATTATTCACGGCAGGGGTTAGATGGTGAGTGTGCCCGCACTGCTACCCCATGGGACTTACGTGGTTTGATCAACCCGTGAGAATGACGTATCTTTGTGATACACACCGGTCTTTGTGACCCTTGTTACATCTTTGTGATGTTTGATTAGTTTTACGGATTTTACTCTTTTAAAAATACATTTTTTTAATATTTTTTAAATGATGAATCAGATAGGCTTTGGTGGTCTATACTTATTGAATATTTGTTTGATATTTAATAATATCAATGTTCTTTATTTCATTTCCGCTTCCACTCGTTAGATTATCGTTCTTTTATTTTTATTAATCCGTTCACTGGGCAAAGTTGCTCAGTCGTGTGTGTTTTGTTGGCACGGCAGGTACTTAGATGATAGACAGGGGACGGGAATATAAAGAAAAGAAGACAACTATTTTGGAATTCCTTTTGAAGATCTTTGAATATTATGCTTTTTGGTTCTTTTGTTTTTATGTCCATGTAAATATATCTATAAAACTTAGTTATAGTTGTCTTCATATGATGGTTTGTAATTTCGTGTTTATGTGGTTTAGTCGTGCTCTGAATTTTATAAGTCTACTCAGTGGATTTATTTTTGTTTTGATGTCCCCTAAATTGTGACATCGCCCCGTTCTTAACCACATAGGACAGGGGGTGTTACAACTATGAACTTGAGTTTCAAGAACATTCTTCGAAATGAATTTTTAAGTCTTCCGCTTCGTTATCGATGTTTTCATTATTATTTACGAATTTATATTATAATCCATTCACTGAGCCTGTGCTCAACCGTGTTTTTGTTTTCTAACATGGCAGGTTAGAAGTGACGTTTACGGGGACGGGACTTGAGATCGAGCGTGATATTTTGGAGTTCTTAGACTCACATTATTTTTTAACTTTTTATGTTTATAAATACTTTTTGAGGTACGATAGTTTGGATTCTAATATATGTTTAGAGTTTATTAATAGCTCTAAATTTAGTTGTGTAGTTATGTTAAGTCCCGTTCGTGACATCACCGGTTTCGGACCACGGGGACGGGGGATGTTACAAATGTGGTACCATAGCCTAGGTATCAACTTGTAGATTAACTAGGTTTGACCTGTGAGGATTGGGTAGACATTAGAATGGGTAGACTAGAATTTAATTCTATTTTCTGATTTTCAATCCCTAACTGTTTTGAATCCTGATTTTGATATTGTTCTGTGTTAGAATGTCGAGACGTGGTCGCCCATGCAAGTCCAGATCTCAACCTGAGGGTAACCCAAATCCCAACCCAGTGGGGGGGGGTACTAGTGAACCTAATATTGTTGATGTGGTCCGTTAGACCATGTCAAGTATGATGCCTACATATCTTGAGCAAGCCATCCAGGCTATGCGACAGAGAGCACAAAATCTTCCTCCAAATTCAAATCCAAATCCAAATTCTGTTCCTACAACAAATACTGGAAATCCTGAATAAAGTCCGGGTAATCCAATGGGAGAAATGCATACATGGCTGGAAGGTTTAATAAACAGAAACCTCAATCTTTCTCAATGGCCGTAGATTCAGTAGACGTCAAACACTGGATTAGGCACATCGAAAAGATTTGTAATGTCTTAGATATTCCAGATCAGTACAGGTCCATTTGGCCACTTATATGTTTGGGAAAGAAGCGAACAACTGGTGGGAAGCTTGCGTTCAAACTGACCCATCTGTTAAAAACTTGTCTGGGGATAACTTCAAAGAGTTTTTCTTCAATCAGTATTTTACGACGAAAGATCGCGATGCTTATATGCGAGAATATTCAACGATCTAACAAGGCGAGGAAGAAACCGTTGCCGACTACATGGCTCATTTTCTTAAATTTTCTCGTTTTGCAGGAAATACCGCAGGCACACAAGCGCAACAAGCCAATAAATTTAAATGGACACTTAACTCGAAGTATAAGGATAGTCTCTTGAATCTTCCTTTTAATACCGTTACTAAAGTGGCTGACGTAGGAAAAATTATTGATCGGTCACAACAACAATGGTTAGCTTCACGCGTTGGCAATAAGAAACGTGGACTCGAATCTTTCCAAAACATCCCTCATTTCATAAAGTCAAAGTCGAGCATTGACCCACATAAAAGTTCAAGTCAATTCACGCCACGATTTCCAGTGTTTTCCAGCAGGGGAAGTCAAAATGTTTCTAGTCTAATTAATATTTGTGATCAGTGCAATCTTCGACATCGGTCGGGTCCGTGTCTAAAGATGATCGGTTCGTGTTTCAATTGTCGAGAACAAGGGCATATGGCCAAATATTATCCTAAAGTTCAGACCGCAAATAGAAAAGGAAAAGGAAAACAAACAACTACTAGTGGGCGAGTCTTTGCATTACCTGGCGACAAATCTCAAGCGGGAATGATTTCAGGCCATATTAACTTAATTGATTTATCTGTTTATGCCTTCTTTGATATCGGGGCAACACACTCTATTGTTTCTGAACAATTAGAATCCCGGTTAAAACCTTATGAACAAACCACCGAATTTCCAGTCATGATATCTACCCCAATGGGTGGTTCAATCTGTGTGTTAACTCGATTTGCAAATTGTCTGTTATTTATTGGAGACCGCATACGGGAGGTCACTCTACTTCCAATGCATATGTCCCACTTTCAATTAATATTGGGGATGGACTGGTTGTCACACCACCATGCAACTATAGACTGTAACGCCAAACAAATATTGTTACTAGAGGCAATCCGGAGGCAATCTTTCAAGGAGGTACTCCAAAAGAAGATGTTAGCGCTTTAACCTCTATTACTGTGAAGCAGTATACTTGGCAAAGTAACGAAGGTTTTCTGGCTTCGTTACTAGATCCCGAACAGGTAATCCTTACTTCTGCACCCGTACCGGTTGTTTTCGAATATCTTGATGTGTTTCCCAACGATCTACCGAGTATACCACCGGTCCGGGTAGTCGAATTTACCATCGATCTAGTTCCGGGAGCTTATCCTATTTCTAAGGCTCCCTACCGAATGGTTCCAACTGAAATGAAAGAACTCAAAAATCAACTCGATGATCTATTGTAGAAGGGTTTCATTCGACCCAACATCTCACCCTGGGGAGCTCCGGTTCTCTTTGTCAAAAAGAAAGATGGTACGATGCGTATTTGTATTAATTACTGGGAGCTTAACAAAGTAACGATCCGTAACAAGTATCCGTTGCCAAGAATCGACGATCTGTTCGATCAATTACAAGGGGCACGATACTTCTCTAAAATTGATCTTCGGTCCGGGTACCATCAACATCGTATCCGAGATTGTGATATTTCAAAAACCGCATTCAAAACTCGATATGGGCACTACGAATTCTTAGTAATGCCTTTCGGTATAACTAATGCTCCAGCGGTCTTTATGAATCTTATGAATCGGGTTTTCAAAGATTATTTCGACGACTTTGTTATTGTGTTTATCGATGACATATCGATATACTCAAAGTCAAGAGAGTAACATGATCAGCATCTTCACATTGTTTTGGAAACTCTTCGAACGAAAAATTTATACGCAAAACGTTCCAATTTTGGCTTGATTAAGTGTCTTTTCTCGGACACGTAATCTGTGCCAAAGGTGTCAAAGTCGATCCAACGAAAATTGAAACCATCACTAAATGGCCTCGACCAACGAACGTATCTGAAGTTCGTGGTTTTCTGGGTCTCGCCGGTTATTATAGACGATTTGTTGAAAGATTTTCTAAAATATCTCTACCGTTAACCCAATTACTCCGAAAAGGAGTCAAATTTAATTGGGGTTCCGAACAAGAATCTAGTTTCAAGGAACTGAAACATCGATTGGTTACTGCACCTGTTCTTGTATTACCGTCTGGCACCGGTGGTTTTCAAGTTTATAGTGATGCTTCAAAGAAAGGTCTCGGTTGTGTGCTTATGCAAAACGGACGAGTGATCGCATATGCATCACGTCAGTTAAAGTCTTATGAGATCAATTATCCGACTCACGGTCTCGAATTGGTTGCGGTTATCTTCGCACTCAAAATTTGGCGTCATTATGTGTACGGTGAGACATGTGAAATTTTCACCAACCACAAGAGCCTTAAATATATATATTTACTCAAAAAGAGTTAAATATGCGTCAGCGGAGGTGGCTCGAACTTCTAAAGGATTACGATGTTCATATACAGTATCATCCGGGTAAGGCTAATGTAAGTCGTAAAGCTATGGAACAGGTTTCCTCGTTACTTGTTCCTACAGAGTGAGCTTTGGAGATCGAATGATTCGGACTGGAAATCTATCCGAGTTCACAAACGGAAATTCTATCAAATCTGATAGTAGAATCGACTCTCAATTCTCGGATAAAAGAAGCCCAACAAGACGATGGTGAATTGTGGGAAAACTTCCAGAAAGCAAAGGAAAATGTTAGTTCGGAATTCAGGATTTATGATGATCACGTGTTGTGGTTTTGGGATCGTCTTTGTGTTCCAAATAATTCGGAGCTTAAAGATCAGATTCTGACCGAAGCTCATAACTCTATGTTTTCCGTTCACCCGGGTACAACAAAAATGTATCACGACTTACAGACCCATTACTGGTGGGTTGGAATGAAGTGAGATATCGCCGATTTTGTAGCTCGTTGTCTCACTTGTCAACAAGTTAAAAGTGAACATCAACGTCTGGGTGGTCTTCTCCAATCACTGAACATCCCAGTATGGAAATGGGAACACGTAACTATGGATTTTGTAGTCGCACTACCCCGCACGACCTTGAAACATGATGCAATTTGGGTAGTGGTTGACCGACTGACGAAATCGGCTCATTTTCTTCCTATCCGACAAACTTGGTCAATTGATAAATTGACAGAAGTATTCCAACGTGAGATTATACGTCTCCATGGAACTCCTGTATCGATTACCTCCGTTCGAGACACATGCTTTACGTCTCGATTTTGGGAAGGTTTACATAAAGCTTAGGGCACACGTTTAAATTTTAGTACAACCTATCATCCACATACTGAGGGGCAATCTAAACCTACGATTCAAACATTGGAGGATATGCTCCGAGCATGTACGTGGGAATGGCATGGAAGTTGGGATAGTTACTTCTATCTAACAGAGTTCTCCTATAATAATAGCTGGCAGTCGAGTATCGGCATGGCCCCGTATGAAGCACTTTATGGTCGAAAATGTCAAACACCGACTTGTTGGAATGAAGTTGGAGAACGTATTCTCGAAGGTCTAGAATTGGTACAAGTTACTACCGAGAAGGTCGAAATTGCGCTTCAAATGATGAAAGAGGCGCAGGCTCGTCAAAAGAGCTACGCCGACAAGCGACGATGACCTATCGAGTTTTAACCAGGAGATAAAGTTTTCTTAAAGGTTTCCCCAATACGTGGCATCAGACGTTTCAGTCTTAAAGGAAAGTTGAGCCCGAGATATATTGGTCCCTTTGAAATTCTGGAAAGGGTTGGAGTTGTGGCATACCGGTTAGCTTTACCGCCGAAATTATCTCACGTACATAACGTATTTCATGTCTCTTCACTTCGAGGGTACAACTATCATCCCTTACACGTCATTGAATATCCCTTGGAACACATAGAACCTGATCTATCTTATCGCGAGGAGCCTGAAGCATCCTTGATCGTGATGAGAGAGGTACACGAAAGAGAGTGATTCCTTTCGTAAAAGTTATTTGGAAAAATCATTCGGAACGTGAGGCGACGTGGGAAACTGAGGAACACATGCGACAGAAGTACCCCGAGTTCTTTAATCGATGTAAGTTTCCTGTCTAAATTCGATTTCGGGGACGAAATCTCTTTTAAGGGGGGGAATAAATGTAAGATTCCGTTTTTAAAATGTGTAATTATTTTACCCGAATTGTACCGTAATTGAAATAGCAAGTAAAGATAGTTAAGGGGTTAAAACCGTCAATTAACCAAACTATTTATTAATTATATATAAAATAAAAAAAAATCTAATTAGAGGAATATGATACCATCCATCGTCTTCTTCTTTCATTTCAACCGCCATCAACTTTACATCATTCTCTCTCTCTCTAAAATCTCTCACTTCTCTCTAAAATTTCTATCAATCCGTTGAAGTAATCGACGAAACAATTACATATTCAGAATCTACGCTTCGAACCCTTCCTAGAGGTATAAATTTCTTCTTAAGTTATTAAAGTTGGTAAGTTAGGGTAGTTGAAGTTGGTTGGTAGATTATGATTAGATATCGCAAATTTATAATCATTTACATGTTTAGGAATTTTGTTTTATAAAAATTACAAAAGGGTAAAGTTTAGAATTAAAATGGTGATATTTGTATCTAGATGTTTAACCGCACACAAAGTGTTCGGTTTAATGTATAATAGAATATAATTTTGTGATTAAGCTTAGGATAATAACCATTAAGTTTTATGTTATGTGAATAATAATAACTCGTGGTTTAAATAGGCAATCGAACGGGTTAAACTTCGTCCTGAGTCTCGGTTGATCACGTGTTATATCTCAAATTTATTAAGGTAGGGATTTCATTTCTTTTAAATCGTGAGCAACTATTTGTTATAGTTGACCCTTCCGAAAGGTGGTTCACCGCCTTGTGATTGATCAACCGAACGTGATCAACAAATGTGAAATTTAAACACACATACACATTGATTTTGGTTTATTGAATCAATTGTTTGAACATTTTGATGTTTTATTAAAATGTGTCTCGTATGAGATTGTTTATGAAAAATGTGAAGTATATTGACTATAATTTCTATGAACGCCATTTGGGTAACTGGCATATGTTTAGTTTTCGTTGATTTTAGAATAACCCAATAATGGCATCCTACAATGACGGTCCATTATTTTGGATGCCTTCTATGGCGGCTTTGTTGTCATGGCATCCTACAATGACGGTCCACCAGAGTTAAGCCTTAGTGGCTTACGTGAACCCACTCTGGGGGACTTGGCCGACTTTGTTGGCTCCAGGGCGGATGGATCGATCTTAGAACTTTACCCACAGAATATGTGATCGTGGTTAAATTCACGGGGGATTTGTTGTGTGTGCTCGCATGTCGACCTATTAGTTCGTGTGGTTTGGCCACCCCACGAACACAACAGGAATTGACGGACTTTATTTATATTACGTTTTGAAATTAAAGTGTGAACCGTTCTTGAAATAATTGTCATGGAAATTACAGAACATTTCTTTTACTATGAACTTGAGTTTGAAAAACATTATTCGAAATGAATTTTTAAGTCTTTCGCTTCGTTATCGATGTTTTCATTATTATTTACGAATTTATATTATAATCCATTCACTGAGCCTGTGCTCAGCTGTGTTTTTGTTTTCTAACACGACAGGTTCGAAGTGACGTTTACGGGGACGGGACTTGAGATCGAGCGTGATATTTTGGAGTTCTTAGACTCACCTTATTTTATAACTTTCTAAGTTTATAAAGACTTTTTGAGGTATGATATTTTGGATTGTAATATATGTTTAGAGTTTATTAATAGCTTTGAATTTAGTTGTGTAGTTATGTTAAGTCTCGTTCGCGACATCACCCGTTCCGGACTACGGGGACGTGGGATGTTACGCTTGCGGTGTCAAAGTCGTGGGCCATGTACCACTTACGGTACATGTTGGGGGATAGTTCCTGGTGACAATTCCAGGGCACTATCCCGAGTTAATGTCGCCGCGGGCCCATCTGATTCATTTAAATGCGTTTTTCAGCAATTTTGACCCATTTCTCTTGGTTTTCACTCAAGAACCGAAATCCTTTCCCCTTAGTGGCGATTTTCCCTCTTCTCGCCTCTCCCCTCATTAAATACTTTACCTAAATCCATCTAGGTCATTTATTGTGTCTCATCTACCTCAAGTACCTCAACTAAGTGAAGATCTAGAGATCTTTAAAACTCCAAGAAAGTCTTCATTCACCTAGGGTTTCTCCATTCTAGGGTTTTTACTTTACAAACCCTCTAGGTGAGTTCTCTACTAAGTTTCCTCATACAAATGCTTAACTTGCTATATAAATGCAATTGAATTGCTATTTATGTTATCTTGACCTAACAATGAAGATGAAGGGTATTTTCTATTTGTTAAATCTCTTTGGTTAATATTTGGGGGCTATGAACATGTATCAAGTCCCACATATGTAAGATGTTAATTTTATGCTAGTTCATGAACTATGGTGATATGTGCTATATGGGTTTTACATTGGTATTGGACCCAACTCTTATGCATGAGAGTTGGGTGTGAAATTGTTAATCTTATAAACCTCAAAGGATTAACTAGTGAGTAGACACTAAAGGATCTACCCCCTTGAGGTGGAACTCTACTAGGTTAAAGGTAGGCACTAAGGTTCAATAAACCTTCAGGTGGAACTCTATGGAGTAGACACTAAAGGTGGAAAAGATGCTTGAGGTGACGTCGGATACGGTGTACACCAAAGCTAGAATCTGAGGTGTAATCCCCAATACTAAACTTGAGTGACTCCATCTATGGGTTCAGTCACTCAAGAGGACACAAGTATCCGCCGTAAATGAACTGGTGATGTTCTGTATAGATTTATGTTCAGGTTGAGCACCATGTGTGATTATGGAATGGGAACAGGAATTCATAACGGTGGTGGTAACTTAGAAGTTCTTCTTGCTTTAATATTCAATTGCTTATATGTTTGTGTGAGATATCACTAGACTTATGGTCTAACACTCATTGTTGTGTAACATATACATGTCCTTCTAGTGGGGTGCAAGGGGCACCTTGATTACTGGTCGTTATTTAGAATTCTTGGAGGACCGGGCTGTTGGGAATTCGTTGAGAAGAGTGTTTTGGAGGCATAGCAACACCTACCTTAATCTAGTTTTGATATTGTTCTAGATTAAATAGGTTGTTGTATTTTATGTCACTTTATCCCGCTACTATATTTGTTACAAACTACCCCATCCTCTTTGGGTTTTAGTTGTTATTATTTACAGGATTAGAAATCTTCGTATTTTAGACATTATATTGCCGAAATTTTAAATTTTATTTCGAGTCCATTTTTAGGGTTTTACACTATAACCCATCCCTATATGTATGTATATATATAGTCATAAGTTCAAATGTGAAATGCTAAGTGCGTGAGAAATAGAAAAGTAATTTTAGCCATTCATACGGTCAAGATCCGATTTGACTGGTAAAAAATTGCGTCTTTGACTGGTCAAGAATTGTGGCTATTCCAAAAATAGAAGGACAGTTTCGTAATTTTTACAAATACACGGGACAAGTTGATATGTGAACCTGTGTAATTCACATATGAACTCTTTTTAACTGATTCACATATGAACCTTTGTGATTCATATATGTACTAATTAACTGATTTACATATGAATTAATTAACTGTAGGTTCATATATGAATCGGTTGAACTAATTAATATATTCACATATGATCCTTTGTGATTCATATATGAACTAATTCACTGATTCTCATATGAACTAACTAATTGATTCACATATGAACGTATAGTTCATATGTGAACCATAGAGATTCACATATGAACTCGTCTCGCGTATTTTACGAAATTACCCCTTTATCTTCTACATAACACACAAGGAATTATCGGGGTTTCATAGTTAAAACCGCAAATGTTGACTAGATGAAGGGCTAGGATCATTTCTCTATTTCTCACACACTTAAATATTTCTCATTTGAACCTCTCCATATATATATATATATAGAGAGAGAGAGAGAGAGAGAGGGAGGGAGGGAGGGAGGTTCAAGGGAAAACCTCAAAAAATGGAAACTGAGGAACACCCTGATTGCCCTTCATCTGGATGGTATACACTTGTGCATATACACGTGTGCATGTTACAAAGTATTTGTATGCACAAGTGCATACCGTCCAGATGAAAGGCTACCAGAGTGTTCTTCAATTTTTCGTTTTTTAGGTTTTTCCCTGAACCTGACCCTATATATATATATATATATATATATATATATATACAGAGAGAGAGAGAGAGAGTCGGGTTCAAATGAGAACAATACCTATTTAAAATAACACGAGAACGTACAAAATCATTAACGCACGAAAAAGGACTTTGGCCGCGGCTTCAGGTCCGCGTGGCTTTTTTGCGCGTTAATATAAAATCACTAATAATTTTATTCGTTCTCGTGTTCTTTTAAATAGTTACTGTTCTCGGTTGATCCTCCCCCTCTGTGTGTGTGTGTGTGTGTGTGTGTATATACACACATATATATATATAGACGTGGTTTCAATTGGAAACCATATTAGATTGGAAACTGTCAATTTCATTGGTTAAATTAATGAAATTGGTTCATAAAGTTGTTTAATATGATCAAGTTGTTTCATATAATTCTTTTGTTAATGAAATTGTTTTATATATCTGTGTTTTTTATGTAGTTTCATCAATTTTTCTCATTCTGATGAAATTGTTTCATGTATTTTCGCAGTCTGATGATACTTTTTCATTTGTACAAAAAAAACACAAATATATGCAACGATTTCATCTATAAAAGAATTATATGAAACAATTTCATCAAATTAAACAATTTCATAAAACAATTTCATTAACTTAACCAATAAAATCGAGGGTTTCCACGGTTTTCAAAATTAGAGTGGTTTTCATTTGATCGCTCCCCTATATATATATATATATATATATATATATATATATATATATGGAGAGTATCTTTTGCAACCCACTTAGTTTGTGTGATCAAAATATAATCAATAGTCACGTTTCTAACAAATTAGCGTAAGCACTGTTATGAATTGGCCACAATTAATATCAAATTTACGTGTCTATAAGTAGTTTATGGCCATATATTTAGCTATTTCACATGACCAAAATATAATCAATAGCCACGGTTCTAACAATTCAGCGTAACCATATATAATAAATTTGCCACGATTATTGTAAAATTTTGTGGATATAAGTAGTATATTGTCAAGGTTTTTAGTTATTTCACGTGACCAAAAGTTAGTCAATAGCCACATTTCTAATCATTTAGTGTAACCAAATGTTATGAATTAACAATGGTTAATATGAAATTTGTGTGGCGATAACTAGTGTATGGCCACGGTTTTAGTTATTTTCGGTGACCAAAATTTAATCCATAGCCACGGTTCTAACGATTCAGCGTAACCACATGTGATGAATTTGTCACGGTTAATATGAAAATTTCATGTCTGTAAGTAGTTTATGGCCATGTTAAAACAAATATACATGGTTATAAGGTAATCATTGGCCACCTTAAAAACAAATTACGTGGCCATAAATAATTTATTGCCATGGTTTATCTTTATTTTGTGTAACCAAAGGTAGCTAATAGCCACGTTTATATAAATTTAAGCGTAAACTGGTCATGATTAATATCAATTTGTGTGACGATAAGTAGTTTATGGCCACGGTTATAGGAAAAATGCTCCAATACCAAAAAACTAAAATACCTTTATGGCCATGTTTTTTAGGCTATGGCTATCGTTTTTCATGTAATATGGTGACGCATTTTAAACGTAGCCATATGGGTATTAATAGTCACGGGAGAATAGGCTACGGTTTGAATGATTAAAAAAACCGTGGTTAAAGGCCTACGGCCACGGTTTTTAACCGTGGCCAATGTGACTTTTTGTACTAGTGAATCATGAACATACCTTAAAGCAGATTAAAAATAAAGAAATGAACAAAAATAACAATAAGAAAAACTTTAGTAGGTAATCACTGATTATGTCTTAAGATTTAACATACCAAGTTTAGAGATAAGAAAATTAAATCTCTTTTCATCTAAAGGCTTGGTGAATAAATCTGCAAGCTGATAATCAGTGTTTACAAAATAAAGTTCTATTGTACCTTTTTCAACATTGTCTTTTATAAAATGATATCTTACATCGATGTGCTTGGTCTTTGTATGTTGTACAGGATTAGCTGATATGGCAATGGCACTTTTAGAGTCATAATAAATCGGAATCTTTTCGAATTTGAAGCCATAATCTCGTAGTTGCGTCCTCATCCACAACACCTGAGAGCAGCAGCTTACAGCAGCAAAATACTCCGCTTCAGCCGTTGATGTGGAAACACACAGTTGTTTCTTTAATGCCCAACTTACGAGTTTATCTCCAAGAAACTGTATATGACCCGATGTGCTCTTCCTGTCTAACATACATCCAGCATGATTTGCATCTGAGTAAGCCATCAGTTCAAAACCAGTATCCTTAGGATACCACAGGCCAAGATCTGCAGTCCCTTTCAGATATCTAAAGATCCTTTTGACCGCAGACATATGGAATTCTTTGGTGTTAGCCTCATATCTTGCACATAAACATGTAGAGAACATAATATATGGCCTACTTGAAGTTAAATACATTAAAGAACCAATCATTCCTCTATAGGTTCTAACATCGACAGATTTTCCCGAAGGATCCATGTCGATCTTAGTTCCCGATGCCATCGGGGTTGCAATTGTTTTACAAGTTTCCATTTTGAATTTCCGAAGAATATTAAAAATGTACTTAGCTTGATTTATAAAAATCCCCGTTGAAAATTGTTTAACTTGTAATCCGAGAAAGAAGTTCATCTCTCCCATCATACTCATTTGAAATCTTGACACCATTAGATTAGAAAAGTTCTTACAGTATTTAGGATTAGTGGAGCCAAATATACTATCATCTACATATATTTGAATAAGAATGATATCGGCTTTTTCTTTCTTAATGAATAAAGTAGTATCGATTTTACCTTTTGTGAAGCCCGACTTGACCAAAAACTTTGATAAAACATCGTACTAGGCTCGAGGCGCTTGTTTAAGACCATAAAGTACTTTATCCAGTATCTAGACATGATCTGGTTTATCTGGATTCACAAAGCCTTCAGGTTGTGATACATAGACTTCCTCCTTAAGAATGTCGTTCAGAAAGGCAGTTTTCACGTCCATCTGGTAGACAGTGAAGTATTTATGAGCAACATACGCTAGAAACATGCGGTTTGCTTCTATACGTGCCACTGGAGCGTAAGTCTCGTCGTAATCAATGCCTTCCTCTTGCCGGTATCCTTTTGCGACAAGTCGTGCTTTGTTTCCAATTACGATACCATCTTCATCCTTCTTGTTTTTTAATACCCATTTGGTGCCTATTATCGATTTTCCTTCTGGTTTTGGCACAATTCTCCAGACCTTTAAAACTTCGAACTGAATTAGCTCCTCTTGCATGGCAATTACCCAATTTGAGTCGACGAGAGTCTCTGATACTCGAGTAGGCTCTATCTTGCTCAGAAAAGAATCATACATACACATGTTTAATGACGCAGACCTAGTTTGCACCGGTAAAGTTGGATCTCCAATTATCTGGCTTATCGGGTGCTCTTTGGTCCATTTATGTTCGTGAGTGAAAATGCCCAGATCTATTAGGTAAACATCATGGATTGCATTGATCTTGAAGAATTTACATGATTTGAAGCTTTCTCTCTCTAAACTCTTTCTAACTTTCTCTCTCTAGGATATGTGACAATGAATGCTCTTAACAACCTAATGCTTAATTCCTAAGCAAAACTAATAACTCCTAATTCTAATTACATCACATTGACAAATCAAACTAAGCTAAATTTGACTTTTAACAAAACTATCTTTGACTTTTGACTTTCATTACTTTCTTTGACTTTTCTATTACAAAGACTTTACAAGACTTTCCCAATTAAATCTTGGATACAATTTATACACTAACAATCTCCCCCTTTGTATTCAAGATTTAAAAAAAATTTGACAGCAGTCTTCAGCTCTTGATTCTTCAAAACATTAACTTTGACAGCTTTGAATTTTGAAGTTTTGGAAATCTTCAAACTCTAATGCTTGGAAGAATCTTGGAAAGTCTTTCACTTTGTCTTTGAAAAATCTTTCTCTTTCTCTTTGAAAAGTCATCATGTCTTGAACATTAAATCTTTGAAACTTCTTGAAATCTTTGAAATTTCTTTGATCATTGGAACTTTGAGGAATCTTTCTAAAACTTGTATCTTCATCTCTGTAATCTCTTATCAGTCTATGGAAAAACAAACTTTCTCGAATCATCGTGATTTGTCATTGAAAGTTATCTTTGAATAATTTCTTTTCAACAGACTTGATTGGATTGGACTTTCTGAATTTCTCCACAAGTCTTTTTCACTTTGAACTTTCTTTCTTTATGACTTTGAAATTGAACTTTGTAAATTTCTCCCCCTTTTTGATGAATGTGAGCATCATGATCATCAAAACTCTTCAATTTCAACAATGTCTTTGAATACCAAGCTCCTCCCTTTATGAGAAAATAGCAATCTCCGCCCATTTTGATCTGTGTATTCGTCAATTCATAAAATATATATATATACCCGAATCTTTTCAAATTCAGATATAATAAGAATTGAAAATGTAAAAATCCCAATATCAATCAAGCACAATCAATTAAAGATTTAACAATCATATGTTCTAGAGAGAGAGTAGAGAGAGAAACAGTCACAAGTATATTGATATAAAAATTATGCGTACAATGAACTCTATTACAAACTCTTACAAAGGTTAAACTATTTATACTAACAACACTTCTCTTACATGCTTACAACAGAAACTCTCACATCATAGAAACACTCATATCACTAAAGTTGACTTTGTTGACTTTACAACACTTTCACTTTTCTCATAAAATCTTGAATACAATTATACACTAACAATCTCCCCCTTTGTATTCAAGATTTAATAAAAATTTGGCAATCTTCTTCAGCGCTCTGATTCTTCAAACTTTGACTCTGACAGCTTTAAACTTTGTAGCTCTGACAGTATTTAATCTCTAATGCTTTGAAGAATCTTGAAAAGTCTTTCAAATTTAGTATCTTTGGAAAGCAAACCAGTCTTGAACACGAATCTGAATTCTTGAAACTTTTGAAACTTCAGAAAACTTGACAATCGTCTTTTGAGGAATCTTTTATCTCACATCTTCATCTCTGTAATCTCTGGATCATCTTCAGAAAGTAAACTTTCTTGAAACCTCTTGATTTGACTTTGAATCTTCTCGGAATGATTTCTTTTCATCAGACTTGAATGAATTGAACTTTCTGAATTTCTCCACAAGTCTTTTCACTTTATAACTTTGCAATTGAAATCTTTTTAAAATTTCTCCCCCTTTTTGATGAATGGTGAGAATCAAAATCATCAAAACTCATTTCAATTTTAGCTCAGTCTTTGAAACTTCTCCCCCTTTTTAAACAAAGTAGAACAATCTTCATGATCTGAAAAATTTCCTCCAAATGATCTGATAATGAGCCGTTAATTCATGAATGTATTTAATCTTTTGAAATTCTGACAAACTAAGAGTTGTAACCCTGAATCAACAAATGAAACAGTTTAGGAATGCCTGTCAGTAACACAAAGTTACTGTGTACAACGAATGTACAATTTAAGGATTGGTTTGATGTTGACTCCCCAGGACTTCCATTCAATCATTGAAAAACACAAGGTATTTTCTATGAATGTTCTGACAGAAAAACGGATTTTCTGTGCGCTCGTGCTTGTGTATGAAAGAATTAAGCTCAATGATTGTGTTTCATAAGGCTCAAAGTATGTAAACCACTGAGACAACAATGGTTATACATAGACTCAATGTGCATGATGAAGGGTCGAAGGTAGGGAAACTTTCCTTCTTTTTCAATATTAGTATCTTCCAAGTGAAGAACTAATAGATTATGTGTTGCATCCCCATAAAATGTGAAACATTCTCTTTTTAAGAAAAGAATGAGTAGCTGGTGGGGTATTTGCAAGAGATGGCATGGGCTATGTGCCTTTTTCAATGTCGTTCACGAAGAATTGTGAAACAACAGTTTATACGGTTGCCCGGCTTAGAAAGAAGTGTGGTGCAGAGTTTAATATTCTTTTACTCTAATCTCTCACCATCTTTCTTTTAAACATGTAAGCTCACTTCTAACTAATCTCTCTTTTCCATTTTACCTCATCAGACACCACTCTCAATCTTTTGACCCCTCTCCCCTCAATCTGTAACACCCTAAAACCAGGGTAAATTTAAAGCTGCGGAAACTGTACAAATAAGCATCAACCAAAGGTTTAAACCTCCCAAAAAGGGGAACTGTACTTAACCTTTACAAAAATCTGAATACGGATAAGGATCTCAACAACAAACTAATCTAAACATATACTATCTAGATTACATTAATTGTTGATCCAGAACCATCCAAAAATATGGGACTTAACAAATGCCCAACAATCCAGTACTATCATCTCAAAAACTCTCGAGGTCGAACCCCGACACTCAAGCCCTTGGCAACCCGTCGCTAACGAGAACCTGATATACATATCATTTGAGAAAAAGTGTTAGGCTTAAAAAGCCTAGTGAGAACATACAGTTTATAAATTTCAAGGGATATGACAAATGCATCCAAAAAGGAAACCTTTCCAACAAGCATTTCCAAGTTAACAAATGTTAAGAATAAAATCCATTAAAATAAGGTCATAAACCTTCTTTCCAGAACCTCACAATTTAATGCACATGTAGTTCTTCGTTTTGATTTCCTTATAGAACCTCACAATTTAATGCACATGTAGTTCTATAATTTATTAACGGCCAGAACCTCACAATTTAATGCACATGTAGTTCTATATTTGTTAACGGTCAGAGCCTCACAATTTAATGCACATGTAGCTCTATATTGTTAACGGCCAGAGCCTCACAATTTAATGCACATGTAGCTCTATATTTACTTTACATGGTAATCTCCAATTAATAACAGTCAACTCAAAACCTAGGGATCCACTAGTAATGGTACAGACTCGTCACAACAACATATGTGACCAAGCGTAAATAAACATATGGTATTAACACATTTTATAAACAAAATGTCATTTCCAGTTCAACTTCTGGTAAGAATGAAAATCATTAAAATGAGTTCATAAACATTCTTTTCACATATCCACATAATGTGCAAGTAAAACATCATTTTACTTTTAATAAGGCGGAACCAGTCATTTTAGTCAAAACTGATCGGGAACCCCGAAAATCACCAAAAATTTCATTTATATCAAAATGTAGAGAACATGATATCATACCGTAGAAATACTTCGGATTTCGCAAATAAGAGTTTTGACATGTATAAAGTTTGTAAAATGGTAGTAGGAACTCACCGATAGGTTTTCAGAATAAAACCCGGAAAACCAGATAACGACCACGACGAAGAGGTGAAGCTTAAAACACCGACCCGTCGCTAGAAACACCGAAAACTAGCAACCAAACGAGCCTTAGAAGATTGAAAGAGAAAAGAGAGAAAAAGGAAGAGAGAGAGAAATCTGAGATTTATCAAAGAATTCTGACAAAATGAGATATTTAGCAAGGTTCTCACACTTCCCAACACAGCGCACGGCCCGTGCGTTTTCAAAGGGGGATGGCGCACGGCCCATGCGAAAGTCACTGCCTCGCACCCTGATCCATGCGCACGACCCGTGCGTTTTTCCTGAAGGAGGGCGCACGGGTAGACAGAAACAGGAACTTCTTTTTCCTCCAACATCTTCGCAAAACAACGAAATTCGGGGTGTTACAATCCTCCCCAACTTGGGAATGATTTCGTCCCCGAAATCCCAACTACTCAAAAAGGTGAGGATATCTTCGCTTCATATCCTCCTCAGCTTCCCACGTCACATTTGCTCCCCGGTGATGCTTCCACTGCACCTTGACCAAAGTGACCTCTTTGTGACGCAACTTCTTAGACTTTCTCTCTAAGATGGCGTCGGGTTCTTCCACACAACGGTTACCTTCGTCTACCCTTAACTTTGAAAGGGGTATGACGCTGTCTTCTACCGCTAAACATTTCCGGAGGTAGCAAACATGAAACGTGTTGTGTATTCTGCTCAACTCCGGTAGTAGTTCCAACTGGTAGGCTTGCAAACCCACCCGCTTAAGCACTTTGAAAGGTCCGAGGAAACGGGGACTCAACTTCCCATGTTTTCCGAACCGAATAATGCCTTTCCACGGCGACACCTTAAGCATAACGCGGTCGCCCACTTGGAATTCCATCGGTCGCTTCTTCTTATCTGCATAGCTTTTCTGTCGATCCTGAGCCGCTTTCATTCTTTCACGAATGGATTTGACCTTATCGGCAGTCTCTTGCACAATTTCAGGTCCGGCGAACTGCTTTTCTCCCGCTTCAAGCCAGCACACAGGAGTCCGACACTTTCGCCCATACAATGCCTCAAAAGGTGCCATCCCAATACTCGAGTGGTAGCTATAGTTGTAAGCAAACTCCACCAAAGGTAGGTGAGAGTCCCAGCTACCCCCGAAATCGATGACACAAGACCTCAACATGTCTTCCAAAGTTTGGATCGTTCGCTCGCCCTGCCCGTCGGTTTGCGGATGGTAAGCCGTACTCAACTTCACTCGAGTTCCAAGTTCTTTCTGAAACCCATCCCAGAAGTTCGAAGTTAACTGACTGTCGCGATCCGACACGATCGACAATGGTATGTCGTGCCTCGAGACCACCTCATCGATATAAAGCTTTGCTAACTTATCCATCGGTAGAGTCTCGCACATAGCCAAGAAGTGAGCGCTCTTTGTCAATCTGTCAACTATTACCCAAATGGTATCGTGACCTCGAAGAGTTTTAGGCAACTTCGTCACGAAGTCCATGGTGATATGCTCCCACTTCCATTCGGGAATCTCTAAAGACTGTAGACTACCATATGGTCGCTGATGCTCGACCTTAACTTGCGAACACGTCACACAACGCTCAACGTAATGTGCCACATCAAGTTTCATTACCGGCCACCAATAGTGAAGCTTTAAGTCCCTGTACATCTTTGTACTCCCCGGATGAATGGAATACTTGAACTTGTGAGCATCCTCTAGCAACAGATCACGGTTACCCCCAAGCTTGGGTACCCACACACGACCGCTGAACAGTTTTACTCCACGGCTATCTTCCGTTAAGAGTAAACGTTGCTTCGTCATGACTTCATCTTTTAGATTCTCTTCTAACAGTGCTTCTACTTGTGATGTCTTGATCTTCTCAACAAGACTAGACACTAGCTCGATCCTCGAATGGGTAGCTCGAATACTTCCGCTATAGTCCTTTCGACTTAATGCATCGGCCACCACGTTCGCCTTACCGGGATGTTAAAGCAATTCACAGTCATAATCTTTAAGTAACTCGAGCCACCGCCTTTGCCTCATGTTCAGCTCTTTCTGATCAAAGACATACTTCAGGCTCTTGTGATCCGTGTATAGAGTGCATTTCGTGCCGTAAAGGTAATGTCGCCAAAGTTTCAAAGCGAACACCACCGCCGCTAACTCCAAATCATGGGTTGGATAATTCTGCTCGTGTATCTTAAGCTGCCTCGAGGCATAAGCGATCACCTTGCCTCGTTGCATCAACACACATCCCAGTCGCATCTTTGAAGCGTCGTTGTATACCACGAAATCTTTCGACCCTTCAGGTAACGTCAAGATCGGAGCTTCACACAACTTCTTTTGAAGGATCTGGAACGCCTTCTCTTGGGCTTCAGTCCATTCAAACTTCACATTCTTCCGAGTCAGAACTGTCAAGGAAGAAGCGATCTTTGAAAAGTCTTGGATAAATCTCCTGTAGTATCCTGCCAGACCCAAGAAACTTCGGATCTCGGACGGACTCTTAGGAGGCTCCCAATTCATCATAGCTTCAATCTTGGAGGGGTCTACTTTCACTCCGACCCGAGTGACTACGTGACCCAGAAACTGTACTTCTTTAAGCCAAAAGTCGCACTTGGAAAATTTGGCGTACAACCTTTCTTTTCTCAACACTTCCAGAACTTCACGTAAATGTTGCTCGTGCTCTGACTCACTCTTGGAGTACACGAGTATGTCATCAATGAATACAATGACCGATTTGTCGAGGAATGGTCGGCATACTCTATTCATTAAATCCATAAACACAGCTGGTGCGTTCGTTAGACCAAAAGGCATTACAAGAAATTCGTAATGGCCGTAACGCATTCTGAAAGCTGTCTTCGGTACATCATCTTCTCTTACCTTCACTTGGTGATAACCCGAACGTAAGTCGATTTTAGAAAAACAACCCGCTCCTTGAAGTTGATCGAACAAGTCGTCTATTCTCGGAAGCGGATATCTGTTCTTTACTGTAGCTTTATTCAACTCACGATAGTCGATGCACATTCTCATTGTGTCATCCTTCTTCTTGACGAATAAGACCGGAGCTCCCCAAGGTGACGAACTCGATCTTATGAAGCCTTTCTCCAATAGCTCTTGGAGTTCTGCCATCATCTCTTGCATCTCCGACGGTGCTAAACGGTAAGGAGCTTTAGCAATTGGTGCTGCTCCTGGAACAAGATCAATCCGAAACTCTACCTGACGATCGGGTGGTAACCCGGGCAAGTCGTCCGGAAAGACGTCTGGAAACTCACGCACGATCTTCACATCTTCCAGCTTTGATTTCTTTAACTTGGCATCGATCACATAGGCTAGGAAAGACGAACATCCCTTTACTAAGCACTTGCATGCCTTTGCCATTGTGATTATTGCCACTTCACCCTTTCTCTTTTCACCATAGATGACAACGACTTCACCAGAGGGGTTGGGAAGTCGAATCAACTTCTTGGAACATACGACCTCGGCATGATTGTTTGACAACCAATCCATGCCGACCACCACATCAAAACCCCCGATTAACATCGGCAGCAAATCGATCGAGAATTCTCTTCCCTCGATACCGAGAGTACACTTTTTCAGAACCTCACGGATTAGAACTTTACTACCATCAGCTATCTCTACTACTAACGCATCCTCAAGACTAGTAGTGTACATAGCAATCTTTTGACGGAACAACTCAGATACGAAAGAGAAACTGGCACCCGTATCGAATAAAACACTAGCAGGTACAGAGTTTATAAGAAAAGTACCCAATACCACATCCGCGGATGCCTTGGCTTCATCAGCCATCATCTGGAATGCTCGACCCAGAACCCTAGGTTGGTTCTCCTTCTTCGCTGGCGCGTTGCCCGATACCAGCTTTGGGCAATCTCTCTTCAAGTGCCCCGGTGCCTTGCACTCGTAACATACCAGTCCTCTGACCGGACAATCACGGGTGATGTGGTCAGACTTACCACATTTGTAACAAGATTGAGTCGCGGTATTACAGTTACCGTGGTGCTTGGTTCGACACTTGGGACACCACCTAGCTTCCTGCTGGCTGCTGAAGCTTCGGTTCCCAGCAAAAGGTCGGGATCTCTTGGGAGGTATAGAACTGTTCTCCCATTTTCTCTTGTCAGACACCACCACCGCTTTCTCAGATTTGCTTCTCAAAAACAAATCCTCCATAAACTGAGTTTCTTCAATCATCTCTCGGAGGTTGGAAGCTTTAGAATTGTGGACCATAGATAACAGGTCCGCTGGTAGGCCATTGAGACAGGCCTTCATTTTATCTTTCTCCGTTGGGGCCACGTGCCCCACCAGATCCAGCTTTTCCATGAACTAACGGGTGTACTCCCTCACCGTCAGTTTTCCTTTCACCAGAGACCGAAACTCCTTCTCAATTCTGTCCATAGTTCTTTCGCTGCAGAACTCTTCCAACAATTTCTTTTTAAACTCGACCCAAGACAGCTGAGCCAACACAGTAGGAGACAGGGTGGATTGAACGATATTCCACCAAGTGAGGGTTGTATCTCTAAGCAATTGGGTACCAAACCGCACCCTCTGATCATCCCCACACTCGGAAGAGCCAAAGGCTTGCTCAACCGCTCGTACCCACTTCACACACAAAATCGGGTCATCAGAACCGGAGAACTCCGGCGGCCCGCATCCTAGGAAAGATTTATATGAGCATTTCCTCCCACTATTCTGGCCAACTACAATCCTGGGTTCTTCAGTCCTGACTCCGCTACCAGATCCAGTCAACACATTTTCTTCCACTGCCCCATGCCTTCTGAGACTCGCGCTTTGGTCTTCCAACATCTTCTGAAAAACCTCTTATTGTTTTTCCAAGGCCGTAGTCACCAATTGCATGACGCTGGCCATCATATCAGCTTGAGGGATAGCTAACTGAACAACGGGACTAGTGGACGCCAGAACCACTCTTGTCCCTAGCTCCACTTCCCCAAAAAGAAATGATGGCACGCGCGAAGGAATGACGGTCGCCGTCCCAGCCACGGGAGCTCACTCAAGCGAACTATCGTCACGCAAATCTCCATCGACTAACGGTCGACTACGCGTATTCACCATCCTAAAAATGGTTGCCACACAAATACGAGAAGAGTAAAAGACAGGTCGAGAGAAAATACGGAAGAACGTACTATTATAGTACCAAATGTCATAATAACGGTAATTCAGTCACAATCACGTATAAATATTCTCATAATAACATTAGCTAAGTGAGATTATGAATATACAATACATAATGGTTCTTGATACCATCGCCACAACGTTTGATAGCTACAATTTCCGTCAACTCTAAGACTAACCCATCTTAGTAGTTCTACCCAATACTCACGAATCAATGCTTAATCTACTCAGTCTAAGTCTAGACATCTTACTTTCATGCCTAGATCACTTAAACTAAAGCTCTGATACCAACTTGTAACACCCTAAAACCAGGGTAAATTTAAAGCTGCAGAAACTGTACAAATAAGCATCAACCAAAGGTTTAAACCTCCCAAAAAGGGGAACTGTACTTAACCTTTACAAAAATCTGAATACGGATAAGGATCTCAACAACAAACTAATCTAAACATATACTATCTAGATTACATTAATTGTTGATCCAGAACCATCCAAAAATATGGGACTTAACAAATGCCCAACAATCCAGTACTATCATCTCAAAAACTCTCGAGGTCAAACCTCGGCACTCAAGCCCTTGGCAACCCGTCGCTAACGAGAACCTGATATACATATCATTTGAGAAAAAGTGTTAGGCTTAAAAAGCCTAGTGAGAACATACAGTTTATAAATTTCAAGGGATATGACAAATGCATCCAAAAAGGAAACCTTTCCAACAAGCATTTCCAAGTTAACAAATGTTAAGAATAAAATCCATTAAAATAAGGTCATAAACCTTCTTTCCAGAACCTCACAATTTAATGCACATGTAGTTCTTCGTTTTGATTTCCTTATAGAACCTCACAATTTAATGCACATGTAGTTCTATAATTTATTAACTTCCAGAACCTCACAATTTAATGCACATGTAGTTCTATATTTGTTAACGGTCAGAGCCTCACAATTTAATGCACATGTAGCTCTATATTGTTAACGGCCAGAGCCTCACAATTTAATGCACATGTAGCTCTATATTTACTTTACTTGGTAATCTCCAATTAATAACAGTCAACTCAAAACCTAGGGATCCACTAGTAATGGTACAGACTCGTCACAACAACATATGTGACCAACCATAAATAAACATATGGTATTAACACATTTTATAAACAAAATGTCATTTCCAGTTCAACTTCTGGTAAGAATGAAAATCATTAAAATGAGTTCATAAACATTCTTTTCACATATCCATATAATGTGCAAGTAAATAATCATTTTACTTTTAATAAGGCGGAACCAGTCATTTTAGTCAAAACTGATCGGGAACCCCGAAAATCACCAAAAATTTCATTTATATCAAAATGTAGAGAACATGAAATCATACCGTAGAAATACTTCGGATTTCGCAAATAAGAGTTTTGACATGTATAAAGTTTGTAAAATGGTAGTAGGAACTCACCGATAGGTTTTCAGAATAAAACCCGGAAAACCAGATAACGACCACGACGAAGAGGTGAAGCTTAAAACACCGACCCGTCGCTAGAAACACCGAAAACTAGCAACCAAACGAGCCTTAGAAGATTGAAAGAGAAAAGAGAGAAAAAGGAAGAGAGAGAGAAATCTGAGATTTATCAAAGAATTCTGACAAAATGAGATATTTAGCAAGGTTCTCACACTTCCCAACACAGCGCACGGCCGGTGCGTTTTCAAAGGGGGATGGCGCACGGCCCGTGCGAAAGTCACTGCCTCGCACCCTGATCCATGCGCACTACCCGTGCGTTTTTCCTGAAGGAGGGCGCACGGGTAGACAGAAACAGAAACTTCTTTTTCCTCCAACATCTTCGCAAAACAACGAAATTCGGGGTGTTACAATCCTCCCCAACTTGGGAATGATTTCGTCCCCGAAATCCCAACTACTCAAAACGGTGAGGATATCTTCGCTTCATATCCTCCTCAGCTTCCCACGTCACATTTGCTCCCCGGTGATGCTTCCACTGCACCTTGACCAAAGTGACCTCTTTGTGACGCAACTTCTTAGACTTTCTCTCTAAGATGGCGTCGGGTTCTTCCACACAACGGTTACCTTCGTCTACCCTTAACTTTGAAAGGGGTATGACGCTGTCTTCTACCGCTAAACATTTCCGGAGGTAGCAAACATGAAACGTGTTGTGTATTCTGCTCAACTCCGGTAGTAGTTCCAACTAGTAGGCTTGCAAACCCACCCGCTTAAGCACTTTGAAAGGTCCGAGGAAACGGGGACTCAACTTCCCATGTTTTCCGAACCGAATAATGCCTTTCCACGGCGACACCTTAAGCATAACGCGGTCGCCCACTTGGAATTCCATCGGTCGCTTCTTCTTATCTGCATAGCTTTTCTGTCGATCCTGAGCCGCTTTCATTCTTTCACGAATGCATTTGACCTTATCGGCAGTCTCTTGCACGATTTCAGGTCCGGCGAACTGCTTTTCTCCCGCTTCAAGCCAGCACACAGGAGTCCGACACTTTCGCCCAGACAATGCCTCAAAAGGTGCCATCCCAATACTCGAGTGGTAGCTATTGTTGTAAGCAAACTCCACCAAAGGTAGGTGAGAGTCCCAGCTACCCCCGAAATCGATGACACAAGACCTCAACATGTCTTCCAAAGTTTGGATCGTTCGCTCGCCCTGCCCGTCGGTTTGCGGATGGTAAGCCGTACTCAACTTCACTCGAGTTCCAAGTTCTTTCTGAAACCCATCCCAGAAGTTCGAAGTTAACTGACTGTAGCGATTCGACACGATCGACAATGGTATGTCGTGCCTCGAGACCACCTCATCGATATAAAGCTTTGCTAACTTATCCATCGGTAGAGTCTCCCACATAGCCAAGAAGTGAGCGCTCTTTGTCAATCTGTCAACTATTACCCAAATGGTATCGTGACCTCGAAGAGTTTTAGGCAACTTCGTCACGAAGTCCATGGTGGTATGCTCCCACTTCCATTCGGGAATCTCTAAAGACTGTAGACTACCATATGGTCGTTGATGCTCGACCTTAACTTGCGAACACGTCACACAACGCTCAACGTAATGCGCCACATCAAGTTTCATTACCGGCCACCAATAGTGAAGCTTCAAGTCCCTGTACATCTTTGTACTCCCCGGATGAATGGAATACTTGGACTTGTGAGCATCCTCTAGCAACAGGTCACGGTTACCCCCAAGCTTGGATACCCACACACGACCGCTGAACAGTTTTACTCCACGGCTATCTTCCGTTAAGAGTAAACGTTGCTTCGTCATGACTTCATCTTTTAGATTCTCTTCTAACAGTGCTTCTACTTGTGATGTCTTGATCTTCTCAACAAGACTAGACACTAGCTCGATCCTCGAATGGGTAGCTCGAATACTTCCGCTATAGTCCTTTCGACTTAATGCATCGGCCACCACGTTCGCCTTACCGGGATGGTAAACCAATTCACAGTCATAATCTTTAAGCAACTCGAGCAACCGCCTTTGCCTCATGTTCAGCTCTTTCTGATCAAAGACATACTTCAGGCTCTTGTGATCCGTGTATAGAGTGCATTTCGTGCCGTAAAGGTAATGTCGCCAAAGTTTCAAAGCGAACACCACCGCCGCTAACTCCAAATCATGGGTTGGATAATTCTGCTCGTGTATCTTAAGCTGCCTCGAGGCATAAGCGATCACCTTGCCTCGTTGCATCAACACACATCCCAGTCCCATCTTTGAAGCGTCGCTGTATACCACGAAATCTTCCGACCCTTCAGGTAACGTCAAGATCGGAGCTTCACACAACTTCTTTTGAAGGATCTGGAACGCCTTCTCTTGGGCTTCAGTCCATTCAAACTTCACATTCTTCCGAGTCAGAACTGTCAAGGAAGAAGCGATCTTTGAAAAGTCTTGGATAAATCTCCTGTAGTATCCCGCCAGACCCAAGAAACTTCGGATCTCGAACGGACTCTTAGGAGGCTCCCAATTCATCATAGCTTCAATCTTGGAGGGGTCTACTTTCACTCCGACCCGAGTGACTACGTGACCCAGAAACTGTACTTCTTTAAGCCAAAAGTCGCAATTGAAAAATTTGGCGTACAACCTTTCTTTTCTCAACACTTCCAGAACTTCACGTAAATGTTGCTCGTGCTCTGACTCACTCTTGGAGTACACGAGTATGTCATCAATGAATACAATGACCGATTTGTCGAGGAATGGTCGGCATACTCTATTCATTAAATCCATAAACACAGCTGGTGCGTTCGTTAGACCAAAAGGCATTACAAGAAATTCGTAATGGCCGTAACGCGTTCTGAAAGCTGTCTTCGGTACATCATCTTCTCTTACCTTCACTTGGTGATAACCCGAACGTAAGTCGATTTTAGAAAAACAACCCGCTCCTTGAAGTTGATCGAACAAGTCGTCTATTCTCGGAAGCGGATATCTGTTCTTTACTGTAGCTTTATTCAACTCACGATAGTCGATACACATTCTCATTGTGTCATCCTTCTTCTTGACGAATAAGACCGGAGCTCCCCAAGGTGACGAACTCGATCTTATGAAGCCTTTCTCCAATAGCTCTTGGAGTTCTGCCATCATCTCTTGCATCTCCGACGGTGCTAAACGGTAAGGAGCTTTAGCAATTGGTGCTGCTCCTGGAACAAGATCAATCCGAAACTCTACCTGACGATCGGGTGGTAACCCGGGCAAGTCGTCCGGAAAGACGTCTGGAAACTCACGCACGATCTTCACATCTTCCAGCTTTGATTTCTTTAACTTGGCATCGATCACATAGGCTAGGAAAGACGAACATCCCTTTACTAAGCACTTGCGTGCCTTTGCCATTGTGATTATTGCCACTTCACCCTTTCTCTTTTCACCATAGATGACAACGACTTCACCAGAGGGGTTGGGAAGTCGAATCAACTTCTTGGAACATACGACCTCGGCATGATTGTTTGACAACCAATCCATGCCGACCACCACATCAAAACCCCCGATTAACATCGGCAGCAAATCGATCGAGAATTCTCTTCCCTCGATACCGACAGTACACTTTTTCAGAACCTCACGGATTAGAACTATACTACCATCAGCTATCTCTACTTGTTGGTCCCGAAGGTGCTTAACAAGTTTGTAGAAGGGGGGGGGGTTGAATACAAACACATAAATTAAAGTTTAATAAATTGTTTATTGATAAATCAAAATACAATTTACAAGTTTGTTGCGGAATAAGATTAAGACAGACTCAATCTAAACAAACTTAAGAAACACTAAGATGGTTGCACAAGAAATTCAGAGAATGGGGGATTTTTAGAGAGATAGAAAAGAAGGGTTTCTATTTTGGAGTTCAAGGATTGAGCACACCTTCAGATGAATGGGTGAGCTTCCTATTTATACCCTATGCATTAAATGCATGGCAGGGTACTATACACGTGGCATTCATAGATTGGCTTTGGTAGTCTCACTTTTGGAGACATGCTTTTGGCCGCTTTATGAACAGTGTAGTTGACAGAGTTGGTGTACGATTTGTGGCAGAGACGTGTCCGTTCTGACACATCGTACTGGTTGTGCAAGGTAAGACAAAAGAAAATTTGAGGCATAAGCTTTGTGATCGTTGATCGCTGAGTATCTCTTCTTCCAGAGATAAAGAAGTTCAGCTATCGCTGAAGCTTTTCCTCAGGCTTCTTCACGTAAGTAGATGTCTGATCTTCGCTGATATCCGCATCAGGTCACTAGTAGACTTATCTATTGTTCAGTGGCTTCGTCTTCGATTCAGCTATGAACTATGTTGACGCGAGACTTGTCTTCAGGGATTACGTTAACTGTGTTACATAGGAAACGATCAGTGATGACTGAACAGACTCAGTTTGATCGCTGAAAGTGAAACACATACATATTAATGTTTACAGAAAGGTCATCAGCGATAACTGAACAGACTCAGTCTAATCGCTGATGATGAAACACTAATACATATAATAACGTAATTTTCACTAAGTATAAAAGAGGGTCGTTATCAAATCACTGAGAGAGTTTGGATCAACAATCTCCCCCTATTTGATAATGACAAAGTAACAAAAGAAAATTACTTTGATTCAAAATATAGGAATAAAAAGGACTCATAGAATGCATGTCCCAATTACTATTTTGAGGGATCTTTTACAGTACTGATAGGGTTAAGTACATCACTGCTATTTTCATTTAATTCAGGGATAGAATTACAAGAAAAAAAACATTACAAGTGAGTAACTAACTACTGTAAGTATAACTAACAGATTACAGAGAAGAAAACTAATCTATCAGCTATTAAAAGAAGATTTAGGAGGATTGATCATATACTCAGGTATTTCTTCTCCTTTCTGTCTTCGTTCGAAGGATTCTTGACTGATAATTTCTTTAATTTCTTCAGCAGCAGGGAAGAAGTCACACCATAAGCATAAGAGATCCTTGAGATGATTCAGAGGACAGATAGGAATCTCAGAGATTCTTTGAAATCTGAGTTCCTCATCATCATCTCTGAAGAATATTCCATAAGGATTGTTGATTACTTGACCAGCTTGGAAAGGACCACCAGGAGGCAGAGATAAGTCCAGAACTGAAAGATCAGGAGGAGGACCAAACAGTGCATCTCTTGAAAATTTGATAGAAGTTTCATTCCTGATGATGGCGACATCTTCAGAGGAGGAGGACCCAATTTTTCTCTTGAGTTTCAAAGATTTGGGAGGAAGAGGAGATGGCAGCTTTAGTACAGAAACGACTCTATTTATGAGGGCTTCAAGAAGTCCTTCAACGTAGCCTCTGTATGTAGATTTGGATTTCTTCAGCGCATCCCAGAACTCTAACCATTCCGTAAATCCGAAGCTCTCAAGTTTTGATACGTACATTGCTTTTTGGGTTCCATCCTCTCTGGTAATCTTCATGGTCACTGAGAGTTGATCTTTCTTCTTTCGACCAGAGATAGTCACGGCTGATATTGGAAGAAGATCAGAACGATAATCCATCTTTTGTTTGCACCATTCGATAGACTTATCGTTGATCTCTTGTTCTTTGAAGCGTTCCTCTTCAATTTCTTTCAGTAGTGCTGCTTGAACTTCCACAGGTTTGCTTTTCAGCTTTTTGTCCTTAACTTGAGAGGATTGAATCTTTAAAGCGAGTTGGGCATCTCGTTTGCATTCAGCGATCAGCTTCTCAGCTTTGGCGGATTCTTCTCTTTCAGCGTCAGTGAGGAAGTCGAGCTCTGTGGATGTTTGAAGAGGGATTTTCAGCCGTTGACTTTCTAGTTGAGCGATCATTTCAACTCTTTTCTTTACCACTTCCTCTGACCAATGAGATGGTCGAGAGGGCCTTCCTGGATGGACCAGGGAATCTTCTTCTTCTTCTTCATCAATCTCAGCGATAGAGATTGGGATTATTTCTTCAGCTATAGCAGCTGGAATTATTTGTAGTTCAGAACCCTTAAGCAGGGGTGAGAACTGTCTGGTTAGAAAAAGAAGGAAAGAAGGGATAAGTGTATTTTTAGAACGAGAGAGATAAAGGCTAGAAAGGAATAGGGGTTTGGAAAGAGTAGAAGAGTGGTACAATTGAAAGACATACCTGAGAAGGATGCTCCCCCTCAGATTTTGATCCAGTCCTCAAGCATTCTTCAGCGATCGGTTGCTTGTCTTTGCTTTGCGAAGGAACACTTGAAGATGTATCACCTCTCACCCCTGTTTTGACAACCTCTTGCGAAGTTGTCCCTGATACGACGTTCGGCTTAGAGAACCACATAGATTGGTCTTCATCGTCGTCGTCGTCATCGGAGGGCTGATCCTTTTCTTGATCATCAAGATCTAGATCATCTTCCTCTTCATCGTCTTCTTCCTCATACTCTTCAAAGAGAATGGAGTGAATTGATGAGGATTCTTTTGCCTTCTCCCCCTCAGATTGAGAGGGAGGTTCCTTTGGAGTCTTAGCTTCCCCAGCAGCAGTAATAGAAGTTTCTTCAGTTTTCTCCCCCACTTTGTCATTATCAGCGGTAGGGGATTGTTCAGATGCTGGAGTAGCTGTTGAAGCTTTTAGCACTTGAACGTCAGCCTCCAGACGCTTAATCCGGTCTTCAACCGCAGGGATGTCGCATGTGACATCATGAATGAATTCCACAGCGATGTTGAGGTTAGTACGATCATCTTCAGTGAAGGAGGGAGGCAGCCCTGGAGCTGGTGCATTCACTTTCTGTAGAATTTGCTGAAGAAGGGACGTGCAGAGGTCAACCTTTGAAGAGAGACTCTGGACTTCAGCGGTAAGAGACTCAAATCGCCCTTGAAAGAGTCGAGAGGACTCTCTGAGTTGGACGACTTGTTCTTCAACAGCTGAAAGTTGAGAGTTCTCAGCTTTAGATGAGCAAGTGGCGGTCAACTTCTTCAGCTCCTCACCAGCCTGATTTACGGCGCTGGTGGTTTCATTGATGGTGTTGGTGAGTGCGTCCACCTTTTCTCCTAGACTGTTGACATGCGTGTCAACAGACGCCAAGCTAGGACCTAAAAATAATGTTAGTTCAGATATGGGCTTATTTGGAGAGGGGGGGAGAGAAGTGTTTAGGATTATAGGTGTACCTGACGTATCAAACATTTTGTAGAACTGCATAGATTCCTCAAAAGTTTGATGCTCAGGTCCTATAGGGAAAGAAGAGGTGGCGGGTTCAGAGACCAAGTGAGGAGAGAAGGGAAGAGTTTTGGGGATAGAAGTAGGGATGGGGTTAATCTCAGTGAATGAGATAGTAGGTGGGGTTACTGATGATGTGACAGCGAGTGAGATCGCTGACACGGCAGTATGAGTGACTTCTGAAGTTGTGGAGGAAAGACCCACAAAAGCATCTAAGGTAGCTTGTTGAGAAGCTCCCTCAGGTATAGTACTAGAGGGTGTACTTTCCTTAGTCTTTTTGGCCTTTTTGGAAGGACCAATCGGACTAGCTGATGGTCGTTTAGAAGTAGTGGTAGCGACAGGGATAGCAGACGAAGGAACCGTCTGCGTGGTCGCTGAAGATGAAGAAGAATGGAGAGAGAGACGAGAGCGAAGGAGAGAGATACTTACCTCGTCGGCGAGTGGCTTGACCTCCAGTGATCGTTGACCTACCCTGGCAAAGGTGCCATCATCTTTGGTGGAATAGGTGTTGGGATAGAGGAACTTGATATACGTACATATGAAACGTACGTATGAGATCTTGGGATGTCGTTCAGGCTTCTCTAATCTCGACCTCAGATCTTCAAAGATGGCTGTGGCGTAGTCAAAGTTTTGACCAGCGATAACGGAGTAGGCCATCTGCAGTTGTGTTTTGCTGGCTTGATCCAGCGAACCACTCTTCCCACTCATGCACTGAATTATGTGCGAGAAGATAAAGTTCAGTTGTGATGGCATCTGAGCTTTTAGGATCTTGGTGAGCTTCTTGTTGGGAATAGAAGATCTTGGTTTGTTTTCCCAACAATAGCCCATTGCGTCCAGGAATGATATCAGCTCATCATCAGTGGGGAGTGCGTCGAACCCACTCTTTGGTTTGTCAGGGAATCTTAAAGATTTCCTGAGGCTAAGAGCGGTCATGCTCCCTGGCCCTAATTCCGTGCTGAACGAGATAGCAGGGACTCGTTCGCCTTTCCTGTTGGTAAGTTCAGTTGCATCAGCAGTGAACCAGAACTGCTGAAGTAGAGTCTTGGAGGGCTTAGGATCCACAGTGATCGCGTAAGCTATGCATGACTGCTTGAGGAAATCAGCAGCTTCCACCATATGTGGGTATTTGTCAGCTTTGAAGTCGAGTCTGGCCAAATGATTACATTTAGTAATCTCAACTTCAGTGAGAGCGAATCGTACATGCTTGGAAGCAACGATTGAAGATTGTGTCATTTCTGTTATGGAAAGAGGCATAATAGAAGAAATGATTTAGATTAAAAATAATATGATTACCAGTTTCCATAGAAGAAGGGAAACTGGAAAACTATCAAGTTATTTTTAGGAAAAAAATAGTGTTCTGGGTAGAAAGAAGGAAGAACACTTTAAAACCAAAAGGTTTTTATTTAAAAACATAAAATCAGAAAGAATGATCTTTGGTTTTTACAAAAAAACGTTTTATAAAATCCATAGAAAGCGAGTAGGATTTTAAAAAGAATAAAAAGCATACGAACAAAGCATATAAACATGAAATAAACCTGTGTATCTTGAAGAAAAAGAGTTGCAGATTCAATATTCTGGGTTTACTTGCTTGAGTGTTCTTGAGAGAATGCTTCTTGCTTTGAAAGTTTTGAAAGCGTAAACCGTATAAAGGAGAAAAGAATTCCTTTTATACGAAGAGAGAAGAGAGAGAATGAAGCGGGAAAAGAAAAAAATCATCATGACATTGACACGTTCCACGAAGTTGATTGGATAGAAGGGCAACGGACGAACGTGTCAGAAAAGGCATGTCGTGGATTGTCGGTTCAAATGACGTCATAGAAGAGAGAGACTGTACATTTGTCCGTTTTGAAATGATCACTGAAGAAAAGTCAGCGATAGATTTTCCTTTTTAAAAGTATCCCTTTTTAGAAAAGATAGGGATAGTTTTTCCTTTTAAAGGATCACTGACAAGAAATATCAGTGATTAATGTATTTTTCAAAAAGCTTTTAATCATTTGAAGAAAGTTCGGTGATTAAAGTTTATATTAAAAAAAACATCTTTGAGGGAAAGGAGAAAACATACCTGAGAGTCAGAATGTTTATCAGAGAGAATGATGAGAGGGGAACTTTTGATTACTAACATAATACATGAACGCTGAAGAATTATTCTTCGAGGTTCAGCATTCCAAGCTCACTGATGAGAAAGTTGAACCTTGTCTCATCAAGAGGTTTGGTGAACATATCAGCAAGTTGAAAGTCAGTAGGGATAAAGTGAAGTTCAATATAACCATTCATCACATGATCTCTGATAAAGTGATATCTGATGTCTATGTGTTTTGTCTTTGAATGTAGCACTGGATTATTTGCTATAGCGATAGCACTAGTGCTGTCGCAATAGATAGGAATCTTTGACAGCTGAAGGTCATAATCTAATAGTTGATTTCTCATCCATAAGATTTGAGAACAACAGCTTCCAGCGGCTACGTATTCAGCTTCAGCTGTGGAAGTGGACACATAATTTTGCTTCTTGCTTGTCCAGCTTACCAGCTTTCCTCCCAAGAGTTGACATCCACCAGTGGTACTTTTTCTGTCAAGTTTACAGCCTGCAAAATCACTATCAGAATAACCAGTTAGATCGAACCCTGAGTCTTTGGGATACCAAAGACCGAGGTTAGGAGTTCCTTTCAGATATCTGAAAATTCGCTTTACAGCGATCAGATGGGATTCCTTGGGTTCAGATTGATAGCGTGCACATAAACAAGTAGAGTACATGATCTCAGGTCGGCTTGCTGTAAGATACAGCAATGAGCCTATCATTCCTCTATAGGCAGTGACATTAACAGGTTTTCCAGATGGATCCTTGTTAAGTATCAGCGGTGGTGCCATAGGAGTTTTCATCGCTGAAGTTTGTGTGAGTTCAAACTTCTTTAGCATATCTTTAACATACTTACCTTGGCAGATAAAAGTACCTTTGTCAGATTGTTTAATCTGAAGACCAAGAAAATATGTCAGCTCCCCCATCATACTCATTTTATATTCTTTCTTCATTCTTTCAGCAAAGCGAGTACAAAGAGATGGGTTAGTAGAACCAAATATTATGTCATCGACATATATTTGTACAAGAATTATATGACCTTTTATCTTCCTGAAAAATAACGTATTATCAATCTTGCCACGTTCAAAATTTTCAGAGATAAGAAAAGATGAGAGAGTGTCATACCAAGCACGAGGGGCTTGTTTTAGACCATAGAGAGCCTTATCCAATTTATAAACATAATTTGGATGCTTAGGGTCATAGAACCCTGGTGGTTGTTCTACATAAACTTCTTCATTCAGCTTTCCATTCAGAAAAGCTGATTTTACGTCCATTTGATAAACGATGAAGTCTTTATAGACTGCATAAGCTAAGAATAGTCGAATTGCTTCGAGCCTGGCCACAGAGGCAAAGGTTTCATCATAGTCTATGCCTTCCTCTTGTCTGTATTCCTGAGCAACAAGTCGAGCCTTGTTGCGGGTTACAGTTCCATGTTCATCTAACTTGTTTCTAAACACCCATTTGGTGCCTATTACAGTTTTATCAGATGGTCTTGGAACGAGATTCCAAACTTTGTTTCGAGAAAATTCAGTCAGCTCTTCTTGCATAGCGCTGACCCAGTTTGGATCTCTGAGGGCATCATCAGTCTTCTTTGGTTCTATTAAGGAGAGAAAGTTTACAAAGAGACAGATATTACCTGAGCTTCGTCGTGTCTGAATACCTGCATCTGGATCACCGAGAATTTGATCTATTGGGTGATCTCTTATCCATCGCTGAGCAGGAGCATGATTGCTTAACTCAGAGGTTGGATCAACAATTGGAATGTTTACTGATGAGGATGTTTGAGGTTCATCAGCAATTAACTGTTGAGTAGGTTCACTAGAGAGGTTTCCAGATGAAGGCAAATTTGATGGAGGTAAAGTGTTTAGAGGTTCAGCTGAAACCCATGAGGTGGATTCAGCGGTGGGAGGTATGATACTTGGTTCTTCATCAGCAATTGGAGTTTCAGTGTGCTGATGGTTTGAGAAAGGTTCAGTTTCTCTATAGTGAGAGATCATCCAAGTATTCAGTTCTTCATTGTCAGCGATTGGTTTAGAGTTCGCTGAGCGCGTTTCATCAAACGTGACATGAATGGTTTCTTCTACGGTTTATCTTCTTTTGTTGAAAACTTTGTAGGCTTTGGAGATGGAGGAATATCCTAAAAATATTCCATCATCGGCTTTTGGGTCGAACTTTCCAAGTTGATCTTTGTTGTTTAAGATAAAGCACTGACAACCAAAGATATGAAGAAAGCTGATAGAAGGCTTCCTTCCAAGAAAGAGTTCATAAGCTGTCTTCCCAAATCGCTTTATTATCAGCGATCTGTTTTGAGTAAAACATGCAGTGTTTACAGCTTCTGCCCAAAATTGAGTAGGGAGGTGAGAATCGCTGAGCATTGATCTAGCAGCTTCTATGATCGTTCTGTTTCTTCTTTCAGCGACTCCATTTTGCTGAGGTGTTCTTATTGAGGAGAAGTTGTGAGAGATTCCCTTGTTCTCAAAGAAATTGTTCAGGGAACTATTTTTGAATTCAGTTCCATGATCACTTCTTATTGATCGAACAGTAAGATTATTCAGCACTTCCATCTTTTTGATAAAAGATATTAGTTCTTCTGGAGTATCACTCTTGCAGCGAAGAAAGATAACCCAGGTGTAGCGAGAATATTCATCTACAATGACAAGCGTATATTTCTTTCCAGCTATTGATTGGATATTGACAGGGCCAAATAGATCCATATGCAAGAGCTGAAGAGGACTTGTTACTGAGGAAACTTGTTTCGACTTGAAACTAGCTTTTGTTTGTTTTCCTTTTTCACATGCTGAGCAGAGAGATTCTTTAGCATATGAGTGCTGAGGAAGACCAGAAACCAGTTCCTTAGATGAGAGAGAATTCAGGGTTTTGAAGTTTAGATGAGAGAGCCTTTTATGCCATAGCCAGTTGACATCAGAAGAGGCCTTAGAGAGAAAACATAAGTTTTCAGTGATAGTAGAGTCCATATCTATTACATAGACATTTTCTCTTCTATAACCACTGAGAGAAAGTTTTCCTTTTTCATCTACCACTGAACATGCTTTCTTAGAAAAGCGAACTTCGTAGTCTTTGTCACATAGCTGACTGATGCTTAGAAGATTGTGCTTCAGTCCATCTACATAAGCGACTCTTCGAAAGGTAGTTGTCCCATTGCTGAGGACACCAAACCCACGGGTAAATCCTTTTCCATTTCCACCAAAGGTAACAGAGGGGCCTTTCTCTTCCTTGTATTCAGTGAGCAGGTTTCTTTGTCTAGTCATATGACGAGAACATCCGCTATCGAGATACCAGATGCCCTTTGATCCCTGCATACATAAGGAAGATTAAGCTTTGTTTGGTACCCACTTTTCAATGGGTCCTTCAGAGTTAGTGGATAAGGAAGATTCAGCAGTCTTCACCGCTGATGAAGATTCAGCTTCAGTGGTAATCTTCACTTTGGTTAATTTCTTAACCTTAGTGGTATTTTTCACTTTGGTGACTTTATTTGCCTTAGAGGCATTTTTCTTCACTTTGGCTGTTTTATCAGCTTCGGTGGTATTTGGACACTTGCTCGCAATATGGTCAGTGAATCCACAGTGATAACATTTTCTATATCTGATGGTGGTTTTATAACCAAAAGGTTTTGAAAACTTAAGATGAGCAGGTCCAGCTCCAAGAATGCCTTTAGCACGAGATCTGGGAGGAATTTTTATTTCTTCAGATTTCACGGGCTTTAGATCAACCTTCAGCTTTGGAGGACAGATATCAAAGATTTCTGTCACTGAGCTAGAAGGTTTATCCACTGAAGGTTTGGAGGGAACTTTCAGTTTGGTTTTCTTGGAAGCCTTCTGAGGGAGAATAGACTTTCCTTTATCTGCAGGCTTAGATCTTGCAGATATCTCCTCAGGGATGGGATTAGAAGAAGAACAGGGATAGAATTGATTATAAGAAGTGTCAAAGAAAGATGTGACAAAAGTTCCAAACTTAAGCGAGGAACTTTCTTCTTTAGGATCATCCTGTGGTGTCCAAAAACCAAGACCAGTTTTATCACTTTCAGGAGTTTGAGCATTTATTATCTCAGAGATCTTTGTTGATGATTTGCACCATTTTTCAACATGAGCCTTTTCTGCTTTTAGAGCAGCGATGGCTTGTTCGCGTTCAATGCTGATGATTTCATTTATAATGACTTGATCTTTTAGCTTTTCTTCTAAAAGATTTAGTTCACTGATCTTTTCATGACATTTCTCTAGCTCTTGTGTTAAATAAACATTTTTATTTTCAGCTTGAGTTTTGTCGTTTAGAGCATTATAAAGGTCAATCGTCAGCACATCAACAGCGCGACTTCTCTCAGCTTCAGGCAGAGAGGGATTTGTTGAGATAGATACCTGAGATGATATGTAGCTCATAGAAGGTTCAGATGGTTCTTCTACTTCTTCTTTAATCTCAGCCATGAGGCAAAGATTAGCGACTTCTTCTTCATCAGAAGATGATTCTTCTGATTCAGCCCAGTCATGTTCTTCAGCGATGAGACCTTTACCTTTTTGCTGATAGCTTTTCAGCTTTTGATATTTGTTCTTCAGCTTATGGTATTTGTCATCACTGGATCTTCTTGAGGTAGAAGGTTTGAAGACCTTTTTAGACCTGCACTCACTAGCAAAATGTCCAATTTTTTCGCAGTTATAGCAAGTGGCTGTAGCCTTATCAACCGGAGTTGATTTTGGCTTTTCAGTAAGAGAGAGAGGTTTACTTCTTCGGAAGTTGCTCTTTCTTGCAAATCTCTTAAAAGAGTTTGTCAAGAGTGCTAAGGACTCATTAAACTCTGAAAGATCAGGGTCTGATAAATCCTCAGATTCAGAATCTAACTCAGTGATGGTGAGAGTAGATCGCTGGGATGGAATTATCTCTGATGAGACTAAAGCAACAACAGTGCTTTTGGAGTCTTTAGAATCTTTTACAAGATTCTTCTTCAGGAGATTAGATTGCTCATAGTTGAGCAATATTCCATACAGAGTGCTTAGAGAGAGAGTATGTAAGTCTTTTGTCAGCTTAAGACATATTGAATAACTGTCCCAGCTTTCAGGAAGACTTTCCAAGAATTTTGTTAGGACCTCAGAATTAGAATAGGTCCTTCCAACAGTTCTTAGGTCAATGATCAGGCAGTTAAACCGCTGATGAATGTCAGAAAGAGATTCATTCTTACCAGCGATAAAACTTTCATACTGTCTTACCAAGTTAATCTTTCGGGTCTCTTGGATTTCAGTGGTGCCCTCATATTGAACACATATGGTTTCCCACATTTCTTTAGAAGTTTTTAGATGCATGATGGAATGGAAAACTTCATCAGGCAGAGCCATTGATATAATGGTCTTTGCTCTTGCATCTATGCCTACCTTCTTTTTATCTTCATCACTCCACTGTCTTATTTCCTTAACGACATATCGTTCAGGGACAGCTTCAGTGGTGGCAGTAGCGGGAACCGCAACTATAATTCTAACAGGTTCATAGGGTCCGTTTTCTATATATTCAGGTATAGTAGGATCCGCACCTTCAAGAAATAGCATCATTCGATTTTTCCATAGAGAAAAGTTATCTCTGCTAAATCGAGGAGGTTTAGAAAGTGAACCATTATCATAGTAGTTTGTGTTTGTGTTTAGTGCCATTTTAGAATAGCAAGGAAGAGTATACAGCAAGATCTTGTTTATTAGATTAAACAAACTGCTCTGATACCACTTGTTGGTCCCGAAGGTGCTTAACAAGTTTGTAGAAGGGGGGGGGGGTTGAATACAAACACAGAAATTAAAGTTTAATAAATTGTTTATTGATAAATCAAAATACAATTTACAAGTTTGTTGCGGAATAAGATTAAGACAGACTCAATCTAAACAAACTTAAGAAACACTAAGATGGTTGCACAAGAAATTCAGAGAATGGGGGATTTTTAGAGAGATAGAAAACAAGGGTTTCTATTTTGGAGTTCAAGGATTGAGCACACCTTCAGATGAAGGGGTGAGCTTCCTATTTATACCCTATGCATTAAATGCATGGCAGGGTACTTTACATGTGGCATTCATAGATTGGCTTTGGTAGTCTCACTTTTGGAGACATGCTTTTGGCCGCTTTATGAACAGTGTAGTTGACAGAGTTGGTGTACGATTTGTGGCAGAGACGTGTCCGTTCTGACACATCGTACTGGTTGTGCAAGGTAAGACAAAAGAAAACTTGAGGCATAAGCTTTGTGATCGTTGATCGCTGAGTATCTCTTCTTCCAGAGATAAAGAAATTCAGCTATCGCTGAAGCTTTTCCTCAGGCTTCTTCGCGTAAGTAGATGTCTGATCTTCGCTGATATCCGCATCAGGTCACTAGTAGACTTATCTATTGTTTAGTGGCTTCATCTTCGATTCAGCTATGAACTATGTTGACGCGAGACTTGTCTTCAGGGATTACGTTAACTGTGTTACATAGGAAACGATCAGTGATGACTGAACAGACTCAGTTTGATCGCTGAAAGTGAAACACATACATATTAATGTTTACAGAAAGGTCATCAGCGATAACTGAACAGACTCAGTCTAATCGCTGATGATGAAACACTAATACATATAATAACGTAATTTTCACTAAGTATAAAAGAGGGTCGTTATCAAATCACTGAGAGAGTTTGGATCAACACTACTACTAACGCATCCTCAAGACTAGTAGTGGACATAACAATCTTTTGACGGAACAACTCAGATACGAAAGAGAAACTGGCACCCGTATCGAATAAAACACTAGCAGGTACAGAGTTTATAAGAAAAGTACCCAATACCACATCCGTGGATGCCTTGGCTTCATCAGCCATCATCTGGAATGCTCGACCCAGAACCCTAGGTTGGTTCTCCTTCTTCGCTGGCGCGTTGCCCGATACCAGCTTTGGGCAATCTCTCTTCAAGTGCCCCGGTGCCTTGCACTCGTAACATACCAGTCCTCTGACCGGACAATCACGGGTGATGTGGTCAGACTTACCACATTTGTAACAAGATTGAGGCGCGGTATTACAGTTACCGTGGTGCTTGGTTCGACACTTGGGACACCACCTAGCTTCCTGCTGGCTGCTGAAGCTTCGGTTCCCAGCAAAAGGTCGGGATCTCTTGGGAGGTACAGAACTGTTCTCCCATTTTCTCTTGTCAGACACCACCACCGCTTTCTCATATTTGATTCTCAAAAACAACTCCTCCATAAACTGAGTTTCTTCAATCATCTCTCGGAGGTTGGAAGCTTTAGAATTGTGGACCATAGATAACAGGTCCGCTGGTAGGCCATTGAGATAGGCCTTCATTTTATCTTTCTCCGTTGGGGCCACGTGCCCCACCAGATCCAGCTTTTCCATGAACTGACGGGTGTACTCCCTCACCGTCAGGTTTCCTTTCACCAGAGACCGAAACTCCTTCTTAATTATGTCCATAGTTCTTTCGTTGCAGAACTCTTCCAACAATTTCTTTTTAAACTCGACCCAAGACAGCTGAGCCAACACAGTAGGAGACAGGGTGGATTGAACGATATTCCACCAAGTGAGGGCTGTATCTCTAAGCAATTGGGTACCAAACCGCACCCTCTGATTGTTTTTCCAAGGCCGTAGTCACCAATTGCATGACGCTGGCCATCATATCAGCTTGAGGGATAGCTAACTGAACAACGGGACTAGTGGACGCCAGAACCACTCTTGTCCCTAGCTCCACTTCCCCAAAAAGAAATGATGGCACGCGCGAAGGAATGACGGTCGCCGTCCCAGCCACGGGATCTCACTCAAGCGAACTATCGTCACGCAAATCTCCATCGACTAACGGTCGACTACGCGTATTCACCATCCTAAAAATGGTTGCCACACAAATACGGGAAGAGTAAAAGACAGGTCGAGAGAAAATACGGAAGAACGTACTATTATAGTACCAAATGTCATAATAACGGTAATTCAGGCACAATCACGTATAAATATTCTCATAATAACATTAGCTAAGTGAGATTATGAATATACAATACATAATGGTTCTTGATACCATCGCCACAACGTTTGATAGCTACAATTTCCGTCAACTCTAAGACTAACCCATCTTAGTAGTTCTACCCAATACTCACGAATCAATGCTTAATATACTCAGTCTAAGTCTAGACATCTTACTTTCATGCCTAGATCACTTAAACTAAAGCTCTGATACCAACTTGTAACACCCTAAAACCAGGGTAAATTTAAAGCTGCGGAAACTGTACAAATAAGCATCAACCAAAGGTTTAAACCTCCCAAAAAGGGGAACTGTACTTAACCTTTACAAAAATCTGAATACGGATAAGGATCTCAACAACAAACTAATCTAAACATATACTATCTAGATTACATTAATTGTTGATCCAGAACCATCCAAAAATATGGGACTTAACAAATGCCCAACAATCCAGTACTATCATCTCAAAAACTCTCGAGGTCAAACCCCGGCACTCAAGCCCTTGGCAACCCGTCGCTAACGAGAACCTGATATACATATCATTTGAGAAAAAGTGTTAGGCTTAAAAAGCCTAGTGAGAACATACAGTTTATAAATTTCAAGGGATATGACAAATGCATCCAAAAAGTAAACCTTTCCAACAAGCATTTCCAAGTTAACAAATGTTAAGAATAAAATCCATTAAAATAAGGTCATAAACCTTCTTTCCAGAACCTCACAATTTAATGCACATGTAGTTCTTCGTTTTGATTTCCTTATAGAACCTCACAATTTAATGCACATGTAGTTCTATAATTTATTAACTTCCAGAACCTCACAATTTAATGCACATGTAGTTCTATATTTGTTAACGGTCAGAGCCTCACAATTTAATGCACATGTAGCTCTATATTGTTAACGGCCAGAGCCTCACAATTTAATGCACATGTAGCTCTATATTTACTTTACTTGGTAATCTCCAATTAATAACAGTCAACTCAAAACCTAGGGATCCACTAGTAATGGTACAGACTCGTCACAACAACATATGTGACCAACCATAAATAAACATATGGTATTAACACATTTTATAAACAAAATGTCATTTCCAGTTCAACTTCTGGTAAGAATGAAAATCATTAAAATGAGTTCATAAACATTCTTTTCACATATCCACATAATGTGCAAGTAAAACATCATTTTACTTTTAATAAGGCGGAACCAGTCATTTTAGTCAAAACTGATCGGGAACCCCGAAAATCACCAAAAATTTCATTTATATCAAAATGTAGAGAACATGAAATCATACCGTAGAAATACTTCGGATTTCGCAAATAAGAGTTTTGACATGTATAAAGTTTGTAAAATGGTAGTAGGAACTCACCGATAGGTTTTCAGAATAAAACCCGGAAAACCAGATAACGACCACGACGAAGAGGTGAAGCTTAAAACACCGACCCCTCGCTAGAAACACTGAAAACTAGCAACCAAACGAGCCTTAGAAGATTGAAAGAGAAAAGAGAGAAAAAGGAAGAGAGAGAGAGAAATCTGAGATTTATCAAAGAATTCTGACAAAATGAGATATTTAGCAAGGTTCTCACACTTCCCAACACAGCGCACGACCCGTGCGTTTTCAAAGGGGGATGGCGCACGACCCGTGCGAAAGTCACTGCCTCGCACCCTGATCCATGCACACGACCCGTGCGTTTTTCCTGAAGGAGGGCGCACGACCCGTGCGCCCTGTAGACAGAAACAGGAACTTCTTTTTCCTCCAACATCTTCGCAAAACAACGAAATTCGGGGTGTTACACAATCACTCAAAGGATTACTTCCGGGGTAGGAAACACTGGTTATCGTGAATCCATGGAAGTTCTGTTAAGTTCTCACACTAAATCCCATGTATTTGTCCTAAAAAAATATGTGTATCTCAATGATTTTCTTGACATTTAAGCACAAGAAATCATTTGTCAGTGTATGTATAATCATAAAGATAAGAATGAAATTTGAGCACTTTAAGCATTTATGATTTCTCAAAACTTTTTTATATGAATGAATAATCATGAAAGAATAGAAATGTTTTGAGAATCTGACAATGATTATAATCAAATCAAATTATCATGAAGAAAAATAATATTTTGGGAAATCAAAGACGTAAGATGTTTATATGAACAATATATAAACATTTTTAACAATGAATGCACATATAATAATGAAATGACGTTTGATTCAAACAACAATGAATACAACCGGGAGTATTACCATAGAAAGATTAAACTTTTGATACATGGTAATAACAAATTTAAATGAAGTACTGAACCGGTGTGTGTGAATACTTGACAATATATGGACAAGATAATACACAAGTATTTATCTTTGGAAACACACGGTCAGTTAAACTTTAACGCTCAGTAATGAAAAACATTTAAAATCACACTTCTAAATTCATTAAATCTTTTGAGAACCAGAAGTGGTTTGAACATTTAAGAAAACATTTTTCATGCTTGAAAGTTGTTCTTCTTTCAAACAATCAGAGATCTAGATCAGAGGATACTTACCGTTAAGCTCCCCCTCAAATCATGATAGAATGATTTAGGTCAGATAAGGTCCCCCTGTATATTTGCAAAATATCCTTATCTTAAATTTTTAAGAACGGGTCCTGATCTGTTGTAACCAGGAGCCACACTCTTGACATTGAGGTGCGGGTTTTGAACTGTTTTGTTCAAAAGCATTTGTCTTGACTTTGAAGTCCGAGTTCTGAGCTGATTTACTCAGAAATCTATGTTCTTTCTCCCCTTTAAACCTTGGGTGCATGCAACACGGATTTAGCTTTTGGTACCCACTAGTATTTGGGTCCTGAAGTATTAGTTGCAGTTCTTGTGGTGGTAACATAATAAGAACCATACCAGTAATTAACAAAATTATTGCTTACAAAGTCATTTGATCCACAGTAAGAACAACAAATCTTCTTCTGATCATTTTTGATCAAATGATTAGTAGAGTAAAACATATCAGAATTACCAAAAGATTTACCTTTGTGTGTATTGTTCTTTTTGGCATTTGATGTGGAAGCAGATGCTTTGTATTTCTTCTTCTCATCCAAAGAACCTTTAACCCTCCATACCATCAGCTCTTTCTTAGATTGCTTTCCAAGAGATTTTACATAAAATCTCGCTGAACCATCAACAGATTTGTCATAAAATAGATTAGATGGTCGAATCTAATTTGATTTGACAATTTGTGGTTTGACACTTTTCTTTTTGAAAACATTTTCATGAATAGAACTTGAAGTTGTTTTGAAAGAACAGACTGATTCTGTTGAGTTATCAACAGGTGATTGATCAATCACATCAGCTGAAACTTTATCTGACAAATCAAAGTTTGCAGCTTCCAAGTTCTTTATCTTTTCAGATAAAATGTTTCTTTCAGCAATGAGTGTATCAAACTTCTGTTTCAAATCAGATTTAGCCATCTGTTCTTTCTGGATGTTTGAGGATAGAACAGATATCTTGGATATGAGCTTAGATATTTCATATTAAAAAATTTGACGTTCTTGCTCAAAATCTTTTTCCAAGTTCTTGTTCTGTTCAGAAATATCTTTGAAAATCCCAACATTTCTCTTCTCAGCATTTTTCTTTTCAAGCTCAAAATACTTTTTTCTTTTCTTGAAAACATTTCCTTTCTTTTTCAAGTAAGTCTTGTAATGCAGAGATCTGTTTGGGAAGTTCAACTGTTTTGTCTTTGTTAAACCCAGATTAATAGTTGATAAACAATCACAACACAATAAAGAACAAGAGATAAATAAATCAGATCAACATACCACAGATCTCTTGATTAATCAGATGAATACATGTGTGTGTTCTTGGTGTACAGAATACCTCTTGTGTGTAGAAACGAATGTACGGCTCCCTCTATTCACCAATATTGTTCATTACCCTAAAACTAGAAAATAAAACTATTTATACGTAGATCAACCTGACCTAAGCATTATTAACTATTAGCTAAAATACCCCCTAAGGTATTAAACACTATTACAAACTAGACCCTTTATTTAATTTAATCTTTAATACAATTATTTGATCCAACAATCGCCCCCTTTGGATTCAAGATTAAAAAAAATTTGGCAATTATCTTCGGGTCTTCACTTCTCTTGAAAACTGTATCTGATATGACATTGACAGCTTCAAAGCTTGTAGCTTTACACAGTCTTCACTTCCTTTTTCTTTAACTGAAGTGTCCTTCTGACGATCATCTTCAGTCAGACTTCAAATAAGCTCAGACACCTTGATATCTTTGAATTCTTCAGCACTCTTTAGTTCAAAAATTCTTTTGTATTCTCCCTCTTTTTGTATTCTCCCCCTTTTTGATGAGTGGTGAGAATCAGCATCATCAAAACATAGCAAAAATAAACTAGGAATGTCCTCCCCCAGATCAACAATTAAGCGCAGTCTTCATGCATAGATCCCTGTGTGGAAATAAGAGCAGTCTCCCCAAATGGAAAGAGTGATTATTTCAATCTTTGCAGATTCAAATAAGTAAGAAGTGGTAACCCTGAATCAACAAATGACTCAGTTTGGAATGCATGTCAGTAACACACAGTCAATGAGTAACATAAAGTTACTATATAAGGAGCTGGTTTTGATGTTGGCTCCCCAGGACTTCCATTCAATCATCGAATAACACATGGTTATCTATGAACGTTCTGACAGAAAACAAATTTTTGTGTGCTCGTGCATGTGTATGAAAGAATTAAGCACCGATGATTGCTTTTCAATTTAGGCTCAAAGTATGTAAACTTGTTGAGACAACAACAAATTATACAAAGACTCAATGTGCATGAGAAAAGGTCAAAGGTGGGGCAACTTTCCTTCTTTTTCAATATTAGTATCTTCCAAATGAAGAACCAATAGCGTATGTGATGCATCCCCAGAAAATGCGAAACATTCTCTTTTTGAGAAAAGAATGAGTAGCTGGTGGGGTTGTATGCAAGAGATGGCATGGGCTAGGTGCCTTTTTCAATGTCATTCACGAAGAAATGTGAAACAACAGTTTATGCGGCTGCACGACTCAGAAAGAATTTGGTGCAGAGTTTGATATTCTTTTACTCTGTTCTCTCACCCTCTTTCTTTTAATCTTTTAAATCTCACTTCTAACCAATCTCTCTTTTCCATTTTACCTCTTCACACACCAACACTCACATCTTTTGACCCCTCTCCCCTCAATCACTCAGGGAATACTTCCTCGGTAGGAAACACTGGTTATCGTGAATCCATGGAAGTTATGTTAAGCTTTCACACTGAATCCCATGTATTTTCCTAAAAAAAACGTGTTGTTCAACAGCCTTTTGTACATGTAAGCACAAAGGAATACAAATGAACATGAAGAATAAAATGTGGGAGAAGTCAAAAACATTTGTGTGTTTGACAATGCTATTCTCCCCCTCAAACGAAAAGAGTTTGTCAATTAAGTTCCCCCTCAACTTAATTTTTTTAATCAAATAAATAGAAAACAAAGCACTGAATTGCGGGTTCTAATCAGATGTGATTAGAAGCCATTGCCACTTGAACAATCCTGCACATAAAAGAAATCATGGTAATCATTTGTGGAAATGATTCCTCTATCGTTAGAAACAGTTGAAGAATAAAACACAAGATTAAGATTCAGAATACTCCCCCTCGAATCATGAGTAAGGCTAAGAAGACATGTTCAACATACCAAGTTTGTTGATTAGAAACTAGAACGTCTTTTCATCTAACGGCTTGGTGAAAAGGTCAGCTAACTGGAAATCAGTTTGAACAAAGTGCATTTCGATATCACCTTTTTCTACATGATCTTTGATGAAGTGATAGCGTACATCTATATGCTTGGTCTTTGAATGCTGAATTGGGTCTAGCTTACATCCTGCATGGTCAGCATCTGTAAAGACAGTTAGATCAAAACAAGAATCCTTTGGATACCAAAGGCCTAAATTAGGAGTGCCTTTGAGATATCTAAGGATTCGCTTAACAGCATTAAAGTGCGACTCTTTAGTATTAGATTGATATCTCGCACAAAAACATGTGGCAAACATTATATCTGGGCGACTGGCAGTCAGATAAAGTAAAGAACCAATCATACTACGATACACTTTTTGATCTACAGGTTTACCAGAGGGATCTTCATCTAAGAGTGTACCAGTAGCCATTGGTGTTTTCATGACTGAACTATCTGACATATTGAACTTTCTTAACATGTCTTTTATGTATTTGGCATGATTAATGAAAATGCCTTCGGGTAATTGCTTTACTTGTAAACCAAGAAAGAAATTTAACTCACCCATCATCGACATTTCAAACTTTGTTTCCATGATTTTAGAAAAGTTCTTGCAAAATTTCTGGTTTGTCGACCCAAATATTATGTCGTCAACATAAATCTGAATGAGAATCAAGTCCTCACCTTGCCTTTTGAGAAATAAGGTGGTGTCAACCGTACCTTTCTTGAAGCCAGAATCTAGGAGAAATTTAGTTAGAGTTTCATACCAGGCTCTTGGTGCTTGTTTAAGACCATACAGCGCTTTGTGAAGCACGTAGACATGATCAGGGTAATGAGGATCAATGAAACCTTCAGGTTGTGCCACGTAGACCTCCTCATGCAGAACTCCATTTAGGAAAGCTAACTTTACGTCCATTTGATAGACTGTAAAGTTTTTGTGCGCTGCATATGCTAAGAAGATTCTGATGGCTTCGATCCTTGCGACAGGGGCAAATGTTTCATCATAGTCAATACCCTCCTGTTGACAGTACCCTTTTTCAACCAATCGAGCTTTGTTTCTCACAACTACTCCAGCCTCGTCTTTCTGGTTTCTGAATACCCACTTAGTTCCAACGACAGTTTTACCTTTAGGTAGTGTGATCAAGCGCCAAACCTTGTTCCGTTCGAATTGCATAAACTCGTCTTGCATAGCAAAAATCTAGAAGGGATCATGTAGAGCTTCGGATGCTTTCTTTGGTTCTAGGGAACTACGGAAGCTTGAAAACAAGCAGAAATTTGTTGACGCAGACCGTGTCGTGACACCAGATTGTACGTCACCTATCACGTTATGCAGGGGATGGTCCTTAGTCCAATGATGTGTGCTTGGTAAGGATTCAACTGTTTGTTGCGTATTTGATGCATTGTATTCATCATGCCCGGTAGGTAGATCCACAGATGTACTCGGGACATCTTGTACAGGATTTTCTGATACTGAAACTTCTGGAATGGCTGCTAAAGTACTCGTGACTTTATTTCCAGAAGGAATATCTGCAGAGACAGATTCAGTATTAGTAGAGTCAGAAACTAACGGTTTAGTTGTACCTGATGGAGATGCAGTTTCAGTGACTTCTTCGGACGGTACAGACATGTCTACAGAAAGAGTAGGGACCTCCGAGCTTGGTGTTGATATTGATATGCCTTTGTCAAAGTTTGCACAAATATCATCAAAGGCATCAATAAACAACAAATCTAACTCAGAAGTGATAGAGTTAGTAATAGAAGAAATAGATTCTTTATATGCTGGTTCTATTCTGGATTGAATAGAAGCTTTGTTCTTGAGTCCGAGTTCTAAACCGTTGTGTCCAGAAGTCCGTGTAGAATTCTCATCAAATGATACATTCATGCTTTCAACAATCGTCTTGGTTCGAATAATGTAGATTCGATAAGCTTTGGATGTCAGGGAGTATCCAACGAGATATCCTTCATCCGCTTTCTTATCAAATTTTGATAGACCTTGACGCTCTTGTAGAATGTAACACCTGCAACCAAAAACACGAAGGAATTTGATATTAGGTTTATGATTGTTGATCGACTCATATGTTGTTTTATCAAAACGTTTGACCACAATGGTACAATTCTGAGTGAAGTAAGCTGTCGCAACTGCCTCAGCCCAAAGATACATGGGTAGATCAGAATATGCAAGCATAGTACGAGCAGCTTCAACTAGAGTGCGGTTCTTTCGTTCAACAATGCCATTCTGCTATAGAGTGTAGGCTTCGGAGAATTTATGTGAGATTCCCACAGAGATAAGATAACTCTGCAAGGTGTCATTCTTGAACTCCGTGCCATTGTCACTGTGAAGTGTTCGGACTGGCAATTAAAGATGTACTTGGATACGCTTAATAAAAGTGATAATCAATTCTGGCGCATCTGACTTGTTTCGAAGAAACTCGAGCCATGTATACCTTGAATAGTCATCTATCATTACTAAGACGTATTTCTTGCCGTTGATAGACGCTGTTCGCATTGGGCCACAAAGGTCCATATGAATAAGTTCCAGTGCAGATGAGGTTGATGATTCAGTTTTGGATTTGAATGAGATTCGCTTCATTTTGCCCATCTCACATGCAGAACATAGTGAGTCTTTCTCAAACCTCATTTCTGGTAGACCTTTGACCAGACCTTGTCTCTGTAGCTTAGCTATTGATCTGAAATTCTGATGAGACAAGCGGCGATGACACGTCCACGATTGTGCTATAGATGCTTTGGCTAATAGGCATACTGTACGTGTGGCAGACAGTGTTGGAAAATCTACATAATATAGATTTCCATGGCGTTCAACTTTTAAGACTTCGTAACCATCTAGATCCTCAAGATAGCAATGAGTTGTTGTAAAGCGAATTTGATATTTCATGTCACATAAGTGACTGGTGCTAAACAAATTATGATCAAGTCCTTCAACATATAACACCCTTTGAATCTTCACAACTCCATTATCAAGCATTCCATACCCTCTGACGTGTCCTTCTACTTCAGAGTTTGCAAAACGAACTGCTCCGGCAGGCTCCTCCACATAGTTATGCAAGAGATGCTTAAATCCTGTCATGTGGCGTGAACATCCGGAATCTATCACCCACAATCGATAGACCTGCAAAGGAGACAATTAGTTTTTCTTTGGTACCCATATCGAAATGGGTCCTTCGCTGTTAGCTTCAAGCAATTCAGGAATATCAGCCGGTTTAACTTCCACTCTCCATTCATATCGGGGTTTTGGAACCCATTTCCAAAACATTTTAACATTTAATTCCTGAAAATGCTTTTTAGATCGAAGATTGGTAACCTTAGCTCGAAACACTTTGGGTTGTGTAGAAGAATTATAATTAAGGTTCAGTTTAGCTTTTCTTTTACTTTTCTTGGACTTAGGAGTGGAGTAGTATTTGAAAGAATTATCCCAGCAGTGTTTGCAATATAAATTCTTTCGAGCAAAATTCATAAATTTAGATTTATCTGAACTAATCTGACATTCATGTCCATCAAAAGAATTACTTTTCAAAACATCACTGTCTGTAGTACAACTGTTTGTAACAGAAGTTTCACTAAAATTCAAACTATCATTTTTATTCAAACTATCATCTTTATTCTTCTTACTCCTCCCAACTCCATTTCCTTTCATATCTGAAATAGAAACAGGAATCTTGTTAGTCTCTTTCTTAGAAGGTGATTCTTTTCTTGAGATTTTTGAAGTCTCACCTTTTTCAAAAATACTAGGTGGATATTCAGGACAATCAGAGTAAATAATAGAAGGCTTTGCAGAATCATCAAAGTCTGGATTAGTTCTTACCTTCCAGCTTGGATCATTAAACATTTGTTTATCATTTGAAACATTCTTAAACAGAGTAATTTTCAAATCATTGATCTCTGTGCAAAGCTCTTGATTATCTTTCAAAGATTTTTCAAGTTTAAATTTGAGATCAAAATTTTCATCTTCAACCTCTTCAAGAGACTGTTGCAATGTATCAATTTGTTTCATCAATTCAGATGTATGATCACTCATAGAATTTGACTCTTTTGTAGTAGAAACAGGATCAGAGTCTGAAGCATTTATCATTTCAGAAAACATTTCTTCAGTTATGTTCTCAATAAACTCCATTTTGTCATTTTTCAAACAAGATCCATTCGTGATGACAGTTTCTTCTTCAACCTCTTCAACAAGTAAAGGTTTAGGAGCAATGGGATTTCAGACTGAAGGTATAGTTGATGGATCAACATCCGATTCATACTCATCATATTTGCATTCAGTCTCAGGTGGAACCGTGTCATTGCTGACTGATTCTTTTGAAGATGTGGTAAACAGTGATTCAAACTCAGCAAATTCGATCTTTCGAGTCTCATAGCTTTTGTTCAAATCACTATATTTAAAGCCAACTGATTTAAAAGAATTTTGAGAATTAGTGTCACAAGACTTGCTTTCTCCCATTTCTTCTTTACCTTTGGTCTATGTAAAAGGTTTAGAAGTACTTGCTTCAACAAAAGTTGCACGAATGTTTGGAATGGGTCTGACTGTGGAGCCAAGTTTATCAAAATTATACAAGTACTCTGGTGCCTTTTTCAAAACATCGTTAATTTGCAAACCCAAACCTGGTTTAAGTTTATAAAACCTTTCATCTTGGAGTTTATTGGTCAACAGATTTAATGTCTGCTCAGTCTGACCTTGTTTCATGTTAATATCCTCCAATTGCTTAATCTTGGTGTAGGCTTCATTTCTTTCTTGAAAACATACTTCGAATTTGATTTTGAACTCACCTTTTTCAGCATTGAGATTTACAAGATCTTTTTCTAAACCAGATATTTTTATTTTTAAAGATTCCTTTTCAGCTTTTAAACCATCCTTTTCTTTTTCTTTTTCCTCCACAACAACTTTTAGTAAAGCGTTTTCATCACGAAAACTCAAAACAGTTTGATGTGCGGATCTAAGTTTACCTTTCAACAAAGCAAATTCATCTTACATATTATGAATTTGGACCATGAGAGATTCAATAAGTTCAGAATTATCATTTACCTCAGAGTTTGCATCTTCGGAATATGTCTTAGAAGCTTCATCATCACCATCCAGTTTTGCCATGTAGGAGACTTGGGTGAAGTGCGCCTGCTCCTCGTCATCAGAACTTTGGAATAACCAATTTTCCTCTTCAGCCATAAGTACCTTTCCCTCTTCCGCTTTCTTAGCAATGAGTGACTTCCTTGCATAGTATTCTGAGTTCTTTACTTTCTTGAACTTGCAATCTCTGGAGAAGTGCCCAAATTTACCACAGTTATAGCATCTACCCGGTTCATCTTTTCTTTCTTCTTTCTTCTCCTCTCTCTTTTCTTCTCTTCTATCTTCCTTCCTTTCATCTTTCCTGTCTTCTTGTCTTTCCTCTCTCCTTCCATACCCTGGCTTGTATCTCATTTCAGACTTCTCTTTCTTGTACCCTTCGTACTTTGGCTTTGAATAGTACTTCTTCTTGCCAAAGCTCTTCTTGAATTGACGAGTTATCATGGCCAAGTTCTCAGAGAACTTCTGCATATCATCATCAGAATCAATCTCCAGTTCTTCATCACTTGAAGCAGAATCGGACTCAGTAACCTCTGTAACAAAAGCTTTAGATGTTTTCTTCTTTGACCTTGCAGCAGATACAGCACCAGAACTTGAACTTTTTCATTTGCTAGCCATGAGAGCCACAGAGTCCTTCAAATTCTTGGACTCATTGTTGATAGATGTCACCTCTTCTTCATGCTGAGAAAGAGTAGAGAAAATGTTAGTTACGTTCTCTTGAGCCATGTTCTTTGACATCTGAAGGTTGATGGCAAAGTTCTTCCATTCAGGATTCAAGTTCTTGATGAACTTATAGTTTATCTCTGAAGCAGATTTAGAGATATTGTTCCTCCTCAGGTCATTCAGTATGATGTTGTATCTATTGTAGGTATCAAGCAGTATCTCTCCTTCCCTTGCATGAAATCCCTCATAGGCATTAATGCATAGATTTTGCTTTGCTTGAATTGAGGCTTCGCTTCCTTCAAATTGTGTTGCTAGCTCATCCCAGACTTCCTTAGTTGAATTTTGGCTGTCTACACGATTGTAGATGTCATTTGGGATGGCCATCGTCAGATAAATGAGAGCCTCTTCATCAATATTGTACAAATCTTTCTCTTTTTCTGAGAAATATTGATATGGTTTGGGAACAAATCTGTCAGGGATTTCAGGAGAGGTTTCAGTTTCATCTTGACCAGGTACTCTGATCATTGGATTTACTGGACCAGTAGTGACTGATTCCATGTAATCTCTGTTTTTGTGATTTAGGAACTGAATCATTCTTTTCTTCCATTGCTGATACTCATTAGCCAAGAGAACAGGATGTTTGGACTGAGAGCCCATTGAGAGAAGTTGGTTCGACATCTTTAGTTGTATGGTTAGTAAGCAAACTTATCTGTACCAAGAGAATCAACTAATAAGATCTTTTGAATCAAGAATTGGATAAAAACTACACTAAAAAATTTTCAGAAAAATAAATTTCCAAAAATAATCAAATGCAGAATTCGCAAACAGTATAAAACACAAAACACCTATAGATAAAATCAAATAAATACAGAATAATACTGAAAAGTGAAACTGGGAAAATCTGGCGCAAAAGTCTAATTTCCGCTAAGGGGAGTTGGCGCGAAAAACTGAGTTTTGCGCTAACTGAAGCTAGCGAGATTCTGAGGTATGCGCGAGAAGTGGGTTTTACGCGAATAGTAGGTGGCGCGAAGTAAAACTTTGCGCGAAGAGAAGGTAGCGCAAAGATAGGTTTGCGCGAAGCACTGATGGCGCAAATAAAAGTTTGCGCGAAGAACTAATGACCGGTGTCCTGTGCGACCGGTGTCCTCGACCGGTATCCCCGACCGGTGTCCCCGACCGGTGTCTGCGACCGGTGTGCTGTGCCCGGTGTGGACCAAGGTCGACCGGTGTACTATGACCGGTGTCTCCCCCGACCGGTGTCTCTCTGACCGGTGTGCTGCTGCGACCGGTGTCGACCGGTGTAGTGTGTGGCGCAAAAGAAAACTTTGTGCCAAGCAAAGGTGGAGCAAAATGCAGTTTGCGCTAAGAGGTACTAGCGCAAAAGTCCACTTGAATCTGGCGCAAAAGAGGAGTTCTTGAACAAACTCGCGAGTTCTTCATAGTTCGACCCTCTGATCAATTTTCAATCCAGAAAACATTCCAAACACTTGATACACAGTGTAAAAATCATACCATATATTTATAAACATATATCGACCAATACCCAATCAAAAACAATGATTAAAAACAACTTTTATGTATAAAACCAAATAGAACAGTGTTCGACTTTTTATGAACTGGGTCTTCAAAAATCTTCAAAATACTAATCGATTTGTGTTTTTAACTTCAATAGGGCAATCTGATAGTGTTCAACAACAATATATGCACCTATTCCAATGATTTTCAATCTAAAAAACACACGAAATTTTGAAATCGATTTTCACACAGTACCGGTTTTAAAAAACACTATTTAATCCAAAAAGCTTGATTCTTTGGCTCTGATACCACTTGTTAAACCCATATTAATAGTTGATAAACAATCACAACACAATAAAGAAAAGGAGATAAATAAATCAGATCAACATACCACAGATCTCTTGATTAATCAGATGAATACGTATGTGTGTGTGTTCTTGGTGTACAGAATACCTCTTGTGTGTAGAAACGAATGTACGGCTCCCTCTATTCACCAATATTGTTCATTACCCTAAAACTAGAAAATAAAACTATTTATACGTAGATCAACATGACCTAAGCATTATTAACTATTAGCTAAAATACCCCCTAAGGTATTAAAAACTATTACAAACTAGACCCTTTATTTAATTTAATCTTGAATACTATTTGATCCAACAGTCTTCAAGAACTTTTATCTCTTTGGCAAAAGTATCTCTTTGGCAAAAGTGTCTCTTTCTGTAATTAAAATCTTTTCAAACTCAGACACTTGCTTAGAGAGTTTAATACGTCTAAGCTCAAGATCCTTTTTCTCTTGTAAAGTTTTCTTAGAAAGATAAGACAACTGTTGAGTAGAAGATTTCTCTGAATCAGCTTTAACTTTATCTGCTTGGAGGCTTTTCTTCAGTTCAGCATTCTTTAACTCCAATGCAGATATCTTGTCTTCAAAAGCCTTAAACTTGTGTTGAAGCTCAACTGATTCAGCTTGCAATTCTGAAGATTTTTGTTCAATTGTCTTCAGTTGGCTTTGAAGATTCACAATCTTTCTCTCTTTCAGCTTTAACTCTTTCTCACATGTCACAATAGTATTTTCTTTTAAAGCAATCATTTTCTCTTTCTCTTTAATCTCTCTCTTTTGCACTGATGATACCTGCAAAATCAGATTTATCATAATTAACACATTTTACACAATCAGAAGTTTTATCAGAATTTGACAATTTAAATTTAAACTCCTGAATCTGTTTAAGAAGTACTGAATTCTGATTTTTCAGTTTATCTCGTTCAGCTTCTATTGCTGGTATATCAGGCATGTACATAATCGCACAGTCTCTCCCTGATAAAATTGTAGACATCTTGATATCTGAAAAAAAAAATTACTTCAAAAGAATCGTCAAAAATCAGAAAATTTTGATCACTATGAGAAATATGTCCCCCTCCGCAGACTTAGCACGGGGGTCCCAAATTTGAACAACACTTGAAAAGATAAGAAAAAAATTCTAAGTCTAAAACTCGCATAACAAAGAAAGTCGCAAATCACTATTCACTACACTTCGCGCTAACAGGATTGTGCGCGTTTCTGGTTCGCGCATAACACTACGTGCGCGTTTCTCAGTTCGCGCAAACAGCAGTGTGCGCGATTTGACTTCTCGCAAGGTTTGTCGTGCGCGTTTTGGTTCCTTTGCGCGTTTTGGTTCCTTTGCGCGTTCTATACATAGAAAATTTTGACAATATCGAAACTCGTAAAATGTAAACTCGCACGTCTAAGGAGCTCGCATGTCACTGTTCATTCACTTCTCGCTAGATAGATTATGCGCGTTTCCCACTTCTCGCAACCTCTTTAAGCGTGAACCACACTTAACATTTTGCGCGTACTTCAGTGTGCGTGTTCTTCAGATGTATTTTGCGCGAAGTCTGGATCTAGCGTGTTCTTAACTCTGATGTTCAAAAATCGATCCAAAATCCTTAATACCTGAAATTAAGACATGTGATTGCATAGATTTGATCGATTAAACATATAGAACACATTTCTAATGTCAATTTCTGATTAAAAACAAAAAATCACATTGAATCGATTCAAAACAGTATCGAACATTTCAAAACAAAATCCCATAAAAATTCAAAATTGAATCCAATTTAGTTCGAATTTCGTGATACAATCAATAGAAGAAACAATCTAAAACAAAAATTGAATACAATGAATCCATTATCTTGTATCAAAAACGATTTTCCAATGAAAATTCGATTGAACAGTGAAATTTTGCATGTTCTTGATAAAATCAAGAAAATTCGATCAATCCAAGTGTAGTCCAATTCTCTGAATGATTTTGGTCTCGCTCTGATACCAATTGAAAATGTAAAAAATCCCAATATCAATCAAGCACAATCAATTAAAGATTTAACAATCATATGTTCTAGAGAGTGAGTAGAGAGAGAAACAGTCACAAGTATATTGATATAAAAATTATGCGTACAATGAACTCTATTACAAACTCTTACAAAGGCTAAACTATTTATACTAACAACACTTCTCTTACATGCTTACAACAGAAACTCTCACATCATAGAAACACTCATATCACTAAAGTTGACTTTGTTGACTTTACAACACTTTGACTTTTCTCATTAAATCTTGGATACAATTATACACTAACAGTGAGGTATTCACTATCAGCTTCTTCTTGTTCAGCATTTGTTGCGGATGCAGTTGAATTTTCTTGTTCAGAAGTTTCAGTTGGGACAGCTTGTTCAGTTTGTTGATCATTCATGACAGTACAACCAACTGAAGAATGAACTTCTAGTTCAACAGTTTCTTGAACATTTTCAACTGTAGGAGTATGTGTTTGAATCTGAGTTTCTTTCTGAACTGGGGGAACGAGTTTAGTAGATACGTCCGAAGTGGTTGGATGATGAGTCATTGAATCTTCTGACCTGTCAACCACAACAGATTTAGGAAGATTAGATCCTAGAAACTCATCATAGAAGAATTTAAACAACAAATCTAATTCAGATAAATGAGATGTAGATGTAGAAGCTTTATCCGAATTATTCTCAGTAGACACAGGTTCTGGACTGAATTGTCCAGAAGCTAAAACTCCTGTAATCATGGGTTCTGAACTGCTTTGTTCAGAAGCCACCTCCTCATTAAATGTTACGTTAACGCTTTCAATAAAAATCTTTGAGTTCTTCATATATATCCTATATGCAGCAAATGTCTGGGAGTATCCAATGAAGATTCCCTCTTCAGCCTTCGGTCCGAACTTATGTAAGTTCTCTCTGTCATTAAGTACGAAACACCTACATCCAATGACATGAAAATATTTGATATTAGGTGTACGATTATTAATCAATGCGTAAGGAGTTTTACCAAAACGTCTATGAATAATGGAGCGATTCTGCGTATAACATGCAGTAGAGACAACTTCTACCCACAGAAATAGAGGTAGATCCGACTGGCTGAGCATAGTATGAGCGGACTCGACTAGCGTTCGATTACGTCTTTCGACTACTCCATTCTGTTCTGGCGTCCTGGCAGCAGAGAATTGATGTGTTATCCTGACCGATGCGAGATAATCTTCAACAGTTTTGTTCTTAAACTCTGTGTCGTTATCCGTCCTTAGAAACTTAACTGTCTTCTGCAAGTTCACCTGGGTAGTCATCAAGAAGTTAATGAGTACTTCGGGCGTCTCATCTTTTGACTTAGAAACTTTACCCATGTGTAACGCGAATAATCGTCCACTATTACCAAAACATATTTCTTTCCTCCTATGCTTTGAGTTCTCATCGGACCACATAAATCCATGCGTAACAACTCAAGTGTAGAACTTGTACTCCGTTCGATTTTCGTCTTGTGAGTTGTCCTCTTCATCTTACCATTTTCACATGCTGCACACAGATGTTCTTTTTCATATCTTAGCTCAGGAAGACCTTTCACCAATCTGCCTTTGACCAATTTGTTTATATAACGAAAATTCAGGTGCGACAGCCTTCGGTGCCAAAGCCAACTTTGTTGCATCGAGGCTTTTGTCAGTAAGCAAACTTGATTGTCAATCTGGACCTTTGACAGATTTATCGTATAGAGGTTGGACTTTCGAGTGCCGACCAAGAGTTCTTTGCCATCTTCACTACGCACCGAGCAACTCTGAGCCTTGAAATTTACCTCTAATCCTTTGTCGCAGAACTGGCCAATACTTAATAGGTTATTCCCTAATCCTTCTACATAACTCACCTTCGTTATCTTTACATTCTCTTGTATCACGTCACTGTAGCCGAGAATCAGTGAAAATTGGTCATTGCCAAAACGAACATTCCCGTAGAATTTCTCTGTATAATTAGACAATAAATCCTTTTGTCCGGTCATATGCTTAGAACACCCTCTATCCAAGTACCACATATGACGGGTCTGCATAAGAAAAATCAGGGAATAACAGATTTAGGTACGCATTTAAAAGTAGGTCCTAACGGTTTAGCACAAGATTTTGGTATCCATTTATATATGGAACCTCTGACCTTTTGAAAAACTTTTGATGTAAAAGATTTATAAGAACCAACATAATAAGTACCAAACCAATCATCAGAAAATCGGTGAGAACTAAAATCATTCCGTCTATAATTAGATAACATAGTAGTAGATTGAGAAAATCGGAGTAATTGCTTTATTGAATATCGCTTGTAAGGAATTACAAGGTTTTGTTTATTTGAAGCAACACTGCCAATTACATCAGAAGAAATACTAGTATATCTATTACAATCCATATCAGGAGATGATTCAGAACTCTCATCGATCTTCCTTTTTGGTCGCCATTCCTTTCAATCTTCAGATCTTTTACTTTTCATTGAAACATAAGATTTAAATCTGTTAAGAAAATCAGATTTCTGAGATTGTCTTTTTGGAAGCTTACCAGTGTTAGTTTGTTTCTATGAGCGCCGTTTCTTTTTCTTCTTACCTTTAGCATAGTAATCAGCATTCACAGAAACTGTGTCACCAACCTTAGTTGATGATTCACCAACTTCATGCACACTTGGTAAAGCTTGACCATTAATGACAAAAGTAGAATGATCTGGAAGTTTAGCATTGAAGTCAAACATATCAATCTCATCTATACACCCTTCATCAGAATTTAAAAAATCATTTGCTGACGCAAATAAGTCATCAAGATCAACTTCAGAAGTTTGAGGTACTTTAGAAGATGTAGAACATTTTTTAGATTCAACTTTGAAAACTGTGTTCTTTAAAACAATAGAAAATACATCTTGTGTTAATTCACTCAAAATCCTTTCATCAGATAAAGTACTTTCTAGCTCAATTATTTTGCTTTCTAATAGGAGTGGAGGAACATAAATTTTAGCCTCAATCGGTTTTGCCTCCATCTCAGAAATAGAATAGCTAGCAAAACAATCATTTGAAAGAACCTTTGGTTTTTTAGAAAGATAACTATCATTTAGCTTTTGATAGCAAAATGGTGGTTGCATTTTCTTTAAATTCTTTCTTTTCTCATCTTCTGTAGCCTCAACTTCATCAGGTGATTTGGTAACGAATTTGGGTTTCAAATGAGGATATTTAGCAGCCGCATATAGAAAATCAAAATTATATAAAGCAGGTTGTTTTCTGATGGATTTATTTAAGTAATGGGGGTTATCATAACCGAGTCCCCATTTCTCTTTAAAATCAGTCTCTTCATTAGGTGTACTCAAGAAAATGGTTTGATCTGTTTGGCCTCTAACATATAATTTCGCTTCCAGAGCATTTACCTTTTTCTCTATGCTCTTGTTTTCACCCTGCAATTTAAACGCTTTTAGAATACATTCTTGCTTTTCTAAATCAGACTTAGACAGTTTAGATTCAAAATCAGAAATCTTACTTTCAAAAAGATTTTTTTCATTTTTAAAATCAGAAGCAGATTTGCAAAGAGAATCAATCAGATCTTTGTTTCCAATAACTGCTTTGTTAAGGTCAAAGATCTTTTGATTTTTCTTTTCAACTCTGCTCTTTTCCTTTTTCAGCTTATTTTGAAGATCTTGAAGTTCGACCATCATGGCTTCCATTTTAGTAATAAAATCAGATTCAGATAAGTTCAATACCTCATCAGATGTCTCGTCTTCAGAATCATCATCTTTCACAGTTTTGCCCATCAAACACATGTGAGTTGTTTCTTCTCTTTCCTCCTCATCTGAATGATCTAGCCAAAACTCGTCTTCAGCCATCAATGCCTTGCTAGCTTCTTGTTGTTTGTCTAAGAGCATCTTGTTCTTGTAATATTCCGAGTTTCTGACTTTTGGCTTCCAACAGTCCTTTGCATAATGACCGACCTTACCACAGTTGTAACACTTGATCAGATCATCTGTCTTCTTTTCAGCACCAACATAGTCATTCAGATACTTCTTCTTCTCTTCCGGCTTCCTTTCCACATGCCGGTTCTCTTCATATCTTTTTCCTTCAACTCTTTCCCTATGTTCATGATTCTTTGAACCTGACGAAGAGTACCTCTGTGTGTTTGAACCCGATTTCTTGTAGAATTTCTTCTGAAATGCTCGGGTCAGTAGAAGCATTGCTTGCTTAAGGTTTTCACCATCATTACTATCCAAATCAGACTCAGAATCAGAACTAGGAATCACTATTTTCTTCTTCTTTTTCTTCTCTTTCTTCTCTTTCTCTTTCTCTCCAGCTATTAGTGCAATGGGGTCAGATACTTTCTCAGTTTTCTTCTTCTCAACTCTTTTCTCTTCAACCTCCTCCTCATTCTGTCGCAATGTCTCATACACTTCATGAAGGGGTATCTCACTCAAGTCCTTCATCTGCTTCATCCTCCTGATATGCTTCTTCCATTCAGGTTGTAGAACACTGAGGAATTTGACATTGTTCTCGATCTGCTTCTTCTTGACTTTGTTCTTGGATAGTTCGTTCAGAAGAAGCACGAATCTCTCATAAGTTTCCTCCAGACTCTCATTTTCCTTAGCTTTAAATTCCTCGTAGTTGTTGATACAGTTAGCTACATTCATCTGATTGCCAACTTTAGAACCCATCATCATCTTTTGTAGCTTATCCCACATAGATTTGGCAGTTTCATTGTAACTGTCTATTTTGATGTAGATCTCGTTAGTTATGCTTTGTAAAAGTAGAGATCTGGATTGTTTGTCAGCTTTGAGGCGATTCTTTTGTTGTTCAATAAACTGAGAAATATCTTTATCAACAATCTTTGTCTTCAGAACTCCATCACCATCTAAATCATTATCCTCATCAAGAATCTCATCAGTAGGCATTTTCATTGCACCCTCTATGATTGATAACCAAATATTTTCTCCATTTGTGTACCGGTCAACAAAATCATGAAAGCGGTCCTTCCACTGTTCGTATTCACCCTTGAATAGAACAGGAGGCTTGATATCCGTATCAATCGAAAGAGTGTCTCTTGAAGTCATCTTTGATCTACACTGCTTTTATGATCGTCAAAATTCAGAAAACACACTGGATCTACACAAATCAAACTCAGTTAAATTTCAGGAAAATCCAGAAAAAATTGACTAAGTACAAAACGCGCATAACACTTAAAAGGAATCACTTCGCGCACACAAAAGACTCAAATAAACTCACTTCTCGCACACTGGGTTATGCGAGTTTGTGGTTCGCGCAAGACACTGGATGCGAGAACTGAAGTTCGCGCACAACAAAGGTTGCGTGAATCAAAGTTCGCGCAAGAAGGCTTATGCGAGTTCTTAGTTCTCGCACACCACTATGCGCAAGTTTTGGAACTTCGCACAAAACCTTGCGAGATCGAGACTTAGAAATTTTTCAGAAACTTGGGTCGCGCTAAATGCAAACGCGGAAGAACAGGGCTTGCGAGTTTGAGACTTAGAAAAAAAAATTGAACAAGGATACTTCTCGCTAAATGGTAACTCGCACACCAAACACTTATAGTAACATTCACTTCGCGCACGACAAAGGTGATGAACAGTATAAACTCGCACCTAGTGTTGTGTGAGTTCTTGCTTCACGCACACAACAGTTTGCGAGTTCTTCACTTCAACTACCAAACCAAGTCTTTGTGAATTCTTGTTTCTTCGAATTGTTTGTCCTTGCGAGTTCTTCCTTTGCGAGTTCTATGGATCTAGCGAGTTCTTGACTTGCAGTTCCAAAAACTCGATCTTTGCACTGATTTCAAATCAAACCATCTTCAATTTGCTTGAAATTTTGTAGATTCGTTCAAGAACTGGTTTTGAACAGAATACAAGTAAATGATTACAAACTAATCCATCAAAGTTACAAATTTGATCCTTACATAGTGCGTTTTTCAGACACGAACTCAAACTTACACCAATTCCAAAATTCACTTCTAAATCAAGTGAATTAGGCAAAACAATATAAATGAGAATTGTTCTAATCAATCAATCGATTACAAAGAAACTAGAAACAGATCAAAAACATCACAAAATTGCAAAAATTGACTCTGAACCGGAACTTGCGAGTTCTTCAAAACTGTCGATCACAAATCTTGAATTAGATCCAATTTTATCTCTGAATTCTGTATGCTCTGATACCAATTGTTATACCAGATAACAATGCAAATCAACAGATGACAATCAATTCCGTCAAATCTCACTATTTATTAATCTCAATTTCAATTACAATATGCTCACAATGCTTTCTCTCTCTAACTCTGAAACTCTCTCAACACTAATGAACTTACTTGCTTACAAACACGTACAACAAACCTATTTATACAAACAACAAAACGCGCAAACTATTACAAGACAGAAACACGCATACCACAGGTACGCGCAAACAACCAAAACTCTCACACAACTAGAAAACACAAAATACAAGTTTGACTTTGAAATTTATTACACAAGACTTTGTCTTTGATGCTTGAGAGTTGACTTCAGCTTTGACTTCAATCTTCAGTCTTCTATGATCTTGTATCCAACATATTTATGCTCTAACACTCTTGCTTCTTCAATTGTCATTTGGAACGTCCTTCCTTGAGGCTTCAGAGTTATTTCCTTCTTGATCGGCATTCCCGAGCTAGCTCCCCTCAAATTGCCCTTTAACTTGTGGCAGTTTATCCGCACATGGCCCACTTCCTTGTGATCATAGCACACCGTCCCCCAGATGGGGCACACTTGGCTAGTGTGACCCGCCTTGCCACACTTGAAGCATACCAGAGGGGTGGAATTACAAGCTCCAAAATGCTGACTTTTACATTTTGGGCACCAACTTGGTTCCCGGCGGGGTTCCACTCTAAAATTCCCCACAAAAGGCCTCCGGCATTGAGAAGGTCCCGAACGACCTTCCCACTTCCTTTTCTCGCCCACTTGGGCTTTCTATTTCTGGTTCTGGATAATGTCATCTTCAACCAACTGCGATTCCTCAATTGCATCTTAAAGTGTAGTCACCCTAGCGTTTCTCTTGGCGGTTTTCATCTCTGCTGGTAATCCCTTGTGGTACGCTTTGATCTTGGCCTTCTCATCGAGGGCTAGATGCCCCACAATGTTCAGTTTCTCCACAAAAAGCTTGGAGTATTCGTCTATGGTCCGATCCCCTTTCGTCAAGCTTCTAAACTCATCTTCAATCTTATCCAACGCCCTTTCATTGCAGTATTTGTCCATGACTTTCTTCTTGAAATCCCCCCATGAGAGTCGGGACATAATCATCGGATCGACACTGGACAAATTCACCCTTGGGATGTGCTCCAGTCCCCCACCCAACACGTTTGTCAGCGAGGGAATCCTTCCAGTTTCCCCACCTCTGGTTGGTCGGTTGTCGATGCGGTAGCCTCATGTCCTTCAGGTGAAGTCCTCGGCCTACCCCGAGTGTTAAACATCTTAGTCTGCCACACACGAGAATATAGATGAGAATAGGCTATAAAAGTTAAATGCAAAGAAACGTACTAATACATTCATTAATTGTCATAACAACAGTAGATCAAGCATACTCACGTAAAACATCCTCATAATAACGTTAGCTAAGTGAAATTATGAACACATGATACGTAAGGATTCTTGTTACCACTATCACGACTCTCAATTAACATATTTTCCGTTGACTCTCCTACTATCCCATCTTAAGAGTTCTACCTCATCTCGCAAGTCATAGCTTAATTAACCTCATTTTAAGTCTAGGTATTTTATCAAAACACCTAGATCACTTAAACTAATGCTCTGATACCAACTTGTAACACCCTAAAAATATGGAGTCGAAATAAAATTTAAAATTTCGGCAATTTAATGTCTCAAATATGAAGATTTCAAATCCTGTAAATAATAACAACTAAAACCCAAAGAGGTTGGGGTAGTTTGTAACAAATATAGTAGCACGATAATGTGACATAAAATACAAGAACCTATTTAGTCTAGAACAATATGAAAACTAGATTAAGGTGGATGTTGATATGCCTCCAAACGTTCTTCTCAACGAATTCCCAAGAGCCCGGGCCTCCAAGACTTCTAAATAACGACCGGTAATCAAGGTGCCCCTTGCACCCCACTAGAAGGACCTGTAGATGTTACACAACAATGAGCGTTAGACTATAAGTCTAGTGAGATCTCACGCAAACATATAATCAATTGAATATTAAAGAAATAAGAACTTCCAAGTTACCACCACCGTTATGAATTCCCATTCCATAATCACACATGGTGCTCAACCTGAACATAAATCTACACAAAACATCACCAGTTCATTTACGGGGGAGACTCGTGTCCTCTCGATTGACTGAACCCATAGATGGAGTTACTCAAGTTTAGTATTGGGGATTACACCTCAGATTCTAGCTTTAGTGCACACCGTATCCGGCGTCACCTCAAGCATCTTTTCCACCTTTAGTGTCCACTCCATAGAATTCCACCTCAAGGTTTATTGAACGTTGGTGCCTACCCTTAACCTAGTATAGTTCCACCTCCAGGGGGTAGATCCTTTAGTGTCTACTCACTAGTCAATCCTTTGAGGTTTATAAGATTAACAATTTCACACCCAACTCTCATGCATAAGAGTTGGGTCCAATACCAATGTAAAACCCATATAGCACATATCACCATAGTTCATGAACTAGCATAAAATTAACATCTTACATATGTGGGACTTGATACATGTTCATAGCCCTCAAATATTAGCCAAAGAGATATAACAAATAGAAAATACCCTTCATCTTCATTGTTAAGTGAAGATAACATAAATAGCAATTCGATAGCATTTATATAGTAAGTTAAGTATTTGTATGAGGAAACTTAGAAGAGAACTCACCTATAGGGTTTGTAAAGTAAAAACCCTAGAATGGAGAAACCCTAAGTGAATGAAGACTTTCTTGGAGTGTTAAGTGCATTTTGTGCATGCATTCATATTAGTTTATAACTGCATTTTGCATCTAGTTTAATTGTTTACACGTAGTTTTTATTATATTTTTATTTAGTTTTTGTATAATCATCGTTGGGGATATTACATTGGTACTTTTTGTGTTTTTGTCGTATTTTGACAGGTTTTTCGTCCAAAGTGTAAGCATGGATGACGAGTGAATTTTGGAGCATTTAATCAATTTTTATGTAGTGGACCAATTCTAGAAAGATGGCCCAAAGTTGGGCCACAATTTGATGAAAGAATTTATGAGGGGAAGTTTTGAAAGAGCTTAAATCAAGTGGGGGAGTTTTTGAATGTGTTGGAAAGTTAAAGGGCTGAATTGAAAATACGCATTTTATAAATAAGTTTTAGGGTTTTTGGTTTGCATCGCCCTCCCCCACAAAAAAAGGGCAGCGCCGTATTCTTATTTTCTTTCTTTGTTTGTTTTTTTTTCTTTTAGTTTTAGTTTTAGTCTTTTGTTTTGTTTAGTGGTGAATTGTTAGGTTTAGTTTCTTTTCTTTTTCTTGTTAGTTCTTTAGTTTAGATTTGAGGTTTTAGGTTTAGTTTAGTTTATTTATTTATTTGTAATCCTTTGTTTATTGAGTCGATGGAGATGCGATGTTTCGGCGGATCGAAGATGAAGATGGAATGTGACAGATTCTCATTCAACATTAAAACATCCTTTGTTCTCCATATTTTATTTTTATGTTTGGATTTATTACTTTTTTTTATCATTTATCTAGTGTTCATGTTCTTCTCCTTATATAATTTCTCCCTTTTTAATCTCTTACATCGCTCTTAATTTAATTTACCGCTTTCTTAGGTTAAAAACGATTTTTGGAGAGTGACACTCCTTGGATCGATCTTTATAGTGTTCATAGATTAATATTATTGCTTTCGTTAGATTTATGTTTACGTTTTATGACGTGGTTTAACTTTCATTCATTTGGGTAATCGTCTCTTTAGATCGAAGATTTTGGTATTGATTAATTGTTTTTAAAACGGATGTTGAGTTTTAATCCATTTCGATTTTAACGAAAGTTGAAATTGATTTAATTGGCTTTTAACAAATCATTTAGTTAATTCGATTGGTTTTGCTGAAATGAAAGTTTGGTCTTTTACTTGGATCAAATTGATCAATGACAACGGTCCTAACATGATAAATAGTTAGGGACGTTGATTGGGAAAAATATTCGTTTTATATCGTAATGTTTCTTCCCAACGTACACATATTGCGAAAGTAAATATGAGTCTAGGGTTAGAAAAGTCTTTCCACCTCGAAAGAGGGTTGAAGTAATTTTGCATAACGAATTCCCACCATTATCGAAAGTTTGAAGTTGACATTACCCAATGTCCGTTAGTTTGCTTTGCTCCATTTGTTTATTTGTTTATTTAATTAGTTTTAATATCAAAAATCAAAATATTGATGATCTCCCATAGCTAGGTCAGAGTCTAGAACAAGTTCGTGTTTAGTCCATCGCCTCCCTGTGATCGACCCGTATGCTACACCTCCCGTACGCTTGCGGTTATAAATATTAAAACACATCAAGTTTTTGGCGTCGTTGCCGGGGACGCAATCAGGCTACATGGACTTTGTTTTGGACTTACTAGTCTACGTCTTTAACCCATTTCTATTTTCCTATTTTCGTTTCATCCCTATACATTAGGTAACATGTTTGATTTTTTTCCTCCGTTAATCCACCTCTTTTGTGGAGTTCAATTAATCATGCTTAATACTGTATGGTGACGGACCGTTGAGACGTGTTTTTTTCCTATGATAGAGATAGTTATCACCATTATAGGTGATGTGTGATGCTAACTCAATCTTGTTTTAATGTGTCTCGGGTGTTTTTTTTTTAATTTACTCCGATTCGGTATTTTTTTATGTCAAGCCGGACATCACCGATCCTTCTTTCTTTACCTTTTTTTAATTCTTGGCTATGGGTTGTGTAACTTGCTTTATAATGAAAATACACTGGTTATCCAATGTGGCTTTTATGTGTTTACATGACCCGTATGAATTGGTGACCAGTTAAGTCAATCATTTGACTTTCATCGATTCGTACCCTCTCTTCTCCCTAATCGTTTAATTCTTCGTCAAACTCACGACGATAAACGAGTCATTCTTCTTCTTGTTTAATTATTGGTTCAATTTTTAGTCCCTTAATTTTTTGTCTCTTGTCACTGACGTGAAAGATTCCTTCACTGGCACGAACGAAACCAATCCTAAAAGCATTAACTTTCTGCTCGCCGTCACTGGCGTGAAGGGAACTGATCTTAAAAGCACTAACATTCTGTTCGCCATCACTGACGTGAAGTGTTCCTTCACTGGCGTGAAGAAAACTAATCCCAGAAGAGCAACTTTTTGTTCTCCGTCATGGGCGTGAGGTACTTCCTCACTGACGTGAAAAATTCAAGAATTTAAAAAAAAAGTTTTTTAAATTTTATCTGATTATTTATTTGTTTTTTTATTTACCAAAAAAAAGAAGAAGAAAGTTTTTATTTCTTTTGCTGATTATTTATTTGTTTGATTTTTTATTTAATTTATTTTATTTCTAAAAATAATTAAAAAAAAGTTTTTTTTTCTTTCAGATTATTTATTCCTCGTTTTTTTACTTTATTTTTTTTATAAAAAAAACAAAAAAAAAGTTTTTATTTATTTAATTTTTTTCTTTTCTTTTCTTTTTCTTTTTTCCTTCTCGCCATCTCTTTTCTTTTTTTCCTTTTTTTAAAACCCTATACTTCAATTCCCACCACCCAAAGTGTCTTCTCTTTTTTTTTCCTCCTCCGACTATCGAACTCTGGCATCCGTCATCTCCCTCTCGTGGCATCGCTGGCAACCGCCAAATTTGCCTTTGTTTTATGAATCATATTTTTGCAGGTGATCAAGTGCTTCTAGGAGCTTTAAAGCATCAAAAAGCAGCAAAGTCTTCGGTTTCATACACCTGGTAAATTCGTTCTTTTAACATTATGTGAATATGTTGATTTGTTGTTTCATTCGAGTAGTACTTGAATTGCATGATTCTTGCATTAGTTGGGTTGCCACCACTGGGCAAACAATAGGATTTGATCACTTTGCACTGAAATACATCCATTATTCACCATGCACCACTGTCATATATGTCAATCCTAAACCATGCTCCCCGCATTGATTATTTTACTCTTACCGTAGTCAAGCATTGAGGACAATGCTTATTTTTAGCTTGTGGGTGGGATGTCCGTTTTTTTTAGTTTACTTCTTTTCTTTTTTATTTGAGCATTTATGCATTTAGTCATAGCCCATTGCATTGCATAAAAATTTTAAAATCCAAAAAGATTTTTGGCGTTTGTCTACGATTTTAGAGCTCGTAATAATCACCCTCACTTAGCATCAATCTTTTAATTAGGCATACTAATGTACTTTATGATTTATTTTAGCCATGATATAAAGATTTTTTTTAAACAAGGTTTTCCCTTAATTAGTCACTTGCACGCACCACTTTGCACATTGTTCCATGTAACTTATAGGATTAGTTTTCTTACCGTAGTCCCCCTACATTACATCTATGACTACTTGGATGGACTTTACCTTGTAAGAATTTGGGACGTATTTGATTGACACATATATAATCAATCACATTTTCTTTTCTTGTGTGCTACCTCCCATCGAGGTGTATTTCTCGGTTTTTTATTCATTTCTCGTCTAAAATTTTTATAATAACTGCATAGAGGTCTTATTTTCTCATAAATAACCTTTATTCATAAAAACACAAAAAAAATCATTTTGCACCCAATTTTGAGCCTAAACACTTACCCTTTTTTACCACCAAACACACATAAACCACAAAAAAATGCACATATAGTTCTCCTTTCCAAAAATTAATAACAGATTGAAGCAATTAGTTTGAGTAGTATACACAAGCATAGCTTGTTGGTTCATAATAAAAAAATTCAAAATAAAGTTAAAAAACTGCAAAAAAAAAATGCATTTATATAGTTAGTTTCGTAAGAAATAAGTTTAGATCCGTTGGAAATTGTAGGAAGGAACTTATGTGCACAAAAACAAGCCAAAATACCTCTTCAAACTCCATTAACCAAACCCAATCCCTACCTTAACCCTTAACCTTACCCGAAAGTCCTCGATTTATGCAATTTTATGGAAAAAAAATTTAGACTTGAGAATTGTTTCAAACGCGTCAAGAGTGCATTTCATATTTCTCGACTGGATAGGCATTGAGCGTATACACATCCCTAAACACACTAGAGTGATTTGAGCGAAACCGTGAGTTTCCATTCATGTAGATCATCTTTCCCTTCCCTTAGCGACTACGGTAATGTTTGCAAAATCCTATTAGGTGTGTTTTTTTTTTTTTTTTGCAATATGTTTTGTTTGGTGTTGTGTTGGTTTGACATTTCGGAGAAATATGTATTTCTACTACTATTTTCATCTAAACACGTGCTAACAAGTTGCATTTGTACATGGGAACCTAACATTACATTGTGTCTAGTGGGCTCGTGTATTAACTTGCTTTAATTTTTGTGAAGATCGTTGTTTGTTTTTCTTTTTCTTCTTTTCACCCATTCCGTAATAAATTATAATTCTTTCTTGGGGACAAGAAAATTTTAGCTTGTGGGTGTTTTGTTAAGTGTCTTTTGTGCATGCATTCATATTAGTTTACAATTGCATTTTGCGTCTAGTTTAATTGTTTGCACGTAGTTTTTATTATATTTTTATTTAGTTTTTGTATAATCATCGTTGGGGATATTACATCGGTACTTTTGTGTTTTCGTCGTATTTTGACAGGTTTTTCGTTGAAAGCGTGAGCATGGATGACGAGTGAATTTTGGAGCATTTGATCAATTTTTATGTGGTGGACCAATTCTAGAAAGATGGCCCAAAGTTGGACCACAATTTGAAGAAAGAATTTATGAGGGGAAGTTTTGAAAGAGCTTAAATGAAGAGGGGCGTTTTTGAATGTGTTGCAAAGTTAAAGGGATAAATTATAAATACGCATTTTATAAATAAGTTGTAGGGTTTTTGGTTTGCATCGCCCTCCTCCACAAAAAAACGGTTATTTCTTTGTTTTTTTTTCCTTTTAGTTTTAGTTTTAGTTTTAGTCTTTTGTTTTGTTTTGGTGATGAATTGTTAGGTTTAGTTTCTTTTCTTTTTATTGTTAGTTCTTTAGTTTAGATTTGAGGTTTTAAGTGTAGTTTAGTTTATTTATTTTTTTGTAATCATTTGTTTATTGAGTCGATGAAGATGCGATGTTTCGGCGGATCGAAGATGAAGATGGAATGTGACAGATTCTCATTCAACATTCAAACATCCGTTGTAACGTTTCATTTCTCCATATTTTATTTTTATGTTCGGATTTATTACTTTTTTTTATCATTTATCTAGTGTTATTGTTCTTCTCCTTATATAATATCTCCCTTTTTAATCTTTTACATCGCTCTTAATTTAATTTACCGTTTTCTTAGGTTAAAAACGATTTTTGGAGAGTGACACTCCTTGGATCGATCTTTATAGTTTTCATAGATTAATATTATTGCTTTCGTTAGATTTATGTTTACGTTTTGTGACATAGTTTAACTTTCGTTCATTTGGGTAATCGTCTATTTAGATCGAAGGTTTTGGTATTGATTAATTGTTTTTAAAACGGATGTTGAGTTTTAATCCATTTCGATTTTAACGAAAGTTGAAATTGATTTATTTGGCTTTTAACAAATCATTTAGTTAATTCGATTGGTTTTGATGAAACGAAAGTTTGGTCTTTTACTTGGATCAAATTGATCAATGACAACGGTCCTAACATGATAAATAGTTAGGGACGTTGATTGGGAAAAATATTCGTTTTAAATCATAATGTTTCTTCCCAACGTACACATATTGCGAAAGTAAATATGAGTATTGGGTTAGAAAAGTCTTTCCATCTCGAAAGAGGGTTGAAGTAATTTTGCATAACGAATTCCCACCATTATCGAAAGTTTTATGTTGACATTACCCAATGTCCATTAGTTTGCTTTGCTCCATTCGTTTATTTGTTTATTTAATTAGTTTTAATATCAAAAATCAAAATATTGATGATCTCCTGTAGCTAGGTCATAGTCTAGAATAAGTCTGTGTTTAGTCCATCGCCTCCCTGTGATCGACCCGTATGCTACACCTCCCGTACGCTTGCGGTTATAAATATTAAAACATATCATGGAGCTTTAAAGATCTCTAGATCTTCACTTAGTTGAGGTACTTGAGGTAGATGAGACTCAATAAATGACCTAGATGGATTTAGGTCAAGTATTTAATGAGGGGAGAGGGGAGAAGAGGGAAAATCGCCACTAGGGGGAAAGGATTTCGGTTCTTGAGTGAAAACCAAGTGAAATGGGTCAAAATGGCTGAAAACGCATTTAAATGCATCAGATGGGCCCACGACGACATTGACCCGAGATAGTGCCCTGGCATTGTCGCCAGACACTATCGCCTGAGATGTACCGTAAGTGGTACACGGGCTACGACTTTGACACCGCGAGAGTGACCACAACACTATCGCCCCAGATGTACCGAACCTCAGCCCCTTGGCGCGACAATGCCCTAGGCGAGAGTGACCGTGGCATAATCGCCTGGCACTCTCGCCGAAACCCTCCGGAACCCGAAAACCCACTTTTTCGACCCTGGCTTATCAACCAACGATACCAATAGTGCGATAAAATAGTTCTAAGGACATTTGTACAATACAAGAATTATACATGTTGTTTCATATTCATAAAATCATAAACGTTAGCACGAGAATATACAAAATAGTGAGTTATTAAGGGGGTAGAATGCACGTAGATTTCGGGGTGTTACATATAGTGCAAACCAAGATATTTGTAAAAACCATACAAACCCATATGAACCATTGATTTGATCAATCAATGGTTAAGATTAAATTGGTCTAATTATGTTAACAATGAAATTAATTTTGTTTAGAAAAGGGCATATTAGTATTTTCTAATAAGATTTCAAATAAGGAATTGGGGGTTTCAAATTATACAAATCATTTTTTAGATTACAAACCATTGATCCGATTTTCAAAAAAATGAGATTCTTAACAATTTTATTTTTAAAAATGAAATTAAAAATCAATTCCATTTGAGATTCTCAATAATTTTACATTGTTTTTAAAAAAATAAGATTCTTACCAATTTTATTTTAAAAAATGAAATTAAAAAATAGGGAAATTAATTAAAGTAGTCATTTCAGAAAATCGGGTTTACCTCCTAGCCATTCTCTCCCTTATTTTATCAAAATAGTCATTAGGTTTGTGAAAGGTGTTCGTATATACGAACACCTCCTTTGAAGTCAAAAACTTGATCCATGTTCGTAATATGTGTTTGTATATCACGAACATAACTTGAAAACTTATAAAAAGACATAAGTTCGTAAAATGGTTCGTGGAAAATGCAAGGAGTTAAAAAAAAGTTACATTTTAATTTCTTTCACGAACACAATCACAAAGTGGGGCCAAAACTGTAAAATTTTAATTTATTTTGCTATGATGAGGGGCCAAAATTGTAATTATTTCATTTTTCAAAGCATATGTTCGTATATCACGAACAACTTCCACGAACTTGGGCCAAAAATATAAATATCTTTGATATATGTTCCAAAGACGAGGGGCCAAAAATAAGCAAGTTACAATTATAGCCCCTCATCTTTGGAACATATATCAAAGATATTTATGTTTTTGGCCAAAGTTCGTGGAAGTTGTTCGTGATATACGAACATATGCTTTGAAAAATGAAATAATTACAATTTTGGTCCCTCATCATAGCAAAATAAATTAAAATTTTACAGTTTTGGCCCTACTTCGTGATTGTGTTCGTGAAAGAAATTAAAATGTAACTTTTTTTAACTCCTTGCATTTTACGAACCATTTTACGAACTTATGTTTTTTATGAGTTTTTAAGTTATTGTTCGTGATATACGAACACATATTACGAACATGGATCAAGTTTTTGACTTCAAAGGAGGTGTTCGTATATACGAACTCCTTTTCACGAACCTAATGGCTATTTTGATAAAATAAGGGAGAGAATGGCTAGGAGGTAAATCCGATTTTCTGAAATGGCTACTTTAATTAATTCCCCTAAAAAATAATATCTTTTAGATTCTCAACAATTTTATTCGGTTTTAATAAAATAAGATTCTTAACAATTTTATTTTTTAAAATAAACATTATTAACGACAATGAAACTTTTTTTTGTTTGATTATACAATTGTGTTTCATTACACAACCGTGTTTCATTACACAAATGTGTTTCATTACACAATTATGTTCATTACACAATTGTGTTTCATTACAACCGTGTTTCGTTACACAAATGTGTTTCACTATACAATTGTATTTCATTACACAACCGTGTTTTATATGGGTTTAATGAAACATATAGATATGTTGATGATGAAGCAATGGGGTTTAATGAAACATAAAGGTTTAATTAAACAAATAGAATAAAATCGACAAAATGAAATATTGGTAATGAAACAAATGGGTTTAAGAGATGGGTTTAATGAAATATTGGTTGAATATTGGTGATAAAACAAATGGGATTAATGAAACAAAGGAGTTTAATGAAATAAATGAGGTTAATGAAATATTGGTGATGAAACAAATGTGGTTAATGAAACAAAGGGGTTTAATAAAATATTGGTTGAATATTGGTGATGAAACAAATGGGGTTAATGAAACAAAAGGGGTTTAATGAAATAAATGAGGCTAATGAAATATGGGTGATGAAACAAATGTGGTTAATGAAACAAAGGGGTTTAAAATTGTTGATATCCTAAAAAATATTATTTTTTAATTTCATTTTTTAAAATAAGATTGGTAAAAATCTTATTTTTTATATACCGTGATGACCTTTTGAGAATCTCAAATGGAATTGATTTTCATTTTTAAAACTAAAATTGTTAAGATTCTCCTTATTTTTAAAAATCGGGACAATGGTTTGTAATCTAAAAATTTATTTTTTATAATGGTTTGTATCAAATCATTTTGATTCTCCTACCAAATATTACAAATTACTATAATTAATAAATTAAAAGTCAGTTTATATTAATGCCCTTTTTAATTAAAAAAAATAGAATTATTTCATTGGTTGATACAAGTTTGTATGGTTTGTACAGATGAAGTTGGTTTGCAAGAGATCACAACCCTATACATATATATAAGGTCGGGTTCAGGGGAAAATCTCAAAAAAACGGAAAACTGAGAAACACTCTGGTAGCCCTTCATCTAGACGATATACACTTGTGCATACAAGTAATTTGTAACATACACACGTGCATATACACGTGCATAATGCACACTTGCATAAAAACCAAAAAACAACTTAATTTACTTGTATGCACAAATACATACCGTCTAGATCATGGGCTACAATGATATTCCTCGGTTTTCCATTTTTTGAGGTCTTCCCTTGAACCTCTCTCTCTCTCTCTCTCTGTATATATATATATATATATATATATATATATATATATATATATATATATATATATATATATATATATATATATATATATATATATATATATATATATATATAAAGACAAATCAAATACAAATCGCTTAAATGTTACACAACATACAAACCAATCTCGTCTCTTGATTTTCTATATTTTGAAATTTTAGGCAATTATCAAATCAGTTGCAGATAAGATTGAAAGTAAATTTCGGAACCGATTTAATTTAGATCATTGGCATATATTTGATAATCTACACAAATGATTGAGATTAATTTGTACCTTGTGTAACATTCCTGCTTTTTCTTTTATAGATTGTCTTTTATCTGTCTTTCCCGACACAAGGGCTTCCGGATCTTGGTTTGCTTGTAGAGTTTACTGTTGCTTCCACTCCTTGACTTTTTAGAAAACAAATATTGTTGCCAGGACTGGGCCATTTAGGACAGCTGTCGGGCCCAAATTTTGCCTGACTCTACCTTAAATTGTCAAAACAGTTTATAATCATCTTGTTAAACGATTGTATGTTTACAATTACAATTACTAAATAATTATTACATCGTAATTGTATTAACTTCATAAATACATCATTTATGAATTACATTTATGCTCACAGGGTTGAGTTCTGGTGAGAAGTTGAGGTTAACATGAGAAACGTGAGAAGTGGTTATTTGGATGGGAAATGGATGCACATTAGGATGAGATGCACCAAGATAAGATGGACGGGATCAATTCCTTTCTAAGCCGCAATTCATGGGAGGGCATTTGATTGAAAGCGATCAACGATTCAGTTCAACTTCTCACGCTTCTCACATTAACCTCAACTTGTCACACGATACTTCGTCTATCCTCATAAGATCAATCTTCTTTTATTATTTGACAGAGTCGTTCTTCAGCATGTTAAATGTGTGATTATCAACAGGGCCTCCAAAATTTTGGGGCCCAATTTTACGTTGTTTAGTGCATTTAATGAATGAATGTCAAACTATAGCTCGCCTTAGTGTATCCCTAATTTCTATCAGAAGACAAAAATAATAAGTCGCGTCATCGCCTCTATAATTTGTGTATATATATATATATATATATATATATAGAGAGAGAGAGAGAGAGAGAGAGAGGATCATGCGAAAAACAGACTAATTTGCGAGAAAGCGAGAAGGAATGTGAGCCACATAATTTATTAATTAAAAAAAACATAAATAAAAAATAAAAAATAGTTTTAGAAAATAGGATAATTATCATTTTAAATTGGATAAATCCTAAAAATTCTCATTATATCTTTTAGATTTATTTATTTTGTAATTTCAATTATTTATTAATTTTTTTATTAATTTTTTTTCTAAATATACTTTTAATTAAAAAAATTCACAATTTTAACCAAATATCACACGTGATATCATTATATAAATATTTATGCATATCACATATCATATTATTACATTTGATAATTGTATATATTTTAGTTAATCTTGTGTGATTATGTATACTTCTATTAATAAATCTTTTTGTGAAGTAAATATTATACATGTGATAATTGTATATATTTTAGTTAATCATATTTGATTATGTATACTTCTATTTATAAATCTTTTTGTGAAGTAAATATTATCACATGTGATAATTGTATATATTTTAGTTAATCATATGTGATTATGTATACTTTTATTTATGGATCTTTTTGTGATGTAAATATTATCATATGTGATAATTGTATATATTTTAGTTAATCATATGTGATTATGTATATTTATATTTATAGATCTTTTTGTGATGTAAATATTATCACATGTGATTATGCGTCATTTATATTCAGACATATATTATCATATGTGATATTTACAAAAATCCACTTAGTGGGTTCATATGTGATTCATAATAATATATCACATGTTAAAGAAAGTTAATCACATGTGATTCAAAACTTAAATCTAAAAAATAGAGAAAAAAAATGGTGAAATAAATAATGAATTAGTTATAGATATCACATGTGATATTTGATGAAAATTATGATTTTATCTAGAAAATAATAATATGAATTTGGTAAAAAAAATTATGAATTTATTAAAATTAAAAAATAAATAAATTTAAAAGATATTATGAGATTTTTAAGGATTTATCCGATTCAAATTGTAATTATCCTAATTTTTAAAAAAAATAATTTAATATACTATTTTTAATTAATAAATTATGTGGCTCTTATTCATTCTCGCCTTCTCGCAAATTAACTACCTTCTCGTTTGAACTTGCCCATATATATATATATGTCATTTTGTATTGTAATAAAAAAATTTAGGGGTAACAGGGCCTCCAGATAGATTGGAACGTCCTGTTATTTGATTAATTACTAAGTCATTATAGTTAAAAGTGCAAGATGGTTTCTTTTACCTTCTTCCCTCAATTGATGGGGAAATGTGGCTGCTTTTCAGGCATGGCATCTTGAATAGCAGGTACCTGTTTGTACGCCTCAGCCAACCTGCACCAACACATAACAATTGTAAACATCCTCACAAACCAAATTCAAAATATTTGCAGGGCAGAAAAACTACATAATAAAAAACATAACCAAATGTGCTCAGTATATCTCACCCGGAGATGGGGTCGAGGATGAGACGTAGACAGGAATGTCATCTACCCCAAAGAGTAAAAGAGCAAGGAAACTATATATATTATGTGTGAACTAAAAAATGGATTCTTTTATGGAACCAACCTGTGAATACAGCGATCGCCAACATTGATATCAATGTAGTTGAAAGACTACGATTGTTGGTAGTCTTTGTAAAAAAAAGTTGAAATTACAGACATTGGTGGTCTATGCAGAAATTACAAAGTTGTAGACCAACATTCTAGTCTTTGTATTTTAGTAGAAATATAGTTCCACACATTCTCACATGATATCAAAATCAAGGCTACCACTCTTTGGACTCGATGCTTTGAGACAATCTATGCTAGTCTAGCCTCTGTTGGAGGGCAGGTGGAGTCCCCCATTGGCTAGACTTGGACCATTTCTCCTCGATAGATGTTACAACATCCTATTCTGAAGGGATCTTTTGGATAGCAATCTAATGGTTATCCCCATATTCTTGCACCTTTATTAACTATAACAAATTTCAAGACCACCTATGAAGTAGATAAGCATGTAAATGAAATTTCAAGACCACCTATGAATGAATGTGTGCTCACATTCATTCATACATATGCTATTAAGCATAGACAATGTCCACCTCCTCTCATCTGAATTTGAGAATGCTCATTTTCTCTCATTTCTTGTTATGTAATTGAGAAAAATCTCCTACTGCTGGTAGTATATTGAAGCTGAAACTATTTAGCGTACACGATGAAATGAATATTTGAGAGCAACATGAGTAGCCTGCTCAGATATTAATTCGGCTATAAACAATTATGTGAACGAGTATACAATTTGCAGCACTTATCAAACACTGTATAAGAGCAGAGCCTACCATGTCAAAGTTGTATCTTTGTATGTAACCAATGATATATGGAGCCAGAAGCACATCAGCTTGCATAAGTCAACAAAATTTCAAACAGTACTCCAGTCAGCATATATGTATAACTCACATGGATTAAGGGGCCATTTACAAAAGCTTACCGGGTGAGGAGGACAAGGACCAAAAAATTTTCGTAAGTGCTTATCGGGTACAAGACGCTTACCAACAATCCATTTTGATGGCTGAGAATGTTACCCCATAAGGTAAGTAAGGGTGGTGACTCTTCCGATAAAAGCGCTTACCCGATAAGCTTTTGGTAAACGGCCCCTAAGCTAGAAGTTGATCAACATGTACTAGATTATGTATGAATTATGATTACGATTCCAGATGCAAGGGTATATGCAAAAAGAAACACTACCAAGACTAAACAGGATAGGACAAGAATTTGTTCACTCAGGTTAGGTATGACATTAGACGGGATAGGACAGGACTGAGTGGGAACAATAATGCACTTTTTCTATCCCTACAAAATAGGTAGAACAAAAATAAGGGAAATAATACACAATTGGTAAATTCATAAACTACATATGTCAGATTAAAACCCTAAAGACCCGCTGGAATAATCTTGTACCAGCAAAGATTAATATTTTCTTATGGAGGGCGAGTCTTAATCGTATCCCTACTAAAGACATGTTGGAGTTGCTGGGAATAGATATGGACAACATTCTATGCCCTTTATGCAGTTGCGAGATCGAGACGGTAAATCATAATATATTTCGGTGTAGTAAGGTGATCGAGATATGGGATAAGGTCCAAAGATGGTGGAATGTTCCTTTCTCCTCTTTTACATCTATCGAATCGGCTTTGGATCGCATCGACACTTCCCGAATGTCTAAGGTCCACCGTAAGGGTGTCGAGGCCATTTTTATGGTTACATGCGACTTCTTATGGTGTTTTCGTAACAAACACCTCTTTCACAAGGTTAAGCCTAGATTGAGTGAATTGTTTGATTTTATTGTCGATAAGTCTTTTAGATGGGTGATCTATAGATGCAAGGGGAGTCAGAAAAACTTTGTTGAGTGGAGGTCGTGTCCTTCCTCTTGTCTCGGTTCGATGTAATCTGCTTTTGTTGCTAGGTTCTGACTTGCTCCTTTCTTCTCTTAATTGAAATGTTGTTTCAAAAAAAAAAAGATTAAAACCCTAAAATCTTGCACAATTCTTCCATCCGCCAACCTTACTCAATCCTGTTCAGTCCTCGGTCCCAAATGCACCCTAATGATACCCCACACCTTCAAGGTTAGAGCTTAAACTTTTTTATCTCCATGTGAACCATCTAAAGGCCATTTGAACCACCACAAGCCACATAATGAAAACCTTTTAATACCCTTATTTACTCAACAAAGTTATTTTTTGTTGAGCTCAAACCTGGCTCAGCTCAACACTTTGCAGTCCCCTATTTTAATCCAGGGATCTAAATCAGCTTTGTTATAGCATTTGAAATATATACTTATTGTGAGATTGGTAAAAAGAGTCGATGCCTTCCCCATTCTATTTCCACCAATTTATAGAGTACAAAAATGAAGGAAACCTATTAAAAACAAATATTCACAGAATAATTAAATATTTACAAAATATTTCTACATAATTATTTGATTTACTATCACACCCCCGCAGTCGAAGCGGGAGATGGGCGAACGGTAAGATTGGACCGGAAATCCAAGAAAATAGAGGAGGGTAATCCTTTTGTGAAAATATCATCATATTGCAATGAGGAGGGAACATGGAGAACACGAACTTGCCCAAGGGCCACCTTTTCATGGACAAAATGAATGTCCATTTCAACATGCTTGGTACGTTGGTGTTGAATTGGATTGGAAGATAAGTAAACAGCACTGACATTGTCGCAGTAGACGATAGTTGCTCACCGAAGGGGGCAATGAAGTTCAAGTAGAAGGTTGCGAAGCCACGAAGTCTCAGCAACAACATTTGCCACCCCACGATATTCTGACTCAGCGCTTGAGCGAGAGAGAGTGGGTTGTCTTTTCGAAGACCAGGAGAGAAGATTGTCGCCCAAAAACACACATCCAGAGGTAGAACGACGAGTGTCTAGACAACCACCCCAATCTGTATCAGAATAGGCCACTAGGCTGGAAATAGAAGAGGCAGGTGAGGCCGACAGATGGAGACCGTAGTCAAGGGTGCCACTTATATACCGTAAAATGCGTTTCATGGCCTGAAAGTGGGGTTTACGAGGAGCGTCCATATAAATACAAATTTGTTGTACCGCATAACTAATATCAGGACGAGTGAAAGTGAGGTATTACAGAGCTCCAACAAGTTTGCGGTATAAAGTCGGGTCAGAGACGAGTACACCGTCATGGGCACTAAGTTTAGACTTAATATCGACAGGAGTAAGAGTCGGCCGACAATTGCGCATCCTCGCATGCTCAAGAATCACTTCACTATACTTGCACTGGGATAGAAACATAGCACCCTTAGAATGTTGGACCGAGATTCCCAAAAAATAGCTTAGAGGCCCCAAGTCTGTCATGGCAAATTCGGAACTCAAACGAGACATAATATGCCAAAGGAACTGATCAGATGAGGCAGTAAGGATAATGTCGTCAACATATAGTAGAAGAAAAGTTGTATCACTGTGACACCTGTCAAATTCTGAATATTAAGGTTAGCACCCTTAGATTATTTTATAAGTTTTGTCATTTTAGATTGTTATTAAAAGCCTTTAAGATAAAAGTTTCCCGAAAAATTTAGAAGTTGCGTTAAAAACCCGGAACAGTTCCGCATCTGACCGTCACTGTCCAGAAATGCCAAATAAGGGAATAAAAGTCCAAAATCCTTAAACTATAAAAATCAGTATGTTAATTTCTCTTGCATTGCAAAATTTTCAAATTTGACATTTTATTAGCAAATATTGAGAATTGGGTATTTCGGTTCTCAATTATATCTGATATTTATAAACTAGACTAGTAATTTATTTAAAAAAATATATATATATATATATATATATTAAACTAAATCTTTTAATAATGGTGAGTCACTTAGGATACTTGTCCTAATCCTACATTATTTTAATTATCATTAATACCAAATTAAAAACCAAGAATTTACTCACATTTTCAAAAATCAACTTTTCATCTCCTCTCCCTCTTCTCTCTTGTGTTCGGCCGAAGAAAACCACCACCACCACCATTTCCATTTTTTTTTGTTTAAAAACCAAATCCAAGCTAGAATCCATCAACAATTTGAAGTTAGAATCAAGTTTCCATCTCAAATCTTCAAGGTAACCTCAAAAACTACATTTTTCTTATGCATGTTCTCATTTTTGAATTTTGGGTTTGAGGAGTAAAAATTTACATCTAAATGTTATACAAATTGGATTTTTGATGATGAGATGGATTACATTTGATGTATATAATATCATAAAATGAGTTTTTGATTCTTGTTTTCAAAGAAAAAATTTGTTATTATCAAATTTAGGGTTTTTGATCATAATGTTGAATTTTGTAAGAAGAGTATCTTGAATCACAAAATTTTGGTGTTATTGAACTTTTAGCTATGTTGTTACAATGAAAATTTAGTATAAAAATACTCTTAAGATGGAATTTCCCAAATTCCACATGATTAAGAGTTTATTAGTGATGATAATATCACTTAAATGGGTATATTGTACATGCATGCATATGGATGAGTATTTTAGTTGCAATGAATCCATGATGCATATGTTAGTTTATCATGTAATGAAGAGTGAAGACATGGTTTATAATCAAAAACCATGTCTAATGATCATTATTTGTGGTTTAAAATAGTATTTACTTCATTTTAGAATCTGTCCAGAAAATGGACTTCCCTTCTAGCTTGCACAACTCACAAACCACATGTCCAAACTTGGGGTTTTTGCTTCTAAACTTTAATTTAGAGTGTTAGCTTTCTAAAAAGTCTGAAAACACTGAATTTGGAGTTGATTTGGGCACTTAAATGGATTTTACAAGAAAATGGTGCAATCTGTCCAGTGAAGAAAGATTCATACACCTATCTTGTAGAGGCCATAACTCCCTCATTACTCATCCAAAATAAGTGAATCTTTTTCCAAATGTTAGGATTTTGAGTTAGGTTTGCATCCATATATGGACCATTGTCTAATTCCAAGAATTGATCCGAAAATCAGTGACACTCTGTGTTGTAAAAATTATTTGAGGTATCAAAAGTCATACAAAAATTATAAAAAAATGCAGATTTACTCTAATCATATCATAGAACACCACAAAAATTTATGATTTAAATAATTCTCTTGGGAAGTTAAGCTTCCATGTTGATTTTATCGGATAACTTTCTGGACAACATATGCTGAATCCAGAAAGGTAATCTTCTTAAGTTTAAATTTTGTTTTATTGTATTCTGGAACTTTGTATAGTTTAAAAATGGATATGGACTAAGAAATTTACATAATGGCATTTCATGGACAATTGGACATATTGGTTGGACATCGGAATAGGGCATTAATGTGTTTCTCTATGGCAACTCTTGTATAGGGAAACTAAGGGCGTGGCAATTTCCATAAGTATTAAAGTAAAGCTTCACCCGTTACACTCGTTAAGGTGAGTATTCACAGCCCCACTTTTATCGTTTTAATTGATTATTGGGGTGGAAAGCATGTTTAAATTGCGTATTTAAAGATTCATGAGAATTGTTTGAAAGTATTGCGAATTGGCAATTTATAAGGCTTTGTTAAAAACATTTGGAATTATAAGCTATATGATAAGTATGCAATTGATGTGTTGAGTATTAGATGTTAAGACCCCGTGACACTACTATTAACTCGAAGAAAATCGGGCCTATAGTATTAGTGGATAGCGCTATTTGGTGTGATAAACCCACCTTAATGCTGACGAGCAGGGGTGCACTATACTAGAGAAGATGACTAAACATGTGGCTCGAACCACCGCTGAGTTAGTTCATCGGGGGCGTTGAAATTGGTCAGGGACGGCTTAGTAGTGGCTCAACGTAATATTATCTTTGCATACACTTATCATAAAGAAATTAAATTGTGGTACTCATGAATCAAAGAATTGAAGTTTGGTTTATACGTATGTTTTACAAATGACAACTTGCATAAAAAAATGATTTGTGCATATTTAAAACCTGTGAACTCACCAACTCTTTGTAGTTGACCTTGGTTTTTATTCATGCTTTTCAGGAATCAAGAAGGTAATTCCATGATGTTTTAGCAGCGCACTTCATATTTTGAAGCAAGATTATTTTGCTATTATGCGTATCGTCATATTTTAAGTTTGGGAATTGTAAACAATGACGATACTATGTTCTTAAAAATGTAATGTATTTTGAAAGTTAAGTAAATGTTGGTATGTTATAATCTTGTGCTATGACATCGGAGCTGTTATGCCTCGTGTTTCCGCTTTAGCGGGGTGTGACAGATTTGGTATCAGAGCCATAGGTTATAGGGAATACCGGTTTTGTTTTGAAACCACACACTATAACCTTTTACAAATAAAGTTTTCAAATTAAGGTGCGTTGTAGTATAACTAAGATGTGTTTCACATTATCATATTTTAACTTAAACAAAGCTTGATCACCTTTGTTTAATTTAAGAGTGTATAAAGGGGACATGGATTGGCTATACTAGGTATTACTAAAAATAGAAACTTTTTGATACAAAAATGAAAAGCATGACTGTTATGTGAGTTTGCATGGTATTTTTGGTTTTTAATAAAATTTTAGCATGATTAACAATTAAACTTTATTAATTATCGCAGTCAATATGTCACGATCACCATCTCACCAAGAACAGTCGCCTGACGAATCAGGCTACCTCACCTACATACCTAGAAGAAATACTCCGACGAGTGATGATTTTGACCCATCTGAGCACGGTTATTCAGATTCCGATCGGTCACCGGAGAGATCGGTCACACCTACATCGGAGCCGACTCCACCTGCCACATTCGAGCGAGAGAGTACACCTGTCCCACGTAGGGACGAGGCGGGGCCTTCTCGACTTAGGGGTCAGAGGGTATCGCCACCACCATGTGCTGAAATACCAGTGTCTCAACCAACCGGTATGACAGCGTTAGAAAACTACTGGGTCTCGGGTATGGCTCGAGAGGTGGAGAGAGTTAGAATGGAGATAGATCATCATGAGCATTCCATTGATGCACTTATGATTATAATGAATTCAAGTGATCAGATTTTAAATGGACTTATATCAATGGTAAGTATGGGTGATCAAACTATGAGTGGGATTATGAGGGAACTGGTGGAAACTAGGGCGATGGTAGCATGGCTGCACACTTGTTTATCTGTGATAATGGGACTTTTGGTAATTGTGATAGCATGGGTGATGATGTTGTTTTTCAGGCATCAGTAGTGTGGTTCATTGTTGGATATTTGGATGACTAACTTTCTTTTTGGAGATATGTAACTCGTCGTATTAATACATTATTAAATAGCATAGCTATTACTTTTGGATGAATGTTGAATATTTGACGTAGTATTTTATTGATATTGGATATGTTTATGTTATATTGTTTATGTTTGTTTATAAATTGTGAATTTCAATACTATGAGGTTGATGTATGATGTATTGGAGGTATGAATAAACAAATATAATTTATATTGTATTAAGATTATAGGATAGAAATAAGGGAAATAAGAATATGGAATTAAATATTGACGTGGCTTTAAAATAAATTGTTGCATTAGAATTATGCCTCCAAGAAGAGAAGATCCTGAGATTGCACGACTCGTATCCGAGCAAATCTTAGCCACACTTCCTAACATAGTCAGTCAGATAGCAGCAGGTTTAAATGCTAACCAACCTAATCAACCAGGAGTCGGTGCAAATATAGAAACAGAATGTACATATAAGACTTTTAGGTCTTGTAATCCAAAAGAATTTCACGGTACCGAAGGATCGGTTAGGTTATTATCTTGGATTGAAGGAATGGAATCCGTTCTCCACATAAGTAAATGCTCGGAAGCAAACAAAGTGGAATTCGCAGCTTGCTTACTACAAGGAAGAGCACTGACGTGGTGGAACACTCAAGTGCAGACTCGAGGAAGAGAAGCAGCTAACAAACTCACTTGGGATGAGTTTAAAGAAATGCTTAAGGAAGAATATTGTTCAAGAAGCGAAATGCAGAAATTACAAGCAGAATTATGGGAGCATGAGATGAAAGGAAATGACATTGATACGTACACGGCACGATTTCATGAGCTGGCGAAGATGGTGCCACATCTGGTTACACCAGAAGAGAATCGGGTAGACAGGTATGTCTGGGGTTTAGCTCCAGAAATCCGAGGGGATGTGACCTCGGGTAATCCAAAAACCATTCAGGAAGCGGTAAATCTGGCAACCAAGCTCACCAATAATTCCAATCGATCGGGACTTTTCATTCACGATAAAGTCAAAGGAAAAAGGAAGGTCGAGGAAACTTCAAGGAGACCGTTTGACAGAAGAAGAGGGAAGGAACAGAGAACAGTGGGTAATTATGGGATTCAGACTCAAACAGCCGATAAAGTAAAGGAAGTATATCCGAGATGCGGCAAGTGCAACAATCGTCATTTCGGAAATTGTGTTATTTGTCTCAAATGTAACAAATGAGGTCATTATGCGAAAGATTGTAAGAATGGGGGAAAGCGAGCTTGTTTTGAGTGTGGGAGTCAGGATCACTTCAGAAATGCCTGTCCCAAATTTGTCAGAAGGATGAACGCAAATCAGACTCGACCGGTCAATCAGAGGAATCAAAAAGGTCAAGCTCGAGGCCGAGTATTTGAAATTGGAGCGGAAGAAGCAAGACAGGATCCGAATGTGATCACAGGTACGTTTCTTTTAAATAATCATCGTGCATCTGTATTGTTTGATTCCGGAGCAGATAGAAGCTTTGTGTCATTAAGTTTTAGATCAAAAATTAATCAAATGCCCAAAAAGCTAAAAGAAACTTATGTTATTGAGTTCGCTAACGGACAAGAGATTAGGGTTGGAGATGTATTTTCGAATTGTACCCTAAGTCTAGCTGAAAAGGAATTTAAGATAGATCTAATTCCAATAAAGTTTGGAAGCTTTGACATAGTTGTGGGCATGGATTGGTTGTCCAAAAACCAAGCGGAAATATGTTGCTCCGAAAAGACTCTTCGAATTCCGTTAACGAAAGGAGAAGTACTTATAGTACATGGAGAAAAATCCAAAAGGAAGTTAAGAATAGTGTCCTGCATGAAGATGCAGAAGTATTTAAGGAAAGAATATAGTGCGTTTTTAGCTCATGTAGTCAATAAAGAGACCAAGGAGAAGTGTTTGCAAGATATTCCTGTAGTTCGAGACTTTCCTGAAGTGTTTCCTGAAGACTTACCCGGACTACCTCCACCGAGACAAGTCGAATTCCGCATTGATTTAATTCCGGGAGCTGCACCAGTGGCTAAGACACCATACCGTTTGGGCCATCCGAAATGCAAGAACTGTCTGAACAACTTCAAGAGTTGCTTGACAAAGGATTTATCAGACCCAGTTCTTCGCCATGGGGAGCTCCAGTTCTTTTTGTTAAGAAGAAAGATGGAACATTCCGAATGTGTATCGATTACCGAGAACTCAATAAGCTAACCCTCAAGAATCGATACCCACTTCCTCGAATTGACGATCTGTTTGATCAACTACAAGGCGCAACGTATTTCTCAAAGATTGACTTGCGATCTGGATATCATCAAATGAGAGTTCGTGAAGAGGATATTGATAAGACGGCATTTAGAACTCGTTATGGACATTATGAGTTTCTAGTTATGCCCTTTGGATTGACGAACGCACCAGCAGTTTTCATGGATTTAATGAATAGAGTCTGTCGGCCGTATTTGGACAAGTTCGTGATTGTATTCATAGACGACATTTTGATTTATTCGCGAAGTAAGGAAGAACATAAGAAACATTTGAAGTTGATTTTAGAACTACTCAAAGATCAGAAGTTGTATGCTAAGTTTTCCAAATGTGAATTTTGGCTTTGAGAGGTACATTTTCTGGGTCATGTGGTTAATGAAAAAGGAATTCATGTTGACCCGGCAAAAGTTGAAGCCATTAAGAAATGGGAAACTCCAAGGACACCAACGGAAATTCGTCAATTTCTTGGTCTGGCAGGTTATTACCGAAGATTCATAGCGAATTTTTCAAAAATCGCTCAACCGCTGACAGCACTGACTCAGAAAGATAAGAAATTTATCTGGGAAGAAAAACAGGAGGAAGCATTTCAAATGCTTAAACGCAAGTTATGTGACGCACCAATTCTTGCGCTACCAGAAGGTACGGATGATTTTGTGGTGTATTGTGACGCATCACATCAAGGCTTGGGATGTGTATTAATGCAGAGGAATAAGGTTATAGCTTATGCGTCAAGACAACTCAAAGTTCATGAAAAGAACTACACCACTCATGATTTGGAATTGGGAGAAGTGGTATTTGCATTAAAAATCTGGAGACATTACCTTTATGGCACTAAATGTACCATCTACACTGATCATATAAGTCTTCAGCATATTTTTGATCAGAAAATGTTGAACATGAGACAGCGGAGATGGATTGAGCTGCTTAATGATTATGATTGCGAAATAAAGTATCATCCTGGTAAAGCTAATGTGGTAGCAGATGCATTAAGCAGGAAAGAAAGGGTAAAACCAACAAGGACACGAGCTTTGGGAATGTTGGTTTAATTAAGCCTTAAGACACAAATTCGTGAAGCCCAAGAGAAAGCATTGAAAGCAGAAAATCTTTGTTGCGAAGCCTTGCATAATTTGGAAAAAGAGTTCGAATCACAATCAGATGGAGTACGATATTTCAAGAACAAAGTTTGGGTACCAAAGGTTGATGATCTGCGATCGACTATTTTGGAAGAAGCTCATCGATCGAGGTATTCGGTTCACCCAGGAGCCGATAAAATGTACAAATGATTGAAGGAATATTATTGGTGGCCAGGAATGAAGAAGGACATTGCTAAGTTTGTAAGCAAGTGTTTGACATGTGCGAAAGTTAAAGCAGAACATCAAAAACCTTCTGGACTTCTTCAACAACCTGAGATACCACAATGGAAATGGGATCAGGTATTGTGAACACAAGATCTAAGGATTCTAGAGAGAGAAAGCTAGAGAGAGAAAGTGAATGAGGAGCCAAAAGTAGTTCTATATTCAAGATATGAAAAATGTAATCTTTTTTTTTTTTTTAAAAACTACTAAGACAAAGGCTTATATACCCACAAGGTAAAATAAATACAAAGGTTACAATTAAAAATGATCTAACAATCTCCACCTTTGTAACCTTTGGCGCCGACCTCTAAAATCAAGAAAATCTTCTGATATCCACTTGAGCTTCAAGGCGACGTAAAGCATTTCGAAAGTTGATTCGGTCTTGAATTACATCAATTGCCTTCTCCAATCTCAGTAACTCCTTGTTTCCTTCCTTTTGTGGATAAAAATTGAATCTCTATCTGTTTGCCACATTCTGCTTTTCATACTTCAACTTCTGAATTAGATGCATCTTGATAAGCTTCAAAGTTCCATCAGAATACTTGCAAACTTCTTCAAATCTCATAAAACAATGACGACCCTTCAAGTTTCTGTACACCACACCATACGGTTCATCAACAACAGTATATAATAAGAAACTTTCAATGTTGTCGAGCTTCTGTTTCGGTTTGTGCATGTTGACCGTAGTTTGATGATTTTCAACACCCAACTGAAAGTCAAATAAGCTATAAAAGCGAATTGTTCTGATAATATGTCTTCTGACAGTGTTGAAGGCTCTATTCATATCATCTGATCGTTCATTGAGAGAGCTGAAGAAATTGAATAGAAACTCAATATCATCCACATGAACTTCATTAAAATCTGCTTCTGTGAAGGTATAGTCTTTGCAATCTCTTCGTTGAACAGTGAAATTAGAAACCCAGATGTTGAATATGTTAAACATGGAAACACATTTAACTTGTACAATCCCCTTCTCAGAATATACTGTTTCTTTCCCTTGTCTCAAATACCTCATGGCCATCAAATAGTTATGTTTAACAAGATCAGACTCTTTTTCAATGCCCAAGAAAAACTCAATACTCAAAGCAGTCTTGTGTTCCACAAAATACTTCGGTGAGTATCTTCAAGGTATACATTTCGAAACACCTGTCTCATATCTCTAGCCTCAAACCTTTGTCGTCTGTGCTCCCTTGAAATAAGAATTCCTGAAGATCTAAGGTTTTCTGGAATAAAATCAGGAGCCATATAATTAGGATCAACTGACTTACCAGATTTACTTGTTGGAGCACGAGGAATCTTGGTAGGTGGAATCACGACTGGAATAGACACATTAGAAACAATTGCTGGAGGCTCAGAGACAACTGATGTAGAAGATATAAGAGTTGTAGAGACAACCAGAGGATTCGAAACTGCTTCAGACTGAATCTGAGAAGAATCATCTTGTGGAGAATTCTATTCATTGTGAAAAGGGAATCTAACTTCTTGAGATGAAAGATCTGCATACAATAAATCAGCATCACTATCATCATCATCTTCTTCTTCTTCTTTGACTTTCCAGAAGCTTTCAAACTTGGCATCAATTTCATTTTCAGAATCCACATTAATAATATTTTCGTAAGATGCTCTGAAATTCTCAAATGCTTCAGCCTCAGTCATATTCACAGATTTTGGTATAACAGAAGAAACTGGCTCAGAATCTGGATCAACATAAAGTACCAGCTGTAAATTGTTTTCTGTAAAAATGTCAGTCTCTGGAAGATTTACTTTGTTCAACATGTCTTCAAACATAGACTGCATTTCTGTTTCTGCTTCTTTAGGCTTTTCTTTATCAGCAGAGCATGTTTCACTTGGAGCAGGTTCCGTTTTATTTTCTTTAGAAAGATCAGCTGCAGACTCATCCAAGCGTCTCTTTTTCTCCCCCTCATGATCAGGTTGAGAATCATCATGATCATGTGAACGCTTGTTAGATGGTCCAGCTGTAGCACGACACGAGACATTTTGAACCTGCAAGTGTTGAGCAATAGCAAAAACAGTGGATTGCAATTGACCCAAACCTAACTGTACCTCATCTCTAAATTTCTCAAAGTTTGATCGTAAAGCAGAGAGACAATCTTCAGTTTTAGGTGGTCGAAATGATGGCTGAAAAGATCTAAGAAGAGACAAAAGATCGATCGACTGTTGATTTGCTGGAGCCATAGATGCAAGTCGAGCTCTTAAGTGCTCAGCTACTTCCTGAACAGAAAGATCATCAATACGAGGGCCTGCAGGAGTAGAAGAGGAAGATGCACCTGCAAAAGTTGATGACATAGTAGCACATGAAGCCATTTGGGCAGAAGAAGATAGAAGAACCGATGACATAGTAGATGACGAAAAGATCGGTGCAGATAGTGAAGGAGCAGGAGAAGATGTCACTTGTAGAATTGCAGAAGAAGGAACTGAAGTAGATTGACCGGAAATCGAAACTAGTTTACTCATTTGAACCGGTGCAGAACCCAAAGCTGCTGAATGAGAAAGATGAAGTTCTATGGGTTTGCCGGCCAACAACTGTGGAGGGATAATAGATGGATCAATATTTGTCAGATTTCCTTGCAGAAACGCCTCCATCCTGGCTAATTGAGTATCTCTTTCTGCATCCATAGAAGCCTTTATTGTCCGTAGAAGATTATGAACAATCTCTAGTTTTGAAGAAGAGTGCAAACCAGAAGAAGTGGACACCATAGCCAATGCTGAATCAGTGGTAGATACAACAACAGTGGAAGATTCATGAGCAGCAGAAAATTTCTTCAGTGAAAGATCAAGCTCGTCTACAGCAAGGTGGCCAACACCTGGATTTATTGGAACAGACTCATCATCAGAACCTTCTTTATTGGATTGAAAAACAACAAACTCTTGATTATCATCATCAGCATGTAATTCCTCAAGTTCATCTTCAACGACAAAGTGAATATCTGAACCTGATTCAGGGATTGCCTGAACCAAACGAGAACCAACAGGGACTGCCTGTTGTTGTGTCTGAATTTGCTCTGCCACCTCTTGAACTTCATCAACATGTTCCTCTGCAACCTGGTCTTGAACTTGTCGTTGTAAATGAGCAACTTGAACATCTGCATCAGCATTCTCTGCCTGTGGAATCTCATAATCATGATCTAGCATGTATTCGACCACAGCTTCATTTGTCAAATCTGCATAAGTCACGATAAGATTTGCTGGAATGGACATCCATTGATCTTCATTCGTAAACGTATGCTTTTGAATCTGGAAGTATTTACACTGATAATCGGCAATGCGAAGCCACTGTGTGCGAGCAGGAAAATTCTCTGTGCTATCCATAATGCTCCGAACAAAGATCTTCAAAAATCGCAGAAACGGCACAAACTTTCTCCTATTGTTTGTCGCCTTAGCATATACAACTTCTGAAAGACCAGTCCAGATGGCCAAAGTATAATCGATATGAAGATCGTGAATAACACAGTAGAATAGCTTCAGAATCGGCATGCTTGTGCTATCTGTACCAGTAGCCTTTGAAGTTAAGCACCGATTGAATATAGAGAAGAAATCATACCAGTGAGGTGGAAGCTTAGCCTTGTGAAACTGAGTCACTTTCCTGAGTTCACCATTATAACCAAGAGCAATAATGCCATCAAGAACAGTTTGATCAGAAGGGAACGGATCATAAGCAACTTTGCCTGGTCTGGAATCAGGGCCTGGAAATTGTAGAAGCACACGTAACCTTCTAAAAGTAAGCCGAGATTCAAACTGATCGACATTTATCAGGAAATGTGGAGGATTTACTCTATCATTCTTTGTAATATAGTGCCAGGCTTGCTGCACATATACCTCAGGAACATCAACTGTTTTTGTCAACGCATAAGCAAGGGGATGTCCTCTTAAAATTTCTTTCACCACACCACGAATGTTCAGATGTCCAAAATCAATATAATGATTATTGCCCTTGTATGGAAGGAAGAGAGAATGATGCAGAAAATCATCCGGAACTAGTCCTTGAGCAGATTGATCAGCCGTTGTGGAAGGCTGAGAAGGCATAGGACGAAGCCTAGAAATCTGTTCTTGATCATTAAGGTGATCCAAGAGATCATTCTCATCTTGTTGTACTTGAACATCAGCCATTAAGTCTGAAAAGTAAGCATAGTTAAAACAGTTAGTACATAATCAATCTGAAAGAACCAAGTGAGGTTGTCGGTTGTAGAACAAACCGAAAAGTGAAAAATTCGGTTGAAACAAGAACCGAAAAGCAAGGTTATCGGTTGCACCAAGAACCGAGAAGAGAGGTTCTCGGTTATAACATAGACCGAGAAATGAGCTTCTCGGGTATGGGTTGGACCGAGAAGCAAAGATTGCAAAAAATAGAGTGAACCAAGGAGTGAAGTTCTCGGTTGAAGGGAAGTTCTCGGTTATTGAAGGAGCCGAGAAGTGAAGTTCTCGGTTGATGAGGGAACCGAGAAGTGAAGTTCTCGGATATTGAGGAGACCGAGAAGTGAGGTTCTCGGGTAAGGAGAGGACCGAGAAGGATACTTTCTCGTTCCAGATTAGAACCGAAAGAACCCCCTTTGCTCCCCCTACAAAAATGCATACATAAAACCTTTTAATCGAAGCATAAGAGTAGAAAAACATACCTGTAATACGGAAATTCGTTAAATCAAAAGACAATAATCGACTTAAACTCTAGAAGAACAAATCGATTCGAAGACTCCCCCTGAACTTCACCACCACCGAAGTTGAATCGGCAAACCACGAAACACACAAATGTATTCAAAATGTTCCGAAGACAACTGAAATTTGAAAATAGAATTGGAACCGGGTTTTCAATGAATAGTGATCTTGAAAATGAAGAAGATGAATAGTGACCTTGGGAAAAGTGAAATTTGAAAAGAGATTAAAGAACCGGGTTTTCAAGAAAAGCACAAAAAAAAATATTTAAAATATTGAGAAAAGAAAATCATTTCATATTACATCAACATTTTTAGAAAATAAAATTGAACAAGATTTTGTAATTACTGAGTATTTTAAAGAATAAAAAATAATTGACAAATAAAATTTGACCTAATAAAATTTTCATAAAATAAACCATCTAATGAAATCCTATGCATGCTTTTGGAACTATAGACATGTATTATTGCAAAAAGAGTTTATATAAGTTCGAAAACAAAGATTTTCATCCTTCTAATAGGTGGACAAACATGAGAAAAAATGACCAGTCTTAAGAAAAATGTATTTCACTATATAAGAGTAAAAGCAGCTGTTACTCACACTAAAAAAATAGAACTTTCATAGATTTACAGGTTTATCACATCTTAGCAGTTTCACCAGGTATCATGAGATGTTGTGCTCATTGGCATCTTTTTGTACAGTGTGCACATTGGCATCTGCAAATGATTGTGCTCTTATAGCATCTTTTGCATTTGTGCACTTTGGCATCTTTTTAACCAGAGAGTTTAGTAAGCCAAGAAAACATCGTAAACATAACTTTCTATCTGATCCTATAGCAGGTTTTCTGATCAGCCGCTCCCAGACCATAGCCTTAGGGGACTAGGTGACAAGCACCCCTCGGAACTTACTTACCCAGATCAGAAAGGCTATATCGATATTCCCTAAGCCCATTCATATCAGTAGAACATGACTTTCTAACTGGTTTTATAGCAGAATTTCTGATCGACCGCTCCCAAACCGTAGCCTTAGGGGGTCAGATGTCAAGCACCTCGCGGATCTTACTCTTCCAAACCAGAAAGGTCACAGATATGAACTATCAAACTAAATGATTTCTGTATTACGAAATATGAATTATTTTATCATCTCAATCACTAGGATCAACTAACTAATTAGTTTAGCCTATATCTCCATAATCATCCATAAAATTTGTAGAATAGGATTTCAAAGCCTTGATGACTATTATATATTGACCTACATATCTTAAAACACATATCAAAATTTTCATGAAGTGGACCATTCGAGATCAGAAATTTTGAAATTTGAACAAATAACACTCATTTATAAACAATAAACTTGTAAATATTTCCTAGGCATGCACAGGCAATCAAAAGATAGAAAATTTATAAAAATTCTATTCTGTTAAACAATATTTGTTAATCATTTTGAATCTTTAAATTAAGCATTCCAATTTTCGACAGAAGAAAATTAAAGCGTTTTTCATCCAATGCTTTAGTAAAGATATCAGCTAATTGATACTCAGTAGGTACAAAATAAAGTTCAATCGTACCTTCTTCGACGTGATGCTTTATAAAGTGATATCTCATATCAATATGCTTTGTTTTAGTGTGCTGAACCGGGTTTACTGAAATAGCAATGGCAGACTTGCTGTCACAGTAGATGGGTATCTTGTTGTAATGCATCCCATAATCCCGCAGCTGTGTTTTCATCCATAACACTTGAGCACAGCAGCTTGCAGCGGCCACATATTCTGCTTCAGCAGTACTGATTGACACACAGTTCTGTTTCTTTGATGACCAGCTAATCAAACGATCTCCCAAAAACTGGATATGCCCGGAAGTGATTTTGCGATCAAGATGATTACCTCCGTAATCTGCATCTGAAAAAGCTGTTAATGAATAATCAGATGATTTAGGATACCACAAACCTAGATATGGTGTTCCTTTGATGTAACGGAAGATCCGCTTTACAGCTAACAGATGAGATTCCTTTGGATTCGCCTGAAATCGTGCAAGTAAGCATGTTGAAAACATGATGTCCGGTCTACTGGCAGTTAAATACATTAGAGATCCTATCATGGCTCTGTAAGTCTTGATTTCAACAGATTTTCCATCTGGGTCTAAGCCTATCTTTGCACCATGAGCCATTGGAGTTCCAATGCTCGTAGATTTATCCATATTGAACTTCTTCAGAATGTCAAAGACATATTTGGCTTGATTGATGAAAATCCCATCTGAAAGTTGCTGAACATTGAGTCCGAGAAAGAATTTAATCTCTCCCATCATACTCATCTGAAATCGAGAAGTCATGAGATCGGAAAACCAAGTACAAAGTGAAGGATTAGTAGCGCCGAAAATAATGTCATCAACATAAATTTGAACTAAGCAAATATCAGAATCTTTTCTAAAAACAAACAGAGTAGTATCGATTAAACCTTTTGTGAAACCTGAGCTTAGCAGAAATGCAGACAATGCTTTGTCGAGGATGTAAACATGATCTCGATGATCTTTGTCCATAAAACCTTCCGGTTGAGAGACATAGACCTCTTCCTTTAGACGACCGTTAAGAAACGCTGTCTTTACATCCATCTGATAAACTTTAAAGTTCTGATAAGCAGCAAAAGCAAGAAACATTCGAATAGCTTCAAGACGTGCAACGGGAGCAAATGTCTCATCATAGTCTATCCCTTCTTGTTGACGATAGCCTTTTGCAACAAGTCTTGCTTTGTTTCTGACAACAATACCCTCTGAATCTTTCTTGTTTTTAAAGATTCACTTCGTTCCGATAATGCTCTTTCCTCGTGGTTTTGGAACAAGACGCCATACCTTTAATGCCTTGAACTGATTCAGTTCATCTTGCATTGCAATGATCCAGTCTGGGTCGGCCAATGCTTCAGAAACTTTTGTAGGTTCAAGCTTGCTTAGAAAACAAGTGTACAAACATTCATTTGAAGAAGCAACTTTTGACCTAGTTGATACCGAAGAAGCAGGATCACCAATGATTTGATGAAGAGGATGTGCCTTTGTCCATTTTGTCGTATGAGGTAGAGGAATTATTTCATCTTGAACACTTTGAATATCATGAGATGAAATTATGAGAGGTTCTGAATCAGAAGAGATAATCTGTGTAGTATGAATTGTTGGAGGAGGGACTACTTCAACTGATTTAGATAAAGTATCATCTGGAAATGATGTTTGAGAGTCATCAGAAATAGATGGAGCATTGTCAGAATGAACTAGTGGAGAAAAATTCAGCTCTATAACAATGGATGGTTCCAGTTGAGAAGAAGGAACAGATTCCTCAATCAATTGATCATTTGCAGGAAGTGGTGTAGATGTTTCATCATGAAATACGTCATCCACTTCATGTTGTACCTTGTGAGATGTAGTTTCAACTGCTGATGTAGGAAGTTCAGTCACAAGAACATCTGGAATTGCATCATCAGAATTTTGTGTAGCAGCGGAAGAACTAGTAGAAGCAATGCCAGGTTCCTGTAGTACAGCAGTAGAAACATTAGAAGAATTAGTTTTTGGTACATCATCATAAAAATTTTCAAATAATAAATCAAGATCAGTAAGAATAATAGATGAAGTATTAGATGAAAAATCTTGATTATCAGAAATCTTCACTGGTTCTGATCTTGGTTGATCAGAAGCATTCTTAATAACAACGGGTTCTGATCCAGGCTGGTCAGAAGCCAAACCAGCAGCTTCATCAAATCTGACATTGACACTCTCGATGACTTTGCGCGAAGAAGTGAGATATACTCGATAAGAAACTGAAGAAATTGAATAACCAAGAAAGATTGCTTCATCAGCCTTTGGTGCAAACTTGTTGAGGTTATCTCGATCGTTCAGAACATAACATTTTGATCCAAACGCTTTGAAGTATTTGATATTGGGCTTGATTCCATTCATCAGTTCGTATGGAGTCTTATTGAATCTGCGATGTAGAATCGAACGGTTCTGAGTATAACATGCAGTAGAGATAGCCTCGGCCCAAAGAGAGATAGGAAGACCAGAGTAAGCAAGCATAGAACGAGCAGCTTCTACAAGCGTACGATTGCGGCGTTCAACAACTCCGTTCTGTTGTGGTGTACGTGCGGCAGAAAACTGTTGTTGGATGCCATGTTCATTATAAAAAGCTTGTAAAATGCTGTTCTTGAATTCTGTACCATTGTCCGATCGGACAATCTTGACTGGCTTTTGCTTGTTAGTCTGAGTAGTCTTGATGAGAGTGATGAGTATCTCCGGGGTTTCGTCTTTGGATTTCAGAAAACGAACTCAAGTGTATCTTGAATAATCATCAACGACTACCAATACATAGCGTTTCTTACCAATACTCTTTGTCTTCATTGGGCCACACAAGTCTACATGAAGGATTTCTAGAATATCCTTTGTGCAAAAATCAGGCTTTGGCTTGTGTGCAACTTTCTTCATTTTACCTTTCTCACAATCTCGGCAAAGTTTGTCTGTTTGAAATCGAAGAGTCGGAAGACCACGAACTGAGTCGTTTTTAGCAAGACGATCAATGTACTTGAAGTTAAGATGAGCTAGCCGTCTATGCCACAACCAGCTTTCTTGAACTGAAGCCTTTGAAAGAAGACAAGTCTTGGAAGGGAACTTGGCTGTTCAGAAGTCAATAGTGTAAAGATTTGACCGTCTTCTACCAATGAGAAGTTCCTTACCACTGTCATCTTTGACTGTAACTCTCTTTGATTTAAAATTGACTCCCAAATTCTTATCACAGAATTGCCCGATACTAAAGAGATTGAAGTCGAGGCCTTCAACATAGCTAACTCTTTTAATCGTTATGTTGCATTGTACAAGATCGCCATAACCAAGAATAGGAGAAGTGTCTCTGTTTCCGAATCTCACACGACCTCCAAACTGTTCTTTAAAATTTGACAATAAAGATTTATTGCCAGTCATATGTTTTGTACATCCAGAGTCCATATACCAGAGATGACTAGGCTGCATTCATGTAGAAAAAAAAAAAACTCACAAAGCTTTAGGAACCCACTTCAGAATGGGTCCCTTTTTATTAGAACATTCCATGAGTTTGTTAAAGAAAAATGTACTTTTCACAAAAGATTTTGCATAGTGAAACAAAGAAGAGTTAGTACATTTAGATGAAGTGTGTAAAGCAATAGACGATAGATCACATGGAGAAGACAAACATGTGACATCCTGTTGAAGAATCAACATTTGCTCACGAGAATATTTTTGAACATTATTCAAACTAGCAAATGTGTTTTTATTACAAGTATCATCACGTTTATCTAATACATGTATATCATCTATTTTTCTATTCTTCACCCGCCATTCCATCTTGATTTCCTTTCTCAAAGGCCGATCTGAAAAGGAAGAATCAGAATCAGATTTATCAGACTCAACCTTATCTTTCTTCTTAGACTTTCTTGGCCGTCTTCTTTTTCTTTTCTTTGAAAAATAAAAATCATTGAAAGTCAAAGAATCATCCATTTGATCAGACAATTTATATGATTCACCATCAGTAGCACAAGTCGTAAAATTATCACAATGATAAGAGTTAGAATCTGGTTTTCGTTCCAAGGATGAACCGAAAACTGATGTTTTTTTTTCTAACTGAGACCGAGAAAGTCCAGTTTTCGTTTCGAACTGGGACCGAGAGAGTTCAGTGTTCGTTTCTAACTGAGACCGAGAAGATTCAGTTTTCGTTTCTAGCTTGGACCGAGAACCAACACTTGATGAAAATCCCATTTTATTTTCAACTGAAACCTCAGAAAATCCAGAAACTTGTTTTTCAGAAAAAACATTCTCTTCAAAACTAGATTTAAAAACAGTAAAAATGATATCTTTTTCCAAACTGTTTTGAATAAAATCATCATCTATCTTATCTTCCAACTCAACAATTTTAGATTCTAAAATCAAAGGAGGAACGTATTTCTTAGTATCATAAGATGTTTTAGAAACACTATCCTCATTTTTGTTTACAATATAAGAATCAAAATAGTCGTTTGGTAAAGTTGTTTTGTTAGATGAGTTTGTATTTAAAAATATTCCAGATTTCTTTTTCTTTTGAGGATCAGGAAAATATTTTCCATTTTCACGCGAATAAACAAATGGGAGTTCCATTCTAGTGTTTTTCATTCTTCTCTTAGTCTCAATATCTAAGATTTGCTTTTCATTCATCCAATCTATTATAAATTGGGGAGCATAACGAGCAAGTCTCAAATATTCAAAGTGATATATAGTGGGGGATTTGTTAATGGCTAAATTTAAATATTTAGGACTTTCATATCCAAGCCCCCACTTTTTTTTAATGGACTCATAACTACGAGGTTTATTCATATTAATTGTTTGTTCAGATTGAGCTCTCATATATAATTTTTCTTCTAAATCAACAATGTTATTTGAAAGCTCATTTTTAGAAGTGGTCAAGCTAGTCAATGAATCAAGATAAGTCTTGTTTGAACTTTCCAACTCATTTATTTTATTTTGCAAATTTTCTTTGGTATCGTTTAGAATTAATTTTTGATCTTCCAAAGAAATTTGTAATTTTTCAATTTTATAAGACTTTTCTTGACTTACTTCCTTTTCAGATTTAAGCATTTTTCGAAATTTTTGCAGAGCAGAAATGATAGTATCAAACTGAGATATAATGAATTTAATTTCTAAGTCAGAGTATACCTCAGACTCATCAGTTGAATCATCATCCTCATCATCAGATTGATCATCACCGATAAAGCACATTGCTGCAGTTTCCTCTTTTTCTTCTTCATTATCAGAGAAATCGATAAATGATTCTTCCTCAGCTAAGAGAACAGCTCCACTTTCCTTCTTTTTCAACATATCAGCCTTCTTTTGATAGTAGGTAGAATCACGAACCTCCTTTGTTCGGCATTCTTTAGAGTAATGACCTACTTTACCACAATTGTAGCATGTGGGAGGTTTCTTCTCATCCCTCTTTTCTTCCACAAGCTTTGGATGATCAGGCTTTGGATAGATAGTCTTTGACCTAGAAAAATCCACCTTCCTTGACCCAGATGAAAGTCGAAGACTGTTGTTGGAGCTGGCCCGGTTAGGAAACTTTCGTGCAAACTGCTGAGAAAGTAAGATCATTGCTCTTTGAAGAGCTTCTCCTTCATCATCAATATTCCCATCATAAGCATTCTCAAAAGCTTGCTCAGTAAATTTTGAAGTCATTAGAGCAATAGGATCTACATCTTTTCCTTTCTGTTTCTTTTCTTGCTTTTCTTTCTTTGCCACAATCAGATTTTCTTCATTCAGGAGAATTTCAAACATTTCTTGAATTGGCATGATTGAAATCTTTGGATCAATACGGAGTCTATGACATGCCTTTGTCCATTCAGGTTGAAGAGCGTTCAGAAACTTTAAGTTTGTTTCCAACAGGGACTTTTCCACACTAATCTTGTATAAATCATTTATCACAGCACAGAATCTATCAAAGACAGTCTTCAAATCCTCCCCACTCTTTGCTTTGAATTCCTCAAAACTGTTCATATATCTCGTTTTTCGAAGTTGAGTAGCCACCACTGAGCCAAGCATGATTTTCTCCAAATGAGTCCACATGAGCATTAGATTGTTCTTGTAACAATCTACACGATTGTATATGTGATTTGGCAAGGCAAGAATGAGATTAGACTTAGCAATTCTTTCTCCGTTGTACTTTAAAGATTCTTCTTCTTTGTACTCATCAACTGACTTTAGTATTGTGGTTTGATCAGTATTAGAAGTGGCTGGAATGATCTTGACAGGTCTCTCAAAAGGAGGATTTGTTAACGCTCGAACCATGTAATCCCCATTCTGTTGTCTCTCAAGAAAATTAATAAATCGATCTCTTCATTGAGAATACTCATTCTCATTGATAAGCACAGGGGGACGTGTATCTGTCCCGAGAGACATCATCAACTCATTCTTATAAATTTGTGATTGAAGAGACATGCTGAATAGAAGCAGAATGCTTTTCGGCTGTAGAAAATAAGGACCGAAAACCACCTTTTTCGGTTGTTGAAGAAACCGAATACCAAACCTTTCGGTTATAGAGGGGACCGAAAACCTAGCTTCTCGGTTGATGAAGAAACCGAAAGATACTGAGTAGATCGAAAAACCTTAGCCGAAAACCTTAGCCGAAGAGAACAATTCGAAAACTTCCCGAAAAACCCAAAAACCAGATGAGAACCCGAAATCTATTATGAATGAACCGAAAACCCTGAAGAATGAACCGAAAATCGATTCTGTCAAGTTTACGAACGAAGAAAATCACACAAGTCCAGAATTCCTCAAAACACTCTCGCGGAATTTATTTAGAAACAGGTTCATAATCCAAAACTAATCCAAATATAGATCAAACATCAAAATTCAGCAAGAATTCGCGAAGAACAGAGAACTCGAGAACTTTCTGGAATTTACAAAATTGACAAATTCGATTACAAAATGATCAAATCTTTGCACGAAACAAGAACAAAACTTGTTCTAAACTGAAATCCGAAGCAATTGAATCAAAATTCACTGAAAATCGTTCAGAAAATCAACCTAGATCTAGAGAAATGTCCAGAAAACGATTTTCTTAAAAAAAAAAAAATTTCTAACGATTTTGAAAATTGATAGATCTGTTAACACGAAATTAGTACTCTACTCTCAAATCTCTCAAAATCTAACCTGCTCTGATACCAATTGTGAACACAAGATCTAAAGATTCTAGAGAGAGAAAGCTAGAGAGAGAAAGTGAATGAGGAGCCAAAAGTAGTTCTATATTCAAGATATGAAAAATGTAATCTCTTTTTTTTTTAAAAACTACTAACACAAAGGCTTATATACCCACAAGGTAAAATAAATACAAAGGTTACAATTAAAAATGATCTAACAGGTATCTATGGATTTTATCACCAAAACTACCCAGGACTGGAAAAGGGAACGACGCAATTTGGGTCATTGTGGACCGACTTACGAAATCAGCGCATTTTCTTCCTTTAAGAGAGGATTTCAAAATAGAAAGATTGGCACAGTTGTACATAGACGAAATTGTCTCTCGGCATGGAGTACCTCTATCTATCATTTCTGAGAGAGATAGTCTGTCAGGATCGAATTCTTAACAAGAATTAATACTCAGAAACTAATATCAAAGAAGTTGCGGAAAAACACTTTGATATTTAATAAAACAGTAATCAAACACAGTATATAATGATCAAACAGTAAACTTGTATTGAATGCTTAAAGTTACAAGATTACACACTTAACCTCAATATTGATGAACAGGCTCACCAATACGAATTCTACTTCTCTAGAATTAGGATCTATGCCTTGAGGTTGATTTCTCTCTTGAAAAACAATTATCAAAAGTTATTTCTATCTATTCTACACATTCTATACATATACTGATAAAAAGATAATTACAAAGAATAAACAAATCTTCAGTATATCTTCCATGTATATCTTCTAAGTATATCTTCAGTATATCCAGCTGTAGTACTTTCCATCCGTATCTCTTTAGCAGCACTAATAATGCTCAGCAGCATTAACTTCAACTAGCAGCATTAACTTCAAGCAGTACTAACTACTAGCAGTACTAACTAGCTAAGCAGTACTAACTTTGTTCAAGCAGTACTAACTTTAACTAGCAGTAGTAATTCTACTAGCAGTAGTAACACTTAGCAGTATTAATCTTCAACTTGTTCTGGCAGTAGTAACTACACTTAGTAGAATCTTCAGTTCCCAACAATCTCCCCCTAACTTGACTTTTAGAAGAGAAGTCAAGTTCTTCAGATATTCTTCCAGATGCTCTTTTTAATGCTCCCAAAACTTCCAAGATCACGCTGCTAAGTCTGGATTCAGTCCCAAACTCTGATTGATTATCCTCTGAATGAGATACTTGGCCATTTCTGAATTTGGTGCACAACCCAACTTCTTCTTTAGCATGGCATGAACCTTCAGTCTGGTGTGATTATATACTCTATCCACTAGGAAGTATTCTGTGTGATTTCTATCCAAAGTCACTGCATATACTCCACTAGTTTCATATAGAGTCCAACTTGTGACTTCTTTAAACACACTCTTGATGACCTGGTTCACTTCTTCAGGTTTGAACATCATGCATAGATACTCCATCACCAGTTTTGTAAGAGAAATTCCTGGAGTATTCAGATGGTCTGCATACAGCTTAATTCCTATGTCAAACATCTCTTCTATATCAGATCTAGAGCATGTTTTGACAACCTTGATCCAAGTATTGAATATTTCATACTTATCACCCTTCCTCTTTAGTCTGATGTAATCTTTTCCATCCATTTTCAGAACATCCCAGTGAATGATCTCTGGTGGCTTAACTCCAACAGGTTCTGCAGAAATTGGTTCAGGCACTTTGTCCATCACTACCATATATAAGCTTACATCATCTTTGATTGATGACCCTTGCTGGCTTGATGACTCAGGTGCCACTTCTTCTTCAGCAACATTTTGTTCTTCTTCTATTCTAGACTTCTTATCTTTCTTTCTTTTGGCCATCATCTTGGTTCTTTTCAAAGTCTTTTGAACCTGTACTAGAGTAGCTTCCTTCTTCTTTTCTTCCTTTTCCCTTTCCATTTCTTTTATAGGAGTTCCCTCTTCACTTTCAGGGAATGGTTGATTCATATCTATATCATGTCTCTCCTTTGCCTTCTTTTCAAACTCCACTCTATCCTTTTCATTGCTCTTCAGCTTCTCCATTTCTTTCTCATATAGATCCTTGATTTGATCAAAATTCATCTTCACAAACATTTCTTTCTTTACCCCAATTGCACTTTTCAAGAAAGTTATCATTTTGTTTCTTTCCTGAGTGGCAAGGTAAGTTTGTGAAGGTCTTCTCTTCTTTGCACTTGATCTGGCCATCATAGCCTTTCTCAAGGTTATTGCTCTTTGCTTGGCTTTCTCTGTTTCCAACCCTTTCTGGAATGCTTCATTTAACTCATTTGCTAGTGCTCTGGCCATTTCTCTGTCTTTTTCAACCTGTTCCTTTTCTGCTAGATCTAACTCTTCTTGCACTTTCTTTGCTAATGCTTCATCTGACTCAATCATCTTTTGCTTTTTAGATGGTTGATCAGATTCTATCATCTTTTCTTTCCCTTTTCTTTTTATATCTGCAGCCATGTCTTTCTTTTCTGATTTCTTGTCTCTCCCTTCATTTATGACCACTCCCTTTGCTTTGGGAGTGTCATTCTTAGCTTTGATTAGCACTTCAGCTACTTCAATTTCTGTTGGTGTTAACTCTGTTACTGCTGCTTGTGAGGTTTCAGCAGCATTAACAGTTTCTGCTTCCTTCTCCCCCTCAACTTCTACTCTTTCTTTATCAATCTCCCCTTCCCTTGATGCTTCTTCCATGTTGATCTCCCCCTTTTTGGGAGCATCAGTCTCTGGTTTCCTCCTTCTGAGCACAAATTGTTTCTTCTTCTTTTGCAAAATCAGTTTCCTTACCATTTGCTTCAACTTGATGATTTGTTCTTGTTGTGACAATACTATGAGTTTTAGCTCTTCTATGTCTTTGCCCTGTTTGAGTACATCCATGTTGATGTTGCCCATTGTCTCCATCAATTCATCATAGTTATATCTGTCCTCACCTTCTCCAGGAGTGTTACCCCCTATTGAAGGATCATTGGATCTTTTAGTAGTGGAAGTCTTCTGCCTAGCAGAAGCACTATCCACCCCTGTGGTTTCTTGGCACCAGGGACCTTCAAATGATTGCTCATTCAAAGTTGCCATGGGGGAGGTCTTATTGATGTTACCACTTTCCTCCTCTGTGTTAGCAGGAGTAGTGGCAGCCTCATCGCCCATATGCTCTACCTCCTCCTCAGAGAGCACCTCCTTTGGGTTGGGAGACACCCTTGTGGTTTCCCTTTGGATATTCTCTAGGGGAAAATTCTCCCTTAGAGGGCTTAAAGGCTGTGTGGGTGATGGTACAAGAAGGGAAGGAGCCTTCTTTACCTGTTTTCTTTGATAAGTTTGGGTAATTGGAGAGGTTGGTTTTGTAAGAATGGACTGGGGAATTGTTTTTGAGTGAGAAGGTTGGGCTTGGCTAGCAGTGGGATGGTCTAATGAGGGCCTTGACCCTGCTGCCATACCTTCAGTGGTTTGGGACACCACCATCATTGTAGAGAACAATGGGGTGTCAACTCCTTCCGAGTCCCCAGCAGATCTTCTCATATTTGAGAAAACCTTGCCTTTTGGGGGTTTAGGTACATATACCCCAACAGGTTGAGGTATATCCGTCAATTCATGGTTAATTACTTCCTGAACAAATCTGGGATACATAAAGAAACTCTTTTTGTTTCCCATATTTGATACAAGATCATTGAAAATCATCTTTGAGAAATTGTACCTTCTGGATGTAGCCAAGCATACCAAAGCATATGCAATTGGACTGCTGAACTCACTCCATCCAGTGGTCTTTTTGGAGATGCAATGCATCAGGGTATGAACAAGAAAACGCCATTGGGGTGAAAACTTTGCTTTTGAGAATTTGAAAACACCCAATGGGCCTCCATACCCCATTCTAGTAAGATTAGAAAACAGTTCATCATTAGAGATAGACATTATACCAGAGGCATCGTCTAGACGTAGACTGATGCGAATGACTTCTTCAGTAACTGTAAGTGAGTGATCACAGATTCTTGTCTTGATCATTTGCACCCCATTTTCCACAACAATGGTTGCATTAGCCCAGAACTGCCTTTGGTGCTCAATGTAGATTGTAGGTGATACAGTAAGAGCATGAGCAATGTGGCTCGACTTCAGAAAGTCGACTATCTGATGAAAACCTGAAGCTTGCTTTGGCTTTTGTAGCATCGCAATCTCGTTGTGCTCGTCGATGAATGTCATGGATGCCATTGGTTTTAGTGAAAACTTGCCTGAAAACTACGAACTTGAGAGAGAAAAGGTTTTGAGCGCAAGAGAACAGTATGCAAAGAGTCGTTATGAACTTTTAGGCGGGCAAAAAGTATTTATAGTATTCGGAATATAAGCAGTATTAACCTAGAGCAGTATTAACTAACTAGCAGTATTAACCGCGAGCAGTATTAACCATGAGCAGTATTAACTGAACTAGCAGTATTAACCGCGAGCAGTATTAACCACGAGCAGTATTAACTGAACTAGCAGTATTAACCGCGAGCAGTATTAACCACGAGCAGTATTAACTGAACTAGCAGTATTAACCGCGAGCAGTATTAACCACGAGCAGTATTAACTGAACTAGCAGTATGAACCGCGAGCAGTATTAACTGAACTAGCAGTATTAACTATTAGCAGTATTAACTGAAAGCAGTATTAACCACTAGCAGTATTAACTACTAGCAGTATTAACTGAAAGCAGTATTAACCACAAGCAGTATTAACTAGACTTACTCCTTTTAAACTTGCTAAATACTGAGTACTGCTATGCATATCCTGAAAAGAAGATTAGTAACACCAAGAATAAAAATATACAGGTATAAAACCACTTTTTGAGAAGAAGATTATTCAGAGTTTATCATTCCCACACTTGTTACCAAGAAAGTGAATCTACCCACATCAAAAGCTTTAGTGAATAGATCAGCACACTGATTATCAGTGTGAACTTTGACAACTTGAATAAGTTTCTTTTCATTACAATCTCTTATAAAGTGATACCTGATTTCAATGTGCTTTGTCTTTGAGTGCTTGACTGGATTATTTACAATGCTAATAGCACTGCTGTTGTCAATAAAGATTGGAGTGTGTAGAAAGGTTACCCCATAATCCAGCATTTGATTCTGAATCCATAAGACTTGAGAACAGCAACTTGCAGCTGCTATGTACTCTGCCTCTGTTGTAGATGTGGATACTGTGGTTTGTTTCTTGCACTGCCATGAGACTAGTCTAGCACCCAAAAACTGACATCCTCCAGAAGTAGATTTTCTGTCCAAGTTTGCCCCACCTAGATCACTGTCTGAGTATGCTATTAGGTCAAAAGGTGAGTTATGAGGATACCAAAGTCCCAATCTGGGGTGCCCTTTGAGATATCTGAATATCCTCTTAACAGCTTGAAAGTGAGATTGTTTTGGCCTAACTTGAAATCTTGCACATACACAGACTGGAAACATAATATCTGGCCTTGATGCTGTGAGATACATGAGAGAGCCAATCATGGATCTATAAAGATGCACATCCATATCCTCCCCCTCAAGATCTGTTGTGATCTGCTTGTGTGTTTCCATAGGTGTGCTGGCAGGTTTTGATTCTGAGAAACCAAACTTGGTTAGAATATCCTGCACATACTTGGATTGACATATAAAAATGCCATCTGACTTCTGTTGAACTTGGAGTCCAAGGAAGAAAGTAAGTTCCCCCATGGAACTCATTTTGAACCTTTGATGCATTAAATCCTCAAACTCCTTGCACATGTTGTTTCTTGTAGAACCAAAAATAATGTCATCAACATATATTTGGACCAGCAAGATATCCTTCTTCTTTCTTTTGATAAATAGAGTCTTATCAATGACTCCTCTTTCAAAGTCATTTTCCAAGAGATAGGATGACAGGGTGTCATACCATGCTCTTGGGGCTTGATGTAGTCCATAAAGTGCTTTCTTTAATTTGTATACTCTGTCTGGATAGCTTGGGTTTTCAAACCCTGGTGGTTGGCAGACATATACTTCTTCTTCAATTGACCCATAGAGAAAAGCACTTTTTACATCCATTTGGTAGACTTTGAAGTTCATGTAAGAAGCATAGGCTAGGAATAGTCTGATTGCTTCTATCCTAGCTACAGGTGCAAAAACTTCTTCATAATCTATGCCCTCTTCTTGAGTGTAGCCTTGAGCTACCAGCCTTGCTTTGTTTCTTATAACAATACCTCTTTCATCTCTCTTGTTTCTGAAAATCCACTTTGTGCCAATTGCTCTGTGACCTTTAGGAAGGTCTACTAGATCCCATACATCTTGTAGCTTGAATTGTAACAGTTCTTCTTGCATTGCTTCTATCCAGCTAGATTCTTTCATAGCATCATGTGCCTTTTTAGGCTCAAGCTGGGATAGAAAACAAGAAAGGACTGCATGCTGTTGATCTTTCATTTCTTGAAACCTGCTTTGATGTCTAGTCATCATAGGAGAAGAGATATCTCCTATTACCAGCTGTGGAGGATGATTCTTTTGAACTCTTGTGTTATGACTAGGTTCTTCATTCAGTCCAGCCTCTAGATTAGAGTCATGCAACTCAACTGAAGTGGTTTCAGATGTCACTTCTGATTCTTGAGTCTCCTCATCTCTAGTGTCTTCTTCACTCTGACTTGGTTCAGTAAATGATTCCTTTTCACAGTCTTCATTTACTGTGGGTATGGGAAAAATCACAGATTTAGATATACTTTCTTGAACTTGTGTGATCTCTGATTCTCCACCATCTGTTCCTGTATACTCATTACTGAAACCAAAAGAGTTAGTTAGTGAATCAATGTCAAATAGCCATTGAGGTCCAGACCCAACAGGATTTGGTGTGTTCTCATTGCATTTGACATTGTCACTTTCTTCAATTATTCTAGAAGAAGAGTTAAAAACTCTGTAGGCCCTACTCTGAGATGAATATCCAACAAGAAATCCATCATCTGCTTTGCTATCAAACTTACCTAAGTGAGATTTGGTATTTAGAATTGTACAAGGACACCCAAAAGGTTTGAAGAAACCAATAAAAGGTTTTCTTTGATTTAAAAGCTCATATGGGGTCTTGTTCTTTTGCTTGACCACTAGAACTCTGTTTTGGACATAACAAGAAGTATTAACTGCTTCAGCCCAGAATGTAATTGGCAATTTTGAATCAGCCAACAGAGATCTAGCAGCCTCTATTAGTGTCCTATTTCTCCTTTCAGCAACACCATTCTGTTGAGGAGTCCTAGGAGCACTATATTGTCTCTCAATACCTTTTCCTTCACAAAAGGTGTTTAGATCATGATTTTTAAATTCAGTTCCATTATCTGATCTAATGACTTTTACTCTTTGATTAGTTTGGTTTTCAATTCTTAGAATAAAGGATTTGATAAGACCACTTGTTTCATCCTTAGTCCTTAGAAAATATACCCAAGTAAATCTGGAGTAATCATCAACAATAACCAAGCAGTAAGATTTCTTTCCTATACTCATAACATTTGTAGGACCAAACAGATCCATATGCAATAACTGGAGACAAGAAGAAACATAATTTAACTCTTTGGTCTTATGAGAAGTTTTGTGTTGTTTGCCTTTAAGACAAGCAACACAATGATCATCACATGAAAAGACTTTTGAAGGTAAACCTCTTACAAGGTTATTTTTAACAAGATTGTTCATAGTCTTGAAATTCATGTGACACATCCTTCTGTGCCAAAGGGAGGATTCATCTATAGAAGCTTTTGAAACAAGACAATTTAAAGATGAATCACTATTGACATTGTCCAAATCAAGACAGTAAACATTGTCTTTTCTTGGAGTTCTAAGTAGTATCATGTTTTCATCAACTACTTTGAACCCTGGAGCAAGAATCATACACTCAGTGTTAGTAAATAATATACTATGTTGTTTGTCACAAACCTGTGATACACTTAACAGGTTGTACTTTAATTGATCAACATAGTAGACATCCTCAAATGTCATCTTACCTTTGGTGACATTACCTTTTCCACTTATCTTACCACCAGTAAGATTGTCTCCAAATGCAACATGTCCTCCATTAATTTGCTTGAAATCCTGAAGGCATGACATGTTGCCAGTCATGTGCCTAGAGCAACCACTATCAACATGCCATATGCTCTTTCCCTTGAGCTGTTGGTTGCCCTGCACATTAAATAAATCAATTAGTATGATCGGGGACCCAAGCCAAAGTGATCTTGGGTCTTCCTTTCTCATCAAAGTATTTACATTCCTTTTTAATGAGGTTTTTAAACTCAGAGCACTCTTTATTAGAGTACTTTGTCAATATGGTTGGCTTAGCAGAATCAACATTAGAAGCAGTACTAACCTTAGAAGTACTAACAGAGTTAGCAGTATTAACAGGTGTAGCAGTACTAACCTTGTTAGCAGCATTAACATTGTTAGCAGTAGTATTACTTCTAGCAGCACTATCATTGTCAGCAGCACTACTTGTAATAGCAGTACTAACAGTTTTAGTGCTTTTAGGAATCCACATATTGACACTTTCTTTAACAGAATACTTTTTCTTCATGTGGCTTTTAGTTTTAACAGTTTTCTTAGCCACATGATTCTTTTCAATTTTCTTATAACCAAAGGGTTTTTGCATGGATCTTTGGAAATTCATTCTTTGGTTTATAGGATTGAAATAACAGAATTTTGCAAGATGATTCAATTTGCCACAGATAAAACAAGGTTTTGGTCTATTGATTTTACTCAGATCAACCCCTTGTTTATGTGCCCATTGATTATTCCAGTTTCTTTGATTTCCCCTCTTTTTGTCCTGTTTTTGGGGCTCATTCTTCTTACAAGCACACTGTTTGCAAGGACCTGGATTCACAACTGTGGTCTGTTTATAATGGACCTTACCAAACTTTTCCTCTGTCTTCTCTATGTTCTTGGATTTGATCCAAGCCCTTCCACAATCCTCATTGGTGATAATGTTGTTTTCTATAGAAATCTCACCACTCACCTTGTTCTCCTTACTCTTGCCAACCTCTTTCTCAGTCTTATCCTCAACAATTACCTCATCTAAGGGATCTATTTCAGTGGCTCCCTCATGCAATTCCTTCCTATCTTTGGTGTCTAATAGGTCTGAAGTAGGAGGAATGTAATTGTTGTTATATGGTGGAGGTGTGGCATTATACCCAATTCCTCTTCTCAACTTATCATGAATCTGATTTTGCAGTAAGGAGTCCATTGCTTTAGAAGCATTGGAAAACTTTTCTACATCAAGCTTAACCTTGGTTAACTCCTCTTTCAGTTTTTCACTCTCCTCTTTAGATTTAGTCAGTTTAAGTTCTAAATCCTTTTTCTCCCACTTCCAGTAATTAGTGTCATATGAGTGTTGTAGTTCATTGGCTTGAAAACCTTTGATTTGATCTTCAAATCTCTCTACTATCCTCACATAGTCTTTTATATCCTTTTCTAGTCTCTTCAGGTCATCACTCATCTTCTGATTGTGATCCCTGTACCTTTTAACAGTGTCTATGCAAGTTTTATTGCAGAGATTAGAACTTACCTCAGATGGAAGATCAGATACTTTAGCCATAAGAGCTTGATTCTGAGTAGCTTCTTCTGCTTGATCACTCCAATCAAACCCCATTCCTTGTTGAGAAACAAGGGCTTGAGCAGAGTTTCTGTTGTTATTGAAGCTTCCAGATTGAACTTGTTGATGGTTGTTGTTGTGAGACATTCCACTTCTGCATTCTCTAGCAAAATGTCCCTTAAGATGACATTTGTAGCATTCTACCTTTGATTTATCAAACCCTGCTCCATCTTCTCTTCTTTGTGAGAAGTTGTTTCTTCCAGTCCTCTTTATAAACTTTTTAACCCTCATGGAGAGCATGGCCATCTGCCATTTAATATCCATCTCTTCCAGATCATCAGGATGCAGTTGTTCTAAGTCATCATTGATCAAAGAAGAATTTCCATGATTAGAAAGAAGAGCTTCAAATACATAATCAGTGCCTTTATCTAAATTTGATCCATTAGCAGCATTAACTGATTCAGGGTTAGCAGTAGAATCAATTGATGCTGATAGGAGTGCAGCATTATGAACATATCCAGAAGGCTTCTTCTTTGCCTCCACCTCAGCTTCAAATACTCTAAGATCATTGTACAGATCATCAAGTTCTTTGTCTTCCAACTGATCATTCTGTCTGAATGACACAGTGTACATGATCCATTCATCTCCAAGGGACCTTAAGAACTTTCTGTTCACATCATCTTGATCAATCTGTACTCCCATAGTAGCTAGTTCACCAATTAGTTTATTAAACCTGTCAAAAGTTTGAGTCATGGACTCATTCTTAGTTGAGATGAAGTTTTCATACTGTTGTTTTAAGATTGCCTTTTGATTTCTCTTGGTACTTTTAGTACCTGAGAATCTCTTCTCTAGAGCATTCCAGAGCATCTGTGCATCAGTACAATTGCAGAATTGGTGTTGATACTCATTTGGAATGGCCAAGAGCAGTGTGCTCAAGGCTTTCATCTCTGTCTGTCTTGATTTCCTGTCTGTATCTGTCTTTGGAGGAGTTCTTTTGCCATCTTCACCAATCTTTCCTCCATCAGATGGGCCATTCTCAATGATGTCCCACATAGAGTAATCTGTGAGGAGAATATATTGCTTGATTCTGATTTTCCACATGTCAAATTCATTGGATCTGAGCATTGGAACTTTTGAGACCAAAGTACTGCTTGATTCTGTAAGATTTTCCATGATGAATAACTGTTTCTGAGAGAATTTGGCTTTGATACCACTTGTCAGGATCGAATTCTTAACAAGAATTAATACTCAGAAACTAATATCAAAGAAGTTGCGGAAAAACACTTTGATATTTAATAAAACAGTAATCAAACACAGTATATAATGATCAAACAGTAAACTTGTATTGAATGCTTAAAGTTACAAGATTACACACTTAACCTCAATATTGATGAACAGGCTCACCAATACGAATTCTACTTCTCTAGAATTAGGATCTATGCCTTGAGGTTGATTTCTCTCTTGAAAAACAATTATCAAAAGTTATTTCTATCTATTCTACACATTCTATACATATACTGATAAAAAGATAATTACAAAGAATAAACAAATCTTCAGTATATCTTCCATGTATATCTTCTAAGTATATCTTCAGTATATCCAGCTGTAGTACTTTCCATCCGTATCTCTTTAGCAGCACTAATAATGCTCAGCAGCATTAACTTCAACTAGCAGCATTAACTTCAAGCAGTACTAACTACTAGCAGTACTAACTAGCTAAGCAGTACTAACTTTGTTCAAGCAGTACTAACTTTAACTAGCAGTAGTAATTCTACTAGCAGTAGTAACACTTAGCAGTATTAATCTTCAACTTGTTCTGGCAGTAGTAACTACACTTAGTAGAATCTTCAGTTCCCAAATAGTCGTTTTACTTCCCGATTTTGGCAAGCATTTCAGAAAGCACTGGGTACCAGGTTGGATCTGAGTACTGCATATCATCCACAGACAGACGGACAAACGGAAAGGACCATTCAAACTTTGGAAGATATGCTACGCGCTTGTGCTATAGATTTTGGAGGAAGCTGGGATAAGCATCTACCGTTAGTTGAATTCTCTTACAATAACAGCTATCACACCAGCATTCAATGTGCGCCATACGAAGCTCTCTATGGACGTAAGTGTAGATCTCCACTTAGTTGGGTGGAAATTGGCGATAGTCAACTGATTGGGCCTGACATTATACAAGAAACCACAGATAAAATATCAACCATCAAGGACAGACTCAAAGCTGCAAGAGATCGTCAGAAAAGTTATGCGGATAACTGCAGAAAACCGTTAGAATTCCAAAAAGGTGACAAGGTTCTTTTGAAAGTATCACCCTGGAAAGGATTGATCAGATTCGGGAAAAGAGGTAAACTAAGTTCAAGATATATTGGCCCGTTTGAGGTACTGGAAAGAATTGGACCGGTAGCCTATAAGCTGAGCTTACCTCAAGAGTTAAGTGCTATTCATGACACTTTTCATGTGTCAAATCTAAAGAAATGTCTGATAGACAAATCAATGTTTGTGTCCCCAGTAAAAGTTGATGGGCGCCTGTGTTTTAGAGAGAAACCTATTGAGATTCTTGATCGTGAAACTAAACGTCTTAGGCGCAGCAAAATTCCAATTTTAAAGGTCCGTTGGAATTCATGTCATGGACCTGAATATACTTGGGAAAGAGAAGATTTCAGGAAACGCAAGTATCCTAAATTGTTTAATGAAAAGTCTGTCCAGAAATAACAGTCATAAATTTCGGGACGAAATTCTTCGAAGGAGGGGAGACTGTGACACCTGTCAAATTCTGAATATTAAGGTTAGCACCCTTAGATTATTTTATAAGTTTTGTCACTTTTAGATTGTTATTAAAAGCCTTTAAGATAAAAGTTTCCCGAAAAATTTAGAAGTTGCGTTAAAAACCCGGAACAGTTCCGCATCTGACCGTCACTGTCCAGAAATGCCAAATAAGGGAATAAAAGTCCAAAATCCTTAAACTATAAAAATCAGTATGTTAATTTCTCTTGCATTGCAAAATTTTCAAATTTGACATTTTATTAGCAAATATTGAGAATTGGGTATTTCGGTTCTCAATTATATCTGATATTTATAAACTAGACTAGTAATTTATTTAAATATATATATATATATTAAACTAAATCTTTTAATAATGGTGAGTCACTTAGGACACTTGTCCTAATCCTACATTATTTTAATTATCATTAATACCAAATTAAAAACCAAGAATTTACTCACATTTTCAAAAATCAACTTTTCATCTCCTCTCCCTCTTCTCTCTTGTGTTCGTCCGAAGAAAACCACCACCACCACCATTTCCATTTTTTTTTGTTTAAAAACCAAATCCAAGCTAGAATCCATCAACAATTTGAAGTTAGAATCAAGTTTCCATCTCAAATCTTCAAGGTAACCTCAAAAACTACATTTTTCTTATGCATGTTCTCATTTTTGAATTTTGGGTTTGAGGAGTAAAAATTTACATCTAAATGTTATACAAATTGGATTTTTGATGATGAGATGGATTACATTTGATGTATATAATATCATAAAATGAGTTTTTGATTCTTGTTTTCAAAGAAAAATTTGTTATTATCAAATTTAGGGTTTTTGATCATAATGTTGAATTTTGTAAGAAGAGTATCTTGAATCACAAAATTTTGGTGTTATTGAACTTTTAGCTATGTTGTTACAATGAAAATTTAGTATAAAAATACTCTTAAGATGGAATTTCTCAAATTCCACATGATTAAGAGTTTATTAGTGATGATAATATCACTTAAATGGGTATATTGTACATGCATGCATATGGATGAGTATTTTGGTTGCAATGAATCCATGATGCATATGTTAGTTTATCATGTAATGAAGAGTGAAGACATGGTTTATAATCAAAAACCATGTCTAATGATCATTATTTGTGGTTTAAAATAGTATTTACTTCATTTTAGAATCTGTCCAGAAAATGGACTTCCCTTCTAGATTGCACAACTCACAAACCACATGTCCAAACTTAGGATTTTTGCTTCTAAACTTTAATTTAGAATGTTAGCTTTCTAAAAAGTCCGAAAACACTGAATTTGGAGTTGATTTGGGCACTTAAATGGATTTTACAAGAAAATGAGTATTCACAACCCCACTTTTATCGTTTTAATTGATTATTGGGGTGAAAAGCATGTTTAAATTGCGTATTTAAAGATTCATGAGAATTGTTTGAAAGTATTGCGAATTGGCAATTTATAAGGCTTTGTTAAAAGCATTTGGAATTATAAGTTATATGATAAGTATGCAATTGATGTGTTGAGTATTAAATGTTAAGACCCCGTGACACTACTATTAACTCGAAGAAAATCGGGCCTATAGTATTAGTGGATAGCGCTATTTGGTGTGACAAACCCACCTTAATGCTGACGAGCAGGGGTGCACTATACTAGAGAAGATGACTAAACATGTGGCTCGAACCACCGCTGAGTTAGTTCATCGGGGGAGTTGAAATTGGTCAGGGACGGCTTAGTAGTGGCTCAACGTAATATTATCTTTGCATACACTTATCATAAAGAAATTAAATTGTGGTACTCATGAATCAAAGAATTGAAGTTTGGTTTATACGTATGTTTTACAAATGACAACTTGCATATAAAAATGATTTGTGCATATTTAAAACCTATGAACTCACCAACTCTTTGTAGTTGACCTTGGTTTTTATTCATGCTTTTCAGGAATCAAGAAGGTAATTCCATGATGTTTTAGCAGCGCACTTCATATTTTGAAGCAAGATTATTTTGCTATTATGCGTATCGTCATATTTTAAGTTTGGGAATTGTAAACAATGACGATACTATGTTCTTAAAAATGTAATGTATTTTGAAAGTTAAGTAAATGTTGGTATGTTATAATCTTGTGCTATGACATCGGAGCTGTTATGCCTCGTGTTTCCGCTTTAGCGGGGTGTGACAATCACCCTCGTGCTTATATATAGAAAGAGATTGGTCACTCTTACTACCGTAAAAACCAATTTGAACAAGATATGTTGAGAATCGTTGGAACCATGCTCGGGGGGCTTGCTTTAGACCATATATGGATTTCCGAAGGAGACAAAGATGTTTCGGAGCTTTGGGATCAACAAAGCCATGTGGTTGGTGCATGTACACAGTTTCGACTAAGTCTCCATGAAGGAACGCATTCTTGACATCCAGTTGATGAATGGGCCAAGAGTGAGATAAGGCAATACTGAGTACTGTCCGAATGGTAGCGGGTTTGACAACGGGACTGAACGTCACATCACAATCCACCCCGACCTGTTGCGATTTACCATTAACCACCAATCTAGCCTTGTAACGCTGTAACGAACCATCAGAATGATATTTGTGCTTAAATAACCACATGCAACAAATAATATTAGCATCAGACGGTCGAGGACCAAGTCCCACGTACCATTTTTAATTAAAGCATTATATTCCTCATGCATGGCAGGTTGATTGGTTGTATGACATGGCCCATTGTTCAATCATCATACGGTGAGTTGCTAATCGGAATTTAATGATCCCCTAATTGTCTGAAAATTCCAATATTGGTAGCACGTTGATATGAATGTTGAGAGTTCATGTTTTGAGAGATAGATAACCTAGTCTAAACAATTAGTCTTACAATTAGTTGGCTAGAATTGGTAGTTTCTCTAGATTATAATGTTGGTGATATTTGATTCCTAAGAGCGATTTTAGGATGTTTATGAATTAGAGATTTACGAGCATCTCGTGGCTATCGAGAAATTAAGGAGAAATAGGTTATTACCAATAATTATAACCAATTTGGAAAGCTTTAAATAAACATTTTGTGTCAACAATCAACCAACTAAATCGATTCCGACATAAACTTAATTGTTGGATACTTTCTCATCGATGAATTCGCCCTACATCTTTATTGCTATTTAGTTTTATTTTTGTTTTAACATAAGAAACGAGTCTAACCAATCCCTATAGATTCGACCTTATTCACTCACTACTACTACAATCTAAATATTTTGTTTTGAGTAGGAATTACTTTGGGTGGCTTCGACACTCATCAGTTATTGCTTTTCAGTTGCTTGTATGTTATTACCAGTACATTGAAATAATATTGAAAGCTTGAGAACACGAAACCAAATGATATTACCTGATAATTTATTGTCTTTTTTGCAAGGTCACGAGGTAACAAAAGATGTTGAGGGTACTTCTCTTCAAAGTACTGTATAATAGGAAGAATAAACCCACAATAAACAAAAAAAAGTCCTTCCTAAAACAAATACGAAGAAGCTTGAATATATAAATAACCATTTTCATTAAGCAGATTTCAGAAAGGTGAGAACCGATGTTACTAACCAATATGATTGCAAAAGAATCAGCAAGCACCATATCACCATCCATGAGAGCAGGTACAAACCCAATAGGATTGATCTTTACAAACTCTACAGTTATAAAAAAAATAAGAGTAAGTTACAAATTCAGATAGAGTGCAGAACATGATAAAAGCCGTGAGAACTAGTCAATCTAGAGGTAACCCAGTAAAGAAGACCATTTTATACCTGCAGTAAGCATAGGTATAACTATAACCAACGGAAGTAGCACCGTAGATGAAAGTATCATACGTAGTTGAATATCAGAAGTTGAAGATACATGATACAATTGAAATTTAAGTAAAGTTTCTAGCATGTAGTAGTGTATTTACAACTTACAAGTGATGAACAAGTTCAAAATTACAAATTTCTGTGATTTTAGTCACCAACAAAGATGGTTACTTTGCTTGGCAACAGTTAGATAGAAAAACCAGTTGCAATTTGTGAGTTAAGGAAATGTTTGGCTTCATATAACTAGCAAAGCTGTATTATTCCCTAATAATCCAATGATTTTAAAATTCAACTATTTTTGCCTAAGAACATGCTACCAAGTACGTAGCAACATGAATTATATCTAACCTCAGTTCATGAGTGAGACATGATGTGAAACTATGACGAGAGGTACATAATAGATTTTGTTATAGACTTAACACCAAGGATTTTTCTATTTTATCGTATGTTACGCACCCAATCTCTTCATTAAATATTCCCAAATACTCAAAAGAATCATCATTATGTGTGAAACTAAAAACTATTCCTTTGACCTGAAGGGTTGGGTTCGGGTAAGTGTGAGAAGGGGTCTCCACGCACATTAGAATGTGATGCACCGGATCAATGCCCGTATCAAGAACGATTCATGGGTGAGTTTGATATTAAAAGTGATCAAGGGTCCAAATCCCTTCTTACCTTCTCACATTAACTCTTCTTCTCATACTATCCTTCGTCTTGACCTAAAAAGCAGATGTGTATCTGTTTCTGAGCAGAGGGATTAAATTCAACAGCTTTTTTATGGTATATTCTACTTCCTCTCCCTCCTTTCCTCAGGTAGGTCGATCTTCCAAATTTAGCATAAATTTATAACATATGTGTTGGAAGTAATGATAAAACACAATAATTATTAGATAGACTTATATGTATATATGTTTAAAGTATAAGGACTGCTTCTGTAAATAAATAAAGACAGTTATGAAAACTGTCAAGACAGTTACTTTTGGCGCCTGTTGTGAACCAATGTGTCGGTTCACAAAGCACCTATTCATGATGTATATATATTAAACGTATTTGTGAAATAAGATATCAGTTTGTGTATATTTCTTGTTCTCTTGTTTTGTTTTCTTCTAAAAACACATACGCACACAAGCATTGTGCGAAACCAGAAGGCTATGAATAGTAACATGAGGAGATCCACAGGGTTGTCAAACCTACACGGAATCGACGAACTGAACGATTCTAACAGTTGGAATCAGAGCCCATGGTTGGGCAGATCGTTGGAAAGTTCGATTATAAATTCGAATTCAGAAACGAAAAACATGAACCCTAGAAACGCAGATGTAAAATCGAACGGTGGCCGTTTTCAAAAGGGTTTTTGGAACCAACGACGCAAGGAAGTGCTTCAACGATTGGAACACTTAAAGATTTCTGAACAGAAAGAGATACGAAAACCTACACTAAACCTCGTAGATAAAAGGAAGATGAAGAAATCAAGATGCTATATATGTTTCGTTAGAGGGCATGCGTATTGGAACTGCCCCAACAAACAGAAGAAAGGCGACTTCAAGCCGAAAAGAAATACGGAGAAGGCCACGTGGAATGACTTCGATGACATATTCGTACCAACATCGAATTGGGTCGTTGTAGGATCTGATGAAGGAGGATGGGATGAGATTTGGTATATCTCAGACGAATATGCAAGACACATGAAACCAAATTTGGAGGCATTCGAAAACTTCAAGGCATGTACGATTGGTTCTAGTAACATGGGTCGACGAGGCGTGAAAGTTCAAGGTTTTGGAGAAATAATTGTAACAACGAAAACCAGAAATTACGTGATTCCGGGAGTTTACTATGTTCCAAAGTGTGGCTTAAATGTGTTGAGTTTAAGTCAATTAATAATTCAAGGTTTTAAGGTCTTACTTAAGGGTTCAAAAGCCATTTTGACAAGACATTTCGAAGTTGAACGCGATGATGACAGCAGCGATAAAAGTAATGAAAGTAGTGATGACATGGGACTAAAATGCAGCGGCAAAGACCTTCAAGAACTTGATCTCATTAAGAAATGGGCAATCAACGAAGTGGTGAAGTGTTTTGACTCTTTTTATGATAATTTGACAATTGAAAGAAAATTAGATGGTAAAGAACATGGAAGAGTACCATCTAAAAATGACTTTGATAGCATAATTGATTTTTTGAAGATGGTTCATGAGGGGATGCGATGATCATGAAGGGATGCGATGGTTCACGAAGGGATGCGATGGTTGGAAAATAATCGTCATCATAGATTAGTATAAATAGAACACTTTGTTTTACGTTTTGTAGAATGATGGAACCTAATTGTACAAATATTCATATTTGATTCAATAAACAACAAAGTTTGAATCAATCTTTTTACTTTTGTTATTACCTGATTCGTGTTTGATTGAAACCCCACTGGGCAACAAATTGGTATCAGATCTTGGTTAAAGAGCATTTTGAAAAACTAGTAAAATGGTTTTATGAAGATTATTTGGATTGTGAGGAGAGACCAATTCCAGTCAAGATTAATGGTAGTGAAATATGTTTGTTGGATGTTTACTTAACTGTGAATGGTATGGGTGGCCATGTGTATGTGACCACAAAGAATAAATGGAAGGAAGTAGCTTTTGCTTTGGGTTTTTCTAGAGAATATGCAGATGGTATAAAAGAGGTGTATGGGACACACCTTGGACTTTTGGGAGCCTATTATGATACCGCCACAAGATACTCGAGGGACGAGTTGGCACTAAAGGCAAAGGAGTGCAAGGGTGCAAGTGAGGCGATGGGATTAGGTTTGCCAAGAGAGGAAGATGTACCGGGCAACTGTGTTGAAGACAAGGCTGCGGATGAAGAACCCGTGAAGAAGGAAGACTACAAAGATGATGAAGACTTCATCATTGTGGACTAATTAAGGGTGTGAAGGCTGTGTTTTATCATTAGGGGGGAGATTGTTGGAAGTAATGATAAAACACAATAATTATTAGATAGACTTATATGTATATATGTTTAAAGTATAAGGACTGCTTCTGTAAATAAATAAAGACAGTTATGGAAACTGTCAAGACAGTTACTTTTGGCGCCTGTTGTGAACCAATGTGTCGGTTCACAAAGCACCTATTCATGATGTATATATATTAAACGTATTTGTGAAATAAGATATCAGTTTGTGTATATTTCTTGTTCTCTTGTTTTGTTTTCTTCTAAAAACACATACGCACACAAGCATTGTGCGAAACCAGAAGGCTATGAATAGTAACATGAGGAGATCCACAGGGTTGTCAAACCTACACGGAATCGACGAACTGAACGATTCTAACAATATGTGCATGTATGGAAGCTCCCATCCTCCCTAACAACACTAATTTATTATGAAAATCAAGAATTGAGTTAATGTGCCATAACCACACCAGATGCAATTAGGGCCGGTTTGGACAGGGTGCAAGGTGATTAAAATTTATAACATAATGTGTACGATACAACAGGTACAGACTTGGTGAAGCATAACTTGTTTGTGGAGGATTCAGTTCATCATTTGTTGTTTTGCATTTTTGTTTCAAGACTTCCAATAGTCCAGGTACAAAAAGAACATAATATTTAGAGTAAATTACGTTTTTCGTCCTCATGGTTTGTTGAAAATTTCGCTTTTCGTCCCTGATCTTCATTTATTACAGCTTTCATCACTATGGTTTGTACTTTGTTGTCAGTTAAAGCTGATTATCTTGAGGGTACTATAGTCTTTTAATATTATTTTATCTTTTCTCAATTTACAATTTTAGATATATCCCTCCCTCCATGGATCCACCGGTACACCTACACCTACACCCATCCCCCACCCCCCGTGGCCCCACCTCATCTTTATTCACCATCACCCCACCAAACCTCCAATCCATCAAAATTGTGAAACCCAAGGCAAAAGTAACTACAATATTTGATATATATATATATATATATGTGTGTGTGTGTGTGTGTGTGTGTGTAGGAAGCAAAGATTTGGTTTTGAACTTGTGGACCTGTTTGTGTTTGCTGAAAAATAGTAACCTGTAGTTGTATAATGTTTTTTAGTTGATTTCCTTGACATATTTTCTAGTTATGAAGTAATCTGTAGAGCCAACAGTTCTCAAAAGAGATCATCATCTTGTTCTTGATACAATGAATATGTTACTTTCCAGATCTTATAGTCTATTTACCATTTGAGACGGTGAGGTACGAACTCCGATGTATCATCATCTTGTTTTGCCATTGCCACCCCGATGGACCATCATGCTTTATCTTCTTTAAAAACCAAAATTAAGATTTTCACAGGTGTAATCCAAATGGGATTTCATGATTACGATTCTGTCACCGAACATCGAAATAGAAGTTGCCATAACGAAAAACACGATGATGAAGACTGAATGGTTTTCTGGGGTGGGGGTGAGGGGGATCGACGGGGGAGATGGTGGTTGGGGGAAGTGGGTTTTTTTGTGTTTGTGATACATGGGTTTTCAGTTTTAATATGTCTATAAATAATAGAATTAATATTTTAATAGAAATGTTAATAAAAGGTTAAATGACGAAAATACCCATTATTTAATGAATTGTTCTAACAATGTTAAAGCCAGGGACGAAAAACACAATAAAATGCAAACCATAGTGACTACCAGTGTAATAAGTGAAGACCAAGGATGAAAATCGAAATTTGTACCAAACCATAGGGACGAAAAACGTAATTTACTCTAATATTTAAAATACTTGGATATCTACTATTCATGGTTAAAAAAACACAAAATATTTACACTTTGACTGTCCAAATAGTTGTGATTTTGATGTTCCATTCTCTAATTCTCACCACTTTCTCATCTTTATTTTGTTGTTCATATGTACTATGTCGTTGCTGTTTCTTTTTCTGGTTAAATGCCTCCTTGTTGTTTCTTGTTCAGTTTTCTCCACGGTTTTTAGCTTGTTTGTGTTCTTTAGATATGGCATCTCAATAGCTCCAGATGAACAAGTACTTGAATACATTGTTTTGTATGTATTCCATACTGTGATGATGTTTAATCTATTAGGTAATTCATATATATCATTTTTACATTTAGTAAAATATATGTACATGAATATGCATGAATAGGTGTTGCACCAAGAATTTTGTATTGTTGAAAATGTGGAATCCAAGCACCTAATACATGCACCAATAGTCCAATACCATGCTTCTTAGGTGGTGTTTGTTTTTTCAAAGAAAACTCTTATCTGCCACTAATGTCTTAGACCATTTGTTTTTCCCCCTTTTTAGAGCCTCTCAACCCTGAATGTCCTCTGATTTCAATGTTGGTTTTAGCCCAACACCATTCTTTCGATTTCAACATTGGTTTTAGCCCAGATGAACCCTGAATTTACAAAAACGCAAAACGCGAAGATTGTAGATTTGTGTGTTGGCTTTCCTGAACATCTTGAATCGCTTAAATCGGGCTTCCGTGTGTGAGATATGATTGACTTCAGGCTTCAGCACCTCTTAAATGGTGTATGACCGCTGGCCCAGAGGCTGTGATCGAACTCACATTTGAATATCTTTTCTATATGCAGCAGGGCAATTTCTGTAAAGCTATCTAACATGCAAAGTTGTCAAGCCTCTGTAGAAAAGCACTGAAAATCACGTAGTAGATATGTAAGGGTCGGTGGCAGTTACAATATCGTATTTCAAGTGATTTACGGTCCCAAAAATGATAACAATAAATCACGTGCAACTGACCCAATACAACAAATGCGGAATAACGAGATCTAAATATTGTATATTTTGGTATGATGATTCATACCGATCCACAAGCGTAAATATAGCAGTTATCGAATATACGATAAAATATAACAAAACAACATATAAATCGAGACAATAAGATTTAACGTGGTTCCACTATCAGTATGATAGTGTACATCCACAGGGAGAGAGAGATCTTTATATTACAAACCGGGAGAAATTACAACGTGTTTACGAGATCATTGGATCAACGAATCAACTACCCAAAATGTTCCTCACTAATATATATATATATATATATATATATATATAAGTATAAAACAAGAGGAACAAAGAAGAGAAATGAAGACTAAAATTGTCTTCACTTTACTTGTGGTGTATGTTCTACTTAGCATGCATCCATATATATATAAGGGTGCAAATGGAATAAGACAAAAAAAAGGAAGAAAGGAGCAAGTGAGGTATGGGTTGGCAATGCTTAGGAAGGAAGGAGCAAGTACACTAATATCAATCATTTCATGTCCTCCCATGTATGTATGTATGTATTTATGTATGGCATATGGATGCAAGTTGTCATCCAACACTTGGAGCCCAAGAAGAAAAACATGTGGTCCATATTTAATCTTCATATATAACATATATATAATGGTGATTTCTATAGCATCAAGAAAAACATAAAGTTTTTCAACACTCCACCATGATATGCAAATCACCCGACGAAACCAAAGCACGAACCAATCCATCGAACATGAACAAATAGTTGATAGAGATTGACAAGAGGTAACATAATGCATTTTGACCGTGACGAGCTTCGGCTGGGCCATCACCTGTCAAAATCAAAAGCAAAAATCCTAGTTAAGCAACCCAAAAACACGTACCAAGTAATAACTCCCCAAAGATGTCGCTATGTCATCTGTAGCAATATTCTCATCTCTCCCACAAGGTGCCAAACGACACTAACACAATCTGAGTTGGATCAAATTCGAGCAATGCTCGAATGCGGCTGGCAGTAACGACTTGGTGAACATATCGACAACATTATCTTCGAATAAGATTTTCTTCAAATACACAACCTTTGCATCGTGCAAAGCTACCAGAAATGCATCATGCACATTAATGTGCTTCATTCGAGAGTTGAACGTCAAATTTGTAGCCAAGTGAATAGCACTCTGGCTATCACAATTATTACGAACAGTAGTCTTCTTCAGGCCCAAACCAAACAAGAGTTCCTGTATATGAACTGCTTCTTTAGCAGACTGGACTGCTGCAATAAGTTCAACTTCGGTAGTTGATAATGCAACAACAAACTATAATCGAGATCTCCAACTGACAGCTGTTCCACCTAATGTAAAAACATAACTAGAAGTGGATTTCCAACAGACACGATCACCAGCGTAATCTGAATCGCAGTAACCAAGAATATCACAGTTGTTTTGCATACCATAAATCAGGTCATGAGTTTCTGTACCTTTCAAGTAACGAAATACAGTTTTCACTACATTCCAATGTGACTTACCTGGGTTCAATAGAAACCGACTAATCACACCAACGGAATGTGCAAGATCGGGATGGGTGCATACCATAACATACATGAGGCTCCCGACTGCACTGGCATACGGAATCTTTGCCATCTCAACCTTTCCAATATCGTCTACCGGACAATCGTCTTTTGTAATATTGATGTGTCTTGGAAGTGGTGTAGACACCGACTTTGCTCCATCAAGATTAAACTGCTTCAGAATCTTCTGAATATAGCCCTTCTGTGTTAACTTGAGAGTACGAGACTTCCTGTCCCGAACAATTTCCATGTTGAGAATAACACGAGCTTCACCGAGATCCTTCATTTCAAATTCTGATTTCAACCTATCTTTCAAACGGTTGATTTCAGAATGATCCTTGCAAGCTATCAACATGTCATCAACATAAAGGAGTAGATAAATAGAAATGCCACCGCTTGATCTATGATAGACACAAGCGTCTTTCTCACTACGTTCAAAACCCAACGAGAGCATAAACAAAGAAAACTTCTTGTATTACTGTAGAGGCGTTTGTTTAAGTCCATAGATGGACTTTTTCAATTTACAAATCCAATCAGATTTGTTGTCGTAGATAAAACCTTCTTGTTGCTTCATATAGATGGTTTCCTCAAGATCTCCGTGCTGAAAAGCTGTTTTCACATCTAATTGTTCGAGATCTAGGTCGTGAATTGCCACAAGGGCCAGAAGGACCCGGATAGACGTGTGTCGAACCACAGGCGCGAAGATATCGTCATACTCGATACCCTTCCGCTGTGCAAAGCCTTTCGCAACCAGGCGAGCTTTATAACGCTTATCGTCTTTGACTTTATAGACCCATTTGTAGCGAATTGCACGACTGCCTTTCGGTAATGGACAAAGCTCCCAAGTGTTATTTTTAGATAGAGCTTCCATTTCCTCATGCATAGCTCCTAAGCACTTATCACAGTGCCTCAAAGCTAGGGCCTCCGAATAGTCAAACGACTCATCCTGTACAACATGCAAAGCATACTCAAGCTGGTCAGTAAAACTCATATTTGCAAAATCCCAATCACCATACCTATTAGGAGGACGGATAGTTCTCTGGCTCTGCCTCGTAGGTAATGATACTGGAATTGTATCGCTTTGACCTCCACCATCATTCATAATTTCTTCCTGAACTGAGCTAACTGGATTAGAAGTAGATGTATCTGGTGGACTAACATCTTCTTCAGATTCTGATCCCAAAGTAAAACCATGAGCAGATGAGTTGGGTACAATAAGACTGACAATTATCTCATCTCCATCGGCTGTTGGAGAAACAGAAAAGATAATTTCCGGTTCTGGAGTGGGCTGTCGATTATGATTAGACTTGAACATAATCGATTCATCGAAGGTCACATGTCGAGAATGAATCACCTTTCGGGTGACCGGGCTCCAGATTCGGTAACCCTTGATTCCATCTGTATAGCCGAGTAAGAATCCCTTGGTGGCCCTGGGATCCAACTTGTGCTGAACTGTTACATAAATATACACAGGACAACAAAATACACCTATGTATTTCAAACAGATACAAATCTTTCCCCTCCAAATTTCTTTCAGAATTTTCCCCCCAATGGTTGAACCCGATAACCGATTCACAATGTGTACAGCAGTGTGAAGTGCTTCAACCCAAAACATTTTAGGAAACCAGATGTAACTAACATACATCAGACTTTTTCTAACAAGGTCCTATTCATCTGCTCGACGACTCCGTTTGATTGCAGATCGCCAGGCGTGGTGTAGTGTCGGTGAATACCCCTACATGAACAAAAGTCTTTAAAGTTACCACTAGTGTATTCACCACCATTGTCAGATCTAAGCACTTTTAATTTTCTACCAGTCTCGACTTCAACTAGTGCTAACCAAGTTTTGAATATTTCAAAAACATCTGACTTTAACTTAATCACATACACCCAAATTTTGTGTGAGAAATCATCAATAAAAGTAACATAGTACTTACCTCCACTAAGGGATTGTGTCGAAGATGGTCCCCAAACGTCTGTATGAACATAATCGAGGATCCCTTTGGTGTTGTGTTTTCCAACACCAAAAGAAACACTCGTCTGTTTACCCGAGACACATTCTGAACAAAAGTCCAGACTTGTAGGCGTGTCAACTGCAATTAGTTTCTGCTTGCATAGAATCTCCAAATTCTTCTCTAAAATGTGTGCCCCAATATAAGATGCCACAAACGGGTAGCATCTAAGTTTCTCGAACTATCTGCGACACACACATCAGAACTGACCGTCTCGCCTACCAGATGGAACAAGTTATTTTCTGCCTACTCACCTTTCATCACCACAAAGTTCCCTTTGGAGATGCGCATACTCCCATTCTTAATCCAAATCTAACAGCAAAGTTTGGACAGTTGTCCAACATATATCAAAGAACGAGTCATATGTTGGTGATTTTAGTGTCACCGGGCATTTAAGTGTAATTGGTTATAACACGAGTACTAATGGGTTTCAAACTGTGATCTAATACAAGTTAGGTGGTGCGAAGTGCACACTTGTTATAAGACGAGTTTGATCCCGGACACGATGAAATGGCGGGGAGTCAAGGGGCAACGCCCCTGGCGGTGATCCAAGAGGTTGAGCCTCTAAAGGCACGTCATAGCCTCTTAAGGCACGACAGAGCCTCTTAGGGCACGACAGAGCGTCATAAGGCACGTCAGAGCCTCTTAAGGTATGGTAGAGCCTCTTAAGGCACGTCAGAGCCTCTTAAGGCACGTCAGAGCCTCTGATGTGCATCTCTGGACCAGAAGCTCTGGTGTCTATTTTCGGACTAAATCTGCATTTACTGAACATTTAATGCTCAGTTATTTTATGCCCTTAATTTTAGCTTAATTGATTGTAACCGACTATAATTGATAGTAATTTGCAATCATTGCCATTTCCGTTATTTCTTATTTTACGAATGGGACTAGTATATATTCCGTATATACTTATGTTTTAGACTCACGATTTTAAACAATCTCTACATACTCTCCAGTAAATTTGCTCTCGTTTTTGTGCCTAAAAACGTGAGTGTTCTTGAGTCTTATCCCATATTGGATTTCGTGTAACCCAGACATAGGGTCGAAGTACCAATTCGGAAAGTGACTTACACGATTCTCAAGAAATTCGGTCAACTGATCGACTATTTTTCCCCTGATCTCTAACAATCGAATTGGTATCTCGACATGTCGATCATGGCCGATTCTGTGAAAGAGATGACCTCAAAGTTTGGAAAGATAGAGAAGTTTTAAGGCATTGACTTCAGACGTTGGCAGAAAAAGATGCACTTTCTGCTGACCGCTCTGAAGGTAGTGTATGTGCTGAGTACACCCATGCCAAAAGTGATGGTGGATGAGACGCTGAAGTACACAAGGAGAAGGAGCAAGTGGGAGAATGATGACTATATCTGGAGAGGACATATTTTAAACGGTATGTGTGATTCCCTTTTTGATATCTACCAAAACGTGGCAAGTGTGAAGGAATTATGGGATTCCCTCTAGTACAAGTACATCGCTAAAGATGCTTCTAGTAAGAAGTTATTGGTTAGCTATTTTAACAGTTATAAAATGGTGGACTCGAGGCCCGTAATGGAACAATATAATGAAATCCTTCGTATCTTGGGCCAATTTACACTACACAACATGCATATGGATGAATCTATTGTTTTGGTAAGTGTGATTGACAAACTACCACCTTCTTAGAAAGATTTTAAGCATAACTTGAAACATCAAAAAGAGGAACTGTCATTGGTTCAACTTGGGAGTCATTTGCGCATCGAAGAATCTCTTCGGGTGCAAGAAAATGACAAATCCAAGGGGAAAGTTGAATCTGGAAAACCCTCTGTTCACATGGTTGAGGAGAAGAAAGCCCACTCCAACAACAACGAAAAAGGCAAGAAACGTAAGTTTGATGGACCCAACAAATCCATTAAAAAGAAAAAGGATTTGGTGTGTTGGAGATGCAACAATGTGGGTCATCACAAATGTGATTGTCGGGTGAAGTTGAACGATAATGGTGCTGGTTCGAGTGGAAGTGGATCGGGGTCTAATGATTGCGATCAAGTGAAAGGAGGTTAGTTTTTGACTAACTTTGATAATTCTGTCCAGAATTATGTTTCACTTATACCTGAGTCTTTTTATGTGCAGAATGATGATTGTGCATGGTGGATCGACTCGGGAGCGACAAACCATATTTACAAGGATCGTCGGTGGTTCAAGAAATTGACACCGGTTGAAGACGGTTCGGTGTTGAATATGGGAAACGAGTCGAGTGCACAAATTTGTGGAGTTGGAGTAGTTAATTTAGAGTTTTCTTCTCGAAATAATGTTAAATTGTATGATGTTTTGTTTGTGTCTAGAATTCGTAAGAACTTAGTGGGTGGTAGTTGTTTGAATAATCTTGGATTTAAGCAAGTGTTTGAATCGAATAGGTTTACCCTATATCGAGGTGGTCGTTTTATTGGTTTTGGATATTTGTGTAATCGCATGTTCCATTTAAATGTGGTTAATAAAATTATATGTTCTGAAAATTCTACTTTTATATTGTCATCGTCTTCTTCTAAAATTGTTGATTCAATGTTATGGCTTGCTAGATTGGGTCATGTGAATTTTAGAAGGATGCATGAAATGTCAAAAGATGGATTAATTCCAGCCTTTGACATTAAAGCGGAGAGCTGTCAAACTTGCATGCTCACAAAAGTTACAAAACAACCTTTTCCGAACGTTAAACGGAATACGAATGTTTTGGACCTTGTACACAGTGATCTGTGTGACTTCCACTCCACTCCTTCCTTGGGAAATAAGAAGTATGTTATCACTTTTATTGACGACAATACTCGGTTTTGTTATGTATATCTTTTGCATGCAAAGGATAAAGCTTTAGATAAGTTTAAAATTTACAAAACCGATGTCGAACTACAATTGGGTAATTCGATTAAATGTCTTAGAACTGATCGGGGAGGGGAATATATGGATCCCCAATATTTTCAATCAGTTGGTATCATCCATGAGACAACGTCACCATACACACCTCAACAAAAAGGGGTTTCCGAACGTAAAAATCGAGTTTTAAAGGAAATGGTAAACTCGATGCTTTCTTACTCGGGATTGAGTGAGGGATTTTGGGGAGAGTCCATGTTAACGGCATGTTATGTTTTGAATAGAGTTCCAAATAAAAGGAACAAAAGAACCCCATATGAACTTTGGTTCAAGAAAACTCTGAATTTGAATTATTTTCGAATTTGGGGTTGTCGGGTTGTTGTAAAACTACCCGAACCCGAAAGGAAAACTTTAGATGAACGTGGAATTGATTGTATATTCATTGGATATGCACAAAATTCGAAGGCTTATAGGTTCTACGTAATCGAACCTAATGATTCATTGTCGATTAACATTGTAATCGAGTCGCGTGATGCAATTTTTGATGAGATGAGATTTTCATCAATATAAAGACCTAAGGACCTGTTTCCTAGCACCAATAAAGTGCAAAATCCATAAAGTTTGGATGGTGTTTCAAGTCCATAAACACAGCAGGTCCGGAGAAGCCAAAGAGGTCGAATTGCCAAAAATTTCGGTCCCGAATTCCAACTGTATTTGGTAGAAGGTTCAAGGGATGAGCTTGGTCTTCAATAATCTTATTGTTATAGTATTGAGGATGACCCAAAGACTTTCAAAGAAGCGATGGAGTCTCGAGATGTCGACTTTTGGAAAGAAGCAATTGATGACGAAATATCATCAATTCTTGAGAATAACACTTGGGTGTTATCGGATTTGCCTCGAGGTTCTAAACCACTTTGATGCAAATGGATCTTCAAAAAAAAGATGAAAGTTGATGGGACGATTGATAAATTCAAGGCCCGGTTAGTAATTCAAGGGTTTCGGCAAAAACCCGGTATTGACTATTTCGATACATATGCTCCGGTGGCACGTATTTCGACTATTAGATTGTTAATCGCCTTGGCGGCAATACAAAATTTGATTATCCATCAAATGGATGTTAAAACGACCTTCTTGAATGGTGATCTTCATGAGGAAGTTTACATGAAACAACCGGAAGGTTTCATTATGCTCGTAAACGAACATAAGGTCTGTAAACTTGTGAAATCCTTGTACGGGCTGAAACAAACACCTAAACAATGGCATCAAAAGTTTGATGAAGTTATTTTTTCATATGGTTTTGCTTTAAACCAATGTGACAAATGTGTTTATAGTAGATTTGATGCTACTGGTACGGGTGTGATCATCTGCTTGTATGTAGATGACATGTTAATTTTTGGGATTGACCAAAATCATGTAGATGAGACTAAGAAATTGTTGTCATCTAAATTTTCCATGAAATACATGGGAGAGGATGATGTAATCCTTGGTATAAGGATTAAACGGGTTAACAAAGGGATTCTTATAACGCAATCGCATTATATTGAGAAAATTCTCAATAAGTTTAATTACCGTGAGTGTTCTCCCGTAAGCACTCCCATGGATCCAAATGTGAAATTAATGCCTAATACGGGCAAGGATATTTCACAACTTGAATACTCTAAGGCTATTGGTAGCTTGATGTACCCTATGACAAGCACCAGGCCCGATATAGCTTATGTCGTGGGACGATTGAGCCGGTATACTAGTAATCCTAGTACTCAACATTGGCAAGCGGTTCAAAGAGTATTCAAATATCTTAAGGGAACCATGGATTATGGTTTGAGTTATTTAGGATATCCTTCGGTTTTAGAAGGTTATTAGAATGCATGTTGGATATCCAACATGGAGGATCATTCCTCAACTAGTGGTTGGGTATTTTTGCTTGGAGAAGATGCCATCTCTTGGACTTCTAAAAAGCAAACTTGTATTACAAACTCAACAATGGAATATGAGTTTGTTGCACTAGCTGCCGCCGGTAAAGAGGCGTAGTGGCTAAGGAATTTAATTTATTAGATTCCATTGTGGCCAAAGCCGATTGCACCTATTTCAATTCATTGTGACAGTGCGGCCACTTTGTCTAAGGCTTATAGACAAGTTTACAATGGTAAGTCAAGACACCTGGGTGTTAGACATAGTATGATTAGAGAATTAATCATGAATGGTGTAATATCCGTTGAGTTTATTAGAACGCAACAAAATTTGGCAGATCATTTAACTAAAGGTCTAACAAGAGACTTAGTGCACAAGTCTGCGATTGGGATGGGATTAAAGTCCTTATAAATTTATAAAGGTGAGACACCCAATTCCCTTCTAATATGACATTAGAAGTTGAATTCAATGTGGAAAGCTCACACTTATAAATTGGAACACAAGTTGAATCATCCCAGGTATGTGTTCAGTCCTGCGGTGGTTAGGGTGAAGTTTATCTTCTTAATAATTCCTTTGATAAAGTGTATTTGCTGGTAAACGAAGTAAAGGAATTACCTATGTGATTGTGAAGTGTAGCCGCATTTCAAAAGGTTGGGGACTTGGCATTTATACAATCACGAGAGGATTAGGACACACGGCTTTATAACTGTGTCATTTTTTAATTTGCTGGACGTATAGGAAATTTGTATGTATTTTATCTTCAGTTATTCAAATGAGTTGATGGGTTGAATCCTTGGGACACCTTGATTCTCGAATATTTGGAATGTGTAAAATACTAATGTGGAAATTCAATCGTTTCGATATTTTAATTTATGTCCAAGTTTGGTTTGTTTAATTTAATGTGTTATTTCATGGGTTAAACTAAAATGGGGTAGGATTGTTGGTGATTTTAGTGTCACCAGACATTTAAGTGTAATTGGTTATAACACGAGTACTAATTGGTTTCAAACTGTGATTTAATACAAGTTAGGTGGTGCGAAGTGCACACTTGTTATAAGACGAGTTTGATCTCGGACACGATGAAATGGCGGAGGGTCAAGGGGCAACGCCCCTGGTGGTGATCGAAGAGGCAGAGCCTCTTAAGGCACGTCAGAGCCTCTTAAGGCACGTCAGAGCCTCTTAAGGCACAACAGAGCCTCTTAAGGCACGACAGAGCCTCTGATGGGCGTCAGAGTCTCTTAAGGCACGTCAGGGCCTCTGATGTGCGTCTCTGGACCAGAAGCTCTGGTGTCTATTTTTGGACTAAATCTGCATTTACTGAACATTTAATGCTCAGTTATTTTGTGCCCTTAATTTTAGCTAAATTGATTGTAACCGACTATAATTGATAGTAATTTGCAATCATTGCCATTTCTGTTATTTCCTATTTTACGAATGGGACTAGTATATATTTCGTATATACTTATGTTTTAGACTCACGATTTTAAACAATCTCTACATACTCTCCAGCAAATTTGCTCTCGTTTTTGTGCCTAAAAACGTGAGTGTTCTTGAGTCTTATCCCATATTGGATTTCCTGCAACCCAGGCATAGGGTCGAAATACCAATTCGGAAAGTGACTTACACGATTCTCAAGAAATCTGGTCAACTGATCGACTATTTTTCTCCCGATCTTTAACATCATAGACGGTACACATTTAACATTTGATAAAGTTCGAATAGTACCATCAAACATTTTGATTCTGACCGAACCGATGGCCCGAGTGACACATGATGTACTATTTCCTATATAAATATGGTTACCTTAGAATTCCTCGAAAGTAGTGAAACAGTCCCAAAATGGGGTCATATGGCACGAAGCTCCGGTCTCCAACACCCAATGCCTGTCGCCTTGCGGTGCAGTAACCGTTGTTGATAAGCTTGTATCTTGTTCGGTTGCAACTGCTGAAGATTATGCTTTGTTCTTGTCCTTGTTTTTCAAACTCGGACAATCTCTAACCCAATGATCTGGCTTGTGACAATAATTACAATTGTCACGTTGCTTAGATTTTCGGCGATGACCAGGTTTACGAGATTGGGAGTGGCCACTAGTTCTTCCCCTGAGCTGATCGTCTTGGTCTCTTTGAGCAAATAGACCATGATTGTTGTGGTTGTTCTCCCGCGAACTGTTACCAATTTTCATCTAAGACCTCTGTTCTTCACAGATCATCCTTGCTTTCACGTCAGACAAAGAAATGGAATCTCTTCCATAAATAAAACTGTTAGTGAACTGGGAATATTTCTCGGGAAGTGTGATAGTGTACATCCACAGGGAGAGAGAGATCTTTATATTACCAACCGGGAGAAATTATAACGTGTTTACGAGATCCTTGGATCAACGAATCAGCTACCCAAAATGTTCCTCACTAATATATATATATATATATATATATATATATAAGTATAGAACAAGAGGAACAAAGAAGAGAAATGAAGACTAAAATTGTCTTCACTTTACTTGTGGTGCATGTTCTACGTAGCATGCATCCATATATATAAGGGTGCAAATGGAATAAGACAAAAAAAAGGAAGGAAGAAGCAAGTGGGGTATGAGTTGACAATGCTTAGGAAGGAAGGAGCAAGTACACTTATATCAATCCTTTCATGTCCTCCCATGTATGTATGTTATCCCAGATTTATCTAGTTGGTAAACAATCAATCAAGTAATCAAGCAACACAATAATAATCGAGAGATATAAAGATTAATAATAACGTACCAATCCCTTGAATAAACAATGAAACCCTTGAGTGTTCTTGATACCCTTTGAATACAGAGAAAACTTCACCTCACTCTATTATGATTATGAAAGTAATTGTGAGGATTCTTACCTAAAATCTAATAAACTAAAACATTAAATACCCAGGCTTTTAGGCCTAATGGGCTTATGGGCTTGAGGCCCAATAGCTTATAACTATTAACTTATTACACTTTAAACCCTTTAACTATAACTATCAAACAATTACAGTTTAGGCCCTCTAATTTAACTTTAGCACAATTGCAGTTTAAACCCTTAACTTTAACTTTAATCTTGAATACAATTTATGATCCAACAATCTCCCCCTTTGGATTCAAGATTAAAAAAAATTTGCAATTGTCTTCGGGTCTTCACTTGTCTTCAGATATGACTTTGATAGCTTCAAAACTTGATATCTTTAAAACTTTAAAATCTTCAAAATCTTTGAAAATTTGAATTTGAATATCTTCAGATCTTCAAATTGTATTCTCCCTTTTTGTATCTTTCCCCCTTTTTATATCTTCTCCCCCTTTTTGATGAGTGGTGAGAATCAACATCATCAAAACTTGGCAAAACAATCTCCCCCTTTTCAAGACAATCTCCCCCTTTGTGTATGATCATCATGTAAGCATAGTCTTCATCATGTAACGAGCCCTGTATGGAAATAAGAGCAGTCTCTCCAAATGGAAAGAGTGATTATCTCAATCTTTTCAGATTCAAATAAAAAGTAGTAACCATTCGAATCTTTTCAAATTCAAACAGTTTAATAGGTGTAACCTTGAATCAACAAATGACTCAGTTAGAATGCCTGTCAATGACACAAAGTCACTGAGTAACACAAAGTTACTATATAAGGAGTTGGTTTTGATGTTAGCTCCCCAGGTCTTCCATTCAATCATCGAATAACACATGGTTATCTATGAACGTTCTGACAGAAAACAAATTTATGTGTGCTCGTGCATGTGTATGAAAGAATTAAGCATAGATGATTGCTTTTCAATATAGGCTCAAAATATGTAAACTTATTGAGACAACAACAAATTATACAAAGACTCAATGTGCATGAGAAAGGGTTCGAAGGTGGGGCAACTTTCCTTCTTTTTCAATATTAGTATCTTCCAAATGAAGAACTAATAGCGTATGTGCTGCTTCCCCAGAAAATATGAAACATTCTCTTTTTGAGAAAAGAATGAGTAGCTGGTGGGGTTGTATGCAAGAGATGGCATGGGCTAGTTGCCTTTTTCAATGATGGTCACCAAAGAATGTGAACCAATCAGATTATGTGGCCGCCCGGCTCAGAAAAAAGTTTGGTGCAGAGTTTAATATTCTTTTACTCTGTTCTCTCACCCTCTTTCTTTTAATGCTCACGTCTAACCAATCTCTCTTTTTCATTTTACCTCTTCACACACCATCACTCAATTCTTTTGACCCTTCTCCCCTCAATCACTCAGGGAATACTTCCTAGGTAGGAAACACTGGTTATCGTGAATCCATGGAAGTTCTGTTAAGTACTCACACTGAATCCCATGTAATTTCCTAAAAAGAACATGTTGTTCAACAGGCTATTGTACATGTAAGCACAAATACCACTTGTTACATGAAAAATAAGACATTCGGAGATGTCAAAATAGAAGATGTTTGACGATGCAAATCTCCCCCTCAAACTAAAAGAGTTTGACAATTAAGCTCATAGGAGTTTTGTTATGAAGAATAATATGTTGGAGAATCAAAAACGAATGTTGTTTATATGAACAATATATAAACATATTTTTAATGAAAGCACATGAAATGACGTTTGATTCAATCAACAGTGAATACAAATAACGTGAGTATTACCATAGAAAGATTTAACTTTTGATACATGGTAATAACAAAGTCAAATAGAATGTTCTGAACCGTTATGTGTATGAATACTTGACAAAGTATATTGACAAGATAAAACACAAGTATTTATCTTTAAGAACACACGGTCAGATAAGCATTTAAGTATCCAAAAATCTGTTAAAAACACAGATATTCTCCCCCTTAAATTAACATAAGTTTTTTTTTTTTTTTTTTTATTTTTTTTTTTTTTTATTTTTTTTATATATATAAATAAATAAAGCATATAAAAATAGATAAAGCACTGAAGTGCGGGTTCTAATCCGATGTGATTAGAAGCCATAGTCACTTGAACCAACCTGCATAAGTGAAAGAAACAATGGTAATCATTTATGAAAATGATTCCTTTCTCGTTAACAGCAGTTGGAAAATAAAAATGAACACACTATCAAGATTTGGAATACTCCCCCTAGAATCATGAGTAAGGTTTAAGACATGTTCAACATTCCAAGTTTGCTGATTAGAAATTGAAATCGCTTTTCATCCAATGGCTTGGTGAAAAGATCAGCTAACTGGAAGTCAGTTTGAACAAAGTGCATTTCAATATTACCTTTTTCTACATGATCCTTGATGAAATGATAGCGTACATCGATATGCTTGGTCTTCGAGTGTTGTACCGGATTAGCAGAAGTTGTATCCAAAGTCCCTCAACTGTGTCGTCATCCAGAGGACTTGAGAACAACAGCTAGCAACAGCTACATACTCAGCCTCGGTAGTGGATGTTGAAACACAGTTTTGTTTCTTTGAAGTCCAACTCACAAGTTTGTCACCTATGAATTGACATGAGCCAGAGGTGCTTTTCCGGTCTAGCTTACAACCTGCATGATCAGCATCTGTAAAGGCAGTTAGTTCAAAACGAGAATCCTTTGGATACCAAAGGCCTAGATTAGGAGAACCTTTGAGATATCTAAGGATTCGCTTAACAACAGTTAAGTGCGATTCTTTAGGATTAGACTGATATCTCGCGCAAAAACATGTGGCAAACATTATATCCGGGCGACTGGCAGTCAGATAAAGTAAAGAACCAATCATGCTACGATACACCTTTTGATCAACAGGTTTCCCGGAGGGATCCGCGTCTAAGAGTGTACCAGTAGCCATTGGTGTTTTCATGACTGAACTATCTGACATATTGAACTTTTTCAAAATATCGTTTATATATTTAGCTTGATTAATAAATATGCCTTAGGGTAATTGCTTTACTTGTAGACCAAAAAGAAATTTAATTCACCCATCATCGACATCTCAAACTTTGTTTTCATTATCTTTGAAAAGTTCTTGCAAAATTTCGGATTTGTCGACCCAAATATTATGTCGTCAACATAAATCTGAATAAGAATTAACTCCTCACCTTGCCTTTTAAGAAATAAGGTTGTATCAACAGTACCTTTCTTGAAACCAGAAGCAAGTAGAAATTTAGTGAGAGTTTCATACCAGGCTCGCGGTGCTTGTTTAAGACCATAAAGCGCTTTGTCTAAAACATAGACATGATCAGGGTGATGAGGATCAACGAAACCTTCAGGTTGAGCCACGTAGACCTCCTCATGCAGAACGCCGTTCAGGAAAGCTGACTTTACATCCATTTGATAGACTGTAAAGTTTTTGTGCGCTGCATAGGCTAGGAAGATTCTGATGGCTTCGATCCTTGCAACCGGGGCGAATGTTTCGTCATAGTCGATGCCCTCTTGTTGACAATACCCTTTTGCGACCAAACGAGCTTTGTTTCTCACAACTACTCCGACTTCGTCTTTCTTATTTCTGAACACCCACTTTGTTCCAATAACAGATTTACCTTTAGGTAGTGGGATCAAGCACCATACCTTGTTCCTTTCGAATTGTAGAAGCTCGTCTTGCATAGCAGAAATCCAGAAAGGATCATGTAGAGCTTCAGCCGCTTTCTTTGGCTCTAAGGAACTGAGGAAGCTTGAAAACATGCAGAAGTTAGCTGTTGCAGATCTTGTTGTTACACCAGCTTGTACGTCACCTATCACGTTTTCCAGGGGATGATCCTTAGTCCAACGATGTGTGCTTGGTAGTGCATCAACTGCTTGTTGCGTATTTGATGCATCGTTGTCATCTTGTACGGCAGGTTTCTCCACAGATGTACTCGGGACATCTTGTACTGGTGTTTCTGACACTGAAGCTTCTGGACTAGCGGTTGAAGTGCTCGGGACTTCGTTTCCAGATGAACTATCTGTAGAGACAGATTCAGTATTAGTAGAGTCAGAAACTAACGGTGTAGTTGTACCTGATGTAGTTGAAGTGTTAGTGACTTCGTCGGAAGGTCCAGGCATGTCTTCAGATATAGTAGGGACCTCCGAGTTTGTACCACTTGTTATTGATGTTGATATGCCTTTTTCAAAATCTGCACATATATCATCAAAGGCATCAATAAACAATAAATCTAACTCAGATGAAGTAGAGTTAGAGTTTGAAGAAGATGATCCTGTTATAGCTGGTTCTATTCTTGCTTGAATAGAAGCTTTGTCGTTAAGACCAAGTTCTGAACTGTTGTGTCCAGAAGTCCTTGTTGAATCCTCATCAAAGGAGACATTCATGCTCTCAACAACCGTCTTTGTTCGAATAATGTAAATTCGATAAGCTTTGGATGTCAGAGAGTATCCAACGAGATATCCTTCCTCCGCTTTCTTATCAAACTTTGATAATCCTTGACGCTCTTTTAGAATGTAACACTTGCAACCAAAAACACTAAGGAACTTGATGTTAGGTGTACGATTGTTGATTAACTCATATGCTGTTTTATTAAATCTCTTGACCACAATGGTACGGTTCTGTGTAAAACATGCTGTAGCGACTGCCTCGGCCCAAAGGTACATGGGGAGATCTGAGTAAGCAAGCATAGTACGAGCTGCTTCAACCAGAGTGCGATTCTTCCGTTCAACAATTCCGTTTTGCTGTGGAGTGTAGGCTGCGGAGAAGTTGTGTGAAATACCCACGGAAGTAAGATAACTCTTCAGGGTGTCATTCTTGAACTCCGTGCCATTATCACTGTGAATGGTTCTTACTGGCAGTTGAATACGTACTTGAATACGCTTGACGAAAGCGATAATCAACTCTGGCGCATCTGACTTGTTGAGAAGAAACTCGAGCCATGTATACCTTGAGTAGTCATCTATCATTACCAACACATACTTCTTTTCGTTGATAGATGTTGTGCGCATTGGGCCACAAAGGTCCATATGAAGAAGTTCCAGTGCTGATGAGGTCGATGATTCAGCTTTGGACTTGAAGGAGCTACACTTCATTTTGCCCAACTCACATGCGGAACAAAGTGAGTCTTTTTCGAACCTCATTTCTGGTAGACCTTTGACCAGACCTTGTCTTTGTAGCTTCTCTATAGATCGGAAATTTTGATGAGACAAGCGTCGATGCCACGTCCATGATTGTGCTTTAGAAGCTTTGGCTAGTAGACATACTGGACGTGTGGCAGACAGTGTAGGGAAATCTACATAGTATAGATTTCCATGGCGCTCAGCTTTGAAGACTTCGTAACCATCGTGATCTTCTAGATAGCAATGAGTGGTTGTGAAGCGGACTTGATATTGCATGTCACAAAAGTGACTGGTACTGAACAGATTGTGATCAAGTCCTTCAACATATAGCACTTTTTGAATCTTCACAACACCGTTATCGAGCATTCCATATCCTCTGACGTGGCCTTCGGCTTCAGAATTTGCAAATCTAACTGCTCCGGCAGACTCCTCCACATAGTTATGCAAGAGGTGCTTGAATCCTGTCATGTGGCGTGAACATCCGGAATCTATTACCCACAATCGACAGGCCTGCAAAAGAGACAATTAGTTTTGCTTAGGCACCCATATCAAGATGGGTCCTTCGCGGTTAGCATCAAGCAATTCAGGAATATCCTCAGGTTTGACTTTTACTCGCCATTCATAACGCGGTTTTGGAACCCATTTCCAAACCATCTTAACATCTAATTCCTGAAAGTGCTTTTTAGAAGTAGGATTTGCAACCTTAGCTCGATACACTTTAGGTTGTGCGGAAGAATTAGAATTAGAATTAGAATGCATTTTAGCTTTTCTCTTACTCTGTTTGGACTTTGGAGGGGAGTAGTATTTGAATGAATTATCCCAACAGTGTTTGCAATAAAGATTCTTTCGAGAAAAATTCATAAACTTAGATTTATCGGAACAAATCTTACATTCATGTTTATCAAAAGAAGTACTATTCAAAATAACATTGTCTGTAGGACAACTACTAGAATTCAAACTATTCTTTTTATTCAAACTAAGATCTTTATTCTTCTTACTCCTCCCAACTCCATTTCCTTTTATATCTGAAACAGAAACAGGAACCTTGTTAGTCTCTAACTTAGAAGGTGGTTCTTTTCTAGTGCTCTTTGAAGTCTCACCCTTTTCAAAAATACTTGGTGGATATTCAGGACTATCAGAGTAAACAACTGAAGGTTTTGTAGAGGCATCAAATTCTGGATTGGTTTTTACCTTCCGGCTTGGATCATTTAACATCTGTTTTTCATTTGAAGCATTTTTAAACAAAGTAATTTTCAAATCATTGATCTCAGTGCAAAGCTCTTGATTTATTTTTAAAGACTTTTCAAGTTTATGTTTGAGATGAAAGTTTTCATCTTCAACCTCATCAAGAGATTGTTGCAACATATCAATTTGCTTCATCAATTCAGATGTATTACCATCCACAAAATTTGACCCCTTTAAATCAGAAACAGGATCAGAGTCTGATGTATTCATCATATCAGAGAATATCTCTTCAGTCATGGACTCAATAAACTCCGTTTTATCATTTTGAACACAAGATTCATCCGCGGTAGCAGTAACTTCTTCAACCTCTTCAGGAAGTAAAGGTTTAGAAGCAATGGGAGTTGAGACTGATGGTATAGTAGATGGATCAACATCCGATTCATACTCATCAAATTTGCATGCAGTCTCAGGTAGAACTGTGTTGGTGCTCACTGATTCTTTAGAAGGTGTGGTAAATAGTGATTCAAACTCAGTAAATTCGATCTTTCGAGTTGCATAGCTTTCGTTCAAATCACCATATGTAAAACCAACAGATTTAAAAAGATTTTGAGAATCAGTGTCACCAGACTTGTTCTTTCCCATTTCTTCTTGACCTTTGGTCTCTTCAGAAGGTTTAGGAGAACTTGCTTCAAACAAAAGTAGCGCGAATGTCAGGAATGGGTTTTATTGCGGAGCCAAATTTATCAAAATTATATAGGTGCTCCGGTGCCTTTTTCAAAATTTCATTAATTGGCACACCCAAACCTGGTTTAAGTTTGTAAAACCTTTCGTCTTGGAGTTTATTGGTCAACAGATTTAATGTCTGTTCAGTCTGACCTCGTTTCATGTTAATGTCCTCCAGTTGCTTTATTTTGGTGTAAGCTTCATTTCTTTCTTTATAACAAACTTCAAATTTGATTTGAAACTCACCCTTTTCAGCATTAAGATTCACAAGATCTATTTCTAAACCAGATATTTTTTCTTTTAAAGACTCTTTTTCAGCTTTTAAATCATCTTTTTCCTTTTCCTTTTCTTCCACAACAACTTTTAAAATAGCATTTTCATCACGAAAGCTTAAAACAGATTGATGTGCAGAGCTAAGTTTGCCCTTCAGTAAAGCAAATTCATCTTTCATGCCATGTATTTGGGCCATTAAAGATTCAATAAGTTCAGAATTTTCACTTACCTCAGAGTTTGCTTCTTCGGATTGTGTCTCAGAGTCTTCATCGTCACCTTCCAGCTTTGCCATGTAAGAAACTTGGGTGAAATGTGCTTGCTCCTCGTCATCAGAACTTTGGAACAGCCAGTTCTCTTCTTCAGCCATTAGAACTTTTCCTTCTTCAGCTTTCTTGGCAATCAGTGACTTTCTTGAGTAGTACTCTGAGTTCTTCACTTTCTTGAATTTGCAGTCCCTTGAGAAGTGCCCAAATTTGCCACAGTTGTAGCATCTTCCTGGTTCATCCTTTCGTTCTTCTTGCTTCTCCTCTCTCTTTCCTTCTCTTCTATCTTCCTTCCGATCTTCTCGTCCTTCCTCTCTCTTTCCATGCCTCGGCTTGTATCGCATCTCAGACTTCTCTTTCTTGTATCCATCATACTTTGGCTTTGAGTAAAATCTTTTCTTGCCAAAGCTCTTCTTGAATTGTCGCGTAATGAGAGCCAAGTCTTCAGAGAACTTTTGAATATCCGGATCAGAATCAACTTCCATTTCTTCATCGCTTGAATCAGAGTCAGAGTCAGTAACTTCAGTAACTAGAGCTTTAGATGTCTTTTTCTTCGACCTTGCAGAGGATACAGAACCTTTCCCGGCTATGAGAGCCACAGAATCCTTCAGATGATTCGACTCATTGTTAATGGATCTCACCTCATCCTCATGTTGAGCAAGAGTAGAGAAGATATCAGTGACATTTTCTTGAGCCATATTCTTCGACATCTGGAGGTTTATAGCAAAGTTCTTCCATTCTGGATTCAGATTCTTGATGAACTTGTAGTTTATCTCAGAAGCAGATTTGGAAATGTTGTTCCTCCGCAAGTCATTGAGGATAATTTTGTACCTATTGTAGGTATCTAAAAGCATCTCTCCTTCTTTTGCATGAAATCCCTCGTAAGCATTTATGCACAGATTCTGCTTAGCTTGAATAGAAGCTTCACTTCCTTCAAACTGCCTTGCTAGTTCATCCCAGATTCCTTTAGCAGTGCTCTGACTGTCGACACGATTGTAGATGTCGTTTGGAATTGCCATCGTCAGATAGATTAGAGCCTCTTCTTCTAACTTGAGCTGGTCTTTCTGCTTTTCAGTGAAGAACTGAACAGGTTTAGGAATCTCTCTGTCAGGGATTTCAGGAGAGGAATCTGTAGCAGGTTGACCCTTTACTGTGATCATTGGAGTTTTAGGACCTTCAATGATTATTGTCATGAACTCTCTGTTCTTGTGATTCAGAAACTGAATCATTCTGGTCTTCCATTGTCGATACTCATTTGCCACAAGGACAGGAGGTTTGACTTGAGAACCCATCGAGAGAAGCTGATTCGACATCTTAGCTGTACGGTTAGTAAATAGACTTTTCTGTACCAAGACAACCAACTAGATGAGATCGTTAGAATCAAAATGAAAACCACACTAAAAAATTTTCAGAAAAATAAATTCCCGAAAATAATTAAATGCATTCTTTTCAATCAGTATAAAGCTTCAAATAATAATGAACAAAAAGAAACAGTTGATCTCGAACAGAACTTTGTCCCCCTTCGCAGACTTAGCACGGGGGGTCCCCCTTCGCAGACTTTGAGAGGCCATATTACAGTTTGCAAAAATCGACCGGGGAAGTGCAAAGACCGGTAAGATGTAAGACCGGAAACTCGTTCGACCGGGGAAGTGCAAAGACCGGTAAGATGTAAGACCGGAAACTTGTTCGACCGGGGAAGTGCAAAGACCGGTAGAATGCTTAGACCGATAGTGCTTAGACCGATAATGCTAAGACCGGATGGTTGTTCGACCGACACTATGCTTCGATCGATACTATGTAAGACCGGAGTGGACAGTGAGTGTACCGGTCGAATGCTATAGACCGATAAAGGTATTCGACCGGAAGTGGACTTAGACCGATAGAAACAAAGACCGATATGTTCGACCGGAATGTTCTTAATTTACCCAGAACGATGAACAACCCAGAAAGATCAACCCAGAAATCACAAAAATCACTTAAATTGAAAGCAAAAATCAGACTTTTGTACCCAGAAGCATGTATCGAACAGTATTAAATCAAAATCAAAGATTAATTTCAACTTTCATGCATCGATTATGAAGAACACAGTGTTAACTTTTCACGAAACCAGAAAACTCAAAATCACAGATTCAATCACTTGTTAATCCACAATGCAATTAATCTATTAGATACTGTTCACTAGCATATATCGCATCTATTCATATCGATTTTAACCATAAAAGCATGTTAATTTACGAAATCAATTTTCACTTGATGAACAGTAAAAAAAAATTTCGATGAACAGTAACTTCGCATGAATAGTGATTTTCGATGAATAGTGATTTTCGATGAATAGTAATTTTTTTTTTTTTTTTTTTTTCTTTTGGCTCTGATACCACTTGTTATCCCAGATTTATCTAGTTGGTAAACAATCAATCAAGTAATCAAGCAACACAATAATAATCGAGAGATATAAAGATTAATAATAACGTACCAATCCCTTGAATAAACAATGAAACCCTTGAGTGTTCTTGATACCCTTTGAATACAGAGAAAACTTCACCTCACTCTATTATGATTATGAAAGTAATTGTGAGGATTCTTACCTAAAATCTAATAAACTAAAACATTAAATACCCAGGCTTTTAGGCCTAATGGGCTTATGGGCTTGAGGCCCAATAGCTTATAACTATTAGCTTATTACACTTTAAACCCTTTAACTATAACTATCAAACAATTACAGTTTAGACCCTCTAATTTAACTTTAGCACAATTGCAGTTTAAACCCTTAACTTTAACTTTAATCTTGAATACAATTTATGATCCAACAATGTATGTATGGCATATGGATGCAAGTTGTCATCCAACACTTGGAGCCTAAGAAGAAAAACATGTGGTCCATATTTAATCTTCATATATAACATATATATAATGGTGATTTGTATAGCATCAAGAAAAACATAAAGTTTTTCAACATGATATACCATCCACATCTAATGTACTCCCTCTGGCCCAAAAAACATAAGGAAAATATTTTATATTTTGGGTTATCCCAAAACATTGCAACATTTCCTTTTTCCACCAAAGTTTCCAATCCTTTTTGCCGTGTTAATTATTAACTTCTATTATGATCCATGATTATGTTTTATTCTGCTTTGATTTTGAATGTTATCTCAAGGAATGCTGCTCCCTTCCCTTTGAAATATTTCACTCCTTGTGTAGTTCAGATGATAGATCGGTCATTTTTCTTTCAACACTTAATCCAGACTAAAAAGTAAATTAGTAATTCATATAGCACCCAAAATAAACAACAATTTATTTTAACCAATTTTTAGCAGCTTAACAGAAACAAACATGAAAAAAAAAATGCCTCTTAGCATGAAGTAATTAGACATTTGATTGGTGGTGACCTATTTTTATCAAACTGTCTACAAACCTTGCCTCTTTTTTCTTTTCTTTTTTTGGTAAGAGAGAAATAGGATACCCCCATACAAGAATAAGTTCAGCTAAGATGTTTATTTAGATATAACCTTAAGTTTGTTACCTAGACGGTTCTGCTCATTTTTGGACAGATTAATGGCTTTGTATTCATAATCAATGTATTCATAATCAAGTCCTGTTGGCAACCCACAAACAACAGAATTTAAATGGTATTAGTGGCACCGTATTCAGTTTTAGAATAAATAATTGATCAAATAACATAACCTTTTAAGTTGAGAGCAATACGAACACTAAAGGCAGGAGGGTTCATGAAAAAAGAATAAAGTTGCAGCTTCTTTGGCAAATCTTCACCATTAGCCGTGGTCTAGGCCATAAAAGTGTGAATAGGTTAGTTAGTGTAAAGATAGAGATAGAAAGAGAGATAGAGATAGGGACGTACCATAACCATATCGAACTAAAGCATAAATGCCAATACTTCTAAACCAAGAGGACGATGATTGAACTTAGATATGTAGATTTCGAGCAATGGACAGCAGCGAAACTTCGTCAACGCTCGAGGAGTTGGTGATTCTACACGAAAACGCTTTATTCAAAAGATTGTTTCTGGAAACTTTTCTTTCACCAAATTTGCGGTTTTGCACAATGGTCAAACCCACACTCGATTATTGCTACCTCATCCACCCACATAACCTACACAATTTCAAGGGTAAATTGCATGAAAATGTAATATACTTTGTTTTGATTCCTATTTTGGGTAACATACTTCCAAAACTTTCATATTGGTAACTGACATGTAATATCTCAAACATTTAAGTACCTGAGTGACTTGTTTAACCATTAACCAAGTTATTTTGATGATGTGGCAAATGACATGTCATACAACTTATTACTATTCGATGATATGGATTTATTTCATTTGGGTTTGGTAAAAAAAACAAAAAGTTAAAACAAACATTAATATAACCTAGAGCAATCCTAGATCCAAACAAAAATCCACAAGCCACACCAATTTTTTGTTTTAACTTTTATTAGTTTTCTTCCATAGGGCGTCTTAGTAGCCATCGTTCTTGTTTTATGACAATTTTCTCTATGAAACCCTATTATCAACTAGTATACACCGCTAATGAACAATGTTTTGATACTCTTACTCAAGCTCTGTTAACTTCTCCATTCTTCTCCTCACGCAAAATCACATCACACATTTATCAGACATTTGTTGTTCTTCAGCTATGAGTCTAAATCGTAAATGTTGTTTTCCGACGATATTTGTTGTTCTCCGACGATGAGTTTGTTATTCTCCACATTGTTTCAGAACTTGCATAGTTGGCTTTGCCTGCAAATGGATGGGGTTCTTTATTGCTTTAGGGGATTCATCATTGATTTAGGGTTTTTTGATTTTGGCATTTCTTCATTGATTTAGGTTTTTTTTTTATTTAGGCGTTTCTTCATTGATTTAGAGGTTTCTTCTTGACTATAGGGTTTTGAGAAATTGATTAAGGGTTTTATTTTGGGGTTTTGACTTTAGGGTTTGCGAATTTACATTTTGAATTTGCTTCTGCATTTGGTTGATGTTAATGTTATGGGTTAATGAACTTGAATGTTCATGTTTTTATAAAAAAAAATTGAAATTAAAATAGTATTAAAATTTTAATGAAGAGAAAGTTCACAAGCAATGATGTTTGTGAATTTTTGTTTGTATATGGTTTTTATTAGGACGATATTATTTTGTTTGTATTTTCTTAATAATCCAAATGAAAAAAAAAGTCTAATAAAAAAATTAAAACAAATTTTCTTAATAAAATAAAACCACATTATTGTCCATATCATCAAATAGTAATAAGTTGTATGACATGTCATCTGCCACGTCATCATAGTAACCGGTTAATGGTTAAACATGTCACTATGGTACTTAAATGTTTGAGATATTATATTTCAGGTACTAAAATGAACGTTCTGAAAGTATGTTACCCAAAATAGGAATCAAAACAAAATATGTTACCTTTTCATTCAATTTGCCCTAAAATGCCCCAATTTCAACTTCAACTCGACCTTACACTTTTCTTTTATTGTTTATCAGGCATCTCCAATACAATCATTATAAAAATAACATTAAAAACATTAAAAATAATATCCCTTAAACACAAAAAAATTCCTGTTTCAACGACACACTAAAAAAAACACTAAAAACATCTTTAATATTATAATAATAATAAAATAATATTATATAATGTATTATACTATTAATCTATATATAAAATGTATAAAAGTTGAATAAATTATCATTATTTAGGGTTTACCGGGTGTTTGGGATTGCTTATTTGAGGTGCTTTTAGCTTATTGCGATTTGGCACCGGAGATAAGCACTTTTGAGTGTTTGGATGAGGAAAAATTAAAATGCCTTATAGCGGTGCCAAACCGCTGAAAAACACTTTTTAATAAGTCATTTAGTTTTAACTTATCAACTTATTTGAAAAGTGCTTATCACTTTTTTGGTTATTTTATATGTATAAGCAATCTCAAACACATTTAAATAACAAATTATTGGCTTATTACGTTTTGGTACCACAATAAGCTAATCCAAACACTTTTTTAAAAACTCCGGTTTCACACTGCATAAGTTGATAAACACTTTTTAAAATAAGCATAGGTTGTTTTAAATAAGCAATCCCAAACACCCGCTTAGAGCCCTACTTTATTAGTCTTCAAATATAGATGTCACTTTTATTGACCTCCATTTTTTGTGGGGTTGGAGAGGAAAACACCTTCATTTTTGTGATTTTATTGTTGAGTTAGAGATTGTCTAAAGATATTCAACCTAACCCAAAAATACTGTATACAAATCATATTTAATAATATTTTATCATATATAATAATAATTATTATTTTTAATTTTAAGTATTAAAATAGACTAAACAAACTATTTCATATTTTAAAAAAGAAATATAAATACATAAAACTTACCATACAATTAAAAATAAATAAAACAAGTCATAGAAAGAAATACAAAATTACATATATAAAAGACATAAATAACCATAGTTAATTATCAGTGTCAAATATTTGTCATATGCTCAATCACATCATTTTTCAGAGTGTTGTGAGCTTTCCTATTGCGAAGTCGTTCTCTATTAGCCATATAACGGGATAGGTTTGCAATCCGCTTAGCAGAGTATTCAAACGATTGACCATCATCTTCTGCAAAGCTTCCTTGTGGTCAATTTGTGGGCATGTCGTTAAGATATTCAGTAGGATCATAATGATTTTGGTATGTATCTCGTTCGTCTTCAACTATCATACTATGCATGATGATACAAACAATCATAATTTGTCCCATTTTATGTTTGTCCATTACAAGATATGGGCATAGAAGAAATGCAAAATGCGCTTGTAGAACTCCAAACAGGGGCGGAGCCACCTTAGCACCAGAAGGTCCCCATAGGCTGCTCTGGAAGAACGATCGCTCATAAGTCACAACACGTCGATAGAATGGGAGCTTGAACGATGAACGCTTGCTTATTTACTTATATCAAAAAGATGTTCCAATGAAAACTCATAGAGGTCACTCTTAAATCTGTAAAGGTCGAATATCATCAATATATAAATACTAGCAATGTGCCCGTGCAATGCACCGGGTGAGCAAGGTAAATGAAAAATAAAAAGCTTCGTGCTTGTAGTTCAGTTGGCAAAGGGGGTTGAGAAACTTTGTTCAAATACACAACAGGTTCAAGTTCAAATTATGTGGGAGATGGCTTGAATCCCTCCGTCAACCTCGATCGCTATGTCAATTCTGAAATGTCTCCTCACATGTGGTTGCTAGGTGTGGATTTCATATGGGTCGATCGGGTTACCGATAATCAACCTTTTACTCAAAAATAGAAAATGAAAAATTAATGTAATTCTTCGTTAAAAGAAGTTTATGGGGTAAATTTATGTTTATTGAGCATTATTAGGGCTAAATATGTATCGGTTAGTTTCTTTCAAACGTGACACTTTAAAAAGTTGTACCAAAGTGGTTATAACATGTACCTTTGAAACATGCACTAATCGGCGTGAGCACAAAATTTTCTATCACGTTGTTATGTATATCCTTTATATTTTAAATAATCACAACAAAGCTATACCTCAAAGTCATTGTAAATCCATAACATCAAAATGAACACCCCTATATAGAGAGAGAAAAAAACATGCAGAATTTTATTAAATCAAAAGAAAACTACAAATACATAAACATTAGTATATAATTATAACCACTTTAACTTTTTTTTTTCTATTGATATGCCCGTTAACATGCCTTATCACCATATATCTATGAACAAAAGCAATCTTACGAACATGAAGTTGCATTTTCTAATAAACATACAAAAATACTAATGGTAAAAACCACATATTCAAGCACAATTTGAAGTGTGAAAAATATTTAATCAAGATTGTGAACATGTAATGAATGCCTTCATTCACAAGTTTGTCCATAATTTCTGAGAAATCAATTACAAGCTTACAAGTTAGAACGATCTCAACTCATGATTCTTATTTATGAGTGTTAAATCAGATTCTCTGGTTACCTTCGATCAAGACCTGCAAATACGATATTAAAGAAAAATTACCCCATTATTGTATAATTAAAGTAAAAAGATGGTCATTTTGTAGTTAAATAACGAAAAGTGGTTCCACAGATTGAATGCTTCATACGGTTTAGTTGTTCATCTTCAGCCGCATGCTTAGTATCATCTGTGCATATTTGACAGAAATAATCTGTCTCAGCTCATCTTGTAACCCGATCATATGGGCCATCAATATAAATCAGGGATGAATGTATATGCACCTTCATCAACCATGGTAGCATCTTGTTTCTCTCTTTGCTTATTTGACAACAAAATTATGGTTATCAACAATTTTCAATTCTAAAGAAGCCTCAAGTAGACAAATATAGTGACATATATATTTACCAACTATGTAGTCATCATCAGAAATGCTAGCCTGTATAAAGCTTCTAAAATAGTTGTGTGTGAAACTCAAGATGAATGTATTTGGCACTTCACTCACTATATCAGCTTCACTATTCTCATTTCTCTGCATTGAATCATCTCCCAAACTCACACTATCGTCTTCGCAAGGATCTAGCAAAATTTTGACCTGTAATGATCAAAAAATTGCAAACTAATTATTGCTTTAAACTATAAAATCTAGTTTACTATTGCCCTCATAATTCCTTACCTTCAGACATAATACAAAATGCTTGTTGTTGACATTGCCAACATCCATTCTCGAAGGAATTTTGATCCATGGATGATGGGCTTCTTCCGAAGTAGTGCTAGTTGTTTTAAGATTACCTCTTGAGCATTTTGGTTCTGAATGAAGCCAACGAAAATTAGAGATGATGTGAAAAATCTCAAAGGAATACAAAAAAATTGTTAAAGCTTACGCACCCGAATTGAAGTAGCAGCCTGTTTACAAAATAAATCAGGCCAAATGTTTGGAACATCATGTATATCGAGAATATTAGCAGCCTGTTTACAAAATAAATCAGGAAAAATGACACAAAAGAACAACTACAGCCTACACAAGATTACAACATGGTGTAAACATCAACTTACATATACATGGCAAAATTGTGAAAGCTTCTGCTTTGAAAACATCCAGGGATCTACCCTTACAAAAAATGACCTGCCAACTTTTTGAGTTATTAAGCTCTCTAAAGTTTCATCTCTATTTACATACAAGATTGATTTAAAGCATGAAATTCTTTATGCAAATTAGAAATGAAAGAATCCTTTCTCTATGTACAACTCATTCATATATAGTGTTCATTAGGAGGACCTAGTTGTGAGTAGACTTGCACCTCTCACTTGATAAAGTTACTATGCATCTCTATGGATCCCAAGTTAATACAACAGATCAGAAGCAACAATACCATTAACCGCTAAACCATAACTAATCAGATTTAACCAAAAAAAGTTATTTACTTTCACAAGACTAAAATACCGGCAATATAGGATTCGATGTTATCTAATCCTAAAAACACAAATACTGAATCAAGAACTGCAGTAATAATCACTTGGTATAATCTTTTCTTTGAAGTCAAAAGCATGTAAGAACTTGTATTCCACTACAACTACAAGCAGAGCAAACAAATGTCCAGAAGCTTTGCATACATATTAAGTTCCTGTTTAGTTAATAACATTAGATAAAATAGGAAATATTTCTGCTTATGTTTTAGTTTTTGTAAAGAAATATTTTTTGCAAAACTTGTAAACCACAACCATACGTTCCAAAAACTCTAAATGAGATAACAGGTGATGCTAGGCTACTCAATCCATTAAAGCATTAAATTTATTCAAAAGAAAAAGATGGCTAAACTAATGGCAATGGGAAATAACTATTACCTTAAAAATGGGGAGAGAAATATGTACAAGCATCCAAACGGCCATCTGGAGACAGAGATTCATGCTACATTGTGAAGTTTGGCATATCTACTACAACAAAAAAGCTATATTTCAAATTCATTACTACTGTATACCAAATGTAAAATGTATAGTTACCATAGGTAATGATAATTACAAAGCTACATCCATGCCTCCTTGAGAAACAACCAACTTTATTAAAAAGTTAGCATACCTCATGCATATCACAAATTGTGAATTTGTGATTACATACATACACAAGTTATATTTCGAATAAACTGAAATACACAGAGAGCACTCCATACCAATTTATTCTTATATCTTAAGATTCAAAGTACAAATGGAGTAATAAGCAAGATGCAAGTGATGCTTATAAACTTGAAGTAAATTAATACTACCTCAGCTAAAATGGTGGGAACCACCATCAAGTACGAACGATTTGTTGTGCTGCTACCATTGTGAGGGTTGGAATAAAGATGGAAGTTGCTGATAAAATATGTTAGGGCTGTCCAAACTTCTCTTCAATCAATAACACAAATTGAATTGAGAAATTACCCTACTTATAATCAAAATTGAAGAGCGTAACGAGGTAAAGTTTAATAAATATAGTTATATATGAAATTTGAAAAGGTGACAACAAGCTATTAACAAATCAACCCGACATGATCTAACTCGTATAGAAAAATCATTACCTGTTTGACCCAAATCCATCTTGCTCTATATAACACATCCATTTTGCTTCCTATAGAATATAGGTTAAAAGAAAAGCACATACGGGATGAAAATGAGACATATATGATATGTTTGATGGATATAAAGAGTCAGTCTCCCCATGTTGTGATCCTTATTAACAATATCAAAATAAAACTACAATCACTCATATGATCGAAAAGCCGATTTAACCAATTTTCAGTTTATCTCAAAAAATTCTCTTGTCTCATTTGATCCATAGCCATCAATGTAGCTGCCATTGCTATTGTAGATAAACGATTTCCCATTATATTCATATATCTACATGTTTATCGTAATAAGTAATCAAATAAATGCCATGAATCAGCCCCCATAAAAAGAAGTTTCAAACTAATAATGATGATGAATGCAAAAATTGTAAAAAAATAAAATTCAGGAACTTGCCTTTTGTTGTAACAAAGCGGATTTTTCTAGTTAGAGGCACATATTGTCTCTTTGGAGATTTTGTGCAGACAAAGAGTCATTAAATGCATTCTCAATCCAATGTGATCATACCAAAAGATCCAATCTCTAGATCAGACTACTCTCATAGTTGTCCTCTTCCATCAGAAACTTATTTAACACCGAAATATTGCATTCTTCCATCCCTGCGGCCAATGACAAACAATCCACCAATAGCAATCAGATGGCCAAATGCTTATCACATCTCATCCAAATAAAATCACATCATATTTTGGCTTGATAATGTGTATCATTAAGTCCCTTTGAAAGGAATCGATCAATGTATATGAATTAGAAAAACTTACATCATTAAGTCCATTTGAAAGGAATCAATCAATATATATGAATCAATGATCTTTTATGTGAATAAATCAGTGTGGAACTGGAATCAGAAAAATGCTCTGTTATGTGAATCAGTCAGCATTAAATCAACAAAGTCTTAACAAAAAAAATAAGTCTAATGAATAAATTCAACAAAGCATAGATGGCAGATTATATGGATTCCGGTCAAATGGCTCTAATCCAATCATGACGTTAATGTGATCCCGATCATTCCCTCTATCTAGAAACATTTGTAAGATGTTCTCTATTACAATATCCTCCAGCAAAGAAAACCCACACCAAACAGGAAAAATAAGCATAAGTTTTTTTAAATAAGCAATCCCAAACACCCCCTAAGTTTATTCAATAAGCTTAATTATTTTGCATCTCATATGAATAGTAAGCTTTAAGTTTATTCAGTGGCTCCTTATGAAGTATTTAGGCATTTCATCGAACATTTGATTTGCAACTTGGAATAAACCATCAACAACCTACAGCCAAAATTCTGGAAACCAAATTGTGAACCCAAGTTGAGAACCTAAATACAAAAATTAAAATCAGGAGTTAGGGTTTTTACCTCAAATTAAAACTGGACATGAGAAGGAGGAGTGATGATGCGTTTGAGAGAGAGAGAAAACCGAATACAAGATTGAGAACTCTGAACCCAAGCTCTTGATATATATGCACCATGGCGTGAAGAAAGAAGAAAAAGAAGGAATGGCATCTGACGTGAATAGCTTCAAGAAACGGTACTGGGTATGGCATCTGACGTTGAATAGGTAGAAGAAATGGTTTTGGGTATGGCTGTCCTGAAGAAGGTGTGGAGGTATGGTTTGTGTTTGTATCTATGGCTTCCTTGACACGATAAAGAAAGGACATTTACCTATTAATGAAACTTCTCTGCTTGGAGTGTTTGTACATCATGCATTAAATATTGTAATTAAGAGTTTTTTCATTTTTATGCTTTAAAGACTTATACTACATGCTTAATGAGTTGTGTTTAAGACATTTGGTGTAAACCAATATTAAGGTAGCATAGATATAATATTGTTATTTTTGCCTTTTTCATAATATTAACTTATATTTTAATTCTATTTTATACTGTGCTCTCCCTCCTATAAATTCCTGGCTCCGCCCTTGACTCCAAAATTCCAAATGCTCGTTCAACATCTTTTTTGACGGCCTCTTTATGTTGAGCGAACAACGTGTGCTTCCGGATATAGGGAGACGTAATTGACTTGACAAATGCCGCACATGAAGGATATATGCTTCGGTGAGATAATATGTCCAATCATTTCCGTGACCATTCACGGCGTAACTAACTTTTGGTGCTCGACGTGCCAATACGCCATAAAAAGTAGGAGATCGGTGGAGTACATTAATATCATTAAACAAACCTAATGTTCCAACTAAAGATATCCATAAATCTATGATGCAACGACTTTCAAAATGATTTTTGGCTTTCCACTTCTTTCGGCATATTGTCTAACCCATCCACTGGGACAAGTTTTTCATTCCAATGCATGCAGTCAATACTACCTATCATACCTGGGATCACGTTGACCCCCAACATAGAGTAGTCTTGTCAAATAATCTTCGTTAGGCTTTCTGAGGTACTCAAAATCATGAGATGACACAATCTACGAAGTTCATAAGAGCTTCTATTGTTGTGGATCCACTCATTCTCAAGTATTTGTCTACTGCATCAAGTGATATCCTATACACCAACACTCATGGGACCAATACATTTTTGCAATGGTGGAAGACCTTGTCTACCCATGGCATCAGGTCTTTGTTGAAAATATTCATCATTAGCAGTAACTACATCCACTATATGACAGAATAAAGGTCTTCTCATTCAAAATCGTCTTCGGAATATAACCTGATCATACGTCGGATTGTCGATAAACTAGGCATCCATCAAATGCGTTTCACCCATCTCATATCGCCTATCATGATACCACTTGATTTCTCCTAGAGGTTGGTCTCATATGAACAGATTGGATAAATTAATGAGCATATCCTCGATGATATGATCAAGTTGTTGGATTTCTTGAGCATCTCGTGATTTTCATTCATCAAATTCGTCAACTGATTATGGTGACGAGTTTTCATTGAGAGATATTAGTTTAGGACACAATTTTTAGTAGGGTGTTTGAGAAAAATTGTATGCATAAGTCTTTATTGAAAGACAACAAACATATAAGGAAAATTTTCAATCATCAGTAGGGGACAATTGTAACACCCTAAAAATAAGGGTAACAAAAATCCGAAAAAAACGGACATGTGGTATACAAAATATTGCCATAGCAAAAGCCTCCCAAAAATGGGAAAATATTTAAACCTGTTTAAATACAGTTGTAATATAACGGGAAATAGACAACAACCAACTAATCTAGTTTCTATGCTAGAAAGAAGATTACAAAAAGGGTGTCATCTATAGACCCAAAACGTCTTCACAAAAAGTGCGCCCAAATGCACCTTCCCCAAGCTCTCACCCAAGCGCAACTATACCTGCTTTGGTACGACACCACTAGAACCTGAGATACACATCGACAATAAACAAGTGGTAGGCCAAAAATCCTAGTGAGTTTGTACAAGAAATAACATATAAATCCAAATACAATTCTTATCAACAGTTAACCAGAGTTCATTAAATGTGGAGTCAATAGGGGAGACCCATAACACCAATCAAGTTTCACCCAAAGAGTCGATATACCTTGATGCCAACTACCACGAGTGACATCCGAAAGTCCCGGCACATCCGAGGACTACAACCATGGCATTACCCCGAATGGCGGAGATCTAGGTACATTCCATTACGGTGGCACCCAAGACTACCCCTAATACTTAAACAATAAGAATGAACATTTCCAAGTTAAGATGCAAGATAGTAGCAAGTAGTAGATTATGATGTGTATCTAGTTTTAGCAAAAGTTTAGTAAACTCACAATCTAGGTTTTTGATTAAAACCTAGAAAATAGGAAACCCTAGATTGAAGAGGTTGAAGCTTGGAGAAGAAATTTGTTGGACTTGAGAACTCTAGTAAATGCTCCCTTGATGTGAATAAATGCAAAAGCCAAAAACCCCAACAACAACTTGATTGGTATTAATGAGGGTTAGGGATTAGAGAAGAAGGGATCAGTTTTGAGGTCTCCAAAATCGCCAAAGAAAAAGAGAGAAGTGGAAAAATGAAGTCAAAATCGGTCAAGGATTCCATTTAAACTCTCAGACCCCGTCGACGACAGTGCCCGACGATAGTGCCATGGGCACTATCGCGAGTCACAATCGCGCCAGAACCCCCCACCCACGGTACAACTCCCGCGATAGAGATCGGCGATAGTGCCCATGTCATTATCGCGAGGTCACAGTCGTGCCACACACCGAACTCTTGGTACAAACGTCGCGATAGTGACATGCGACTGTGCCCTTGGCACTGTCGCGTGGCACTATCGCGCCACACGCCCAAAACCCTGAAAACTTGATACAAAACGATAACGAGCGCAAGGTCAGACATTCCAATTATGGTGTAACTCAAATAAATTTATGAAAATGGACTTATATGCATAAAAGGTTTCAGATTCTCAATTTACCACAATTAAAAGAGTGCGAGGAGTAAATACTTAGCTTAAATTTTCCGGGTGTTACAATCCTCCCCGCCTAATTGGGATTTCGTCCCCGAAATCTCACCCTAGATTAAATAGTTGAGGATAATGCTTCTTCATATCATCTTTGGACTCCCAAGTGACGTTAGCACCACGATGGTGTTTCCATTGGACTTTAACCATGGCTACATCTTTATGCCGCAACTTTTTCACTTTCTACTCTAATATCGCTTCAGGTTCTTCAACGCAACGATTTCCGTTATCTACCCGGATTTCTGTCAAGGGAATCACACTTTCCTCCTCAGCTAGGCACTTCTGAAGGTAACACACGTGAAAGGTAGGATGTATTCCATCCATCTCCGGTGGCAAATCCAACCGGTACGCTTGGAGTCCAATCTTCTCTAATATAGCAAAGGGTCCAAGGAAACGGGGGCTAAGTTTCTCGCGTTTTCCAAACCGGATAATCCCCTTCCATGGAGAAACTTTCAACATGACACGATCGCCCACTTGGAATTCGACTGGTCTTCTCTACTTATCCGCATAACTTTTCTGTCGGTCTTGAGCCGCCTTCAATCGCTCTCGAATTTCTTTCACTTTGTCTGTCGTTTCTTGAACTATTTCCGGTCAGGCGAATTGCTTTTTGCCTGCTTCGATCCAACAAACCGGGGTTCTACACTTCCGTCCATACAATGCCTCGAACGGTGCAATTCCGATACTAGAATGGTAACTGTTATTGTAAGAAAGCTCTACCAAAGGTAGGTGTGAGTCCCAACTACCTCCAAAGTCGATAACACACGACCTCAACATGCCCTTGAGCGTCTGTATGGTTCTCTCGCTTTGACCATCCGTTTGAGGATAGTAAGCCGTGCTCAAGTTTAATCTTGTGCCCAACTCTTTCTGTAGGCTAGCCCAAAAATTGGACGTGAATCGACTGTCCCTATCAGACACAATTGATTGTGGAACTCCATGCCTCGATACCACCTCGTCAATATAAAGCTTGGCCAATTTTTCCATTGGTAAGGTCTCTTGCTGTAACACCCTCAAATCTGGAAATAGCAACTGATTTAAAACTTTCTAAATACATCGATAAATGATACATTTCCAATCATAATTTATTATTTAACCTCAATGCACACATTTCATTCTATACATACAGTCTATAATAAGGACGGGTGCTACTAAAACCCAATAATAGTCACTATCTCCAAACTGCGGAAGACTTCACTGACTAATTACACTTGCACAAAGCTAAGGCTCAACTCTTCATAGCTGCTAGAACCAAACCCCAACTGGAACCTGATGCACATACCGGCAAATAAAAAGGTTAGGCTTAATTCCTAGTGAGCTCAAGAGTTTTCAACATATACAAATGAATCGTTTAAAGAAAGAAGAATGATATTAAATCATGATCTTTCAAAATGATATGCTCCACTTATGAAAATGACTCGTTTACCAATAAATATGCATTTTAAACGATAGAGACACCGAGTTAATCATTTAATCAAACCAAATTGTTTTACAGACTAAGACCCCAATATAAAACGTTCTTTCGTAAACTTAGATTTAACCCAGAACGTGCTCAAAATGAGAATAAAGAGAGGACTCCCAATTTTATAAAACACGGGTAAAATGTTATACCTCAAAATACCCAACACGGGTGGAACATGATACACAACTCATAAACCATAGATGAAAATATATATAAATAAATATTGTCGTGAACATGGATATTAGACCCAAACTCACACAACCATAAAATGGACGAATTCAAATACCGAAACATGGAAATGACGCATTCCATTCAAACCTTAATATACGTGGGAAAGACCCAATATTAAGGCCATCATTTATCGTCGACCACACAAACCAAAGTTGGTAAAAATACGACATTAACTTTTAAAAATACCATGGACCTACGACGGAGAGACCCGTATACATTGAGAATAGAGGAACATGCAAGTAGGCCGCCCATACAACTTCCTCGCATGTCATATAAACGTTTCCATCTTGGGTGGTGAGAACACGTGAATGGGGCCACCCGTGATGTTATTGGATTTTATCACATATCCCGGTCCTAGTTCCCATGCCATACCAGACATCACAATCCTCGGACCGTTTGTTGCCTCTTGCCATACTCCGTCGAGTTCCACCCCAAGGTCTTACGAACATGGATGCCTATCCAATCTAGACGAGTTTCAACTCAGCGGTTCGAGCCACCTACTGCCTACTCGCTAGCAAACCCAAGCGGTCACTAAGTGTAACCCAAAACACAGGCCTTACAAAACAGACATACTTACGTGCCTATGGATCCATTACAACACTGTCTAACATTACATGACTCTAATTGAAAGACCAAAGCTCCCAAAATATGTAACTCCCAATGGCATGAAATAATCGCCATCATACTCCAAAAATTCCACAACTGTTTTTAAACCGGACAAATGTCCTCAACACTCCATTTAGTCAAAACCGAGCCAACGACCCAACAGTTTACATGAATACCCAAATGAAAGTCGATATAAATATTGAAACACGTTTGACTAACTATTATGCAACCACGACCGAAAGTATAATTAACTAAAATCTCATCGTTGGTTGAGACAAACCATTTTCCAAATGAACTCATACCCTTATGTTTTCAAAATGCCTTATAACACAATAATATGCATTTTCTGAAAAAGGTTTATAAGATCAAATACACAAAATGACACTTACGTCAAGTGAACTCCAATTATATATGTAAAATCATCAAAGAAACATTTCCACATGATTTATTTATCAAAATACCCAAAGATCCCAAAATGGGTGTCTCAATATGTTCATAATACTAAACATTTCAAAATAACCAAAACTTATCAGCATTTATCAATTTAATGTAAAACACAAGCACTTTAAATTAAACATTTTGGCATGTACACCGTTTTCACAAATCAACTTGAACTCACCATGCTAATTTAGGCTAAATCTAGATTTTTACCCCACTTTGAGCTCCTTTGAAGAAACTTGAATCCACAAGTAACATTCTTCCAAAACCTAGATCCACAAGTTACAACCATAAATATACTTATTCCACCATAAATAATTGTTCCCCAAACATAGTACCCCAAAATCTCAACATATCACCAAAACCCTAATTTTGGTCTAATTCCTCCAAAATCATTAAGGGCAAAATTGAGAGGTGCAACCACTAGGAGCTCATCAAAAGAACATTTATAATCTATATAAAGGTTTAGAAAAAGGATAATGAACTTACCAAGTGGGTATTGTGTAAAACCCTAAGAACTCCCAAAAATCTCAAGGGTTGAAGATGAAAGCTTTGCCTTGAATCAAGAGGTGTACCCACTAGCATAGATGATGAAGAACTTCATCATTTTAGGAGAAGTAACCCCAAAATAAGCTAGGGTTCATGAGAGGGTGTGAGGGGTCGATTTTAGAGAGAGAGGAAGAAGAGTTGGAAATGAGAAATGGAGTGAAAAAGGGGTTGAAATATGATTTTAATCAACCAGGGGCCGATCGCGATTGTGCCCAGGGCACTCTCGCCAGGGCACTCTCGCGGAGAGTGTACCGTGGGTGGTACCACCCCCGCGACATTGACACGGCGACAGTGACACTTGTCACTGTCACGGGCACTATCGCCCAGGCTCCCCCGGGCTCTGAAATTGACCTTTTCGATACTAAGACCCTCGACACTCTTGGGGGTTTTGAATAATGTTTTCCCAACGCGAATCGCACCACTTCCAAGTTGCAAAGAGGTCCAGCTGGTCCTTACTTACCGAAAATCACGGGTGTTACAATCCTCTCAACCTTAAAAATGATTTCGTCCTCGAAATCTACTCCTCACACATGACATTCCATCGCCACCCTTAGAACTTATTTGGTTTCCTCGGTCCCCAAAGGACACAACACATCATATACCACACTAATGTCAACCACCCAAAACAACCGCTCCCCTTTCTAAGGGGTTGTCTATAAACCATTTCATCCTCGAGGTAAAACCCATTAACTTCTTAACGAAACTGCCACACTGATTTTCTGCGAAGACACCCACACCACGAATCCACCTTGATACCACACACCCATACTAAAGTGAACATCAAATCTTATTGGAGCGATTCCTAACCATGTAATCTCGGTCGCCTCCCAACCTTAGGCGACACGTACTACTTCACGGTAGCTTGTGACCTCAACTTCTCATCGACAAATCCACTACAGTTCTACATGTTTCTGAACCCAGAACCAAAGTTTGACATCAAACTCCAAGGAACATTCAACCTTCTTTTAAATTTCCACCACCAAGAGGCCAACATTCTCTTGATCTGACGGGGAAACTTTCAAACCTTCCAACGATTTGTTGACTTCAAAAGGGCAAGTTGACGCCTAAACCAACTGGTAATATCAAAAACGTGGACATCCCGCCCAATATTTCATTCCCGAAGTATTGTCGCGATAAAGTTGACACCTAACAGGGTGCTAAGATTCCTAATCTTACATTTCTAACCAACGAACCACAATACTTCCCTTGCTCATGCAAGCCCATCAAAACGATATACTAGCAACATATAACATGATGTCTAACAGTCTAACGACCCGACAAATCCAAACCAACCATACCTAGAATCATACAAGACCTTATCTGCAGGTTTACCGAAGCATAAAGATCATCTTTTAACTAACTAGGGGACAAAGTCTAATGTCTCCACTATTCTTGCATGACCCGATTAAAAAAACTGAAACCCAATTTCAAGGTTGACCACAAGTCGGATCATCCGACGCTTCAAATCCCAAGGACTCCTCCAGTCCAGAATTACAACTCATTTCACGATAGGGGTTTTAAATCTATAGCCCTAATGAGTTCAAGGTTTTCCGACTAGTATGCTAATTTGGAATTTGTAAAACCTTTGAATGCAAAAGTTTTATAAGAATTTATCATATGCGTAAAAATCTACTACCGATTATTCGTTAGGTTTCAAAATTGATCACCAACAATACACATATAAAACCATTTCCAAAACTCATTTGAATAACACTACGTTAATATAAACGGTAACAAAAGATGCGCAACAAAATTTTCAAACGGACTACCATGGTCCTAGTATGCATCAATTTATACTATGTATATGAAAATAATTTTCTGTACTATGACGTGTGCAATAAAAGTTGTACAACTCCCAAAAGAGGATTTCACAATTTCGATTTTAAAAACTTTTTCCTTTAAACCACAAAACGCCGGAGCATAAAATCCCCAACAAGGCCCATATACGTCCGTTTATTTCCCAAATTTAGCAACGCAATAGGAACGTAAATAAATTTTTAAATCAAGCTCAAATTTTGGGCCGCACAGATAAAACACACTAACCCAAAGCGGTAACTACAACAACATGCAAACCGAAATTTCATTTCATGCATTGCGGAAAACTCCTAACTGTAAAATTAATAACTGAAATATGTTCAGAACAAAAGTTTTATTCGAAATAATATAAATCTTTTATACGTTTACTCACACCAACATAATAATTTAATCCAAATACAATTAGTATACAACGAATGACACTTGAATATAGCCCAAGGATAAATCACGTGAAAATGAAACTTCCCTAAAACAACACGTGGGATGACATCTATTAACAAAACTTATAAATTAACGCACACAATAATGCATGTATACACGTTCCCAAATTTATCTACACGACGCAAAATGTCGTAAGATAAGACACCAAAAAATCCAACTGAATTTTCATAAAACTCATTAATGCTAAAAATCAAGTGGTGTCAAAATTTTCATTTCCCAACATAAAAAAAAACATAAGACGACAATAAGTCTAAAATGTCAAAATTCTAAAACCACAACGTACGATAAAGTGACCTTTTTAACAAAACTTTCATGAGACACGACGCCCAAAAAACTTGTAAATTTACACGCAATAAAATTAAAACTCACGCATCTCAAAGTACACTCACGCGCCCAAAACGTCGTAAAACAATATTCCATAATATTCAACACGACTCGTATAGACTAAAATTCCCAAGAAAATTCCGACTCAAAAACATGGGAACAACTCTTCCTTTAAAACCTTAACATATGTGGAGGAGATCCAATGTCAAGGTCAAAAATTCCACAGTTACTTTCCCAATACCTCAAACAACATTAAAAATACGGATCTTAAAATATCCAAAAATAGCGTTAGACAGGGGACGAGAATAAAGAGATTTTCGATAACAATTTACAATCACGTGCAACAAAACAACTTCATGTTTGCTTAAGCTCATGGTTTTAAAAGCTGATAAGTGTTAAATGTTTTACCATAACTTTATAATATAGCTCACTTTATGTTTTGAGAACATGAGAAACAGTTTATGCAAAGTCATTTTTGAAATAAATTTAGTGCATGAATTTGGTCGACACTCACATATTAGGATTACGCTTCCAAATTTCCCATTATACTATTGTCATCCGGAAGCATCAAACATATTAGAGCAATAATTCCACTAATTTGGGTGACTTACAAATTCTCCTCGAAATAGAATTGGTTTAACAACTTATAGTTCTAATCCAACCAATAATTTTGACTCAAGATGATCAAATTAATGCATTCATCGCACTTAACCATCACTCCAGAGTGACATTGCTATAGACATCAACCCTTCCTTAGATTACTCGCTTACAAACTTCTTTACTACCCCAACGGTCATCCCACCAAGGTAGTACAAGTGTGCACATGTAGCATGTAGGTTCACCATGACACTGGCCAGGTGCCATTATGAACCTGCCGTACATGATCATCCTCGCCATCCTCGACAAGTTTCCCATTTCTAGCGACCCAATCAACCCCAAAATATCTTATCTTATGGCACCTAATGAGGAACTTCATTTACTATCACTTATAAGAACTCTAGTTTGAGTCTAGGCATCCAAAAATCAATACCTAATTCTCTCAAACTTAAGCTCTGATACCAACTTGTAACACCCTCAAATCTGGAAATAGCAATTGATTTAAAACTTTCTAAATACATCGATAAATGATACATTTCCAATCATAATTTATTATTTAACCTCAATGCACACATTTCATTCTATACATACAGTCTATAATAAGGACGAGTACTACTAAAACCCAATAATAGTCACTATCTCCAAACTGCGGAAGACTTCACCGACTAATTACACTTGCACAAAGCTAAGGCCCAACTCTTCATAGCTGCTAGATCCAAACCCCAACTGGAACCTGATGCACATGCCGACAAATAAAAAGGTTAGGCTTAATGCCTAGTGAGCTCAAGAGTTTTCAACATATACAAATGAATCGTTTAAAGAAAGAAGAATGCTATTAAATCATGATATTTCAAAATGATATGCTCCACTTATGAAAATGACTCGTTTACCAATAAATATGCATTTTAAACGATAGAGACACCGAGTTAATCATTTAATCAAACCAAATTGTTTTACAGACTAAGACCCCAACATAAAACGTTCTTTCGTAAACTTAGATTTAACCCAGAACGTGCTCAAAATGAGAATAAAGAGAGGACTCCCAATTTTATAAAACGCGGGTAAAATGTTATACCTCGAAATACCCAACACGGGTGGACATGATACACAACTCATAAACCATAGATGAAAATATATACAAATAAATATTGTCGTGAACATGGATATTAGACCCAAACTAACACAACCATAAAATGGACGAATTCAAATACCGAAACATGGAAATGACGCATTCCATTCAAACCTTAATATACGTGGGAAAGACCCAATATTAAGGCCATCATTTATCGTCGACCACACAAACCAAAGTTGGTAAAAATACGACATTAACTTTTAAAAATACCATGGACCTACAACGGAGAGACCCGTATACATTGAGAATAGAGGAACATGCAAGTAGGCCGCCCATACAACTTCCTCGCATGTCATATAAACGTTTCCATCTTGGGTGGCGAGAACACGTGAATGGGGCCACCCGTGATGTTATTGGATTTTATCACATATCCCGGTCCTAGTTCCCATGCCATACCAGACATCACAATCCTCGGACCGTTTGTTGCCTCTTGCCATACTCCGTCGAGTTCCACCCCAAGGTCTTACGAACATGGATGCCTATCCAATCTAGACGAGTTTCAACTCAGCGGTTCGAGCCACCTATTGCCTACTCGCTAGCAAACCCAAGCGGTCACTAAGTGTAACCCAAAACCCCAGGCCTTACAAAACAGACAGACTTACGTGCCTATGGATCCATTACAGCACTGTCTAACATTACATGACTCTAATTGAAAGACCAAAGCTCCCAAAACATGTAACTCCCAATGGCATGAAATAATCGCCATCATACTCCAAAAATTCCACAACTGTTTTTAAACCGGACAAATGTCCTCAACACTCCATTTAGTCAAAATCGAGCCAAAGACCCAACAGTTTACATGAATACCCAAATGAAAGTCGATATAAATATGGAAACACGTTTGACCAACTATTATGCAACCACGACCGAAAGTATAATTAACTAAAATCTCATCGTTGGTTGAGACAAACCATTTTCCAAATGAACTCATACCCTTATGTTTTCAAAATGCCTTATAACACAATAATATGCATTTTCTGAAAAAGGTTTATAAGATCAAATACACAAAATGACACTTACGTCAAGTGAACTCCAATTATATATGTAAAATCATCAAAGAAACATTTCCACATGATTTATTCACCAAAATACCCAAAGATCCCAAAATGGGTGTCTCAATATGTTCATAAAACTAAACATTTCAAAATAACCAAAACTTATCAGTAGTTAACAATTTAATGTAAAACACAAACACTTTAAATTAAACATTTTGGCATGTACACCGTTTTCACAAATCAACTTGAACTCACCATGCTAATTTAGGCTAAATCTAGATTTTTACCCCACTTTGAGCTCCTTTGAAGAAACTTGAATCCACAAGCAACATTCTTCCAAAACCTGGATCCACAAGTTACAAAAATAAATATACTTATTCCACCATAAATAATTATTCCCCAAACATAATACCCCAAGATCTCAACATATCACCCAAACCCTAATTTTGGTCTAATTCCTCCAAAATCATTAAGTGCAAAATTGAGAGGTGCAACCACTAGGAGCTCATCAAAAGAACATTTATAATCTATATAAATGTTTAGAAAAAGGATAATGAACTTACCAAGTGGGTATTGTGTAAAACCCCAAGAACTCCCAAAAATCTCAAGGGTTGAAGATGAAAGCTTTGCCTTGAATCAAGAGGTGTACCCACTAGCATAGATGATGAAGAACTTCATCATTTTAGGAGAAGTAACCCCAAAATAAGCTAGGGTTCATGAGAGGGTGTGAGGGGTCGATTTTAGAGAGAGAGGAAGAAGAGTTGGAAATGAGAAAAGGAGTGAAAAAGGGGTTGAAATATGATTTTAATCGACCAGGGGACGATCGCGATTGTGACCGGCGATTGTGCCCAGGGCACTCTCGCCAGGGCACTCTCGCGGAGAGTGTACCATGGGTGATACCACCCCCGCGACATTGACACGGCGATAGTGACACTTGCCACTGTCGCGGGCATTATCGCCCAGGCTCCCCCGGGCTCCGAAATTGACCTTTTCGACACCAAGACCCTCGACACTCTTGGGGGTTTTGAATAATGTTTTCCCAACGCGAATCCCACCACTTCCAAGTTGCAAAGAGGTCCAGGTGGTCCTTACTTACCTAAAATCACGGGTGTTACACTTGCATTGCAAGGAAATACGCACTCTTGGTTAGACGATCCACAATCACCCATATAGTATCATAACCCCCCAAAGTCTTTGGTAGCTTTGTCACGAAATCCATGGTGATATTGTCCCATTTCCACTCGGGAATGGCCAACGGTTGGAAACTCCCGTACGGTCTTTGATGTTCCGCTTTGACTTGAAGACACGTGACACACCTCTCCACGCAATTGGCCACGTTTAGTTTCATTACCGACCACCAATAGTTCAACTTTAAGTCTCTATAAAACTTGGTGCTACCGGGATGTATAGAATATTTTGACTTATGTGCTTCTTCTAGAAGTAACTCCCGATTTCCACCAAATTTTGGCACCCAAATTCTCCCTTGAAATAGTTTAAGTCCTCGACTATCTTCCGTCAAAAGTCCACTTTGATTCACCATCACCTCAGATTTGAGATTTTCTTCTTTGAGAGCTTCCATTTGACATGTCTTTATGCTCTCCAACAAACTTGATACCACATCGATTCTAGTGAGGGATAATTTGACACCACCTTCAGAGCTCCTTCGACTCAACGCATCCGCCACCACGTTGGCCTTACCGAGATGGTAGAGCAAATCACAATCGTAATCCTTTAGTAGCTCAAGCCACCTTATTTTCCGCATGTTGAGTTATTTTTGGTCGAAAATGTACTTAAGGCTCTTGTGATCGGTAAACAGAGTACACTTCGTCCCATACAAATAGTGCTGCCATAATTTCAAAGCAAAGACCACCGCCACCAACTCCAAGTCATGAGTCGGGTAGTTCTTCTCGTGGTCCTTTAGTTGACGCGATGCATAAGCTATCACTTTTCCCCATTGCATTAGTACACACCCTAGACCCATCTTAGAAGCATCGCTATACACTATGAAGTCATCTGATCCCTCGGGCAGGGATAAGATAGGAGCTTCACACAACCTTTTCTTGAGCGTTTGGAAGGCTTGATCTTGCGCATCGGTCCAAAGAAACTTGACATTCTTTCTTGTGAGTGAGGTGAGCGGCGAAGCTATCTTGGAGAAGTCTTGAATGAAACGCCTGTAGTAACCTGCCAACCCTAAGAAACTATGGATTTCCGTCAGACTCGTTGGCGGTTCCCAACTCATCATTGCCTCTATCTTTGTCGGGTCTACCTTCACCCCGTCTTCAGACACCACGTGGCCCAAGAATTGCACTTCTTGGAGCCAAAACTCACACTTCGAAAACTTTGCGTACAACTTCTCTTTTCGGAGAACTTCTAGTACCTCTCACAGGTGTTTCTAATGCTCGACCTCATCCTTTGAGTAGATCAGGATGTCGTCGATGAAGACAATCATAGACTTGTCCAAGAAAGGGCGACACACGCGATTCATTAAATCCATGAATACGGATGGAGCATTGGTCAAGCCAAACGACATCACCAAAAACTCGTAGTGTCCGTATCGCGTTCAAAAAGACGTCTTTGGAATGTCCTCCTTTTTCACCCTCACTTGGTGGTAACCGGACCGAAGGTCAATCTTTGCAAAGCATCCCGCGCCTTGGAGTTGATCGAAAAGGTTGTCAATGCGAGGTAAAGGGTACTTGTTCTTTACCGTAACATTGTTCAATTCCCGATAGTCGATGCACATACGTATGGACCCATCCTTCTTCTTCACGAATAAAACTAGTTCTCCCCAAGGTGACGAGCTTGGTCGAATGAATCCCTTCTCAAGAAGTTCTTGAAGTTGCATCATCATCATCTCTCGCATTTCTGTCAGGGCCAAACGATAGGGTGCACGAGCTATAGGAGCCACTCCCGGAGTGAGGTCGATTTGGAACTCCACTTGTCGTTCCGGCGGTAACCGGGTAACTCTTCCGGAAATACGTTCAGATAGTCTTGTACAATCTTCACGTCCCCCACCGACTTCTTCTCTTTCTTCGCGTCCACCACGTAAGCCAAATACGAAGGGTAACCCTTCGCTAGAAATTTGCGGGCCTTAAGAGAGGAGATGATAGGGTTACTTCTCTTCCCTTTCTCCCCATAGATGGTAACTACACCGTTTCCCGGCAAAGGCACTTGGATCATCTTTTTGGAGCAAAAGATGTCGGCCTTATACCTCGACAACCAATCCATGCCTATGACTACGTCGAACCCCCTATAGCCATAGGTAGCAAGTCTACTCCAAAGGGATTCCCACCGATCTCTAAAGTACAATCGCAAAAACGATATCGGATGATCACTTGATCCCCATTAGCTACTTCTACTACTAATGCATCGGGAAGGATACTAATAGGAGTGACGAACTGTTTACAGAAAATATTTGATACGAAAGAACACGTAGCACCCGAATCAAACAAAACACGAGCGGGCAAGGAGTTTACTTGGAACGTACCCGAAACAACATCGGCGGTCTCCTTTGCCTCCTCGGTAGTCATCCGAAATGCTCTACTTGGCTCTCTCGACGGTTGTTCGACTCGTGCCGTCGACCCAAAAGAACTTCCACGGTTTCCACCCACAGGCTTTGGGCAATCCTTCTTTATGTGTCCCGGTTCCCGACATTCGAAACATACTGGCCCCCGGATAGGGGACTCTCGAATGACATGACCCTTCTTGCCGCACTTAGCACATTCGACAGGACCCGAGTGAGATCTTGGATTTCATGGGCCATAGTGCTTAGTCTTGCACTTGTGGCACCATCGATCTTCATGACGATTGTCCCCAACTCTTCCACTTACAAATGGCTTAGATTGACGAACAGGCCCAAATGGCCCCTCCCACTTTCGCTTTTCCCCCACTTGACCTCTCTCTTCCTTCTCCGCCACCAAATCTTCTTCTACCAGCAATGACTCCTCGATTACATCCTGAAGTGTCAACCCTCTAGCATTCCTCACTGTCGTCTTCATCCCGGTCGGCAATCGATGCTGGTAAGCCTTGATCTTCGATCTCTCATCAGGACCAGGTGTCCCACCAAATTTATCTTTTCCATGAAAAGCTTGGAGTAGTCAGCAACAGACATAGTCCTTTTTGTCAACCCTCTGAACTCCTCTTCCAGTTTGTCCAACGATCTCTCACTACAATACTTGTCCATGATTTTCTGTTTGAAAACCGACCAAGTTAGCTTAGCCAGAACTTCGGGAGTGAGGGCGGACCGTGTGAGATTCCACCAGATCAAAACTTCACCCCTAAGTAGTTGAGAAGCGAACTTAACCCGTTGTGAGACATCACATTCACTAGATTCAAAGGCCATCTCCACTTCTTTGAGCCAATACATACAAACAACCGGATTGGCGGAACCTGAAAACTCTTTCGGATTGCACCCCATAAAAGCTTTATAAGTGCATCCTTTGACCTTTCCATTGCTTCCGTTCTCTAAATGATCTTCAGTTATCACAATGACCGGTCCACCACCCGACCCCATCACGATATTCTCCGCCATCGTCTCAGGTTGTCAGTGACTGGCATCTCGATCCTCCAGAAGTTTCATAAAGAATTCTTGTTGTTGAGCCATGGTCGATTTCATGGTGTTATTCCCAAATTCTATCAAGTTCTAATTGTAAACAGAAATATATGATGAATCGTAGTCACATGTCATTGATTCAAAACTTCAACAATTACAAACTCTCTCACTATCTCTCTCTATACTCTCTCACTAGAATGATATATCAAGGAACCTCTTCTCTAATCTGCTCACTTACAAACTAAATGTTACCAACTCACTTACATGCTTACAAAGAATACAAAGACACAAGGTATTTATACCCTTTACCAATTACAAAGAAATAAGAACACAATACATTGACTTTGACTATTATTACAAAATGACTTTGACTTTCCATGAGAGTTGACTTTCAGCCTTTGACTTCTTGACTTTATATCTTCAATCTTTATGATCTTGAATCCAAAAAATCTGTGTTCTAACAATCTCCCCCTTTGGATTCAAGATCACTGTTGAAAGGTTTTACAAAACAGTCTTCTCTTTTAAGCTCTGTCAGGTGCAATCTCTCCCTTTAACAAAAATGATTTTCTCAATCAACTCACATGCTCCCCCTATCATTTTGAAATATTTACATTCTCCCCTTCTCTGATAAGCACAATCTTCAAAACTTTGTTCTTCAAGAATAATAACATTCTCTCCCAAGGTTATAAAACCTCTTTCACAAATAGAATTTCAACAAAATCTTCAAAACCTTTCAGCTTTCAATCAAATCTTGAACAACTCTCCCATATCTTGAATTTCGGACATTTCTTCAAACTTTTCAACCAACATTTCTTGATATGAACTCTTTTCCCCCTTTTTGATGAATAGAGCATCTATAGCATCAAAACTTTCTTCAAGAAATGTCTTTGACCATTATGATCTGTCCAAGAGCCTCTGATTTGTTGCCAATTCGAACAATGTATTCATCCAGATCTTTTCAAATCTAGACAAAAAATATTCGTGTAACTCCTGAATCAACAAATGAATCAGTTAAAATGTCTGTCAGTAACACTAAATCACTGTGTGTAACGAATACACATAGGAAAGGAGCTTTTTGATGTTCACTCCCCCAGGGCTTCCATCTAATCAACGAAACACCACAAAGGAAATTTCTATTAATGTTATGACAAGAAAACAAATTCCTTGTGTGTTCGTGCAAGTGTTGAAAGAATTAAGCATATGATGATTGCTTTTAAAGGCTCAAAAATTGTGTAAACCACTGAGACAACAGTAGATAAACACATACTCAATGTGCATGATTGAAGTGCGAAGGTGGGGCAAACTTCCTTCTTTTTCAATATCCAGATTTTCCAAATGAAAATCAGATAGATTATGTGCTGCGTCCCCTTAAAAATATGAAACATTTTCTTTTTGAGAAGAAAATGAGTGGCAGGTGGGATTTAATCAAGAGTTGGCATGGGATAGTTGCCTGTTTCAATAATGTTCACGAAAAAGTGTGAAACATTAGTAATGTAGCTACCCGGCTCAGAAAGTAGTTGGTGCAGAGTTTGATATTCTTTTACTCTGACCACACACCCTCTTTCTTTTAATCATGTAAGCTCACATCTAACCAAACTCTCTTTTCCATTTTACCTCAATGCACAACCCACACTCATTTCTTTTAGACTCCTCACACTCAATCAATATGGAATAACTTCTTGGTTAGGAAACACTGGTAATCGTGAATCCATAGAAGTTTTCATTTAAGTCCTAGCACAAAGAACCCATATTCCTATTAAGCATATGTTGCTCCAAACGGTTTAACTTGAACAATTAAAGCGCAAATACAAGTCAGATGTTCGTATGCTCAGAATATAATCATAAAGATATGAGCATTTGAAACAATGAAATATTTTCGGACAAGTAAATTGAATGAATGAATATGAATGCAAGAGACTTTTTTGAAAATCTGACATTGTATGAAAATGATTAGAAATGAATGATATAACAATCAAAGCTTATGGTCAAGAATAACGGATATTGTCTATATGAATCAAAATACATACATTCTTGAAAGAACGTTTCGAAATGAAATGACGCTAAAAAATATTTAAAGTACAAGCGGGGTGTCTTACCATCGAAAAATATGTTTCAAAATTTGAGACATGGTAAGAACTTTTTGAACAATAAGTCAAATCGGTGTGTGTGAATACTTGAAAGTATATAGAAAAGACAATACACAAGTATTTATCTTTGGAAACACACGGTTTGTAATCATGTAATCACAAGTAAAGTTTAAAAACATTTAAAATCACACTTCCAATTCTTGAAATCTGTTTAAGAATCAGGAAGTGGTTTGAACATTTAAGAACATGTTTTCTATGATTGAAAGTAGTACTTCTTTCAACCATATATGAGATTAAGATAAGAAATTAACCTTTTCACTTCGTCTTAAATCTCATGAAGTCAGCTGAAGTCATAAAGATATGATCTTGATAGCTTCTCTCATTCTGCACAAGTCTCAAAATCATGTCAAAGCAACTTTATTCACAAAATTTATTCAAATGTAAAAGACATAAAGCAGTAAAACAATTAAAGTACGAGTTTTGATCCGAAGTAATCAGAAGTCATAATCCTTTTACTCCCCCTGAAAGTATGCATCTAAAATATGTCAGTTATAAAGCACATGATAGAGATCTACAAATCCTTTTGGAATGTAGTTCATCATATCTATCGGATGCAAAAATTTCAGAAAAATATGTACTCCCCCTTGAAGATTGATATCCTCGTTGGAGTATCGGAGTACAATCTCTTATATCAGCCTAAGAGTATCTTTCTTTAAGCATTGAAGTACGGGTCCTGAACTGTAGTATTCAGAAGCCACACTTCGTTGAAGTACGGGTTCTAAGCTGATTTACTTAGAAGCCTTACATCGGTTCTCTTACTCCCCCTTGACTGTAGATGCCTGCAACACAAAATCAGTCTTTGGCTTTGGTACCCACTGGTATTTGGGTCCATGTGTGTTAGTTGCAGTTCTTAAGAACCATACCAGAAATGATCACTAGCTTTATGAACATGATCATGTATATTACAGTAAGAACAATACCTCTTTTTAGATAAGCTGATCATTTGATCTCTCGAGTAAGCGAGATCAGGTTTACCTTTTAGCACTTTGTTCTTCTTAGTTGTTGATGCATATACACATGACTTGTTGCTTGCCTTCTCTTCCTTCGTTCCTTTCTTTTCTTTCTTCTTCTCATCTTCAACTGGTTTTACTTTCCATACCAGCTTTTCTTCAATATATTCCCTTCTTATCCTTCTTCTGTATGTATCTGAACCATCTACATTTTCATCAAATAAAATGTTAGTTTTACGAATCTGATCATATGATTTAACTGACCTTTTTGTTGAAACAGTTTTCTGATGTGAGCTTGCAACTGTCTTGAATGAGCATTCAGAATCAGCTGGATCATCTCTAGGTGTGTGGATTTGTGACTCTAGAGTCGTGTGCTCAGTCACCACCAATCGATCGTGGCCTTCATTGAGTGCATTTTTGGCTCTTTGACATAGTAAGGAAATGATATCTTCAAGCTCTTTTATCTTTGAAGAGTAACTGTCTCTTTCCTTGACAAGTAGGTCAATATCTCTCTTGAACTCGCTTTCTTATCTTTTAGTGCACTCTCAGATAGTTCAGATAACTTTGCAGTCAGCTTCTTTATCTCTTCCTCAAAAATATTCCTTTCTTCTTCAAAGTCCTTCTCTACACTCTTTCTTCCATCAGATATTTCTTTAAACAATCCAACGTTCTTCTGTTCAATTTCCTTTTTATCCTTTGCAAACTTTTCTCTTTCAATAATGATCACTTTCTCAAAATTAGAAACTTGTTGAGAAAGCTTAATGCATTTAAGCTCAACTGTTTTCTTCTCATCAGCACATTTTCTTGAAAAATATGAAAATTTCTTTGCAAATGATTTCTTTTCAATTTCAAACAGATCTTTGTCTTTGACTACCTTTTGTTCCAATTCAAATATTTTCTTTTGAAGCTCACCATTAGCATCCTCCAGATTTTTAATCTTCATCTCATAACTGTCAACATAATCTACTTGCTGGATCTGGACACTCTGATTTTCCAAGTCAAATATTTTTCTTTTCAGCTCAGTGTTCTCAGATTCTAAAATCATTACTCTTTCTCTTGAAGACAACTTTGATTTAGATTCAAGCTGATCCCACAACTGTTTTGCTGTAGCCTTTTTGATATCTAATTGAATAGAAATCTCATTTGAAACTCCTTGGAAGATAAAGGCTTTGGCTAATTTATCCGCTTCATATCTCTTTCTTTGCTCATCTAAGTATTCCTTAAGGGGTATTCGAAACTCTTCTCTTTCTATGTATCCATCTGCTCCTGTAGAAGAATAAATCTTTATTAGAGTTTTCATATTTCCATTGTTCAAAGATTTTCTGATATATTTTCCCAATTCATGTTGGTCAATAAATTCTAGAAAATGAATTTTCCATTGTTCGTACTGTCCTCTGAAAAGTACTGGTGGCTTCTCATCCATACTGATTGAAGAAGCTTCACTTGAAGTCATTCTGTTACAAAAAGAAACTTGAAATGATCGTTAGTCCAATTATGAAATCACAAGAATATAGAAATGATACTGAAAATAAAATTTTAAAAAAAATTTGACTAAGTAATAAAACTCGCAAAACACTATAGAAACTTGAATTTTAAAAAAAAAATTCACGAAGATGTAAAAAGTTGGAAGAGTTACATATGGACGTTGCTGCATATAAATGTCATATGGAATATTATAAGAAGAAACATGATGATCAAGCTGACATTTATAATACTCTTAATGAGTGTATGCATGCCCATATAGCTTTTCTAAAGAAGACAACAGGTTCAGGTCAATATTCAGAATTTTTTACCAGATACAAGGAACATATTCAACAACTTGAAAAGGAAGTTATTCAAGTCTTGAAAGTTTATAAATGGTTGGAAACTGAGAAATTAAAGACTGAGAATTCTGAATTACTACAAAAGATCTCTGATTTGGAAATTCAGATAATCCAGATTCAGCAAGCAGATTCTGTTGACAGTTATAAGATGAAGATTAAAAATCTGGAGGATGCTAATGCTGAGCTTCAAAAGAAAATATCTGAATTGGAACAAAAGGTAGTCAAAGACAAAGATCTGTTTGAAATTGAAAAGAAATCATTTGCAAAGAAATTTTCAGATTTTTCAAGAAAATGCATTAAGCTTTCTCAACAAGTTTATAATTTTGAGAAAGTGATCATTATTGAAAAAGAAAAGTTTGCAAAGGATAAAAAGGAAATTGAACAGAAGAACGTTGGATTGTTTAAAGAAATATCTGATGGAAGAAAGAGTGTAGAGAAGGACTTTAAGGAAGAAAGGAATATTTTTGAGGAAGAGATAAAGAAGCTGACTGCAAAGTTATCTGAACTATCTGAGAGTGCACTAAAAGAGAAGAAAGCGAAGTCTGAGTTCAAGAGAGAGAGTGGCCTACTTGTCAAGGAAAGAGACAGTTACTCTTCAAAGATAAAAGAGCTTGAAGATATCATTTCCAAGGTGGTGGTAACTGAGCACACGACTCCAGAGTCACAAATCCACACACCTAGAGAAGATCCAGCTGATTCTGAATGCTCATTCAAGACAACTGCAAGCTCACATCAGAAAACTGTTTCAACAAAAAGGTCAGTTAAATCATATGATCAGATTCATAAAACTAACATTTTCTTTGATGAAAATGTAGATGGTTCAGATACATACAGAAGAAGGAGAAGAAGGGAATATATTGAAGAAAAACTGGTATGGAAAGTAAAACCAGTTGAAGATGAGAAGAAGAAAGAAAAGAAAGGAACGAAAGAAGATAAGGAAAGTAACAAGTCATGTGTATATGCATCAACAGCTAAGAAGAACAAAGTGCTAAAAGGTAAACCTGATCTCGCTTACTCGAGAGATCAAATGATCAGCTTATCTAAAAAGAGGTATTGTTTTTACTGTAATATACATGATCATGTTCATAAAGCTAGTGATCATTTCTGGTATGGTTCTTACTCAGTTACTCCCATAAGAACTGCAACTAACACACATGGACCCAAATACCGGTGGGTACCAAAGTCAAAGACTGATTTTGTGTTGCAGGCATCTACAGTCAAGGGGGAGTAAGAGAACCGATTTAAGGATTCTAAGTAAATCAGCTTAGAACCCGTACTTCAACGATGTGTGGCTTCTGAATACTACAGTTCAGGACCCGTACTTCAATGCTTAAAGAAAGATACTCCCGGGCTGATATAAGAGATTGTACTCCGATACTCCAACGAGGATATCAACCTTCAAGGGGGAGTACATATTTTTCTGAAATTTTTGCATCCGATAGATATGACGAACTACATTCCAAAAGGAGTTGTAGATCTCTATCATTTGCTTTATAACTGACATATTTTAGATGCATAATTTCAGGGGGAGTAAAAGGATTATGACTTCTGATTACTTCAGATCAGAACTAGTACTTTAATTGTTTTAGTGCTTTATGTCTTTTACATTTGAATAAATTTTGTGAATAAAGTTGCTTTGACATGACTTTGAGACTTCTGCAGTTTGAGAGATGCTTACAAGATCATATCTTTATGACTTGATGCTTGACTTCATGAGATTTAAGACGAAGCGAAAAGGTTAATTTCTTATCTTAATCTCATATATGGTTGAAAGAAGGACAACTTTCAATCATAGAAAACATATTTTTAATTGTTCAAACCACTTCCCGATTCTTAAACAGATTTCATGAATTGGAAGTGTGATTTTAAATGTTTTCATTTTATTTGTGTTTAAATGAATACAAACCGTGTGTTTCCAAAGATAAATATTTGTGTATTTTTTTTTCTATATACTTTCAAGTATTCACACACACCGGTTTAATTTTTGTTCAAAATGTTCTTACCATGTCTCAAATTTAAAACATATTTTTCGATGGTAAGACACGCCTCTTGTACTTCAAAGAATTTTGAGCGTAACTTCATTTCTAAACGTTCATTTCAAGAATGTCTATTTTTGATTCATATTGACAATATCTATTATTCTTGACCATAAGCCTTAATTGCTATATCATTCATTTCTGATCATTTTTCTTACAATGTCAGATTTTCAAACAAGTCTCTTGCATTCATATTCATTCATTCAATTTACTTGTTTTGAAAATACTTTAATGTTTAAAAATGCTCATAACTTCATGATTATATTCTGAGCATATACATATCTGACTTGTATTCCAGCTTTAACTGATAAAGTTAAACCATATTGAGCAACATTATGCTTTATAGGATTACATGGGTTCTTTGTGCTAGGACTTAAATGAAACTTCTATGGATTCACGTTAACCAGTGATTTCTACCCAATAATTTAATCCTTTAGTGATTGAGTGTGAGGAGTAAAAAAGAAATGAGTGTGGGTTGTGCGTTGAGGTAAAATGGAAATGAGAGTTTGGTTAGATGTGAGATTAATGATTAAAAAGAAAGAGGGTGAGAGATCAGAGTAAAAGAATATCAAACTCTGCACCAACTACTTTCTGAGTCGGGCAACCACATTACTAATGTTTCACACTTCTTCGTGAACGTTATTGAAACAGGCAACTAGCCCATGCCAACTCTTGATAGAACCCCACCAGCCACTCATTTTCTTCTTAAAAAGAAAGTGTTTCATATTTTTGAAGGGTATGCAACACATAATCTATCTTATTTTCATTTGGAAAATCTGGATATTGAAAAAGAAGGAAGTTTGCCCCACCTTCGCATTTCAATCATGCACATTGAGTCTGTGTTTATACTACTGTTGTCTCTGTGGTTTACACAATGTTGAGCCTTATTAAAAGCAATCATCATATGCTTAATTCTTTCTACACTTGCACGAACACACAAGGAATTTGTTTTCTTGTCATAACGTTCATAGAAATTTCCTTTGTGGTGTTTCGATGATTGGATGGAAGCCCTGGGGGAGTGAACATCAAAAAGCTCCTTTCCTATGTGTATTCGTTACACACAGTGACTTAGTGTTACTGACAGGCATTTTAACTAATTCATTTGTTGATTCAGGAGTTACACAAATATTTTGTCTGGATTTGAAAAGATCTAGATGGATACATTGTTCGAATTGGCAAATGATCAGAGGCTCAGCTTGACAGATCAGTGGTCAGAACAGAATTTCAGTGACATTTCTTGACAAAGTTTTGATGAACCAGATGCTCTATTCATCAAAAAGGGGGAGATGATTTTAAAGAAATGTTCAAGTCACAAATTTCAAAGTTAAAAGATTTGAAGATGACAATGTTCAAAGTTTGAAAGTTTGAAAAGATTTATGAAGATATGCTGATTTTGAAGAAATTTTCTTTGAAGAACTGTTTGATAAAGCATTTCGTGCTAAATATGAAGATAATTTCTTTCCCGATTTCTGAAAGTGTCTTGTGATCATTCTGAAGAGATTATTGAAGATTATTGGTATTTGTTGAAGATAAACTTTGAGGAGATTAAAGTTAAAGATCAACCAAAAGAGGAAGATTGCAATCAGATTGAGCTTAAAGGGGAGATTGTTTTGCTAAATCTTTTTGTGATGATCTTGAATCCAAAGGGGGAGATTGTTAGAGCATAAATCTGTTGGATACAAGATCATGAAGACTGAAGGTCAAAGTACAAGAAGTCAAAGCTGAGAAAGTCAACTCTCATTAAATGTCAAAGTCTTTGTAATAAAATGTCAAAGTCAAAGTTCTTGTATTTGTTTGTTTCCTTTGTTATTTGTAGTGGGTATAAATAATTTTCATTTGTTGTTTAATAGATAGATGAGTTTGAGTTTGAGTTTAGAATTTGAGAGAGAGTTTTAGAGAGAGAAAATCATCTAGAGAGAGAAAGTAAAAACAAAGTTGTAATCGTCTGAGAATTGAATTGAATCAAGCAGGTAATTGAAAACATCTTGTTTGTTTGTTTAGTTTGCAATTAGAATCTTGATTTCAGGGACACACAATTACATGGCTTGTAGCATACTATCTCTGATTCTGGTTTCCATAGTCACTTCCTCCATGATAGGGTTGCTATTTGCAAGGTTCGTGCGTGGAATAAGTTCGGGTCCTCCACCAAAGATAGTGGGTATGGGAGGTCCCACTGAGGTCTCGACGAAAGGAGGTTGATCAGTAGTAGATTCTACTTCCACGCGACCCTCTTGCGGGTTTGGTAGCCTGCTCCGAGTGTTTACCATTGTTATCTGCCATACACGCACGAGAAAAAAGGTTGAGAGAAGACTAAGTTGTTGAACTCATGGTACATACTAATACATTTATCAATCATCATAACAATAGCAATTCAAGCATGCTCATGTAAGGCACATTCATAATAGCATTAGCTACGTGATATTATGATTGTGTTATACACAAGGATCCATCGTCACCATCATCACAATTCATAATTCATGTAATTCCGTAGGTCCTAACGCTCTCCCCACCTAAGACTTTTACCCCAAAGTGGACAACTAAACTTTATGCTTAAAGCTTAAGTCTAGGATACTAAGGTCAATACCTAGTTCACTTAAACTAAAGCTCTGATACCAACTTGTAACACCCTAAAAATAGGGATAACAAAAATCCGAAAAAAACGGCCATGTGGTATACAAAATATTACCATAGCAAGAGCCTCCCAAAAATGGGGAAATATTTAAACCTGTTTAAACACAGTTGTAATATAACGGGAAATAGAGAACAACCAACTAATCTAGTTTATAAAGAAGATTACAAAAACGGTATCATCTATAGACCCAAAACGTCTTCACAAAAAGTGCGCCCAAATGCACCTTCCCCAAGCTCTCACCCAAGCGCAACTATACCTGCTTTGGTACGGCACCACTAGAACCTGAGATACACATCAACACCAAACAAGTGTTAGGCCAAAAATCCTAGTGAGTTTGTACAAGAAATAGCATATAAATCCAAATACAATTCTTATCAGCAGTTAACCAAAGTTCATTAAATGTGGAGTCAATAGGGGAGACCCATAACACCAATCAAGTTCCACCGAAAGAGTCGATATACCTTGATGCCAACTACCATGAGTGACATCCGAAAGGCCCAGCACATCCGAGGACTATAACCATGGCATTACCCCGAATGGCGGAGGTCTAGGTACATACCGTTACGATGGCACCCAAGACTACATCCTTCTAGTGTCTACTGACTTGGTTCGTACAACATAATTTATAGTAGGTCTCAAGGTACATTATAACCAAGAATATCTCAATACCAACCATGGGTACAATATCACAATCCCAATTAATATAATGTCCAATACAAGACTAGTATGACCACAATTTTAATCATGTAGTGGTGATACAACCAAATAGTGTCTCAAGTAAGAAATCATCTTAACATCAAGATATGTATTCCATCAAATCATAGCAAGTTACATATAAACACATGTTCATAAGGAAACCCCTGATACTTAAACATTAAGAATGAACATTTCCAGGTTAAGATGCAAGATAGTAGGAAGTAGTAGATTATGATGTGTATCTAGTTTTAACAAAAGTTTAGTAAACACACAATCTAGGTTTTTGATTAAAACCTAGAAAATAGGAAACCCTAGATTGAAGAGATTGAAGCTTGGAGAAGAAAGGTGTTGGACTTGAGAACTCTAGTAAATGCTCCCTTGATGTGAATAAATGCAAATGCCAAAAACCCCAACAACAACTTGATTGGTATTAATTAGGGTTAGGGTTTAGAGAAAAAGGGATCAGTTTTGAGGTCTCCAAAATCTCCAAAGAAAAAGAGAGAAGTGGAAAAATGAAGTCAAAATCGGTCAAGGATTCCATTTAAACTCTCAGACCCCGTCGGCGATAGTGCCCGACGATAGTGCCATGGGCACTGTCGTGAGTCACAATCACGCCAGAACCCCCCACCCGCGGTACAACTCCCGCGATAGTGACCTGCGACTGTGCCCTTGGCACTGTCGCGTGGCACTATCGCGCCACACACCCAAAACCCTGAAAACTTGATCCAAAACGATAACTCGTGCAAGGTCAGACATTCCAATTATGGTGTAACTCAAATAAAATTATGAAAATGGACCTATATGCATAAAAGGTTTCAGATTCTCAATTTACCACAATTAAAAGAGTTCGAGGAGTAAATACTTACCTTAAATTTTCCGGGTGTTACAACAATGGCTTGTGAACTTGAATGAAAGAGACAACACGTAATTGGGATATAATGACATGCAAACTTGAGGGAAATAGACTATCCGTAATGGGGAGAAGATGGCATGTGAATTTGAGGGAAAGAGACAACACATAAGCTAACTTCTAAAGCAATCATAACCATTCATTTTAACATAAAAACAAACTCCAAATGAAACACTTGAAAAACAAGTTACAAATAGATACAAGAAATACTAAATTACATATAGAGAATACATAAATTACAAACAAATCACTATCCATACAACATTGCCAAAAGACGTTGTTTCAACGCTTCCTCTCTTGGTGACAGGTGTTCTTTCGCAACAGTATACGTAGATTTTTGTGGTGATTTTCGATTTTAAGGTAGTCTTGTTTTTCTTTTTCAAAGTCGAATATTTTGGTCATGATTTCAACCTCACTGTTTCTTGTAATCATCAATGTGTGAAGTTCTTCAAAATAGCCAGGAATCGAAGAAGATTATGATTCCTTACCTTTTTCTTTTCTCTTTGCCACATCTCTACTCGTAGGATGTTGAACTGTTAAACCACCAATAGTTGGTGATTCTTGGTTGCTTTCGACGGAATAATCTCCTTCTTCCGTAGTTCTTGACCTTTTTATGCTTCCACCACTTTCTTCGTTATCCATTTTCATATTCTGGGTGGGAACTTATTATGTCATGATGTAACTATAAATCCCACTTGGGATGTTTTCACACAAATTCATTAAATACAATCGAGTCATTAAACTTGCTCCCACCCACCTCATAAATTGCATGAGCTCCTTTGTCAACATCTTTCATACTCATTTCACTCCTGTTTTGACTATATACTTCTTTGTACACAACAATCCACTTATTTGCATTTTCGTGAAGTCGTTTCCAACGACCTTTCACTTGATTTTCGTTCCTGATGTCCAGTCCTTCTGCATCTTCTACTTGAGTTGCATCATAGCATTCTTTCACTCTTCACCAAAACGTATGTTTCTTTTGGTTTTCGTTTTGAGTAGCAGGGTCAGTCCTGACATTTTGGAGACCATGTGCGAAAAACTAAATGTAACCCTTAAATTTTTTATGCTAATTATTAAAATTATTTTTTTACTACGTTTCAATGCATGTTTGATAATAAATCGATCTGTACTCCTTGATTTTGAACAAAAGGTTCATCTTTTTTTTTTTAATATTAATGATATTTGATTCAAAATTTCTAGTTGGGAGAATCATATTTTATATAGAATAAATCTATTGGTAATTACAAAACCACATATCGACAAAAATGTTTTGTCAGGATTCTCTATTCCTAATGGTTGTGGTACCGAAAATACTGTTAAAAAAAGAGTAGACAAGGAATGAAAATCTCCATTTCGGTCTATGATACCTAAATGGAAGAAAAATCTGGATTAAACCCTTATTTATCTTAACCTTAGGTATCGTCATTACATACAAAAATTAACATTAAAAATAAAAAAATTCCAAAAGACATATAGAGAAAATCAACAAAGATGAAAAAATAATTCTAAATTCTATTAAATAATCAAAGAAAATTATAGAATAGATCATATAAAACTAAAATAAAATAAAAGAACACTAAAAATCCAAGTCATTAAATACAATTTTGTACCTAGAACTCTAAAGTGAAAGAGTGGGGGGCATTGCTTATTGGTGACAACGATATATGTAGATTGAAGAACAAACTAAAAAAATAAATTACGAATTTTAAGTTCCAGTTTGAAGAATAAATATTAGAAATAAGTTATTAAAACAATTATATAATTTAATTATTGCATTAATAAAAAACTAGTAAACAACAAAGAGAATAAGAAATTATACAAAGAAAATAAAAGGAAAGTTAGAAAATAAAAAGCAAAACCTAAAGGACTCGAACCCAAGGTCCTTTCTAATAAGATAATGCACCTAACCCACTACACTATATGTTACTTTGGTTAAATATTTGCATTATCTAATTTTTATACTAATTTTAATACCATCCCTTTTAAAAATATCCGGATGCCTTCGACATTTGGAGGCCCCGTGCGGCGGCACCATCGACACACCCCAGGCCTGGCGAGTAGCATCTTCACTGATGGAGATTCATTTTGCGAAGTTTGGACATTTTCAGGGATATGAACTTGATTATCATAGGGAAAAAAACTCAGACTTTTCATATTATGTGTTTGGATAATATTGAGAGTTATCAGGATATTGAGAGTCTAAAAAAATTTGGGTAACTTGGATCCATAGCAAAAGAAAATTGAAAAATAAATAAATTTTGGAATTTTCAAGAGAATTAGGGGGTGTTTGGTTCGCGGAATTGGATGGAATTCAATGGAATTGGAATGTCCAAATCCATTGACCAAATTCCAAAGTCTTGTTTGGTTCACATAATTAAAACCAAGGAATCCTGCGGATTCCATCAAATTCCTTCAAACACGGATTTCACAATTCGACGGGGTATCCTATTGAATTCATTTTCTTTCCAACAGATTCCGATTCCAATTCCAATTCCAATTCCAATTCCATCCAACCAAACGCGACCAAAATGTGTGGTCAAATTCCATCAAATTCCAATTCATTCAAAGTCAAATTCCTTGATGAATTCCAATTCCATCGAATTCCATTCCACGAACCAAACGCCACCTTAGAGTATTAAAATTAAGAGAAAGATTGGTATGATGAAAATATGTCAATATTAGTCTCTGTTTGTAGGGAATTGAAAAATATGAAATTTTTGATATATTTTTAATTTTAATTCTTCTTTTGTTAAAGTTATTTTTTCATGAGATAAGTTTTATCCTAAAAAATCTAAAATGAAGCAATCAAGTTGTGACCTATGGCAAAAAGTAAAATGAAAAAGTTACCCATGATCGAGTTCGGGCAAGATTGCATTGCATTTTTTCTTTTTCTTTAATTCCTCTTTATTTGTCTTTTCCTCAATCTTAACCAACATGACTGTGCAAGAATGCCATTATAAGTAGCCTTAAGTAAACCAACACAAGTGTTGTTTGGACATGCGTTTAGAAAAAGGAAACACACACTTGTATATACAAAATATATTGTCACTAATTATGGGTACAACTTTTTGCACGGTAGCATGAATAATATGCAGATTGAACATATAAATAAATGTTACTAGTTGTTAAATACCACAATCGACAAATCGTATTCAAATGATTTGTAAAAATTAGTAGAATCTATTAGTGGAAATTTAATATATATATATATTATATACATATATATAGAAAAAGAGAGAGAGAGAGGGAGGGAGAGAGAGGGGGGGATCAAATAAAAATTTGACCAATTTGTGAGCATACGAGAAGTTCCAAAATCATATACTATTACACGTGAAATAAACGTTTAATCATATATGATTAAACACATCCAAAAGGGACATGGGCGACATGGTGAATGTGACAAAGGTCGCGGGGGAAGGTCGCCCACTATATGCCGGTCAACGTAACATATGTTATATACAGACATACACATTTGTTAAGGAATAAAGTTGTAAAGTGAAATAAAATGATTAACATTAACTATGGTTCCGTTGGTAATTTATGCATTATAACTGATGACCTTGCATTAAAATTTTTTTGTAAAGAGAATGGTACCTTTGCCGATTTTATTAAGAAATAACAAATGTACACCTGAATGGCACGGTGACTGTTGGGGTGGATATGTCAAATACAACAACAAACAAGATTTATAGGTTCTCAAATGCAAGTAGCAATCCCACTGTAAAATCAACATAAACAATCAATCTGGATAACGAGAATTTAAGATGTTGCAAGTACGATGCTAATCAACAAAGTAAATGAGAACAATATATGTAAAAATCATAGCATACACTACGAAACACAATAAATCAACAATGAGATTTAACGTGATTCCACTATCGGTATGATAGTGTACATCCAGGGGGAGAGAGATCCAATATATTACAAATAGGAGAAGATTACAACTGTGTGTACAAAGATCCTTGGATCCAAAATCAACAATATTCAAGAACACCTAGCAAAAAACCTACTACATTTTGTAAGTACAAAATATAAACAAGAGGTGGGATAATAGGTGTTTTGGGAGTGTTTTGAGGAGAAGAAATAGTTTTTGTCATCCAAAACTTGGTGAAATAGATTCCTCAAGGAGGGTTTTATAACCCAAAAGCAACTCAAAATATCTAGATATTTTATCTAGATTCCAAATGAGGCTATAACATGCAAAGAACTCCATTTTGAAATTAAGAGGTAGCATGGGGAGATAGGGTTGTAATCAAGTGGCAGCAACAAAAAAACTAGGAGATAGCCAAAAGTATCAAGGGTTTTCAAATACTCATGTATCTCACAGTACTCCTCCTAACTACACTAGCATTCAAACTTTCAATATTTCGGCTCCTCCAATGTCGTCCATCAGACAATATCCATTAGTAATCTTAATGTGATGTTAGCCGGCTTGCAACCATTAAGATAAAAACACTTTATAATATTCTAAATATACGCTTGTTCTTTCAACCTAAGTGTCCGAGACTTTCTGTCCAGCACGATTTCCATGCCCAAAATATTCTGTGTCTCACCGAGATCTTTCATTTCAAATTATGACTTCAACTTATCTTTCACACGTTCGATCTTTGATTGGTCTTTGCAGGCAATAAACATGTAATCTATGTAAAGAAGTAGATAAGTGAAAATGCCACCGCTTTGTTTATGATAGACGCAAACGTCTTTCTCATTTCACACAAATCCTAAAGTGAGCATAAACAAATGAACTTCTTATACCGCTGACGAGGAGACTTTTTAAGTCCGTAGAGGGACTTGTTGAGCTTACACACATAATATGTCTTGCTTTCAGGAACGAAACCATCAGGTTGCTTCATATAAATAGTTTCCTTCAAGTATCCATGTAGAAAGACGGTCTTCACATATAACTACTCTAAATCCAAATCATGAATAAATGCGATCGCCAAAAGAACACAAAATAAATGTATGACGTACAACATGAGCAAAGATATCACCATACTCGATACCTTTTTCTGCTATGAAAGAATTTATCAATGAGATGAGCCTTGTATTATCTCCTGGATTTCTATTTGTATGTGGCAAAAGGGTTAGAAAACTATGCTCCAATAAGTATTAGACATATGGAAAGTGCAGTAACTGCTTATGGGGGACCACATCAATTAATAGAAACATCCTCCAAGTGTTGATCATCTTCTAAGTCGCCTACTGAGAAGATGATTCTGCTTCTGATTGGCCCGAGTAAAAGAGACGTCTTCAGATTTTCCTTAAAGAGGTTGACTTGTTCGTGATTTTAGTGTCATCAACCATTTGGTGTAATTGTGATTTACTTGAGATTGATTAAAGTGATAACGCAAACATAAGTGAGTTGGGGGTGTGGAGTGCACACTCACAAATGTTTTTCCTATCACCTTAAATTTTCATACGGCGAGGGTCAAGGGGGTCTCCCCCCTTGCGGAGTTCTAGGGGCAGATGTTTAAGTAACAATAACTTGAGTACTTGGAGCCTTAGTGGGAGTCACTAAAGTAGGCTTCTTCGCTTTTGGTTTTGCGTGAGAAGTCACACTGATGTTTCTTTTCATTGCATTGATTTGATTAATGACCTTCTTGACTAGATCCTTAGAAGGTATGTATGTTACTTGATTAAAAATAGGTTGAACTTGGTCATAGGATAGTTCAGAAGTGCTACTTGGGAGCTCAACGCCAGTAATCAGTTTGACTACTGGTACTGGTGACCTGTGGTCTTTGTCTTGGAGATTCACCAAATCTAGGAACCTTTGTTAGAAGATTTTGTCTCGAAAGAACACCCTGACATGTGTTCTTTGCCTTGAAGATTCACGAAATCTAGGAATATTTGTTAGAATATTTTGTCTCGAAAGACCACTAATGGAAAGTAACTTCTTGGTTTGGCTCTTAAAAGCAGAAGGTGGCTTGAGTGATTTAGATATAGTAGATTCTAAAATTATAGAAGTTGGAAACTTCGCATCAATAATTGGTTCAACATCAATAGTAATGGGTCTAACAAATATAGTTGACGTAGAACATGAAGTATTTGAATAAAAGGAATAAATATTAATCACTTTAGCAGTAGTGGTAGTCTTTGGAAGTTCATAAGTTGTAGTGATAGACATGATGAAATCAACTGTATGCATAGAAACTTATATACTATTAATGATTGGAGTTGTGCAAAAACTGTTAGATCAATCAGATATTCTAGAGAGTGGAGAAGAATCTAGAGTTGGTTCAAAAACTCTTTAGGGCAATGGCAATGCTGTAGAGAGTGGATAAAAATCAAGAATTATGGCTCTGTCAACAAGTACTTCATACTCTGCTTGTACATCCTTAATTTTGTCTTCATAATAGGAGCACCAATTAGAGGCAATGGTTTTCTTTCTTTTTGTACATCCTTAATTTTGTCTTCATAATAGGAGCACCAATTAGAGGCAATGGTTTTCTTTCTTTTTGGGACATGTGCTGATGTCCTATCGCAACTGCGTCATTTCTCCCCCTTTTTATGATATGAGCCACAACTTAGGTCAAAGTCATCAAATTTTCTCTTTTGACCAAAGGCCTCAGGATCATAAGTCTCAAAGGTAGACTCTGTTTTCTTAAACTTTTTCCTCTTGGCTTGTTTCTCCAGAGCTAGAATAACTTTTATACTTTTTTCAACAGATGGCTTGATTTCATCCAATCTCTTGGTAAGATGGTGTTCATTAACTACCATAGTCATAGGAAAAGCCTTTTCAAAGTGGGCTTTGAGTTGTTCTTTAACACCTTTTTTTGTTTTCTTAATCTCTTAAAAATATGCATCAAAGATAAATCTCTCATTTGCAAATATTTTTCTAACTTCATGTATAGGAGTAGAGGTGACCATTTTGGCTTTAACAATGAATTGGCAGCCACTTAAGAAAAAGATGTGATCATACTCTGGTTGAAGTCAAGAAGATCTGCTTTAATAACAACTTCTAGAAGGTATGCTGGTTGAGCATTTCTGTTCACCTCTTTAAACAAATTGTTTATATGTCTTTTGTAGGCCTCAAAGTCACTAATTGTTACCAACTTTTTCTTTCAGTCAAAAGTAAGTTCTAGAAGATGATCAATAATAAGTTGGGTAAGATCACTCGGAAGTTGGTTTGATGTTTTAAATGAAGTAATGAGTTGATCAACCTTAGAAGATATTAAAGTAAAGTTTTTGTACTTTTGGTGAAACATAAGTGGTTCTATTTAAATTTGTTTCAACATTGAAAGTCCTACTTTTAATGTAGGTGTTAGCCCCATATTCTGCCAATGTAAAAGTATTAAAAGAGAAGACAAGTTCTCAGAGCCAAAGGACTTCTGTCGATGAAAGCTGTTGGATCTTCAGAAGCTCTGCCATAACCAAGCACAGAAGAAATTGTTGATCCAAACTCTCTCAGTGATTTGATGATGACCCTTAGAAATACTTAGTGAAATTTACATTTAACATCTGTATGTATTAGTGTTTCACCATCAACAATAATATACTGAGTCTGTTCAGTATCCCTGATGATCTCTGATCTAATTGTTGAATGTAATCCCTGAAGACAAGCCTCAAGCTCAAGAAGATCATCACTGACATCGAAGACTAAGCTGATAATAAAGACAAGTCTACTAATGAACTGAAGAGGCATTCAGTAAAACCAAGACCACTCTACAATGCGTGACAAATCGAGACCAAGCCTCAACGATCTCTGATCTAATAGTTGATCATGAAGCTTACTTATCAAGATTTGTTTGTCTTATCCTCTGCACAAAAAGTACGAAAGTACAAAAGCAAACTTGCTTTTGTCCATAATCGTACAACTACTCCTTTCCACTACATTGTTCAACATGTAGCCAAAAGCGTGCAAATGGTAAAGTCTAAAAGCATGAAACCAATGGATGAATGACACGTGGATTGTACCCTATTTCATGCATTTAATGCATAGGGTATAAATAGGAGTGAAGCCTTCATTTTGAAGTAGACTCAATCTTCTTAGTGATCTTTTGCAGAAACTCTCTTTTCTGTAAACTCTCTTATCTCTTTCTATTACTCTTGTGTGCAAGAAAACTTAGTGTTTGTTAGATTGTTTAGATTAGGTTTTACCTTATCTAATTCCGCAACAATCTGTAAATTATGTTGTTGATTTACACAATAATCAATAACGAATTTAAAAGTAAAATTTGTGTTTGTATTCAACCCCCCTTCTACAAACTAACACCCTTGTAGAACCTTAATCAGGATCAACAAGTGGTATCAGAGCATATTGTTTAATCCATAAGCAAGATCTTTCTTAACTCTCTTCCTTGCTATTTGTTGTTCCAGTTTCAAGTCCAATCAGATTAATCACAAACACAAGATGTAGAAATCATTTGTATAGATGAATCAATGATTACAATGATTTCTCTCTCTAAACACTCTCTCTAGCCATATACCTATTTGAACACTTCCTCTCTCTAGATTTTCACGGCTAGTTGTGATTACTTGTTGTTGTTACAAGATTACAAAGACAACAAGGTATTTATACCTAGTCAACCTTAGTTGATTTTACAACACAAGCTATTTTAGGAAAGTCAAACATCTTGACTTTTACAAACAAGACTTTACAAATATTACACATTAGATCCTTTAACCTTGAATACAACATTTAGGCTCAACAATCTCCCCCTTTGGATTCAAGATTAAATTTTTTTGACACGAATCTTCAACTCTCTCTTATCTTGAAAATTCTTTAACTTTGTAGCTTTCAGATTCTTAACACTTTGACATCTTTATCATTTGAACAAATCCTCTTGAACTCATCTCCCCCTTTATGTTCAAAATATCTCTTTTCAACAAAGTTGCTATTTCTCTCTTTACAAACTTGTTTCTTCAACACTTGAAACATTTATTTATCTCCCCCGTTGGATCAAAACATTTGTATACTCTATATCTTTTTCAGTATTTCAAAAACAATCTTCCCAAAAATTCTTCTTCACAAACGAATCATTAACAAACTTTTAGCTTTCACATTTTTCATCTGGCATTCTGACCTTGAAAACTTCAACTTATCTCTCCGAATATTTGAATTTGAACTTTCAGAAACATCTTCTGTATATCTGACTTTGAATAACTCAAAATTTCTCCCCCTTTTTTTTTTGATGAAATCTTGTAATAAATGTTGGGATTTTATTGTCAAATCATGGGTTTCAAAAACTCATAAAAGATATAAAACGATTTTAAGCAACAGAAGCAAAACAAAATTTGAACAAAAACATAAAACTATTTTATTCCCCCCAAGGATCTTGTTACGTGCAAGAAAAGATAAATGAAAACAACAACCAAAAAGGGAGTTTAGATGTACAACCTTTGATGACTTTGATCAACCCGAAATTGGGTGTTGTTGAAGATGGCAACAAGGACCAAAGTAGCTCTTCTATAGAGATATCTACCACAAGCACTAACACCTTGAGAATGCCAGTTCATTTTCTTGAGGATGCAAAAGAGAGTTCTTGAATCAAATATTCAAGAGATTTGAAGAAGAAAGAACTCAAAACCACCACCACAATGGTGGTCTGGCCAAAAACAAGAGAGAGGGAGAGGAGAGAGAGATTTTCTAAGGTCTTGCACCATTTTTTCAAAGTTCCAAGTCTAAAACAAAACCACATCTCCCTTTTTAAGCAACCATCAAATGGACACCTCCAAAAAGGGCCAATAAGAATGGACCAAAATAAGATCCAATGAGAAAGGAAGTTTGCCATGCAAAATTTTCCTTTTACACCTTCTAGTTTGAATTAGTTAAAATCACTATTTTAACAATTTAAAGTTTATTACAAAAGTCCCTCCTTTTTATTTCTACTTACATATGAGCCCATCATATATTTAATAAACTAGAATCTTTTATTTGCATCTTATATTATGAATCATATTCAATAATATTTTCAAGAAACAATTAATTTTATCAAGAATCGAATTCTTATAAATATTAATTCGGTGTCTACTTGTTGTTCGGTGTGACCCTATAGGATCATATATTACCAGTAATATTATTTTATAATAATTCTTGAGCATATAGAACCAACAATCTCCCACTTGCTCAAGATTGCATTATAGAATGATATAGACAGTGGTGGACATCTAGCAACATCTCACTGCCCCAACAATGTATGACTGTAAATGCCATTCAACAACATCCAATTCCCACAAGCTCATAACTTCAATTGATGTATAAGGTGTGGTATAAATTATCCCTTTGTTCGGACATCATGTTCAACATGAGACATGGATCACTATCATTCTCATATATTGTTCAACTTTTGGTAAGGCGCCTTAGATGTCTCACTCTTAAAACATTTAGAGGAACAAATCCCATCTCCTACATATGCCTCTTATGCAGTTCATGCTATGCCCAATAATGGCCTTTATAACTACCTATTTTCAAGAACAACGGTTAACCATATCAAAGCATAACACTCTCTACACTTGAGTCCCAAATATGCATCTCAGGTCTAAGGATACAAAGATAAATACCTTTATTCAAGTGTCACTTATAACGACGATGCATGAAGTGATCTTGAAGTGGGTCAAATCCAGTACTTGTTCCTTAACAAGTACCTATGAACTTGTTTGCAACATTTTGCCACTTTTACTCTTCAAAGTCAACCAATCCAATTCATATTAGTCTTACCTCCTAGTTGCTCCCACAACTATGATCGACTATGGACATTTAGAATAACTGGTTTATTCAAGGATTAAACATGCTAATATAGAACACAATGAGTATGAAAAGATCATATCCTATATATCTAACTAAATACTATACTTGTTGCTTAACCTGTTCCAATATCCAAATACTAAATTCAAATCAAATCCCATCACTAGAATAATGAAGTCCTATAGCTCAAGCATGACCCTTCAAACTTAGCTTATGAAAGGAGCTTCGTGAATGGGTCCAACAAAATTTGATTTGTGTGAACTTTGTGAATCCTAACATCTTCATCTTGTTGATCCAAACTCTCTCAGTAATTTGATAACGACCCTCTTCTATACTTAGTGAAAATTACGTTTTAATATGTATTAGTGTTTCACCATCAGCGATCAGACTGAGTCTGTTCAGTTATCGCTGATAGTCTTTCTTATAAACATTTCTATGTATTAGTGTTTCACTATCAGTGATTAGACTGAGTCTGTTCAGTTATCACTGAGTTTCTGATGTAAACAGTAACGTAATCCCTGAAGACAAGTCTCGCGTCAACATATGTTCATAGCTGAATCAAAGACGAAGCTGCTGAACAAAGAGAAGTCTACTAGTGACCTGATGCGGATATCAGTGAAGCAAAGACAACTCTACATATACGCGAAGGAACATGATGAAAAGCTTCAGCGATTGCTGAACCTCTTTATCTCTGAAAGAAGAGATATTCAGCGATCAAAAGATCACAAAGCTTATGTCTCAAGTTTCCTTTTGTCTATCCTTGCACAAACTAGTACTATGTGTCAGAACTGACATGTCTCTACCACCATACGTACAACAACTCTGTCAACTACACTGTTCATGACCCGGCCGAAAGCATGTCACCCAAAAGTCAGACTCCCAAAGCCAATCTATGAACGCCACGTGTAAAGTGCCCTGCCATGCATTTAATGCATAGGGTATAAATAAGAAGCTCACCCCTTCATCTGAAGGTGTGCTCAATCCTTGAACCCCACATAGAAACCCTTGTTTTCTATATCTCTTAATCCCCCATTCTCTGAAATTCTTGTGCAATCATCTTAGTGTTTCTTAAGTTTGTTTAGATTAAGTCTGTCCTAATCTTATTCCGCAACAAACATGTAAATTGTATTTTGATTTATCAATAAACAATTTATTAAACTTTAATTTCTGTGTTTGTATTCAACCCCCCCCCCCCCTTCTACAAACTTGTTAAGCACCTTCGGGACCAACAAGTGGTATCAGAGCAGTTTGTTTAATCTAATAAACAAGATCTTGCTGTATACTCTTCCTTGCTATTCTAAAAAGGAACTAAACACAAACACAAACTACTATGATAATGGTTCACTTTCTAAACCTCCTCGATTTAGCAGAGATAACTTTTCTCTATGGAAAAATCGAATGATGCTATTTCTTGAAGGTGCAGATCCTACTATACCTGAATATATAGAAAACGGACCCTATGAACCTGTTAGAATTATAGCTGCGGTTCCCGCTACTGCCACCACTGAAGCTGTCCCTGAACGATATGTCGTTAAGGAAATAAGACAGTGGAGTGATGAAGATAAAAAGAAGGTAGGCATAGATGCAAGAGCAAAGACCATTATCTCAATGGCTCTGCCTGATGAAGTTTTCCATTCCATCATGCATCTGAAAACTTCTAAAGAAATGTGGGAAACCATATGTGTTCAATATGAGGGCACCACTGAAATTCAAGAGACTCGAAAGATTAACTTGGTAAGACAGTATGAAAGTTTTATCGCAGGTAAGAATGAATCTCTTTCTGACATTCATCAGCAGTTTAACTGCCTAATCATTGACCTAAGAATTGTTGGAAGGACCTATTCTAATTCTGAGGTCCTAACAAAATTCTTGGAAAGTCTTCCTGAAAGCTGGGACAGTTATTCAATATGTCTTAAGGTGACAAAAAGACTTACATACTCTCTCTGTAAGCACTCTGTATGGAATATTGCTCAACTATGAGCAATCTAATCTCCTGAAGAAGAATCTTGTAAAAGATTCTAAAGACTCCAAAAGCACTCCTATTGCTTTAGTCTCTTCAGAGATAATTCCATCTCAGCGATCTACTCTCACCATCACTGAGTTAGATTCTGAATCTGAGGATCTATCAGACCCTGATCTTTCAGAGTTTGATGAGTCCTTAGCACTCTTGACAAACTCTTTTAAGAGATTTGCAAGAAAGAGTAACTTCCGAAGAAGTAAACCTCTCTCTCTTACTGAAAAGCCTAAATCAACTCCGGTTGATAAGGCTACAACCACTTGCTATAACTGTGAAAAAATTGGACATTTTGCTAGTGAGTGCAGGTCGAAAAAGGTCTTCAAACCTTCTACCTCAAGAAGATCCAGTGATGACAAATACCATAAGCTGAAGAACAAATATCAAAAGCTGAAAAGCTATCAGCGAAAAGGTAAAGGTCTCATCGCTGAAGAACATGACTGGGCTGAATCAGAAGAATCATCTTCTGATGAAGAAGAAGTCGCTAATCTTTGCCTCATGGCTGAGATTAAAGAAGAAGTAGAAGAACCATCTGAACCTTCTATGAGCTACATATCATCTCAGGTATCTATCTCTACAAATCCCTCTCTGCCTGAAGCTGAGAGAAGTCGCGCTGTTGATGTGCTAACGATTGACCTTTATAATGCTCTAAACGACAAAACTCAAGATGAAAATAAAAATGTATATTTAACACAAGAGCTAGAGAAATGTCATGAAAAGATCAGTGAACTAAATATTTTAGAAGAAAAGTTGAAAGATCAAGTCAATATAAATGAAATCATCAGCATTGAACGCGAACAAGCCATCGCTGCTCTAAAAGCAGAAAAGGCTCATGTTGAAAAATGGTGCAAATCATCAACAAAGATCTCTGAGATAATAAATGCTCAAACTCCTGAAAGTGATAGAACTGGTCTTGGTTTTTGGACACCACAGGATGATCCTAAAGAAGAAAGTTCCTCGCTTAAGTTTGGAACTTTTGTCACATATTTCTTTGACACTTCTTATAATCAATTCTATCACTGTTCTTCTTCAAATCCCATCACTAAGAAAAAATCCAAAGACACTAAGTCTACGGAAAAAGGAAAGTCCATTCTCCTTCCTCAGAAGGCAACCAGGAAAGCAAAGCTGAAAATTCCTTCTAAACCTTCAGCTAAGCAATCCTCTAGCTCTGTGATAGAAATTTATGATCTCTGTCCTCCAAAGCTAAAGATTGACCTTAGACCAACGAGATCTGAAGAAATGAAAATCCCTCCCATATCTCATGAGAAAAGCCTTCTCGGACCTGGTCCTGCTCATCTTAAACTTGCAAAACCTTCTACTGATCCTAAAACCATTTTCAAATACAGAAAATGTTATCACTGTGGTTTTACTGATCATATTGCAAGTAAATGTCCAAATGCCACCAAAGCTGATAAAACAGCTAAAGTGAAGAAAAATGCCTCTAAGGCCAAGAAAGTCACCAAAGTTGAAAAATCAACCAAAGTGAAATATACCACTAAGGTTAAGAAATTAACCAAAGTGAAGATTACCACTGAAGCTGAATCTTCATCAGCTGTGAAGACTGCTGAATCTTCCTTATCCACTAACTCTGAAGGACCCATTGAAAAGTGGGTACCAAACAACGCTTAATCTTCCTTATGTATGCAGGGATCAAAGGGCATCTGGTATCTCGATAGTGGATGTTCTCGTCATATGACTGGAGAAAGAGACCTGCTCACTGAATACAAGGAATAGAAAGGTCCCTCTGTGACCTTTGGTGGAAATGGAAAAGGATTTACCCGAGGGTTTGGTGTCCTCAGCAATAGGACAACTACCTTTCGAAGAGTCGCTTATGTAGATGGACTGAAGCACAACCTTCTAAGCATCAGTCAGCTATGTGACAAAGACTACGAAGTTCGCTTTTCTAAGAAAGCATGTTCAGTGGTAGATGAAAAAGGAAAACTTGCTCTCAGTGGTTATCGCATAGAAAATGTCTATGTAATAGATATGGACTCTACTATCACTGAAAACTTATGTTTTCTCTCTAAGGCCTCTTCTGATGTCAACTGGCTATGGCATAAAAGGCTCTCTCATCTAAATTTCAAAACCCTGAATTCTCTCTCATCTAAGGAACTGGTTTATGGTCTTCCTCAGCACTCATATGCTAAAGAATCTCTCTGCTCAGCATGTGAAAAAGGAAAACAAACAAAAGCTAGTTTTAAGTCGAAACAAGTTTCCTCAGTGACAAGTCCTCTTCAGCTCTTGCATATGGATCTGTTTGGCCCTGTCAACATCCAATCAATAGCTGGAAAGAAATATACGCTTGTCATTGTAGATGAATATTCTCGCTACACCTGGGTTATCTTTCTTCGCTGTAAAAGTGATACTCCAGAAGAACTAATATCTTTTGTGAAAAAGATGGAAGTGCTGAACAATCTTACTGTTCGTTCAATAAGAAGTGATCATGGAACTGATTTCAAAAATAGTTCCCTGTACAAATTCTTTGAGAACAAGGGAATCTCTCACAACTTCTCTTCAGTAAGAACACCTCAGCAAATTAGAGTCGCTGAAAGAAGAAACAGAACGATCATAGAAGCAGCTAGATCAATGCTCAGCGATTCTCACCTCCCTACTCAATTTTGGGCAGAAGCTGTAAACACTGCATGTTTTACTCAAAACAGATCGCTGATAATAAAGCGATTTGGGAAGACAACTTATGAACTTTTTCTTGGAAGGAAGCCTTCTATCAGCTTTCTTCATATCTTTGGTTGTCAGTGCTTTATCTTAAACAACAGAGATTAACTTGGAAAGTTCGACCCAAAATCCGATGATGGAATATTTCTAGGATATTCCTTCATCTCTAAAGCCTACAGAGTTTTCAACAAGAGAAGACAAACCGTAGAAGAAACAATTCACGTCACTTTTGATGAAACTTGCTCAGCGAACTCTAAACCAATCGCTGACAATGAAGAGTTAAATGTTTGGATGCTTTCTCACTACAGAGAAACATAACCTTTCTTCTCAAACCATCAACATTCTGATCCTCCAACCGCTGATGATGATCCGAACATTATACATCCTACCGCTGAATCCACCTCATGGGTCTCAGCAGAACCTCTAAACACATTACTACCATCAAATATGCCTTCGCCTAAAAACCTTTCTAGTGAATCTACTCAACAATTAATCGATGATGAACCTCAAACGTCCTCATCAGTAAACATTCCAATTGTTGATCCAACCTCTGAGTTAAGCCATCATGCTCCTGCTCAGCGATGGACCAAAGATCACCCAATAGATCAAATTCTTGGTGATCTCGAAGCAGGTATTCAGACACGACGAAGCTCAGGTAATATCTGTCTCTTTGTAAATTTTATCTCTTTAATAGAACCAAAGAAGACTGATGATGCCCTCAGAGATCCAAACTGGGTCAGCGCTATGCAAGAAGAGCTGACTGAGTTCTCTCGAAACAAAGTTTGGAATCTCGTTCCTAGACCATCTGATAAAACTGTAATAGGCACCAAATGGGTGTTTAGAAACAAGTTAGATGAACATGGAACTGTAACCCGCAACAAGGCTCAACTTGTTGCTCAGGGATACAGACAAGAGGAAGGCATAGACTATGATGAAACCTTTGCCCCTGTGGCCAGGCTCGAAGCAATTCGACTATTCTTAGCTTATGCAGTCTATAAAGACTTCATCGTTTATCAAATGGACGTAAAATCAGCGTTCCTAAATGGAAAGCTAAATGAAGAAGTCCATGTAGAACAACCACCAGGGTTTTATGAACCTAAGTATCCAAATTATGTTTATAAACTGGATAAGGCTCTCTATGGTCTAAAACAAGCCCCTCGTGCTTGGTATGACACTCTCTCATATTTTCTTATCTCTGAAAATTTTAAACGTGGCAAGATTGATAATACGTTATTTTTCAGAAAGATAAAAGGTCATATAATTCTTGTACAAATATATGTCGATGACATAATATTTGGTTCTACTAACCCATCTCTGTGTACTCGCTTCGCTGAAAGAATGAAGAAAGAATATAAAATGAGTATGATGGGTGAGCTGACATACTTTCTTGGTCTTCAGATTAAACAATCTGACAAAGGTACTTTTATCTGCCAAGGTAAGTATGTTAAAGATATGCTGAAGAAGTTTGATCTCACACAAACTTCAGCGATGAAAACTCCTATGGCACCACCCCTGACACTTAACAAAGATCCTTCTAGTAAACCTGTTAATGTCACTGTCTATAGAGGAATGATAGGCTCCTTGCTGTATCTAACAGCGAGCCGACCTGACATTATGTACTCTACTTGTTTATGTGCACGCTATCAATCTGAACCCAAGGAATCCCATCTGATCGCTGTAAAGCAAATTTTCAGATATCTGAAAGGAACTCCTAACCTCGGTCTTTGGTATCCCAAAGACTCAGGGTTCGATCTAACTGGTTATTCTGATAGTGATTTTGCAGGCTGTAAACTTGACAGAAAGAGTACCACTGGTGGATGTCAACTCCTGGGAGGAAAGCTGGTAAGTTGGACAAGCAAGAAGCAAAATTCTGTGTCCACTTCCACAGCTGAAGCTGAATACGTAGCAGCTGGAAGCTGTTGTTCTCAAATCTTGTGGATGAGAAATCAACTATTAGATTATGACCTTCCGCTGTCAAAGATTCCTATCTATTGCAACAGCACTAGTGCTATCGCTATAACAAATAATCCAGTGCTACATTCAAAGACGAAACACATTGAGATCAGATATCACTTTATCAGAGATCATGTGATAAATGGTGATATTCAACTTCACTTTATCCCTACTGACTTTCAGCTTGCTGATATATTCACCAAACCTCTTGATGAGACAAGGTTCAACTTTCTCATCAGTGAGCTTGGAATGTTGAACCTCGAAGAATAATTCTTCAGCGTTCATGTATTGGGTCAATAATCAAAAAGTTCCCCTTTCATCATTCTCTGATAAACATTCTGACTCTCAGGTATGTTCTCTCCTTTCCCTCAACTGAATATTAACTCAGTTAAGATGTTTTTCTTCAAAATATAAACTTTAATCACTGAACTTTCTTCAAATGATTAAAAGCTTTTTGAAAAATACATTAATCACTGATATTTCTAGTCAGTGATCCTTTAAACGGAAAATCTATCCCTATCTTTACAATCAGGGATACTTTAAAAAAAAAAAGAAAATCTATCGCTGACTTTTCTTCAGTGATAATTTCAAAACGGACAAATGAACAGTCTCTCTCTTCTATGACGTCATTTGAACCGACAATCCACGACATGCCTTTTCTGACACGTTCGTCCGTTGCTCTTCTATCCAATCAACTTCGTGGAACGTGTCAATGTCATGATGATACTTTCTTTTCCCGCTTCATTCCTTCTCTCTCTCTTCTGTCTCTTCGTATAAAAGGAATTCTTCTCTCCTTTATACGGTTTACGCTTTCAAAACTTTCAACGCAAGAAACATTTTCTCTCTCAAGAACAATCAAGCAAGTAAACCCAGAACATTGAATCTGCAACTCCTTTTCTTCAAGATAAACAGGTTTATTTCATGTTTATGTGCATTGTTCGTATGCTTTCTATTCTTTTTAAAATCCTACTCGTTCTTGTTCTTCATGGATTTTATAAAATGTTTTTTTTAAAAAACTAAAGATCATTCTTTCTGATTTTATGTTTTTTTTTAAATAAAAACCTTTTGGTTTTTAAAGTGTTCTTCATTCTTTCTACCCAGAACACTATTTTTTTCTATTCTAAAAAAAATAACTCGATATTTTTTCCAGTTTCTTTCCTAATATGGAATCTGGTAAACATCTTCTTATTTTTTAGTCTAAATCATTTCTTCTATTATGCTTCTTTCCATAACAGAAATGACACAGTCTTCAATCGTTGCTTCCAAGCATGTACGATTCGCTCTCACTGAAGTTGAGATTACTAAATGTAATCATTTGGCAAGACTCGAGTTCAACGCTAACAAATACCCTCATCTAGTGGAAGCTGCTGAATTCCTCAAACAGTCGTGCCTAGCTTACGCGATCACTGTGGATCCTAAGCCTTCCAAGACTCTTCTCCAGTAGTTCTGGTTCACTGCTGATGCAACTGAACTCACCAACAAGAAAGGTGAACGAGTCCCTGCTATCTCTTTCAGCACGGACTTGGGGCCAGGGAGCATGACCGCTCTTAGCCTCAGGAAATCTTTAAGATTCCCTGACAAACCAAAGAGTGGGTTCGACGCACTCCCCACTGATGATGAGCTGATATCATTTCTGGACGCAATGGGCTATTGTTGGGAAAACAAACCGAGATCTTCTATTCCCAACAAGAAGCTCACCAAGATCCTCAAAGCTCAGATGCCCTCACAACTGAACTTTATCTTCTCGCACATAATTCAGTGCATGAGCGGGAAGAGTGGTTCGCTGGATCAAGCCAGCAAAACACAACTGCAGATGGCCTACTCCGTTATCGCTGGTCAAAACTTTGACTACACTACAGCAATCTTTGAAGACCTGAGGTCGAGAAGCCTGAACGAGATCCCAAGATCTCGTACGTATGTTTCATATGTACGTACATCAAGTTCCTCTATCCCAACACCTATCCCACCAAAGATGATGGCACTTTTGCCAGGGTAGGTCAACGATCACCGGAGGTAAAGCCAATTGCCGACGAGGTAAGTATCTCTCTCCTTCGCTCTCGTCTCTCTCTCCATTCTTCTTCATCTTCAGTGACCACGCAGATGGTTCCTTCGTTTGCTATCCCTGTCGCTACCACTACTTCTAAACGACCATCAGCTAGTCCGATTGGTGCTTCCAAAAAGGCCAAAAAGACTAAGGAAAGTACACCCTCTAGTACTATACCTGAGGGAGCTTCTCAAAAAGCTACCTTAGATGCATTTGTGGGTCTTTCCTCCACAACTCCAGCAGTCACTCAACCTGTCGTGTCAGTGATTTCGATCACTGTCAGATCATCAGTGACCCCACCTACTATCTCATTCGCTGAGATTAACCCCAACCCTACTTCTATCCCCAAAACTCTTGCCTTTTCTACTCATTTGGTCTCTGAACCCGCTACCTCTTCTTTACCTATAGGACCTGAACATCAAACTTTTGAGGAATCTATGCAGTTCTACAAAATGTTTGATACGTCAGGTACACCTATAATCCTAAACACTTCTTTCCCCACCTCTCCAAATAAGCCCGTATCTGAACTAACATTATTTTCAGGTTCTAGTTTGGCGTCTGTTGACACGCATGTCAACAGTCTGGGAGAAAAGGTGGACGCTCTCACCAACACCATCAACGACACCACCAGCGCCGTCAATCAGGCTGGTGAGGAGCTGAAGAGGTTGACCGCGACCTGCTCATCTAAAGCTGAGAACTCCCAACTTTCAGCTGTTGAAGAACAAGTCGTCCAACTCAAAGAGTCCTCTCAAATCTTTCAGGGGCGATTTGAGTCTCTTACCACAGAAATTCGGGGTCTCTCTTCAAAGGTTGACCTCTGCACGTCCCTTCTTCAGCAAATTCTACAAAAGGTGAATGCACCAGCTCCAGTGCTGCCTCCCTCCTTCACTGAAGATGATCGGACCAACCTCAACATCGCTGTGGAATTCATCCATGATGCCACGTGCGACATCCCTGCGGTTGAAGACCGGGTCAAGCGTCTGGAGGCTGACATCCAAGTGCTAAAAGCTTCAACAGCTACTCCAGCAGCTGAACAAACCCCTACCGCTGATAATGACAAAGTGGGGGAGAAAGCTGAAGAAACTTCTATCGCTGCTGCTGGGGAAGCTAAGACTCCAAAGAAACCTCCCTCTCAATCTGAGGGGGAGAAGGTAAAAGAATCCTCATCTATTCATTCTATTCTCTTTGAAGATGATGAGGAAGAAGACGATGAAGAGGAAGATGATCTAGATCTTGATGATCAAGAAAAGGATCAACCCTTAAATAACGACGACGACGATGAAGAAGACCAATCTATGTGGTTCTCCAAGCCGAACGTCGCATCAGGGACAACTTCGCAAGAGGTTGTCAAAGCAGGGGTGAGAGGTGATACATCTTCAAGCGCTCCTTCGCAAAGCAAAGACAAACAACCAATCGCTGAAGAATGCTTAAGGACTGGATCACAATCTGAGGGGGAGCATCCTTCTCAGGTATGTCTTTTAATTGTACCACTCTCCTACTCTTTCCAAACCCCTATTTCCTTCTAGCCTTTCTCTCTCTTTTTTCTAAAAATATACACTTATCCCTTCTTTCCTTCATTTTCTATCCAGACAGTTCTCACCCCTGCTTAAGGGTTCTGAACTACAAATAATTCCAGCTACTATCGCTGAAGAAATAATCCCAATCTCTATCACTGAGATTGAAGAAGAAGAAGAAATACCTGAGTATAAGATCAATCCTCCTAAATCTTCTTTTAATAGCTGATAGATTAGTTTCCTTTTCTGTAATCTGTTAGTTATACTTACAGTAGTTAGTTATTCACTTGTACTTATGATTTTCATATCTTGTAATTCTATCCCTGAATTAAATGAAAATTGTAGTGATGTACTTAACCCTATCAGTACTGTAAAAGATCCCTCAAAATAGTAATTGGGACATGCATGCTATGAGTCCTTTTTATTCCTATATTTTGAATCATAAAGTAATTTTCTTTTGTTACTTTGTCATTATCAAATAGGGGGATATTGTTGATCCAAACTCTCTCAGTAATTTGATAACGACCCTCTTCTATACTTAGTGAAAATTATGTTTTAATATGTATTAGTGTTTCACCATCAGCGATCAGACTGAGTCTGTTCAGTTATCGCTGATAGTCTTTCTTATAAACATTTCTATGTATTAGTGTTTCACTATCAGTGATTAGACTGAGTCTGTTCAGTTATCACTGAGTTTCTGATGTAAACAGTAACGTAATCCTTGAAGACAAGTCTCGCGTCAACATATGTTCATAGCTGAATCGAAGACGAAGCTGCTGAACAAAGAGAAGTCTACTAGTGACCTGATGCAGATATCAGTGAAGCAAAGACAACTCTACATATACGCGAAGGAACATGATGAAAAGCTTCAGCGATTGCTGAACCTCTTTATCTCTGAAAGAAGAGATATTCAGCGATCAAAAGATCACAAAGCTTATGTCTCAAGTTTCCTTTTGTCTATCCTTGCACAAACTAGTACTATGTTTCAGAACGGACATGTCTCTGCCACCATACGTACAACAACTCTGTCAACTACACTGTTCATGACCCGGCCGAAATCATGTCTCCCAAAAGTCAGACTCCCAAAGCCAATCTATGAACGCCACGTATAAAGTGCCCTGCCATGCATTTAATGCATAGGGTATAAATAGGAAGCTCACCCCTTCATCTGAATGTGTGCTCAATCCTTGAACCCCACATAGAAACCCTTGTTTTCTATATCTCTTAATCCCCCATTCTCTGAAATTCTTGTGCAATCATCTTAGTGTTTCTTAAGTTTGTTTAGATTAAGTCTGTCCTAATCTTATTCCGTAACAAACTTGTAAATTGTATTTTGATTTATCAATAAACAATTTATTAAACTTTAATTTCTGTGTTTGTATTCAACCCCCCCCCCCCTTCTACAAACTTGTTAAGCACCTTCGGGACCAACACATCTTTAACTTTATTCCGAACATAGTTAAACGTTTGGAGTAGATGCTTGGTACTCTGATGTGACATAATGTCCTTTATCTTGCGTAATGGCACACATATTGTCACAAAAGATTTCTTGGTGATCCTGAATGGGAGGCATCAACCTAGATTTTCAATAAACTCTTTCATCCAAAACATCTTGTCTTTTGTAGCTTCTAAAGCAATAGTATATTCTTATTCTGTAGTATATTATGCAATTTTCCTTCGCTTGGAACTCTTTCCAATGAGCTACTTCTTCATTCATAATGAAGACATACCCCTTTTGTGGTCAAGAACCTTCTCGATCTTTATGGAAGCTATTGTTGGGAACTGAAGAATTCATCAAGTATGGTTAATGCTGCTGGTTCAAAGTTACTACTGCTAGAAGACTTAAAGATTAATACTGCTGAGTGTTACTACTGCTAGTACTATTAATACTGCTAGTCAAAGTTAGTGCTGCTTGAACAAAGTTAGTACTGCTTAGCTAGTTAGTACTGCTAGTAGTTAGTGCTGCTTAGTAGTTAATGCTGCTAGAAGAAGTTAATGTTGCTGATCATGGTTAGTGCTGCTTAAGAGATTCGGATGGAAAGAATGACAGCTGGATAATCTGAAGATTATGGAAGCTTAGAGATATACATGGAAGATATACTGAAGATATTTTATTTATTGTAATTATCTTTGTATTCAGTATATATATTGTATAGTTTAGAATAAAGAGAATTTTTGTTTTTCATTCTATTAGAGAAAAAATCAACCTCAAGACATATATCCTAATTCTAGAAAAGTAGAATTCGTATTGATGAGCCTGTTCATCAATATTGAGGTTGAGTGTGTAATCTTGTAACTTCAAAGCATTCAATACAAGTTTACAATTTGTTGATTATATTCTGTTTTGATTTTCTGTTTGATTAAATATCAAAGTGGTATTCCGCAAACTTCTTTGATATTGTGTCTGAGAATTAATTCTTGTTGAGAATTCGATCCTGACAAGTGGTATCAGAGCCTAACCCTCTCAGAAACAGTTATTCATCATGGAAAATCTTACAGAATCAAGCAGTACTTTGGTTTCTAAGGTTCCAATGCTCAAACCAAGTGAGTTTGACATGTGGAAGATCAGAATCAGACAATATATTCTTCTTACTGACTACTCAATGTGGGATATCATTGAGAATGGTCCTTCTGAAGCTGGAAGGATAGGACCAGATGGGAAAAGACCTCCACCAAAGACAGATGGTGAGAGGAAGATCAGACAGACAGAGATGAAGGCCTTGAGCACTCTGCTCTTGGCTATTCCCAATGAATATCAGCATCAATTTTGCAACTGCACTGATGCTCAGATTCTCTGGAATGCTCTAGAGAAAAGATTTGCTGGAACTAAGAGCATCAAAAGAAATCAAAGAGATGTTCTAAAGCAGCAGTATGAGAACTTCACTTCTACAAAGAATGAGTCTATGACTCAAACTTTTGATAGGTTCAATAAACTCATAGGTGAACTGGCTACTGTAGGGGTGAAGATGGAACAAGATGATATCAACAGAAAGTTCCTCAGATCTCTTGGGGATGAATGGACTATGTACACTGTCTCATATAGACAGAGTGACAATCTGGAAGAGAAAGAACTTGATGATCTATACAATGATCTAAGAGTTTTTGAAACTGAGGTAGAAATCAAGAAGAAGCCCTCTGGTTATACTCACAATGCTGCACTTCTTTCAGCATCCACTGATACTACTGCCAACCCTGAAGCAGTTAGTACTGCCAGTAGAGTAAGTTCAGAAAAAGGCACTGAAACTATCTTTGAAGCCTTTTTGTCCAGCCATAGCAGCAATTCTCTGATTAATGATGATCTTAATCAAATTCACCCTGATGATCTGGAGGAGATGGATATTAAATGGCAGATGGCCATGCTATCCATGAGGGTGAAAAAGTTCATTAAAAGAACTGGAAGAAATAACTTCTCTCAAAGAAGAGAAGATGGAGCTGGTTTTGACAAAACCAAGTTGGAATGTTATAAGTGACACAAGAAAGGACACTTTGCTAGAGAATGCAGGAGTGCTGTTCCAAACAACAACCATCAACAAGCTCAGAATGGAGGATACACTCTGAACAAGAATCCTGCTCAAGCCCTTGTTTCTCAACAAGGAATGGGATTTGACTGGAGTGATCAAGCTGAGGAAGCCATTCAGAACCAAGCTCTTATGGCAGAAGTGTCTGATCTCCCCACTGAGGTAAGTTCTAATCTTTGCACTAAATCTTGCATTGACACTGTTACAAGATACAGGGATCACAATCAAAGTATGTGTGATGACCTCAAAAGATTAGAAAAGGACAGAAGAGATTATGTGTTGATAGTAGAGAGATTTGAAGAGGAAATCAAAGGCTTTCAAGCTAATGAACTTCAACACTCTTATGACACAAACTATTGGAAGTGGGAAAAGAATGAGTTAGAAACCAAACTGTCTAAGTCCTTAGAAGAGAATGATAGACTGAAAGAGGAACTGTCAAAAGTTAAGCTTGACATAGACAAGTTTTCCTATGCTTCAAAAGCAATGGACTCTCTTCTAAAGGCTCAGATACATGATAAGATGAAGCCTGGTATTGGATACAACAATACACCCCCTCCTTACAATAACAACTATATTTCTCCTACATCAGACTTGTTAGAAACTAAGGAGAAAAAGGACTGTTCTGAAGAAGCTTTTAAGATAGATCCTTTGGATGAGGTAGTAGTTAAGGATTTGACTGAGAAAGGAGCCAGTGAGAACAGGGATAATAATGTGAGTAAAAAGATACCAATAGAAAACAATATTATCACCAATGAGGGATGTGGGAAAATCTTGGTCAAGTCCAAGGAGATAGAGAAGACTATAGGAAATGATAACAAGGTCCATTACAAACAAACCACAGTTGTGAATCCTGGATCTTGGAAACAGTGTGATTGCAATAAAGCCAAGAACCTAAATTCTGGTTTAAAAAGAGGAAATCAAAGAAACTGGAATAATCAATGGGCTCAGAAACAAGGAGTTGATCTGAATAAAATCAATAGACCAAAACCTTGTTTTATATGTGGCAAGTTGAATCATTTGGCTAAGTATTGTTACTTTAACCCTATTAACCAACAAATGAACTTTCAAAGATTTGTGCAAAAATCTGTTGGTTATAGGAAGGCTGGAAAGAAACATGTGATAAAGAAATCTATTGAAAGTAAAGGCACTTTAAAGAAAAAGATTTTAAAAGAAAGTGTCAAAATGTGGGTACCTAGAAGTACTAACAGTGTTAGTACTGCTGAAAATATTAATGCTGCTAATACTGTTAATATCTCTTCAAAGGTTAATACTGCCAACACAATTACTGCTGCTAACACAGTTACTAATGCTAACAAGGTTAGTACTGCTAAGCATGCAAGTGCTGCCAAGGCAGTTAGTACTTCTAAAACCAGTACTGATTCTAGCAAAAACATTTCCAAGCCTATTATGGTAACAAAGTACTCCAAGAATGAGGAATTAAAGTTCAAAAATCTTGTCAAGAAAGAATGCAAGTATTTTGATGAGAAAGGGGTACCCAAGACCACTTTGGCTTGGGTTCCTAATTCATACTAATTGATTTATTTAATGTGCAGGGCAACCAACAGCTCAAGGGAAAGAGCATTTGGCATGTTGATAGTGGTTGCTCTAGGCACATGACAGGCAACATGTCATGCCTTCAGGATTTCAAGCATATCAATGGAGGACATGTTGCATTTGGAGATAATCTTACTGGTGGTAAGATTAGTGGAAAAGGTAATGTCACCAAAGGTAAGATGACATTTGAGGATGTCTACTATGTTGATCAATTAAAGTACAACCTGTTAAGTGTATCACAGGTTTGTGACAAACAACATAGTATACTATTTACTAATACTGAGTGTATGATCCTTGCTCCAGGGTTCAAGGTAGTTGATGAAAGCATGATACTACTTAGAACTCCAAGAAAGGACAATGTTTACTGTCTTGATATGGACAATGTTGATAGTGATTCATCTCTGAATTGTCTTCTTTCAAAAGCTTCTGCAGATGAATCCTCTCTATGGCACAGAAGGATGTGTCACATGAATTTCAAGACTATGAACAATCTTGTTAAAAACAACCTTGTAAGAGGTTTACCTTCAAAAGTCTTTTCATGTGATGATCATTGTGTTGTTTGTCTTAAAGGCAAACAGCACAAAACTTCTCATAAGACCAAAGAGTTAAATTCTGTTTCTTCTTGTCTCCATTTACTGCATATGGATCTGTTTGGTCCTACAAATGTTATGAGTATAGGCAAGAAATCTTACTGCTTGGTTATTGTTGATGATTACTCCAGATTTACTTGGGTATATTTTCTAAGGACTAAGGATGAAACAAGTGGTCTTATCAAATCCTTTATTCTAAGAATTGAAAACCAAACTAATCAAAGAGTAAAAATCATTAGATCAGATAATGGAACTGAGTTTAAAAATCATGATCTAAACACCTTTTGTGAAGAAAAAGGTATTGAGAGGCAATATAGTGCTCCTAGGACTCCTCAACAGAATGGTGTTGCTGAAAGGAGAAATAGAACACTAATAGAGGCTGCTAGATCTCTGTTGGCTGATTCAAAATTGCCAATTACCTTCTGGGCTGAAGCAGTTAATACTGCTTGTTATGTCCAAAACAGAGTTCTAGTGGTCAAGCAAAAGAACAAGACCCCATATGAGCTTTTAAATCAAAGAAAACCTTTCATTGGTTTCTTCAAACCTTTTGGGTGTCCTTGTACAATTCTCAATACCAAATCTCACTTAGGAAAGTTTGATAGCAAAGCAGATGATGGATTTCTTGTTGGATATTCATCTCAGAGTAAGGCTTATAGAGTTTTTAACTCTTCTTCTAGAATAATTGAAGAAAGTGACAATGTCAAATGCAATGAGAACACACCAAATCCTGTTGGGTCTGGACCTCAGTGGCTATTTGACATTGATTCACTAACTAACTCTTTTGGTTTCAGTAATGAGTATACAGGAACAGGAAGTGGAGGATCAGGGATCACACAAGGTCAAGAAAGTATATCTAAATCTGTGATTTTTCCCATACCCACAGTAAATTCTGTTGAAGACTGTGAAAAGGAATCATTTACTGGACCAAGTCAGAGTGAAGAAAAAACTAGAGATGAGGAGACTCAAGAAAATAATGAAGTGGCATCTGACAACACTTCAGTTGAGTTGCATGAATCTAATCTTGAGGCTGGACTGAATGAAGAACCTAGTCATAACACCAGAGTTCAAAAGAATCATCCTACACAGCTGGTAATAGGAGATATCTCTTCTCCTATAATGACTAGACATCAAAGCAGGCTTCAGGAAATGCAAGATCAACAGCATACAGTGCTTTCTTGTTTTCTATCACAGCTTGAGCCTAAAAAGGCACATGATGCTATGAAAGAATCTAGCTGTATAGAAGCAATGCAAGAGGAACTGTTACAGTTCAAGCTACAAGATGTATGGGATCTAGTAGACCTTCCTAAAGGTCACAGAGCAATTGGCACAAAGTGGATTTTCAGAAACAAGAGAGATGAAAGAGGTATTGTCATAAGGAACAAAGCAAGGCTGGTGGCTCAGGGATATACTCAAGAAGAGGGTATAGATTATGAAGAAGTGTTTGCACCCGTGGCTAGAATAGAAGCAATCAGACTATTCCTAGCCTATGCTTCTTACATGAACTTCAAAGTCTATCAAATGGATGTAAAAAGTGCCTTTCTCTATGGGTCAATTGAAGAAGAAGTATATGTCTGTCAACCACCAGGGTTTGAAAACCCAAGCTATCCAGACAGGGTATACAAATTAAAGAAAGCACGCTTGAGCCTAAAAAGGCACATGATGCTATGAAAGAATCTAGCTGGATAGAAGCAATGCAAGAGGAACTGTTACAGTTCAAGCTACAAGATGTATGGGATCTAGTAGACCTTCCTAAAGGTCACAGAGCAATTGGCACAAAGTGGATTTTCAGAAACAAGAGAGATGAAAGAGGTATTGTCATAAGGAACAAAGCAAGGCTGGTGGCTCAGGGATATACTCAAGAAGAGGGTATAGATTATGAAGAAGTGTTTGCACCCGTGGCTAGAATAGAAGCAATCAGACTATTCCTAGCCTATGCTTCTTACATGAACTTCAAAGTCTATCAAATGGATGTAAAAAGTGCCTTTCTCTATGGGTCAATTGAAGAAGAAGTATATGTCTGTCAACCACAAGGGTTTGAAAACCCAAGCTATCCAGACAGGGTATACAAATTAAAGAAAGCACTTTATGGACTACATCAAGCTCCAAGAGCATGGTATGACACTCTGTCATCCTATCTCTTGGAAAATGACTTTGAAAGAGGAGTCATTGATAAGACTCTATTTATCAAGAGAAAGAAGAAGGATATCTTGTTGGTCCAAATTTATGTTGATGACATTATCTTTGGATCTACCAGAAACAACATGTGCAAGGAGTTTGAGGATTTAATGCATCAAAGGTTCAAAATGAGTTCCATGGGGGAACTTACTTTCTTCCTTGGACTCCAAGTTCAACAGAAGTCAGATGGCATTTTCATATGTCAATCCAAGTATGTGCAGGATATTCTAACCAAGTTTGGTTTCTCAGAATCAAAACCTGCCAGCACACCTATGGAAACACACAAGCAGATCACAGCAGATCTTGACGGGGAGGATATGGATGTGCATCATTATAGATCCATGATTGGCTCTCTCATGTATCTCACAGCATCAAGGCCAGATATAATGTTTCCAGTCTGTGTATGTGCAAGATTCCAAGTTAGGCCAAAGCAATCTCACTTTCAAGCTGTTAAGAGGATATTCAGATATCTCAAAGGGCAACCCAGATTGGGACTTTGGTATCCTCATAACTCACCTTTTGACCTAATAGCATACTCAGACAGTGATCTAGGTGGGGCAAACTTGGACAGAAAATCTACTTCTGGAGGATGTCAGTTTTTGGGTGCTAGACTAGTCTCATGGCAGTGCAAGAAACAAACCACAGTATCCACATCTACAACAGAGGCAGAGTACATAGCAGCTGCAAGTTGTTGTTCTCAAGTCTTATGGATTCAGAATCAAATGTTGGATTATGGGGTAACCTTTCTACACACTCCAATCTTTATTGACAACAGCAGTGCTATTAGCATTGTGAATAATCCAGTCAAGCACTCAAAGACAAAGCACATTGAGATCAGGTATCACTTTATAAGAGATTGTAATGAAAAGAAACTTATTCAAGTTGTCAAAGTTCACACTGATAATCAGTTTGCTGATTTATTCACTAAAGCTTTTGATGTGGGTAGATTCACTTTCTTGGTAACAAGTGTGGGAATGATCAACTCTGAATAATCCCCTTCTCAAAAAGTGGTTTTATATCTGTATATTATTCTTGGAGTTACTAATCTTCTGTTTCAGGATATGCATAGCAGTACTCAGTGTTTAGCAAGTTTAAAAGGAGTAAGTCAGTTAATACTGCTAGTGGTTAATACTGCTTTCAGTTAATACTGCTAGTGGTTAATACTGCTTTCAGTTAATACTGCTAGTGGTTAATACTGCTCTCAGTTAATACTGCTAGTAGTTAATACTGCTTTCAGTTAATACTGCTAGTAGTTAATACTGCTTTCAGTTAATACTACTAGTGGTTAATACTGCTTTCAGTTAATACTGCTAGTGGTTAATACTGCTTTCAGTTAATACTGCTAGTGGTTAATATTGCTTTCAGTTAATACTGCTAGTGATTAATACTGCTTTCAGTTAATACTGCTAGTGGTTAATACTGCTCTCAGTTAATACTGCTAGTAGTTAACACTGCTTTCAGTTAATACTGCTAGTAGTTAATACTGCTTTCAATTAATACTGCTAGTAGTTAATACTGCTCTAGGTTAATACTGCTTATGTTCCGAATACTATAAATACTCTTTGCCCGCCAAAAAGTTCATAACGACTCTTTGCATACTGTTCTCTTGCGCTCAAAACCTTTTCTCTCTCAAGTTCGAAGTTTTCAGGCAAGCTTTTCACTAAGATCAATGGCATCCATGACTTTTATCGACGAGCACAACGAGATTGCAATGCTACAAAAGCCAAAGCAAGCTGCAGGATTTCATCAGATTGTGGATTTCCTCAAGTCAAGCCACATTGCTCATGCTCTTATTGTATCCCCTACAATCTATATTGAGCATCAAAGGCAGTTCTGGGCTAATGCAACTATTGTTGTTGAGAATGGTGTGCAGATGATCAAGACAAGAATCTGTGATCAATCACTAACGGTTACTGAAGAGATTATTCGCATCAGTCTACGTCTAGACGATGCCTCTGGTAAAACCTCTATCCCAAACGATGAACTGTTTTCAAATCTTACAAGAATGGGGTATGGAGGCCCATTGGGAGTTTTCAAATTCTCTAAAGCAAAATTTTCACCCCAATGGCGTTTCTTTGTCCATACTCTTATGCATTGTATCTCCAAAAAGACTACTGGATGGAGTGAGTTCAGCAGCACTATTGCTTATGCTTTGGTGTGCTTGGCCACTGCCAGAAAGTATAATTTTTCTAAAATGATTTTCAGTGATCTTGTCTCAAACATGGGAAACAAAAAGAGCTTCTTTATGTATCCCAGGTTTGTTCAAGAAGTTATTACTCATGAATTGACGGATATACCTCAACCTGTTGGGATATATGTACCTAAACCCCCCAAAGGCAAGGTTTTCTCCAATATGAGAAGATCTGTTGGGGACTCTGAAGGAGTTGACACCCCATTGTTCTCTACAATGATGGTGGTGTCCCAAACCAATGAAGGTATGGCAGCAGGGTCAAGGACCCCATTAGACCAACCCACTGCTAGCCAAGCCCAACCTTCCCTCTCAAAATCAATTCCCCAGTCCCTTCTTGAAAAACCAACCTCTCCAATCACACAAACTTACAAGAGGAAACAGGTAAAGAAGGCTCCTTCCCTTCTTGTACCATTACCCACTAAGCCTATAAGCCCTCTAAGGGAGAATTCTCCCCTAGAGAATATCCAAAGGGAAACCACAAGGGTGTCTCCCAACCCAAAGGAGGTGCTCTCTGAGGAGGAGGTAGAGCATATGGGTGATGAGGCTGCCACTACTCCTGCTAGTACAGAGGAGGAAAGTGGTAACATCAATAAGACCTCCCCCATGGCAACTTTGAATGAGCAATCATTTGAAGGTCCCTAGTGCCAAGAAACCACAGGGGTGGATAGTGCTTCTGCAAGGCAGAAGACTTCCACTAATAAAAGATCCAATGATCCTTCAAAGGAGGGTAACACTTCTGGAAAGGGTGAGGACAGATATACGTACTATGAATTGATGGAAACAATGGGGAACATCAATCAAGATGTTCTCAAACAAGGCAAAGATATTGAAGAAATGAAGCTAGTCATTCTGTCACAACAAGAACAGATTGCTAAGCTGAAGAGGATGGTGGTTAGTCTGGTACAAAGGAAGCAGAGAAAGCAATTCCAACTAAGGAGAAGGAAGTCTGAAAATGATGCTCCCAAAAAGGGGGAGATCAACATGGAAGAAGTCACAAGAAAGGGGGAGATTGATAGAGAAAAACTTGAGGTTGAGGGGGAGCAGGAAGCAGAAACACAAACAGACTCAGTGCCAAAAGAATCAAAAGAAACAGCAGAAACAGTTACTACTGCTGACATTAATAAAGCAGCAGAAACTGTGAAAGAAGTTTTAACAGATCTTGAGATTGCAGAAACCTTACTAAAAGCCAAGAATGATACTCCCAAGGTCACTTCAAAGACCAAAGGTGTAATCATAAAAGAACAAGGTGAAGTGATCAAGAAAGATAACAGTAAAAAGGCAATGAGCAAAGACAAAGGAAAAGCAAAGATGGTAGAATCTGATCAACCAATCAAAAAGCAAAGGTTGGTTGAATCAAATGAAGCCCTAGCTAAAAAGATGCAGGAGGATTTTGAAAAAGAAGAAAGAGTTCAGATGGAAAAGGACAGGGAAATGGCAAAAGCTCTAGCTGCTGAACTGAATGAAGCTTATCAACAGAGTATGGCAACTGAAATTGCACAGAAGAAAGCTGCAAGTATGAAGAAATCAGTAGTGAAAACAGCTGCAAAGAAGAGAAAACCCTCAAAGACATTCCTAGGTACCCAAGAGAGAAACAAGATGATTATATTTCTTAAAGGTGCTGTAGGAGTCAAAAAGGAGATGTTCTCCAAAATGTCTTTTGAGAAGATCAAAGAGCTCTATGATTCAGAGATGTTAAAGCTTCAGGGAAATGAAACTGCTAGGGTGGAGATGGAGAAGAGAATAAAAGAAAGTAATGATTTTGATTGTCAAAAGCCATTTCCAGATGAGCAAGAAACACCTCCTAAGAAAGAGTCCACTCTGGGAGAAAGTCTAAGAACTTTAAAGAGAACAAAAATGATGGCAAGGAGAAAGCCAATCAAGAAGCCTAAAGTATCTGAAGAAGAGGCTAAGAAGGTTGCTGAAGAAGAAGGGGCACCTGAGTCATCTAAACAGACAGAGCCAGCTAACACTGATGATGTAAATTTGTATATGGTAGTGATGGACAAAGTGCCTGAACCAATTTCAGCAGAACCTGTAGGAGTTAAGCCTCCTGAGGTCATTCTCTGGGATACATTGACAGTGGATGGAAAGGAATACATAAGGCTGAAAAGAAAGGATGAAAAGTATGAAGTGTTCAACACATGGGCAAAAATTGTCAGAACATGCTCTAGATCAGATCTTGAAGAGATGTTTGAGATAGGAATGAAGTTGTATGCAGATATTCTAAAGGCTCCAGGAATTTCAATTACAAAACTGGTAATGGAGTATCTGTGTATGATGTTCAAACCTGAAGAAGTAAAGCATATGATCAAGGATGTATTCAAGTCGGTCAACAGTTGGACTCTATATGAAATTAGTGGAGTATATACAGTGACTTTGGATTTAAATCACACTGAATACTTCCTAGTGGATAGAGTGTATAATCATAGCAGATTGAAGCTACATGCCATGCTGAAGAAAAAGTTAAGGTGTGTTCCAGATTCAGAAATAGCTAAATACTTGATTCAAAGAACCATCAATCAGAGTTTGGGATTGGATGCAAACACTGGAATTTAGGCCATGATAGAGTTTTGGGAGCATCTTGAAGATTAATTCTGAAGAACTTGACTTCTCTTCCTAAAAGTCAAGTTAGGGGGAGATTGTTGGGAACTGAAGAATTCATCAAGTATGGTTAATGCTGCTGGTTCAAAGTTACTACTGCTAGAAGACTTAAAGATTAATACTGCTGAGTGTTACTACTGCTAGTACTATTAATACTGCTAGTCAAAGTTAGTGCTGCTTAAACAAAGTTAGTACTGCTTAGCTAGTTAGTACTGCTAGTAGTTAGTGCTGCTTAGTAGTTAATGCTGCTAGAAGAAGTTAATGCTGCTGATCATGGTTAGTGCTGCTTAAGAGATTCGGATGGAAAGAATGACAGCTGGATAATCTGAAGATTATGGAAGCTTAGAGATATACATGGAAGATATACTGAAGATATTTTATTTATTGTAATTATCTTTGTATTCAGTATATATATTGTATAGTTTAGAATAAAGAGAATTTTTGTTTTTCATTCTATTAGAGAAAAAATCAACCTCAAGACATATATCCTAATTCTAGAGAAGTAGAATTCGTATTGGTGAGCCTGTTCATCAATATTGAGGTTGAGTGTGTAATCTTGTAACTTCAAAGCATTCAATACAAGTTTAAAATTTGTTGATTATATTCTGTTTTGATTTTCTGTTTGATTAAATATCAAAGTGTTATTCCGCAAACTTCTTTGATATTGTTTCTGAGAATTAATTCTTGTTGAGAATTCGATCCTGACAGCTATTAACAGTGTAATAGTTTACTATGATCTTCTTCCAACCCTTAATTAAAGAACACTTCTTTGGTTCTTCGTAAGTACCTTAGAATGTTCTTTACAGTCATCCAATGACCTTCCCTTGTATTTCGTTGGTTTCTGCTTCTAATCCTCTAAAGCATTATGACATACTCGGTATTAGTGCATATCATGGCATTTATGATGGATCCAATTGACGATGCATATAGAATGCCAATTATTTTATCTAGCTCAACCTTTGTGCTAGAACATTGAGACATGCTCAAAATGATGTCATATCATAATTGCAAGAAACTACCTCTAGTGCCTTGCATCTTGAACCTTTCAAGATCTTGTCAATTTATGTACTTTGACTTAAACTTATAAGTCATCTGAATCTATCTGTATAGATCTTTATTCCAAGAACATAATTAGTCTTTCTTAAGTCTTTCATAGTGTCCGAGCCAAGACATGATGTCTTGCTAAATCGGAAAGTTAATTTCCGAATACTAGTATGTCTTCCACATACAATATTAGGAATTTTACTGCGCTCCCACTAGCCTTTTAGTAAATGCATGAGTCTTCTTTTATTTTGGTGAAATCAAAAACTTTTGATTTTCTCGTCAAAATGAAGATTCCAGCTTTAAGATGCTTATGCTGATCCAAGAATGGATTGCATCTTGGTGTTCATGACTCTAAGCCACTCACCAGATTCATAATCTGACATAGCACTTTAGTAGTTGATGGGTTTACTAGAATCCTATCGTACATCATTCTTCATTAGTCATGAGAAAACGATATTTCTCGGACTTCTGAATGATTCTACTAGATTTGTGAACACTTTGTGTTTTACTAAATTTCTGATTAATCAAATTGTTCAACTTCAACAACCTTTGTTTGATAACTAGTGCCAACCAATAAGTGCATTAGGTTATGAGGTTCTTGAATTCCTTCAAGTCCCTTAAACCTCCCATTTGCCTTGCCCATTAGAAACTTGCTTTCTAAGAACTTGGCTTTCAAATAATAAACAATTTTATTGTTTGTGGGATTATAGAATCGGTATTCTAAACAAATTTTAGTATATTCTACAATATATGCATTTAGTAGATTTTAGGTCGAGTTTGGTTGAAGCTTATTGTCTTACATGAGCTTCATGAACCCACACCATCAATTAAGATTAAGGATGAAAACTTTCATACGAAATCTTATTAGGGTGTCTTGTCTACCTGTTGGTTGATGTCATATTCAAAATACGATTTACAGTAAATAGAGTGGAACTCAGAATTGATATAGGAATAGTACTTCTACACATCATAAAGCAAACCATATTTAATAAGGTTCGGTTAATCCTTTCGAACATACGATAATAAAGTGGTGTTCCGGATGGACTAAATTGTGAAACTATCCCACAATTTCTAAGATGATCCAAGAGTCTTGTTTAGTTACTTTCTTTCAATATCAAAAAAAGACTTTAATGGTCCTATTGAGTTGTCTTCTTTAACTTCACTTTGAAGCAGCTTGAATCATATCAAATGCTTCATGCTTATAACTTCAACGTTTGAAATCATTAGTGAAGATATTGTATCATCTATCACCATATCTAGACAAGGTTTTGAAAGACCACATACATCAACATGTATCAATCTTAACCAAAGACTTTTCTCTTTTACTACAACAATTAGAGAGAAGAGCTATATTCAACTTATCAAAACTCACATATATCGAATGAAACATCCTCATTTGCCTTCTAAATACCACACTTTTGAAGTTGGGATATGCGTTTAATGTTTGTATGACTAAGTTGACTATGTCAAAGATTTGATTCAAATCTCATTTGAGTCCTATGGTGTTTACGTTATATAGAACTATGTTTAAGAAAGCTATTGAGATTCACTTTATTATTCAATTAAGCGAACTGGTTCTCGAAAAAGAATAATTCATTTTTGAATATGAATATAATCGTTTCCAAAACGCCTAAGTGAATTTCATCCAATCAATAAACATGCAACTAAAAAAATAATTTAGTCAAACTAAACATCGTTCGAAACAACCATTGTTTTAACAATACAAGCCATGTGGTTTCAAAATAAAATCTCCTATAAGCTTGGTATGCAATATTGCTTCCTTGCTTACATGGATCACCATCATGCTTGTTTTTCAGTCACTTACCTTTCTTGAATATCTGGAACATATTACAAGATAGAGTTCTTCACTTAGTATCAAATACACAAGTGCAAGATAGAAAAGGTAAAAGTTTTGTCTATCATATAGATACTTGAAGGACTTTCCACGTTAGAAAACTTTTATTGTATATAAAGGACAATCTCCTCTTCAACGATCAATGTTTCCACATCTACCAGATGTAACTGTTACCTTAGGAAGACTTCTCTCAGTATCTTCTAGCATCGTATGCAAGTCTGAGATTGAAATCTCCTCATGGTCTATATTCAGATTCTCGACAAAGACATCAAATGCTTTGGTCAGTGATTTGAGGATCACAACTACGGCTATCCCATTGGGATAAGGATAGAAAAGTCTGTCCAAATATTCAAGGTGCGTCCTCATCCTATCAATATGAGAGCTTACATCTTGGTCTTCCTCCATTTTTATCCTGTAAAGTGCCCGAACAGTATAGAAGTGTTCAAAGCACACATATCTTAGGTACCATTCCCATAATAGGTTTATCATGTCAAATGTCGTACGTGGAAACATCTCCATTCTTTCTCTTAAGGATGGAACCATGGTTTCAAGCATAAGACGTGATACGTCAATTGAATCATCATAATGTTTCAATGAAGGATTGTGGGATTCCATGGAGGTGAGAGGAGGCTCTTGGAAAAGAGGCAAGACAAGTACATATGATTTCTTTTCATGACTGAGAACGCGTCTCAAGTTTTGAAACCAAACGGGAAGTTTCGGTGTTAAATTTTAACTTTTCTTCCAAAAGAAAAGCTCTTAGGGTTGTGTTGATTGTAGTGTTTGCATTTTGGGCCATCTACAAAATTTAATAAAGCTCATTTAATATTTTCAATATTTAAAACTTTAATTATTAATACCCTTCATGTTCTTTAAACATTAATAATATAAAGTCTAGGATCCAATGTTGCAAAACAAATAAATGGTTAGGTGACCTTTATCCCATCCATTTAATTCAACAAGGTAGGTAACGTTTACCAATTACATCCAAATGTAATTCCTAGTTTTATGGGATCCTTAACAACGTTTGTTAATTGGCATGTTTGATCCCATCTATGCCTCGTGTTTCTAATGCTTAGGTGACCTTTATCACAAAAGATTCCCGATCAAGTCATCCAATTTGAACAACGTGTGGAATCGACGCATAACTAGCGGTTAGGTGACCTTTATCCCACTAGAAATCGCGAAGCTACCTCGGCCATCAAAAGACAATCCAAGCAGTTAGGTGACCTTTATCCCACAAGGATCATATAAGTGACGTGCGAGTATTTTCAATAGGACGGCATAGACTTGCGTTTATTGAAGGGATTTTATATGTATTATAATTATAGTTTTATAAACATATTATATTATGTATATTGCAAGTAACCAATAATATATGACACTTGGAGTTTGTATGAGTTTTAAAATCACCATTTTAACTCATTTTGGTATTTCAAAATTTACGAGTCTTATAGTAAAACACACTGTATTATAAAACTTATTTTCACCATTTTAGTATCATGTATCATTGCATGCATCCAATAATACATGGTACTTCATTAATTTGAAAAATCTTATTTCTCATCATATGGTTTCTTTTAGGAAAAAAAAACTCCATATTGTCAACAAATCATTTGTGGTCAAATATTAATATCATATATTAATGTTTGAGTTGATCATGACTAACCATTTATAGTCTCTTAATAAACACTTTTATTATTTGACTACGAGTTTGGATGAGTTTTAAAATCTCCATTTTAACTCTTTTCTCCAATTTCAAAAATTGACGTTTGGAGTTTTAGAACAAAATTATAAAACCCATTTAAGCATCTTATGTTAAAATTGTCAATTTTTTTATTACCAAACTCTATGATGATTTATGTTTTATTATTTAAGTTGTCTAGCATGCAAAATCCTATTTTCATTCATACAAACTATAATAACAACATACAATCATCACAAACATGCAAAGGTGCATAAATCAAGCCATAACTAGTTGTTATTTCATGTGAGCCATACATGAAATAACAAGTCCATTCCTAAGGACATAAGGGACCCAAATACCTTCAAAAGGATGTTTGTTAAAACTCCCACTTGCCAAAACATCCTATGCATGTATCTTCTTGGTCTTTAATATGGCCTCCATCTTCAAGTCTTGTTACATTTTTTTTTATAAAAATAAAACAAACTAGTCTAGTACTAATCTAATACTTACAAAATGAGCAAAATAAGAAAAAAACTATCTATTATTACAAACCATTTGAATAATAATAATAAAATGTAACAACCAAATTTAAAAGGAACAACAAAACAACACATTGGTCCATGGCTTGTTTATGCACTTATTCACATAAAAAACATAAGTAAAACAACACTTTGTCTTTCTAAGGCAACCTTTATGTAACAAAAATGCATGTTAAAATTTTGTTACATAAAATATAAAAACTAGCACAAGCAAGTTGCCAAAGAAACCATGCATGAACTTTTCATACAAGATGAAATTTTATCCATGGCTTCCAAGAACCAAGTTTTATCCAAATAAAACTGATTATCTAATCATGCATGTAACTTAGGCTCTGATACCACTTGTTGGGATTTTATTGTCAAATCATGGGTTTCAAAAACTCATAAAAGATATATAACGATTTTAAGCAACGAAAGCAAAACAAAATTTGAACAAAAACATAAAACTATTTTATTCCCACCAAGGATCTTGTTACATGCAAGAAAAGATAAATGAAAACAACAACCAAAAAGGGAGTTTAGATGTACAACCTTTGATGACTTTGATCAACCCAAAATTGGGTGTTGTTGCAGATGGCAACAAGGACCAAAGTAGCTCCTCTTTAGAGATATCCACCACAAGCACCAACACCTTGAGAATGCTAGTTCCTTTTCTTGAGGATGCAAAAGAGAGTTCTTGAATCAAATCTTCAAGAGATTTGAAGAAGAAAGAACTCAAAACCACCACCACAATGGTGGTTTGGCCGAAAACAAGAGAGAGGGAGAGGAGAGAGAGATTTTCTAAGGTCTTGCACCATTTTGTCAAAGTTCCAAGTCTAAAACAAAACCACATCTCCCTTTTTAAGCAACCATCAAATGGTCACCTCCAAAAAGGGTCAATAAGAATGGACCAGAAGAAGGTCCAATGAGAAAGGAAGTTTGCCATGCAAAATTTTCCTTTTACACCTTCTAGTTTGAATTAGTTAAAATAACTATTTTAACAATTTAAAGTTTATTACAAAAGTCCCTCCTTTTTATTTCCACTTACATATGAGCACATCATATATTTAATAAACTAGAATCTTTTATTTGCATCTTATATTATGAACCATATTCAATAATATTTTCAAGAAATAATTAATATTTATCAAGAATCGAATTCTTATAAATATTAATTCGGTGTCTACTTGTTGTTCGGTGAGACCCTATAGGATCATATATTACCGGTAATACTATTTTATAATCATTTTGAGCATATAGAACCAACAATAAATCTCCGACTTAAAAATCTCAGAATATCTTCCTAAAACTTTGAAAATGAGATGTTAGAATTATCTCCAATTTTCATCCGTCATTCTGACTTTAAAAACATTCAAACTATCTCCCCCTTTTTGATGAATTGTGAGACATCAAAATCATCAAAACACTTTTCAATGTCAGCATAGTCTTTGATAAGAATCTCCCCCTTATGAAAAAATAGCATTCTCCGCCTTATAGATAGAGTAACAATCTCCCCCGAAGAGTATAACAAACTCCATCTTTTGATTTGAGTATCCGTCAATTCATAAATGTATTCATCCGAATCTTTTCAAATTAAGACAAAATAGAATTGTAACCCTGAATTGTAACACCTCAAAAATCAGAGTAAATTAAAACCTGGAAATCTGACAATATGACATAAGCAATTCCATTAAGTTCCCATAAATGGGATCAGTCCTTAAGACTATACAGTTCTATACAAGGATTTCATCAAAAGAATGGGACTTAACAATGCCCAGCAAAATACTTAAAACATCTCCAAAAACCTCGAGACTCAAAACTCGTCTCTCCAAAAACCCCGGCACCCACCGCTAATGGAAACCTGTTATACACATCATTTGAGAAAAAGTGTCAGACTATAAAGCCTGGTGAGAACATACAGTTTATAAAGCCCAAAAGATATAACATCCGTATCATAAAGAAATCTTTTCATAAAGGTTTAGTTCGTAAAGATAACATTTCGCCACAACCGGACCTCTTCGGTCCAAAACTCTTAAACGGTGATAAAAGGACCATTTTACCAAGGAGAGTGGTGTAACACAAAGTAGACCACAAATCCGAGTTATGAGCTAAACACTTGGAGTCCTCAGCAATGAACCCAGAGTCCGTGCTACGAGGTGAGATCGCGCTCCCAAGGGAAACCAATGTATACTCCTTCGCTAGGATCACCATGAACCATGGCTAGTATCCGGCCTCACATAACCGTACCAAGTTGCCCCCGAGGAACATGTGATCCATAGCTACAATTTGGGGAATATAGCCTCCCAACAAAACAGTCTACTCCAAAACCTAGGGATCTACTAGAAATGGTAAGGACTAGTCACAACAACATATGTGACCAACCATAAATCAATATATGGTATAAGTACATTTTATAACCAAAATGCTATTCTCAGTTCAACTTCTGGTAAGAATGAAAATCATTAAAATGAGTTCATAAACATTCTGTTTACATAATCACGTAATGTGCAAGTAAAACATCATTTTACTTCAATAGGGCGGAACCCGTCATTTTGGTCAAAACTGACCGGGAACCCCGAGATTTACCAAAAACTTCATTTATAACAAAATGTAGAGAACATAAAATCATACCGTAGAAATACTTTAGATTTCTCAAATAAGAGTTTTGACATGTATAAAGTTTGTAAAATGATAGTAGGAACTCACCGATAGGTTTTCAGAATAAAACCCGGAAAACCAGATAATGATCACGACGTAGAGGTGAAGCTTAAAACACCGACCCCTCGCTAGAAACACCGAAAACTAGCAACCAAACGAGCCTTGAAGATCGAAGAAGAAAAAGAGAGAAAAAGAGGAGAGAGAGAGAGAATAAATCTGAGATTTTTAGAAAATGTCATCAAAATGAGATATTTCAGCCAAGCAATGCACGAACCCCAATACAGTGCATGGCCCGTGCGTTTTCCAAAGGGGAGGGCGCACGGCCCGTGCGTTCTCCACTGCCTCGCACCCTGTTCCATGCACACGACCCGTGCGTTTTTCCAAAGGGATGGCGCACGACCCGTGCGCCCTGTAGACAGAAACATCTACTTCATTTCTTCTTTACAACCTCGCAAAATCAAACGAAAATTCGGGGAGTTACAATCCTCCCCAACTTGGGAATGATTTCGTCCCCGAAATCCCAACTACACAAAAAGGTGAGGATATCTTCGCTTCATATCCTCCTCGGCTTCCCACGTCACATTTGCTCCCCGGTGATGCTTCCACTGCACTTTGACCAAAGTGACTTCTTTATGACGCAACTTCTTAGACTTTCTCTCTAAGATGGCGTCGGGTTCTTCCACACAACGGTTTCCTTCGTCAACCCTTAACTCTGAAAGGGGAATGACGCTGTCTTCCACCGCCAAACATTTCCGGAGGTAGTAAACATGAAACGTGTTGTGTATTTTCCTCAACTCCGGTGGTAGTTCCAACTGGTAGGCTTGCAAACCCACCTGTTTAAGCACTTTGAAAGGTCCGAGGAAACGGGGACTCAGCTTCCCACGCTTTCCGAACCGTATAATACCTTTCCACGGTGACACCTTAAGCATAACGCGGTCGCCCACTTGGAACTCCATCGGTCGCCTCTTCTTATCGGCATAGCTTTTCTGACGATCCTCAGCTGCTTTCATTCTTTCACGAATGCACTTGACCTTATCGGCAGTCTCTTGCACGATCTCAGGTCCGGCGAATTTCTTTTCTCCCGCTTCAAGCCAGCACACAGGAGTCCGATACTTCCGCCCATACAAAGCCTCAAAGGGTGCCATTCCGATACTCGAGTGGTAGCTATTGTTGTAGGCAAACTCCACCAAAGGCAGGTGAGTGTCCCAGCTACCCCCGAAATCGATGACACAAGACCTCAACATGTCTTCCAAAGTTTGGATCATTCGTTCTCTCTGCCCGTCGGTTTGCGGATGGTAAGCCGTACTCAACTTCACTCGAGTACCAAGCTCTTTCTGAAATCCATCCCAGAAGTTCGAAGTGAACCGACTGTCGCGATCCGACACGATCGACAATGGTATGCCATGCCTCGAGACCACCTCATCAATATAAAGCTTTGCTAACTTATCCATCGGTAGATTCTCGCGCATAGCCAAGAAATGAGCGCTCTTCGTTAATCTGTCAACTATCACCCAAATGGTATCGTGACCTCGAAGAGTTTTAGGCAACTTCGTCACGAAGTCCATGGTGATATGCTCCCATTTCCATTCAGGAATCTCTAAAGACTGAAGACTCCCATATGGTCTCTGATGTTCGGCCTTAACTTGCGAACACGTCACACAACGCTCAACGTAACGTGCCACATCAAGCTTCATTACCGGCCACCAATAGTGCAACTTCAAGTCCCTGTACATCTTTGTGCTTCCCGGATGTATGGAATACTTGGACTTGTGTGCATCTTCTAGCAACAACTCACGGTTACCCCCTATCTTGGGCACCCACACACGACCGCTGAACAGTTTCACTCCACGGCTATCTTCCGTCAAGAGTAAACGCTGTTTTGTCATGACTTCTTCTTTGAGATTTTCTTCTAACAGTGCTTCCATCTGTGATGCCTTGATCTTCTCAACAAGGCTAGACACTAGCTCGATTCTTGAATGGGTAGCTCGAATGCTTCCGCTATAATCCTTCCGACTTAGCGCATCGGCCACCACGTTCGCCTTACCTGGATGGTAAAGCAATTCACAGTCGTAATCTTTAAGCAACTCGAGCCACCTTCTTTGTCTCATATTCAGCTCTTTCTGATCAAAGACATACTTCAGGCTCTTATGATCCGTGTATAGAGTGCACTTCGTGCCGTAAAGGTAATGTCGCCAAAGCTTCAAGGCGAACACCACCGCTGCTAACTCCAGATCATGAGTTGGATAATTCTGCTCGTGTATCTTAAGCTGCCTCGAGGCATAAGCGATCACCTTGCCTCGTTGCATCAACACACAACCCAATCCCATCTTTGAAGCGTCGATGTAAACAACGAAATCTTCCGACCCTTCAGGTAACGTCAAAATCGGAGCTTCACACAACTTCTTTTGAAGGATCCAGAACGCCTTTTCTTGGGTTTCGGTCCATTCGAACTTCACATTCTTCCGAGTCAGAATTGTCAAGGAAGAAGCGATCTTGGAAAAGTCTTGAATGAATCTCCTGTAGTATCCCGCCAGACCCAAGAAACTTCTGATCTCTGACGGACTCTTAGGAGGCTCCCAATTCATCATAGCTTCAATCTTGGAAGGATCTACTTTCACTCCGTCTCGAGTGACTACGTGCCCCAGAAATTGTACTTCTTTAAGCCAAAAGTCGCACTTGGAAAACTTGGCGTACAATCTTTCTCTTCTCAACACTTCCAGAACCTCACGTAGATGTTGTTCGTGTTCCGACTCACTCTTGGAGTACACTAGTATGTCATCAATGAATACAATGACCGACTTGTCGAGGAAAGGTCGGCACACTCTATTCATCAAGTCCATAAACACTGCTGGTGCGTTCGTCAGGCCAAAAGGCATTACAAGGAACTCGTAATGGCCGTAACGCGTTCTGAAAGCCGTCTTCGGAACATCTTCTTCTCTTACCTTCACTTGGTGATAACCTGATCGTAAGTCGATTTTGGAGAAACAACCCGCTCCTTGAAGTTGATCGAACAAGTCGTCTATTCTCGGAAGCGGATACCTGTTCTTCACTGTAGCTTTGTTCAACTCACGATAGTCAATGCACATTCTCATTGTGCCATCCTTCTTCTTGACAAATAAAACCGGAGCTCCCCAAGGTGACGAACTCGGTCTTATAAAGCCTTTCTCCAATAGCTCTTGGAGTTGTGCTACCATCTCTTGCATCTCCGATGGTGCTAAGCGATAAGGTGCTTTAGCGATCGGTGCAGCGCCAGGCACAAGATCAATCCGAAACTCTACCTGACGATCGGGTGGCAACCCGGGCAAGTCGTTCGGAAAGATATCTGGAAACTCACGCACGATCTTCACATCTTCCAGCTTGGACTTCTCTAACTTGGCATTGATCACATAGGCTAGGAAAGACGAACATCCTTTTATTAAACACTTGCGTGCTCTTGCCATTGTGATTATTGCCACTTCACCCTTTCTCTTTTCACCATAGATGACCACGACCTCTCCAGAGAGGTTGGGAAGTCGAATCATCTTCTTGGAACACACGAACTCGGCCTGATTGTTTGACAACCAATCCATACCGATTACCACATCAAAACCCCCGATTAACATCGGTAATAGATCGATCGAGAATTCTCTCCCTTTGATACTAAGAGTACACTGCTTCAGAACCTCGTGGATCAGAACTTGACTACCATCGGCTATTTCAATCACTAATGCATCCTCAAGACTAGTAGTGGGCATAGCAATTTTCTGACGGAACAATTCAGATACGAAAGAGAAACTAACACCCGTATCGAACAAAATACGAGCAAGTATAAAGTTTATAAGAAAAGTACCCGATACCACATCAGCGGATGCTCTATCCTCTTCGGCCGTCATCTGAAATGCTCAACCCGGAACCTTCGGAGGGTTCTCCTTCCTTGCTGGTGCGCTACCCGACACAAGCTTCGGGCAATCCTTCCTCGAGTGTCCCGGTGTCTTGCACTCAAAACAGACGAATCCCCTGACCGGGCAATCTTTGATAGTGTGACCAGGCTTCCCACACTTGAAGCAAGTTTGAGAATTGCTGTAACAGTTACCGTGATGCTTGGTCCGACACCTCGGGCACCACCTTGCTTCCTGATAACTACCGAAGTTGCGGTTTCCGACAAAAGGTCGGGTCCGCTTGGGAGGTACTGAACTGCTCTCCCACTTTCTTTTATCAGACACTATCACAGAATTCTCAGATTTGCTCTTCGCGAACATCTCTTCCATGAATTGAGCTTCCTCCACCATCTCTCGGAGGTTAGAAGCTTTGAAATTATGGACCATCGATTGCATGTCCGCTGGTAAGCCGTTGAGATAAGATTTCATTTTATCTTTTTCTGTTGGGGCAGCGTGTCCCACCAGACCCAGCTTCTCCATAAACTGACGGGTGTACTCCCTCACCGTCAGGCTTCCCTTTACCAAGGACCGGAATTCTTTCTCAATTCGGTCCATGGTCCTCTCGTTGCAGAACTCTTCTAGCAGCTTCTTTTTGAACTCGGCCCAAGACAACTGGGCCAACACTTCAGGAGATAGAGTGGATTGGATGATATTCCACCAGATGAGTGCAGTGTCCCTCAGCAATTGGGTACCAAACCGCACCCTTTGATCATCACCACATTCGGAAGAGCCAAAAGCTTGCTCAACCGCTCGGATCCACATTACACACACCGCCGGGTCATCTGAACCGAAGAATTCAGGCGGTCCGCAGCTCAGAAAGGACTTATAGGAACAACTCTTCCTATTCCCCGGAGCATCAGAAATCCTGCGCTCTACCGCTGTGACCCTTATACCATCGCCTCCAGAACCTGCTACGATGTTTTCCACAACCGTCTCACTTCTCCGGTTGTTTACGTCGCGGTCCTCCATTGCTTTCAGCAGAAACTCCTGCTGCTTCGCCATCTCTTCTCTCATCGCCAACATCACGCTGGCCAACAACTCTGAATGGAGATTAACATCCCTGATAACTGGGTGGGACGAAGCCAGGTCTACTCGCGGAATGACCTCTGGCCCCCCCACCTAGTACTTGCTGAACGGGTGGTCGAACGATAACCTCAAATCCTTCCGGCTGACCCGCTGTAGAGGCTGTCGCTTCCAGACCATCAACACGAGTACGCGGTCTACCACGCGTATTCACCATGATGAACAACTTCACAGAACAAAGAAAGAGATAAGAGAGAGATCGGAAAACACGAAAGGAAAACGTACTACCACATTACCAATTGTCATATCAACAACAAATCAAGGACTCTTACGTACAATATCCTCATAATAACATTAGCTAAGTGAAATTATGAACATACAACACATAACGGTTCTTGTCACCGTTATTACAACGCCTGATAAACGTACTTTCCGTTGACTCTAAGACTAACCCATCTTAGGAGCTCTACCCAAATCTCGCGGATCAATTCTTAGCATACGCAGTCTAAGTCTAGACATCTTACATTCATGCCTAGTTCTCTTAAACTAGGGCTCTGATACCAACTTGTAACACCTCAAAAATCAGAGTAAATTAAAACCTGGAAATCTGACAATATGACGTAAGCAATTCCATTAACTTCCCATAAATGGGATCAGTCCTTAAGACTATACAATTCTATACAAGGATTTCATCAAAAGAATGGGACTTAACAATGCCCAGCAAAATACTTAAAACATCTCCAAAAACCTCGAGACTCAAAACTCGTCTCTCCAAAAACCCCGGCACCCACCGCTAATGGAAACCTGTTATACACATCATTTGAGAAAAAGTGTCAGACTATAAAGCCTGGTGAGAACATACAGTTTATAAAGCCCAAAAGATATAACATCAATATCATAAAGAAATCTTTTCATAAAGGTTTAGTTCGTAAAGATAACATTTCGCCACAACCGGGCCTCTTCGGTCTAAAACTCTTAAACGGTGATAAAAGGACCATTTTACCAAGGAGAGTGGTGTAACACAAAGTAGACCACAAATCCGAGTTATGAGCTAAACACTTGGAGTCCTCAGCAATGAACCCAGAGTCCGTGCTACGAGGTGAGATCGCGCTCCCAAGGGAAACCAATGTATACTCCTTCGCTAGGATCACCATGAACCATGGCTAGTATCCGGCCTCACATAACCGTACCAAGTTGCCCCCGAGGAACATGTGATCCATAGCTACAATTTGGGGAATATAGCCTCCCAACAAAACAGTCTACTCCAAAACCTAGGGATCCACTAGAAATGGTAAGGACTCGTCACAACAACATATGTGACCAGCCATAAATCAATATATGGTATAAGTACATTTTATAACCAAAATGCTATTCTCAGTTCAACTTCTGGTAAGAATGAAAATCATTAAAATGAGTTCATAAACATTCTGTTTACATAATCACGTAATGTGCAAGTAAAACATCATTTTACTTCAATAGGGCGGAACCCGTCATTTTGGTCAAAACTGACCGGGAACCCCGAGATTTACCAAAAACTTCATTTATAACAAAATGTAGAGAACATAAAATCATACCGTAGAAATACTTTAGATTTCGCAAATAAGAGTTTTGACATGTATAAAGTTTGTAAAATGATAGTAGGAACTCACCGATAAGTTTTCAGAATAAAACCCGGAAAACCAGATAATGATCACGACGTAGAGGTGAAGCTTAAAACACCGACCCCTCGCTAGAAACACCGAAAACTAGCAACCAAACGAGCCTTGAAGATCGAAGAAGAAAAAGAGAGAAAAAGAGGAGAGAGAGAGAATAAATCTGAGATTTTTAGAAAATCTCATCAAAATGAGATATTTCAGCCAAGCAATGCACGAACCCCAATACAGCGCACGGCCCGTGCATTTTCCAAAGGGGAGGGCGCACGGCCCGTGTGTTCTCCACTGCCTCGCACCCTGTTCAATGCGCACGACCCGTGCGTTTTTCCAAAGGGATGGCGCATGACCCGTGCGCCCTGTAGACAGAAACATCTACTTCATTTCTTCGTTACAACCTCGCAAAATCAAACGAAAATTCGGGGTGTTACAATCCTCCCCAACTTGGGAATTATTCTTTGATTTAATGACCCCTCACCCTCAATCACTCAAGGATAACTTCTTGGGTAGGAAACACTGGTTAACGTGAATCCATAGAAGTTCTGTTTAGCTCACACACGAATCCCATGAATTTTTTTCCCTAAAAAATGTATTGTCCAACAGTTTATCTTGAACAGATAAAGCTCAAAATGTGATAACATTGTCACATGAATGTATGCTCTTCAAGAATATGAATGAAATTTGAGCATTTGAATGTTGAATATCTCTCAAAACAAGGAAATTGTATGAATGAAATGAAAATAATAGATTTGTTTTGAGAATCTGATATCATGAATATAGGAACAGGTAAGGATAGGGCATCAAAGAACTTGATAGTTGTTTATATGAACGAATATAAACATTTTTACATTGAACTCACAAAATTAAGAAATGATGATCGATGCTCAACAACTTTGAAAGCAAACAAGGGTATTACCATCGAAATTTGTCTCGTTTAGAGACATGGTAATAACAAAGTCAAATGAAGTACTGAACTGATGGGTGTAAATACTTGACAATATATGGAAAGTATAATACACAAGTATTAGTCTTTGAAAACACACGGTCAATTAATCAATAACGCACATTTAAGAAAACATTTAAAAGAACACTTCTAAATTCATAAAAACTTTTGAGAATAAGAAGTGGTTTAAACATTCAGAAGACATTTTTCATATCTGAAAGTTGTTCTTCTTTCAAACATGTAGAGATTAAGAATCATAAAGACTTACAATTAGCATTGAATTCTTAACTCCTCCTTGAATTATTATCCAAAAAAAATTATCTCCCTCGTCAATTAGACCAAAATCAGATGTTCTCCCCCTTTATATCTGTAAAAAGTCAAAATTATCATCAGAATTCAAAAAATCATTCTAATCTCCCTCTTAAACATTAGAAAGACTTCCTCTGAAAGATTGATCATTCAGTATAGTTAGTGAAAATTAAAATCTTTGAAGTACGAGTTCTGAACTGATGTATTCAGAAGCCATAGTCAAATATCAACTTCCCTTTGAAGAAATAAATTTCCTGAAACAGATAAAAGATTTTCGTAATCATCTAGGATGATTTCGCATTCGTCAGTAATAAGAATGTAATGAAATTAACGAACTCTCCCTTGGATTAAGCATAAAGATCATGAACTTCCCCTAGACTCATGTAAGAGAATGACACAGACTTAAATAGACATATTTAGCATACCTAACTTGTTGAGTAAGAATTTGAACCTCATTTCATCCAACGGCTTGGTGAAAAGGTCTCCAAGATGATATTCAGTCTGTAAAAAGTGCATTTCTATCGAACCTTCCTCAACATGGTCTTTAATGAAATGTTAGCGTACATCGATGTGTTGGGTCTTGGAGTGTTGTACCGGATTAGCGGTTATTGCAATCGCGCTCTTCAAATCACAGTAGATAGGCACTTTGTTGTAGGTGTAGCCGAAATATTTTAATTGCACCATCATTCATAAAACTTGTGAACAGCAACTGCCCGCAGCAACGTGTTCCGCTTCTGCTGTCGAAGTTGAGACACAATTTTGTTTCTTCGATGCCCAGCTAACCAATTTATCACCTAAGAACTAACACAATCAAAAAATTCTCTTCTGGTCTAACTTACAACCTGCGTGGTCAGCATCTGTAAACAGAGTTAAATCAAAGCCCGAATCCTTTGGATACCAAAGGCCTAACTCTTGAGTGCCTTTAAGATATCAAAGAATTCTGTTGACAGCCGCAAGGTGTGACCCTTTTTGATTAGACTGATACCTTGCATAGATGCACGTCGCAAACATTATATCGGGTCTACTAGTTGTTAGATAAAGCAAAGACCCAATGATGCTTCTATAGTTCTTTTGGTTAACAAACTTACCAGATAAATCTGCATCCAAAAGCATTCCAGTCGCCATCGGAGTTTTCATTGAAGAACTTTCAGCCATGTTAAACTTTTTCAAAATATATTTTATGTACTTAGATTGATTAATGAATATTCCTTCAGGTGATTGTTTCACTAGGAGACCAAGGAAAAAGTTTAACTCACCCATCATACTAATTTCAAATCTAGTTTCCATAATTTTTGAAAAGTTCTTGCAAAATTTAGGATTTCTAGATCCAAAAATAATGTCATCAACGTAAATCTATATCAAGATTAAGTCATCACCATGCTTTTTCAGAAATAAGGAAGTATCGATTGTACGTTTCTTGAAACCTGCAGCTAAAAGAAATTCGGTCAGAGTGTCATGTAACACCCTGAAATCTTTGGCCGAAGAGAACACGAAAAATGACAACAGTGTCCCGCACGACTCCCCGTGCTAATCGAACCGCGCCGTGATCCTCATGAGGCGCTGGACTCCAGAGATCCGCACAACTCTCTGCACCGAACCGCACCAAGGCTCATGCATGACAACTATGCAGTTATAAAAGATTGAAACCGGCCTCCATCCCCATTTTCTCAATAAACCCTCAAATCTCTTCCCTTTTCTCTCATAAAACGACCCCTCACCCTCTCATCTGAACCCTAGCTCATTTTTGGAGGTTTGTCTCCTAAAAGCCAAGTGTGTCTTCATCATCTAGCAAAGTTTGGAAGCTAAAACCTTAACCCTTCCATCTTCATCTTCCTCCCCAAGTTTCTTAGGGTTTCACCCAATCATTCCTTCATTTTGAAGATTGGGAGTTGTGGTTTGTTGGGGGATCTAGAAGAGTATGGTTGATGGATTAAAGCTATGTCAAAGGTAATCTTCTCTTCTCTTCAACTATGGAAATTAGGATTTTGGATTAAGATAAGATCTTCATGTAAAATGTTTGGGGAACAATTATATATGATTGAATATGAATATTTGTGGATGGAAACTTGTGGATCCAGGTTTTTGGAGGTTTATGCTTGAGGATTCACGTCTCTTCCAAAGAACTCAAGTTAGGAAAATCTAGATTTAGCCTAAATCTAGCAAAGTGAGTTCAAGCTGTTTTGTGAAAATGATGTACATGCCAAAATGTAAATTTTTAAATGTTAATATGTTTTACATGAAATTATCAACTGTTGAGTTATTTGAGGAGTTTTTATTTTTCGAAGTGTTTAACTTTATAAACTTTGTAAAACACCCACATTTGGGGATTTTGGGCATTTTGATAAATAAATCTTAAGTATTGGTATTTTAACGATTCATTTTATGGAATGAAATCTTTTGAGTATAAATGCACTTTTAGTGTGTGTTTTGGGGTAAGACTCAATTTTGTCTCATGAGATGTTTTGAAAGATTAAATGGTATAAACTTGTTTGGAAAATGATCTGTCTCAATCTAAGTTGTGTTGGAGTTTGTTCATGCATATTGGAGCATGTGTTGCATAAGCGTTGGCCGATTGAGTCTTATTGCACTTTATTGCTTTTGAAAAATAGTCTTTTGGTTAACTAACCTTGTGGCTCGATATTTGATTATGTTGGGTATTGAGGATTTTTGTCCAGTTTTGATAGCTCAACGTAGAGCTTTGGTCATAATTTATGATTATTGAAGATTTGCATATTTTGAGTGTGTGTGTCATTCATTTGGAGTTATGTAATATTTTAGACCTGTCTGCTATGGACCCATGAGCACTTTAATCATTTTTCCGATGATGGAACGACTAGTTTTCCACACTGAGGCACGGATAGGCATCAAATGTGGTATAAGTCGTATGTGCTAGTATCTATGGGTGTACGTTGAAAGATGTCGAGCTCGATACTTTAATCATTACGTCTAATGGTGGAACGACTAGTTTTCCCCATTGCGGCTCGGTTAGGCATCGACGGTACGGTGTAAGTCCTACATGCAAGTATCTATGGGTGCACGCTGAAAGATGCCGAACTCGATACTTAATACCGATATGACCATGTAAATAGTGTTAATAACATAATGTGTAGCTTAATTTGTGTCCGTCACATTATATGGAATCAGGTCTCCCCCATCACAGAAATGTGTTGTTTTGGGTATTGAGTTTTAGTATTCATGTTTTCGGTGATGTTTTGTATATATGGATTTTTATCAATGGTTTATGGGTTGAGTATTATGCCCCTCCCGTATTTTGGGTGTTTTAGGATATAAAGTTTTATCCGCGTTTTCCATAAATTGGGAGTTCGATTTCTATTTACGATTTGAGTGAGTTACGGGTTGCATCACTTTACAAATGGATGTTTTACTTTGGGGAGTTCATCTAATAAATGTGTATTGTCGGAAAATGAGTCGTTTTCATATTTGAAGCATATCATTTTGGAAGGTTATGATTTAAATTGCATTCTTTCTTTTCAACGATATATTTATTAATGTTGAAAACTCTTAAACTCATTAGGCGTTAGCCTAACCTTTTTATTTGTCGGCATGTGCATCAGGTTTCGGTTGGGGAATGGTACTAGTGTCACCGTGAAGAGAGGAGTGCTAGTTGTGTGCTCGAGAAGTGAATAGTTTAGTGAAGTCTTCCACATTTGTTTCGGGAAGAGCAACTTGTACTTGGGTTAAGTAACATCTGATTTCGGTTTAGCCTTTTTATAATAATGAAGTTTATAATTTTTGGGGCTTAATTATAGAATTTTAATTTGAGGTATGTTAAGTTTTGACTTGTAGGAGGAAGTTTCATCCTTCACTTGATGTTATATCGAAAATTTTAATTAGTTGCTCCTACCAAATTTGAGGGTGTTACATGTCATACCATTCTCTCGATGCATGTTTCAAACCATATAGAGCCTTATCGAGAACATAGACATGATCTAGAAATTGTGGATCAACGACACCTTCCGGGTGGCCAACATATACCTCTTCGTCCAATATCCCATTCAGAAAAGCAGACTTAACGTCCATCTGATAAACTTTGAAGTTGTTATGGGTTGCATAGGGCAAGAAAATTTGAATGACTTCGATCCGAGCTACTGGAGCAAAGGTTTCTCCATAATCTATACCTTCTTGTTGACAGTAACCCTTTGCTACCTGCCTAGCTTTGTTTCTGACTACAATTCCAGCTTCATCTTTCTTATTTCTGAATACCAATTTCGTTCTGATTATCGATTTGTCTTTGGGTCTTGGAATTGTCCGCCAAACTTTGTTTCTCTCGAATTGTAGAAGCTCGTCTTGCATCACTAAAATCCAATCAGGATCTTGTAAATCTTCCGAGACTTTCTTTGGCTCTGTAGCACTGAGAAAACTTGAATACATGCAAAAATTTGCAGATGCTGATCTCATCTTTACACCACTATCGATGTCACCAATGATATTATGTAGAGGATGATCATGGGTCCATCTATGTGTACTTGGTAGGGGTTGTACATCAATCCGATTGTTTTGATCTTCGTAATAATCCGTAATTGCAGGAATCACTTCAGCATTCACTGTTTGAACTTCTGTCGTAGGTAACTCTGATGACTGTAACTCTGGCATGATAGATTTAGTACTTGGAACTTCTTCCTCAGAGTTTTGATCTGTAGACACATAAACTGAATTAGGATGATCAGAGTCATTATTACTATTAGAAGTAGAAGTAGTACAAACAACTTCCGATGGTCTAGAAATGTTGACACTTGTATATATGACTTACTATTCATGTCTGAAAGATTGATCATTCAGTATAGTTAGTGAAAAGTAAAATCTTTGAAGTACGAGTTCTGAACTGATGTATTTAGAAGCCATAGTCAAATATCAACTTCCCTTTGAAGAAATAAATTTCCTGAAACAGATAAAAGATTTTCGTAATCATCTAGGATGATTCCGCATTCGTCAGTAATAAGAATGTAATGAAATTAACGAACTCTCCCTTGGATTAAGCATAAAGATCATGAACTTCCCCTAGACTCATGTAAGAGAATGACACAGACTTAAATAGACATATTTAGCATACCTAACTTGCTGAGTAAGAATTTGAACCTCATTTCATTCAACGGCTTGGTGAAAAGGTCTGCAAGTTCATATTCAGTCTGTAAAAAGTGCATCTCTATCGAACCTTTCTCAACATGGTCTTTAATGAAATGTTAGCGTACATCGATGTGTTGGGTCTTGGAGTGTTGTACCGGATTAGCGGTTATTGCAATCGCGCTCTTCAAATCATAGTAGATAGGCACTTTGTTGTAGGTGTAGCCGAAATATTTTAATTGCACCATCATTCATAAAACTTGTGAACAGCAACTCGCCGCAACAACGTGTTCCGCTTCTGCTGTCGAAGTTGAGACACAATTTTGTTTCTTCGATGCCCAGCTAACCAATTTATCACCTAAGAACTAACACAATCAAAAAATTCCCTTCTGGTCTAACTTACAACCTGCGTGGTCAGCATCTGTAAACAGAGTTAAATCAAAGCCCGAATCCTTTGGATACCAAAGGCCTAACTCTTGAGTGCCTTTAAGATATCTAAGAATTCTGTTGATAGCCGCAAGGTGTGACCCTTTTTGATTAGACTGATACCTTGCATAGATGCACGTCGCAAACATTATATCGGGTCTACTAGCTGTTAGATAAAGCAAAGACCCAATGATGCTTCTATAGTTCTTTTGGTCAACAAACTTACTAGATAAATCTGCATCCAAAAGCATTCCAGTCGCCATCGGAGTTTTCATTGAAGAACTTTCAACCATGTTAAACTTTTTCAAAATATATTTTATGTACTTAGATTGATTAATGAATATCCTTTCAGGTGATTGTTTCACTAGGAGACCAAGGAAAAAGTTTAACTCACCCATCATACTAATTTCAAATCTAGTTTCCATAATTTTTGAAAAGTTCTTGCAAAATTTAGGATTTGTAGATCCAAAAATAATGTCATCAACGTAAATCTATATCAAGATTAAGTCATCACCATGCTTTTTCAGAAATAAGGTAGTATTGATTGTACGTTTCTTGAAACCTGCAGCTAAAAAAATTCGGTCAGAGTGTCATGTAACACCCTGAAATCTTTGGCCGAAGAGAACACGAAAAATGACAACAGTGTCCCGCACGACTCCCCGTGCTAATCGAACCGCGCCGTGATCCTCATGAGGCGCTGGACTCAAGAGATCCGCATGACTCTCTACACCGAACCGCACCAAGGCTGATGCACGACAACTGTGCAGTTATAAAAGATTGAAACCGGCCTCCATCCCCATTTTCTCAATAAACCCTCAAATCTCTTCCCTTTTCTCTCCTAAAACGACCCCTCACCCTCTCATCTGAACCCTAGCTCATTTTTGGAGGTTTGTCTCCTAAAAGCCAAGTGTGTCTTCATCATCTAGCAAAGTTTGGAAACTAAAACCTTAACCCTTCCATCTTCATCTTCCTCCCCAAGTTTCTTAGGGTTTCACCAAATCATTCCATCATTTTGAAGATTGGGAGTTGTGGTTTGTTGGGGGATCTAGAAGAGTATGGTTGATGGATTAAAGCTATGTCAAAGGTAATCTTCTCTTCTCTTCAACTATGGAAATTAGGATTTTGGATTAAGATGAGATCTTCATGAAAAATGTTTGGGGAACAATTATATATGATTGAATATGAATATTTGTGGATGGAAACTTGTGGATCCAGGGTTTTGGAGGTTTATGCTTGAGGATTCATGTCTCTTCCAAAGAGCTCAAGTTAGGAATATATAGATTTAGCCTAAATCTAGCAAAGTGAGTTCAAGCTGATTTGTGAAAATGATGTACATGCCAAAATGTAAATTTTTAAATGTTTATATGTTTTACATGAAATTATCAACTGTTGAGTTATTTGAGGAGTTTTTATTTTTCGAAGTGTTTAACTTTATAAACTTTGTAAAACACCCACATTTGGGGATTTTGGGCATTTTGATAAATAAATCTTAAGTATTGGTATTTTAACGATTCATTTTATGGAATGAAATCTTTTGAGTATAAATGCACTTTTAGTGTGTGTTTTGGGGTAAGACTCAATTTTGTCTCATGAGATGTTTTGAAAGATTAAATGGTATAAACTTGTTTGGAAAATGATCTGTCTCAATCTAAGTTGTGTTGGAGTTTGTTCATGCATATTGGAGCATGTGTTGCATAAGCGTTGGCCGATTGAGTCTTATTGCACTTTATTGCTTTTGAAAAATAGTCTTTTGGTTAACTAACCTTGTGGCTCGATATTTGATTATGTTGGGTATTGAGGATTTTTGTCCAGTTTTGATAGCTCAACGTAGAGCTTTGGTCATAATTTATGATTATTGAAGATTTGCATATTTTGAGTGTGTGTGTCATTCATTTGGAGTTATGTAATATTTTAGACCTGTCTGCTATGGACCCATGAGCACTTTAATCATTTTTCCGATGATGGAACGACTAGTTTTCCACACTGAGGCACGGATAGGCATCAAATGTGGTATAAGTCGTATGTGCTAGTATCTATGGGTGTACGTTGAAAGATGTCGAGCTCGATACTTTAATCATTACGTCTAATGGTGGAACGACTAGTTTTCCCCATTGCGGCTCGGTTAGGCATCGACGGTACGGTGTAAGTCCTACATGCAAGTATCTATGGGTGCACGCTGAAAGATGCCGAACTCGATACTTAATACCGATATGACCATGTAAATGGTGTTAATAACATAATGTGTAGCTTACTTTGTGTCTGTCACATTATATGGAATCAGGTCTCCCCCATCACAGAAATGTGTTGTTTTGGGTATTGAGTTTTAGTATTCATGTTTTCGGTGATGTTTTGTATATATGGATTTTTATCAATGGTTTATGGGTTGAGTATTATGCCCCACCCGTGTTTTGGGTGTTTTGGGATATAAAGTTTTATCCGCGTTTTCCATAAATTGGGAGTTCGATTTCTATTTACGATTTGAGTGAGTTACGGGTTGCATCACTTTACAAATGGATGTTTTACTTTGGGGAGTTCATCTAATAAATGTGTATTGTCGGAAAATGAGTCGTTTTCATATTTGAAGCATATCATTTTGGAAGGTTATGATTTAAATTGCATTCTTTCTTTTCAACGATATATTTATTAATGTTGAAAACTCTTGAACTCATTAGGCGTTAGCCTAATCTTTTTATTTGTCGGCATGTGCATCAGGTTCCGGTTGGGGAATGGTACTAGTCACCGTGAAGAGAGGAGTGCTAGTTGTGTGCTCGAGAAGTGAATAGTTTAGTGAAGTCTTCCACATTTTTTTCGGGAAGAGCAACTTGTACTCGGGTTAAGTAACATCTGATTTCGGTTTAGCCTTTTTATAATAATGAAGTTTATAATTTTTGGGGCTTAATTATAGAATTTTAATTTGAGGTATGTTAAGTTTTGACTTGTAGAAGGAAGTTTCATCCTTCACTTGATGTTATATCGAAAATTTTAATTAGTTGCTCCTACCAAATTTGAGGGTGTTACATGTCATACCATTCTCTCGATGCTTGTTACAAACCATATAGCGCCTTATCGAGAACATAGACATGATCTAGAAATTGTGGATCAACGACACCTTCCGGGTGGCCAACATATACCTCTTCGTCCAATATCCCATTCAGAAAAGCAAACTTAACGTCCATCTGATAAACTTTGAAGTTGTTATGGGTTGCATAGGGCAAGAAAATTTGAATGACTTCCATCCGAGCTACTGGAGCAAAGGTCTCTTCATAATCTATACCTTCTTGTTGACAGTAACCCTTTGCTACCTGCCTAGCTTTGTTTCTGACTACAATTCCAGCTTCATCTTTCTTATTTTTGAATACCAATTTCGTTTTGATTATCGATTTGTCTTTGGGTCTTGGAATTGTCCGCCAAACTTTGTTTCTCTCGAATTGTAGAAGCTCGTCTTGCATCACTAAAATCCAATCAGGATCTTGTAAATCTTCCGAGACTTTCTTTGGCTCTGTAGCACTGCGAAAACTTGAATACATGCAAAAATTTGCAGATGTTGATCTCATCTTTACACCACTATCGATGTCACCAATGATATTATGTAGAGGATGATCATGGGTCCATCTATGTGTACTTGGTAGGGGTTGTACATCAATCCGATTGTTTTGATCTTCGTAATAATCCGTAATTGCAGGAATCACTTCAACATTCACTGTTTGAACTTCTGTCGTAGGTAACTCTGATGACTGTAACTCTGGCATGATAGATTTAGTACTTGGAACTTCTTCCTCAGAGTTTTGATCTGTAGACACATAAACTAAATTAGTTTGATCAGAGTCATTATTACTATTAGAAGTAGAAGTAGTACAAACAACGTCGGATGGTCTAGAAATGTTGACACTTGTATATATGACTTACTATTCATGTCTGAAAGATTGATCATTCAGTATAGTTAGTGAAAATTAAAATCTTTGAAGTACGAGTTCTGAACTGATGTATTCAGAAGCCATAGTCAAATATCAACTTCCCTTTGAAGAAATAAATTTCCTGAAACAGATAAAAGATTTTCGTAATCATCTAGGATGATTCCGCATTCGTCAGTAATAAGAATGTAATGAAATTAACGAACTCTCCCTTGGATTAAGCATAAAGATCATGAACTTCCCTTAGACTCATGTAAGAGAATGACACAGACTTAAATAGACATATTTAGCATACCTAACTTGCTGAGTAAGAATTTGAACCTCATTTCATCCAACGGCTTGGTGAAAAGGTCTGCAAGTTGATATTCAGTCTGTAAAAAGTGCATCTCTATCGAACCTTTTTCAACATGGTCTTTAATGAAATATTAGCGTACATCGATGTGTTGGGTCTTGGAGTGTTGTACCGGATTAGCGGTTATTGCGATCGCGCTCTTCAAATCACAGTAGATAGGCACTTTGTTGTAGGTGTAGCCGAAATCTTTTAATTACACCATCATTCATAAAACTTGTGAACAGCAACTCGCCGCAGCAACGTGTTCCGCTTTTGCTGTCGAAGTTGAGACACAATTTTATTTCTTCGATGCCCAGCTAACCAATTTATCACCTAAGAACTAACACAATCAAAAAATTCTCTTCTGGTCTAACTTACAACCTGCGTGGTCAGCATCTGTAAACAGAGTTAAATCAAAGCCCGAATCCTTTGGATACCAAAGGCCTAACTCTTGAGTGCCTTTAAGATATCTAAGAATTCTGTTGATAGCCGCAAGGTGTGACCCTTTTTGATTAGACTGATACCTTGCATAGATGCACGTCGCAAACATTATATCGGGTCTACTAGCTGTTAGATAAAGCAAAGACCCAATGATGCTTCTATAGTTCTTTTGGTCAACAAACTTTCCAGATAAATCTGCATCCAAAAGCATTCCAGTCGCCATCGGAGTTTTCATTGAAGAACTTTCAGCCATGTTATACTTTTTCAAAATATATTTTATGTACTTAGATTGATTAATGAATATTCCTTCAGGTGATTGTTTCACTAGGAGACCAAGGAAAAAGTTTAACCCACCCATCATACTAATTTCAAATCTAGTTTCCATAATTTTTGAAAAGTTCTTGCAAAATTTAGGATTTGTAGATCCAAAAATAATGTCATCAACGTAAATCTATATCAAGATTAAGTCATCACCATGCTTTTTCAGAAATAAGGTAGTATCGATTGTACGTTTCTTGAAACCTGCAGCTAAAAGAAATTCGGTCAGAGTGTCATGTAACACCCTGAAATCTTTGGACGAAGAGAACACAAAAAATGACAACAGTGTCCCGCACGACTCCCCGTGCAAATCGAACCGCGCCGTGATCCTCATGAGGCGCTGGACTCCAGAGATCCGCACGACTCTCTGCACCGAACCGCACCAAGGCTCATGCACGACAACTGTGCAGTTATAAAAGATTGAAACCGACCTCCATCCCCATTTTCTCAATAGACCCTCAAATCTCTTCCCTTTTCTTTCCTAAAATGACCCCTCACCCTCTCATCTGAACCCTAGCTCATTTTTGGAGGTTTGTCTCCTAAAAGCCAAGTGTGTCTTCATCATCTAGCAAAGTTTGGAAGCTAAAACCTTAACCCCTCCATCTTCATCTTCCTCCCCAAGTTTCTTAGGGTTTCACCCAATCATTCCATCATTTTGAAGATTGGGAGTTGTGGTTTGTTGGGGGATCTAGAAGAGTATGGTTGATGGATTAAAGCTATGTCAAAGGTAATCTTCTCTTCTCTTCAACTATGGAAATTAGGATTTTGGATTAAGATGAGATCTTCATGTAAAATGTTTGGGGAACAATTATATATGATTGAATATGAATATTTGTGGATGGAAACTTGTGGATCCAGGTTTTTGGAGGTTTATGCTTGAGGATTCATGTCTCTTCCAAAGAGCTCAAGTTAGGAAAATCTAGATTTAGCCTAAATCTAGCAAAGTGAGTTCAAGCTGATTTGTGAAAATGATGTACATGCCAAAATGTAAATTTTTAAATGTTTATATGTTTTACATGAAATTATCAACTGTTGAGTTATTTGAGGAGTTTTTATTTTTCGAAGTGTTTAACTTTATAAACTTTGTAAAACACCCACATTTGGGGATTTTGGGCATTTTGATAAATAAATCTTAAGTATTGGTATTTTAACGATTCATTTTATGGAATGAAATCTTTTGAGTATAAATGCACTTTTAGTGTGTGTTTTGGGGTAAGACTCAATTTTGTCTCATGAGATGTTTTGAAAGATTAAATGGTATAAACTTGTTTGGAAAATGATCTGTCTCAATCTAAGTTGTGTTGGAGTTTGTTCATGCATATTGGAGCATGTGTTGCATAAGCGTTGGCTGATTGAGTCTTATTGCACTTTATTGCTTTTGAAAAATAGTCTTTTGGTTAACTAACCTTGTGGCTCGATATTTGATTATGTTGGGTATTGAGGATTTTTGTCCAGTTTTGATAGCTCAACGTAGAGCTTTGGTCATAATTTATGATTATTGAAGATTTGCATATTTTGAGTGTGTGTGTCATTCATTTGGAGTTATGTAATATTTTAGACCTGTCTGCTATGGACCCATGAGCACTTTAATCATTTTTCCGATGATGGAACGACTAGTTTTCCACACTGAGGCACGGATAGGCATCAAATGTGGTATAAGTCGTACGTGCTAGTATCTATGGGTGTACGTTGAAAGATGTCGAGCTCGATACTTTAATCATTACGTCTAATGGTGGAACGACTAGTTTTCCCCATTGCGGCTCGGTTAGGCATCGACGGTACGGTGTAAGTCCTACATGCAAGTACCTATGGGTGCACGCTGAAAGATGCCGAACTCGATACTTAATACCGATATGACCATGTAAATGGTGTTAATAACATAATGTGTAGCTTACTTTGTGTCTGTCACATTATATGGAATCAGGTCTCCCCCATCACAGAAATGTGTTGTTTTGGGTATTGAGTTTTAGTATTCATGTTTTCGGTGATGTTTTGTATATATGGATTTTTATCAATGGTTTATGGGTTGAGTATTATGCCCCACCCGTGTTTTGGGTGTTTTGGGATATAAAGTTTTATCCGCGTTTTCCATAAATTGGGAGTTCGATTTCTATTTACGATTTGAGTGAGTTACGAGTTGCATCACTTTACAAACGGATGTTTTACTTTGGGGAGTTCATCTAATAAATGTGTATTGTCGGAAAATGAGTCGTTTTCATATTTGAAGCATATCATTTTGGAAGGTTATGATTTAAATTGCATTCTTTCTTTTCAACGATATATTTATTAATGTTGAAAACTCTTGAACTCATTAGGCGTTAGCCTAACCTTTTTATTTGTCGGAATGTGCATCAAGTTCCGGTTGGGGAATGGTACTAGTGTCACCGTGAAGAGAGAAGTGCTAGTTGTGTGCTCGAGAAGTGAATAGTTTAGTGAAGTCTTCCACATTTGTTTCGGGAAGAGCAACTTGTACTTGGGTTAAGTAACATCTGATTTCGGTTTATCCTTTTTATAATAATGAAGTTTATAATTTTTGGGGCTTAATTATAGAATTTTAATTTGAGGTATGTTAAGTTTTGACTTGTAGGAGGAAGTTTCATCCTTCACTTGATGTTATATCGAAAATTTTAATTAGTTGCTCTTACCAAATTTGAGGGTGTTACATGTCATACCATTCTCTCGATGCTTGTTTCAAACCATATAGCGCCTTATCGAGAACATAGACATGATCTAGAAATTGTGGATCAACGACACCTTCCGGGTGGCCAACATATACCTCTTCGTCCAATATCCCATTCAGAATTGCAGACTTAACGTCCATCTGATAAACTTTGAAGTTGTTATGGGTTGCATAGGGCAAGAAAATTTGAATGACTTCGATCCGAGTTACTGGAGCAAAGGTCTCTCCATAATCTATACCTTCTTGTTGACAGTAACCCTTTGCTACCTGCCTAGCTTTGTTTCTGACTACAATTCCAGCTTCATCTTTCTTATTTTTGAATACCAATTTCGTTCTGATTATCGATTTGTCTTTGGGTCTTGGAATTGTCCGCCAAACTTTGTTTCTCTCGAATTGTAGAAGCTCGTCTTGCATCACTAAAATCCAATCAGGATCTTGTAAAGCTTCCGAGACTTTCTTTGGCTCTGTAGCACTGAGAAAACTTGAATACATGCAAAAATTTGCAGATGTTGATCTCATCTTTACACCACTATCGATGTCACCAACGATATTATGTAGAGGATGATCATGGGTCCATCTATGTGTACTTGGTAGGGGTTGTACATCAATCCGATTGTTTTGATCTTCGTAATAATCCGTAATTGCAGGAATCACTTCAGCATTCACTGTTTGAACTTCTGTCATAGGTAACTCTGATGACTGTAACTCTGGCATGATAGATTTAGTACTTGTAACTTCTTCCTCAGAGTTTTGATCTGTAGACACATAAACTGAATTAGTTTGATCAGAGTCATTATTACTATTAGAAGTAGAAGTAGTACAAACAACTTCAGATGGTCCAAATCGGAATTATTAGAATTAGCATTAGGATCAGAATTCTTAGTCTGTTTCAATCCAGGTTCCACTCTAGATTGAGTAGAAGCTTTTTCTTTAAGTCCGAGTCCTGAACTATTTTGTCCAGAATTCATTGTTAGGGTTTCATCAAAAGTCACGTTTATGTTTTCCATAACAGTCTTGTTGATCCATGCTCTCTCAGTGATTTGATAAAGACCCTCTTCTATACATAGTGAAAATTACGTTTAAAAATATTTATTAGTGCTTCATCGTTAACGATCAGATTGAGTCAGTTCAGTTATCATTGATGATCTTTCTTGTAAACATTCATATGTATTAGTGTTTCACTATCAGCTGTTAAATACTTAGTATGTTCAGTATCGATGATAGTTTCTGATGTAAACAGTCAAACGTAATCCCTGAAGACAAGTTTCACGTCAACAGATGTTCATAGCTGAATCGAAGATGAAGCTGCTGAACAAAGACAAGTCTACTAGTGACCTGATGCGGATATCAGTGAAGCAAAGACGACTCTACTCATACGCGAAGAAACATGAGGTAAAGCTTTAGAGATAGCTGAACTTCTTTGTATCTCTGAAGGAAGAGATAATCAGTGATCGATGATCACTTAGCTTATGCCTCAAGTCTCTTTTGTCTTTCCCTTGCACACCCAGTACGATGTGTCAGAACGGACATACCTCTGCCACAATTCGTACAACAACTCTGTCCACTACACTGTTCATGATATGGCCGAAAGCCCTGCCATGCATTTAATGCATAGGGTATAAATAGAAAGATCAACTCTCTTTTTGAGGGTAACTCTAAGCCTTTATTTTTCTAAAAATATAGAAACCCTTGTTTTCTATACTCTTTAATCTCCCATTCTCTATATTCTTTTGTAACCATCTTAGTGTTTCTGAAGTTTGTTTAGATTGAGTTCTACTTAATCTTATTCCGCAACATACTTGTAAATTCTGTTTGATTTATCAATAAACAATTTATTAAACTTTATAAATTTGTGTTTGTATTCAACCCCCCCCCCCCTCTACAAACTTGGTAAGCACTTTCGGGACCAACAAGTGGTATCAGAGCAGATTGTTTAATCTAATAAACAAGATCTTGCTTTATTCTCTTTCTTGCTATTCTGAATGGCACTTAACACAAACACAAACTACTATGATAATGGTTCACTCTCTAAACCTCCTCGATTTAGCAGAGATAACTTTGCTCTCTGGAAAAATCGAATGATGTTATTTCTAGAAGGTGTAGACTCTACTATACCTGATTACATAGAAAATGGACCCTATGAACCTTTCTCTATCATAACTGCCGTTCCCGCTACTACCACTACTCCTGCTGTTCCTAAGCGCCACAGTCTTATGGAGATAAGATAGTGGAGTGATGAAGATAAAAAGAAAGTAGGTCTAGATGCAAAGGCAAAAACCATCATCTCTATGGCTCTGCCTAATGAAGCTTTTCATTCCATCATGCATCTTAAAACTTCTAAGGAAATGTGAGACACTATATGTGTTCAATATGAAGGCACCACTGAAATCCAAGAAACTCGAAAGATTAACTTGGTAAGACAGTATGAAAGTTTTATCGCTGGTAAGAACAAATCTCTTTCTGACGTTCACTAGAGGTTTAACTGCTTAATCATTGATATAAGAACCGTTGGTAGGACCTATTCTAATTCTGAGGTCTTAACTAAATTCTTAGAATGTCTTCCTGAATGTTGGGACAATTATTCAATATGTCTCAAGCTGACAAAAGACTTAAATTCTCTTTCTCTCAGCACATTGTATGGAATATTGCTCAACTATGAGCAATCAAGTCTCCTGAAGAAGAATCTTGTAAAAGATTCTAAAGAATCCAAAAGCACTCCTGTTGCTTTTGTCTCTTCAGAGATAATTCCATCTCAGCGATCTACTCTCACTATCATTGAGTTAGATTCTGAATCTGAGGAACTATCAGACACTGATCTTTCAGAGTTTGATGAGTACTTAGCACTCTTGACAAACTCTTTTAAGAGATTTGCAAGAAAGTGCAATTTAAGAAGAAATAAGCCTCTCTCTCTCTCACTGACAAGCCAAAATCAACCTCTGTTGAAAAGACTACTGCTACTTGCTTTAACTGCGAAAAGATTGGACACTCTGCAAGTGAGTGAAGGTCAAAGAAAGTTTTCAAACCTTCTACCTCCAGAAGATCCAGCTATGACAAATACCTTAAACTGAAAGAAAATATCAAAAGTTGAAAAACTTTAAGCGAAAAGGTAAAGGTCTTATCGCTGCAGAACATGACTGGGCTAAATCAGAAGAATCAAGTTCTGATGAAGATGAAGTCGCTAATCTTTGTCTAATGGACGAGATTAAAGAAGAAGTGGAAGAATCTCCAGAAACTTCCATGAGCTATATATCATCTCAAGTATGTATCTCTACTAATCTCTTTCTATCTGAAGCAGAGAGAAGTCGCACTGTTGATGTGCTGACGATTGATCTATACAATGCTCTAAACGGAAAAACTCTAGTTGAGATCAAAAACAATGATTTAACTGAACAACTAGAGAAATGTCATGAAAAGATCAGAGAACTGACTCTTTTAGAGGAAAGTTTGAAAGATTAAGTCATTGTTAATGAAATCATCGGCATAGAACGTGAACAAGCCATCACTGCTTTAAAAGCAGAGAAGGCTACTGTAGAAGGATGCTGCAAATCCTCAACAAAGATCACTGAGATTATAAGTGCTCAGATCCCTGCCAGTGATAGAACTGTTCTTGGTTTCTGGAAACCACAGGATGAGCCTAAAGAAGACAATTCCCTGATTAAGTTTGGAATGTTTGTCTCTTCTATCCATGACACTTCTTATGCTCAGTGCCCTTTTTCATCTTCTTCTAATCCCATCCCTGAGGAAATATCTACAGGCTCTAAGCCTGCAGAGAAAGGAAAATCCATTTTCCATCCTAACAAGGCTACCAAGAAAGCAAAGCTGAAAGTTCCTTCTAAACCTTTAGTAAATCGATCTTCTAGCTTTGTGATAGAAATCTTTGATCTCTGTCCTCCAAAGCTGAAGATTGATCTTAAGCCTAAGAGATCTGAAGAAATGAAAATTCCTCCCAGATCTCATGCTAAAGGTATTCTTGGAGCTGGCCCTGCTCATCTTAAATTCTCAAAACCTACTACTCATGGTCCTAAAACCACCTTCAAATATAGAAAATGCTATCATTGTGGGTTTACTAACCATATTGCTAGTAAATGTCCAACTGCTACTAAAGCTGATAAAATAGCTAAAGTGAAGATGAATGCCTCCAAGGCTGAGAAGGTCACCAAAGCTGATAAATCGACCAAGGTGAAGAATACCACTAAGGTTATGAAATTAACCAAAGTGAAGGTTACCATTGAAGCTGAATCTTCAACTGCTATGAAGATTGTTGAACCTTCCTTATGTTTGCAGGGATCAAGTGGCATCTGGTATCTTGATATTGGACGCTCTCGTCATATGACAGGACAAAAATACCTGCTCACTGAATACAAGGAAGAGAAAGGTCCCTCAGTGACCTTTGGTGGAAATGGAAAAGGATATACCCGAGGGTTTGGTGTCTTCAGCAATGGGACAACTACCTTCTGAGCATCAGTCAGCTAAGTGACATAGACTATGAAGTTCTCTTTACCAAGAAAGCATGTTTAGTGGTAAATGAGAATGGAAAACTAGCTCTTAGTGGTTATCGTAAGGAAAATGTCTATGTAATAGATATGGACTCTACTACCACTGAGAACGTATGTTTTCTTTCTAAAGCCTCTTCTGATGTCAACTGGCTATGGCACAAAAGTCTCTCTCATCTAAACTTCAAAACCTTGAATTCTCTCTCATCTAAGGAACTGGTTTCTGGTCTTCCTCAGCACTCATATGCTAAGGAATCTCTATGTTCAACATGTGAAAAAGGAAAACAGACAAAAGCTAGTTTCAAATCTAAACAAGTTTCCTCAGTGACAAGTCCTCTTCAACTCTTGCATATGGATTTGATTGGCCTTGTCAAAATCCAATCCATAGCTGGAAAGAAATATACACTTGTCATTGTAGATGAATACTCTCGCTACACCTTGGTTATCTTTCTTCGCTGCAAGAGTGATACTCCAGAAGAACTAATATCCTTTGTTAAAAAGATGGAAGTGATGAATAATCTTACTGTTCGTTCAATAAGAAGTGATCATGGAACTGAATTCAAAAACAGTTCTCTGAACAATTTCTTTGAGAACAAGGGAATCTCTAACAACTTTTTCTCAGTAAGAACGCCTCAGCAAAACGGAGTTGCTGAAAGAAGAAACAGAACGATCATTGAAGCTGCTAGATCAATGCTCAACGATTCTCACCTTCCTACTCAATTTTGGGCTGAAGCTGTGAACTCTGCATGTTTTACTTAAAACAGATCACTGATAGTAAAGCGATTTGGAAAGACAACTTATGAACTATTTCATGGAACAAAACCCTCTATCAGTTTTTTTTCATATCTTTGGTTGTTAGTGCTTCATTCTAAACAACAAAGATCTACTTGGAAAGTTCGATCCAAAAGCTGATGACAAAATATTTCTTGGATATTCCTCTATCTCCAAAGCCTACAGAGTCTTCAACAAGAGAAGACAAACTGTAGAAGAAACAATTCATGTCACCTTTGATGAAACTCGCTCATCGAACTCTAAACCAATCGTTGACAATGAAGAGCTAAATGCTTGGATGTTTTCTCATTATAGAGAAACAAAACCTTTCTTCTCAAACCATCAGCACTCAGATCCTCAAACTGCTGATGACGATCCAAACATCATACCTCCCAACGCTGAATCCTCCTCATGGGTTTTAGTTGAGCCTCTAAACACACTATGTTGGGACTGAAAATGTGTCAAGTATGGATAATGCTGCTAGGCTTAAAGATTAATGTTGCTGAAGACTTTAATACTGCTACTTAAGTATTACTATTGCTTACAGGATTACTTCTGCTAGAAGTATTACTACTGCTTGGAGAGTTAGTACTGCTAGTAGTTAGTACTGCTTCATGAAGTACTACTGCTAAGGAAGTTAATACTGCTGAGGATGAAGTTAATGTTACTCATGAAGATAAAGATGGATGGATGCGAAAGACTAGGAGCTGGAGATAATGTTGAAGATAATTATGGAATGGGTGCTGAAGATCAATATTTCTTTTGTAATTGTCTTGTAATCAGTTCTGTATATATAGTCAAGTAGTTTTTGATAGAAAAACAAGTTTTGCATATATGTTTAGAGAGAATTAACCTCAAGATTAGTTTTAATCCTTTCTTTAGAGAAGTATAGAACGTCTGTTGAGTCTGTTCAACATATTGAGGTTTTGCTTGTAATCATTAAGTTAATTCAATATAACTTGTGATTTGAGTTCATACATTGTTTGATTGATTTAAAGTGTTATTCCGCGACTTCTTTAACATAGTTTCTGAGTGTTTAGTTTAAATTATTGTTTAGCATTTCGATCCTGACAAGTGGTATCAGAGCGAGAAAGTGGAGATGTCCAAGACAGAGAAAGAAAATGGTAAGAGTGAGAAAGCTGAGACCTCTAGGAAAGGGAAGGAAAAGGTACAGGGAAATCATTATATGCAAACTACTGTTGTAAATCCCTGTACTTGTCAACAGAAAAAGCCCCATCAACATGATAAAATTAGGGGAAATCAGAGAAACAGAAATAACCAGTGGGCTCAAAAACAGGGAATTGATCTAAACAAAATCAATAGACCAAAGCCTTGTTTCATTTGTGGCAAATTGAATCATTTAGCCAAACACTGTTATTTCAATCCTATTAACCAAAGATTTACTTTTCAAAGACAAACATAAAATTCTTTTGGTTATAGGAAGAAATCAAAAAGGAACCACATGGCTGAGAATGTGAAAACAACACCTTTAAAATCTCATATTCAGAATAAGTTTGCTAAATCAAAAGAAAACACTCCAAGAAAATCAAGGAGTAACTCACAGAATAAGAAAGCAAAAAACTTTGTCAAGATTTGGGTTCCAAAAGTCAAAAAACCTGTTAGTACTGCTACCACAAATTGTATTGCTAACAGAAATAATACTGATGATAGCAATACTACTGCTGACCAAGTTAGTACTGCTAACCAAGTTAGTACTGCTAACCAATTTAGTACTGCCAAGCAAGTTAGTACTACTAACAAGGATAGTGCTGCTACCAGTGTTAATACTGCCAAGCCTATAATTTTGACAAAGTATTCCAGCCATGAGATTCCTAACTCTGATCATCTCATCCAGACTAAGATTACTGATTATGAATATGTTGATGAGAAAGGGCAACCCAAGACCACTTTGGCTTGGGTTCCCTCTAAAAAATAACTGCTTTATCTTATGTGCAGGGCAACCAACAACTGAAGAAGAAGAGCATTTGGCATGTAGACAGTGGTTGCTCTTGGCACATGACAGGTAACATGGCCTGCCTTCAAAATTTCTAAAAGTTTGATGGAGGACATGTTGCTTTTGGTGACAATCCAACAGGAGGTAAGATTAGTGGAAAATGTATGGTTTCAAAAGGTAAGATGTCTTTTGAATATGTTTACTATGTTCAGCAATTGAGACACAACCTGTTAAGTGTATCACAGGTCTATGACAAGAAACATAGTAAATTATTTACTGAGACTGAATGTATTATCCTTGCTCCAGGATTCAAGGTAGTTGATGAAAATATGATACTACTTAGAACTCCTAGAAAGGATAATGTTTATTGTTTGGATTTAGATAATGTTTCATCTGATTCATCATTAAACTGTCTGTTTTCAAAAGCTTCTTTAGATGAATCATCTCTTTGGCACAGAAGGATGTGTCACATGAATTTTAAAACAATGAACATTCTTGTGAAAAACAACCTTGTAAGAGGTTTACCTCAAAAAGTGTTTTCATGTGATGATCATTGCGTTGCTTGTCTTAAAGGCAAGCAGCACAAAACTTCTCATAAGTCCAAATAAATAAATACAATCTCTTCACCTCTTCAATTATTACATATGGATCTCTTTGGTCCTACAAATGTGATGAGTATTGGCAAGAAATCCTATTGCTTAGTCATTGTTGATGACTTCTCTAGATTCACTTGGGTGTATTTTTTGAGAACTAAGGATGAGACAAGTGGACTGATCAAATCCTTTGTTCTTAGGATTGAAAACCAAACAGATCAAAGAGTTAAAGTCGTCAGATCTGATAATGGAACTGAATTTAAAAACAGTGACTTAAACAACTTCTGTGAGACTAAAGGTATTGAGAGACAATTTAGTGCTCCTAGAACTCCTCAACAGAATGGTGTTGCTGAGAGGAGAAATAGGACATTGATTGAGGCTGCTAGATCTCTGTTGGCAGATTCAAAATTACTTATTACTTTTTGGGCAGAAGCAGTTAATACTGCTTGTTATGTCCAAAACAGAGTTCTAGTAGTCAAATCTCAAGGTAAGACACCTTATGAACTTTTCAAAAAGAAGAAACCGTTTATTGGATTTTTCAAACCTTTTGGGTGTCCTTGCACAATCCTCAATACCAAATCTCATTTAGGCAAGTTTGAAAGCAAAGCTGAGGATGGATTCCTTGTTGGATACTCCTCTCAGAGTAAGGCATTTAAAGTATTCAATAGTTCTTCAAGAATCATAGAGGAAAGTGACAATGTCAAATGCAATGAGAACACACCAAATCCAACTGGTGCAGATCCTGATTGGATATTTGATATTGATTCACTAACTAAATCTTTGGGTTTCAGTGATGTACAAATTGCAGGAACAAGTTCAGAAGAGAAACAAGCACAGAAACCAGAGTTTGTGCAGTTTCCTATACCTACAATTGATCCTGTTGAATTTTGTCAACCAGAAAAGAAGGATGATTCAGAAAAAGAGGAGTCCGTCCCAGAACAGAATGAAGAGGATAAAGGTGATAAAGAGGATGCTCATCCTTCAAGAAACACAGGTCCTGAGATGCCCATATTGTCAGAAGATGATACTGATGAAGAAAATTCTTCAGTATTTGGTGGAAGCACTCCTGAGAAGAATGACTCTAATCTGGATGAAAATATCAATGAGGAGGCTGCACATCAAACAAGAACTCAGAAAAATCATCCTCCTCAGTTGGTGATTGGTGACATCAATTCTCCTAGGATCACAAGGCATCAAAGTAAGTTAGGAGGATTGAAAGACCTGCAGTCAGGGTTGTTATCTTGTTTTCTATCTCAGATTGAACCAAAGAAGGTCTATGATGCAATGAAAGAACCAAGATGGATAGAAGCAATACAAGAGGAGCTGCTGCAGTTTGAGTTGCAAAATGTGTGGGATCTGGTTGATCTTTCACAAGGACAAAGGGCAATTGACACTAAATGGGTTTTCAGAAATAAGAAAGATGAGAGAGGAATTGTAATAAAGAATAAGGCCAGGCTTGTGGCACAAGGGTATACACAAGAAGAGGGGATAGACTATGAAGAAGTGTTTGCACCAGTAGCCAGAATTGAGGCAATTAGGCTGTTTCTAGCCTATGCTTCTTTCATGCAGTTCAGAGTATTTCAGATGGATGTCAAGAGTGCATTCCTATATGGGAAAATTGATGAAGAAGTGTATGTTTGTCAGCCTCCAGGGTTTGAGAATCCTACCTTTCCTAACAAAGTATACAAACTAAAGAAGGCACTCTATGGGCTACATCAAGCACCAAGAGCATGGTATGACACTCTGTCTACCTATCTCTTGGAAAATGGTTTTGAAAGAGGAATCATTGACAAGACTCTATTCATTAAAAGGAAGAAGAAGGACATCCTACTTGTTCAAATCTATGTGGATGATATCATCTTTTGATCCTAAAAGCTTATATGTGTAAGGAATTTGAGGATCTGATGCACAAAAGATTGAAGATGAGCACTATGGGTGAACTCACCTTCTTCCTTGGGCTACAGGTTAAACAAAAGAAAGATGGCATCTTCATCAGTCAATCCAAGTATGTGCAGGATATACTTACAAAATTTAGATTTTCAGATTCAAAGCCTGCAAGCACATCTATGGAAACACACAAACAAATCACTGCAGATCTTGAGGGGGAGGATGTGGATGTTCATCATTATAGATCTATGATAGGCTCCCTCATGTATCTAACAGCTTCAAGGCCAGATATTATGTTTGCTGTATGTGTATGTGCCAGATTTCATGTAAGACCTAAGCAATCTCATTTTCAAGCAGTCAAGAGGATCTTCAGATATCTCAAAGGACAACCTCGGTTAGGTCTTTGGTATCCTCATGACTCACCAATTGATCTAATTGCATATTCATATAGTGATTTAGGTGGTGCAAACTTGGATAGAAAGTCTACTTCAGGAGGATGTCAGTTTTTGGGTGCAAGACTAGTTTCTTGGCAGTGTAAAAACCACAGTGTCCACCTCTACAACAGAAGCAGAGTATATAGCTGCTGCAAGTTGCTGCTCTCAAGTTCTATGGATACAGAATCAGATGTTGGACTATGGTGTTACTTTTCTTCACACTCCAATATTCATTGATAACAATAGTGCTATAAGCATTGTTAACAATCCAGTCAAGCACTCTAAAACCAAGCATATAGAAATCAGGTACCATTTCATTAGAGATTGTAATGAAAAGAAGCTAATTCAGGTTTTGAAAGTACACACAAGTAACCAATTTGTTGATCTATTCACCAAAGCTTTTGATGTGGGTAGATTCACATTCTTGGTCACAAGTGTAGGCATGATAAACACTGAATAATCCTCTTTTAACTCTGTTTATGTACCATTTCTGTATAGATTCTTTCATGTTTACTTTCTCATAATGTATTGTGCATGGTGCTGCTAACTATGTGTGTTTAAGTGTTTCAGATTCCCTTGCTGATTAGAAACTTGGTACTTCTAGTTAAGTTAATACTGCTCTCATTATTAATCCTGCTGCCAGTTCAAATATGATTAAGTATGGTTACTACTACTAGATGGTTTATACTTCTAGTGCAAAGTTACTACTGCCTATCATATTACTACTGCCAGACAGTGTTACTACTGCTGGTATGTGTTAATACTACTAGTCTGTGTTAATGCTGCTGGTATGTGTTACTACTGCTTATATGGGTTAGTACTGCGGGCTTGTTAATGCTGCTAGGGTACTTAGTACTGCTTCTAACTGAAACCCTCCACATATAAATACCCTTTCTGACCGCCAAAATACAAACGGCTCTTTGAATTTCCTACGAGTGTTCTTTCTCTCTCTCTCTCTCTCTCAAATTCTTGCTTCCCAACGCGTAAACCCTATTGTTGAGACAAACCCAAGAACGATGGCAGAACTGGAATTTGTGGAAGATCATAATGAGCTTGCGATGCTGAAAAAATCCAAACAATCTGAGGGTTTTGAAGAAATTGTGGATTTCCTGAAAGATTCCCACATTGCCTATGCACTCACAGTCAATCCCACAATCTATGTGGAGCACATGCGTCAGTTCTGGGCCAATGCCTCTATACAGACTATTGATGGCAATCAGATCATCCAATCAAGGGTCTGTGATAAACCTATCACAGTCTCAGAAGGCTGCATTCGCACTCATCTACGTCTAGATGATGCATCAGGTATATCTTCTCTTCCTAAGGATGATCTCTTCCAAGCAATTGGTAGAATGGGGTATGAAGGTCCCACTGAGGTTTACAAGTTCTTCAAGAGAAAATTTTCACCTCAGTGGAGATTATTTGTTCATACCCTTCAGCATTGTATTTCTCGCAAAACAACTGGATGGAGTGAGTTCAGTAGTACCATAGCTTATACTCTGGTCTGCTTAGCAACCTCCAGAAAGTTTAATTTTTCACAAATGATTTTGAATGATCTACTGTCAAACCTGGATACCAAGATTTTATATGTATCCAATGTTTGTACAAGAAGTACTAACCAAAGAATTGACGGATTTACCCTCTTTTCAAGAGGTGTATGTACCTAAACCTCCCAAAGTGAAGGTGTTCTCTAACATGAAAAGACCTAGTAAGGACTTTTCTGAACAAAACACACCATTGTTCTCTCCAATGATGGTTGTGTCCCTTTCCCATGGTGAGGCATCAGGGTCAAAGCCCACATCTGACCAACCCACTGATGACCTACCCACACCATTCATTTCTAATGATCCTCCTCAAATCTCTATTGTGAAGCCCGTTTCCCCCATCACCAAAACATATGTAAGAAAAAAGGTACAAAAGGTTCCTTCCCTTCCTGTATCTTCACCTCAACAACCTGAAAACCCTCTAATGGAGCATTCTCCATTAGAGATTATCCAAAGGGAAACCACAGGGGTGTCTCCCAACCCCAAGAAGGTGCTCTCTAAGGAGAAGGAAGAGCATGTGGGCAGTAAGGCTCACATTACTGATTCTGCACAAGGTGTGGATCAGGAAAGTGTGAACATCTCTAAGACCTTCCCCACGGCAACTTGGGATGAGAAATCATCTATAGGTCCCAGGTGCCAAGAAACCACGGGGGTAGAAGGTGCTTCTGCTAGGCAGAATGCCTCTACTAAAAGATCCAAGGATCCTTCAAGGGTGGTAAAAACACCTAAAGGAGGTGAGGACAGGTATACCTATAATGAATTGATGGATACTCTTGGTACAATAAGTCTGGATATTCACAATCAAGGTTTGAAGATATAATAGATGAAAAAGGTAATTACTTCCCAACAAGTGCAAATAGCCAAGCTGAAGAAGATGGTAATCAGGTTGATGCACAAAAAGAAGAAAAAACAGTTTGTATTGAAGAAAAGGGGGAAGTGTACATGATGCTTCCAAAAAGGGGGAGAGTCAAGCTGAAAATGAAAAGCAAAGCCCAGTGGGTATGGAATCTCAGTTTGAGGGGGAGATGTGTAGTGAACCAGAAAAGAAGCAAGCAGAAGAAACAGTAAATGAAGCAGAAACTGAACAAGCAGCAAAAACTGTAGAACCAACAGCAGAAACTGAAATGTCAATGGAAGAGATAGAAATTGCTGAAACTCTGGTTAAGGCAAAACATGACACTCCTAAAGCCACCCAAAAGGATAAGGGAGTGGTGATCAAAGAAGGAATAGAGAAGACAAAGAAAGAGATAAGCATGTCAGATGCAAAGAAGAAAGGAAAAGAGAAGGTGGTTGAATCTGAGAAACCAGGGAAAGAGCAAAAGCAAATAGAACTGGATGAAGAGATAGCTAAGAAGATGCAAGAAGAGATTGAAAAAGAGGAAGAGATCCAAACAGCTAAAGACAGACAGATTGCCTTAGATTTGTCTACAAAGCTAAATGAAGAATATCAGAAGAGTTTAAAGCTTGCTGCCAAGAAAGTTACAAGAAAAGCATCTAGACAAAGGCAGCCATCAAAGACAAGACAGAGACGGCCTTCTAAGACCTTTCTGGCTGCACAGGAAAGGAGAAAGATGATAAACTTCCTGAAAGGGTCCATTGGAGTCCCTGAAGGAATGTTTACTAACATGTCTTTCAGCAGAATTAAGGAGTTATACAAAAAGGAGATGGCCAAGCTTCAAGGAGATTTTAGTCAGAGGGTTGAGTTTGAAAGAAAAATGAAAGAGAGACATGATCTGAATATTCAACAACCCTTCCCTGACAGTGAAGAAGGCACTCCTACAAAAGAAAAGACTGAAGTCAAGAAGGAAGAGTCTCTAGCACAGAAAATTGGAGCTATAAAAAGAAAGAAATCTATTGCTACCAAGAAACATGCAAAGAGGCCAAGAATTGATGAAGTTGAGAAGGAGAAGGAAAGTGAAAGAACAGAAGCATAACCATCAGAACATATTGTTGAACCTTCAGCAGAGCAAGAGCAGAATCAAGAGCCAACAAGTCAACAATCAGAACAACCAAGACAACCTGAGGAACAGTTTGAGTTGTACATGACAGTAACTAATGATTATCCTTTCTAAGCTGATCCTATCTCTGCGGAAGCTCCAGAGATTATCCATTGGGATACCCTAGTGGATAAAAGCATAGAGTATTTCAGAATAAAAAGAATGGGTGATCATTATGAAGTGTATGCTACATGGGGTAAAATAATCAGAAGTTGTAACAGGGTGGATTTGGAAGAAATGTACAAGGTTGGTTTGAACTTGTATGGAGATTTACTGAAACGAGCAGGGATGAGCATTAAAAGGATGGACATGGAGTACTTGTGCATGATGTTTGATCCTGAAAGAGTATAATATGTTATCAAAGACTTGCATCTTAAGAATGGATTTAAAAGAATAGATAATTGGATGTTATTTGAAAGATGTGGAGTCTATGCCACTACAATTGACAAAAGTTATCATGAGTATTACCTGGTTGACAAGATGTATGACCATAGCAAGGCAAAGCTGCAAGGGATGTTGAGAGCAAAGTTGGTCTGTCCTAAAGGTTCAGAAATGGCCAGAATAGTGATCAGAAGAACTATCAATCAAAGTCTAGGTCTGGATCCTAATTTGGGAAATTGAGCTGGAGTTTTGGAATCATCATGAAGATCCTAATCTGAAGAACTTAACTTCTCAATTTGAAAAGTTAAGTTAGGGGGAGATTGTTGGGACTGAAAATGTGTCAAGTATGGATAATGCTTCTAGGCTTAAAGGTTAATGTTGCTGAAGACTTTAATACTGCTACTTAAGTATTACTACTACTTACAGGATTACTACTGCTAGAAGTATTACTACTGCTTGGAGAGTTAGTACTGCTAGTAGTTAGTATTGCTTGATGAAGTACTACTGCTAAGGAAGTTAATACTGCTGAGGATGAAGTTAATACTGCTCATAAAGATAAAGATGGATGGATGCGAAAGGCTAGGAGCTGGAGATAATGTTGAAGATAATTATGGAATGGGTGCTGAAGATCAATATTTCTTTTGTAATTATCTTGTAATCAGTTCTGTATATATAGTCAAGTAGTTTTTGATAGAAAAACAAGTTTTGCATATATGTTTAGAGAGAATTAACCTCAAGATTAGTTTTAATCCTTTCTTTAGAAAAGTATAGAACGTCTGTTGAGTCTGTTCAACAGATTGAGGTTTTGTTTGTAATCATTAAGTTAATTCAATATAACTTGTGATTTGAGTTCATACACTGTTTGATTGATTTATTGTTAAAGTGTTATTCCGCGACTTCTTTAACATAGTTTCTGAGTGTTTAGTTTAAATTATTGTTTAGAATTTCGATCCTGACACACTACCTCCATCAGATCTTCCTTCGTTTGAAAACCTCTCAGAACACAATGGACTGTCTAACTCTCAACAATTAATTGCTGATGAACCTCAAGCTTCTTCATCAGTGAACAATCCAATTGTTGATCCAACTCCTGAAGTGAGCGATCATGCTCCTGCTCAACGATGGACAAGAGATCACCCCATAGATCAAATTCTTGGTGATCCCAACTCAGTATTCAGACTCGTCGAAGTTCAGGTAATATCTGCCTCTTTGTTAACTTTATTTCTTTAATGGAGCTAAAGAAAACTGATGATGCCCTCAGAGATCCCAACTGGGTCAGCGCTATGCAAGAAGAGCTGACTGAGTTTACTCGAAACAAAGTTTGGAATCTCGTTCCTAGACCATCTGATAAAACTGTTATAGGCACCAAATGGGTGTTTAGAAACAAGTTAGATGAACATGGAACTGTGACCCGCAACAAGGCTAGACTTGTTGCTCAGGGATACAGACAATAGGAAGGCATAGACTATGATGAAACCATTGCCCCTTTGGCTAGGCTCGAAGCAATTCGACTCTTCTTAGCTTATGCAGTTTACAAAGACTTTATGGTATATCAAATGGATGTAAAATCAACGTTTCTAAATGGAAAGCTGAATGAAAAAGTCTATGTAGAACAACCTCCAGGGTTCTCTGACCCTAAGCATCCAAATTGTTTATAAATTGGATAAGGCTCTCTATGGTCTAAAACAAGCCCCTCGTGCTTGGTATGACACTCTCTCATCCTTTCTTATCTCTGAAAATTTTGAACGTGGTAAAATTGATAATACCTTGTTTTTCAGAAAGATAAAAGTTCATATTATTCTTGTACAAATATATGTCGATGACATAATATTTGGTTCTACTAACCCATCACTATTTACTCGTTTCGCTGAAAGAATGAAGAAAGAATATGTTAAGACACAGTCTCATTGGATTCAAGATCATCCAATCTGAAGATCGCAATCTGAAGCTAAAGCCGGAACGTCGACTCTCGATATTAAAGTCTATGTCTATTTGTAATAAATGTCAATGTAATTCACTGTATTTGTTTACTATTGTACTAGTTAAATTAATATCTAGTTTGTTAGATATTAGTTTAACTTAGTTAGTTTCTAGTTTAGTTAGATATAATATCTACTTATTAGATATTATTTAGTTTTATTAGTTTTATATGTTGCAAGTTGTTAGGTAGATTAGATTTAGATAATATCTATTCTAGATATTATCTAAGTGTATCTCTAGTAAATATCAAAAGATAAGATAACATTTTACACACATACAAACACACACTTAAAGGTGTATTTGAGAGAAAAACATAGAGAACACAATCAAAGCTTAATCGATCAACCTTGTAACTCGTTTGTTATAATCAATACAGGTTGGTAATCATATTGTCTTGTTGTTTCTATAAACTTGATAAGTATTGTTGGACCGACAATTGGTATCAGAGCTTTGGTTAAGATCAAAACAAGTTTTCAGAAAAACGACTCTGTGTTCTTCAAGAAAAATTGATTTTGTGATTTTGAGTGTTTTAGGTGTTAGAATCGATCAGGTTGTGATCGTACTACATGCTAGATCGAGTTGTTGATATTTGATTTCACTTTTAAGATTAAATCGAGTTCCAATTTGTGGATTTTATGTGAAAAAAAAATCGAAGTGGGAAGTTCACTGTGCCATCGATTTTATTTCGAAAAAGTGTGTTTTAGAGAGATCGAGTACTTACTTTCTTTTCTAAAAGTGTTTCTAGACACATTGGTAGGGTTTGGTATTGCTAAATCGTTTCAGGAACAGATTTTAGTCGATCTTTAGAAGTTCAGGACGAACACACGCATACCAGAGGAAGAACAGCCCGCAAAGTCCTACTGTGCACGTCCCAAAGGACCCGCAAAGCATACTTCTCGGCTCACAAAGCACCCGCAAAGCACATATCAGCTCACTTCTCGGTTCCAAGGCAGACACGCAAAACTAGACCCGCATACCTCAGTGTGCGCTCCTCACTAGACCCGCATACCTCAGTGTGCGCACCTCACTAGACCCGCATACCTCAGTGTGCGCTCCTCACTAGACCCGCATACCTCAGTGTGCGCTCCTCACAAGACCCGCATATCTCAACTTTGTGCTCCTCACTTAAAATCCATACTTGGAATTTTCTTCAGAATGACATCCAGAGAAGCTCTCGCAATAGGAACTGACACCAAGCCACCAGTTCTCTTCAAAGGAGAGTACGAACAGTGGAAGGATAGGTTTCTGAACTTCATTGACAGACACGAGCTGGGTGATTTTATCAGAACATCTATAGAAGAAGGGGTTATGAAACCACCAATGACCACTCGTGTAGTTGATAATGTACCTACTCAGGTTGAACTTAAGCTTCACGAGCTACAAGATGATAACCTCAAGAGAGCCAAAGGCGACAAATTATCCAAGTCATACATCTTACAAGGAATCCCAAATGAAATATACGTAAAGATTGATAGCTACAAGGCTTCAGGTAAAGAAATGTGGGATCAGCTCGAAAAGATGATGCTGGGTTCAAAAGTGGGAAATCAGCTGAAAATCTCCAATTGCCTAAATAAGTATGAAGAATTTAGAGGCAGGGTGGGAGAAACCTTAGAAGAAACCTATGACAGGTTTGTGACTTTGCTGAACGAACTTAGCAAGAACAAAGTTCACAAATCTCAAATTGAGCTGAACGTCAAATTCCTGAGCATTCTTCAACCGGAATGGAAAAGATTTGCTAGGCAAATGAAGCAGATTAAAGAATTGAATGAGATTCCACTTCACGAGGTGTATGAAACCCTCCGACAGAATGAAGAAGAAGTGGATGAAATTCTAGCTGAGAATAGACAGAAAGGAAAGGTAGTTGAAGACACAGTCGCACTTGTAGTCAGAAAGAAGAAGAACAAGGCGACTGTATATGAATCAGATGAAGAAGATGAAGGGTGTGCAAACTAAGAATCAGATGAAAATGATCAGCTGAAGCAAGCAATTCTTATGCTGACTAGTGCTTTTCAGAAAAGGTTCTACACAAAGCCAACATCAAATAATCAGAGATATTCATCTGGTCCGAACAACTACATCCACAAATAAAGGATTGAAGGAAGCAGGTATGAAGGAAGAAGATTTGAAGGGAGAAGATCAGAGGAGAGGAAACCTGAAGAAAGAAGGTTTCAGTCGGAAGGAAAGAGGATTGAGGAGAGGAGACCGGAAGAAAGAAAATTCAAAGCTGAAGGATCAAGTCAGCCAGAACCGCCTACGTGCTACAACTGTGGCAAACCAGGTCACTTTGCCAAGGACTGCTGCAGATCAAAAGTCAGAAATTCAGACTACTACAAGAACAAGATGCTTCTTGCAAAACAACAAGATGAAGGAAAGGCATTGATGGCTGAGGACGAATACTGGCTCGATCACTAAAATGAAGAAGAAGAGGAGGAAGAGAGAGATGAAGCCGTCAACATGTGCTTGATGGGCAAGATAGAATCAGATGCTGAAGCTGATTCAGACACTGAAGAAGATGAGGTATGTAATTTATCAGATTTAGAATTCATGAATAAAATGCATGCCATGAGTATGAAACAAAGAGAGTTAGAATCTAATCTTAAGCAAGATAATGGTGTCATGACAGACAAAAACCAATTGATATAGAAACTTAGCAATGAAATTGCTGAGAAGAAAGTATTAATTGAGGTTTTACATAAAGATAATGACACCAATGCTAAGGAAAAGACAACAATTCTAAAAGAGAATTCTGATCTTAAGTCTCAACTGCTAAATTGTGAGATTGAAAAATATGAGCTTAAAAAGTTGCATGCTTCTTGTACAAAAGAAAACTTTTCTTTGCTCGGAAAATTAAAAAGTTTGGAAGAGAAGTTGTATAAAATGGGTCAAACTGAACAGACTATTTTTCTGAACAAACCCAAAGAGGAAATAGAGAGATGGGGAATTGGTTATAAGAATCCTCACTGTCTATAAAAGGGGATGTCTGAAGTGACAGGACTTTATGATCATCTTAATATGCAATTAGCTCGCAGACTCCCCGCGTTTAAAACTTTTTGGACTAAACTGTCAAAAGAGGATGAAGCCAATGAAACCGAAAAACGGATGAAATCAGCTAAAGTTCATCTTCCATTTTGTTATGCGAAACTGAATAATAGTTATGATGAAAATCCAATATATCAAAAGAAGAAAACTCTTTAAAGTGATTTCTTTCCAAGTTATTCTGAAAAGGAAATGGAGGCGAAGCCTATTAAAGGTAAACTATATGTCCCTTCTCTCGTTTTAGAAAGTAAAATTTCTGAACTCGAGAATTCTTTATCAGATGAAAGACTTTTGATAAATATTGAGCAAAATGTTTTTTGAACTGTGTTTTCAAATTCGGTTATTTCAAAAGCTTCAAACTCTGCGGATACGTTTGGTTCATCAAATAAAGAGCTTAATTTTCTTAACTCTAACGGTAGTTTTGATGGTTGTTTTGAACAATTTGACTTTAATACAAAACTTCCTAACCATTCATCCTTTGTTAAGAAATCTTCAAGAAAAACCAGTAAGCCTGTGAACAGTGCAAAATCAACGAAAGTTGATAACTCAGTCTCTGTGAACGCTAAAAATGCTAAAGGTAAGAATATATCTCACCATTCACAGAAACCGAACACTACTCGTCATTCTAAGAAGAAGCAATCGCTTGTTGCTCAGAAGTCTAACTCACCAGCTTTACATGTTTCAGGTCTGACCAAGCAAAGGCCAGACGTAAATACTCAATGGCAACCCAAACAGAAGCTTGATAAGACCGTTTTATCGTTTAGTAGTGTTAATTGTAATAAGACTTCGCTTACTAAAGATGTTGTGATTGCTGATATTGCTGTTTTGAACCCAAAACTTGTTGTCTCTCGGAAACAATATACAATGAAGCAATTATTTCAGTTATCTTTATCTGCTGGAAAGTCTTCTATTTATGATAAACATGTCTCTATTTCTTGTCAAGATTCTGGAGATTGGTTTGGCAACTACCATGTGCATACATCTCATACTAATTCTTCACATGCATTTCAAAAGAAAAGAGGACCCAATTTGAAATGGGTACCAAAAACTTGTGCTAACACAGCAGGACCCAAATTCCAGTGGGTACCTAAGGCTAATTCTGTGTTGCAGGCACACAAAGCTTAACGAGAATGCGACTTCTGATGATGTACAGATCAGGACTCGTTCTTCAATGACAAAATAGGTTTTTGGATAATGAAGTTCAAAACCCGAACATCAAAGTCAAAATAGGCTTTTGAACAAATCAGTTCAAGACCCGCACTTCGATAATCAAAGTGATTATTCCAATGTTGTCGTATGAATATGTAAATTTGTAATTTCTCTTATGCAGACTAGTCATACATGGTTCTTGGATAGCGGATGTTCCAAGCACATGACAGGACAAAAAGAGATACTGTCCAATTTTAAAGACAAATATTGCGGAATAGTAAGATTCGGCAACGACCAGTTTTCTCCAATCATGGGATACGGTGATGTACAACATGACAATATCACTATCAAGAAGGTGAGCTATGTAGAAGGCTTAGGACACAACTTGTTCAGTATAGGCCAGTTCTGTGACAAAGACTTAGAGGTCAACTTCAAAGCCAAGAGATGTTCAGTTCGCAATGAAGAAGGCGAAGAACTCTTGGTCGGTACTCGAGAAACAGACCTCTACACAATAAACTTATCAAATGTCCATACTGACAAGCAAGTTTGTCTACTATCGAAAGCTTTGATGCAACAAAGTTGGTTATGGCATCGACGTCTTTCTCACCTCAACTTCAGGTACATCAACAATCTGGTCAGTGGAAAGCTCGTCAAAGGACTTCCAGAGCTCAAGTATGAAAGAGAACATCTTTGTGCAGCTTGTGAAAAGGGCAAGATGAAGAGGGCACCTCATAAACCAAAGCCTGAACACAGTACAAGCGCTCCGTTAGAGTTATTGCATAGGGACTTATGCGGTCCGATGCGAACTCAAAGTCTAGGCGGCAAGAAGTACATACTTGTTATCGTGGACGATTATTCACGATACACATGGGTCAAGTTTCTACGTTCAAAGGATGAGACACCAGATGTCATCATTACATTCCTAAAGACGACCCAAGTGAATCTGCAGAAACCGGTCAAGTTTCTAAGAACAGACAACGGCACAGAGTTCAAGAACAACAAAGTTGAAGAATATCTTGAATCTGTCGGGATTTCACATCAATACTCTGCTGCTCGAACGCCTCAACAAAATGGAGTGGTTGAAAGAAGAAATCGGACGCTATTCGAGGCTGCTCGTACTATGCTAAGTCAATCAGACTTACCTCTATTTTTGTGGGCAGAAGCTGTATCGACCGCGTGCTACACACAGAATCGGTCCATCGTACATCGAAGGTTCAAGAAGACTCCTTATGCGTTAATCAACAACCGAACACCGACAATCAAATACTTCCATATATTTGGGTGTAAGTTTTTCGTGCTAAACGATAAGGAGAATCTTAACAAGTTCAGCGCTAAGGCGGATGAAGGGATCTTCATTGAATATTCCTCGACATCAACTGCATTCCGAGTTTATCTGAAGAAGTCAAGAACGGTGATTGAAAGCATCAACGTCACCTTTGATGAAGAAATGGCTTCCGAACAACAACGTTCAGAACCCGTTATAACCGGAGTACTAGCTTCTGGGCAACTCAGTTCAGGACCTACGTTTCAACAGAATAAATCAGATGAAGCATCAACTTCTACTAACCATTTGTCTGATTTAGATTTATCATTTGAATTGCTTTATGATGAATTTCTTGGATCTAATGTAAAGAAATCTGTTGTGGTTGACAGGATGGAAGACTTAACGACTACTCATCCAACCAGTTCAGATATTCCTACTGAATCAAATGCGCCGATTCAACAAGAGATTACAATTCAAATGCCGACCCCAACAGTTGAAGAAGTGACAACTGATAAAGAGACAGAAGTAGCTGAAACAGTAGGAGATACTATACATATCAATCTACAACCAGAACAAGTTGTACCTGTTGAGCCTTCTGAACCTGCCACTTCAACTGAAACCATCAATCCTCCTGAACAATCAGAAGAAGGTACAAGTGGATTTGTAGATGATACAACCGACATACAATCATCTAATCCACTGCCTCATGAACATAAATGGACCAAAGAGCACCCGCTAAGCCAGATCATTGGCGATCCATCAAAACCGGTGCAAACTAGGTCAGCATCAATGAACATGTGCATGCATGACTCCTTTCTGAGCAAGTTCGAGCCAACAAGAGTATCAGAGGCACTTGCTGATCCAAAATGGGTGGTCTCAATGCAAGAAGAGCTAAATCAGTTCGATGCACTTCAAGTCGGGAGACTCGTACCAAAGCCTAAAGGTAAAACCATTATAGGTACGAAATGGGTTTTCAAGATAAAGAAAGACGAAGATGGTAACGTTATCCGAAACAAGGCAAGACTAGTAGCCAAAGAATACAGACAAGAGGAAGGAATAGACTATGACAAAACATATGCTCCTGTGGCGCGATTAGAGGCAATCAGAATGTTTCTAGCCTACGCAGCCCACAAGAACTTCACGGTCTTTCAAATGGACGTGAAGACAACATTCCTGAATGGAATTCTGAAGGAGGAAGTCTACGTCTCTCAGCCAGAGGGTTTTGTCAATCAAGAGAAGTCGAATCATGTTTACATTCTCGACAAAGCACTCTACGGTCTGAAACAAGCACCTCGAGCTTGGTATGATGTCCTTTCCACTTTTCTAGTCAAGTTTGGGTTTTCAAAAGGTACGGTTGATACCACTTTGTTTATCAAAAAGGAAAAAGGCGATATCATTTTAATTCAAGTTTATGTAGATGATATTATCTTTGGTTCTACAAATACTAAGTACTGTAAGAATTTTGCAAACCTTATGGTGTATAGTTTTCAGATGAACTTGATGGGAGAGATGAATTTCTTCCTCGGTTTACAAGTAAAACAATTTTCATCGGGTATTTTTATCAATCAATCAAAATACATTAGGGATATTCTTCGGAAGTTCCAAATGGAAAATTCAAAACCGATTGGTACCCCAATGGCACCAGGTACTAAAATTGGCACCGATCCTTCGGGAAAGGATGCTGATGTTAGGACTTATCGAGGGATGATAGGTTCTTTAATGTATCTTACTATTAATAGGCCAGATATAATGTTTTCAACATGCTTTTGTGCACGATATCAGGCCAATCCTAAAGAAATCCATATGTCTGCTGTAAAGCGCATATTTAGGTATCTAAAGGGCACTGCAGATCTTGGTCTATGGTATCCTAACGATACTAGTTTTGAACTAACAACCTATACAGATGCAGATCATGCAGGTTGTATGTTAGACAGGAAGAGCACGTCGGGACATGTACAGTTCCTTGGTGACAAACTCGTAAGTTGGGCATCGAAGAAGCAACTTTATGTTTCAACGTCCACGGCCAAAGCAGAATATGTAGCTGTTGCTAGCTGCTGTTCTCAGGTCTTATGGATGCGAAATCAATTACGCGACTACGGTTTCCACTTCAACAAAATCCCGATATACTGTGACTCCAAGAGCGCCATTGCAATTATGGCGAATCCTGTTCAACACACAAAGACAAAGCACATAGATGTCAGGTATCATTTTATTAAAGATCATGTTGAAAAAAGAACAATTGAACTTTTCTTTGTACAAACTTATTATCAGCTTGCCGATTTGTTCAACCAACCCTTAGACGAAAAGAGGTTTAACTTTCTTGTCTCTAAGCTTGGTATGCTAAACTTAAGATATAATCAGTAGTTACCTAACAAAGTTTTCTAAATTGTATACTTTTTCATCATTTCTTCATTCTGAACTCTGATTAATATCTGCACTTCTATCTAATGTTCATTATCCAAGGGGGAGAATGAGAAGAAATTGACATCTGGTCAATATTACTTCGAGGGGGATCTCATAAAATTTGTGCATGTACCTTTTAATGTCAAATTTTTTTTTGTAATGCAAGATTTTAGGGGGAGCTCTTCAAGTCAAAAGGGAGTACGGATATGACTTCTGATTATTTCTGATCAGAACTCGTACTTTAAAAAGTTTTACTGCTTTTTGTCTTTTCAATTTAAGTGAATAAATTTTACTTTGACTTGACATAAGATTTTTGCAGAATTTTTGAGAGAAGATTACAAGTTCATATCTTTATGACTTAAAGCTTAGCTTCATGAGATATAAGATCGCACGTAAGGTATAATCCTTTATCTTAATCTCATATATGGTTGAAAGAAGGACAACTTTCAATCATTGGAAAACATTGTTTTTAATATTCAAACCACTTCCCGATTTTTCAACAGATTTTATATTTTGGGAGTGTATTTTAAATGTTTTCATGATCTAAATTGTGCTTTAACTGAAATAGTTAAACCAATCTGAGCATCACGTGCATCATAGGAAAACAGTAGGTATTAACACAACTTCTATGGAATCACCCTAACCAGTGATTTCTACCCAAGAAGTTAATCCTTAGGGATTGAGTGTGAGAAGTCGAAAAGAAATGAGTGTGATTAGAGAAAGCTAAATGTTTAAAAGAAAGAGCGTATGAGAACAGAGTTAAAAGAATATCACAACTCTGCACCAACTTTTTCTAAGTCGGGTAGCCACAATTCTAGTGATTCACAGTTCTTTGGTGATCATTATTGAAACAGGCAACTAACCCATGCCAACTCTTGATCAAACCTCACCATCTACTCATTTTCTTCTTCACAAGAAAGTGTTTCACATTTTCAAAGGGGATGCAGCACATATGCTATCTGATTTTCATTTGGAAAATCTGGATATTGAAAAGAAGGAAGTCTGCCCCACCTTCATACTTCAATCATGCACATTGAGTCTGTGTTTAACTTACTGTTGTCTCAGTGGTTTACACAATTTTGAGCCTATAAGCAATCATCAAGTGCTTAATTCTTTCTATCACAAGCACAAACACACAAGGAATTTGTTTCTTTGTCATAACGTTTATAGAAATTACCTTCGTGGTGTTTCGATGATTAAATGGAAGCCCTGGGGGAGTCAACATCAAACAACTCCTTTCCAATGTGTATTCGTTACACACAGTGACATAGTGTTACTGATAGACATGTTAACTGATTCATTAGTTGATTCAGGTGTTACATGACTAATTTGTCTGGATTTGCAAAGATCTGGATGAATATCATATGAATTGACGAATCAGGGGCTCTAACCGAAAGATAGACATTTCTTACAAAAAGTTTTGATGAAGTCATTGCACTTAACATCAAAAAGGGGGAGAATGACTACAAAAGATATGGCAAAGATCACATGTTTCAAGAATCACGTCCACTCTTCAAAAGGAGGAGATTGTTGGAAATAGACATGTTGATTTCAGAGCTAGAGAAAGAGATTGCATCTTCCGAAGCTGAACAAGAAGACTGAATTGCTAAAATCATTTTCATAATGATCTTGATCCAAAGGGGGAGATTGTTAAGACGCAGTCTCATTGGATTCAAGATCATCCAATCTGAAGATCGCAATCTGAAGCTAAAGCCGGAACGTCAACTCTCGATATTAAAGTCTATGTCTATTTGTAATAAATGTCAATGTAATTCAATGTATTTGTTTACTATTGTACTAGTTAAATTAATATCTAGTTTGTTAGATATTTGTTTAACTTAGTTAGTTTCTACTTTAGTTAGATATAATATCTACTTATTAGATATTATTTAGTTATATTAGTTTTTTATGTTGCAAGTTGTTAGGTAGATTAGATTTAGATAATATCTATTCTAGATATTATCTAAGTGTATCTCTAGTAAATCTCAAAAGATAAGATAATATTTTACACACATACAAACACACACTTAAAGGTGTATTTGAGAGAAAAACATAGAGAACACAATCAAAGCTTAATCCATCAACCTTGTAACTCGTTTGTTATAATCAATACAGGTTGGTAATCATATTGTGTTGTTGTTTCTATAAACTTGATAAGTATTGTTGGACCGACAAAATACAAAATGAGTATGATGGGTGAGCTAACGTACTTTCTTGGTCTTTAGATTAAACAATCTGAAAAAGGTACTTTTATCAACCAAGGTAAGTATGTTAAAGATATGCTGAAAAAGTTTCATCTAAATCGGACTTCAGTGATGAAAACTCCTATGGCACCTCCACTGACATTAAACAAGGATCCATCTGAAAACCTGTCAATGTCACTGCTTATAGAAGAATGATAGGCTCCCTGTTGTATCTTACAGCGAGCCGACCTGACATCATGTACTCTACCTGTTTATGTGCACGCTATTAGTCTGAACCCAAGGAATCTCATCTGATCGTTGTCAAGCGAATTTTCAGATATCTGAAAGGAACTCCTAACCTCGGTCTTTGGTATCCCAAAGACTCAAGGTTCGATCTAATTGGATATTCAGGTAGTGATTTTGCAGGTTTTAAACATGACAGAAAGAGCACCACTGGTGGATGTCAACTTCTAGAAGGAATACTGGTAAGCTGGACGAGTAAAAAGCAAAATTCAGTGTCCACTTCCATAGCTGAAGCTGAATACGTATCCGCTGGAATATGTTGTGCTCAAGTCTTATGGATGAGAAATCAACTATTAGACTATGACCTTCAGCTATCAATGATTCCAATCTATTGCGACAGCACTAGTGCTATCGCTATAGGAAATAATCCCGTGCTACATTCAAAGAAAAAACACATAGAGATTAGATATCATTTTACCAGAGATCATGTGATGAATGGTGATATTGAACTTCACTTTATCCCCACTAACTATCAGCTAGCTGATTTATTCACCAAACCTCTTGATGAGACAAGGTTCAACTTTCTCATCAGTGAGCTTGGAATGCTGAATCTTGAAGAGTGACTCTTCATCATTCACGCATTATGTCAGTGACTCTAAGTTTCTCGTTATCACTTACTCTCTGAATAAATCTCTGACACTCAGGTATGTTCTCTCATTCTTAATCACTGAATATTCATTTAGTAAGAAGTTTTTCAAAATCAAAACATTAATCACTGATTTTTCTTCAAATGATTAAAAGCTTTTTGATATACAAAATCTATCATTGATATTTCTCATCAGTGATCTTTTGAAATAAAAATCGATCTCTGAATTTTGATCAGCTATTCTTTCAAAAAGAAAACCTACCTCTGACTTTTCTTTAGGGATAATTTCAAAAAGGACAAATGAAACATTTTTTCTCTCTCCTATGACGTCATTTGAACCGACAATCCACGACATGTCTTTTTCTCTGACACGTTCACCCGTTTCCCTTCTATCCAATCAAATTCGTAGGACGTGTCCATGTCATGATGAGCATTTGTTTTTCCGCCTCACTCATTCTCTCTCTCTCTCTTCATATAAAAAGAATGCCTTTTCCATTCTTATATTTTTACGCTTTCTGAAAAACTTCTCAAGCAAGAAAAGCTCTCAAGGCAATCAAGCAAACAAAAAACCATTCAAGTCTTTGAATCTTCCTCTTCTCACAATCAACAGGTTTTTGTTTCTCATATTCTTAAACTTCTTCTTAAGATCCTGCATATTTCATTATCATAGATTTTACAAGATTTCTGTTCACTAAAATCATTTATTTCGATTTTATTTTCTCTAAAAAGTTTTGGTTTTCTAAATGTTCTTTCTTCTTCACAAAGAACACAGTTTTAGTCTGAAAATAATTTTTTTCTATGTTTCTTTCTAAATACAGAAACTGGTAAAATTTATTTATTTTTGGACTCTAAACTTTTCCCTTTATTCTACTTCTTTCTATATTCAGAAATGGCCCAAGCCTCGTTCATTGTCTCCAAGAACGTAAAATTCGCTATCACTGAATCCGAGGTCCCAAAGAACAACCGTCTCACAAGGTTGGACTTTGAAGCTAACAAATACCACACTTGGTGGAAGCTGCTGCATTTCTGAAGCAGTCTTGCTTGGCATACGCTCTCAATGTGGATCCAAAACCTTCCAAAACTATTCTGCAACAGTTTTGGTTCATAGTTGATGAAACCACCATCACCAACAAAAAGTGTGACGTGGTTCCTACTATTTCCTTCACCACTGAACTAGGATCAGGCATGCTCACCGCCTATGGTCTCAAGAAGGCACTTCGACTCCCTGAGAAGACTAATGTTGGATTTGATGTTGTCCCCACTGATGTTGAACTCATCCAATTCCTGGATGACATAGAGTACTGTTGGATAACAAGCCTCGCTCCACCATCCTTAACAAGTGCCTGACAAAGATCCAAAAGGCAAACATGCCTTCCCAACTGAATTACATCTTCTCACACGTCATTCAAATCATGAGTGGGAAGATTGGCTCCCTGGATCACGCGAGCAAAGTTCAGTTCCAGATGGGCTATTTGGTAATCGCTAGCAAACACTTTGACTATGCTGGCGCTATCTTTGAGGACCTGAAGTCAAAGATAGAGAAGACGGAGAGGGATCCCAAGATCCCATACGTACGCTTTATCTATGCGTACCTACGGTTTCTATACGCTGACAAGTACCCAACTTCTCAAGATGGCACTTTTTCAAAAGTTGGTCAGCGATCGCTGGAGGTCAAGTCGGTCGCCAACGAGGTAAGTATCTCAACTCTACGCACTCGTCTCTCTCTCTCCACTCTTCACTTTCAGCGGCCACGCAGGGGGTTCCTTCTCCTGCTATCCCTGTCGCTACCAACGCTCACAAACGACCATCAACTGCTCCTTCTCGTCCCTCTAAAAAGGCCAGAAAGACCAAGGAGAACGCCCCTAAGAGTTCTGTTCCTGAAGTAGTTTCTCGACAAACTTCTTTGGATGATTTCGTGGGTATCCCCTCCACAACTTCAGCAACCACCACATCATCCATGCCAGGGTTGACAACTGCTGATACAACAACAGTGACGCCACCCATCACCTCAGTTCTTCAACAACCACCTGAGGTAATTCCCACTGTCCATATTTCTTGTATCCCCATTACTCCTCCTTCTATTTCTTTGGTCTCTAACCCTACCTCTATCTCACAGCAACCTCATTGTGCACCTATAGGACCTGATCATCAAATTTTTGAAGGAGATTTGAACTTCTTCAATATGTTTGATAATTCAGGTAGTTCTAAATTCCTATACACACCTCCCATCTTTCCATATAAGCCTGAGCATCGTTGTGCTCATCCCCTAACATTACTTGCAGGTCCTAATTTGGCCACTGTTGACGCTCATGTCAACACTCTTGCCAAAAAGGTGGAGACTCTTACAACCTCTGTCAACGATTCCACCGGCGCTGTAAACCTTGCTGGTGAAGAGCTGAAATGATTGACTGCTGCCTCCTCCTCCAATGCTGACTCTTCTCAAATGACAGCTGTTCAGGAGGACATTGTCAAGATCAAGGAAGACCCTGTTCAGGGACTCTACGACAACCTCCATGATGATTTCCGTGACCTGACCAAGAAGGTAGACTCCTACACCTCAAGGCTTCAGCAGGTGCTTGTCAAGATGAATGAACCAGCTCCAACGCCCCCACCTTCCTTTACAGAGAATGATCGTACGTCTCTGAATGTAGCCGTTGAATTCATTCATCAGGATACTTCAGACATTCCTGTCATTGAAGGTCATCTTGAGTGTTTAGAGGCTGAAGTCCGATCTCTAGCTGCTGCAAAATCTCCACCTCAAGCTGCTGAAGTCTCCCTCGCTGATAATGACAAAGAGGGGGAGAAAGAACTGAATGAAGAAAATGTTGAGGAAGCTACTGCTGACGTTCAGACAGAAGAACCTCCCTCTCATGTTGAGGGGGGGAAGGTTGCTGACAAAACCCCTCCATCTTCTGTACTTGCTCAAGTTCTTGAAGAAGAAGAAGAAGAGGAGGAGGACGTAGAAGATGATGAAGATCTTGATCTTCAGTGTCAAGAGAAAGAGAAACCCGATGATGATGATGACGATAGAAAGATCAACTCTCCTTCTGAGGGTAACTCTAAGCCTTCATCTTTCTAAAAATATAGAAACCCTTGTTTTATATACTCTCTAATCTCCCATTCTCTATATTCTTGTGTAACCATCTTAGTGTTTCTTAAGTTTGTTTAGATTGAGTTCTACTTAATCTTATTCTGCAACAGACTTGTAAATTGTGTTTGATTTATCAATAAACAATTTATTAGACTTTATAAATTTGTGTTTGTATTTAACCCCCGCCTTCTACAAACTTGGTAAGCACCTTCGGAACCAACAAGTCTTGGTTTTCTTGTTTTATATCAAATAAGCTTTTGACGTTTACGAATATCGAAGAAAATATCCTTCATCAGCTTTCTTGTCAAATTTCGCAAGATTGTCACGGTCATTGAGTATGAAACACCTACATCCAAAAACACGAAAGAATTAGACATTAGGTTTTTGATGATTAATGATCTCATAAGCTGTTTTGTTCAATCACTTTGTCACGATAGTTATATTTTACGTAAAGCAAGCAGTAGCAATCCCTTCAGCCAAAAAATACAATGGTAATCCTGAATATGCTATCATGGTTCTTGTTGCTTCCACCAAAGTCCAATTCTTTCGTTCTATAACTCCATTTTGTTGAAAAGTGCGCGCTGCTGAAAAGTTATGAGATATACCAACAAACTCTAGAAAGATCTAAAGGGTCTCATTTTTTAATTTAGTGTCATTGTCACTCCTAACTTTCTGAACAGGAAGTTACAGAAGAACTTGAATCTTCTTAATATATGCAATGATCAAGTTTGGTGCATCTGATTTAGCTCTAAGGAATTCAAGCCATGTATATCTGGAGTATTCATCAACCATGACTAATATATACTTTTTACCACTGATTGATTAAATTCTCATAGGTCCACAGAGATCAATATGAATCATCTCTAAAGGTGATTTGCAAGAAGATTCCACCTTTGCCTTATGGTAATTGCATTTCATATTTCCCATTTCACATGTTGAGCACAAGGAATCCTTCTCAAATCTCATCTCTAGAAGACCTCTTACTAAACCGTTTCTTGCTAACTTGTTGATGGATTTTAAATTATGGTGTGATAATCTTCTGTGCCAAATCCAACTGTCTTCTTTTGTTGCTTTTGAAAGTAAGCAAACTGGTCTTGAAGCTAACAGAGTGGGAAAATTAACAGCATAAATATTATCAACTATCTTCGCTTTGATGATTTCATTACCATCTTTATCATAAATTGAAAATCTTGTGATATTGAACCTAACTTGGAAATGGCGTCACAAAATTGACTGTGTTGGTCTAATCCTTCAACATAAAGTACTTTCTTGAAGGTGATGGTTGCATTTGTTAGCATTCTGTAACCTTTGACTGAATTATTCTCGAAGCCAACTGTTCCAACAGGATGTTCCACATAATTATTCAGGAAGTGTTTGAACCCTGTCATATGTCTTGAGCATCTGGAGTCAATGAACCACATATGACGGTCCTGCAAAAGAACAATTACTTCGCTTTAGGTACCCATATCCAGATGGTCCTTTCTGGTTAGTATCCTTCAATTTCTTAATATCATTTACCGAGCCTTTAATTCTCCATTCATATATGGGTTTAGGTAACCATTTCTAGAAAAATTTAACATCAACAACTTTGAAAGCATTCTTCTTTAAAAATTTATCTTTTTCAGCTTTAAAAGCATGAATGTGTTGAGTTGAGGCCTTGGAAAATGATTTATTATTAGAAAAGCTCTTAACATTCTTTTTCTTTGAAAGAGTGGAGTTGAAAGAGAATGAGTTTCGCCCACAATGATTGCATTTATGATTATTTTGAGACAATGTCAATACCTTTGATTTATCCAAAGAATTACAGTTATCCAAACAAAATTGACATTTATTAGCAACAAGAGAAATACAACCATCATTGTTTGTTTTACATTCAGAATATTCTTAACAGAAGTACAAGATTTTGAAACATTTTGTATTTCCTTCTGTTTAGAATCTTTCCTCTTACATAATCCACCTTTCTTGCCGCTTATATTTGAAACACCGCAAAAATTACAGTCAGTAAAAGTCTTAGAAGATGAATTAACATTTTTAGTGCCTGAAGTTTCTCCGACTTCAAAAATACTTTGCTGCTTTTCAATCTTTTCAATAGAAACAACTGAGGGGTTTGCAAAAGATACAAACTTTGGATTGGAATAGACATTCCATTTGTTACGATCAAAACCTTTATGATCAGCTAAATTTCTTTTAAATTCAAACTCTCTAAATCTGAAATCTTTTTACAAAGCTCTTGGTTTTCATTTAAAGACTCTTCCAATTTAAATTGAAGATCAAAATTTTCATCTTCAACCTCCTCAAGAAACTTTTGCAAATTTGAGAGTTCATTTTGCAAATCAGACATTCTTTCAGTCACAGAGTGTGACACAACATTTTGTAAATCAGGTTCAGAATCTGAAGCATTCATCAATTCATTAAAAATTTCTTCAGAAATTTTATTGATGAATTCAGACTTTGTTTCAGAATCCTCAGAAGTAGCAGAATCATAGAGCTTACACTTCTTATCAAAATCAGAAGCTTATCAAAATCAGAAGCAGTAGATTCAGATTTAGTATTCTGAAAACAATTATCAGAATTAGACTCATAGTCATCATACTGAAATTTGGATTTAGTGTTATCCTTTTCCCTAGATACTGATTCAACATATGAATTTGGTGTGGAAAACAATGATTCAAACTCAACAAACTTAAGCTTTCAATTTTTATAGCTTGTGTTTAAATCATTGTACTGAAATCCTACTGATTAAAAACTTGAATTTCACGAACCAACACTATCATCAGATAAATCTTCATCTACATTTTCTTTTCCTTTTTCAGAAGTTTCAGATATCGGAGTTCCAACTTTAACAAAAGTTTCTCGGATATCTAGAATCTTTTGTGAATTTGGCCACATCTTGTCAAAATTGTAAAGGTTTTCAGGAGCACTTTTCAAAACATTGTTTTCCGATAAACCCAACCCCATCTTAGGGTTGTAAAATCTGACATCATTGGGTTTATTGGTCAAAATATTCAAAGTATGTTCAGTCTGACCTCTTTTAAAATTTGAATCCTCAAGTTGCTTAATTTTACAATAGGCAATATTTCTTTCTTCGTAGCAAACTTCAAACATAATTTTATATTCACCTTTTTTAGAATTCATATTAACTAAATCCTTTTGACGTTAAGAAATTTGGCATTTAAATAAGCTTTTTCTTTCTTCAACAAATTTTTCTCATTTTCTTTGTCCTCAATCACAACTTTCAATAATGCATTTTCTTCTCTGAAATTCATCATTGATTGTCGTTCATGATTCATCTTTTCTTTCAAAACATCCAATCCCTTTTACATAAAATCTATTTGAGAAATAAAACTTTAAACTTCATAAGAATTGTCAGAATTATGACTTACCTCGGATTCTGATTTTGAGTTGGTTTCCTCTGTGGTGTTTAGCTCCTCATCTAGCTTGGCCATGAAATTGTAGTGCATTTCAGTGAAATTAGCTTCTTCCTCATCTGAAGTCTCATCCAACCAATTTTCCTCTTCTTCCATGAGGACCTTTCCTTATTCATGCTTCTTTACCAATAGAGATTTTCTTGCCTAATACTCAGAATTCTTTAATTTCTTGAACCGACAGTCTTTTGAGAAATGCCCTGGCTTCCCACAATTGAAGCATCTGACATTCTGAGCATCAACCTTTTCTTTATCATCCTTCTTCTCAAATCCTTTCTTCTTCTCATACTTTGATTTATACTTGTCTGACTTGTCGGCCTTGTAAAGATCAAGTTTTCTCTTAGAATATTACTTTTTCTTTCCAAACCTCTTGCTGAATTGCTTAGTCAGCAAAGCTAGATTCTTAGCAAATCTCCTCACATCCTCATCTGAATCTTCATCCTTTTCTTCTGTAGATGATTCTAAGACAGTCTCAGGTAATTCTGTCAGATATGAAGCTTTGGATTGCTTTGATTTGGAGGAACTTGTCTTGACAACTTTGTTTTCAGCCAATAGTGGCAATGACTCAACAACCATCTTCTTTTCAGCATTGATTTTCTTCCCTTTTTCCTCATGTTGCATAAGAGTAATAAAGACATCATTTACATCCTCCTGATCCATGTTCTTGATCATATGAAGATTGATAGAGTAGCTATCCCATACCGGATTCAGGTTCTTGACAAATTTATAGTTGATCTCTGACACAAATTTGTTCAGCATTCCTTCTCAAATCATTCAGAATTACATTAAATATGTTGTAAGTGTTTGTCAAAGATTCACCTTCTTTAGCCTTAAACCCCTCATAGGCATTTATGCTCTGGTTCAACTTTGCCTTAATTGACCTCTCTGTACCCTAAAGTTGTCTCTCCAACTCATCCCACATAACTTTAGCTGAATCCCAACTATCCACTCTGTTGTATAGATCATTCGGGATGGCAATGGTCAGTAAGATAAGAGCTTGCTCCTCAATCTTAGCCAGCTCCTTTTTAGCTTCACTAAAGTACTCATAGGGTTTAGGTATGTATCTGTCAGGTATCTCAGGTGAGGTAGCTATAGCTGGATGACCAGGTACTCTGATTTGAGGATTAACTGGGCCCTTCAGAATAGATTTCATCAAATCCCTGTCCTTGTTGTTCAGGAACTGAATCATTATCTTTTTCCACTAAGCATACTCTTTAATTGATAGGACTGGAGGCTTTGAATGAGAACCCATGCTTAACAAGTCTTTAGACATCTTTAGAATCTGTACAGTATGAACTTGAAATGACCGTTAGCAAAGAAATCAGAAAACTTTGACTAAAAAGTCAAACTTGGTCAACTCAAAAAAATTCTCAAAAATTTTCTAAGTAAGGAAGTCGTAGGCTGAATAAACGATATTGACTTAAGCTTGCAAGTTTTGTACTTAGTAGCAAATTAAATGAAAAACTTTTCGCAGATGAACTTCTTGTAGACCACTGTATGCGAATTCCCACTTCCTGTAAGTTGTGGCTTGCGAATTGTTACCTATTGCAAACTATTGTCTGCGGATACTTCACTTGTCGTATGAATAGTAACTTTTCACTGATAGACCCTTATGTTAATGTATAGTTTAGAACAATTGTATTGTCATGTTGTTGACTTTTCTACATTGGTCTTATATTGATGTCAAGGAATGTTTGACCCTATATAAGCTTTTGCTTCTAAGTTTTTTGTAACCTTTCAACCTTTCAACACTTTTATAATCTTGTGATTTGAAAGACTTGTGACATCAATGTACATATGACTTTCTCTCTCTAGACTCTCTCTTTAAATCGTGTGCTTAATTGTGATCATAATGTTAATATTGATTGAATCTTGGACTAACAATTGGTATCAGAGCAAACCAACGAATTCAGACATGGGTTGATACGAATTGTGATCAAAATCATTGGAAAACTTCCAATTTTGGAAGAACTCGCAAGATGTTTTCTAGAAAGTAGCGGTTGAATTCAAATTTCTTCGATTGATTGATTTTGGAGCAAGTGATTGGTTCTACAGTGATCGCCTATACATTTGGAACACTTCTTGTTTGAACTTCATCTTCAAATTCGATCTGTATCCTTATTGGTTTCGAAGTTTTATTCATTTTCTTAAAAAATAGTTCGAACACTATTTTAGGGATCAATTCGTTGTATCTTGTTGTTTTTAGTCAAAATGTTGTACTAAAGAATTGTTTTTTTTGGGAAGGGTGTCCTAGGCTATTCCTAGACTAATCCCTTGGAAAATTATGACTATAAGACAACAACCCTGATTAAACCTCAGTGGCCACAATTGTTGTTTACGTATGTATTCGAACCCTGGCCAGATGGGATATACCACCACATCCCCCAGGACCTTAACCAGTACGCCACAACCCTTGTGGTTTACTAAAGAAATTTTCTAGTAGCATAATCGATCAACCCTGTGACGTTACAACTCTTAATTGCAGGAATTGAATCAAAATGGCTGAAAATCTGCAAGTTCAGTGAAGAACTCACAAGATCTGAGGTTGTCGCAAGTTCATCTAAAGAACTCGCAGACTGAAGAACGTGCAGAATCGAAGAACTCGCAGACAGAAGAGATTTTGTATTTTTGTGTTGTTTGCGACTTCTTAGCAAGAACTCGCAAGGCCCTCCTTTTGATCTTGCTTTCTAAATCTTGGAATTTTTCTAAGTATCAGAACTCGCAGAGTGCCTTTGCGACAAGTAAGAACTCACAGAGCCTTGTTTACGACTTCTTGGGGTTGATTTTGTGTGATCTGCGACTTCTTGATCTGCGACAAGTGCCTTCTGCGACAAGTTATTTCTTCAAAAAATTTCTAAGTACTAGAACGTGCAGACGCATTGCGACAAGTAAAAGTTCAAAAAAAATTCTATGTAAGAGAACTCGCAGAGTGATTGCGACAAGTGATCTTCAGAACTCGCAGACTTCCTTCTGCAAAAAGATAGAACTCGCAGACCACTACCTGCGACAAGTGGCCTTTGCTTTGCGACTTCTAGGGATCTGTGACAAGTTACTGTTCCTTTCTCAGTTGTTTGTGACTTCTGACACTTAGAATATTTTTTCTGAGTTTTTCAGTATTTGACCAAGGTTGACTTTCTGAGTCAAATTGGTTTTTGAATTCTTTGGACAATCATTTCAAGCAGTGTATATCAGTATTATCTTCTCAATCAGTAAAATGTCTAGAGATATTTTGAGTATGGGTTCCAAATCCAAACCCCCAGTGTTGCAAGTAGATACCCACAATGGAGAAAGCATATGATCAACTTTTTGAATAATCAGAATAAGAAACTGATGAATTCTATTACTGATAAACCACATTTCCCGCATGTTACTGTTGCAAGAATTCCAGCAACCGACACTAGTCCAGAAACTCCCGAAAGAATTGTGGCAAGAGATCCAATTCAATACAGTGAACTAGACAAAGATTTAGTTGAAAGGAATGCACAAGCTCTAACTTTCTTGATTATGGCTATTCCGAATAATAATTTTAACAGAGTAGACAGTCGGGACTCTGCTAAAGAAATTTGGGATGAATTGGAGAGGCAATTTCAATGATCTGAGAAATCCATGAAGACAAAGAGGAACCAGAGCATCAATGCTTATGAGGGTTTCAAAGCTAAGGAAGGGGAATCTCTGAGGGATGCTTATAACAGGTACAATATTGTTTTGAATGATTTGCGGAGGAATAGGGTACATAATTCAGAATCTGAAATCAAATTTAAGTTCATCAAAAATCTTCAACCAGAGTGGGATACTTATTCTATTCAGTTGCAGATGAACAAAAATATGGATGAAGAGAAACTTAATGATTTGTGTTGTGTCCTAAACCAACATGAGGATAAGGTTACGTAACAAGCTGTTGTGAACAAGGAATTATTACAGATCAAAGAGAAATAGAAGAAAGTTGAAGAGTCTTTGGCTTTACTTGCTCAAGGCAAAGGAAAGATGCTCAAGGGAAGTTCAATTTCTGCAAAGTATGGAAAGCAAAAAGCTTTTGTGTCTGACATTGTTGAGTCATCTGACAGTTATGAGAAGGAGGAAGAGGAATCTGAAAATGAGTTGACTGAGTTTGCTGAAAAACTAGCATTGCTGACTTCCAACTTTCACAAGAGGTTTGGAAGGAAAAAATTCTACAACTAGTCTAAACCTGATTCTTACCGAGCTCACAAGTACAAAGGAAAGTTTGAGAAGGAAAAGGAAACAAAATATGAGAAGAAAGAAGAGAAGAGAGAAGAGTAAGAATAGGAGAAAGGTGACAAGTGTTTCAATTGTGGTCAAACCGGTCACTTTGTCAGAGACTGTCCAGAAAAGAGAGTGAAGAATTATGAATACTATGCCAAGAAAGCCTAGTTAGCTAAAGATTTGGAGAAAGAAAAAGCACTGAAAGTTGAGGAGGAGATTTGGCTAGAATATTTAGATGAAGAGGAAGAAGTTAAAGTGAATCTTACTCAAGTTCACTACAATCTCATGGCTCATCTGAATGAAGATTCTGGCTCTGAGGTAAACTCTCATTCTGATAATTCTGATAGTTTCTTTGAAAATGAAGAAGTTATGAAATTGATGTCTTAAGTAACCTTAATGAACTCTGAGTTTCAAAAATTGAAACATAATTTTCAAAACCAAAAGAGAGTCACTCAGGGACATCAAAATCAAACTTTGATCTATAAGACATTAGCAGCAGAAAGATAAGAAGAAAATAATGTTCTAAAACCGGAAAAGGTACACCTTCAAGGTAAGATATCTGAATTACAAAACGAGTTAACATCATTGAAAGATAAAAGTCTTGATTTAACCTTGAAGTATGATATTGTTTTGAAAGACAGAACTGAAGCATATACAAAGATTAAGGAGTTGGAGGATTTAAATTTTAAAAGAGTTCAAACAGAACAGACATTGAAAATTTTAACCAGTAATAAAAAAGATACTCGTTTTTATAATGCTAAAACTGGTTTGGGACTTCAAGATGTTGAGACGTTAAAGAAGGCACCCGAAAATATTTATAGTTTTAAAACATCGGGTGATGCTCCTGTCATATTAATACCTCATATTCTTGAAACCTTTGTCAAGTCTGAGACTTCATCACCGAAGACTTCATCACCGGAGACTCCTAAGATAAAAACAGAAGAACTAGTGAAGGTTAAATCAGAAATTAAAACTGATTTGGATTCTCATGATTTTAAATTTGTTGGTTTCAAATACAACGACTTAAATTCATCTTATAAAAATAAAAAGAAAAGTTTCGTCGAATTTGAAAAACTTTTTCCAAAATCACATGAGACTTCTAAATCAAGTTATATATCTGATGCAACTGAAACTGTTATATCTTGTTCAATCATGGGAGACAAATATGAGAAATCTCATTCTAAAATCAAGTATGTTTCTGATAAAACTTCAAATTTTACTAATTCTGAATATCAGGCAGCTTTAAAAACCATTTCTGATTTGAAAAGGCAAATTTCAGCTCTCAATATTCTAATTGCTGAATTGGAAAATGCCAATGAAAACTTTGGGATGGAATTAGATTTAAGTCTGATTCAAAATGAAATTTTGCAAAAAGAAATTAGAAATTTAGAATTCCAAATTTTGAAAATTTCAAAAGGCAAAGAAGCTTGTCCTAATCAGAATTCTCCATCTTCTGTTAATCTCAATGCTGATGTGAAATCTGACACTTCAACTATCGATACTCAAACTCCTCAAATGAAAACATCTTTAAAGATTTTAAAATCTTCGGAAAAGTAGTTAAGTGTTAATGAAAAAGGAGAATGTTCGGAAACCAAATCTAATTCAGTTTCTAACATTTCTTATCATCCATCTTTAGAAAAGTTTACTTTCAATGATTCTAATGTTGGTTGTTTTTCAGATAACAAAGTGAAGAAGGAAGGTAAAAAAGGAAGGAAGTGTGGAGATTGTTACCAAGACCAAAAGATAATACATTATTGGAACTAAATGGGTGTTTCGGAACAAGAAAGACGAAGTAGGTACTATTGTCAGAAACAAGGCACGACTAGTTGCAAAAAGTTACAACCAACAAGAAGGCATAGATTATGACGAGACCTATGCACCCGTTGCCAGGATCGAAGCAATAAGAATTTTTCTTGCATATGTCGTGCACAAAAATATCAAAGTATACCAGATGGATGTTAAATCAACATTCCTGAACGGTATCCTACACAAAGAGGTGTATGTAAGTCAACCGGAAGGCTTCATTGATCCAAAGTATCCAGATCATGTGTATATGCTTGATAAAGCTCTATATAGATTAAAACTAACACCACGCGCATGGTATGAGACATTAATTGTATATCTTTCTGAATCTGGCTTCCGAAAAGGTACAATCGACACCACTTTGTTTTTGAAAAAGAAAGGTGAGGATTTGATACTTTTACAAATTTACGTAGATGATATTATTTTTGGTTCTATGAATCCAAAACTTTGTGATGAATTTCAAGACATCATGAAGAGTAGATTTCAGTTGTCAATGATGGGTGAATTGAACTTTTTCTTTGGTTTGCAAGTCAAATAAACCCCGGAAGGGATTTTCATTAATCAGTCAAAATATATTAAAGATATGTTAAAAAAAATGTGATATGATTGCTTCAACACCCATGAAGACTCCCATGAAGTTTGGAAGTTTGTTGGATGTTGATATCTCCGGAAAATCAGTAGATCAACGAACCTACAGAAGCATGAAAGGATCTCTTCTTTATTTGACATCAAGTAGACCAGATATAATGTTTGCTACTTGCTTTTGTGCTCGTTATCAGGCTAACCGCAAGGAATCCCATCTGGCTGCTGTGAAAATAATCTTTCGATATCTCAAAGGCACACCAAATTTGGGCCTTTGGTATCCGAAAGATTCTAGTTTTGAACTAATTGCCTATACAAACGCAACTCATGCAGGAAATAAATTAGACAAAAAAAGCACATCCGGAGACTGTCAGTTCTTTGGAGAAAAGTTAGTGAGTTGGTCGTCTAAGAAACAGAATTGTGTTTCAACATATACAGTTGAGGCAGAATATGTTGCAGCTGCTAGCTGTTGTTCACAAGTCTTGTGGATGAAGACACAACTTAAAGACTATGGATATAAGTTGAATAAAGTTTCCATCTACCATGATTCAAAAAGTGCAATAGCTATCACGACAAATCCATGCAGCATTCCAAGACCAACATATAGATATCAGGTATCATTTTATAAAGGATCATGCTGAAAAAGGTTCTATAGAAATGCATTTTATTTCAACTGATTTTGAGGTTGCTGATCTCTTCACAAAACCTCTTGATGAAACGAGATTTAATTTCTTAATCAGCAAGCTCAGAATGTTAAATTTGAATGCATGACTATAGACACCTATCTTATGTCGAGGGGAAGTGTGTTCTGAGTTTGTTTCTATAAGTGTTATGGTTGACAAATATATTTTCTAAGTCTGATACACCTAACCAATATGGAATTATGTTCAATGAGGACCAAGTTCATCATCTGTTTTGTAGGTCTGTGTGATCCCAGATTCTAGCAATGTATTTCCAACACAGATTATCACAATACAATTTGTATTCAAATCACAGGATTACAATACAATCACAAATCTCACATTACGAGTTATGTGTTCTCTCAATGTAATCTTACCAAACCTGATTCTCAATTATGCAAGACTTGTGTTTTCTCAATAAGCGTACTTATCTTTTTAACTACAAATCTAACAAAGACAATCCTATTTATACTAAGCCAAATCACATTGACTTTACAACCAAACCCTCAAACTATTAAACTATTACAAACTAGACCCTCACTTTTAATCTTGAATATAATATCAGTCTAACAATCTCCCCCTTTGGATTCAAGATTAAAAAAAAATTACAATAATCATCAGGTCTTCGTATCTTCAGAAAAATCTTCAACTTTGAATCTTTAGCAACTTTAAACTTTAACACCTTTGATTTGTAGAAACTCTTTGAAAGCACTTTAAATGAATTTCCCCCTTTGGATTAGCTTATAGAATTTATGAAAGATCAACCTTTTCTTCAATCTTTAACTTTCTTCAAAACTTTGACATTCTTCAAATTTGAAATGAATCTCTTTCTTTGTCTTTTCAAATATCGTCAATCTCCCCCTTTGTTTACAACAATATCATATCTCTTTACAACAATCGTTTCTTCAGCTTTCAAACTAACTTTGAAAATCATCTGTCACTCTTTCTTAATCAACCATATAACATTTGACATTAAGCTTTGATTCATCTTCCCCTTTAATTTCATATTCTGACAATTCTTTAATCAATAGAACATGAACTCTGAATTATCTCCCCAATTCTGAATTATCTTCCCAATTCTGATATAAACTTTTCATCTGCACTTGAACTTTGATACATCTCCCCTTTTTTAATTATTTGTAAGAATCAAAATCATTAAAACTCTTCAAGTTTAGATCTGTCTTTGGAACATCTTCCCCAAATAAGCAATTTAACACGGTCTTCATGATCTCTCTCTTTGACAAAATATGATTAATCTCCCCTAGATAGGAAAAATTATCAATCTCCCCAATGAATGATAAGAGAGAATCTGCCGTCTTATCTGAATGAGCTGTTGAATCATGAATGTATTCATCTGAATCTTTTCAAATTCAAACGAATTAGGAATGGTAACCCTGAATCAACATATGAAACAGTTAGGAATGCCTGTCAGTAGCACAAAGCCACTGTGTACAACAAATGTACAATATAAGGAGCTGGTTTGATGATGACTCCCAGGACTTCCATTCAATCAGTGAAAAACACAAGGTATTTTCTATGAATGTTCTGATAGAAAAACAGATTTTATGTGCTCTCGTGCATGTGTTATGAAAGAATTAAGCACAATGATTGTGTTTCATAAGGCTCAAATTATGTAAACCATTGAGACAACAATGATTATACATAGACTCAATGTGCATGATAAAGGGTCGAAGGTGGGGCAACTTTCCTTCTTTTTCAATATCAATATCTTCCGAGTGAAGAACCAATAGCATATGTGTTGCTTCCCTAGAAAATGTGAAACATTATCTTTTTAAGAAAATAATGAGTAGCTGGTGGGGTGATATGCAAGAGATGGCATGGGCTAGGTGCCTTTTTCAATGTCATTCACGAAGAAATGTGAAACAACAGTTTATGCGGTTGCCCGACTCAGAAAGAAGTTTGGTGCAGAGTCTGATATTCTTTTACTCTGATCTCTCACCCTCCTTCTTTTAATCATTAAAGCTCACTTCTAACCAATCTCTCTTTTCCATTTTACCTCTTCACACACCAACACTCAAATCTTTTAAACCCCTCTCCCTTCAATCACTCAGGGAATACTTCCTGGGTAGGAAACATTGGTTAGTGTGAATCCATGGAAGTTCTGTTAAGCTCACACATTGAATCCCATGTATATACCTAAAAGAACATGTTGTACGATGATTATTTTGACAATTTAAGCACAAAGTAATCATTTGTCATTGAAATTATGCTCATAAGAATAAGAATGAAATTTGAGCATGTGAAGCATTTAAGATTTCTCAAAACTTTATATGAACGAATAATTATGAAAGAATATAAATGTTTTGAGAATCTGACAATGATTAAGATCAGATCAAATTCACAAATAATAATATTTTGGGGAATCAAAGACGTAGTATGTTTATATGAACAATATATAAACATTTTTAACAATGAAAGCACATATAATAATAAAATAACGTTTGATTCAAACAACAGTGAATAGCAAACGGGAGTATTACCATAGAAAGATTTATCATTTGATACATGGTAATAATGTCGGTCCACAATACTATCGAGTTCTTATCGATAACAACACATAAACAATTACCATCCTGTTTGATTAATAACAACGATTACAAGGTTTGATCTTTGTTCGATTTGAATCTCTCTGTGTTTTCTCTCTCAGTTTACACCATGAGTGTCTGTTCTTGTGTTTTAGATTGTGTCATCTGATCTATATCACTTAGCTTTTCAAACACCCTAACCTTACAACTTGCAAGCCCACTTGCAAGGTAAACAATATTAAACTAAAACTAAATATCTAACTAATATCTAAATATCTATTTATAAGATATTTAGACTAAACATAAAATACAATAAACAACTTTGAAAATTATTACAAATAAACATTAGACTAATCTTGAGAGCCGACTTTCCGGCTTTAGCTTCAGATTGCGATCTTCAGATTGGATGATCTTGAATCCAATGAGCCTGTGCTCTAACAAATAACAAAGTCAAGAAATGAATGTACTGAACCGTTATGTGTATGAATACTTGACAAACTATATTAAAAGAAAATACACAAGTATTTTTCTTTAAGAACAAACGGTCAGATAAACGTTTAAGTATCCAAAAATCATTTAAAAAACACACTTCTCAATTCATGAAAACACGTTAAGAATGTCAAGTGGTTTGAACATTTAAAACCATTTTTCACAAGTGAAAGTTGTGCATCTTTCAACAAGTGATAGAATGTAAGGATTAGAAAGATATACCTGTAAATCAGAATCCTTAACTCCCCCTGGAATGAATATTTTCATTTAAGTGTTCTCCCCCTTTATATCAGTAAAACAACAATTTATCGTAAAAATATAACAATGAAAGTATAACCAATTATTTCATATCTTCTCCCCCTAAAAGATATAGCAATATAATTTCTAAACTCCCTACAAATAAAAAAAAACTTCTTGAACAAGATGTTATCTTTAAAGCATCCTTCAGAAAAAAAAACATTTGAGTACGGGTTTTGAACTTAAGTATTCAAAAGCCATGATTACTCATTCTCCGGTGAGAATAGTATCATTCATTTTTACCAATGAAGCACGGGTTCTGATCTGATGTAATCAGAAACCATGATGATATATTATCCGGTGAGAATAGTATCATTCATTTTTACCAATGAAGATCGGGTCTTGAACTGTGTTATTCAAGATCCATAATACATATTCTCCGTTGAGAATAGTATTTAATATTTTCCTGAAAAATCAGAAAATACTTCAGTAAAAATATAAAGCATATAAGCTCCCCCTTAATATGTGCATAATCCTTAATCATGAAACCGAGTTCTAAATTACTAGGATTAAAGTAAATTCAGAAGTCAAACTCTTTGACATTGAAGTCCGAGTCCTAGACTGTATTGTCTAGAAGTCATAATTCTTTGAATCACGGGTTCTGAAATGATTTATTCAGAAGCCTTGGTTCTTTCTCCCCCTTAAACCTTGGGTACCTGCAACACAGATTTAGCTTTTGGTATCCACTGGTATTTGGATCCAGATTTGTTAGTTGCAGTTTTAGTAGAAGAGATATAGTAAGAACTATACCAACTATTTTCAAAATTTGTATTTACAAAATCATTTGAACCACAATAGGAACAACTATTTTTCTTTTGAGCCAACATGATCAGTTGATTAACAGTGTAGATCAGATCAGGTTTGCCAAAAGTTTTACCTTTAGGAGTATTATTCCTTTGAGCTTTAGATGTATGTCCAAATGATTTTTCTTCTTTCTTCTTCTCCTCCGAAGATCCTTTCACTATCCAAATCCAATTCTCTTTATCTTTCTCATTTATCTTTCTCCAAGATGTTTTCTTCTGAGATTTGTCCTTTTTGTTGTTACCTGAACCATTATCATTTTTGTCATAGAAGATATTAGAAGGATGAATCTGATAATTAGATTTATAAGTATGAATGTCAGTTGAATCAAATAAAAGATTAATAGAAACATGTTTGAAAATTGAACTTGCTGCTGATTTGAATGAACATTCAGATGCAGCTAGATCATCTCTCGGTGATTGAGCAATTGATTCTGGCGTTTTGTGCTCAGTCAACTTCACCTTGAACATTATTTTTTCAAGTTCATTAATCATTGTAGTCAGATAGTTTCTTTCCTTTGACAGTATATCAAACTTCTTATGCAATTCAGCTTTCGCATTCTTCTCCTTCAGAATAGTTGTTGACAACTCAAATAGCTTCTTGTTTAGCTTTGCAATCTCAGACTCAAATACTTTTCTCTCTTGTTCAAAATCACTTTCAACATTCTTTCTCTGTCTAGAAATCTCCTTGAATATACCAACATTTTTCTGTTCAACTTTCTTCTTCTCCTTTTCATATTTATCTCTCTCCATGATAATTACTTTCTCGAAGTCTGAAACTTGTTGAAAAAGTTTTATGCATTTTATGCTCCACATCTTTCTTATCTTCAAAGGCTTTTCTGGAAAATTCAGAGAACTCTTGAGCAAAAGATTTTCTTTCTTTTTCAAGCTCTTCTTTTTCTTTCTTCTCTTTATCAACTTTATCAACTTGAACTTCCAATTCAGATAATTTCTTCTTTAGCTCAGCATTGTCTTTCTCTAAGTCCTTTCTCCTCTTCTCAATCTTTTTTATCTCATCTTGAGCTTTTGTGTTGTCTTTGACTTGAGTTGCTTTCTCATTCATCATGTTGATCTCAACCTCAAGACTAAAGACTTTATCTTTCAGCTTATCTCTTTCAGCAAATATTTGTGAATGTCTTTCTCAGCTCTTCACATGTTTCACTTGAGATGTTTGCTCTTCTTCTCAGCTCATCCATCTCTTTTAGCATTGACTCCTTTGACCATGTGGAGTTTGCATTTAATCCTTCAAACTTTTTTAGCTTTGTTTGCAGATTTGAAATCTCTTTCTCTTTCGAATCAATAATCCCTGCAAAATTAATCTTGGAATTAGCAATGCATTCAGAACAAACAAAATCTTTCTTTAAATCTTTAGAATCTTTCACATTAGTAATTTGAATAAGAAGAGATGAATTTTGAATCTTCAGATTCTTGATTTCATCTTCCATAGCCGGAATCTCTGGCATATACGCTAAAGCACAATCTCTGTTAGTTAGCACCAGATTTCCTTTTTCATCAATATAAGGCATGATGATATATCTGTGAAAAATATGCTCGAAATGATCATTAATCCAAATGAAATCAAAAAATACAGAAAATCTTAAAATCAAATCTCCAAAATTTTAACAAGTCTAGAATTCGCAAGGTACAAGACAGAACAAAGAATTCGCAAACAACACTGAAGTGTAAAGAATTCGCAAGATTAACAAAAACATACAGAATTCGTAATATTCTTTTAGAATTCGCAGCTCACACACCTACGAATCCTGAAGAATTCGCAATACTCTCACTTGCGAATACTGTCCTTAGAAAGAATTAAGAAAAACTTTTCGCAAGAATAACTTCTGCAAATTTTGTACTTAGATATATTTTGAAAATGAACTTTTCGTAAATCAATCTAATACGAATTCTGTGAAATTCGCAAGAGCCCTTCTGCGAATTCTTTAAATTCTCAACACTCTGTTCTGCGAAATCTAGACAATTCGCATATCAGACATCTGCGAATTCTGTCCTTGTGATTTTCCAAAAATAACTATGCGAATTCTTGAACAATTTGCGAAATCTTGAAGCTTTCTACGACTTCTTAGACATTCTGCGAGTTATTCATGAATTTTGCGAGTTCTTGAATGCTCGGCGAGTTCTTTGATGAATGTTGCGAGTTCTTTAGATCTCGTTCAAGAAATACCTCTGATCGACTCAAACTCCTATCCAAAATTCGAATTTCAATCAGAGAATTTGACAATTTGATCACTAACACTCCTAGAACTAAACCTTATCAATAAAGTTCAATCTAAATCACAAACTATTACGATTCAATTCAAATTACAGTGCGAAACTGACTCATGAACTCGAACTCAACAAATCTAAAAAATTACGATCGATTACAGTGCAAAATACAAATCAATCTATAAAAACTCAATCGAAAACAATATACAAACTCATTTCTACCAATTACAGACTCTAATTCAGACAAAAAATCGAACTTTGATTCAAGAACTCAAGAACACAATACGAACTCCATTTTTCTTTTGATTTCAATCTGGATCTGCTCTGGTACCAAATGTGATCCCAGATTCTAGCAATGTATTTCCAACACAGATTATCATAATACAATTTGTATTCAAATCACAATATTACAATACAATCACAAATCTCACATTACGAGTTATGTGTTCTCTCAATGTAATCTTACCAAACCTGATTCTCAATTATGCAAGACTTGTGTTTTCTCAATAAGCGTACTTATCTTGTTAACTACAAATCTAACAAAGACAATCCTATTTATACTAAGTCAAATCACATTGACTTTACAACCAAACCCTCAAACTATTAAACTATTACAAACTAGACCCTCACTTTTAATCTTGAATACAATATCAGTCTAAAAATCTGAAAGTTTCATGTAATCATGATCAATCAAGTTTATGAACATTGACTTCTGATCAAATCAAATCAGGACTCATACTTGAGTATGATGAGTTGAATGCAGTATTCAAGGGGGAGTATACACATTATGCACACTTCAAAGGGGAGTATCAGATTTATGTCTGTAAGTGTGTGTATATGTTAAAAAGTTTTGAAATCAGGAAATTTTTTCAAGTGAGAGATGTTGATTTTGTGCTTAAAAGAGAAATTGTGCAAAGGTGCCATTTTTGGAAATTCAAAAAGTCAAAGTGCAAAGTTTCTATTTTTTGAAAATGTTCAAAATTTTTCTAAGTCTCAGAACTCGCAAGACTTGGTCTGCGACTTCTCACTTGACGCAAACCAAAGGTTGCGACAAGTGAAGAAAGCGCAAGATTCGCTTTGCGACTTCTGAGAACGCGCGAGCTATGCTTTGCGACTTCTTTCCATCACATATCTTGACGTAAATAGTGTCTTGTGACAAGTGCACACACTCCTTGTCATTTTTTGCGACAAGTATTGTTTTCCTTCGGTTTGCGACAAGTGGGGCAACCAATCTACTCGTGCCACATGTCAATCTTAATCTTGAGTATAAATTCAAGTTTTCAGATTTTTGCCCTCACTTGTTTCAGAACCTCTTTGCGACTTCTTGCACTTAGATAATTTTGCTCCTAATTTCTTCTTGCGACTTTTCAGATTTCGAACCTTAATCCTTTGATTTAGTGTAGGTTTGTTATTTGATGTTTGTATTATTGTTTGTGTATATCTTCTTTGTGTTTTGTTTCATGTTTACAAGTTTTGAATTCATCGATTTAGAGTTTTCTGATTTGTGACTGTTCCAATTCTCATACCCTTATCGAACCGAACTCACGAACAAATGGACTTTTGGACTGAAATTATGTGTTATATTCCTAAATCTAACTTGTAAATCTTATTGGGGTATCGAAATCGATCACTTTAGAACAATTATTGAACTAAATATCATTAACCTTGACTTTGGATTTTAATAATGAACTTTTGGACTGTTCGTATGGATGAACACTGATTTGAACTTAATCGATGATTAATAGGAACTTTTAATTGAACACAATCAAACCAAAGTTAATCGATTTTAAGAGATTTTAAGGTGATTTTGATTTTTGAAATTTCAAAATTGACAAGTTTGAACTCTGCGAGTTCTTGATATGATGCTTGCGAGTTCTTGGGGATAAATATGTAATTTTACGACAAATTCATTGTTCACCGAGTTTTGCGACTTCTTGATTAAGTCTAAATTTTGTCAAAGTATTTTGTTGCAATTGTTATCTGCGACAAGTGAACCTATTTCTTTGATTTGCGACAAGTACATTGTTCTATACTTTGAAAAATTTCTAGTCCTTTAGTCTGCGACTTCTGGACTTAGAATATTTTTCAAAACGTTTTTCTGAAAAACAAAGTTTTGGGATTTTACTGACATATTGGATTCATATCCAATACTTTTAAAATTTTCAGGTATTATCATGGCAAGTGAGAATTCAGTTGATCCAATTGTTCAGATGGAAGAAAATGACTCGAATGTTTCCAAAGAAACTCCTATGCCATCATCCAGATCTCATTTTCAGTCAGCCATTGGTGAAAATCCAGATCTTGCACTAATCCATCCTTCTGACTACTTGTTGTTGTATCCAAACAACCACCATGTTGATTTTGACAATCTCAACATCAATCCATTGGTGTTGAATATCTTAAGAGGACATCCTATCTACCATGCATTGACTGCAACTGCCAATGTGCCTCTTATCTATCTACAACAAGCCTGGAAGGCCATTGAATTTGTCAGTGTTAACAACAACATATATTTTGAGATTCAAATTGATCATTTCACATCAATGTTGAATTATCAAAGGCTGAGACTTGTCCTTGATCTTCCAGAAGCAAATTTAAGAGAAGGCAGAACCAGATTTGACCCATCTCCAATTGATTCTGAAGTATTTGAAGGCATCCGAGCTTTAGGATATGTGGGTCAACTTACAAAGATCAGTGAGTTCAAGAAATCCAATCTACCACCATTTTGGTACCAGTTATTCTCCATCATCAACAGATGTTTAACTGCAAGGCACACTGGAGTAGACAACACCAATATGCATACACTCAGACTTTTCCATTCCATTGTGTACGATCTACACGTGGACTATTCAATTGCTATTTGGACTGAGCTGTATGACAAAGTGTTGATCAAGAGAACTTCAAAGAAACCGATCTTTGTTCCATATCATAGGTTTCTACAAATCATTATCAGAAGTATGATCAGATCTAACAGAGATATTTCAAAGAGGCTTAATCATGAAGTTGGACCTGAATTTGTGATGAGGTATCTACAAAAGCAAAAATAATCATTCAACTACTCAATGCCAGTTCCTGAGGCATTACTTGCTTATGTTGATCCGAACTCAAGGAGTGTAAGAGCTTATAGGGAGTCTACGAGACAACCAGCACCGGTTGCCCCTTCCCAGGACTCAATCCCTAGGAGAGTAGAGTATGTAAGGGTTCAAACTACCATGGAATTGTTTGATCTTAAAGGGGATCTTCTATAATTTCGCACGTGAGGGGTTATTTCTTGGTTTCGTCCAGTCATGGGTACTTGAACGGGGAGAGCAGAGGGAAAATTCCAAGAGGGGAAATGTCGGGGGTCAGTCTTCTAGACCTGAGGTTGTAGAAACACACGCAGATACTGCTATACATCAAGTGATTTCTACATCTCAACCTGAGCGGACTATCACTCAAAAATTGGTTCCTCAGGAAGAGAATGCCAATGATGGTTAGAATTCTGAAACTGAGTCGGATCATGAAACAAGTTCTTCAAGTGACAGTATTCCATCTGCTACAACTGACAGAAATGTTCATGATAATTGAAATGATGATGATGATGATGATGGCAATATGGGAAATAGCTTTGGTTTTCTAAATGATACTGCTATGGACATTGATGATGCTGAAACCACTGTCATGAATGTGGTTGGAGACATAAGGAGGACTGAGAGAGATATAGTTGAAAATGCTGAAAATGTGAGGTTGAGTGAGAATGTAGAAAAAGAATATGGTGGGCGTGTGTGTACCTAAACTTACATTTCCAAAAGGGCAGCCACATCTGCTATCTCGCCGCATGTGTTGCGTGCAGATATTGAATAAGAAGTTAGTCGCCCACTAACACAATTGCACACCTCAGCCAGCCATTCTATTGCCTCACAACAGGTAATAGTCTCAAATATTCACGAGGATCAAGCACAAACGCTATCTAGCTTTCACTCAGAAAGTATAGATATTGAAAATAGAGAACACCAGCCCCGGTTCTCAACTTCTTTCAATGCACTATCAAGTCTAGCGCCACTTGAATTTCCAATACTCATTCCTAGGACACTTATACAATCTGCTACCATCAGAAGTCTTCGTGACCCGATCGGAACATCCATAGTAGATCCGTAATCCGGACTACGAGGATTGGATGGAAGTCCTGTCATTGCTAACACTATGCCAACTTTGAACATAGGCCACACGGTTGATGCATCAGCTGCTGTGAGAACGGAGAGATTATGTAGCCCCAGAGTTACTTTCCCAGACTTTGTGTCTAAGGAACTTTTAGACAGTGCCTTAAAGATTGTCGAGGATCATTTATTTGATAGATTTCAGCAGGAGATTGGTGAAGCTAAGAGATTGCATAAAGACAAAAATTCAGTTGTTAAGGAGCCTGTTCAACCACACCACCTCCACCTCCACTTGTTCAGCCTGTTGATATATCTGTGGAGGATCTGAAATCATTGCTCTATGCAAAGTTGTTGTCTCAAGCTCCTGCCGTTAGTCTGATGCAGATTTGATAGGTTCTCAAATACCTCAAGATGTTGTGACTGTGTCAGAATTCAAAGCCTTCAAAGACGATGTTGTCAGAAACATTCAGGAACTCACTAAAGTTGTTCAATCCTCTTGCAAATCTCAAGCAGTTAGCAGAAAAAGACATGATCATGATTCTGATTCTGATCAATATCATGAGGGGGAGATGAGTAAAAGACAGAGAACTGCTGGAGATTCTGCATATGTCCAGTCTGTAAATGTAGAGGAATAAAATGTACAGCTTCAGGTAGACAGACAGAATGAACTGAATGATCAAGGAGAATGCACAGAGCTTATTTTGTATGTGAATCCAGAGGTAGAACCAAGGGTTGCAAAGCCTAAGGTTGCAACAAGAGATGAAATATTGTTAATCACAGGAATGAATAAGATTGACGTGATATATCTGTCATCAGATGATGAAGAGGAATCAAATGAAAAGTATTATAAGATCTCGAAGGTCAAAGAAGAAGAAAAAGAGAACTTAATGAATTCTGATGACGATGGAGAGGATATTCCTGTTGATGAAACTAATGTTCTAGGAACTCCTGAGGACATTCAGCTAAGTCCCGTTCACAATGATGTTCCTAAGCCTTGAAATGATATTCCTATCATACCGACCTTCAAAGAATTCAACTTTCCTGATGCTTCCGATATGCCTCAAAGTCTTTCAATCCCGACAAAAGCATCTGAGCCCTATTAAGAATGTTCCAAGCCCTGTTGTTCAAGATGTTCAAAATGAGTCACCAGAGGATGAAAGTGTTCATGTTCCTATCATTCCAAATGAAAGTGAAACAGGTCCTTCAAATGCCCCAGAAGCATCACTTGTTCCTTCAGAAGCCGGAATCCGACATATGAGACATGCACTCAGAGTTCCTTTTCTGGAAGAACAGATGAAAAGAATATTTGTTCATAGAATCAGACCTATGGATAACTACAAGGTGTTGGGTGTTTCAAATCAGCCTAAAGAGTACCAGGAAGAATATGCAAACAGGATTAATTGGTTAAGACAGACCGAGCGAGTGGTAAAGAACAAGTCTGGAATTGTCACTATTAAGGAGGTCAGACTGAAGAAGTTTATGCATATTTGGTTTCCTGAGTTCTATGTTCAAAGGAGAGATCTAAGCGAATGCAGATTCACTGAAGCTGATTTTTGTTTCTTGAACATTGATGATCTAGAGTTCAAGTACCATAATTTCAGAAACATGGTTATCAGGAATGAGAACATTTTCTTTGCCCTGGAAGCTATCAAGAGGTTCATGAGAAGACATATCTTTCACACGTGCTATTATGATTTCCAGCTTGGCAATGAGACTAATCAGAAAAAGGTCAATATATCAAGCCAAATCTGACTTTGTTTGATATTGACAATTATGATCTGTTCACTTTTCCTGAAGAGCCTGAGTTGGGTGTAGTCTACAAAAAATGGAGAAAATGAGAAGAAGTTCTTCAGACTGTCTGAAATAGCAAAGTTTTCTGATGGAACTCTTAAGGTGATTAGACTACAACTCAATGATAGATATAAAGAAAGTGAAGAGATTACAAGGTGGTGAGTGTTTACCAAGAAGGGTTAATCTTGTGATGCTAAGGATTCTCGAAGCACTTGATGACAAAAATGAGTTCAAAAAAGGCATCAGGAGGTTCGAATCATTCTTGGGGATTAGGAGAACAGGTTCTGGAAGATGGGACAGATGAGTTTTTGACAATTTGATCTAAAAGGGGGAGATTGTTAATGTATAGTTTAGATCAATTGTATTGTCATGTTGTTGACTTTTCTATGTTGGTCTTATATTGAGGTCAATAAATGTTTGACCCTATATAAACTTTTGCTTCTAAGTCTTTTTTAACCTTTCAACCCTTTCAACCTTTCAACACTTTTGTAATCTTGTGATTTGAGAGAATTGTGACATCAATACACATATGACTTTCTCTCTCTAGACTCTCTCTCTAAATTGTGTGCTTAATTGTGATCATATTTTTAATCTTGCTTGAATCTTGGACTAACACCTTGCGAGTTCTTGCCTTAGCCAATTTCACTTCACTTTTCGTAAGCTTCACTTTGCGAGTTCTTCGATGAACAGTGCTTTGCGAGTTTTTGACTTAACATATACTCAGTCAATGCTTTGCGAGTTCTTAGTTCATAAAAGCTTGCAAATTCCATCATTTCGTAGACTTCGGTCTGCGAGTTCTTAACTTCTCATAGATTTTGATCTGCGAGTTCATGACTTCTCGTAGACTTCGATCTGCGAGTTCTTGACTTCTCGTAGACTTTGATCTGCGAGTTCTTCACTTGTAAAATTCGCAAACAAAAAAACTTGAATCTTGCGAGTTCTTTGTTGAAGCTTTCGGATTCTCGAGATCTTGAGAAAACCGAACTTCAAACTCAAAATTCTTCCATAATTCCTTCAATTCTCATTCAATTATCACCAAAATTTGCAGAATTGCTCACGATTCTAATCTGAAAAGTTTTGTAGAACAAGATTTTGCACAAAACTCACTGGATCACCATCTTTGATATGAAATCCGTATTCCAAACTTTTGAACCAGACATTTTTTCAAAAATTCAAAATTGAACAAATTTACAAGGGATTAGACAATACAATCTAAACAAACATTGTTCTAAACATCTAAACGAATACAATTTAAACAAAAAACTCAATCTAAACATCTCTAAATCACATAATTCAATTTCACATAGTACGTTCTGCGAGTTCTTCCAATCTCATCAAAAATCGACCATTTTCTGAGTTTCTCTGATTTGCTCTGATACCAATTGTTGTTCTAGTTTCAAGTCCAATCAGATTAATCACAAACACAAGATGTAGAAATCATCTGTATAGATGAATCAATGATTACAATGATTTCTCTCTCTAAACACTCTCTCTAGACATATACCTATTTGAACACTTCCTTTCTCTAGATTTTCACGACTAGTTGTGATTACTTGTTGTTGTTACAAGATTACAAAGACAACAAGGTATTTATACCTAGTCAACCTTGGTTGACTTTACAACATAAGCTATTTAAGGAAGGTCAAACATCTTTACTTTTACAAACAAGACTTATACAAATATTACACATTAGATCCCTTTAATATTGAATACAACATTTAGGCTCAACACTATTCTGTATAATGGCATTGAACACAAATTCAAATTATCATGACAATGACTCTCTTGCCAAAACTCCTCGATTCAGCAGAGACAACTTTGCTCTCTGGAAAAATCGAGTGATGTTATTTCTAGAAGGTGTAGATCCCATTATACCTAAATATGTTGCAAATGGACCTTATGTGCCATTTATCATCATTGCTACAATTCCTGCCACATCAACTACTGGAGTTGTCTCGGTTATGAGTCTGAAAAGGATAACCCAGATAGAGATCGTTTCATGCTGAAATTTGGAATGTTTGTCTCACTGTTTCTGACACTTCCTCCTCTCAGTGCTCTTCTTCCTCTTCAGTTCCTATCTCTGAGGATTTATCAAAAAGCTATAAACTCGCTGATAAAGGGAAATCTATTTCCCATCATCCTTAGAAGGCTGATAAAGTAGCAAAGCTGGAGAAGATTCCCTCTAAACCTTCAGCTAGTCAAGTCTCTGGCCTTGGATCTAAGATCACTGGTAATACTCAAAGATCTACCCCAAAGCTGAAGATTGAAATTTTGCCTAAGAAATCTAAAGAACTAATAGTTCCTCTGAGATCCAATGTAAAGGGTATTCGTGGAGCTGGCCCGGCTCATCTAAAGTTTTCTAATGCAAATTCTCATGGTCTTATGGCTACCCTCAACTATAGAAAATGCTATCACTGTGGACTTACTGTCCACATTGCCAGTAAATGTCCCACTGCCACCATAGCTGAAAATTCTACTAAAGTGAAGATGAATGCCTCAAAGGCAAAGAAGGTCACCAAGCTGAGAAACCTGCGAAGGTGAAAAATACCACTAAAGTTAAGAAATTTACTAAAGTGAAGATTTCCACTAACACTGAATCATTAGATGCTGTGAAGACTGCTGAACTTTCCTTCTCCACTAACTCATCTGGGCCTACTGTAAAGTAGGTACCAATCAAAAATTAATCTTCCTTTTGCATGCATGAGTCGAAGGGTATCTGGTATCTTGAGAGCAGATTCTCTCAACACATGAATCGTCAACAGAACCTGTTCTTTGACTACAAGGAAGAGAAAGGTTCCTCAATGACCTTTGGTGGTAATGGAAAAGACTATACCAGAGGGTTTAGTGTAATCAGCAATGGTACAACTACCTTCTGAATAGTCGCTTACGTAAACGAACTGAAGTATAATCTCCTCAGCATCAGTCAGTTGTGTGACCAAGACTTTAAAGTATGCTTTACTAGGAAATCATGTTCTGTCATGGATAAAAGAACTTGCTCTCAGCGGTTATCGTTTGGAAAATGTTTATGTCATAAACATGGACTCAACAAACACTGAAAACATCTGCTTTCTATCCAAAGCCTCATAAGATGTCAACTAGCTATGGCATAAGAGGCTCTCTCATCTTAACTTTAAGACATTGAACTCTCTATCTTCAAAGGAACTAGTCTCCAGTTTACCTCATCACTCTTATGCTAAGGAATCTCTTTTCTTAGCTTGTGAAAAGGGAAAACAAACTAAAGCTAGTTTCAAATCAAAGCAAGTGTCGTCAGTGACAAGCCCTCTTCAACTCCTGTAAATGGATTTATTTAGCCTTGTCAATATACAATCCATCGCTGGAAAGAAATACACTCTCTTCATAGTAGATGAATACTCTCGCTATACCTGGGTCATGTTTCTCCATTCCAAGAGTGACACCCCAGATGAACTCATTTCATTTGTCAGAAAAATGGAAGTTCTGAATAATATGACGGTTCTCTCAATAAGGAGTGATCATTGAATTGAATTTAAAAACAGTTCTCTTGATAACTTCTTTGAGAGCAAGGGAATATCTCATAATTTCTATGTTGTAAGAACTCCTCAGCAAGACGGAGTCGCTGAAAGAAGAAACAGAACGATCATCGAAGTTGCTCAATCTATGCTCAGCGATTCTCATCTTCCAACTCAATTATAGGCAGAAGCTGTCAATACTGCATGTTTCACTCAAAATAGGCTGCTAATTGTCAAAAGATTCAACACTGCCTATGAATTTTTGCATGAGAGAAAGCCTTCAATCATAATTCTTCATATCTTTGGTTGTCAGTGCTTCATCTTAAACAACAAAGATACCCTTGGGAAATTTGATCCAAAGGCTGATGATGGAATATTTCTCGGATATTCTTCAGTATCCAAAGCCTACAGAGTCTTCAACAAAAGAAGACAAATAGTAGAAGAAACAATTCATGTCACCTTTGATGAATCCCGATTCGCGAACTCAAAGCCTATCGCTGATAATGACGAACTAAATGCATGGATGTTTTCTCACTATGGAGAAGTTGAACTTTTCTTCAGCACAAACCATCAAGCAAATCCTTCAAATGCTGATGATGATCCAGTGATTATTCAACCTAATGCTGAATATACATCTTGGGTTTCAGATGTTCCCTTAAACACCTTACCACCATCTGAACCTCCAACCTCTGAATTTCCTCTCATCTCTGAACAAGTCTCAGTGAATAATGTTCAATCTGAACATCAGCAACTGATTGCCGATGAACATTTAGCTGATGCCTCATCCTCAACTAATGCTCCCCTATTTGATCCTCTATTAGACATGGATGTTCAAGCTCCCGCTCAGAGATGGACTAAGAATAATCCAATTTTTCAGATACTTGGTGATCCAAACGTAGGTATTCAGACTCGATGAAGTTCAGGTAACATCTGTCTTTTTGTAAGCTTTCTCTCTCTCCTCGAGCCAAAGAAGATAGATGATGTCCTCAGAGATCCAAACTCGGTCAACTCTATGCAAGATGAGCTGACTGAGTTTGAAAGAAACAAAGTTTGGAATCTCGTCCTCGACCATCTAACAAGACTGTTATAGGCACCAAATGGGTGTATCGTAGCAAGTTAGATGAGAATGGGACTATAACCCGCAATAAAGTTAGACTTGTTGCTCAGGGATATGGACAAGAGGAAGGCATAGACTATGATGAAACCTTTGCCCCTGTGGCTAGGGTCGAAGAAATTCGACTATTCTTAGCCTATGCAGTTCACAAAAACTTCAAGGTATATCAAATGGATGTCAAGTCAGCATTCCTAAGAGGAAAGTTGAGTGATGAAGTCTATGTTGAACAACCCACAGGGTTTTCTGACCCTAAACATCCACGTTATGTATATAAACTGGAACTCTCTATGGGTTAAAAGAAGCCCTCGTGCTTGGTATGACACCCTATCTTCTTTTCTAATATATGAAAATTTTGAACATTGGAAGATTGATAATAATTTATTTTTCAGAAATATTTCAGGTTACATTATTCTTGTTCAAATATATGTTGATGACATTATATTTGGTTCTACTGACCCATCTCTATGTACTCGATTCACTGAAAGAATGAAAAAAGAATATAAAATAAGTATGAAGGGTGACCTAACGTACTTCCTTAGACATTAGATCAAGCAATCTGATACATGTACTATTATTCATCAGGGTAAGTATGTTAAAGATATGCTGAAGAAGTTTGATCTCACCCAAACATCATCAAAGAAAACTTCTATGGCACTTTCACTGTCACTGCCAAGAGAGGAATGATCGGCTCCCTTCTGTATCTTATAGAGAGTCGACCCGATTTCATGTGTTCTACCTGTCTTTGTGCACAAATCAATCAGAACCCAAGGAATCCCATCTAATCGCTATCAAGAGAATTTTCATATATTTGAAGGGAAATTCTATCTTAGGTCTTTGGTATCCCAAAAACTCAGGGTTCGATCTAACTGCCTATTAAGATAGTGATTTTGTAGGTTGCAAACTCGATAGAAAAGGCACCACAGGAGGATGTCAACTCCTTGGTGAAAAGCTGGTAAGTTGGACAAGTAAAAAGCAAAATTCAGAGTCCACCTTGTTGGGTCATTGACAAGCATCTTCCTAAATTGAAATGTGGTGCTGGCTGCTATGATATGTGGAAATAAGGTGCGCCTTCTCCATCAACAATTGCTTTTGGCGTAGTGGTAAGCGCTTGGATCCTAACATGTGGCATCAGAGCAGGTCACGGGCTCGAATCCCATGGAGTGCATTTAAATGCAAAAGGCATGTTGTGCAGCCATTGACTTCTAGCGAAGATTCTGTTAATGCTGGAAGATGCTTGGGGGGTGGGGGAATTTTTGGGTCATTGACCAGTATCTTTCTAAATTGAAACGTGGCGCTGGCTGCTACGCTGTATGGAAATAAGTTGCACCTTCTTCATCAACAATTGCTTTTGGCGTAGTGGTAAGCGCTTGGATCCTAACACACCTCCACCGCCGAAGCTGAATACGTAGTTGCTTTTAGTTGTAGTGCTCAGGTAATATGGATGAAAAATCAGCTATTAGACTATGACCTTCAGCTATGAAAGATCCCCATCTATTGCAATAACACTAGTGCCATCGCTATAACAAATAATCCAGTGCTACATTCAAATATCAAACACATCGAAATCAAATATAATTTTTATCAGAGATCATGTGATGAATGGAGACATAGAACTTTATTTTATTCCAACTGCCTATCAGCTAGCTGATCTTTTTACCAAACCTCTTGATGAGACAAGATTCAACTTACTTATTAGCGAGCTTGGAATGCTGAACCTTGAGGAATAACTCTTCAATGATTATGCATTATGTCAGCAATAAAGTTCTATCTTTGATGTCCATTCTTTAATCTCTGAGCAAAAAAAAATTCTGATAATCAGGTATGTTTCCTAACCTACCTCACTGAAACTTTATTCAACAAGTTGTTTTCAAAATTCTCAAAACTTAATCCTTTACTTTCTTCAAGTGATCAAAAGCTTTTTGAGGATAAACTTTATCAATGAATTATGTTCAGTGATACTTTAAAATCCAAAAGACTAATCACTATTTTCTTAAAAGTGATTGATTTTTTTTTTCCAGAAAAGACGTTTCATTTTATGACTTCATTTTTTTGGATAACTGTTGGCACGATTTTTCTGACAACGTCGCCCGTTCCCGTTCCTTACGCAATAACATGCAAGCGACGTGTCTCGGTTATGATGATGTTTCTCTCTCTATCATCATTCATTTCTCTCTCCTCCTACATATAAATAAGTCTCTTTGTCTCACATTCGAACTTTACGCGCTCAAAATACTCTCAAAGCAAGAACTCTCTCAAGGCAAGAAAAATACCCAGAACACCAAGAACACACACTCACATTCCTTGTGTTTATCAGGTTTATTCATCTGTCCATTTCTTGTCTACCTCAAAAACATCATTTGATCTTATAATCTTTCCTTTTAAGATTAAATATTTTGTTTTTCAAATATTCATCTTCTTCATGTTTTTCATAACAAAAACCTAAAAACTTGTTTTTAGAAGAACATTCTTGTTTAAACTAGAATTTTCTTTATTTCCAGTCCTTTTTCCTTCTCAAACTTCTTTATATACAAAGTGCAATATTCTTCTATAAATACTCACATTCTCATATAGTATCGTTTTACCTTCTCACATTCTTCCATAAACTCTGTATACCATTTCCTTCCTAAAATAGAAACTGGTAATCTAACTTGTCTCTTCATATTCTTCTATTCCTTAGACATGGCATCCCTAACTTTCAACCTTAGCAAGGTCTCGAACATCTCCTTCGACTTCGACAAGATTGTATTCAAGTCGAACAACCATAAGGGAATGTTCTCCTTCCCTTCAAAGAAACCATCAGCTCGTCTATTCACTGCTACTGAGTTTCTAAGGACGTGCCCCATCAGCCATGCACTAACTATCGTACCCTCCCGGCTGCTCATCGCTGTTGAAGTAGTTTTGGTTCACTGTTGACGCCACTGCCAAAACTCTGGCAGATGGAAGACAAGTACAAGTGATCTCCTTCCAGAAAGAACATGGGATAGGAAGTTTTGGACCCAACAGACTAAGGAACACTCTCCAACTACTAACTGCTACAACCTACGAAGTGACTCCTACTGACGAAGAACTTATCCAGTTCCTTGATGCAATGAGATATGACTGGATACTAGAGACAGGTCAACCCACGAAGTCTCTCACTAAAATTCTGAAGACCGGTATGCCCACTGAGCTAGGCTACGTGTTCGCTCATTTCATTCAGAGCATGGGTGGGAAGACCGACAGTATGAATTAGGCATGTAGAATGGCCCTGAACATTGGTTTCTAAGTGCTCACGGGAAGAAAGATAAACTATGCTCGCATAATATTCGATGATTTGGTGTCAAAGCTCACTGCCGCAAAGAGGGAACCCATTGTTCCTTATGTACGTTTCCTCTGCGTAATGCTTCAACATCTGTTTGAGGACCTCTACCCAACCATTGGAGACTATTCACTTCCCAAACTTGGGTCTCGCATCCTCGACAGAGAGTCTATAGAAGGATAGGTAAGTTTCTCGGCCTTTATCCAAACTATCTCTTCTTCATCTTCGAAAACAAAGATTAGGTCTCAATCAAACAAATCTACCACCGCTGTCACCACCATATCGAAAAAGCGTCCATCTTAAGCCCCTCTTGGACTTTATCCA